>JAECXR010000050.1:145000-1439998 GCA_018153035.1 Drosophila pseudoananassae pseudoananassae | reverse complement strand
ATGGACTCTGATCTCCCAACCCGGACATTTTTTTTTTTGTGTGGCTGTGTAATTTACAATTTACAAATTTTTTTTTTTGTTGTAAAAATAAACTTTTTTTTTTTTTCTCCGGTTTTTTTTGGAAGTACCGTTCCGAATCAAAGTAAAACGAATACTGAAATTTAAAATTCTATATTTTAAGTTTGAGGGACAGGAAAGAGATGTTATAGAGTAGAGACCATTGTAGTTCGAACATAATACCCTAAAAGGGTCATGCAGTGCATATGTCGAACTACAACGGCTAAGGAACAGAGGACTAAAGTTTCGAGTCCTTCTATTAGGAATGTTAAATTTTAAGCGTTTTAGTAAATGCTGGCTATCTACATCCCCGTTAATAAGGTTATGCAGAAAGACTACACCGAGCATTGTCCTACGATTTGTTAAGCTAGGTAAGTTTATGAGTAAGAGTCTACTATTATAAGATGGAAGGTGAAGATTTGCATCCCAGTTTAGACCTCTAAGTGAAAAAGTTAGGAAATTCTATTGTACGGATTCTATGCGGTCCTGATATACTCCATATTGGGGACTCCAGACACATGAACCGTACTCCAGTATAGGACGGACCAAAGAAATGAATAGTGTTTTGGTTATATAGGGATCATTAAATTCTTTTGACCACCTTTTAATAAAACCAAGGACTCCTTTAGCCTTATTAACCATTAAGGAAATATGGTCGGCAAATTTAAGTTTGATGTCTAATAGGATGCCGGGTTCATTAACCTGGGTCAATTTTTCTAAGGCAATCCCATTAATAGAATAAGTAGCTTGCAGAGGGCAAGAACGATAAAAAGACATATGTTTGCATTTAGATCCATTAAGTATTAGATCATTAGCTAAGCACCATTTTTGAAAGTTATCAAGGTCAGACTGAAGACTGCATTGGGCAGAGATGGATTTGTACTGAAGACAAAGCTTTACATCATCTGCATACATAAGAACTAGAGAGTTCGTTAAAGCAAGGGGCAAGCCATTTATAAAAAGCGTAAATAATAACGGGCCAAGATGACTTTCTTGAGGGACGCCGGATGTAGCACGGACCAGACGGGACTGTATGTTTTTAAATAAGACTCTTTGTGTCCTTCCATCTAGGTAGCTGGAGATCCACGTTAAGAGGTCTTTAGGAAAACCCAGCATATTCAGTTTACTCAACAAAAGTGAGTGATTAACTGAATCGAATGCTTTGCTGCATTATCCCTTACAAAAGCCATCTATGACAAAGGATGTCAACTCCAATAAGTTTGTGGTGGTAAAGCGACGCTTAATAAAGCCATGCTGACAAGGGGTAATAATCGAAGAGCAAAGGTGTTGCAAATGAGGGGTAATTAATTTTTCAAATAACTTTGGAATTGCCGACAACTTAGAGATGCCTCTGTAGTAGGCAGCCTCGGACTTTTTCCCTTTTTTGTGTAGGGAAATTATAAATGATTCCTTCCACTTAAGGGGAAAAATCAAGGTTTCCAAAGATAAGTTGAAAAGTCTAAGAAGAGGTCTGCACAGAGCCCTGGCACAGTATTTTAGCACACAGCCTGGTACTCCATCGGGGCCTGGCGAATAAATGGGTTTGACCCTTAAAAGACCAGATAATAAGTTGTTCTCAGAAAAAAACAGACAGAAAATAAGATTCGCTGCTTGAATTTTATATGCGTAAGGCTGATCAGTCAATTTAGGAGGAGAATAAGTTGTTTGAAAAAATTCTGCGAATAGATCGGCAATGGCCTAATCTGAAGTCGCAGAGGAATTTTCAAACGTAAGCAGGGGTGAAAAAGATACGTGTTTACGCTTAGAGTTTACAAAATTATAAAACTGCTTTGGATCCTGAGTAAATTGTATCCGGCAGCGGTCAATATAATTCCTATAACATTCAGCGTTATGCACGGTAAAATTCGACCGAGCTAGTAGGTATCTTGAGAAATCAACACTACTGCATTTTTTTTTATTTAAGTAAAAGCTTATTTTTTTTTTTTTAAGTTAGTAAGGCACCTTGTAAACCAAGGAGGATTTGTTGAAGCGGACGGATATTTCCAAGGCACACTGAGTCAAAAAATTTATTTAAAGTAAAATAAAATTTTTCTAAAGTGACATTAAGATCAGTGCACGCCAGAATATCAGACCAGTCAAATGTATCGATAAGGCTATTAAGTTTCTGAAAATCAGCTTTACGGAAACAGCGAATCTTATTTACCACGGTCGGAGACATCTGATCGATACCAGGAGTGGTTTCGATTGAGACCTCCAGCGTGGGGTGATATGGATCCTCTGGGGTTGAAAGGGAAAAAGCTCTGGAGAGAGCAGTACCATTAGGATCAGATACAAAACATAAGTCTAAAAGCCGACCTAGCGAATTTCTAACATGGTTAATCTGGCCTAGGGACATGACAAACATGCACGCGGTGAAGTTATGGTAAGTTATAAGTGACAAAGATGGTGAGTTGTCGACGTTGGACCACTTTAATTCTGGGATATTAAAGTCGCCCACCGCGACGAGTTGGTCACGATCCGTCATAAGATTAGAGACGTATCGAATGGCGGACAAATGCTGCCAATATGTAGGCGGTTCAGACATAGGAGGTATATATGAACATGTAATGTATAAAGCTTTAACGGACATAGTGATTTTAACGCAAATAAATTCTATGTCACCAAACTCATGGGATTTCACCTCTCCAGAAGCAAGAGTAGAGGACTCCACCTCCTCTTCGCTGAAATCGATCCCGTCTAAAAATGGTGTACTTACTTGGAAAAACTTCGGAGCTAAAGATCTCCGGATTTAACCAGGTTTCTGTAAATGCTATTATATAGGATGCAAAGAAAGAACTATCAGAATATAGCTTGGGGAGTTTGCTACGTAGCCCCTTAGTATTCTGATAGGTACGAGTTAGTGAGGAAACTAGTTTTTTGGGTTAGTAGCCAAAGAAGAGGTGGAGGGTTGGTCAGTGGTTCCGATATTGGGAAGTCTCACTCCCACTGGTTTTTGAACTTTTTTCTTCACGGAACTAGGCTGATGTTCTTGGACGAAAAGATTCTCTGGCCAAAAACTGGGAGAACAAATCGTCTTGAACCTCAGCGCGGGCACACGAATCTTGAAAGAAGACGTGCGCCTTGTATAATTATATTTAAATTTTTGTATGTCCTCCACCTTTTTATCGGCTTTTGTTTTGGCTTTGATATAAGCCGAGATATCAATCTCTGAAGTATCAGGGGCGAGCCGAGAAACAAATATATGTTTCGATGGAGGAATCACCTGTAAGGGTTTTGGTGTCGCAGGTACGAGAACTGAAGCATCAGTCGGTGCTGGTGGTCCGGACTGTGGAATACCCTTTTGGGTGACTCTAATAGGGGTTTCTTTCCCTAGGACCTGTGGCATCACTTGAAGGGATGCCATGGCGGACATATCGGACAATTGCTCATTATCCCTGAGAAATTCGGACGAATTTTTCTCAGTTCTAGCCCTTGGGGTGGCCAGAGATATAAGCGGCTGCATTAATGTCGGCTGAGCAGGCTGAGGCGGATCAGAAACAGCGGATTTCTTACGCTTAGGCGTCTCATTAAGGCCACTAAACTGAGTGTCCAGCGCACAGAGCTGGTCATTGATTTTACGAAAACCGAAACCGAAAAACGAAAACGAACATGTATCTCAGACCTACGGGAAATGGCATCCGAAACTGATGCAGTGAAACCGGCACACCTGGCATGTACGACGTTCTCACATAGCCAGCAATGGATGGCAGGCTGGGATGGGGAAATTGTCTTGTTACAAGACTTAATGGCACAGACAAGTTTAAATTCCATTTTATTTTTTATTTTTTTTTTTTTTTATTTAAGGGGCGACATGTAACAGGCCAAAAAAAAGGGGATTTTCTGGAATTTTTTTTGGCCAAATCAAAACAGCTAATCGAAAATTTGTAAATGAGGTTTTATCATATTATATTTAAAGTACACAATAACAATATATAAATCGAAAACAAAATGGCGGCCCTGCAGCCCTTATTCGTAGGCCCTATTTTTTAAAGGGGGTCCATGGCCGAACACCTAACGTCCTTAATTTTTGATCTAGAACAAAAAATCAAGTTTGGTTAGTTTCTGTATCTCAACGGCTATCGACACACGTAGGATTTTTTCGATATATTGATTTTTTGCAAAATAGTGAGTGATTGAAAAAAATTTTCAATTTTCACGAACAAAAAACGTCACAAAATTGTTGATAAAAAAAAAAAGTAAGCAAAATAAAAAAAAATCCTACGTGTGTCGATAGACATAGTTATTCGGAGTATACTGTCAAAATTTTAGATCGATAGGTTAAGAGTTATTCGAGTTATGTGTTCGGCCAACTCAAAAAAAACGGTTTCGAGAAAAACGCGTTTAAAGTTTTAAGTACTGTGGGATATACCTGTGAGGCATCGCCGCAGAATGAAAAATTTCGACCCTTAGACACTTTTTCCGGACTCTATCTTTTGATATGTCATTTTTAAGACCCTAAAGCAGTGGTCGGCACGGCCCTATCTTGGGGGCATAGGAAATTTCTCTGCCCGAGCTCTGCCACACACACACAGTATAAATGTGTGAAACGTCATGCTCACAGCCTACTTTCTGCTATTGGTTACTAATACTAATGCGTTAAAATCATATTAATGTATTGGGGTGCCGACCACTGCCATAAAGAATTTTTTAAGCGAAAAAAAAAAATTTCTTTTTTTTCAAAATTCTACTCAGATGTCCCCCCCTTAATAAAACAAAAATTAATATTTAAAAAGTTAAAAAACACAATACCTTGAACCACTGTGCCAAATAGGAAGCCGAAGCGAGAGCTTTGAATAGTGCAAAAGAGAAATGCAGAAATAGAGATAAGCCGGGGAAGAAGCAGAGCTGAGCTTGGAATAGAATTTAGACAAATTATTAATTCGACTCCAAATATACCACAGCACTCGCGAAGCGATACGGTTTAGGCTTTAAGATTGTTTACAAGATTCACAAGATTTAATTCACAAGTATGTAAACACCGGTTTACCAATATTTATAATAAAACGCAGTGCGCACAAAAAAACACGACCGTTCGCTTAAGAGAAAGAGAGGGAAGTGGTTTGGCACCACTGATTTAAAGTTAAAGTGTTAAAAGGTGGGTGAAAGAGATGAGTACCGTGTATAATATAGTAGAGGAAGCTTGACTTCTTTCTTGTTTTAAGTTAGAAGCTTGGGACTTTCTAGTATTCTTTTTCGGGCTAACTGATCCAACCCAACAAAATTTATAGGCATCGGAAATGACCGATGGTGTTTTTATACCCTTGCAGAGGGTATTATAATTTTGTCCAAAAGTGTGCAACGCAGTGAAGGAGACATCTCCGACCCTATAAAGTACATATATATATTCTTGATCAGGATCACCTCCTGAGTTGATATAAGCATGTCCGTCTGTCCGTCTGTCTGTCTGTCCGTCTGTCTGTTTCTACGCGAACTAGTCTCTCAGTTTTAAAGCTATCGTCTTGAAACTTTGCACACACCCTTCTTTCCTTTGCACGCAGTATATAAGTCGGAACGGCCGGGATCGGCCGACTATATCCTATAGCTGTCATATAACTGATTGATCGGAAATGGTATAACTTTCGTGTTTTTAGAGTTACAGAGTTCAGATTTTGTACGAATGCTACTTTTGGCAAAATAAAACGACCTACCAAATTTCAAAAGTATCGGCCGACTATATCATATAGCTGCCATATATCTGATTGATCGGAAATGTTATAACTTCGGTGTTTTTAAAGCTAGAGAATTCGGATTTGGTACGAATGCTATTTTTGGCAAAATAATACAACATGCCAAATTTCATAAGGATCAGCCGACTATATCCTATAGCTGCCATATAACTGAACAATCGGAAATTACCCAACTTTGGTGTTTTTGAAGATAAAAAGCTGGAACTAAGTACATATTATATTTTTGGTCAGTTAATACAACCTACCAAATTGCATAACGATCGGCCGACTATATCTTATAGCTGCCATATAACTGAACGATCGGAAATGGTATTTGGTAAAAATACCAACTTTGGTATTTTTGAAGATGGAAGCTTGGTACTTTGTTTTAGATTTTTTTGGTTATATAAATTGGATAAATTGGTTATATTATGATATTCTAATAAGGATCGGCCAATTTAATCCGATGTTTGCGATATATATCCGGTTTTAACTGCAAGGGTATATCAACTTCGGCTCCGCCCGAAGTTAGCTTTCCTTTCTTGTTGACAATAGAATCATTTGACCATTTGGGGGTAATTCCCGGAAAATATAAACTGAAAATATATAGAAAATGTATATCCTGAAATCTTGAGCCTAGCCTTAATTGCTGACGGCTTTTCGAAAGTTTTTTCGCTCAAAAAAAAAAAATTTTAACAATTACATGTTGCATATTGCATTTATTTATGACAGAAAATAATAAAATATTGTATAAATATTACAAAGATTATCAAAGAAATTTTAAAACCAATTATTTTTTTTGATTATAGATGTAAATGTGTACTGTGCGCCATCAAGGAAAGACGCTAGGTGCTCCAGTAGTTGTGTTGGCGCTGACAGACTTTACTTCGATTTCCTCCGCAAGGGACTTGGTTTTTACCTCTATCAGAGAAGTATTGTCTGGCGCCATATTTCCAACAAGTACTAGCTCTGAGTTATTTAGGTGTGGACGTTCTGAAGAACTGCTTCGTATTATGTTTTTGTGTGACCCTTTACCTTTGGAGATTGTTTGGCTTAAGCGGCGTGGCTTATTTTTTCTGGAATTTTCTTTTACGTGCGCGCCAGATTTTTTCCCATTAGCTTTAATCTTTGTGGTTGTAGATGCTGTAAGTGGCTTAGCAGTTGTTAACAGATTTTTTCGAGTTGTTTTAATGATTTTGAAAAAAAAATCTGCAGGAGAGGGCGTTGTTGTTTTCTTTGATCGCAGGGGTACAGCCTTATTGGATTGCAATCTCAAGGATGCTTCACCAACTGAAAAATTAGTTGGATTATTTCCCTCAGGGGCTCCTCTTATTGACACAAAGGTAATTAAAATAAAATACGATAGGACAATAGAGTAACGCATTTCGATTTGGGTATTCCGCTGTGTCGTCTTTAGAAACATTACTGATGGCAACTACTAAAATCGCAACCTTTATAAGTCCCAGAAACCATGATTCTACAGATGTAGTCACTGTAAAAACTGGTCAAAACAACTGTTTTTTAAACAGAGATAAAAACATTTAAAGACTTCTGACTAAGGCATGCGTAATCATGTGGGGTTCTCCATACTTTTATATAAATACAGACATGTGGCTTAAAAAAATCAGTTCTTACTTTTGCAACATCCTATTCAATCATAAATAAAATGTTATTTTTCGTTGTCTTCACAATAATACATATTGCATCCTTATCCACGCAGGGTGGAGTTCAAGAAAGGACTACTTTGTTGAAGGATGAGCCATTACTTAGTGTTTTGAAATTACCCGTTTCCCAAGAACTGTCGGATAGTCCCAGAAAACTGATTCGTCGAAAACGTATTATTGACATTCCCAAATTGACCTTTCAGGGCTTAGCATATAATAGGATGCTGGAAAATGTTTTAAAAACCACTACAACAAAAACTACAGAGAAAACAACCAAAGATCTTTCCAATGCAACTCGTGTAAACACCATAAAAAAGTCTATGAAAAACAAAAGGCGCCATGGTAAACTGCGCCGATCTAAAACTAAGGTCACACAACTGTATTAGATAATATTTCGCCAATAAAGAATTACACGTTAAAAAACTAAGTTTTTACATTAAATTTTAGGTTGGAGCATAAATAGGGAAAATTCCTTAAGGAAAATGGAAGTTTTGTAATAATCTGAAAAATTTAAATAAAACAAGAAAAGACGGTAAAAGTTGAGTTTCCCCCACCCACAATTTATTTAACCTTTAAACGTTTAAACATTAACGGTATAGGTTCTCAGCAAAAAAATTTTTTTGCATACTTTTGGGCTTGGGCAAACAACAACAAAAAAACTACGGTCATACTACCAATTCAGTAGGGAAGCAGACTAAAAAGTCTATAACTTCACTAAAAATTATCCGATTCGGCTGCTTTTTGATTTGTAGGTGTAGATTAGTTTGGCATTGGAACAGTTTGGCATTAAAACAATTTCGCTAACACCTGATTTCTGAAATTGGATTTTGATGAAGTTCGTTTTTGATATAAATGTATATGTATAAATGTATAAATGTAAACATTGAAATAGTTTAACATCAAAAGTGGGAATTGGAAATTACACTCCATACCAAATCCTATAGCTCTATCTCTTATAATCTCTGAGATCTAAGCGTTTATACGGAAAGACGGACGGACAGAGGGACAGACGTATAAACGTACAGACGGACATGACTATATCGACTCGGCTGTTGATGCTGATCACGAATATATATACCATACTTTATAGGGTCGGAGATGATTTCTTCTCCATATTACATAAATTCACATGCCTACAATATACCCTCGTACTCTTCGATTTTCGCGTATAAAAGCAAGAAAGGAAAGCTAGCTTCGGGCGGAGCCGAAGTTGATATACTCTTGCGGCCGATCGTTTTAAATTTGGTAGTTCGGATTAACTGACCAAAAATATAGAATCTGTACAAAGTTCCAACTTTCTATTTTCAAAAACACAAAAGTTGGGTCGTTTCCGATTGTTCAGTTATATGGCAGCTATAGGATATAATCGGCCGATCCTTAAAAAATTTGGTAAGTCGTAATATTTGTGATTTAAAAAAAAAAATCCTACAATAAAATCCGAACTCTCTAACTAGTCGGCCTATCCCGGCCGATGGATGTTGCATAAACATTAAACAATGAGATCCCATTTCAGATGCTTAATTGATTATGAATTTGATCATTAAAATGATTTAACAAAAAAATTAAATTATTGAACGTAATAAATTTAAATTAATTTTAAATAAAAATTATTTATGAACAAATATTACACGAGCTGAAACCAACAAGAACGTTAGCTCAAAGGATTATTACGTGAATTGATTAATGATTAGACGTGGCCTCGACAACGTCATTCTACGATGTCAAGAATTCATGGTCGACATGTACGCGAAGATTGAGAGAAAACGACTACGATACTTACGATATAATCAACTAGAGCTGCGCGCGGAAGAGTACATTCATTTGCGGGACGCTATTAACAACAACGCCAAAATTGGTAACCATTTTACCATCATCGTACATAGGCAGTCCACATCATGTGCAAGATATATACAGGGTGCTCTGACTTTCGTGCGCGAATATGGACGACCATAGTACAGCGTCAGGGCAAGGTGGTTTATCTAAAGTCTGCTAAAAAGCTTTAAAAAGGAACTCCAAATACAAATCCATGGCTTAAACAGTTGGTTAATATTTAAAGTTAGTTAATCTAAACGTCCTCGTCCCAGGAAATGTCCCACCTTCAAATGGGAGACACATTACCCAGAGCATAAAGTCTCCAAATAACTGTCAAGTGCCACGACTCGAAAATGGGGAAAAATTGTATGCTCAGGTGGGCGCAAAGTGGTTATTTTTGATGGTAAATTATATAAAAGTCAAAATAACTTAATATACAGCCTTCATACAACCCAAAATAATTTTGCTTTGAGGGTACAGTACATTTGTCATGGCATACTTTTCCTATCAGGAAGTAGGTCCTCGATACATGGCATAAAACTTCATCGCATAAATGCATTAATATCTTGAAGACATGTACTATACCCTTTTCAGAATGTAAATTGTTACATATAGAGGTCCTTTAGTAGGAAAATGATACAAAAGTGGCCAGAGGAATGGTTTGAAAAAAAACTCTCTAATGAATATGTTACTAGTGCCGCCATCTCTGGTACTCGGCATCTAGTTGACCACCAGCACAACTTCAAACTCACACAATTCTTCTGGCGTCCAACGAAACTCAAAGATCGTTTTGTAGAAACCATAGACCTCAAGTCATAGACCTTTCGATGACATTCAATCGGAGACCCATCGCTGACCCATCATCGGGGACAAATTTCTTGCCTAATATAACCTGCTCATTGGCCTAAAAGAAAATCGACTAATCGATGTCACGACGCAACTTCTGACGAGTGGCATCCTGGTCTCCAAACCGCAACCTTGTCAACTCTCAACATTGACAACTTTCGAGGTTTATTGAGACAGTTTCCCAGCGTAACAAAGACTGCATCCAAACACAAAATGAATTGTGTGACGAACAGCATAACATACCACAACGAAACCACTGAAAATCCTATCTATCCGAATTTCGCAGAACCTGAATACATTTCGATCCGTTAAATCTTATTCCCTTATTGGAGCAATATATGTAATAAATCCGCTTGGCAATAATTCCCTCCCAAAATGTAAGTACATAGGGACAGATGTCCTAGTCGATAAGACTGTGAAGCTAAACAGCTTCCCGTTTTCCTGGCTAGTGAATCTTCATCATAATAAAACAAAAAAGAAAAGCTAAGTTCGAGCGGAGCTTAAGTTGATATACCCATGCAGTTAAAACCGGATATATATCGCAAACATCGGATTAAATTGGCCGATCCTTATGAGAATATCATAATGTAACCTATTTATTACAATAAAAAATATAAAACAAAGTACCAAGCTTCCATCTTCGAAAATACCAAAGTTGGTATTTTTACCAAATAGCATTTCCGATCGTTCAGTTATATGGCAGCTATAAGATATAGTCGGCCGATCCTTATGAAAATTGGTAGGTCGTGTTATTTTGCCAAAAGTAGCATTCGTACAAAATGTGAACTCTGTTAATGTAAAAACACCAAAGTTATACCATTTCCGATCAATCAGTTATATGGCAGCTATAAGATATAGTCGGCCGATCCCGGCCGTTCCGACTTATATACTGCGTGCAAAGGAAAGAAGGGTGTGTGTTTCAAGACGATAGCTTAAAAACTGAGAGACTAGTTCGCGTAGAAACAGACAGACGGACAGACAGACGGACAGACGGACATGCTTATATCAACTCAGGAGGTGATTTTGATCAAGAATATATATACTTTATAGGGTCGGAGATGTCTCCTTCATTGCGTTGCACACTTTTGACCAAAATTATAATACCCTCTGCAAGGGTATAAAAAGACACTCTTATAAAAAAATTAGGGGCCATAACAAATAAAATAAAATAAAATATAAAAAAAATCAATTAAATCAAAAAAACAAAGAAAAACATAACAGTTAATCAAATTTTTTTAACAAATCTAACGTTGATCTCATTAAATTTTAAATTTGCAAGGTAATTTCCTTAGTCCTGTAATAAAAGGATCAGAAGGCAAAATAAGTCTATTAATTAAATCCGAATTTGTTGCAATTCGAGTTATTTTTCGTGTGTTCTGCTTTCTACATATTTTTATGTCTTTGTTTCCCGATTCTCCAACTGAAACAAGAGCAAAATTAATCACATCTGCACCATGGATTAACACTTTGTGCACTGATTAACAAACTTTGCAATTAAACTTCAGCTTTTGCATCAGTAACGCTGATATCTTTTGGGTAGCTGTTTTTTTTTTTACTTTCAAAACCTGCTTGTAACTCGACAATATATCAAATGATACAAGAATATTAATAAACTTACGAATAAGAAAATATTGATGTTTCGGTAAATTCGTCTCCACAAAAAGTGATAAAACTTCGTCAAAATCAACGTGGCAATGTTTTGGGCCTGACGACAAGCTGCACGATTGAAGCAAGGAAGCAGCAGAGTGATCCATTTTCGTTATTTCAGCAATCCTTCCACGTTTTGCTCTATTCGAACAATCTGAAAAGTCAATTTTCGGCCGTCCAAGTTGGCACTTTCTTGTATTGGTTGAGACAGCTCATGAGCCGAGGTCAATAAAATTGCTTCTACTTCATTCATCCAACTTGATTGATATTGCATAATTGCAGTTTTCTTCTGTTTTTAGCTTTCCCACAAAGTAGCAATTCTTTTGCATATATGCATATTGCATATATACAATCAATACGTTTTGGTAGTTGGCTTAGCTCGGGAATGTAACCGTTGTTTTCAATTTGCTCTTGCATAACTTCAATATTTTTTTTTAATCTTCCAGCGTTAGTGCCACCTTCTGCACACCAAAGATTCAAAATATATATGTATACGTGTAAATACACACGTATGGGAATCCTCTAAAAAGTGAATTTCAATGAAATAAACAAATAAAAATATTTCAAACAAGAAAGGAAAGCTAACTTCGGGCGGAGCCGAAGTTGATATACCCTTGCAGTTAAAACCGGATATATATCGCAAACATCGGATTAAATTGGCCGATCCTTATGAGAATATCATAATATAACCAATTTATTACAATAAAAAATCTAAAACAAAGTACCAAGCTTCCATCTTCAAAAATACCAAAGTTGGTATTTCTACCAAATACCATTTCCGATCGTTCAGTTATATGGCAGCTATAAGATATAGTCGGCCGATCGTTATGCAATTTGGTAGGTTGTATTAACTGACCAAAAATAGAATCTGTACTTAGTTCCAGCTTTTTATCTTCAAAAACACCAAAGTTGGGTAATTTCCGATTGTTCAGTTATATGGCAGCTATAGGATATAGTCGGCTGATCCTTATGAAATTTGGCATGTTGTATTATTTTGCCAAAAGTAGCATTCGTACAAAATCTGAACTCTGTAACTCTAAAAACACCAAAGTTATTTCATTTCCGATCAATCAGTTATATGGCAGCTATAGGATATAGTCGGCCGATCCCGGCCGTTCCGACTTATATACTGCGTGCAAAGGAAAGAAGGGTGTGTGCAAAGTTTCAAGACGATAGCTTTAAAACTGAGAGACTAGTTCGCGTAGAAACAGACAGACAGACAGACGGACAGACGGACATGCTCATATCAACTCAGGAGCTGATCCTGATCAAGAATATAAAGTACCCTAAAAGTCAGACGACTACATTAAAATACATACTATTTGTGGGAGATCACAACTAAAACTTTAATTAAACATGACGGTCACAAAATAGACAAAAAAGGTTTAATCGATATTAAATACACAAATAACATTTAATTAGTCAGATAAATTTCATAAAACCAATTTATTAAAGTCAGTACCTTCAACTTTAAAATGCATATAAAACAATTAAATTTGCTACATTTTTGCGAAAGTCCGACCACTTTGAACTTCACTTTCTCACTAAAAAGCACGCCTACGGGCGCAACCACAGCGGAATAATTGTGTGTGTCTGCAATTGGTTGCTAGTTTGTCGTGATACACGGTACTCGTAGAGCACAAGGGTATATTGTAGTCGTGTGAATGTATCTATCGTAAAATGGAAAAGGAATCATCGCCGATCCCATAAAGTATAAACTATATCATATTCTTGATCAGCATCAACAGTCGAGTCGATATAGCCATGTCCATCTGACCGTCCGTCCGTATGAACGAGCGGATCCCAGAGACTGCAAGAGATAGAGCTATCTGATTTGGAATTTGGACTCGTATGGTATCGGCGCATGTCAACTTTGTGTCATAATTTTGGCACGCCTACTCCCACCCCCAAAAAATAAATATGGATGAAGCGCCATTTCGTTAATGTTTTTGCAAAATGTTTTGATGTCACACTGTTCCAATGGCTAATCTACACCCAAAATTAAAAATATTTAATTTATAGTTATAGACTTATAAGGAGTTATAGAAGTTTATCTATAGGATTTATAGAGTTTTTAGTCTGCTTCACAACTGAATCGGTTGTGTGACAGTAGGTGGTAGAAGGGGGGCTGCCGTTGTTTTTTTGCCCAAGCGCAAAAGTGTGTAACACAAATTTTTCTGAGAATCCATACCGTTAAAGTTGTTTTGTTATTTTAACATAACGTTAAAGTTTAAACTCTAAACGTAAGATAAATTGTGCATGGAAGAGATGAGTACCGGGCATAGTCGGGAAACTCGAGTATAGCCGTCCTCTCTTGTTTTAATAACACAAATGTAAAGCTTCCTCGTGCGAATTTATTGCAACCAAAAAGTTGTCCTTGTTGCAAGACAAGAGTGTTAGAATTCCTTATTCTTTTTTCAATAGTGTTGGCTATTTAACAAAATAAATTTAAAAATTTGGGTCCCATTGTTTTAAAACCTAAAAAAAGGAATATAAAGGAGTTCTGATTAGAGTTCTGGATAGATAATAAAAAGTTCCAGATGTCCTTCATACAACCCTTTTTTCCTCCGACCAATATTAAAAAAGTAATTCACAAATTAAAATCAAAATTTCTTAACAGAGTCTTGACAGTGGGAACGAGATTAAACGACTTAGTAAATAATGCAAAATAATGAATTAAAAAGATTTCTGACTTGAGTTCTAGGTAAATAGACAAGAGTTCTAAAGTTATTTTCAGTTGTTTCTGTTGTATAAAAATCGTATCCCTAAGCAAAATGAGTTCTGAGAAGAGGTTCTGGCAGCAAGAGAAGAGTTCTTAAGGACCTCCTTAGAAGCTTTAAGTATAAGATCAATATTTAAAAAGGTATTCAAAAATAAGGTTTATTCTTTAGTTTACATGTTTACAGAGTTTTATTTAAATTCTTCCCAAGGGTAGGCAACTGGAAAACGGAGAAGATGGCGTATTCGTAGTGTGCTTTAGTGTGCAATGTTAAAATTGAATTTTAACCCTCTGGTGCCCAAATTTTAAACTGGGCCAACTGGGAAGATGGGCCAACAAAAAATTAGGTAATTTGTTTACATGTTTTATTATAAATGATATAAAAATGAGCACCAAAAATAAATGAAATAACAATCGAAACTTAAGTTACTTAAATTCACAAAGCTTCAAATATTTGTGTACAAAAAGTTCGTTTACTTAATTGTGATGAAAATCATGGAAAAGATGAAAATCTTTTTTATGGGAAAAGCACAGGTTTATATTACATTTACGGCAAACAATTTTAGTTTCTGAAGTACAACCAGGAAGCTTACAAGTTTTTTTTGTCAGCGCGTGATAAAAACATTGGAAAATGATCGACGGTATCATAACGTACATTATTAATCGGTAGGAAAGGTTTCCTTCCTGTGCATTTATTTTCCTTTCCATCAACTTGTCGTGGGCGCCCGGGTCCTTTTGGCAGATTAGGAGTTTGTAGCTTGCCAAGCACATATGCGACCTCTGATCGGAATTAGCGTCGGGCTGGTTTATTCGGTGAAACAAAATGTAAGCGTTTACCATGGTCAAATCAAGCATATGCGTAAATAGTCGATTTGTATACTTGTTGCTCTTTACGGGAATTTTATATCGACCTATAAGTCTGTCCATTAAATCGACACCGCCCATGTGGCTGTTGTATTCGTAGATAACATTTGGGCAATTTATGTCTATGTACTTTTTTTCGGAACGAACAAAACGTGGAACCTGACTTTTTGGATTCGTTTCATTCAGGAAAGGCTTTGTGCCCGCATAAGTCGAAGCAAGTACTGCCTTATTTTCCTTCCAAATCGTCAAAGACAGTTCGACTCCTGATACAGATCCACAAAATTCTGTAGAATATCCACGCTTCTTGGAATGCGATTTGAGCGAATAGTTCCCAAAGAAAATATTCCCCGGGACTTGAGATATATAAGAAGAGGCAACGAAGTATAATAATTGTCAAAATAGATAATGTGATTTTTGAAATCCGGAACATTGAGTGACAATCGAACAACTACATTTGCTGCCGCACCAAGATCTGGAGAGCCAGTTTGAACAACGTTGTCACCTGCTCCACAATATATTTCAAAATTATAGCAAAAGCCAGAAGAGTCGCACAAATTGAAGAATTTCACTCCCCATTTGTGTGGTTTGTCTGGTAAGTATTGTCTAAGAAAGGCCCTAATCTTCGTTGCACACATTTGTTAATCCACAGATAAGCGTTGGCGCATCGGAACTAATTGAAACTTGTCATTGAAATGATTCACGAGCGGCCGTATTTTGTATAAAGGATCGTGGTCGGCAGAATCCTTGGAGGGCAACTTACTGTTATCATTAAAATGCAAATTTTCTCGTATTTTTTCGAAGCGATTTCTTGCCATTGTGTTTTGTATTGTTTCAAATGCGTACTCCCCCCAATATGAACGAACATTTGGGTAGCGAAAAACTGACATAAAAAATAGAATGCCAATAAATTGTCGGATTTCTAAATTTATTGTGGAAAACGAGGTATTGAGATTCTTTTGTGAAGCATACAAATTTGTTTGCTGGGTGATATGTTCAATAATAGTATCATTAAAAAACAAGAAAGGAAAGCTAACTTCGGGCGGAGCCGAAGTTGATATACCCTTGCAGCTAAAACAGGATATATATCGCTAAAATCGGATATAGTTGACCGATTCTTATGGGAATATCATAATATAACCAATAAATTACAAGACAAAATCTAAAAAAAATCCCAAACTTCTATTTTGAAGAACCCCAAAATTGGTATTTTTACCAAATACCATTTCCGATCGTTCAGTTATATGGCAGCTATAAGATATAGTCGGCCAAGCCATATGAAACTTGATAAGTCGTATTATTTTTCCAAAAATAGAATTCATAGAAAATCCCAACTTTCTAGCTCGAAAAACACTGAAGTTATGCTATTTCCGATCAATCAGTTATATGGCAGATATAGGATATAGTCGGCTGATCCTTATAAAATTTGGCATGTTGTATTATTTTGCCAAAAATAGCATTCGTACCAAATCTGAATTCTCTAGCTTTAAAAACACCGAAGTTATAGCATTTCCGATCAATCAGTTATATGGCAGCTATAAGATATAGTCGGCCGATCCTTATCAAATTTGGTAGGCCGTATTATTTTGCAAAAACTAGCTTCCGTACAAAATCTGAACTCTGTAACTCTAAAAACACCAAAGTTATACAATTTCCGATCAATCAGTTATATGGCAGCTATAAGATATAGTCGGCCGATCCCGGCCGTTCCGACTTATATACTGCGTGCAAAGAAAAGAAGGGTGTGTGCAAAGTTTCAAGACGATAGCTTAAAAACTGAGAGACTAGTTCGCGTAGAAACAGACAGACAGACGGACAGACGGACAGACGGACATGCTTATATCAACTCAGGAGGTGATCCTGATCAAGAATATATATACTTTATAGGGTCGGAGATGTCTCCTTCACTGCGTTGCACACTTTTGACCAAAATTATAATTATAATTATAATTATAGGTCAGGCTTATTAAAGGATATTGCTGATTTATCCATGACTAGGTTCGTTTGGCGCCACAACATATTTTTGAAAAAAAAGATCCACATTCAGCTATTGTGCTTTCTTTAACATGAGCAGTATTATGCTTAGCCGGCGCTTTACGTTTGCGTTTTTGTGCTTGAGGTGAATTGGACGCAATCGAACTTGAGGGTGACAACAAGTAAGTAGTAGGACTTCCCCTTGAAGTTACACAAACCTACCTAGACAACATAGAATCCGACATATGTATCACTTTTTCAATCGCTTCTTCATCTTCCTCATTAACAGGAAGTGCTCCCTCGCAAACATCATTAGTCAAATCTTCCTCCAATTCTTCTTCTCCATCCGTATCAATGTCAAAATCAATAGAATTTAATAATTTTTCAATCTCCACGTTGGAAAGAGCGGATAGCTTATTCACTTGTCGCCGTTCCATGTTTACTGAAGCAATTATTTGTACTTAAATAATTCGTGGGTTGTTTCCCTTTCAAACTTACCTTATCAATTCTTTTTCGCGAATTGTCCCAAGACCGCCTCTAGACGGTATACTTTATAAAAGCAATAAAAAGCTAAGGTCATTGAAAAATCTCCATGACCAAACAGAAATAAAAAAGAATCCATTGTTATTACGCTATAGAGCTATAGGACATGGAGACTCCTACAATACCCCTGTTGCAACTGAGAGTTTTTGGGCTTGGGATCCAATATGTTTTGGTTGCATTATTTCGGTATAAATCTAAATGTATATATTTATTTTGTAGCTTGTTCAACTCTGAATCAATATCAGTTTACAAGTTGTTTGCTAGGTGGAGTTGTTAGAAGGGGTGGCGAGAAATGCTTTATCGAATAACTTACGTGTTTCTTGATCAATATGGATTAAATTTTCAGGGCCTGGTATATATGTAAAATATAACTTGATTTTCAGAAAGTAGCATAAATACTGTGTGTTAAAAAAAAATGGCCCTAATTTTAAAAATGGCAATTATATTAATTGCGGAAAGTGGCGTAATACATTTTTAAGCTTATATTAATTTAACGCAACATAAACGCGGGTTGCTAAAAAAAATTGCACACAAAAAATCTAATTTAAAAAAAACTATGTCGGTTTATTTGTAATATTCAATGCCAGAAAAAGTTTTCATTTTCCCCATAGTGCAGTTGTGTGCACGAAGAAAGCAAAACAAAAGTAACATTTATTGGTGAGAGAATCTGCATTTTTAATAATTAAACGCAAAATTTTGTTTATTTTTATTTGTGTATTATATTGTAATTATCTTATACCTCTTACCTCTATCTTATACATATACCTCTTATATTTATAATTACCTTATCTTATCTAATACGCTAAAATAAATAATAAAAAAACGCATTTGAATATTGTTTTCCTTAATATATATTTTTTGAATAATAGAAACAAAATCGACGAATTTTTTTTAGGAAAATGAAAATTTATCACTACCCACTCGGGCTAAAAATGATCTGCCGGGCCTACTTTATATAATTTGACTTGTACCTCCTTAAAGTGTTTTAGCTTCTCAAAAGTGAAGGAAACAATTTTATTAAAATAACTATACATGAACCTTTCCTCACAAACCCTAGTCTAATCGGTGCCTAAAATGCACAAAAATATTTCTTGCGTCAGGCCTCAGAAGGCCTCATAGAGCATCTTAGGTACATTCTTTCTTACGCTAATCTTACGCTCATATTGTCATTGAAAGTTTTCTGCTTTTTATACCCTTGCAGAGGGTGTTATAATTTTGTCCAAAAGTGTGCAACGCAGTGAAGGAGACATCTCCGACCAGGGCCGTAGCTGGCATGGGGCAGGTGGGGCGGTGCCCCAGGGCCCCCGAAGGGAAGGGGCCCCGCCGGGGCAAAAGACTTTCGTATAGGGGGCCCCAAATTTACTTGTTGCCCCAGGGCCCCCGAGGCTCTAGCTACGGCCCTGTCTCCGACCCTATAGAGTATATATATTCTTGATCAGGATCACCTCCTGAATTGATATGAGTATGTCCGTCTGTCCGTCTGTCTGTTTCTACGCAAACTAGTCTCTCAGTTTTAAAGCTATCGTCTTGAAACTTTGCACACACCCTTCTTTCCTTTGCACGCAGTATATACATAAATCGGAACGGCCGAGATCGGCCGTATATCCTATAGCTGCCATATAACTGATTGATCGGAAATGGTATAACTTTGGTGTTTTTAGAGTTACAGAGTTCAGATTTTGTACGAAAGCTATTTTTGGAAAAATAATACGACCTACCAAATTTTAGGATCGGCGAACTATGTATATCCTATAGCTGCCATATAACTGATTGATCGGAAATGCTATAACTTCGGTGTTTTTAAAGCTAGGTACGAATTTGGTACGAATGCTATTTCGTACCAAAATTTGCTTTTAAAGGAAATGACCGCTTAGAAAGTGGACATGCAGTAAATTGTTTGTTTTTGTTGCTAGAAGCAGTTAAACAGATGCGAGTATATACTTTGGTACTCCTTTTGGGTACGACGGTCGGACCACCACAAAGCGCAAACGAAAATTTTCGCTGCTTTTTGGTGCCAGAAAGAGATAAACAGTAGCAAGCAGATTGGGAAAAACTGTTTTTCGTTATTTTGTTTCTTATTGTTCTCTTTTTTTGATTTTTGCTTCAGTATAACTTGAGCATATTTTGTAACGCGTCGTGAAAGCGTGAAAGTGTGGTAAATATTAAATAAATAATAAATACACAATAAAAACTATATTAAAATAATAAAAATAAATATTAAAAACAGTGACAGTGAATCAGTGAATCAGTGATAAACAAAGGATTAAAAAGGTAATAATTAAAATTATGGTTGGCAAACGGCAACTATGTAGGTAGACTCAAAAAACAAGAAAAAGACAAATATGTAGGGCGACTTAGGCAAATTGCCCAACGAAGACGAGGACAAATTAATGAAGAAAATAGAGAAGAAATAGAAGAAATTAATCTGACAATAAACAATGACAATGATAATTTAGTTAATATTGAAATGGGTGAAGAATTAAACTGGCAGACTGACGAACCCAATGACATTTTAAACCAAAATTTAAAAAAGTTTATTAAGCATATTTAATTAAAGTTCTTAAGAAAAGTAACATCAATGTTGACGGTTTTTATAAATTTAATTGTAGTTCAAAGCCAGAAATACACCGAATTAGTGTTGGCAATTATTTAAATGTTGGTGTTGCTCGTTAAATAAAAAATGTTCTTAATGTTGTTGAATGTCCAAGTGATTTAAGTGTTGATTTTAATATTGATGGGTTGCCTTTATTTAAAAGCTCAAGCACGCAACTTTGGCCTATTTTGTGCAAAATTAGTGTTTTTAGGAGAAAAAAAACCAGAAAGTTTGGATGAATTTTTGGGATTTAGTAGATGAATTGGACAATATTTTAAAAAATGGAATAGAGCACAATGGTAAAAATATTAACATACAAATTCGGGGATTTATTTGTGATGCACCTGCGAGAGCCTTCATTAGCGGTGCTCCTGGACAGACTGCTTCTGATGGCTGCGCAAAATGTACGCAAAAAGCGCGAAAAATTGACCATGTCTTAATATGTCAACATACAGCACAGTAGCGGAAGACATCATTACCGATGCGGATTTTTCGAACAGAAAATATCCGTTTCATCACACTCCTCAATTTCAGAATAAAAAAACTCCATTAGAGCGCATCAATCTACAGATGGTATCGCAAATACCTCTAGATTGTATGCATCTATTAGATTGAAAATTTTTGATTCGTTTAATAAGAAATAAAATTCGTGTAAAAATAAATAACGAACAGAAGCAAAATATATCAAAATCCTTGGTTTCTCTGAGAAAATATGTTCCAAAAGAGTTCTAGAGAAAACCAAGAGAATTGTCTGAAATTTCATATTGGAAAGCAACTGAATTTCGTCAATTTGTTTTGTATACTGGTGTATTTGTTTTAAAAACCGAAATTCCGTCTGATCATTATTATGTCTTCCTGTTACTTTATTGTGCGTATAGATTGTTATGTTCCGCAAAGTATAGTCCGTCCAACTTAGGTATGTGTCAAAATATGCTCGAGCTCTTTGTCCAAAATTTCCCAGCCATTTTTGGAGACAACATTGTAAGCTATAATGTGCACAGCTTGCTTCACATTAAAGACACTGTTGATCTGGTGGGAGATCCAGTAGAAGGCTCAGCGTATAAGTTTGAAAACTATTTACAAACGTTGAAACGTTGCATACGCAAGCCTACAAAGATTCTACAACAAATTCACAGACAAATTGAGGAAGATTCAATTGAGTCTTTCACTGAGGATTATGGGGCCAAAATAAAAAAAAATTACATTTTATTTAAGGGGTGTACAATAAAAAACACATCACCAAATAATTATTGTTACATAAAAGACAATACACCAGTTATTGTAACAAAAATTTTAACTGAGAATGGGGGAGTTTTTACTGGACGAAAATTGCAAAACATTCGAAGCTTCTATGACGAACCCATAAATTCAATAGATATAGGCGTATATTTAGTTGACGTAGCTACGACTGAAAAGGACGAAAATTTTATTTTGGAAGACCTTACATGTAAGGCTTTTGCCATCCCCCATGAAAATAGTATTTTGTTGTTGCCTTTGCTCCATAATTTTTAATTAATATCCTTTAATGTATCCTGAAATTGATCTAAGATGTCCGAAAGCCCTAGTAAAATTCAGCGTCTTGCTTTCAACAATATCCGTAAGTTTTTAATCATTAATTTTTAAGTGTTTAAACTAATGTTTAAAAAATTCATATTCTAGATTCTAGAACCACAATCAAAATGCAATTGTCTGGCGAACTTGGAGAGAAAATTAGATCTTCTCATCGATAAAGTTGAAAAATTGGAAGGAAAGTATTCATTTTATTTATATTGTATTCACATATACTAATTAAAATTTTTATTACTTTTAGTGGAACACAATATAACCCACGACCAAATTCAAATAGTTGTGGAAGCGCTATCCGAGCAGAAAACGGATATCGGATTGCTTCAGCGAGGTCACATAAATGTGAATGAACTGCGAAGCCAGTTCCAAATTAAAAACGGAGAGGAGCTCAATATTCTTAATTCTAAAATAAAAGAGAGTAACAAAAATAACTATGTAAGTATCATCAGAAAGCTGCCTTGAATTATTAATAAATGAAAATTTATTTCAGGTGTCAATTATAAGGCATTTGTTGCAGCCTGGTGGAGTTGCTAAAAACTTAAAAAATATTTTAAGCGATTCTTTGATGATGGATTACAACGTCGATGGAGTGCAGGGGAAATCCTCATTAACAAGAAAGGAAAGCTAACTTCGGGCGGAACCAAAGTTGATATACCCTTGCAGTTAAAACCGGATATATGTACATACACTGCGCGTCATCAGGTTAGCGCCCCCCATGTAACTCAACCAAGTATTTTGCCAAAAATAGCATTCGTACCGAATCCGAATTTTCTAGCTTTAAAAACACCGAAGTTATAGCATTTCCGATAAATCAGTTATATGGCAGCTATAAGATATAGTCGGCCGATCCTTATGAAACTTGGTAGGTCGATAGACAAAGTTTCAAGACGATAGCTTTAAAACTGAGAGACTAGTTCGCGTAGAAACGGACAGACAGACAGACGGACATGCTCATATCAACTCAGGAGGTGATCCTGATCAAGAATATATATACTTTATAGGGTCGGAGATGTCTCCTTCACTGCGTTGCACACTTTTGGACAAAATTATAATACCCTCTGCAATGGTATAATAAGAGAAAACTCAGGTTATAAAGCGAGTTTGTCTACAGTTCAAAGAGTCATCAGAAAAGCTACACATCTTAAGAGATTAAAATTGAAGAAAAAACCCCCTCTTAATTGCCAAAGAAAAGAAACACGCTTAAATTTCTCTCGCTTGCACATGTCATGGACTACTGAGTGGCAATACGTTGTTTTCTCTGATGAGAAAAAATTTAATTTAGAAGGGCCCGATGGGTATAACTATTACTTTCATGACCTACGCAAAGAGGAGCATACTCTGGACCGCCTGCACAGCCGGGAAGGGGGTGTCATGGTGTGGGGGGCCATATCGTACTTTGGCACCAGCGAGTTGCAGTTTTTAACATCGCGTATGAATGCCGAAAACTACAAAAATGTTTTGATAACGGCATTTCCGCAAATGCAAAACCTTTTCCAAAACTTGAAGTGGAATTTCCAGCACGACAATGCTCCAATTCACACAGCCCGGTCCGTGAAGTCGTGGATTGTAGCTCAAAACGTTGATGTCCTTGAATGGCCACCATACTCTCCCGACCTCAATATCATCGAGAACGTCTGGGGTTGGCTGGCTAGGAAGGTGTATGAGTCCGGAAAACAGTACAAAACAAAAACAGAATTGATAGATGGAATAAAACACGCTTGGAGCACCATTTCATTAAATTACTTAGATCAGCTGTACAAATCTATTCCTAATCGAATTTTCGAAGTAATTTCCAACAAAGGCGGATCCACACATTATTAATAAATCATTAAGTTTGTTTAAAAAAGATTATTTAAGTATTAAATCGCATAATTGTTGCTTTAAAAACAATTTATAATGAATTTATGTCAGATGTCGCTATCCTGATGACCAATTTTATGTTACGTTTTTCTTGAACATTTTTCTAAAAAATTCATTAAAATCTTATCTTAAGCGTTATATGATTCAAATTAAAGTAAATTAAAGTGATTAAAGTAAATTCATTGCAATTTATTTAAAAAATTATTGGATCAATGTAGCTCAATGTGTTTACCGAAAAATAATCACTAATGTTGAGTTAGATGGGGGGCGCTAACCTGATGACGCGCAGTGTGTATCGCAAACATCGGATTTAATTGGCCGATCCTTATGAGAACATCATAATATAACCAATTTATTACAATAAAAAATCTAAAACAAAGTACCAAGCTTCCATCTTCAAAAATACCAAAGTGGATATTTTTACCAAATAGACGATCAAGACGATAGCTTCAAAACTGAGAGACTAGTTCGCGTAGAAACAGACAGACAGACAGACGGACATGCTCATATGAACTCAGGAGGTGATCCTGATCAAGAATATATGTATATACTTTATAGGGTCGGAGATGTATCCTTCAGTGCGTTGCACACTTTTGGACAAAATTATAATACCCTCTGCAAGGGTATAAAAATAAAAATTGAGCATAACAAAATTTTTTAATTATACATACATACATACATAAAAAAATCCTACTTTTCCAATACAAATATTTACATCGTAAATCTTAAACAAATTTTGTGTCTTACAAAAATATATGTACATATGTATGTATATTTGACTATAATTTGGGTTTGCGGTTAAATTCACTCACATTTTATTGCAGATTATCATGATGCATACATACGCGAAATGTAGAAAACAAGGTAGCTTTTATCCCCAATTAGTAATGTCAGTAAACTCACTAAACTAATTGCTGGTTAAATTCAGTTTTTACAGAGACCGGACGCAACAAATCTGCGAATGAAAATATTTCATATGAAACACATATATGTATGTATGTATGTAAATAGATGCTAAAATATGCGAAATGTAGAAAACAAATACTAAGCTTTTATTCCCAAATTGTAATATTAGTTAACTCACAAAACAAACTGCATTTAAGTTTTTACAGAGTCCGGACGCACGAAATCTGCGAATGAAAATATTTCATATGAAACTCAAGCATAGGAGCCGAAGGGATAACAAGTGTACTATCGGGTAGCTATCGGCTGTTTGGAATCAGATTCGCTCTCGCGAATGGGATGGGACTGCATCGGCTGTTCTAAGCAAGGGTTCATTTACAAAATGCATCTCTCAAATAAAATCAAAATAATAGAGAATAAAATTATATGTGTGCTATTTTAAACAAATACATTTGTAAGTATGTATGTATTTAAATGTTGTTTTTTTTTTTATAAAAAATCAACTTTATTCAACAATCAAGGATGAATTTTTACATTTTCTCTTCTTTCAGTAAAATAATACAACAAAACCAAACCAGTCGGCCTGTTGCCTTTCATCTCTTAAGTAAACAAAAAGGTCTCTTGACATATTTTTCCAAGTATTTTCAACTTTCCAAAAAAGAGATGAGATTTCTCTTATTTTTGAAGAGAAAAATTTTAACAGAAATCAGTCCCTTGTTCTTCATTTGGCGGGCACACTTTAAGTCGTTGGAGCTGGATCGTCCTCTATTAGGATCGATCACATATTTTAACAGGCGCTAAGTATACCTAAGGTAAAAATACACTAATAATTAAATGGTAAAAAATCAATAACTACTTTCATTTCCAGCAATTCCCCGCGCACTTTTTGACTCCACCACGTCATGAAGCTGTCTGAACTGTTAAAAGCCTCGGCACAAATTTCTTAGCAGAGGCTTAACAGTGGCTAAGACATGCCACGACTTTTAGAGTAGACCTAAGCAAAAAGAGTACTGATAAGAGTTCCTTGTAGCAAAAGAAGAGTCTATGTTCAATATTTAACAAATTTATTAAAAAAAAACTAAGTGTTTTTACGTTGACAGTCTAACAGAGATCTTTATTAACTTTTGCCCAAGAATAAGAAACTGAAAAAGGAGTACGCTTCATTGCAGTGCACTTTGGGAAATTCTGACACTTTTTAATGGCATTAAGTCATTTTATAAAACTATTGATATTAATTTTTTTTATGTAAACATCTTAAAAACATATGGCTCCATGAAACTTATTAACAGAAATATTAAGTCAAAGAAATTTAATTTTGGAAGGTCTAGCTTCAATTATTTAGTTTTTCTAAAATAGTCCTAGGGTATCAATTAATACAATAAAAAAAACGCAATAAAATATTTCCATTGGTTTACTTTAAATATTAAATACCACAAAAATTGAATTTTCGCATAGTGCAGCGGTCGAAAGGGCCGTAATTCAAGGGCCAAGGAAATTTCTCTGACTGAGCTTTGCGGCACACCCGCAGTATAAACGCTATTCTCAACCTACTTTTTGCTATTTAAAATGCTATTTAATATGAAATTATCGGATTAATATTCAGTTTTTATCAGGTCTATGCATATGAAACTGCGTTTTTTTTTACAACTTTGGAGATTTATTTTAAAAAAATGGTGACAATTTCAATCTTCAAAGTATGCCCCTTCAGATGCCACACATTTTGCCCAACTTTCGGGCAATTTCTGAATTCCTCGCCAGAAGAATTCCTTTTCCTTGGACCCAAACTAGACTTCTAGCCAATTCTTAAGGTCTCCATAGGAATCGAAGCGCTGGTTGGCTAATCCGTGTCCGAAAGTGGCGGACAAATGGTAATCTGATGGAGCCAAGACAGGTGAATAAGCCGCATGGGGTAAGGACTTCCAGCCAATCGTGGGTACCAATTCCTTGGTGCCTGTTGCCCGGTGTGATGGCGGATTGTCGTCCAGAAGAATTGCTTTGAGCTGCCTTTTTTCCTATTCTAGGCGTTTTCGGAGCAGAGATTCTTTCAATTCTTCCAATTGTTGCTGATAGCGTTCGCCATCAACGGTTTCACCCGTTTTGAGGAACTCATACCAAACGATTCCGGCCTGATCCCAGAAAACGCCCAGCGGCCGGTACGGTTTGGCCGAGATTGGGATTGGGCCGGCTGGACTGGGGTAACATGGGATTTTTTTCGTTTGTGGTTTTGAAAATAGATTCACGTTTCATCCCCAGTGACAATGCAATGCAAAAACGACGTCCATTTGTACCTTTTCAAGAGAATTACGGAAGTGTTTGTTTGATGTTTGATGTCCGCGAATGGTGGTTTGTGGGTACCAAACTCAACATTTTCAATATTAGAAAAAAAATTGATATAGGAAAAAAAACTCGCAAATAACTTTTGAGCAATTTTGCCAGATGTCAAAAGATGCTTCAAAAATTTTTAGCAACAATTTATCGATCACTTTTGTTACCGATAATTAGTAATGAAGTATAACGCAGTTTCATATGCATAGACCTGATATATGAAAAATTATTGTTTTTCATTTTGATGCAACAAAACTTTGAATATTTCCTTTTATAACCTGGAAAACTTCAGTAAAAATCTTGATACTAAAGGACCTACGGCACTAGGACCTAACCTATACTATAGGTTATATCTGCCATAGGAACAATCAGTGTAAAGCTAGTTTTTTCCGGGAAATTATTTCGCCTAAAAATAATAAAAGAAATTATAAATGTATTTAACAAAAACGACCATAAAATAAATCAATTTTTATAATTTACATTTACACACAGCAGAAGCACGAGGTTTTTTTTTAAATTGAGGTTAAGTTACCTTTTTGTATATTGCAAGCCGCACGGCACTTGAACTAAACTTTCTTATATTCGTAAAATAAGTCTTTAAAATATTAATCAGTTCCATTGCACAAACACTTGCTTTCAATAGGTTTCACAAATGTTTTGCAGAGTGCAATACACAATGTGGTATTCATTGCTATCTCTTTCGATGCTATTCTTGAAGAGGACAGATAGAGCTAAACCAAAATGATTAATAAATTCAAATAGCTACCCCATTAGAAATAAGAATTGGTTAATTTCAAGTCAAAGTTTTGACTTTGGTTTTTTTATTTTTGCCTACGGGGGAGACTGCACTATAGGAAATTTGACCACTTTTTCTGGACAAAAATCATTTTTTGAAAGATAAAGGGATTAAATAATTTTAACTACAATATATACATTTAGATACACAATAGAAACATTTTTAATGTCGCATACCAGAAATTTCAATAGATGCCGCCACTGCGAAGAAATCAGCTGTTGAAAACAACTGTTGATGATGACATTTACATGAGCTAACAATTTACGATTTTGGGTGCGATTTTAAAAACGCAAACATTTTATGGACAAAATCAAAAGTTTTGAAATGAATACTTTTTAATGTGGTTTGTATTATGTGTTTGTGTATGTGAAGTGTCCGAAAAACTTGTGTTGTCTTTTTAATAAAGTGCAGTAAGTAAAGTAAATAATTTGTTTGCTACTAAATGTAAGCAAACAAATTTTTATACCCCTGCAGAGGGTATTATAATTTTGTCCAAAAGTGTGCAACGCAGTGAAGGAGACATCTCCGACCCTATAAAGTAAATATATTCTTGATCAGGATCACCTCCTGAGTTGATATGAGCATGTCCGTCTGTCCGTCTATCTGTTTCTACGCAAACTAGTCTCTCAGTTTTAAAGCTATCGTCTTGAAACTTTGCACACACCCTTCTTTCCTTTGCATATATAGTATATAAGTCGGAACGGGATCGGCCGACTATATCCTATAGCTGCCTTATAACTGATTGATCGGAAATGCTATAACTTCGGTGTTTTTGAAGCTAGAGAATTTGGATTTGGTACGAATGCTATTTTTGGCAAAATAATACAACCTACCAAATTGCATAACGATCAGCCGACTATATTTTATAGCTGCCATATAACTAAACGATCGGAGATGGTATTTGGTAAAAATACCAACTTTGGTATTTTTGAAGATGGAAGCTTGGTACTTTGTTTTAGATTTTTTATTGTAATAAATTGGTTATATTATGATATTCTCATAAAGATCGGCCAATTCAATCCGATTTTTGCGACATATATCCGATTTTAACTGCAAGGGTATATCAACTTCGGCTCCGCCCGAAGTTAGCTTTCCTTTCTTGTTAGAATTAAATCTTATTTTTAAAAAGAGATTTAAACTAAGTCGAGCCGAGTCAAACAATGTAATTTAGTCCATGATGTAGATTGTTTAATTTTCTTCATATGAGTGAAATATGAAAATGCACTTTTATGTAACTTTGAAGAAATGCATATTTTAAGGGGGCAACCTCAAAACCTTTAATGCGAATCTGTTAGCTGTGAGACTAATGCAACCCGATTTAAATTTTTTATAAACCATACCTACTTTTCCAAAAGCCATAGTCTTCGGCTTTATAAAACACTAAAAAAAAAAATTTAAATATCTTGCTTAGTTTTTGAGTTAGCATGTTATTTTTATATAGGGCGCGGTGCCACGCCCAAAATTTTTTCAAATCTGAGTTTTTTTGACCATATAAACTGAAATCGAAATATCTTGCTTAGTTTTAGTTAGAATGTGTTTCTTAAATAGTACCACGCCCACATTTTTTTAAAATCTTAAATCTATTGACTATGTGAACTCAAATAAAAAATCAAAACTTAAATAGCTTGTTTCGTTCTTGAGATATTATTTTTAGCCTGAAAAAGTGGTAAAATTTCCTATAGTGCTCACTGTGCACAGTCCACAGCTGTGGACTGTTTTAAAGTTAAAATTTTAACGGTATGGATGCTCACCAAAAAATTTTTGTTGCATACTTTTGAGCTTGGGCCAAAAAACAACAACAATCCTAGGGCCATACTACAAATTCAGACTAAAAAAAAAAAAGAAAGCTTGCATTTAAAACCGGATATATGTCGCAAACATCGGATAAAGTTGGCCCATCCTTAAAAGAATATCATAATATAACCAATTTATTACAATAAAAAATCTAAAACAAAGTACCAAGCTTCCGATCGTTCAGTTATATGGAAGCTAAAAGATATAGTCGGCCGATCGTTTGGCCGATTTGGTAGCTTGGATTAACTGGTCAAAAATGGAATCTGTACGAAGTTCCAACTTTCTATCTTCAAAAACACAAAAGTTGTGTAATTTCCGATTGTTCAGTTATATGGCAGCCATAGGATATAGTCGGCCTTATGAAATTTGGTAGGTCGTATTATTTTTCCAAAAATAGCATTCATGGAAAATCCGATATCTCAAACTCTAAAAACACCAAAGTTATAGCATGTCCGATCAATCAGTTATGTGACAGCTATAGGATATAGTCGGCCGATCCCGGCCGTTCCGACTTATATACTGCGTGCAAAGGAAAGAAGGGTGTGTGCAAAGTTTAGAGTCGAAAGCTTTAAAACTGAGAGACTAGTTCGGGTAGAAACAGACAGACAGGCGGACAGACGGACATGTTCATATTAACACACGAGGTGATCCTGATCAAGAATAAATATACTTTATAGGGTCGGAGATTTCTCCTTCACTGCGTTGCAAACTTTTGGACAAAATTAAAATACCATCTGCAAGGGTATAAAAATGTTGACACAAACTTGATCTGCGCAAATACCATACGAGTCCAAATTCCTAATAGGATAGTGTTATTTCTTATTGTCTTCGAGATCCACGCGTATATATATATATTAAATATATATAAACTTTAGAAATTTAAAGGTGTAGATTAGCTATTGAAAGAGTTTGTCATAAAAACATTTTCCAAAAACTTTAATGAACTGGCGCGGCCACTAATAAGCAAGGCATGGTTATATAAACGTCGGCCGATTTTGCTGAATTTTGTTTTCCAATAGCTTGAATAATTTGGCATCAAAACCTTTTCAAAAACCTTCCTGTACAGGTGCTTCAGAAATGTTAAATTTTTGGGGGCGGAAAGGGCGTGGCAAAAATTTTAAAATAAATTTACCTGCGCTCCTATCATAGGATTCTTTGTGCAAAATTCTATAGCTGATATCCACGCGTTTATATGGACCGACGGACACGGCTATATCAACTCGGCTGTTGGTACTGATCTAGAATATATGTATGTACTTTATGGAGTCGGAGCGATTTGTTCTATATATATAGACAATATGTGTTTAACAATATGTGTGACAAATTTGTGAAAAGTTGGGAGTTGATAACTTTAAAACTGAAAATTTAGTTGTCCTAGAAACAGAAAGACATACAGACAGGAGGACAAGGAACGTTTTCGTTGTTTTTTTGTCTTTTCCGGATCAAAAACAACACTCGTTACACGACTAAGTTTGACCTTACTCTCCTTTCTGATAACTTATACAAAGTTTTGGCCCTGCGCATTTTATAAATATTTATTTTTCTCTGAGTAATCGACAAAAAAATTTAAAAATTTACTAAATTTGAAAAGAAATTCCCATTTTTACATTACTTTAAGACTGTTCCAAAAAATTATTTTTCCATTCTGAGGTTAGGGTATCTCAAAATCCTGACGTCTATATTCATTCTGATTCTGGTTTTAAAGGCAGGAAAATTTTATTGGAATATGCTAAAATCAGAAACAGTGTATGTATTTTATTTATTATTTTAGGAAAATAGCATTTTTATATATGTAATATGTAAAATTAAATGTTTACAATTAATGTTGAAAATTCACAAAATCATAAATAACAAGAAGAGTATTGTTTAAACTTTTAGATTTCCTTGTATGTACTACTAATTTGAAAAGTTGGTTGATTCAATGATTTTTTCTATATATACACTACTGGCCAAAAAATTAAGTACAACCGTACGGTTTCGAATTCTTTACCTTTTGGGCGTCATACATAACGTCTAGAGTCGTTACCAAAAAGGTTTATTTTTGATTCGTCGCTCCATAACACATTGTAAAGGAACTTTTCTGGCTATATGTACTGTTAGGCCGGCACTTTTATGGCAACGGACTTGAAAGACATAAAGGGATCCTTTTTTGCCAGACTCACTAAGCGGGTGTCCGTCCAAGGCATGTCGCAATTTCTCGTAGACTTTTTCCTTCTTGTTGAAGATTTAAGGCAATCTTCTTTTCTTCCAGGGAACAAGGTTTTTTTCGGCCCATCTAAAGAATTTTTTGTACTTATAATGCAAGAAATCATTAAAAATCAACATACCGTAGTCCAACTCTAAACTTAATCCTTTCAAATTTGTGAATAATGGAAGTGTACCTTTTATTTTGACCAGACCAAAAACGACCATCCAGAACAAATTTAGGCTTAGCACTAGATAAATTACAACACAACGTTACCGACCCCAGCCCGACACTTGACTCCCCGTTTAACATCGACACCGCTGTAGAAGAGTTAACCGCCGAACACCTCGAAGGTGCCTTTACGCCTTTCGATCGCTGCTCACCGGAGGATCCTGCTGAAACTGCCCGACTGCTAGCCGAGCCTTCCAGGGACGCCGATCCCAAACGACCAGTGACTGAGGAGGAAACAGCTGAGCTCATAACCATCATGAGCAACATCAAGGCCCTGGGCGATGATGGTATCAATGCAATTGCATTAAAAATGTTACCACCTCCAAGCATTCAGCTAATTACGAGGATCTATAATAGATGCTTGGAGATAGGGTACTTGCCGTCCACATGGAAACGTGCCCAGGTAACATAAACCCGGGAAACCCGAAGCGAACCTTTCGTCCTACCGACCAATAAGTTTGTTACCAATGCTCTCTAAAATACTTGAACGAGTGTTTTTAAGCAGAGCACTGCCAGTATTTGACGAGGCTGGACTGATCCCTGACCACCAGTTTGGCTTCAGGCGGCGACACGGTACACCAGAGCAGTGCCATCGGGTAGTGCAGTGCATCCTGGACGCGTTTGAAACCAAGAAGTACTGCATGGCCGTCATGCTGGACGTGAAGCAGGCGTTTGACCGAGTCTGGCATCCCGGTCTTCTATATAAATTAAAGACTGGCCTACCCCGACCATAGTTCCAGTTCCTAAAGTCGTTCTTGGAAGACCGTAAATTTGCTGTTAGATGTGGCGAGGCCATCTCCGGTATAAGAGAAGCTCACGCTGGTGTACCCCAAGGCAGCGTTCTTGGCCCGTTGATGTACAATGCTTACACGGCCGCCCTCCCTGTTCTTCAGAGGCCTGACCTGCTCGCAGCAACCTATGAAGACGACACCGCCTTCCTTTCCACCGCCGATAGCGCATTGGGGGCAGCCGAAACGATGCAATTGCAGCTTGACTTGCTCAGCGACTGGCAAAAACGATGGAACATTGCCGTCAATAATGAGAAGTCCACTGCCTCCACATTTTCTCTCTGCAAAGGCAACTGCCCTCCAGTTAACCTTAACGGCTCTCCAATTCCACAGGTAGACAATCCCAAGTACCTGGGATTCACCCTAGACAGGAGGCTCACCTGGAAGCCCCATCTGATTAAGAAGAGGAAACAGGCTAATCAAAGACTTCGATCCTTCTACTGGCTTATGGGTAGGAGATCGAAGCTGAGAACTTCCACTAAACTCCTCATTTACAAGGCAATAATACGCCCTATCTGGACGTACGGCATACAGCTCTGGGGCACTGCGAGCAAGACGAATGTCCGAACAATACAAGCTTTCGAAAATAGAGCCCTTCGAATCGCCACTGGGGCCCACGTCTTTCATGACAATCGCACCATCCACGAGGTTCTCAATTTCCCTTGGGTCCAGGACGAGATACAAAGAAGCAGCGCACGTTACATGCAGAGGCTTCATAATCACCCGAACCGGTTGGCTAGCTCCCTGCTGGACAACAGCGAGCAGCCCAGAAGACTAAAAAGGACACACCCGCTGGACCTCCCCTTACTACTCTAATTTAGGTCTACCATATTAATATTTAAAATTATCTATAAGTGAAGTTTATGTGAAAACATTTAATAGTTGTCCCTAATGGACAGTTTTAAATAAACGTTACCCTGCTATTACAAAAAAAAAAAAAAAAAAAAACTAGATAAATGGGGTTACCCATTTTCATTTTTGATTTAAATGTTTTACAACACTATAACCTTTCAGAATATAATCATGCAGCAGCCCTGCATTCGATAGCTTTCAAGCTACATATATCTCGAGAAATTATACATATGTACCTATAGTATATAGCTATGCCTATGCCTATGTACATATTATTTTGGCCAGTAGTGTATAAAAGAAAGTCGTGTTATGTTACACCATTTATAATTTAAGAACGGCAGAACAGATTTGAATGAAAATTGGTAGGGAGGGAGCTAAGAGCCAGAAGACGGATGATACTTTTTATCCCTTTCGACAGCGTGAATTATACTCCTCCGAAATGGCTGCACTTATAGTAATTAATAACAGTAATAAGGCTGTGAGCGTAACGTATCGTACATTTATGTGTGTGTCATATTCCCCTGAAATAGGGCCCTGCCGACCTCTGATGTGCAGTCAGCAATGCCAAGAAAACGCAATTGGGACATTTTGAGTCGTCAAACGGTCAATTCTAGAGCCGCGGAAGTTAGAAGAGCGCGAATATCAGGAGAAGAAATCGAAGATGATGAAAATGCGCATTTACTGCATGCGTTGGAGCATGCGCAGTTACTTGAATCACAATCACTATTACATCAAGCCAATTTCTTTGACTAGCATTCCAGTACGAACCTGATGTTTATTATTTGGATCATTCCAAAGTGATTATTGGTACTTTGGAAAAAGAATGAGCGAGTAGGGATGTGTAGCTCATCAGGAAAATTACGACTACCCGAAATGGAAACACCGCCTGAACCATTGCGCGGTTTACTTCTCGGTACAGATCCTGATCCTTGAAGTCAATTCATACATTCAATTTATGCTTCCAAATGACATCGTTTTTACTCATCACAGATATGAATCGTAAACAACAGTACGATAATGTAGAAATGACCGTCATTGTTAGTCGCAATGTTCCACTACTTAATGACGACCAAAAAATGCGGCAGGACAAGGAGGATTATATTTTGTAAATGTAAATAATGTAAATAAATTATTTAGGATGATTGCACTATGACACAAACATTCGCTTGACGCATTGGATTGGACATTTATGGATATAAAAAACAATGATGAACTATTTGGCGGCTCTTTGTTACTCCTTTCAGGTAATTTCAGACAAACTCCCGTTATTCCATGTTAACGTACGCTACTTAAATTAATGCTTGCTTAAAATCATAGCGACTGTGGCTTAATGTTAAAAAAGTAAAACCAAGAATATGAGCATTCAAATGCCGCCGAAACTGTTAGATATTGGCGATGGGAAAGTTGCTGTACGGGAACATACTGGATGTACTGGAAATACTGAAAAATATAAATCAAAATAAATGAAAAAAAAATCACGATCCCTTATAGAAAACAAAAAGGGGCAAAACAACGTTTGCCGGGGTTGCTAGATTTAAATACAAAAAAAAACCTTATCAGTTGTCCCCTGTTTTGAAATTTTTGAAGTAAGTTAAGAAAAGTAGGCATCGAATAAATATTTTAGAAACGGCTTCTCATAAATCACCAGCAATTTTCTCTAGAAAAATATAGAGGCAATAAAAGTCCGGATCTTCCATTTAATACCATGAATGGACTCATCAGATTCTTTTGGTTCCTAGCACTTTTGTATATTTTTTGTGCTGTTCGTCTTCTTTATGAAGTAATCAACAAGTTTGGCAGAAAAACATAAAGGCAAGAAAATTTTAAGATAATGTATTTTATTTTTCAAATAATATTGCTGTCTTTATCAGTTTTAAATTGGAAGAAAAAAACCCTAAAAACAAAATGATATCCGTAAATATACAAAAGCCTTGCCCGATGCAGTTTAATAAATTTTTTTGTGATGAAGAAAGGGTAATTTCCCATTCCGGCTATAAAATCAGAAAAATTATAGTATTTAAATAAATAAAATCGAACAACTGTAACTATTCTAAAGTTTCAGGATGTTCTAATTACTGTACGGGATACATCTTAAACGGCAACAGAAAAGAATACAAAACAAGAAAGAAAATCTAGTTTCGAACGGAGCCGAAGTTGATACCCTTGCAGTTAAGATCGGATATATATCGCAAATATCGGATTTAGTTGGCCGATACCAATTAAAATTGGAAGTCTAGATCAATTGGGAAAAAATATAATTTATAGAAAATCCATACTCTCTTTAAAAATGCCAAAGTCATGGCAATTCCAATCTATCAGTTATATGTCAGCTATAGGATACAGTCGGCCGATCCCGACCGTTCCGACTTATGTACTGAGCTCAAAGTTCGAAGTCGACAGCTCTAAAACTGAGAAACTATATAGTTTGCGTAGAAACAGAGAGACAGACGGCAGACGGGCTTACTTATGTACTTATGTATATCAAATCAAGAGGTGATCTTGGTAAACAGTAAATTAAATTTTTTAAACAGTAAATTTTAAATGTTAAAATTATCGAAATGTCTAGTGTCGACTATATGTCGACTATATGTTCCTTTTAAGAAGTAGTATAAACAACGATCATTCTGTTAAGATTAAAACACATTCGATTTGTTTCTGACATAAGAATCCTATAGCGATGTGATTTTTGAGATCTAAAAATGCAAAAAACGGGAAAAAACTGAAATGGCACCACATTTCCTAACTAGAAATTCTGTAAGAATTTTAAACATTCCAATTAAAGGTAATTTCAAACTAGTCGTCGGCGACCACGGTACACTTCTTCTTTTTTAAACCACTAACCATACAGCATATAGACTACCCATTTCATTCGACGACAATGGACGAAAAAAATTTTTTGCGACAGGCCCCAACAACAGTGTTGCCGTCAGCTCGTTAAAGAAAAATGCTAGATTTATTATAAAAAAAAAGGATAGAAAAGGTCAAAAATTTAAAAAAGGACAAAAATCAAGACAAAATATTTTTTCCATACATTTTATGTAATATAACTCTTTATTGGTTGCCAACTTGTTTAGAACATCATCATTTTTTAAAAGTTTTAAAATTAATTTGAAACGGTTGTGAATGCATTAAGAAATCATCGAACTATAAAGCTATATTTAACAGTCTGTTAATAGAAAAACAGCTGAAAAGTGGGTGCTTGAGCTTGGCTTGCAACATTTATGTAGTGCCTTTACCTATTAATATATTTTGTAATGGAATCATTGAGTTAAAATAAAAAGTTATGAACAGTCTATAAGGTTTTTACTGTTCTTAATTTCATTAGTTGTTCAGATTGTGGTCTATACTTACATTTTGTAATTTTATAAAAGCCTTTTTTGCTGGATTTTTATAGCCTTGCAGAGGGTATTTTGGTCAGAATTGTGCAACGCAGTGAAGGAGACATCTCCGACCCTATAAAGTATGTACATAAGTATATTCTGGATCAGGATCACCTCCTGAGTTAATATGTATAAGCGTGTCCGTCTGTCTTTTTCTACGCGAACTAGTCTCTCTGTATTAGAGCTATCGAGTCGAGATAGTATGGACTTGAAACTTTGCACACAACCTTCTTTCCTTTACATGCATTATATAAGTCGGACAGCTGGGATCGGCCGACTATATCCTTTGGTGTGTGCCATAACTTTGGTGTTTTAGAGTTAAAGGGTTCGGATTTTGCATGAGTACTATTATTGGAAAAATAATACGACGTAACAAATTTCGTAAAAAGGATCGGCCGACTATTTCTTATAGCTGCCACAGCTAAACGATCGAAAATGGTATTTGGTAAAAAATACCAACTTTGGTGTTTTTGAAGATAGAAGCTTGGGACTTTTTTTTAGATTTTCTTAATAGAATAAATTGGTTTTATTATGATATTTTCATAAAAATGGTCCAACTATATCCGATGTTTGCGATATACTCCAAGGGTATATAGACTCCTCCCGAAGATAGCTTGCCTTTCTTATTCTTAGGTAACCTTGCCTTTTTTAAACGACAACTTCTTTACTAGGTGTTGCTAGATGTTGCTAGAAGGGGTAGCGAGTAATATATTATTAAAATACTTACGTGTTTTTTGTTCAATATGGATTAAATTTTTAGGACATATAGAAAATTGAATATTGTGTGTGCAAAAAATTTGAAAATTGTTATTAATATTAATTTTTTCTTAATTTATGGGCTCTAAGCTTAGATTAATTTGACGCAAACATAAACGCATTTGACGCATCAAACTTGGTAGGTTTATCACACAACTTTAGACTTTAGGTTTAGAGGTTCATCCAAATTGATTTGTTTCATTAAATTTTTTTGATTTCATAGTGATGTAATTTATTAAATGTCGTACATATGTGAATACAAGATAATTGAGAACAAAAAAATAAAAATATTTTTACCTTACTCAAAAATAATAATTTTTTACGTTCTTAATGATTATAAAATGTAGCCCGTGTTTCAAATTGGGCGCAAATACAAATTCCTTTAATAGAATTAATATTTTCAATAATATCGATTTAATATTCAATGAAAATGAATGGGTTCCATGTGATGAAGGCTTTCGACCTATAACATATTTAACATAGAAAGTTTGGTTTACTTTCTTTTGCTTAATTTGTAACTATTCTAATGAGTACTTAACTATAAGAGAGAGAAGATAAATGAAAATTCTGTTATAACCTGTTATTTAATTCCTTTTTGTTCTTTTTGGTATGGCACAGATTTGGCATTGGCAAGTAAATCTACAATTGTTAATTTTTTTCTCAAAATATGGCAATTAAGCCGCAATCAAATTGACTCCGTCTATTTGCTTTAAGCAGCTGCACCATTCCACAATAAGCATGTCTTGGCTTTTAAAACTATTTTATGCTTTTCTGCACTTCTCCAACTATTTAGTAGACACATCGCATTGCTGCATTTGCACAAGCAACAGAAGAATGCGATTCATAAGATTATCTGCTTCGGAATCTTCCATGCTGTTAAGTTTTGCCGAAATAAATCCACAAAATTTGGAATTGAGGACCTCACGTACTGTTTGCGGCGGCGGAAGATCCAACCCCCCAGGGGCTGAAACAGCGCTGTGCTGCTGCCGTAAATGGCGGTGTTGTTGCAGCATCTGTTCTTCATAATCGTCGCCATCGATGATTCCATTGTCGTCGCAATCGCCGTCCTCCTGATCACCGTTGTGGCGGCGCTTTCGGGACGAAACCAAATCGCCGGCATTAGTGCTTACTGGTGAGTTAGAGTCAAGAATAAGTGGATAAGGGAAGTCGGCATCTATGGCTTCCAGTTCCTCCACTCCATCCGAAGCGTTTTCTCCCTCTTCATCCCCGCTCCTTAGAGAACTTGCGTCAAAATCATCATAGTTTTGCTGTAAATGGTGCTCATTGCGAGTGGAGCTCACTCGACTGTCGTTATTGACTTGGTGCTGATGAGCCGGCACTGGATTATTTGACGGGGCTCCGTTTCCGCAGCCACTGCTACTTCCACTGCTGCTGCTACCGGCTAAGGCACCAGCCGAGAGGTCCAGCTCTGGCTTTACGTAGTAATCGCTGTAGTAGTCCTCGCCACTTACGTTAAGGGTAGAACATTTTGAAAGATTCAGCACTGCTGCTGATTCCGTATATGAAGATGAAAGCTTTAAAACCATACTTTTTCCAGATTCTCCAAGAATGCTATGGTTGTTGTTATTATTATTGTTGTTAAAATGCCCAAAAGAGCTTGCACTGAGATCAGTTGCATGCGAAGCGCCCCTAAAATTTATAAAAAAGTTCAATTAAATTAGTTGATTATATTACAAGTTTCATAAAGATTTATATGCCACGCGTTATGAATATCCCTGCATTGCATGAGATACCAACTTAGACAAATTTACGAAAGATTCTCTAGAGTCTAGAGTCTAGACTAATGACATATATGTAGATAGATACATACATATATACATATATGTACGTATGTATATGTATGTACATATATACCCAAAAAATTAAAAATTATCTGTGTGCATATAATCTGAATGAATTATTTATTGTTTTATTATGTACATGATCATACTAAAATAATTGAATAATAAATTTATTCATATTCTATTCTTGAATATGCGTCGATTGACCCCTTATCCATCCCGGTCCGATTAGTAATTTAAAAGTACGACTTTACAGAATTTCATATAAAAACAAGAAAGGACGGATAATTTCAATTGTTCCGACTATATTATACCAGGTATGAATTTCTTCCACCCTCACATTAATTAACCTTTGATGGTTTGGACTCTGAGTGACAAGATATTTTTTGGGAAAAACCACTAGGAAATTAAGTACGAAAGCAAAATAAAAATTTTGTAACTCCTATAAAAATTGTCCGATTGGGCTTAATCGCATCTTTCTGTAGCGCCAGTACAGGAATGTATTTTGAAAAACTTTTGACGCCAAACTATTTCTTTTTAGTTAATTTTTATACGGAGTAGAATTTTAACAAAATTGTCCGATTTTTAAAGGAGATATAGACATTTATATACCAATTCAATTAAAACTATCAAATTTGGAACTTATACTCCTGTGGTATCCACGCAGATCAAGTTTGGGACAAAATTTCCAAAACGGAGATCACATTCTATCGTCAGTTCAACATGTTTTTGGAAAATTTTTTGATTAAAAATTACTTGAACCAATACCATGTATGCAACATGGAGAAGGAAACATCACCGGCACCATAAAAAACATATATTCTTGATCAGCATCAACAGCTGAGTCGATACAGCCTGTCCGTCCTTCTGTCCGTATGAACGCGTAGACTATAAGAGAAAGAGCTAAAAGTAAATATCGTCCTAACATGTGCGTTCGTGCGTTTGGAGTCCGCAATACTGTGTTACAAAGGAGTATTGAATCTGTCCAAAAGCAGTTTCTGTTATTTGCATTAAAAAATTTAATCTTGGATACTGTCACTTTCCTTCCGTCCTATCGGTGCCGGTTAAAACTACTAAACCTATGTACCTCCATTGAAAGAGCGCCGTACTTGTGCTGGGGTTATGCTACTTCGTATGCATATTTTTGGACAGGTGGACTCAAAATTACTTCTCGAAAAATTAATGTTTTTAGTTCCTAATCGGGTAACTAGTTCCTTCCGCTTCCTTTAGATACCAATTTGTAGATCTAGTTTTTCCGAACACGATCCGTTTCATGTTTTTTGTAAAAATTACAACTCATTTTCCCATTTATTATCCCCTGAACTGATCCTAGATGCAATTAAAAATAAAGTTATGGAATCTTTTTTAGCTTAATTTGTCTTTACTTTTTATTATAATAATCTAGAATAACAGATGATTGTTATTAATAACAATAATAACAATAACAATAATATTAATAATAATAATAAAAAAAATACTAATAATAATAATATTAATAATACGTGTCTGTCTGCCTATTTTTACGCGAACTAGACTCTCAGTTTTAAAGCTATCGACTTGAATCTTTCCTTTGCACGCAGTATATTGTACATATGTATGTATAACCGACTATATCCTATAGCTGCCATATAACTGAACGATCGGAAATGACCTAACAAGAAAGTTGGAACTTCGTACTGATTCTATTCTTGGTCAATTGATCCGACCTACCGAATTTCATAACGATCGGTCGACTATATCCTATAGGTGCCATAATTATAACTGATTTATCGAAATTGGTAGCGGAATCTTTGGTACTTTTGAAAATGGAAGCTTGGTACTTTTTTTTAGATTTTTTATTGTAATAATTTGGTTATATTATGATATTTTCATAAGAATCGGCCAACTATATCCGATGTTTTCGATATATATCAGGGTTTAACTGAAAGAGTACATCAACTTCGGCTCCCCCTGAAGCTAGCTTTCCTTTCTAGTTTTTTTTTATTTTTTTTTATTTTTATAAATTGGTGTTTTATGATATTCTTATAAGGATCAGTCAAGTATATCCGATATTTGCGTTATATATCGAATTTTTACTGCAAGGGTATATCAACTTCGGCTCCGTCCGAAATTAGCTTTCCTTTATCGTTATGATATTTTTAATATCAGTTTGTTTTAATAGTTGGGACATACATATTTTAACTACAAAGTAACATAAGATGTTTAGGCAATTTCATAATATGGTGACAATGCATACTTACATATGTACTCGTAGTTTGATTTCCTTTTATTTTTTTTTTTTTTGCCAATATTTAGGTATGTATATTTTTATGTGTAAATTTTCGTAATCAAGCAATTTACATACATACATATATAATTTTTGGGTGTGGCTTAAAGTTACAGGTCGGGAAAAAGGTCCCCAAACAATTTAATCAATTTCGCAGTTTATTTGCTTATTAAATCATAAACGGGGCACCGAAGAAGATCGTCGGGTCTTTCCCATCCATGCGCTGCTGGTTAGGAGAGTAAATACTTTGGCAAAGAAGAGTGCGGCAAGGGATGGCAATGGAGAAGCAACAACCCTTGGCTGGCTGAACAGAGACGAGAGCGATTTGCAGTCATAATTTTTCACCCTGGGTGTAGCTGAGCCGAATTATGTTCAAGTTCCAACCCATACATACATATGTAGGTACTGGCGCTCTCAGTGACATTCCCCTCTCATCACCACCCAAATCTGATGTGATTCTTTTCTAAACTTGGTCGATTCGTAATCTTTTTTTTTTTCTCGCTGATAGTCATTTTTGTATTGCGTCCATTAATTTCTCGCTCTTTTGCTGGTCTGCCATCATAAACCGCACATTTGTTGGCCGACATCTGCAGCTTCTCTTTTCTGGACTCAAACATATGAATGTACATATGTATGTATGTACATACATAAATATTTTACTGAAGCGTTCTATAATAATATATAACTACATATACGGCTATAGCGGCGATTGTGGCTCAAGCTCTGTTCGGACCAGCCTGGCCCGTTGCGTTCCGTTCTGCGTTGTCTGTTATCAGCTCAAAATAATATAAATTTAAATATATACACACCACAAAGCATGTGTGTGTGCGCTGCCATGAGTCGGGGCCATCGAATGCTTGCTTTCCATGTGGGTACAGTCAATTGAAAGGAAATGGCCTTATTTCGTATAAATATGTACATAAAGAACTACACTCTCACGCTCAGTGAGCTCGAGTACGGCTCCATATGAGCCAGACCATTGGTCGGGGGTAGACTCTCGACTCAGACGGTTTGCGGGTCTGGCCAGGTCATTCCTTTGTTCGGATCGTATTTTTCCACACAATCATTTTGAAATTCGCCTTTGGAGCTGCTCCTCAGCATAGACAGTCTTGAAAATTTTATGTTTTTCGCAAGGCAGATGGTCTTTACAGATATTCATGACTTGCTCTTGGAAATTGAATAGTATTGATTTCCCGACCCTAAATGTATCACCTTGATCATTTTACAGCATCTGCGCAAGGACATATATTTAGACCTAAAGCTTATGTTCTGTTGTTATTATTACTCTTATTTCACTTAAAAGATTATAACTCCTGACTGATTCTCCTGATTATAATCCGTATTTTTCCCGACCCTATTAAGAATAATAATATTCTGAGCCGATACTACAGTACTTGATGGCGTTTAAAAATATATAAAATAGTGGTTTGCCGATTGTTTTTTTTTTTGTGTCTAATAAATATAATTATATTATATACTTATACTACACAGAAAGTTAACAAATTTTATCTTTTTTGATTCCAGTAATATTTCTGATAAATCCTAATAGGTCTAAAATTTTCTAATTATTTGACTGAAAAAATTGGTGATGAGTTTCAAGTCCATTAATACATACATATATGTATATGTATATGTATATGTATGTAAATATAATCATAAATTCTAAAAAGAGGATCACAAAAATGCAAAAGCATGAGTCAAACAGATTATTCATAGCTTCAATTCTTTGTAAGTGACTTCGTATCTTACAAAAACAAAATCATAACTTGGCAAATCTCATTATCGAGGAAAGCTATGTACTTTGACCTATGACGCTATCAATAAAGACTTTTGATGTAAATCTATACTCCTAATACCGTAACAGTCTTTTCCATCAGTATTAATTTGTTATTAAACAATAACGAATTATAATTATAAATAAGGTCAAACATATTTATTCTATCATAGATTTGAACTTTTGAAATAAGTACTGTCACTTCATTGTCTCTACATATGATTTAATTTTGCCAATAAAACACCGATTGCAACCGCACAATAAATTATTTGCATGACAAATATACTCACTTTCTCTCTCGAATCACGTCTCTTAAAAAGTCCATGGCCTCATAAAGACTCCATTTTGGCTTAAATCCGTTTCCCATTAGCTTGACGTGGGCAAGTTCCCGGCGATAGGACTCTCGTAAAGATTTGAAGGCGCGAGCCACTCGTCTCCCAGGTGCGTTGAACTCTCGCCCAATGTGTTCCCAGGCTCGGTTCTTTTCTTTCTCGGCGCCCTTGAAGTTTGGGAGACGAGAATCCCAAAGAATGGGATTGTCGTGGACCATCTGGATGAGTTTCAGTTTATCGGATGCATTGCGTCGCACCACTGTCAGAAGACGCACATGAAAGGGGATGAAAGTTAAAAATTAGCAGTTGGGCGTAGGCCCTGGATCTGTTTTACGCACATTTTTTAATCTTTTGTGATGGCTCTGTGGCGGTGGAGGACGCGCCCAAAGGCTCCCCTTTAGGTTTCATGTCCAGGGCAATGGCCGCAGCAGCGGCTGTCATATCTTGAAGAGAGTGGGTGGCGGTAGAGGATCCCGTCACTGCGGCACTCACGGGGGCCATCAGGATATGTTGGAGGATTTTCAGATTTAAGCTGGCCAGCGTTTCGGTCTTACTTTACACAGCACTGATTTATTGTACCGATTCTATTTTAATCGCGAACGCGATCGCGCAGGGCTCTAAGGGGCAGCTACCCTCTCACGACCAAGTTTAAACAGCAACTGAAAAACAAACCAAAAAAATAACAACCACCGTCAAACAGAACGGCTGAGTCGGCTTCGTCGACAAAATTGGCTGAGCGTCTGGGCAGCAAGCCCGTATTTTTGAGCCAGAAAATCACGCGCATGAGAACCATTTCTCAGCACTCGGCTCTCTTCTCCTCGGTCTCTCACGTTCTCCCCAAACGCGTGTTCCCGTTATCTGCGTCGGCGTCTCCAGCCCCAATGAGCCGATAGCAATGAGTCCGGCCCAGACGACGACGTCGATCCAGGCCTAGTTGAAACCATTCTTTTCCCGCGTCGCTGTGTTGTCCCGCTTACTCCAACGGAAAAGTCTACCCTTTTGTTTTGTGAGTAAAACCCCTGAAAGTAAAAGCGAGAAGCAGCCGAGCAATGCAAAAAGCAGCGAAACACACACAAGACAAACTCAAACGACAAGATCAAAACAAGCTAATGTGCGTTAATAAAATCTTTTGTCGCATTCTCCTTAGTTTTTACTAGGCAAATTTCAAACTACATAAGTGTTTATTTTTGGAAAATATGTATGTACATATTGTACATACATACACACATACTTGATTTTAATTTTATTGATATTAATATTTTATTGAACATTAATATGATTTTACATACATAATTATGTACATACATACATACATATATATGTATATGGATTTTTACACATTTTATATACAGGGTTAAATGGAATTTGTTTCATTTTTTAAGTCAACCATTGAACTATTTGACATTCCTCCTTAGTTGTGGGTATAAATTTGAAAATTTATTTAAAGTTTCAACTACGATTTATGTATGTACATACATACATACATAAATGTACAATGTAGGTATGTATGTCTAATGTATTTTTACGGATCCTTTTTAAATTAAATTTAAACTATTTTGTACCTTCTAACGTGTAATAAAGTAAAGTAAGTACATATACCTACATACATACATACATATGTATATATGTAGTTGTAAGAGTATCAACTATAAAAATCGAAATAAAATATTAAATATGTTTGTATTAATCAAACAAAATTTACAAATTGTGTACAAAAATTTTTGTAAATTTAATTTACAAAATTTACATATGTATGTATGTATGTACATATGTATCTTAATGTTTTGGTTTTAATTGAGCTTTAAAAGCTTTTACATTTAAAAATATGTACATACATATATGTACGCACACCTTGGTCTGATTCAAACAATTTTTTTATACCCTTTATAGAGCAATTATAATTTTGGTCAAAAGTGTGCACCGCAGTGGAGACATCTCCGACCCTATAAAAAATATACATACATATGTATGTACATATTTAGATGCATATACATACATATGTATATTCTTGATCAGGATCGAGATATTAGTTGATATGAGCATGTCCGTCTCAGACAGACAGATCTGTTTCTACGCGAACTAGTCTCTCAGTTTTAAAGCTTTCGACTTGAAAATTTGCACACACCCTTCTTTCCTTTTCACGCAGTGTTTTTTTTCGGATTTAGTACGAATGTTCTTTTTGGCAAAATAATACAACCTACCAAATTTCATAAGGATCGGCCGGACAATCGGAAAATTACCCAATTTTTGGGTTTTTGCAGATAGAAAGTTGAAACTTTCGTACAGATTCTATTTTTGGACAGTTAATCTGAATATGTATCGGGTTTTAACTGCAAGGGTATATAAACATCGGCTCCGCCCGAAGTTATCTTTCCTTTCTTGTTTTTAATAATAAACAATAATTTTAAATCGTACATGGGCATACATATAATACATATGTACATATACGCTTAAGTGCATGTACATACAACATATAAGCTGCACAAAATTGGTAGCTCCACATCTTGCGTTGGGTGATAAGTTAACGAATCTCTAGGGCTACCTCCAAACGAAACATGATTTAAATCATTAGAACCAACTTTCAGTATGTTTTTTTCACTATTTAGACGTCGATGAATTTCGATTTTTTATATATTTGTTTTTAGAAAAATTTTTATCAGCATTATGATAAATCTGGTACACATGGTAGCTATAAAATATAGCCCACTTATCTTGGCCGTTTTCACATATTTACATATGTATGTACATACACACATATATACTGCGTGGAAAGAAATGAAGGATGTGTGCAAAGTTTAAAGTCTATGGTTTTCACAGTTTTAAAACCATCGACTTTAAACTTTTCACACATCCTGCACACAGCCTAGTTTGCGTAAAAACAAAAGGCAGACTGACATGGTATAAACGTATTAGAAAGAGATCCTCTTTTAGTAAAGGTACACATACAGTGTACAGTGTCAATGATGTGTAAACTCATATGTATATGTATAATTGAATTAAAATTTTTTGTTTAGTTATATCGTTTTAATTTTTGTACATTCCCATGTTAAATTTAGTTAATAATAGTTCTACATTAAAAAAATGTTGAAAAAACACAAACAAAGGCTTTTTTTTTGCATGCAAAGTCAAAAATTATGATTTTTTTTCAATGTGTAAACAGTTTTTTGACATACTGTATGTACATACTTTTGACAAATATTCTGCAAGGGAGTTCTAGCTAAGTTACGTGAATATATATAAATATAAAAATATATGTACATATATACTAAAAAAATTAAGTGAAAAAAATAAGAGTGCGTCACCTACAACATAGCATATGACACAATGGTTTTGCGGCAGGTTCTACAAAACCGTAACTTCTTTTGACTCCAAACATACATTTAAATTTTTAAAAAATACGTGCAAAAATTTACGGTGTATTTTCTAACTGTTAGTCAACTTAGTTATCTCGTTGAACAAAGTCATAAAAATTTAACGTTCGCCATACCGGATTTGCCCATATGAATCCGATCCTAACTGCAAGGGTAGTTCGAAGATATGTAGCTTTCCTTTCTGGCTCCCAATAAATCAGTTTTTTTAATTTTGCCATATTTACAATAATTTGGTATTGTTTTGGCCTGGGTTTGTATGTATGTGTATGTACATATGTATGTATGTTCCACGAAGTTTAAGTCAAAAATGAGGAAACTGAGGATTTTTGCAGGTTTATGGCAGAAAAGAATGACGCGTGTGAAGTTCGCAGTCGATAGCTTTTAAAACTTTGAGTCTAGTTCGGTTAGAAACAGATAGATAAAAAGGCGGGCATGATTATATGTGTATGTGTATGTTTGTATACGATATATCCGATATCCTGCAAGGTTATCAATTTCGGCACCGCCGGAAGTTCGCTTTCCTTTCTTGTTAGTTTTATAAAAGTTAGAAAATTAAAAAACTTAAGTATGTATGTATATACATATGTGACTAAGGGATAATTTTTTTTTCATGTGTAAATATATATGTACATTTATGTACATATATGTATACATATGTACTTAATGTGCATTTACGAATGTATGTATGTATGTACATATGTATATTAGTTAAAACGGTGAAATTGTTCGAAACCCAAGGTGTTTTTTTTTTATAAAATATGCAACATTGGCCGAATAAGGAATTTTAAAATAAATATCTATACAAGTTCATTTATAGATAAGTATGCATACATACATACATACAGTGTACACATGCATGTATATCTTGCTGCATAAGGGTACATATGTATATGTACATACATATATGTATCAACTAAGCCTCGAGCAGTATGCTCTCTTCGCCTTACACAACTGCTGCAAATTTTTTATTTCCCACTTTGGCCGAGAACAACACAAATATAAATTCTTTTATATGTGTGTATTTCTATAGATCTATGTATACACATACATACATATGTATGTATGTAGAGAAAATACGTATCGTAGCAATGAGAGTGCTCGCTCTGCCTTAGTGTGGTTGCAGCGGATTTGAGCCCGCTTAAGAAATGCACGATAAATTCGTTTGTTCCGTTTCGTTCGTTTTCTCATCGCCTTCTTCTGCCCGTGTGTATTTGAGTTGATCGGCCTTCGTCTCTTTGCGTTTTACGGAGGCGAAGTTTTGTCCGTTATCGTATTTTTCCATTTGATGAAATTTACAAAAGGGCATTTGGATCACACATGTTGATCTTGGATGGAGTGAAAAGGACAGAAATATAAATGAAAACTCAGAGGAGCGTGCGTACGGTTAAAAGAGGAGATAAGAGCGCTCCCTATTTTTGTCGCCCCGGTCGTTCCGGCATTTAAGCCGCTGAAATCCAGAGCTGCAATCGGCTATTCGGGAGACAAATGGCGAAAAGAGAGGAATACGAAAATGCTTTGTCTGTTTGTAATTTATGCCTAATGAACTATTTCCGGCCAAGTGTCAATTAATGTATTCTGAATTTGGTTTGGCAGTGGTCGAGGCTTTACAACGTGCCCGCACATGCATACATTTTGTGATAAAAATTCTGTGACAAAGTCCACTATACCCGTTGCCCTCTTGCTGCTTTGCATTGCCTAGCCCGCAATCTTGACTAATCTGAATATTTACATACATATGTATGTACATATGTATGTATGTACATATTTTGTATATTAAAGCCTTAAATTTAGCCAGAGCAATATAATTTGTAATGAAGTCAAGTCAATATTGTAGTTACATATGTCTGTATGTTTTTATGTATATATGTAAATATGTATGTATGTGCATCTGCTGTGGGTCATTCCTAAATACATAAGTAAGAAACCTGACATCGAAAATTCGACAAGAAATCGAAATCGAAAATAAAAAATTACCTTTTAATTTCGCGTTTTGTGAATCGCCATAATCTCTTCAGTTTCAAAGCTATCAAATACTCATATACTCACATACATATGTAACAGATCATTTTTATACCCTTGCAGAGGGTATTATAATTTTGTCCAAAAGTGTGCAACGCAGTGAAGGAGACATCTCCGACCCTATAAAGTATATATATTCTTGATCAGGATCACCTCCTGAGTTGATATGAGCATGTCCGTCTGTCCGTCGGTCCGTCTGTCCGTCTGTCTGTCTGTCTGTTTCTACGCGGACTAGTCTCTCAGTTTTGAAGCTATCGTCTTGAAACTTTGCACACACCCTTCTTTCCTTTGCACGCAGTATATAAGTTGGAACGGCCGGGATCGGCCGACTATATCCTATAGCTGCCATATAACTGATTGATCGGAAATGGTATAACTTTGGTGTTTTTAGAGTTACAGAGTTTAGATTTTGTACGGAAGATATTTTTGGCAAAATAATACGACCTACCAAATTTCATAAGGATCGTCCGACTATATCATATAGCTGCCATATATCTGATTGATCGGAAATGTTATAACTTCGGTGTTTTTAAAGTCGGTGATAGAATTCGGTGATTCTATTTGTTGTATTATCTGACCAAATATAGAATCTGTACTTAGTTCCAGCTTTTTATCTTCAAAAACACAAAAGTTGGGTAATTTCCGATTGTTCAGTTATATGGCAGCTATTGGATATAATCGGCTGATCCTTATGAAATTTGGCATGTTGTATTATTTTGTCAAAAGTAGCAATCGTACCAAATCCGAATTCTCTAGCTTTAAAAATACCGAAGTTATAGCATTTCCGATCAATCAGTTATATGGCAGCTATAAGATATAGTCGGCCGATCCTTATGAAATTTGGTAGGTCGTATTATTTTGCCTAGCATTAAAATAGCATTCGTACAAAATCTGAACTCCGTAACTCTAAAAACACCAAAGTTATACCATTTCCGATCAATCAGTTATATGGCAGCTATAAGATATAGTCGGCCGATCCCGGCCGTTCCGACTTATATACTGCGTGCAAAGGAAAGGGTGTGTGCAAAGTTTCAAGACGATAGCTTTAAAACTGAGAGACTAGTTTGCGTAGAAACAGACAGACAGACGGACAGACAGACGGACATGCTTATATCAACTCAGGAGGTGATCCTGATCAAGAATATATATTATTTATAGGGTCGGAGATGTCTCCCTCACTGCGTTGCACACTTTTGACCAAAATTATAATACCCTCTGCAAGGGTATAAAAATAGTTGAAATTTCAGCATTAGAGATATGTATGTACATATGTGAGGAAAAACCACTTATATTTTAAGAAAAAAGAAATTTATTTACATATGTACATATATGTATATTTTAAAAATGCTATAGTCCAGCTCAAGATTTTATCAAGAGGTCTTGATTTTAGGCAGAGTAAAATGGCTTTCAAAACCACATAATATGGCTGTAACACACAGTGGGACATTTTTCGTCAAAAGAGAAATTCCACATTTAAGCGAAAGGCCAGTCGCTTACAATATTTCCAACTTCACGGGATGTATGTACCTTTTTTCTTAACATACATGGCCAGGAATGATTTTCAAATCATTGTCTCTTTCAGTCGTTTTGGACTTCTGATCTGGCTACCAGGAATATATCAGCGCTCTTAAATTTTTATATTTTAAAACTCTTAAGTTAATCCGTTCATATCTCTGCATAATGTAGGGCTGGGAATCGCAGGAATAGATCGAAGAGTAAACAAAAATTTTGAAGATTACGAGGAAGAGTGTTGCTCAGATAACGCATTATGAATAAAAGAAAAAGGAGGCTAAGGAGAAGTGGTCAAAAGTTTTTTGTCCTTCTACTGGGTACGTTTATTTTTGGGTACGTGTTAGTAGATGCTGACTATCTACATCACCATTGATAAAGGTATTTTGTGTTTTGTTATCCATCAAGGACCAAGGTTACTATTCGCCCGATACTTGAATATGAATCGTGTTTGTAATCCTCAATACGAAGCGTAACGTTTTGTTTTAATAGGAGTAATTTAATTATTTAGACTACCTTTAAAAAAACCAAGAACACACTTATAACCATGGTCAGAAAATTAAATTTAATTCGAAATACGATAAAACACACGGATGCCTTACTTGAGTTTATCTTTCTAAGGCACACCCATAGAGAAAGTACATAGCCTGGTGAGTACCACTCAAATGATCGATGACATGAGCTTACATACATTTCGATTCATTAAGCTTTGGGTAATTTTCTAAAAACCAAATTTAATAGCTACCCAAATCGTGTTGAAGTCTATATTGGGCACAAGTGCGTACATCAGCGTAAAGATAGTAAGGACTGGTGAGCTAGATAAGGCAAGGATTAATGAACAGTACAGAAAGTAGGGGTCCAAGACGGCTTTCTTTCAAATGTAACGCGAACTTGTAAATACATTCAAAAGAGACACGTTGGTTTGGGTACCTCGAAATCGATTCGAAACCCTAAAGATCAAATGGGAAACCCTAAGACTAAGTTTACTTACAAGAAGCGAGTGGTTAACAAAGTCAAAAGCTTTACTAAATTCACTGTATATGAAATCCAGAATCCATCCTTGACAAAAAAAAAATTTGCTTTAATAAATTGGTAGTTGTGGTGCAGCCCTTCATGAATCTATGCTGGCAAGAAGTTAATGAGCTGCAAAGGTCTTGTAAATGTGGAGTAACACATTTTTCAAATATCTTTGGAATGGCAGACAATTAAGAAAATCCTGGCAGAGTCGGATCTGTTCCCTTTCGTAGGAAGAGTAATATTGTAAGTATTCTTCTATATGATGAGAAATATCGAAGTTTCCAGAGAAAGGTTAAAGAGTTAAAAGAGGAGTTTGTACAGTGTCTCGCGCTGTTCTTTTTGAACAAAGTCTCGTACTTCATCGGGACCTGGCGAATAAACATGTTTAACCATAAGATCCAATTTATGGTCAGATTTGGTCGGACCACAGTTTGAAATTGTTTCAAAGACATAACAGGCTCGGTTTCTGATAAGTACAGACTTATATGCTTTACGCCAATAGTGGTTTTATAAAATGACGTTGTGCGGAATCCTTAAGCTTTGGTTTGTTTACATATATATGTGTAAGGATAGAAGTGGATACGGTCTTTACGTGATTTGAAGTGTTAGGACGCGAGACGCAGTAATGAAATTGTTCTGGACAAGGGTTACGGAGGTAGTGGAGTTTCTTGCTGTCGGTCTGTGATATAAAATCGATGTTAATTATTGATTAACATTTATTTATTAAGTCCACAATCTTAATCAAAAATATTTTGCCTTCCGATTAGATACAAAAAAATTATCTTATCTTTGAAGATCTATTCTAGAGTATATACCCAAAAAGGAGCTCACACTTAGAGGTTAGAGATTATATGAATATGCTCTGTACCAATTTTTATGTTGAAAGGTACAGCGTGTCATATACTATACATATGTTATCAATCGGATATTTTGATAGTTTTTAATGAAAGAAATTTTCTTTGCAACATCCTTCTAAGTAAATAAGTCTAAGTAATAAGGCTTTCAACTGATCCGATCTATCATATTTTATAAGAATCGTCTGACAATATATTTTAGGTGCAATATAATTCAACAATCAACCTATTTAAAATTTATGTTATACTTTTTTTTTTAAATGTATGAAAAAAACTAAAACATGAAAGAAGAGGTAACTTCCGGCGGAGCCGAATCAAATAGTCGGATCAATTGGTCTAGCAAAGAATCCAAAGATTCCAAGGACAGATCCACATAATCCAGGAGGTGATACTGATCAGAAATGTATATGTTAACCTTATAGGGTCGGAGGTCGGAGCAGTTCATATTTAGTATGAAAGCTTTTTTTGGCAATATAATACGACCTACCAAATTTCATAAGGATCGGCCGACTATATCCTATAGCTGCCATATAACTGATTGATCGGAAATGCTATAACTGCGGGTTTTTTAAAGCTAGAGAATTCGAATTTGGTAGGAATGCTATTTTTGGCAAAATAATACAACCTACCAAATTGCATAACGATCGGCCGACTATACCTTATAGCTGCCATATAACTGAACGGTCGGAAATGGTATTTGGTAACATGGTATTTTTGAAGATGGAAGCTTTGTACTTTGTTTTAGATTTTTTATTTTAATAAATTGGTTATATTATGATACACTCATAAGGATCGTCCAATTTTATCCGATGTTTGCGGGGTATATCGATACTGTATATAAGATGCGATACTGTATATATGTATGTATATTCTTAATCATCATCAACAGCCGATTCAATATGGTCATGTGCGTCTGTCCGTTTAAACGCGTTGATCTTCGAAACTACCATATAAGAGATAGAGTTAGAGGATTTGGCATGGAGACTCCTATAATACCCATCCAGTTGAAGTTTGTTTTCCACGCCCCCTCCCCACAAGGGTCGATTTGGCCTCGCTAGCGGCATTTAATTATGATTTTCAAATTTAAATAAACTTTAATTTAAGTTTACCTATCGATAGTGTACACCTTGATTAGATGCTAATTGATGTTTTCTAAGCTCATCAATAAGCTGATGATCAGCTGTGAACTGTCAAAGTCAACATGTGTTTCAGCAGTTGATATTTACAATTTTGGCGCCCTTTTACTTATTGGTTGCATATTTGAATAAATAGTGCAACTTACGATTATTCTAGTGCAAGTTTGATTTTTAACAACTATTAAGGTATGTATGTGCTACATAGAAAATCTGTGCTTGTGACGTGTCAGTATATGTGTTACTTATAAAATGTAGTGGATTTGGAGTGTATTAACAATGTGCGGAACAGAGCGTACACGAGACTTTCGTGTAGTAGAACTTAACAATTCACCTGCATTCACTCTGGTTGCAATTGTTTGTTTAAGTGTGAATTATTATCTGACCGAAATGTCAAAAATGAAGTGCGTAGTCCTGCGTATCTAAAAGTTATTTTACTTTTTAGGAAGAATGTCAGTGTCGAAGCGCGCACTTTTGGAAAGCTTTGCATTAGGAGATGGAAAGGAAAAGATGGATTAGGAAATGGAAAGCTTTGCATTAGGAGAAGTATTTAAGAACAATGATTGCAACGAAAAGGAGCTTTCAGAAATTGCGAGAATACTGCACGTAGATTTTTTCAGCAACCAAATTTAGCTCCGCGCATAACAGGTGTACACGACATTTTAATATTCCGATTTAGCGTTGTCCTGCGAGCATTGGCCTGTGGACATTATTTAAACTCGGATGCATTCGGATCGAACGCTATGGAAACTGCAGAAATTTTTGTAAATGTATACCCCTGGTTTTACATGCCATCGTCTGTTCACAGAATCTTAATTCATGGAGCAGACATCATAAACAGTTTTTTTCTTCCAATTGGTATGATGTCAGAGGAAGCGCTTGAAGCAAGGAATAAAGATTATCGAAACATACGCGAAAGTAATACAAGGAAAAATTCAAGAAAAAACACAATGAAGGATATAATGAATACCCTTTTTATTTCTTCTGATCCTCTATATCTTCAATGTCCAATGGCTCTTCAATGTCGTCATCGAAAAATATTATTATGGACAAAGAAGTTAAGGGGTTATATACCTTCATTGACGAAGAAAAAGAGGAAAGTTCGTAATTTTTTTTAGGTATGTAGCAATTATTTAATTACACGAATGTTTTAATTTTTTGATAGTACACTTTATTAACAATGTTTGTGCAAAATTTGGTGGAAAAATATTAAATAGTTTTTAAGGGGTGGCTGTTTCCCTTAGAGGCTTTTTTTTAGAGCTTTGCGGTGACAGTTCCCCAGGACGAACAGGTCAACTGAAACCATGAAAGTAAAAAATTTTTATTAGTTTAGTGTAATTCCTTGTGGTGGAACGATTGATTAAAAAATTTTTTTTTTATGCTTACGGGAACGTTTTATGCTAAAAATGACGTTTTATGCTTTTTGGTCTCTAGAAATTTCACTAAAAAATTCATTTCGGCGAAAAAAAAGTTTGTGCGTGAAAAGTCGATCGTTCAAGCACAGAAGAATTTCATTACGAACATTAAAAAAAAAAATTGAAGTAAATCGGTTCAATAGTTTTCCGCCAATCCATGTCACCGCAAAGTCATTTTTCAAGAAACACCATTTCGAGATATTCGCGTTTAAAGTTTCAAGTTCAGTTCAAGGCCGTGACAAGGCGCGCGGTTAGGAGCGCTGTAACTTTTTTTCTACTGCTCCAATCTCTATGAAAATTTGGGAAAATGTTCTCAAGGAGTTGTTCTTCAAGATAAAGCTATACAAAAAATTTCAATTTTTTGAAAATAAAAAAGGTATATGGTATACCCCTTAAGAGCTTGCTTTCAGCAGAAAATCTTGAAACCGATTTGTCCGACTCTGAAAGTCAAGATACAGAATAATAATTGTTTTTTTTTAATTTTTGTATATATTGTATATGTTTATTATTTCCTTCTTGTATAATATAAGTTATAATTCTATTTCTTACTCTTTTTCTTTAGAATACAAAAAATTTAATAAAAGTCTTTTTTTAAATATAAAAAAAAAAATTAAAAAAAAAAACACTATAAATTTCATTTTTGTCCACATAATGCAAAATTGAGTAACAAACCGAAAATAAAAAACCGATTGAAGATATCTCTAAAATTTCAGAAGTTATTAATTTAATGCCGCTAGCGAGACCGAATCGACCACTGTGCTCCCGTTTCAAAAACGGAAGTCTCGTTGTAGCGCCAGTTTATAAATGTTTTTGGGAAATGTTTTGATGCCAAACTATTACATTGCTAATGTAAATCTACAAATTCAGGCAAATTGGACAATTTTTATACCCTTGCATAGGGTATTATAATTTTGGTCAAAAGTGTGCTACCCGGTGAAGGAGACATATCCGACATTATAAAGTATACACACGTATATGAATATTCTTGATCAGGATCACCTTCTGAGTTGATACATATGTATGAGCATGTCCGTCTGTCAGATTCTACGAGATCTAGTCTCTCAGTTTTAAAGCTATCGACCTCAAGCTTTGCATCCAACCTTCCTTTATGTGCAGTATATACTGGTATTGCTGGTATATACTGGTACTGGTATACACTGGTTGATCGGAAATGCCTTAACATTTCTTCTATTTTTCTGAATAATAATTTATAAAAAGGTTTATTATTAAAAAAAAATAAAAAATAATATAACTTGTACCATTCAATATATATTATTAATAAAACATGTTGGTAATAAAACTTCGTACAGATTATATTTTTGGGCAGTAGATCCGACCTACCAAAGTTCTTAACGATCGGGCGACTTTATCTTCATGCTTCCATATAACTGAACGATAGGAAAAATCGTTGGAAGTTTGGGACTTTTTTAGATTTTTTATTAAAATATTGGTTATACATATTATGATATCTCATTTATTCGATTTTATGTATTCGATATATGTATATCCGGTTTAAAGTGCAAGGGTATATGAACTTCGGCTACGCCCGTAGAGTATATAAACTTTCCTTTCTTGTTAGAGTAGTTATAGGCTTTTTATTCAGCTTCAAAATTTTTTTGTGTTATCTATTGTTATTATTTATTTTGTTATTATAAAACAACTTAAATAAATGGATTATTGGATTTTTCTACTTCTATATGCACATTACTTATCTACTTATTTGTATCTTAGGTTGGTTTAAATTTTTACTGTTACATGTTTTCTGTTTACATGTTTACAATGTAAACTTTACATTAAATATATCTCTTTGGGAGATCTTTTGTGTGACATCTTTTCAGTCGTCTGGGTACCCTTATACTTGCAATTCTGCGCTCTCTTAGTAGATGCCTGACTAGTAAATTTAAAACATCCCCTACTTTGGGAACCATTAGGTCCTTTTCCAAGTTCGCTGTGCGCATGTACCATGAGGCTCCAGATATCATGCTTACGTTTTGGCTTGAATAATTATAATCTTGTCCAACTTTAATTTTGCTGTTATGCTGTATACTTGTAGCCCATAACGCCATAAAGTATCAATTACCTCTTAGTGTAAAAAAATCTTGTTTCGTAGGGATAACTTTTTCAGACTATTTTCCTTCTAATGAACTTACCTAGCTTAATAAATAAATACCTAGCTTAACTACGCCAATGCTCGATGTAGTTTTTTTAAATAACCTAATTAATGGGGATATACATATGTATATAGCCAGCATTTACTTACACGCTTAAATTTAAACATTCCCAAAGAAGGACTAGAAACTTTAGTACTCTATTCCTTAGCCATTGTAGTTCTTCATATGCAGATACTACGAACTACTAGAGGCTGAATGGTCTCTACTCTATAACATCTCTTTCCTGTCCTTCAAATTTAAAATATAAAATTTTAAATTTCCTTACTAACTCCTCTTAGCTTAATAAATTACTTTAATGTATAGCTTTAATATATGTATACTAATTATTCTTTTAATCGAGCGCCCCTCGGTCGTCTGAGCCTCTAAGCTTTATAATGAAAGAACGCGAAAAAAAACAAGACAAGGTTTGCCTTTGCTTGTGCTGACCCAGTAGTTTTGTCACAGAGTTGAAAATCCTCCGATATATGTATAATGCTGAAAAAGGGGTCCCTCGTTCGACAATATTGTCTTCGTATCCTTCTCTTTAGTATGTTTAAGTTTAAACTTTTGTTAAGTTAAGCTCACCTTTAAGTTTAAAAGAATGAATTCTCAGCAAAAAATGGTTTTTGCATACTTTTATGCTTGGGGAAAAAACAACTGAAGCAATTTAGTAGGGAGCATAATAGGGAGAATGTATGTTAGGGAAGCATAATAAAAGACGATACCTCCTCTAAAAACTTTCCAATTTGTTTGAATTTGATGATTTTTGCTGATTGGTGATTTGCGGAAAGAAAGGCGTGTGAAAAGTTTCGATAGCTTTAAAACTGAGAGACTAGTTCGCGTAGAATCAGACAGACAGACGGACAGACATACAGACGGACAGACAGACAGACGTACAGACAGACAGACGGACATGCTCATATCAACTCAGGAGGTGGACCTGATCAAGAATATATATACTTTATAGGGTTGGAAATGTCTCCTTTACTGCGTTGCACACTTTGACCAAAATTATCTGCAAGGGTATGAAAAGCAGAAAGTTCTGAATTCTAAATTACAAAGGAGAAATCATTCAACAAACGAACTTCCAAAATAAATTTCTAAAGAGAGAGAATAAAATTTGATTAAATTTGAAATTCCTTTGTGCATCTATTGTATGAAGTTGATTCTACCTGACTATTCTGCTCAAAAAATTTCTTTGTTAAGTTTCCAAGTTGGTCCTATTTCTGTTACCATTTTTTTGTGTACAGTAGAACTTCGATTTTCGACACCCTTTTTTAGATGAAGGCAGTCCTTTATTTACTACTTATACGAATAAAATCTTTTTCAGGCTTAACTATTTATAAGAAAAATCTTGTTCATAAAAAAATACAAAAAAAAAATCAATAATGTATACCAAAAAATATATATCCAAATTCTATCACCAGAATATTTGGAACTAGCGGTTTATAAATATTTGGAGTTCTACTGTAATTCTAAGCTGGGCTGTTAATCTATTGGAAGGATGTAATAAAATCCGCATTGTAGTTTTTTTTACTACATGAGAGATACACCCAACCCTGAATACTTTCATTCAACTAATAATGCTTATTTCGCAACTTTGTTCAACGAAAAATATACGGGCATCTCAATAATGGTTTTAGGTTTGGTAACGCCTATATTTTGAACATGTGTACATATCATGTGTAAAAAAACCCGGTCTTCAGAGACTATATTGTACGTGTGTAAATGTATGTAACTTAGTGAAGGAATCATCTCCCAAGCCCCAAAAAGAATATTATACATCATATTATACATCATACAGCTATAGGTCTTAGCTACATAGAAATTGGATTTTTAATACTTATTCCAAATTAAACAAGAAAGAAAAGCTAACTTCGGGCGGAGCCGAAGTTGATACACACTTGCAGTTATGATCGGATATAAATCATTATGAGAATTTTATTATAAAACCAATTTATTAGAATTTAAAAAAGTCCCAAGTTTCTATCTTCAAAAATACCAAACTTGGTATTTTTACCAAATAGGAAATAAAATTTCCGATCGTCCGAGTCACCCGATCCCTATGAAATTAAGTTGGTTGTATTGTTCTACCGACTATATCCTATAGCTGGCATATAACTAAAATATTGGAAATAGCCCAACTTTCGTGTTTTTGAAGATAAAAGGTTTTAACTTTCTACAGATTTTATTTTGTGCTCCGGCTTCAATTGATACGTCCGATTTATGTCCGATCATAGCTGTAAGGGTATGATCAAGAATATATGTACTTTATAGTGTCGGGGATGCCTTCTTCACTGCGTTGCACACTTTTGACCAAAATTATAATATCATCTGCAAGGGTATAAAAAGTATGCAACAAAACCTTATAGTAGGAGTTTATACAAACGGGACAGTATTTTTATTTCCGGTACTTGTAGAATACAAAGGTATATTGTATTCGTGCGAACGTATGTAACATAAATAAGGAACAATCTCCGACCCCTCAAAGTACATATATTTATAATCAGCATCAAAAGCCGGGTCTATATAGCCACGTCCGTCTGTTCGTCCGTCCGTCTGTCCATATGAACGCGTGGATCTTAGAGACTATAAGAAATAGAGCTATGGGATTTGTCATGGAGACTTCTATTATGCCCACGCAGTTCAATCCTTTTTAAATTTTTTGCATTGCCATGCATGCATCTAAGCTATTAATCCGTTAGGACTAAGCTAGGACTGACAACGATATGTTTCTAAAAATGTTGCACTTATAAAACAATCTAATAAAAATTCTTGAATAAAACATTTTTCTTTGAGATTGCGGGTTCAAAAAATTAAAAAATGTAAACAAAATTTAACTCATAAAACAGACCTTCTGATTAAGAGGTGGACAAATTAACCATAAAACCATGCGGTAAAAGTTTTAAAGCGCAGAAACTGGAGATTTGTATCATATATCGAATTAGGATAACTTCAAAATTCAATAGCAGAATTTGTTCGCCTACTATGTTGAGGTATTATTTCAAATTTCCTATGTATTTTTCGAACAAAATATGACGGCGGCCTGAAAAGGTAACGACATGTATTTCAGTACTGCAGGCAGCCTACTTTCTGCTATTCGTTACTAATTCTTGATAATACAATTCTAATTCTGCTACAATTAGATAATTTGAGAGAGAAACATTTTCCAACAGTTTATCAGTATGGAAGAAATTTGCGAAAGTAAAGGTATTGTGATTTACAAAATTAATGGAAGGGGGGACATTGGAGTCTCCAGACAAAATATTTTTCCGACAATTTATATCCGATATTTGCAATATATATCTCATGCCATATATAACTTATAATATAAACTTCTACATAACTGCAGGGGTAATTTTTTCTTGTTTAAAAGTGGGCATCATACTATGGAGTAACTGAGGCGGAAATTAAAACATCTTTGTAATAAATATTCTTGGTAAAACTTATGATACATTTAATTATTCAATTAGAGAATTATTATATAGAGAATTATTGATAAATCATTCTTTCTTTACTTCTCAGCAATTAGCATCAAAATCTTATTCATAAGTTCATTGGCAACCGTCTCGTGCAAAGTGTTCAACCGAGCGGTTAGGAAGTCTCCAAATTTGATATAGAGCAGCTCCCTAGGGCTCCGGAAGGGATGCGACTGCGAGTGATTGAGGTGCCTGGTGTCCTCTATGTAACTACTGTCAGGTGAAAGACAGCCGTCTGGGCTCATCATGTCCACGTCGACAGTTGGTGAGCATTGCCCTGTTGCGTCGTCGTCTTCGTCAAATGCATCCAGTTCCTCATCAAGATCCCCAGCATCCGCATCAATAAGCTCATTATTGGAATTAATAATAAGGTTTGGGGGCGTCGTGGCATACAACGAAGAGTGCTTGGTCAAAGGTATCAATCGCGACTTAAGCTGCTGCTTCGTTTGGGGTCGGATCGTTGCCAACTTCTTTGTCGTCTGAGGTTCATTTCCCGGATCATCTCGAATCTCCACCCTTTCCGGAGAGTGTGGTTCGTCCTTGACGTAAATGGACGGCGAGGAACTACAGGAGCGCGAGCAGGACAGTACCTGGACTGGTGAGTTAGTTGGTATGGTCACGGACGTGGGCCGGGATAGGGGCGTTACCACTGGCTTTTGGGGTGCATTTACGGAGGTCAATGTTATATCTGGTTGCAAGTGAAGGGCTTGCAAGTGTTGAGCTTGCTGCTGTAAAGAAGTGGGTAGCTGACCGAAGTTCACACTTAAGCCCGTCGTCAGACTATCCTTTGGTTCTGGGTCTGTGGGACGCATTTGTTTATAGGGTACCGGCAGATTGTTAGGATTGTTGGGGTCGCTTGGCGCAAAGTATTGGTACTCATCCAAGATGGCACTGCTGCTGTTATTGTTGCTGCTGTTTCGGCTGACGATGTTTTTATTATTGTTGACTAAAACTGGAGCCGTTTCATGTTTTATGCGCTCACGGGATCTGAAAAATTAGAAATCTGACAGATTTTGGAAAAACTCATTGCTTTACAAAAGAGGCATTAAAATGTTTAATTTCCATACAAAAAAACATATTTCCGGTTGAGTTAGCTGCAGTGAGCAGATAATTTTAATTTGTCTATTATTATATGTTTAAAACATATGTTTTATATGTTTTTTAAACAATTTTGAGCCGATTCATTTTAAAAACGATTTGGGAAAACTAATCGACGCCGACTTGGCAAGAAGCGCCTTTAACTTTGAAAATACTAATCATATCATTATAATAAAATGTTTCACGATGACGTACACCAAATGGAAACTAATTTGATCAAGAATATATATACTCTGAAGGGTCAAAAATGTCTCCTTCTCTGCATTGCACACTATTGATCAAAACTATAATACCCTCTCAAATTTTATAATAAGTTGAAGAACAAATTATTTTATGCTTTACCGTTATTTTTAAATCCTTGAGAGTAGGTTTGGTCAAAAGGGTGCAGTGAAGGAGTAATTTCCGACGACATAAATTTATTTATATCTATATTATTATCTATATTTGTTCTTCATTAGGATCACCTAAGTTAAACCATGCTCTATGGTTAGTGGTTGAAATAACCATTTACATTTGACCGTATGTCAATCCGTCTGTAAAAATTTGCACAGAGTAGAAGGGTATATTGCAGTCGTGTATATGTAACATAGAAAAGGAAGCATTTCCGACTTCATAAAGTTATATGTACTCTTGATCAGCATCAACAGCCGAGTCGATATAGCCATGTCCGCCTGTCCGTATAAACGCGCGGAACTCAGACACTATAAAAAATAGAGCTATAGGATTTCTCACGGAGACTCCTACCAAAGATTATAAAGTACATAGATAGGACATCTCATACAAAGAAAAATTTTCTATGGCGGGTTCCAGCGCTGGAACCCGCTGGAACGAGCGGGTTCCATTGCGCGACAAGTTAAGTTCGAGAAATTTTTCGCGCGACAACGAATGAGGGATAGCCTAGTGGTAGAGTGCTTGGCTGATGGCAGAGTAAAATGAGTTCAAATCAGGCATGGGAAGTTCACTTTTTTTTATTTTAAATCTATTTATATTATATTTTTATTGTTTTAAACTTTTTAACAAAATTTATAATCCATTCAAGAAAAATACAAAATTTTAAAATCACCCTAAAATCACCTTAAAATCGCCTCAGTTCGTAATGGAACCCTTATAAAAATCTTTATAAGTGCGGGTTCTACGGCATATTGGCAGGCCGATTCGTGGAACCCGCTGTAAAATGAAAATATTTGAGAGCGAGTTCCACGACAAACGGCTGGTAGATGAGAGAGAAAAGAGAGAATTCTATTTTTAGAAAGTAACATTTTGGAACAATGAGAGTTTGAAACGTTCAAATCGAAAGTGTGAGAGCAAAGAGATCAGAAATATCTTCACTATCTTTTCTCATCAGCTCTGATTTTACTATGGATCCTTGCGTTTTCTTTAATACCAACTTTAACTACCGTTAGATCAACTTCGAGGGTAGCCTAGATGTAAAGCGCGCGATCCTATCCTTCTGGTCCTGGGTTCGATTTTGTTACTGGGCGATGATTAAAATTTTTAACTTCAATTATCTTAATAATATTTTTTTCCTTTTCATATTTACTTTATTATTATTATTTTTAATTGCATTCTATTACAATTTTTGTAAAAATAAGTGACGGACGTGAAGAATGACAAAATTACGGAGCGACTCCATTGAAATTGTATAAGCCGGACATAGTATTAAATTTTCATTAAAACTACAATTAAAGAAAAATAAAAAATAATTATAAAAGAAAAAAAAGTCCTTACTAGGATTTGAACACAAAAATATTATGCATTGAATAAATACTCTATGCATTACGTTACCACCCCGTCTTAAACTGCAGCGACTAAAAATACCATTTGTTCTACTGACTACCACATCGGCCCATTGAAAACAGAAACAAGAAACTGAAAATGAAAATTGGAAGCCAAAAATGTTTTACGCCGTCTTGCGACTCGCAAGTTGCGAGCAGTCACACATACATACAAAGACGCACCCTTTTTTTTAACGCATACATGTAACGAGTTCTAAAAATAGAATCGTATGTATGTTCGTTCCCCCCTCACCAACAAGCTCGACGAAAAAAGTTGACCGTTTTGGGCCCTGATGTCCCATCTATGTACTTTATAATCTTTGCTCCTACGATGCCCACGCAGCTTAAGATTGTTTCAAAATTTTGTGACGCCCCTCCGGCCCATACAAATTGCGAATTTTTGTAGCGCCAGTACATGAGTACCATGTATAATATATTCGAGAAACTTAACTAAAACCGTCCTTTCTTGTTTCCTTTTCACGCATTATCATCCCGACGTCATCCTTCAGCTGATATTGACTGAACTGAACGATAGGAAATTACCCTACTTTGTTGTTGTTGTTTTAGGTAGAACCCTTCTCAAAAGGATCAGGTAACTGTATTCGATATTTGCGATTATAAGGTAACCGTGTGCATCCTCTTATTATTTTAACCGTAACTTTTATCCTCTATATATTTTTCGATTGCTACAACAAGTATTTTTGTATTAAATAAAATTGATAAATCAGTCATACACATATGCAAGTCTTTTCCTAACTACAAACTAAATTTTATGATTAACAATCTATAAAAAAAAACTTATTTTGCCGAAAGAATCTCTCGACCGCTGACGAACGCCCTGTGCCTTAAATATATCATAATAGTATTGGAAAAAAAAAGTTTCAAAAAAATACAACATAGTTATTAAAAACTACTTATAAAACAATATTTCTTTTCGGCATGTTCAATAACAAAAATTTAACACAAATATCGGCCATACATATATGTATATTTATGTATAATCTTATTTAGTTTAAATAAAAGTGAAAATAAAAAAAAAATGTGATGCCCTTTTGGAATTACCATATTGTGAGAAACGAGATTTAAAACTGACAATATAGATGTCGTATTCAATTGACGAGGAGTGTAAGTCGAAATAACAATTCTTATGTAAAGTAAATGTAAATATAATGTAAAGTGCTCATACTTTCGCTCGCGTATAACTTCCTTAAGGAAGGCCATTGAGTCATAGTACTCCCACTTTGATTTGAATCGCGAAGTTCCCAGCATCTTTTCATGGTTGAGCTCGCGTCTAAATATTTCACGGAGCGATGTAAAGGTTCGCTGTACCCGTTCCCCATTCACATTAAATAGTCGTCCAAGTTCGTTCCATTTAATAGCTTTCTTTTTATCTGAGCGTTTGTAGTGGGGCAAGCGACAATCCCACAGTATAGGATTTAGGCGCACTAGCTCAATAAGTCTGCGCTTCTCAATATTATGCCGGGAAAATGCCATAGCAATTTCTCTTTGAACAGTTTGAGTTATATCTCTTTAATTTTTTAGTCCCGTTAACCAAACAGTCACTAACAATTTGGTTTTTGCGCATGTCCCTCAAGAGTTCTCTACTTCGGAACGGACGGCACTGTAAGTCTGGATGCTGTTCTGCAAAATAGCTAGAGAAGAAAATGAGAAAATCATTATTACATTAACTTGCTCCTTGACTGTTTTTTAAGAGGACGCTATCATTTTGATTAATTTTTTTGGGCCACAGTGCAATGACCTTCTCATCGTGTTTTGTTTGAGGAATTATTAATTATTTTAAAGATTGCTATCAAAATAATAGATGGGCGAAACCGAAAAATGGAGTTATTTAAAACAAAGAAATAAAAACTATGAAAACAAAACTCCCATGATATAAAAGGGTAATAATAAAATGAATGTTTGCCGTTCTCCTCCCGCGATTTAATTTTGCAGTGTGCCCCACACGCGAAATTCTCATAAGTGAAAGATGAAGTATGAGTTACTTAAACAATGAGTGTTTTTGAATATAATGTAAATATTTCTTTTCAGATTAGGCGTTTAAATGTTTGTATGTGATTGGCCTCGGTACGAGTATATTTTATTGCTGGGCTACGAACCAGTGAGGACATTTACAAAAAAGTTGCTTTCCTTCTGAGGAAATTCTACCAATTTTGCATCTCTTTTAGCTTTAAGCAGCATCGTTGACCCTTAGATTTTGCCAATTTGAGAGAACATGTTTTCAATCCGAATTTTATTCTTCGCCACACGCAAATCTTAATTCTCACTAAACATGCATAGATACTAACCTACATACATATATCTGGTAAAAGATTGTTTGATTCGTGGATTCTAAAATTACCGCTTTTAAAATATAAGATTTTCTTAAGCTTTCCCACATACGTTATTACACCAATTCCGTTGGCGCCTGGCACTGAACTAAACACCACATTTGGACACAGTTTTGTTTATGACAGTGCAGCGTTGGTCGGGTTTCGGTAGCTGTTGTTATTGCTCTGCTTCGGTTGCTCTTTATTAACAATATCAGCAGTCAAGACGAGGAATTTATTTCAATTTATTTCAATTAACAACAAATTCTGTAGCCGTTGTGGAAGCTGCCATGCGTCGCAGTTCTGCCACTAGCATTGCAGAAACTGTTGATTTTGTGAGTATTTTGTGTACTTGTGTTGTACTGTGTGCAGCTCTACAACTTTGCTAAAACTGTTTTCTACCACAGTTTATAAACAGGGAAAAATTTACAATGATGCCACACGGCTAACCGACAATTTATGAGCAATATTTAAGTGGCGAACGCGGAGAGAGAGCAGATAGCCTTATCTACGCGAGAAGTAAGGAAGACCAATCAAAACTTATATTATTTTCACCAAATCTGACCTTTACTAACACTTGGTACAAGTGTACATGAAATCACATTTGGTACTTCAATTGCCACTCGCCATTTGAAGTTTTGACAACTTCCTGCAGAGAGAGCGCTTCTTCTCTTCTTAAAAATTTTCACAACTTATTCACAAACCAACTGTAAACGAACTCAATTGCCTCGCAAATTGACTGCGTTGCAGCAGTAGTGTGAAAAGAGAACAGCCGTATGTACGTCAATTTGCTCTGGCCTTTCGTTTCCAATGAGTTCCAGAGAACATGCTCTTGTTCCCCAAAATAGTGGGGATGCTCTTTTTTTTCGTCTACGATTGTGTAAACAATTCCCCAATGCGCTGCTGCCAATGCGTAAATATTTTTGCAGTGGTACGCTTATCGGCGCACTTTGTGGCAGTGGTATGTTTATCGCCGTTCTACGTCGAGCAAGCATTCTCACACTGTAAGTGTACGCAGTAATTGTTTGGCACAGCCAAAAGACTTATCAAATACCACTACCAAAGTATTTTCGAGCTCTGCACGAACCGCAAAAATATAAGCCAAGATATAACATTATAAATAATTTTTCTGGATTATAAATAATTTTCCTGTACAATAAAAATGCCGTCTTTAAGATCTTTTCGGATTTTGTCCAACTCTTTGGGAAAAAGTTTGTCCAACTTTTTCAATTCTAGGGCGGTAAACGGATATCAAAAATTTAAATTGTTTTGATGAAAAGATTGGAGGTTCGAGAAAAAAAATTAGTTTCGAGAACTGTTTTTAGAAACGGAGCGCACCGTGTGTGACAGGTACGTTCCTAACTTTTAAAAGGTGTTTCGTATAAGAATGTCCTTTGAAATGTGTATTTTTGACATACATAAGTATATTTCGTTTAATGTAAAAACCTTAAAGCTAACTTTGGGAGAGGCCAAAGTTGATATACCTTTGCAAATAAATAAAATCGACAGAAAATCTCTTTTAAAACAAAAAATTTACGGCATTTCCAAACAATCAGTGTTTGGACACATCGATGTTTTTCAAACATCAACATGTTTTTCAAAAATTTAAGTAAAAATTTTTAAAATGATTGAAATACACATTCATGGTTGTATGGAAAAAAAAAAACAAAATATTTATTGTGCTTCATGCACTAACTTAAAACAGTCTTAAGAGATCAAAACAGACTTAAAAATAGTCCATTGGAAAATGGTCAACAGTCAAAAAATGGTGGTTTTTGTTAATAAACATAAGTTTATCAATAATATCTGGCTACAGGCGAGTCCTGCGGTCAGAAATTATTTTCCCAGCTTTGCTAAAGGCAATTTCTGAATCGCAGGAAGTGGCAGGCACATACAAAAAATGTTTTGGGATTTCTGGGCGGGTTTAAAGCAGGGGTGCCCAGCCCTATTGCTCTCGGTGCTCCTTTGTTGTTGGATTTGCTCTTTCTTATGGGAAATATCCTGAAAGTGTAATTAATTAAAAAAAATTAATGATATACATAAATTAATTTTGAATCTAATATTATAACGGCTCGGAGGCTCCCGGCTCGATAACTTTTTTCACATGCTGCCTGAGCAATATAATTCAAATCAAATTTTACGTACCTTTCCTTAGGTTTTTCCTTCGAAAGGGCCATTAGAATAACATCAATGTTCAAAGAAAAACATCGATGTTTTTGAAAATTTGAAAAAAAATTGATGCACAGATTTTTTCATCGATTTTTTTTTTTGAACAGACACACGGCCGGACAGACGGACATGCTTATATCAACTCAGGAAGTGATCCTTATCAAGAATTTATATACCTTATATGTAGGTTCAGAGTCTTGTTCACTGCGTTGTACACTTTTGACCAAAATTATAAGTGTATAAATTATAAACCTAAATTATGCAAGGTTATTAAAATTTTAATTACAAACAAGAAAGAAAAGCTAACTTTGGCCGGTGCCAAAGCAGTAAAAACCGAATAAAATTTGCAAACATCGATTAGTTGATCAACCCTTATGAGAATATCATAACATAACCAATTTATTACAATAAAAAATCGAAATAAAAAAATCCCAAGCTGTTATCATCAAAAATACCAAAGTTGGTATTTTTCCCAAATACCATTTCCGATCGTTCAGTTATAAGGCAGCTATATACATACATATATAGTCGGTCGATCGAACTCACTAACTCTAAAAAAGGGGCTTAAGGGTGAAAAATTTCAAGTCGATAGCTTTAAAACTGAGAGACTTGTTCGCATAGAAGCCGACAGACAGACGGACATGCTCATATTAACTGCGACTACTCGCATATTACAAAAGAATATTATTAATTTTAGGTAGAAATAAAAATTATCAAGCGCAAAAATAAAAAAAAATTAAAATAATTCAAAACCAAACTAATTTTACAAAATTAGTTAAGGGCCTCTCGTTGGCAGCATATATACATACATGCCAAATATATTCATCTAAATTGCCTTTATATTTTCTGTTCAAAACTATACGGGACTTTTATGACCGTCAGGTGCTCTTTTTTTTCTCTATTTCATAAGTTTGGCTCCACTTACACTACAGGGAACAAAGGCAATGACGGTGTACAAAGGGAAAATTCCACTTACATATTTTTTCCGTTTTCCGGCAGGGATCCACGAATGGGCTGAAAATTAGAATTCACGATTTTTTTAAGAGTTTCTGTCCCTTGTAGGGAGGTCTCACTTTGCTTAAGAACTATGCACCTTGCGCGATCATAAGGCCTGTTAAAGGGTCAATGCCCTTTCTAAGTTAAGGAAAAACTGCTTAAACTTAATATAACTAAAAATACCTAATATACCCAAACCCATTAGGAGTTAAAGGCCATTCGCTATGACCTGGATTGCTGCGGGCTTGTCCTCACTTAGTTTTTCGGCACCGCACTTTTCCACACTTTTACTTGTTCTTGGCTTGCCTGGGAAGGATCATCCGGAGAAAATAATCACGTTTTGAACGGTCGGTTTAGCCTCTGCGGACTTGATGTGGACTTTAAGGTTAGGTTACATAAGGCATTTACGACATAGACTTTTTCGGGGGGGTTTTCTTTGGACTTTTCACTTTTGCCCACTTCACATAGTTTTTTTTTCTTAAAGCTACTTATATGAGAAAACTATGGACTACGTGTCCCTATCCTGCCTGGCCTTAGATTTTGACGAATCCCACGTTTGGGGAAAGATGAACCGCCGACCGCCGAGTTGAATAACCCGTTTTCTACTAAATTGGGGTTCTCCTCGGTCCTCCACTGCACTGTAAAGTGCCTGTCGACCCACAGTCGCAGCCGATGCTTTCCAAAAACAAGAAAGGATGCTATCGGGCGGAGCCGAAGTTGATATACCCTTGCAGTTAAAACCGGATATAAATCGCAAACATCGGATTAAATTGGCCGATCCTTATGAGAATATCATAATATAACCTATTTATTACAATAAAAAATCTAAAACAAAGTACCAAGCTTCCATCTTCGAAAATACCAAAGTTGGTATTTTTACCAAATACCATTTCCGATCGTTCAGTTATATGGCAGCTATAAGATATAGTCGGCCGATCGTTATGCAATTTGGTAGGTTGTACTTAGTTGTACTTAGTCTGTACTTAGTTCCCGCTTTTTATCTTCAAAAACACCAAAGTTGGGTAATTTGCGATTGTTCAGTTATATGGCAGCTATAGGATATAGTCGGCTGATCCTTATGAAATTCGGCATGTTGTATTATTTTGCTAAAAATAGCATTCGTACCGAATCCGAGCTTTATTTTCTAGCTTTAAAAACACCGAAGTTATAGCATTTCCGATCAATCAGTTATATGGCAGCTATAAGATATCGTCAGCCGATCCTTATGAAACTTGGTAGGTCGTATTATTTTTCCAAAAGTAGCATTCGTAATCTGAACTCTGTAACTCTAAAAACACCAAAGTTATACCATTTCCGATCAATCAGTTATATTGCAGCTATAGGATATAGTCGGCCGATTCCGTTCCGACTTATATACTGCGTGCAAAGGAAAGATGGGTGTGTACAAAGTTTCAAGACGATAGCTTTAAAACTGAGAGACTAGTTCGCGTAGAAACGGACAGACAGACAGACGGACAGACGGACATGCTCATATCAACTCAGGAGGTGATCCTGATCAAGAATATATATACTTTATAGGGTCGGAGATGTCTCCTTCACTGCGTTGCACACTTTTGGACAAAATTATAATACCCTCTGCAAGGGTATAAAAATTAACACATCCATATGGTATAAGCGCACCAAGCAACGGTTTAGTGCCACTTAAGCCTAGTACTGAGTTGACGAAAATCCGATGTTGAAATTCCGCTAGCGAAATCGCACTTTATTCAGCTACCGAGCTGGTGTGACCAAAAAAATTAAGAAAGAGGGTAATACTGAACAGCTGTTGTTTGTAAACAAAAAACCAATAGGGAAAAATGAATTCAAATCAATTGGATGTTGGTGTTTTCTTTATGTATTTCGCCGCTAAGGAGCTGACTAAGAAATAGAAAACTTGGTCAAAATCAAAATGAAAATCAAATTTTTCGGTCCGACAATTTTTTTCTTTCAAATTTTCGCTCCATGTTTTAGCTATCAAAATAAATCAAATGAATTATTTCAACACCCCAAAATCAGCTGTTTATTTTTTTTATCCGGCAACGCCATTCAATTTGATAGCTAAAATTTTTCTCAGCACAGTACCCGAAAAATTTAGGAAACGAAAAATTCTTCTTCTTCCTTTTTTTACACCGTTTTTTTTATATGGAGTTTGACAGCTGTCAGATTTTCGACAGCGGATTTTCGTTAACTCAGTACTAGGCTTTACCCTTCGAGATAAATCCCCGGATTTTCTTCTGTTCTTTAACACCGAGGGTAAACTCAGCCAATACGTCCAATAAACCACCAATTTCCAAATTTTTATATGTCTTCACCGCTCCAGGCTTCAAATGGGAAAGAATCTTTGCCCGTTCGACTGACAGCCATTAGCCTAGACCTTTCGCCTATCCCTTTTTAATCGCTCCTTGGCACTTTCTAATTTCCTTTAGCTGTTAAGTGCCTGGAAGCGACTGTTAGCTGACCTAACAGTGACCGCTAGCAACCCTAACAGAGACCGCTACCGTAACAGCCTAACCTAACAGAGCAGCTACATTACACTTTTTGGTGTATTTGGGATCGAATTCTGTGTGTTTTGGGCATCTAACATGGGATCTACCATCAGATCTAAAAAATCAATCTTTGACTCATCGGACCAAAGGACGTTTTCCCAGTTCTGGCGGAACTCTTGGTTTTTGGCAAAGCAGAACCGCCTTTCTATATGCCTATATGCCATATGCGCTTTCAAAACACGCTCAATTAGTCTGTTGAAAATGGTGTGACTCGTTACGACGCGTTCATATTTTAAGATCCTTCGAAGAAAGGAATGGCTCCTTTTTCGACTTCCTTATAAAGGTCGTGTCAAATTTTTTGGAAGTTGCTCCCTTTATGCCAAGTTTTTCCTGTTTACCTGTATAGGGGATAGCAGAAAACACTTTTTTTTGGAGCGTTCCAATAGTTTGACAATTTGTCCCATGGATTGGACTTCTGCTTTAAATGTGAGGATTAGATTCCTCACCACTCTCTACTGCGGTGCAATGTGCTCCACGACCCATTTTGAAGCTTTTAACAAAATTAAATGATAAATTGTCCAAAAAATGGCTATAATAACACTCATTGTAATAAAAATATTCAAAATAATACCTTTTATTTTAATTTAAACGAATAATAACTACATATTTTGACAAAATACGACCGCGTTTCTATTATTTTTTCCGACCCAAACACGAGTTCTTCTGACGAATTTCCATAAACCAATAAAATGGCGGACGAAAAGCGTTAAAAAATAAGATCGTGACCAAGTATCGTTATCCACGTTACCAACACAGTGGATTTCATTAATATTTCTAAAGCCTAAACTTAAAAAAATAGCCTTTAAGTGAAATAGTAATATGCGTTTCCATTATTTTTCTATTACTGTATATGTACATATTCAATAGTCGATATAGACATGTCAGTCTGTCTGTCCTTATGAAGGCGTAAATCTCAGACTCTATAAAAGATACATTTACAGGATATGGCATGGAGATACCTATAATGCCCACGCAGCTCAGTTATTTTAAAAATTTTGCTGTCTTCTAACCTACACATAAAAATTCAACCAAATCGTACATTTTTTAGGAGAGTTATAGACTTTTTAGTTAGTTGGTGGTATTAGGGGGCTTCGTTTTTTCCCAAGCGCAAAAGTATGCAACATAATTTTAAATGTGAACTAAAAAGATTTTGGTATTAAATATTTTATATACAGTCGAATCAGTGGGACTTGAAGTTAGTCTTGGAGTTTTTGTGGAAGTATATTGAAGGAATTGATCAGTTTGTTTTTGTTATTAGGTATATTTGAAATGTGAAATTTCTCTTTAAAATGAATGTAGCCTTAAAGTGCATTTTTTCAGCAACTTGAATTTTTCGCAGACTACCTCTTGTTTTACAGCTTCAATTGCCTCTAACATACTTTATGGAATAACTTTTATTATTTTATCCATACCGGATATAATATAGTCGAGAAACTCGCCTTAAAACATTTTCCAAAATCATTAATAAAAGTTAAAGAGAGTAATGATCGGGACAAAATTGCAGTCACAAAATGTAATATATTATTAGAAGTACTGATTTTCAACCAATATGGACGGCTTCGTTTGGGAACGATAGCACCCAATCGGCATATTATAATGCACGATGCATTAAACCGCGAGTTGCAAAGGGAACAACAGTAGGACATTAAAGAATTGGTTCGTATGAAGCAGTTTGTATAAATGTTCCACAAGTAAATAAACAATAAAGAATTGCGTACTTTGATAGATTTTATTTCCTTGATGCTGCCGGAGAACAGGAAAAACGTTCTTAACATGCTCTAGCGTTCGCTGGAATAGATGCGGAATACTGCTAGAAGGCGCATTCTGCCTACCGTTAAACATAATCGTCAATAATAGCGTAATGGCAAAGATACCTGTATTAAAATAAATATTTTGGATAAATGCACAATGGCCCATAAGAGGTCACTGAAGGCACTGTACAGAACATCGAAAGATCTTCGTGACAGTCAAAATATTTGGTTGTGGGGCCTTGGTGGGGACAATTGGTGGGGCCATGATTCTGTTGTCAGATGATTTTAGTCAGACTCCTCCAGTTCAGTTATTCCCCGATCAATTTATAATTTAAATTATGATTTAACGTGCGAGTATTTTTGCAACATGATGAAACTGCAATAAAGTGCAAATCAGTTGTTAAACAATTGGAAGTAGCAATTGCTACCTTCACCGGATTCTTCACATTACCCACCGATTTTGGCCACACAACAGATTCAAAAGAGGAGCTTATTCAACGTATTTTCCCAGATATAGCGCAATAGTTTAATAACCATAATTGGCAGGGTGAACGAGCAATATTGGCAGCGAAAAATAAAAATATCGGGGATATCAATGCGGTAATTCAGAATTTTCTTACAATTTACAGTATGTCTGGCTTTTGCGATGAAAATAAATACATCGCAGGGACAGTCTTTAGAAGTTTGCTTAGTCAACTTGCGTAGCGTGTTCGCGCGTCGGAAAACCGTCTTTTTTGTTGATTTACCTACCACAAAACAAACAAGAAAGGACGACTTTAGTTGAGTTTCACGACTATATTATACCCGGTACTCATATGTTCCATCCACACTTTAACTAACTTTTGAAGGTGTGGATTCTTACCAAAAAATTATACATCATACATCTACATATATCGACTCGGCTGTTGATGCTGATCAAAAATGTATATACTTTATAGGGCCGGAGATGATTCATTCTCTATGCTACATACATTCTACACAATATACAATGTATACTATAAAATACTATAATAATATACCCTTGTACCAAAGATTATAATGTACATAGATAGGACATCTCATACAAAGAAAAATTTTCTATGGCGGGTTCCAGCGCTGGAACCCGCTGCAACGAGCGGGTTCCATTACGCGACTAGTTAAGTTTGAGAAATTTTTCGCGCGACAACGATTGAGGGATAGCCTAGTGGTAGATTGCTTGGCTGATGTGCAGAGTAAAATGAGTTCAAATCAGGCACGGGAAGTTCACTTTTTTTTTATTTTAATTCTATTTATATTATATTTTTATTGTTTTAAACTTTTTAACAAAATTTATAATCCAATCAAGAAAAATACAAAATTTTAAAATCACCCTATAATCACCTTAAAATCGCCTCAGTTCGTAGTGGAACCCGCTGTAAAAATCTTTATAAGTGCGGGTTCTACGGCATATTGGCAGGCCGAGTCGTGGAACCCGCTGTAAAATGAAAATATTTGAGAGCCTTTCGATGTTTGTTTTTAAAAAATTTTTATAAAATATTTTATTTTTTTTCATATTTTAAGTGTAAACAAAAATTTCCAAACATTCTATCATTCTTTTTGCCATTTTCTTGTTTTTCTTGAAAAATTGTATATTGGTTTTAAAATTTCTGGTAAAAACTGGTGCAAGAAAATATTTTATCATAACCTAAAGAAGACTGCATGAAAAAAATATCCAAATACGTAATTTTGGGCTGCAAAACTGAGTACAGACCCATACGAAAAATTAACTATAAGATATTTTACATTCAATTGATGTTCTTCACCCTTATAGCCAATCAAGTTAAAATGACTTTAACTATCAAATGCCGTGTTTCACGTAGATATTAAAGGCAGGGTTATGAGAAATTGAAGTTACAGGTCACTGAAAGCTTGCAATCGTCGTCGAATGTCTCTGACGAACGAGAAAATATGTAATTTGGGAAATTGGTTAACTATGGTCATCCATTTTCTTTTATATTTTTATATTATATATTTTATAATATATAATATATATATTTTTTTACTTTTATATTATATTATTATTATATTAACTAGTCCATCAGTTTTAAAGCTATACAGCTCGACAGCAGACTTGCTCAAATCCTTCTAACCTTTGCACGCAGTATAAATCGATAAATCGAAAATTTAAGTTATATTTTAGTAATTTGTATCTAAGAAGGAGATTTTTAGAGGACATATACCCATATATATATAATTTCCCATAAAAAAGTGTTCCAATTTTGATCGCGTGTATCTCAAAGACTATAAGAGAATATTCAACATCAGGTTCGGACTAGAACGGTAGTCGAAGAAATTTCCCTGATGTATGTAAATGCTGTATTAACTTGTTGCCGTGGTTGGTCAATTCTTTTTCTCTTAACACTGAATCTGTCCCTTTCTGTTTGTTTCAGTCGTCGTTGTTGATTACGTTAATCTCGTGTCTCTTTCGATTGTGATTCACTTACTGTTATTCATTAATATAAGTGCAGCCATTTCGGAGGAGTATAATTCCCGCTGTCGAACGGGATAAAAAGTGTCTTATGTATGTCCGTCTCCTAGGTCTGTCTCCCTACCAATTTTTACTAAAATCTGTTCTGCTGTTCTAGAGTTATAAGTGGTGTAACAAACATGGCTTTCGTTTATATACATATATATGTATGTAGATTTATTAGTAGACAATACGGTGAAAGATATTAAGATCTTCTCGACGATTCTAGATGAAGTATAGCGTATTGTCACCTTTTTTAAACACAGCCCAGATGCAACGGGCGTTTTAAAAAAACTCCAAATTGATGAAGGCTTTTTTTTTTTTTTTTTTTCAGAAAGATCCAGAAAGATGCGTTGTAACTTTAACTCAACACATAGACACCAGGTGGAATTCTCGCTAAAGACATGGCCATTTAATTTACAGATTTGGAGAATACGGTCTTCTTGCTGAAGACATGCTGATTTAATTTACAGATTTGGAGAATACGGTTTGCCATCGCACTTTTCTTAATCTAAGTCCATCAAAATCAAGCCAAAAATGGTATCGACAACAGGACACAAAGACATTCTAGAGGAGATGCAACTTAAAAGCGAATAAAAGAGAGTACGTAATTTACTATTATTAGCTAAGATCTTTTAAATATACTACTTTATTTTAAATATATGATTACAGCGCTCATCAAACCGGCAACCGCCGGAAGAATTGGATATAACACAAGTCAACCACCAAGAAAGTTTTTTGATGCTCACAATCAAAGCATTTAGCACACCCAAAGTTCGGCCAGCTCCTACGAAGAGGAGTTAAACTTTTAAATTTCATTTCCAAATGCTAATTGGGAAGGATCACAAATTTTTAGGAACGATTTATAAAAAGTACTGGCTAACTTTAGGGTTATTTTTTTTGAATAAATTTTATTATTCTACATGCTGCGATTAATAAGGGTTTATCAATTAGAAATAGCTAGGAATGGAAAAGTTCGTGCTACTATTGCACTTTCTAAACCTTTATGAGTGGTTCTGGGATCAATTGGGTTCAATATACACGGTTGGTTCTATATATGTAAGTGTTAGGGCTTGAGTTGACCTATTGGCGGTAGCGGTAACGTAAGCGACGAACAGTTTTGTAGCGGTATCCGTCCTTAGCCAGCTCAGTTCCCTCTTCGGCGTCCTTTGGCTCAGCTTCAATAGTTGGTGCTTCTGCAGGAGGAAGGTACTCGCTGTTGGGTGTCTCGGCAGCTGCCTCCCGGCGGTGGCGACGGAACTTTAAACGGCGCACTGTCTTATAGCGATAACCATCGTCTCCCAGTATGGTTTTCAGTTCGGGTGCCAGTTCAACCTCTACAGGCGGCAGATAGTCGTTGCTGGGCGTCGCGACCTCTGAAACGTCACGACGGTGGCGAGCGCGGTATTTAAGCTTGCGCACGGTTTTATAACGGTACCCGTCATCGGCCACCTTGGTATCACCAATAGCGGCGGCGTCCACTGGCGGCAAGTACTCTTGGGTGGGGGCTTTTACCAAAGGAGGCAGATATTCTTGGTTGGGGACTTCTCGGCGGTGACGCAGTCTTAATGTACGCACAGTTTTATACCGGTATCCGTCCTCGGATAGCTGAGCGCTGTCTCCCACTGGTGGAAGATATTCCGTGGACGGTTCCAAAACGGCAGCATCCGAAGACTGGCCAGCAACGAAGGTAACCAGGCAGAGAGCAAAGGCACCAATGTGGAGTTTCTATTATGTTAAAAAATGTAATGTTTTCTTATTTGCATTAGATCAATTATATCAAAAATATTTTTAAACAAGAAATAAAAGCTACCCTTGCAGTTATGATCCGGTATAAATCGTTTTTAACCAATTTATTAGAAAAAAAAATTTAAAAAAAAAGGACCAAGCTTCTATCTTCAAAAGTACCAAAGTCGATCCCGACCTTTCCGACTTATGTACTGCATGCAAAAAAAATTAGGGTATGTACAAAGTTTGAAGTCGACTGCTTTAAAACTAAGAGACTAGTTAGAGTAGAAACACACAGGCAAACGGAAAGAGCTGCCATATAACTGAAAAACCGGAAATCAACCAACTTTCGTGTTTTTGAAGATAAAACGTTTGAACTTTCTACAAATTATATTTCTTGTTTTATTTCTTGATTGCACATACCAAATTTCATTGGGATCGGCCGTCTATATCCTATAGCTGTCATATAACTGAACAATCGGAAATGGTATTTGTTATTTGGTCATAATATATATATTTTAACTGCAAGGGTATATCAACTCAGCGCCGCCCTAAGTTAGCTTTGCTTTATTGTTCTGATTGTTTTTAGTTTTAATTGTGCTAAAACTTAAAGTCATACATACCATTTTTAGAATTTAATTTTTAGTCTTCCACTGGCTGATGGTTTTACTTTGACAAAGGTATTAAAGCTAATGATAGACTTATTTGATAAAGCTCCAATATTTATATCCATCCCAGATTCATATTTATTAATAGAAACAGGTTTTCAGTACCAATCGCATTCTGCCAAGAAAAAGTTGAAGGGTCCTAGATTCAGCTCAAGAGCGCATCAAAGAAACAAACTGATTCTATTATCCACTTATAAAATGATGGCATCTGACCAAATACGTTGGATCGTGCAAAAGTTAAAGACGGATGTTGCCGAGCTATATACATATGTATGTACATATGATTTTTAGACCACTCTCTTAAGCACAATTATTTTTGGATCTGATATTCAATGAAGTGGTTAATCTTGAGAACATTGTTGAGGGAGCTAGTTACGTCAAAACACGCATAGGCAGACAATGGGAAGTTCTTAGCCTAGCAATCGCGTAAAATATATATTGACCTTGGCTTTGAGTAAAAATTTCTCGAACTTGCTTCCCACTTGTTGAAGAGTTCTTAAGGTTGATTGAAATCAGTTTTAATGTAAAAAAACAAAAAACTAGAACTAGCTTCAGGCATAGCCGAATCTTTTATACATTTGCAGTTGTATTTAGGTTTATATTATAAGATGTGGTATATAAGGATAATATATATTTGTGTTCTTTTAGTCATTTTAAAAAGGCTATGTTATAGAATATACAGGTGAACCCCAAAATACAATTTTCCAATTTAAGTTTTTATACCCTTTCAGAGGGTATTATAATTTTGGTCAAAAGTGTGCAACGCAGTGAAGGAGACATCTCCGACCCTATAAAGTATATATATTCTTGATCAGGATCACCTCCTGATTTGATATAAGCATGTCCGTCTGTCCGTCTGTCTGTCCGTCTGTTTCTACGCGAACTAGTCTCTCAGTTTTAAAGCTATCGTCTTGAAACTTTGCAGACACCCTTCTTTCCTTTGCACGCAGTATATAAGTCGGAACGGCCGGGATCGACCGACTATATCCTATAGCTGCCATATAACTGATTGATCGGAAATGGTATAACTTTGGTGTTTTTAGAGTTACAGAGTTCAGATTTTATACGAATACTATTTTTGGCAAAATAATACGATCTACAAAATTTCATAAGGATCGGCCGACTATATCTTATAGCTGCCATATAACTGATTGATCGGAAATGCTATAACTTCGGTGTTTTTAAAGCTAGAGAATTCGGATTTGGTACGATTGCTATTTTTGGCAAAATAATACAACCTACCAAATAACATAAAACCAACTTTGGTATTTTTGAAGATGGAAGCTTGGTACTTTGTGTTAGATTTTTTTATTGTAATAAATTGGTAATATTATGGTATTCTCATAAGGATCGGCCAATTTAATCCGATGTTTGCGATATATATCCGGTTTTAACTGCAAGGGTATATCAACTTCGGCTCCGCCCGAAGTTAGCTTTCCTTTCTTGTTTTTCAATAATTTTGGCTATTTAAGAAAATAATTTAAAAAATGAAGGTTTTTTTTATTTCAATCTAAAACTTGCCGTTAAAAATCCAAAACGGAACATATTCCATATATGGTAAAGGAGTTTGGACAAGAGTCTATATACATAATAAAGATAGGTAATAAAGGATAATGGTAATAATGGGTAGATAATAAAGAGTTCTAGAGTCCTTCATACAAACTTTTTCACTCCAACCAATATTTTAAAAGTTATTCACCAATTAAAATTAAAATTTCTTAACCGAGGCTTAACAGTGGGAACGACATAATACGACTTAGTAAATAATGCAAAAGAGTAGTCAAGAGTTATAAAAGTTATTTTCCGTTGTTTAAAAATCGTAGCCTTAAGCAAAATGAGTTCTGATGAGAGTTCTAGGGATGCTTAAGATATTTAAGAAGGTATTTAAAAAAATAATGTTTATTTTTTAAGTTTACATGTTAACAGAGTTTTATATTAAATTCTGCCCAAGGGTAGGCAACTAAAAAACGGAGAAAATTGGCGTATTCGTAGTGTGCTGTATTAGGATGCTGCATTCGCATTATCAGTTCAATGTTGAAATTGACTTTTAATACGTCTAATTTTAAAAAAAATTTAAAACATTTTATCGAAATAAAAAAAAAACCTTTTGAAAGCTAACTTCGGGCGGAGCCGAAGTTTATTTACCCTTACAGTTTAATCCTGATATATATGTATATCACAAAAGTCGTATATAGTTGGATATAAAGATAGTTGGATATAACAGATTCTATTTTTGGTCAGTTGATTCGAACTACCAAATTTCATAACGATCAACCGACTATATCTTAAAGCTGCCATATAACTGAACGATTGGAAATGGTATTTGGTAAAAATACCAACTTTGGTATTTTTGAAGATGGAAGCTTGGTAGATTTTAGATTTTTTTTTGTCGTTTATTTATTTATTTACAATCGGTCTATTAAAAACAATAAGTAAATTTTATAAAGAATGTTAAGTTAACAGGTATAAAGATAGTAAATTTTATAAAGAATGTTAAGTTAACAGGTATAAAGATAGGGTGGCCGCAGTCAAGGCATTCAGTAATTGGCTGTATAAAACCGCAGAGGCAGCATCATTAGTGGTGGCACCATCGTTCTACAAATCGGGCGCAGCTAACTCCCACAACAGGGACCGCCCGGACAAGAGAGAGGCCTGGACCATCACGAGGACAAACACGATCGACCGCTATCCATACTGAAGCAGCTCAGCAGCAAGTTCAATTGAGATGTGTAGCTTGCGGCGACACGAGTCACAGCCCAGCACAATGCCAGGTATTCTTGAACCTTGACGCGTAGCACAGGTAATCAGAGAGGGTAAAGCCTGTTTCTGCTGTCTCAAGGTCCACCGGAACAGATACCGAACCGGGAACTGTGGAAATAATGGCTGTACAAGGATACATGATTTTACTTCATACAGAATATGTTTCTAACACTGGCTGATTGTGACAGACAGACCACAAAGTCACGCGAGTACGCATCGAGACGACAATCACGGAAGTCAGTTCTTTCGCATCATTCCACTCAAGCTGCATTACGGCAGCAGGCAGACCGAGATCTACGCCTTAGCAGATGCTTCAATATTCCAAAGGCTGGGAATACAAGGCCAGGCAGCGCCAATGTGTTTGCAGTGGACCGGCGAGACGACTCGATTTGAGAGTGGATCCGTAAAAGCATCCGTCCAAATCTAGGAAATGAACTCCGATAAGGTTTACTGGTTGAAAACGTCCAGACCGTTCATAATCTAGCATCACCGAGACAGACAGCCAATATGAAAGAGTTATGCGAAAGATTCCAGCATTTCAAAGACTTACCGCTACAGTCCTACTCTGGTCCTACAGTGCCAGCCAACATTGCTAATTGGGACAAATAACTGGAAGCTAGAAGTCCCTCGCAAGATCCGCGAAGGGAATTAGGCATTAAATTGCACGCAAGGATGGAGCATCCGAGGATCGGCGAACCCAGAACGATCCATTTTCCTGCACCACTGCGACTGCGACTGGCAAGAACTTCATGATGACATCAAGGAACATTTCAACCTTGATGCACTCGTACCACGATAAGCTGTCTTTGAAGAATCTGGAAAGCACCTGCCAAAAGAAGTCCGGATAATATAAAGTTGGACTCCCGTGGCGCGGCGGCATCGACAAACTCCTTGAGAACCGCGGTAACGCGATCCTCTCAGGCACCCGATCTGTACGAAAAGATTGACACCCAAATCAGGAAGCTCCTGGACAAAGAATACGCGGATAAGCTATCTGAGGAAGAAACCAGCCGGGGGAACAGCCGTACATGTTATCTGCCGAAATTCATAGCGCTGAATCCAAACAAGCCGAAAAAGATAATGCTCGTATGGGATGCAGCCGCAAAGGCACACGGATTCGCGCTAAATGATTACTTACTCAGGGGACCAGATTGCTTGCCAGACTCATAGACGTCTTGCTAGCCTTTCGGGTCAACAATATAGCGATTTGCGGTGACAATGCGGAAATGTTTCACCCCATCAAGAAGATTTTCTATTGGCCTTAAATGCCATCCAAAGAACGCACTACGTTGACGACTCCATCGATAGCATGACGAACGAACAGGAGCCATCTAGATCACCATACAGGTAGTAGAAGTAAATCACAAAGATTAGAAAGAAGAAGTGTACAAAGAAGTACACAAAGATTCTGGGTATGTCCTGGAACCCAACATAATGATATGTTCAAGATTATATGCAGATTTTCAAGGCTGAACCGTGACGTGCTGGCGGAAAACCCATACCCTACCAAGCTAGAAGTACTACAAGTTCTTCGATTTATTTGGGATTCTCATCATGCCAGACGATTGGCCTAAAATAGCGGCCTTTGGTGAGCTTGATGATAGCTAAATTCAATGTGGCACCTTTAAAACCACTATCGATTCCGCGTATGGAGCTGCTGGCAGCAGTTATGGGAGCAGGTTTAGCCCACAAGGTGTTGAGCACACGCAACCTACGAATCGACAAATCCACATGCAAGTCGGACTCCAAGACAGTGTTGCAGTGGCTAACTATGGACCCCCGCAACTTTCATCAATTCGTGATGCACAGAGTCGCGGAAATTTTTCAAACAACGCTGGTCGAGCAATGGCGGTGGATTCCAAAAGCTGAAAGCTGAAGCACCGGGCAAACCCAGCAAGAGACGTGGATAACGGACCCGGAGTTCCTGAAGACCGATGCGAACAAATTGCCAACATCCAAAAAGCAGGAGAGCATCATCGATACTTCGGAGATACAGCATGAGATGACGACGCATACAAGCGTTGAACGCGGACTATTTCTCGAATTCGCGGCGATTATACAGAGCAGTGGCGCTAGTACTCCAGTTCATTGATCGGCTGCAAGCAAATGAGCCTGGCAAGACATGCCAACCACGACAATGGCTCATGTAATCTCAAGCCATCGCCTTCGCAGGAGAACTAAAAACGTTATCCTCCGGACCGGCGCTCATCAAAGGAAGCAGATTGGCCACGGATCGGGATCAATTACGGGGGAGGGAATGTTTCCGGCGTAATAGATTTAAGTTTATATTTGAATAAAAAAAATTAATGGTGTTGAAAAATGTTTAGAATTAGTTTTGAATTAAAACTTTAGATGTTAAGCTTATCGATATTTTTAAAATGACGGAAGTCTGCGATCGCTAGGTCTTGACCTCGCCCCGATCCCAACACCTATCTAGAAACTCAAGTCCAATTTTCTCTGCCGCTTTATATATATATTTTAGCCCAAGTCAACATTAAGTGAGACGCAGAATCGTCGGATCCCAGAATCGAATCATTTTTTTTCCATCACCTTCCATTCCATATTCGCTCGGTTCATTATCAATTAAATTATTTCCTTCTCCCTTTATAATGTGGTCCATATTGTCAATATTTTTATTGAAAAACTTATTTTAGTAGACCTTATTTTTGAGTCATATAGACGTTAATATGGAAAATCCCTGATAACTGCAAAAAATAACCTGCAAGTATAATTTCTCAATATTTCAGCTTCGATTTATGATGTACTGTTTGTTATTTATTTTTTTTTAAGTGAAATAAAATGTAGCCAAGGGTTTTTTGACCCACGTACATTTTCCCGAATGGGGTTACAATCCGGTTGTATAGAATATTACGTTATGCCCCCAATTTTTTATGATAATAACTAATTATAACATTAACGAAATAACAAAACTATTTTTTCATTTAAATACAATTTTTTTTAAATTTTATTTACTATTGCAAAATTAAACGTAATAAAAGTCAATGTTAAAATTGAACTGCTAAAGCGAATGCAGCATCTCAAAAATGCACCCTGCGATACGCCATAATCTCCGCTTTCCAGTTGCCTACCCTTGGGCAGAATTAAATATAAAACTCTGTTAACAAGTTAACTCAAAAAATAAACCTTGTGTTTATACCCCTGCAGAAGGTATTATAATTTTGTCCAAAAGTGTGCAACGCAGTAAAGGAGTCATCTCCGACCCTATAAAGTATATATTCTTGATCAAGATCACCTCCGTATTTCTTATTTCGGCTTAGGGGGGACCCTCATAAATAATATATAGGGTCAAAGTTACCCTCTTCAAGGGTATAAAAAAAATAATTACATACCCAGTAAGGAATAAATATAATTTTTTTGTCTAATTTTACTAAAAAAGACTTACAAAAATATTTTTTAAAACAAATTTTGAAATCTTATTTACTTATTTCTAAATAATACATTTTTTCTATATTTTTCAGCAACTAAAATCATTGTTGAAGGGATGGCGGAGAGGTAACAATGCCCTGTTTATCATATTTTTTCGACACCCAGATAATTATATTAATTGTGACAAATATACGACCAATATTACTTAAATATTAATATTTCATCAAGAAATAGTAATATTACTTTACAAATATCACAATGTACGGACAACACTGCAAAGCTAGTTTGTGGGGACTTTAAAAGATTGATAAGAAATCAGTGAAATGGTAAAATAGAGTCTGTTATGAGCTCCCTCTACGCACATAGAAACAACAAATTTTCACGACTAAATTTGTAAATCTTAAAATCACGTGTAAATTTGTTTAATTTCTATGCGCAATCTATTTATCTCTCTCACATAAGCGTGCTAGCTAAGGTTTAAGAAACCAAAGGTTTAAGACCGAATAAATTTTAAGAAAAACAGTGTGACCTAAGAGGGCAGGGGAGCGATAATACAATAGGGTTACGCCTACAGCTTCTCTGAAAATTCATACGGTGGCGGCAGTCTACCAGTTTCCGCCTTGAAGTCCGGTTCAAAGGCGGGATTCTCATGTTGTCCCTGGTTTTGCATTGCGTTGGCGGCCAGTTCTGCGTGATTGCGGGACCGGGAAATTTGTGTAGAATTGCGCATCCCATAGCAGAAGTAGATTACATAACCAATAACAATCCAGATAAGAAAGCGAATCCATGTGTTCAAGTCCAGCTGGAACATTAGGTACAAGTTCGCAAACACGCTCAAGCAGGGTACGAAAGGCACCAGCGGTACTTTGAAAGTAAGCTCGATGGTCGAAACCGGCTGCATTCCAATCACGATGCATATTAGAATTAACACCACTCCTACTATACTCAGAGATACGATTCCTCCGGTAGAGTCCAGCTCGAACACCTTTTGAAATGAGCACCATACTAGGCAAAAGATGGCAAAAACCACGATGCCAATCTTTGTGATGGCTGAGGTCATCGAGTTGGGCTCACGGTAAGAGTTTCCATTAAAGAATTGTCGAAACACGTTTGGAGCTTTTACGGACACTAGTTTAGTCATCTCCTCGTCCTGATAACGCAGCACGAGAACACAAATCGCTACTATGGTATAAGCAAGCAGTGTTCCAATGGACATCATGTCCACCAGTTGGTCTAGGTTGAACAGCAAGGCCATAATAGCTGCCGAAAGAAGACGTAAAAATGGTTTAGAATAACGCCGGCTATTAGCTACCAACGGTTAACTTACATGCAAATATGCCGGACACAACGGTGGCCAAAAGAGGGGTCTTCGTATAGCTGTTCACGGTCGACAGCTTCTTGAACAGGATGCCGTCATTTCCCATTGCGTATAGGATGCGGGGCAGTGGAAACATAGCTCCCAGTAAACTAGTGCAAAGTGCAAAGACAGCACCGATAGTCACTATCCATTTAATTGTATACCACTCAACGGAATCAAAGGCGTGAGGGAAAGGTGCATCTTTATCCTGCAGGTAATACGGCAACATCATGGTTAGAACCGTTGAAACACCGAAGTAGGACAGAAATATTATAATCAGTGAGACTACAATGGACAATGGAATGTTACGCTTGGGGTTAATAGCTTCTTCGCCGGTAGTGGCAATACAGTCGAAGCCAACAAAACCATAAAAGCATTTTGCTGCACCAGCCATAACTCCAGCGATACCGAACGGCATAAAACCACCGGTACCGAAACCCTCGGGCACATCCTTTTCAGGAATGCGCCAATTGTCTACTTTAGCTGTGGGAGAAAGTTTCAATTATTGCCAAAAACGACAAATAAGAAAATATTGAAAAACTTACCATTCATGGCCCCGGCCACCAGCACAATGCAGATCGTCACTAAGTTGACAGTGGTAAAAATATTGTTCAAAAAACTAGACTCCTTGGCACCAAATGCCAGAATAGCGGCTAGCAGCAATACCATCCCAAACGACAGGAAGTCCGGATAGTCTCCAAGAAAATCTACGTTTATGTGCATCGACTCGTTTAACGCTTTTGACATATCATTATTAATTAACGAATCAAAGTAACCACTAAGACCGCGAGCCACTGAAGCAGTGCCAATAACGTATTCAAGTATGAGGTTCCATCCAATGGTGAAGGCCACGAATTCGCCGATGGTAACATAACTGTAAACATAGGCACTCCCTGCCTTGGGAACGCGTGCTGCAAACTCAGCATAGCAAATACCCGCAAAAGCCGACGCGATGGCTGCGATCAGAAAGGATATGGTCACTGCAGGACCGGCGATGTTATACGCCACTTGGCCGGCTAGAACATAGACACCCAGTCCTAAGGTACTGCCCACACCCAAGGCTGTCAGATCAAATAGATTGAGCACTCGGGCTAGCTGGGACTCCCCTTCGTTCACGTCCTCCGTCTTGCGGCGCGTAAGTGCTCTCCAGAGTTTGGCCATGACTAAGAATAGAATATAGAGACCGAATTGTCAATTATAATTAATCATTTAAATGTAATTAATTAAAAAATTAAGTAATTTGTGTACCCTTGCAAAATGGAATCAGATATATAAAATAAACGAACCACCCTCTACATATGTTAATCACATACTATGTGTGTTTTCCATTGTTCGACTTGATGTTGCTTTGCTTGTAGGTATTTTGTTTTATTTTGAAAAGTTCTATGCAATTTTTCGGATAATGTTCAGCTTATAAAAAATCAAATTATTCAAAATCAAAATAGTCCGATTTGGATGAAATTTTAGATGTTTTTGTTGTGACTCGGATGTTGATGCTGATCAATAATATATGTACATATATACTTTATGGGATCGGAGATGATTCCTTCTCTATGTTACATACATTAAAACGACTACAATATACCCTTTTTTCTACAAGTACCGGATATAAAAAACCGCATTAAATGATTGACGAAAAAAATATAGCCTACAACCTAAACCATCCTGTTCAAACATTTCGTTCAAGTATAAAAAATTAAAAAGTAAACAAGAAAGGATATTTTTGACCAGCACCATTTTCTTAGGTAATATAAGCATAACAGACACAAGCATGTGTGTTCATCTGTTTGACTGTCTGTTTCTTCGCAAACTAGTCTTAAAGTTGACTGCCGGTTGACGGCTTGGGAACGTGTGGATCTCAGAGAGATAGATAGGATTTGGCATAGAAACTCATATAATACCCACGCAAGTTGGCTTAAAATTTTGGCCCACGCCCCTCCCAGCCACAGATATAAAATAGTTCTGTAGGGCCAAAATAATGACCGAAATTCTTGGCGGAAATAGTCAGCCGATCCTTATATATTGGGTACATCATATGATTTTGCCAAAAATAGCATTCATAACCGAACTCTGTAACTCTAAAAACACCAAAGTTATAGCATTATCGATCAATCAGTTTTATGGCAGCTATCCCGGCCGTTCCGACTTACATATGTATGTATATACTCCATGCAAAGTTTCAAGTCTATAGCTTTGAAACTGAGGGACTAGTTCGCATAGAAACCGTTAGACAGACGGACATGCTTATATCAATTCAGGAGATGATCCTGATCAAGAATATATATACTTTATAGGGTCGGAGATGTCTCCTTCACTGCGTTGCACACTTATGACCAATATTATAATACCCTCGGCAGGGGTATAAAAAACACAAAAATTTTGTGTAAATGTAATTGTAATTCTTTTGAAGTCTTACGTGTCTTCTCAGATGTCACAAATTTTAAATTTAAAGGCGGAAATCTTAACTAAAACCAAAAACTTAGTATGTAAAAGTTTCATAGCAATAAAACAAAGCATATGTACTTTATAATCTTTGATATAACTCTGACATTTGGTTTTGGCTTAACCACACAGTGCTTTTGCTTTCCAGTGTACCTACACAGTTTGTAACCATCGGAATAAGGCATTGTAAATTACTTTCATTTGCACAACCTCTATTGGCCACTTCAAGTGTTAGATGAGCACGCGCCATGTTTTTATCTAATCACGAACGTTTATTAATGGAAAGCTTGATTAAAACTTAAAATCGCTGAAAATTGATGTTGCCATTGAGAAGTGCTTGGAGGGTTCTAGGCTATTTGAACAGACTGATTAAAACTCAGCCAGCATTTATTGTCGTCAAGTTGCTGATACAACCCATATGTCCGGTACTTACATCTAAATACCTAATCCCCGCTATTCAAAACATGTTTTTGAAGCCATATCTAGTAATCGAAGGTTCTCGGTTCAGCTATAAAAATAAGAGTGTATCAGCTGCGGCGTACACATTTATTTAAATTCGACGTTTAAGCCTGGAATTAGCCGTTAAAACCCATGCATAGCTACAAATCGTACTAGATGAACCCAAAAGTTAATCACGACAGTGGTGTTCCACATATGTACATACATATTTATGTATTCCCACACCACTTTATCTTTTTAATAAAAGATAAATATTTTTTTTATAAAATTACACCTACATACATATATGTATGTTTTTAAGGTTCATACTTCCTTAAATCACAGAACTTCGCTGATTTCTTCTCTTAAAAATTTACTACACCCTGGTAAAATATGAAAATTAACGAATTACTCTTAGCCAATCGAATAACAGAATGTAGGACAATACAATCTTTAGCACGAAATATCACGTTTTTCTTGAAATGATACGCATTAATTTTTTATTTTGCCAAACAGGCTTAATATATCACCTGAAATTCACGTACTTTTCCCTTTTTCTTTTTCAGAGTATCAAATTTACCGAAGTACCGCTTTACTCTGGACTTGCTCGAATAAAAAGCTAAAAAAATAACGCCGATCAAGTTACCGCGCGGAACGCACTCCAAAGTGCTTCTGATCACAGAGCTCTGGCGGCGGAACGGTTAAAGCTTTGGGTTTCGCTTTTGGCCCCTTATTTTTTAACGCGACGCTACGGCAGATTGTTAATAACTTTTTCCCCACGAGTCCGAAGCAGCGACTACTTCTCATTGGCTTTCCGGTTCAATCCGATTCGTTTTTAGATTCGAATTAGTTTCCGAACGTTGTTTAGCTATCGGATTTAGACTTGAAGCCGAGTGTTGAACTCGACCAACAACTCTATCATACATAAATACAGCGTGTGATAGCGAGTGTTAACAGGTGCAATCGTCTAGTTGCTGCTCCACCGTCTGACGTCACTGCGATAACTTAATTGCGGCCATCGCAGGCGCTCGTGCCATTGATTAGCCATTAGTAAGAAATTCGGGGCATATCTCATTGGAGCTTTTTCTAGACACATTCCCCAGCCTGCACGTTTGCCAGTCAAGTCTGAATACCAAAAAATGTGATTTGAGCGTTAACCGTGAATTTAAGTTTCAAACAGGTCGTAAGATGTAAACAATGTAACAATTCGCGTAAACTTTAGGACATTGAACGCGTGCGACAATGTGCTCTTATGTAGTGGATAACTGCAACACCTGAGGATCGCCCTTGACCCACTGAGTGGCACCCTTCGGACTCCGATGATAGCAATACGTTTAAGTATTCTCGAAACACTTGGCAGCTGCCTCAACATCTCGCATCGTATGCGCAGCTGAAGTAGGCAGAACTGGGCGCATTGACAAAATACGCTAGCATACCGAAACGCATTTTTTCTGCACAAGTTACTTTGCTTTTTATACCCTTGCAGAGGGTATTATAATTTTGGTCAAAAGTGTGCAACGCAGTGAAGGAGACACTCCGGAGTCTGTTTCTACGCGAATTAGTCTCTCAGTTTTAAAGCTATCGACTTGAAAATTTGCACACACCTTTCTTTCCTTTAAGGAAAGAGCACACAGTATATAAGTCGGAACGGCCAGGATCGGTCGACTATATCCTATAGCTGCCTTATAACTGAACGACCGGGAATTACGCAACTTTCGTATTTTTGAATATAGAAAGTTGAAATTTCGTACAGATTCTTTTTTTTGGTCAGTTGATCCTACCTACCAAATTTCATAACGATCGGCCGACTATGTCTTATAGATGCCATATAACTGAACGATAGGAATTGGTATTTGGCAAAATAGCAACTTTGGTGTTCTTGAAGAAAGAAGTTTGGGACTTTTTTTTTATTGTGTATTGTAATAAATTGATATTATGATATTCTCATAATTATCGGCCAACTAGATCTTATTTTTGCGATATATCTCCGGTTTTACCTGTAAGGGTATATCCACTTCGGCTCCGCCCGAAGTTATCTTTCCTTTCTGGTTTTCAATAAAATCTTAACCAAACAGACGTTTAACGACCTTAGGTTTTTGTATAAAAAGTTAAAATATTCCATTCTATGACAAAGCCCCGGGCCAATCCATGACTTGAAAAATAACTTTCTGGCTGCAGAGCCGAGATATACGCGTCGAGACGGGCTTTTATAAGGGCAGGGCATTCAAACATGAAAACACAAATTTTTCAATGGGCCAAGAATCTTTAAGTTATATATGTTTTTGAGTCATACGGATTTTATTTATTTATAATTATAATTGAAAATATATAACAAATTCAAATCACAACATGCTTTTTTGGTTCATTAAAACTAAAATTATTAGGGGCCTGGACAGTGTTGACGTCAGTTGCTTATTTTGTGACGACATAACTGTCAGTTAATGGTGCCAAGTCCAAAGTGGCCTAATTGATTGCTAATTTGATTTGATTGTCTCCAAATATTTAAACTATCCATGGACCGGATAAATAATTTCACACCTCCTTATATACGTATGTACCCGTGATGTTAGTATAAGTGAGTATGATTGGTCTTTCACCTTATGAGTAATATCGCTTTTACTATCAATTCCACCCCGGCCGACTATTTCTATAATATTGCCAATATCGTTGTGAAATGTCCAATCGATTTATGGGCCTAACAATGTATTTGCTCTTTAATTTATAACCTCTCATCTGGGGTCTAACGTTTACGATTTCCGTACGATTGTGTTTAGCCTTATGGCTCTCCATAGTGACCAAATGCCAATTCCAAAAAAATTTCCCAAACATTTTATAATCCGTTTGCCATTCTAACTGAGTCGATCATTGAAAACTCTATAAAAGTTTCCTTTCTTTTTCACATAATTATATGACCCACAATAAGGTAGTAAATATTTTCTCAATTTTATTACATATTTTCTTGGCTCGATGCGATCAAGTATGTTTATAAGTTAAATGCCCAGACGGGGCGTAAAAATTAGTCAATCTTTATAATCCTCCCAAGAGTTCTGAAGCATACTCTACATTATCTCTATCCGAGTGCCAGACGTTGAAATATTAGACACTCGTGAATTTTTGGGATAAAAAAACGTCAAGAAGAGGCACTCATGAGTTGGCTTAGTGCAAAGTCGGCCTGGGTCGGTAAAACCATATAATTTCATTCGCCTAATATCTGATGCAATTAAAGTAGGCCCTCATCCATTTGTCAAGACCTGAGATAAGAGATAGGTGCACTGCAAGACTGAAATAAGCAATTCCCATGCTGTGTTTCTGCCTGTTGGCACCGACTCGTGAGTTTACCTGATAAGGGAAACAGAAAAATTTCACACATTTTTGCGCTACATTATCTTTAACTTTCGGCTTTATCTAGGTTGTGTATGTCAATTTTGATGGTTATGTTGACAGAAAATTAGCAAGCGACGAGAAATTTAAAAAATAAGAAAAAAAAAAATAAGGAAAAGTATTTTTCTAGTCAAGCAACCACAAACAATTTAATAATCCCAAAAAATTGCTAGGAAGGGTTTTGCTAGGACATAAACCTATGAAAAAATAAAGAAGATTCAGAGTAGAGAATTATTTGCAGTGGTTCAAGGGTCTTTGTTATTTCATTTTAATATTTAAATGTAATCATCTAATAGTATGGTGATGTAATGGTTAGACATGATTTAATAGACCCGACATAAATAATTTTTTGAAACAAAAAAAATTAACGGATAAGGTTGTTGCTTACCATTTAGTTTCAGGGGCAATACCGAATTACTTCAAATCGTGATCAGATTGTTTTATCAGTGTTAGGTAATAATCAGGTGTTTCTATCAGTTTAGTAACTTTGACGCAGATTACCAATACGAATTTAAAAAATGGAAACAATATTATTAAACAAAAGGATTGTGTTGGAACAATAATTCCAAAATAAAGGAAAAAATTAAAAAAAAAAAACTTAGACTCCATGGGTATAATAGTTCTCCTCATGTAAAATCCTCTTTTAGGCGTCTCTTCTTTTATAGTTGACCCCGCGGACGGACAGATAGCCGGACACTCTACTGTGAGTAGAGTCTAATACTACCAGTGAAGAGACAACTCTAGGAGTACCATAAGGAGTAGATCATAAAAAATAGGTTCCTATTTTTTGTTGAATAATTGTGGGTCCTTAAATTTTTGTTGAACATTTGAATAATTGTGGGTCCTTCAAAAATGACGACTCGGTTGAACAGCTCGTAGATATAAATTTCCTAGAATTTTTCGGGAATAATTTGGCATCAAAGCTTTAATATTTCTCTTCATAGCGAACGGTCGTGTTTTTTTGTAACATTAAGATTTTAATTTAAGCTTATTTTTACAATGTTATATAAATGTATACCCACATCTCTACGCGTTGCGCAGTGAAATATTTGTATACTTATATATATATACATAATTTTGGTATCCAAATCTAGTTCTACTCTTTTACTTTATATCTTCTTTACGTCTTCTTTTACCTTTCTGTATTTTCCTTTTTGTACTTATCATATTTTAAATGGTGTTCTTTTGTTGCCCTCTCATCCTTTGTAGTTCAATATTTATCTAAACTCTTTTTTATATACGGAATATATACCCACGGTCTGCAAATTTAAATCGTACAATATCGTCGTGGCTAGCATATATTTTTGTCTAAGCGAAAGTGGTGCACACGATACATGTGAAGACTTCACTTCAAAGGTTTCTGATTCGAATTTCCGCGGTGCTGGCCTTCATTCTTGCCAACAGGCTCCAAAACCCTTTCACAGGAGATTCCACCTGTAAGACAAATATTTTTCATATGTCTAGCCCCTGAAACCTGTGAAATATAAATCTCAAAATGCTTTAACAAGAAGTGAGGAAACACGGCAACCTTCAAGATACGTGTGACTTCGACCCTGTGAAAAAAAGTCCGAAACCTAAAGGAGTACCCCTTACCCCTTATCAGAACTCCTTTAAGAATTATATTATCGAATTCTATTCTGATCGTTCTTTCTGATCGAAGCCAGGTTTCAGCCGGAATCGTTAGCTCTGATTTTTTTCAGATTTGCACATACGTACTCCAGTATAGACTCAAATTTCGCTTCTGAAGTGGTAAAGTGACAATAGTTTAGTAATGTTGAATTGACAGGTATTTTTTAATTAAATAAATTCGAACCAGAAAGTTGGCAAACGTAGTTTAGTTTGCAAGAAAATTTTGGTGAAAGTAAAAAAATTGATTTTGGCAATTTACTAAATATATTACATTATTCTTAAACACGAGTCGACTGGAAATATTTTGGTTCCTACATAACTGTGTGTGTTTGTATTCATTTGTGGCACGACGTTTGTACTCAATTTTTTTTTTGGATAATTTAACTATTCAGAATCAGACCCCATTCGTTCATTTAAGTTGACAAGAATATTCTGCGGTTAACTATAACTATTGCTGCAACTAATTGTGGCAACTGTGACAATAACTTTCCCAATAACTTGGGAAGTAATTTATCCATCCTTAATCAAGGTATCAACAGTAACCGGAAATTATTACATTTTCAAATTTTTTGGCAATTGACAATTAAGCAAGCTTGTACCAATACGTGAATCAATGCATATTCGTGTTTCCGGTAATTTAAAAAATAAACAAGTTAAGAATACCCATCACTTAACACAGTTCTAAATTTATTAATCGGAACGGGCATCTAATCAACCGCAATTAGCAAAATTATCAAAAACATTTTATTTTAAAGTACTAATAGAATAAATAAAAACCTTTACTATTTTCTTCGAGTTATTTATTTGCTAATTACATTTTTCTCTTCTGAAACAAACAAAAAAAATATTTGAAATACTTAGTTATAGTATTAAAAAAAAAATTTAAATAATGGTAAAATATTATCAGTAATTATAAATCAGAATATAAATTGCTTGCCAAAGAAGCAAACGCGCATTAAGTTGACATACAAAACTAAAAATAAAATGGAAAATAAGGTAAATAACAATTAAATGAAAAAATAAACTTGCCAACAGGAGGACGTTGATAACTGTCCAAAACTGGTTTACCTTAAAGTATGAACTCATACACATAAATAAACATATGTACATATATCCACATGTACGTTTCAAATTTTTGTTTTATAAATTAAATCTATACATACATGCATATGTATGTATATACATATGTAAAAAAGTTTTTATTTGTGAAAGATGTAATTGAGGCACGTGTTGAACTTAAGGCGAACGACATTCACGGATATGTGTATGTATGGTGTTCAATATTGTTCATAAGTCAAGGGCTATATAATGGTGAAAAAAAATTATTAATTAATTTTGCCCGAATCCACCGCGCACTAACGACCTTTGCTGGTGAACCAGCAATGAGAACACAACTCATGTAAAAAGATCGACTAAAATAAAAGCTTTTATAATTAACGGTGCCTTTTAGTAAAAAAAACCGTGAGTCGCTTAAACGGTAACTTAATGTTAAGTAAAAACAAGAAAGGAAAGCTAACTTCGGGCGGAGCCGAAGTTGATATACCCTGGCAGTTAAAACCAGATATATATCGCACACATCGGATATAGTTGGCCGTTCCTTATGAGAATATCATAATAAAACCAATTAATTACAATAAAAGATATAAAAAAAGTACCAAGCATCTATCTTCAAAAATACCAAAGTTGGTATTTCTACCAAATACCATTTCCGATCGTTCAGTTATATGGCAGCTATAAGATATTGTCGGCCGATCGTTATTTTAAAAAATAACCGATAAAATTTGGGTTTGGTACCAAAATTTGATAGGTTGGATCACCTGACCAAAAAATAACAAAAAATCTCTACTTTCTATCTTCAAAAACACAAAAGTTGGGTAATTTCTGATTGTTCAGTTATATGGCAGCTGCGTGCAAAGGAAAGAAAGGTGTGTGCAAAGTTTCAAGTCGATATCTTTAAAACTGAGAGACTAGTTCGCGTAGAAACAGACAGACAGACAGATGGACATGCTCATATCAACTCAGGAGGTGATCAACAATATATATAATTTATAGGGTCGAAGATGTTTTCTTCACTGCGTTGCTCACTTTTTGACAAAATTATAAGACCCTCTGCAAGAGTATAAAAATTATAACTATCTTATATACATAAGTGTGTATCTTATACATACAGTCTATACAGCGTATCTTATATACATAAGTACAGTGGTAATTACAGATGAGAAATGTATAAATATGAAGTGCACCGGAAATTTGGGAAAAAATAAAAGACGTCTAAAATCAAGTTTCCGACCATTTTATATCCGATACATTAGCATCGACGGATAGTTTTGCGTTCTTTGAAACAAACACTAAAATATGCCAGTAGAAAAGCAGAATTCAAAGTCAATAAATCCATTAAAATTTTCGCAATTTGACTTTCAAATCAGGAAAAGCAAATCTTTTAAATATTCCCGACAACTCGGGATTTTTTTTTTATATTAATTGGAATTTGAATATTTATTTTTGGATAGGGACGCAGATGGAAGGTTTTACGAATGTACTTTACGAATACTGAGTATTCAAACGAGGTAGTAAAGGCAGAGCTGTAAAAAAATGTTTAAAAATCATTTTAATTGTTCTGGTAGTGGGCGGTTTTGTAATGTTTTTGCAATGAGCTCTTTGTAGATGGGGTTGTGTGGCTGTTTTAATGGAATACTCGGAGTACATGTGCTGCCTAGCTAGAATGTCACACAAACGTTTATACTCAAAGCTTGCATTTGCTAATTCATTTGTAGCGATTGAAATTTTAAACTGGTATTTGTAATGGCGCTAGATCGCTTCCGGCATTCACTTTGTAATTTACTCTTTTAAGCTTGGAAACAATAAAAACGAAACAAAAAAAAATTATATTTATATAGGGAAACTATAAATAAAAACCTTTTAGTAAGTTATCAAAGGCGGGGCTCAAATCAAAGCGAAAAACGAAACATTTTTTAATTTTTTTTTTAAAGAAGAAATTTACATGCGTTATTATTAGTGAAGAAACTAATTTCCCTTGTGTTTCAGGCTGTCATACCGTGTTAAACTCCTTTTATACCCTTGCAGAGGGTATTATAATTTTGGTCAAATTTGTGCAACGCAGTGAAGGAGAAATCTCCGACCCTATATAAAAGTATATACATATGTATATTATTGATCAAGGTCACCTCCTGAATTGATAAGAGCTTGTCCCTCTGTCCGTCCGTCCGTCGGACGTTCGGAGTTTTAAAGCTATCGACTTGAAACTTTTTTATAGTTAGAGAGTTTGTTAGAGAGTATGATTGGGATTTGGTATGAATTCTATTCTTGGCAAAATAATACGGCATACCGAATTTCATAAGGTCGACTATATTTTATAGCTGCCATATAACTAAGAATTGACCCAACTTTCGTATTTTTAAAGATAGAACGTATGAATTTCCTACAGATTATATTTGTTGTCACTTGATTTGACCTACCAAATTTCCGAAAGATCGGCCAAAGAAAACTACACCTGTCACACGCAACAAAATCAGAAGTTACTTTATCAAAAACCAATTTAAACACTGAATGCATCGAAACGGTTTGATCCATATTTCTGCAACCACTTTTAAAATGTTACTTATTCATAGTTCTTCATAATTATTTATGTTTTACCGAATGTTTTACTTAAAAATATTTGGTTGTTTTTTTTTTAATTTAATTTTTATTATTGTCGCAAGCAACATTTTCACCTATCATTTTCAATTTGTATGTTCTTTTTTTCACTTTTAAGGTAATTGGAAGTGAATACGATTAATTTTATTCAATTTTCATTTTTTATTTTCAATGATTATTAACTTCAAACTATCGATATAAATTATAATTTGGTTTGATATAGAACTAAACGACAATCAATCAAAATAAGACAAAAGGGCAATATTTTAATTATATTTGATATCATTATAAAATAAACTTTTTCTTTAATTTTATTTAATATTTTATGTCCAAACCAACCTTTTTAACAGTATTTTGAAAATAATTTTTTTTTTTTTTATTTTTAAATTTACTATTGTCCCACGCGACCAACTCTAAATACGTTTTAAAATTAAACCTCTGCTTATAATCACTTAATTTTTTTTTATATTGGTATTAAAATAAACGTTTATAAATGGGACGTAAAATATACGTGGACGTTATGATAAAAATGTTATTTTTTACTGTCACACGCGACAATAACAGAATGGAAAATTCTGATTTTAAATTTGGCGGATTAAGAAAAAGTACCGTATCTTTTACCTTTTTTTTATATTCTTTAAACATAAACCAATATTTAAAATATCGAATATCAATGGTTAATGACTCTATGAAAGATTTATTGCTGTGGAAAAGTTTAAGACAGAACTTGCGCACTTTTTCGACTTTGCATTGAAATATTCCAAAGTGTGTCATGATTAATTGTAAAAATGGATTGTATTAGTAAAATTTACCTCCTCTTTATACAAATATGTGAAAAATCATATTTTCATTCGTTTTAAATTTTTTGTTTTTGGTTGACCTTTCTGGAGAATTACCCATATCAGATCATAACTGCAAGGGTATATCAACTTCGGCCCCGCCGGAAGCGGGTCTTCCCTCTTTCTTCTTCGGAACAATTTTTATTTATGCAAATGTGTACATAATTTCCAACCGCATTTGTTTCCAAATATAAAACAATTGCATTTAATTACTGAGATATCGGCCTGTCTATGTTAGTGTCGAGAAAATAAAGCAAAACAAATTTGTTCCCTTTGGCAAATTGGCTATTTGGCGCTTAAGCCTAGTACTCTGACGACGAAAATCCGCTGTCACACGAGTGACAGCTGTCAAACTGCATATAAAAAAAAACGGTGTGAAAAAAGAAAGAAGAAGAAATTTTGGACACCTAGATTTTGCCGGTACTCTGACGACGAAAATGTTGGCTATCAAATTGAATCGCGTTGCCGGATCAAAAAAAATAAACAGCTGATTTTGGGGTGTAAAAAGAATTCATTTGATTTATTTTGATAGCCAAAACATGGAGCGAAAATTGAGAGAACAAAATTGTCGGAACGAAAAATATTTTAGCCCGCGAGGATAAAGTGAAACTAATTAGTACGGTCAAGACGAATCCCATAATATGGGATTTGACCCACAAGGGGCATTTTAACGCCATAAAATGGCATTGAAATGATTTGTGATTGATTTTGACTCAGTTTTCTATTTCTTAATCAGCTCCTTAGCGGCGAAGTACATAAACAAAACACCAACATCCAATTGAGTTGAATTCATTTTTCCCTATTGGTTTTTTGTTTACAAACAACAGCTGTTCAGTATTACGCTTTTTCTTAATTTGACCGCACTAATTAATTTCAATTTATCCTCGCGCGCCGAAAATTTTTCGTTCCGACAATTTTTTTCTTTCAAATTTCGCTCCATGCAAATTTTCGCTCCATCAAAATAAATCAAATGAATTATTTCAACACCCCAAAATCAGCTGTTTATTTTTTTTGATCCGGCAACGCCATTCAATTTGATAGCCAAAATTTTCGTCGTCAGAGTACCGGCAAAATCTAGGTGTCCAAAATTTCTTCTTCCTTTTTTCACTTTTTTTTTTTGTATATGGAGTTTGACAGCTGTCACTCGTGTGACAGCGGATTTTCGTCGTCAGAGTACTAGGCTTAACTATATCTCTTTCACTACCTCTTTCACTAACATACTCTACGAGTACAGGGGATAAAAACTGAGCTTTTTTATCGTTTCATTTTTTTTATCGTCATTTTTTATTAAAATTAGCTTTTTTTTATGGTTTTTTTTTTTTCTTATTTATCTCAAATATTAATTAACTGATTGATAAACGAGTTTTAATACGTTAAAAATAGTTCAATACGAGAAACAACTTAGTGGTCTTCAGTAAAACATAACCTCGATTCGATTCTAAATAGATCTTTAAGTTTGTTTTAAATTTTCACACACTAAAGACTTATATTATGATGATCATTAACATATTCCACTTCTATTTAAGGCAAGGTTTTTTTATTACCGAGCTGAGTGTTTGACTTAAAATCCAACGTCAACTGAATGGCGCGAGCTCTCGCAATCAGCGCAAAAGCCATGCTAGCAATTAGAGGCTCAGAGAACCTGCATACAACCAAATGACTATTAAAGCAAGTGGGAATCACAAGTCACAATATCAACCGCAATGATTTCCGTACCTTATAAATAATTAATCCAGTCAAATAATTAATTGTAAAGCTTATATATTCTGGTCTCTTACAAAAAGCTTAACTAAGCTACCTACATTTACTTGTTTTAAAGCAGTTATATTTTTTTCAATTTTTTTGCAAATACTTAAGGATTTCTAACGCGGATCCTCAGATGTAGGCTTTGTACTCTGCTGATACACTAGGCCATCAACTCCGGGAATAGTGTTGCAACCAACACACGCGTGTAGGGTTTCGTGTATGAATGCATCGCAGTCAATGCAAAAGAATTGCTGGCAAAATCCACATTTGAAGACACTTTTGTCGGCGACAAAGGTAAGAACCTTGGCACAAGCGTAGCATTCCTTCACACCGCCATTGTAGTCGGAGGAAACTGCCGGCATCGATTCAAAAGCTACCTCCTCGAAGTTTGGCACAGGGAACAAGTGGTGATAGGAACGCGCAAGATGAGGCGCAGACACAAGAGTCAGACCACAGGATTGGCACTCAACAGGCAATTCGCAGTATTTGCTGTTACATTGGGGACAATGGTGACCAGTAGTACATAGTACACTGGGCTCCTCTAAGTTTTCAATGTGACACATGCACATAGACAATGGCGCGTCCTTACCCTCCACCTCATTCTTAGTGTGGGGAAAGCCCATACGAATAAGGGAGTTATGCTGCGTCTTTGCCGCTGGTGGCGGATCCACTTGCGACATAAGCTGATCGCGGAAGTGGGCATCGTCTAGGACTGCACCAAAAGTGCCTTGAGTCTGTTGAGTTAAATAGCGGGCCACATGAATTTCCGCAGATAATGATATGACAGAGCATCGAATGCCTTCTTTTTTCAGCTCGTCTATGGTAAGGTTGATGTCGACCGGGTCGCAGGTGGTAAGAGATCCCATTATGACGACAATCTCGCGAGATGCATGCGAAGGTACCACTTTAAGAGTTTTTAGCGCTAGATCTAAACCGTTTTGAAGGGATGGTTCGCTCGTCAGAGACACGTTTACCAAGCTATAAAAATAAATCTTGAAGCTTTTAATACACGAAGGGCTCCCAAGAATTTTAATCTACCCACCTTTCCAACGCCTTTAGATGAACTCGCGATGTCCCAGTCAGTTCAGTTACCTTCTCGGCCCTTTTGGCCTTAAGTGCAATTATTCCCAGCTGACTAATGGGGTTCTGGTCAAAGAACTCTTCGATGAACTGCTCCAACAGCTTAATGGTGCACCGAAGTCTAGTGGGCTTCAAATCCGGTACGCTCATTGATTCGGAGCAATCCACTATGACGAAAAGGTGTCGCATCATGCCAAGCCGGTTTTGCTTTGTTTTCTGTGCCAACCTCTGCCGCTTAGCCTTCTGGATGATTTCGGAAATTGCGCCATCGAGTAAACCATCCTCGTCGTCTTTGATAGCTTCCCTGAGGATTTAATAGTATAATGTAGTTCTGCCATAAATGCCTAACCCAATAAGAACTTACCATGTTTTTTCGTATCCGGTCTCCCATCGGTACTCTTTCTGGTCTTCATTTTCATCATCGGCCATTCTTGCAAATAATGAGAAGTGATTTCCGTCCTTGTAGTCTGGAGCTGATAAACGAAGTCAACTTTAAATATGAAAAGTAAATTAATATGCTAAATATGAAATTTTCTATATTTACGTTGACCAACATTGAATTTTCCACCTTACAACACTATAAGAGTGTTTGACTATAACACTATAAGAGTGAAAGAAAAATACCATCAAATTCTATAGAGTGGCCACTCCGCTATGATTAATGAACACAGGCCCCTTGCAAAAACAATAAATATGTAGAAAGCGTATAATATAGTGGAAAATATTATTTTATTTTATTATTTTTATTCATATTTTTTACCTCCCTAAATAGCTTGCCAAGTTACAGAGTATTTTAATCGGTATTGGAATCATTAAAGCGGTATTTTTTTAAATTGACTGTATTATTTTATTTTTAATTTATGTTTAATATTTTTTTTTCAATTTTATTTCAAAATTTAAATTGAATATTCATCCCAAACAAGCGCATTTAAATTTCATTTCGGAATTACGAAAAAATTCTAAAGTTGCCACACCGTACAAATAATCTCACCACGCGTACTGATTGGTTGATAAAGTGCACTGCGACACGGGCGAACTTGAAATGGCGCTACACACAATTTTTGGGCATTAAAGGCAAAAAAAAACTCTGGTTTTGGATAAGTGGAAAATCGCGTTACCCAACACACACCACAACTTAAGGGTAAAATGCACCTATTAACGAAGGGATTACTAAGGTCGTTGTAGCCGAGTCGAAAACATCGTGCAGTTTTGGCATTCAGCGTTAGCGCCTACAATCGCAAGCAGAGTGTTGAAAAATTTGAACTAAAACTAAAATATCAGTTCGACTATTATAATTTTTTTTGGAAAAGTTTGTTTATGAAGGTGCGTAATGAAGATAATGGAGATGAGGCGAGCACATAAAGAAAAATCATCATGTTTTATAACTAAAAAAATAGCATAGTGAAATAGTGAAATCTTATAATGCGCTGGCAAACATCACTAAAAAGTGCTAAAGTTTGTATATATTCGTAAATACAAAAATTTGTGCGGTACTGTAAATGTGTCCGCCAAACTCAAAATATATTTTTTAATTTAAAAAACGCTCCCTAAAATTGTATTATTGCAAGAAAACGTTACTAGCGTCCTCTGTGGCGTTACTTGTTTAGCTCTCAAAGAGCCGCTGCATCCTTTTTATTGCAGATGTGTAGAAACACACCATGGGGAATGCATTGAGCACTACAGGCGTTGCCATCTGGCACAAGTTTGCACAAACACACCACGGCACTGTACTTTTTTTTTCGTCTGTTAGTTCATATTTTAGCAAGCCATAATAAACATTTACAAACATTAAGTTGGTTAAATATATTTAATTGCGGTCCACAGAAGCCTGCGAGCTGCACTCGTGTATAATGTTGGCACAGGAGATCGCACCGACTGAAATTGGGAAACACGCAAATATTATCAGGGGTAAGAAACAAAAAAAAAAGTTTTTTGAGTGAAAATACCTAAAACTTTTGTTTATAATTGGTTTATGAATAGCTGCACAGGAGGAACTTGCAAACATGGATGTCCTTGTGTGTGGTCGATGTTTGAGAGCCTATAATTTTGTGGAAGAGTTTCAGTGCCACAAGGAGGATGCCTGTGAAAAAGAGAACGCCAACATGAAAGAGTCTTTGGATACCAAGCCAACCATCTGGGCGTTTACTTTGTGGAAAGCTACCCAATTGTACACACGGAAAGATGCTTATTCTGGAAACTCATGGGCTCTGTACCAACACTGGGTTAAATTGGAGGACAGTGTCAGGGAACCCTGGATTGTAGCTGGAAAAACTATACAGTCCTTCGGCAAGATTGCTCACGGGCAGCTGCAGGACATGCCAGTGCGCATAACGAAGACCGTTGTGAATCCAAATAATAATTCCTCCAACAACAATTCCAACGTCTCGCCAACTAGAAGTAACAAGCTTAGTAGATAAAATAATTCAATAAACTAAATAAGTATGTTTCCAGAATCCCCGGCCGGAAAGCTACCCACCATATCAAACCAGTTGAAGGACACTGAGAATGAGCGACCAAAGTCGAAGCCGGGCACTCCAACGCCGTCAGTCCCCTCTAGTGGAGCAATCAAACCAAATAACCGAATCGCCATTCGAGTTGATTCGAAAACAGAACAACGTACAGAAGAGCCTGTGGAAAAAATTGTGGCTAAACGCTTCAACCCACGACGAAAGACTCACGAATATTTAGTTAAATGGGTGGATCGTTCACATCATGAAAACACTTGGGAGGTCATGGCCAACCTTGAACGAGTGCCGTATTTTCTACAGATGTTCGAAAAGCAATTGGCGCGTCAAAAACTTACCAGGGAGAAGGGTCTCGATGCTATTAAGCGTATGCAATCACCAGTTTCTTCCTCAAAATCAGATTCAGCCGCTCCACTAAGCCCGGTGCCGGCACAGTCACAAATATCTCCCACTTCGCGACCTTCCCGTACTTCAAAGACCAAGGCAATGGATTCATTTAAGCAATGGGTAAATGAAAAAGGTGGTGGGGATGGGTCTTCGTCGCCCTCTTCAGCCAATGAAGACGAATCGGCAACAGAGCAAGAATGGACATCGTCAACGGGACCCGTTAAGCGAAAATTAGATCGTACAGACTCGAGCTTGGAGGAGAGTGGCCTCAACGATTCTATGGAATTAGAGGATTTAGAAGAAGATTTACCATCACACACCGTTAAGCGACTAAAAAACGGCGGAAGCTCTGTGCAGCTGAATAAGCCACGTGTTCAGCACGCGGACAAGTTGCAGACTAAGGTAAACGGCAACTCCAATTTATCACATCAAAAGATGGGCGAAATAATATACACAGAGGATAGCACCAGCTCGGGAATGTTCCGCAAGCCTGAAATGCCAAATACTCTTCACCTGGTAAATACTTTTTTTTAGGCAAGTATGTAATTAGTTTAATTTTTGAATCCTGAAACCTCTTCTAGAAAAAAGAGAAGACTGAGTGTCCGATACGCTATCTTTCGCGCTCCGAGGTGGCCAACAATTCCAGAGGTGTTTTCCGCGTGGATAGCTCTGAAGCCCAGCCAAACGCTTCCCCAGCTGCTGTACAGCCTCAAAAAACTTCGTTGCCTGCAAGCGGAGGTATAGCCAAACGACTGCCCCTTGCCAGGCCAGTCCATTCTGGCGCCAACTCGCCCATAACTGTTGGTCAACGTCAACAGGTATTGCGCACCCCTGGGTCTACTACGACGGTCCAGCGTAGATCTGCAGTTAGCGTTAATCCAAATGTGCGTCTGAACCAACAGCAAACTCCGGCCAGAGCTCATCCAGGTGGTCGCGTTTTAGCTCGTGCTGGAGCAGGAACACTTCAGCAACGACAACCGACAGCAACACCTCAGATCGCTAAAGCAGTGACTCCTGAGCAAAAGATTCTACAGTTATCAAAGTCTGGCGATCTGAAGGTAACTCGGAAAGTGGTAACAAGAGAAGAGTTGATCGCGCAACGTGCTGCCCAAGCCCGACAGCGACAGCAGCAATCCCAGGCGCAGATACAAAACTTGACTGCAGGGCGGCAGCGAATTGCTTCTAAACCATTAAGTCAACCTACGCCTGTGCCAATGGAGATGGAAGAGGACGTACAACACCAGGCTCAGCTGTGTCCAATTACGGGGAAGCTAATTGGTCAGGAGGAGACACAGTTGCAAATGGAACAAGAGCAGCAACAAGAGCAACAGCGTGAACAACTGGAAGCCGCGGCACAGGCCCTTCTAAGTGGTGATCAACAGGTTCTTACCAACGAGGACGGATCTGCCCTGCTTGTTCGAGGCGAGGACGGAACAGTTTATCAGGTGGCAGGCAAGAATGCAGAAGGGCAGACCATTTTGGTCACTCAGGGCCCCGACGGTGAACAACAATTTGCATACGTAGCATCTGCTGAAGGAGAAGATCAGGATGTCCTCTCCTTGGACCATGCAGTGGCCGAGGCCGTCCACGCGGGTGAACAGGAGGATGCACAAAGTGCCGTTGCTGCAGCGTCTGAAGGGGAGCAAATTCTCGTGTCTATGACTGAAGAAGAGTTGGCCCAACATCAGGCAGCAGTGCTTCAACAGGCGGAGGCTGCCACAACTGGTACAGGAACGCCGGCTACAGCCCAAATACATATAACTACTTCTGACAGCGACGGGACAGAAGCCCAGATACCGGCCGAAGTTGTTCAAGCTGATTTGCCATCCCCTGGTCAGTTACAAAATTTAATAATACCAATCTTAAATTAACGATTATATATTTTAGGAGGTACACGCCGCGTCGTTTTGCTTCTACAGGATGGAACCTTCATGATGACAGAGATGCATGAAGACCAGTTCAAAACGCTAAACATCCCGACGTAGAAGCCTGGTAACAATCTCCACATCAAAATGTGTAAATTGGTCAACTTCCCACCTGCCGTTCGTGTAGTCGAAATCATTCCCACATTGCAGGCCAACGTTCAGTGTCATTTATACCTTTATTTGTGTTAAATTCACAACTTCTTGACCAGAAAGACATTGCGTAAGAACCTAATTGTAACAATATCCGATATAGGAAGTGTCGGTAGAGTTTGCATAGCGAATTTTCTTTTGCAAAATAATTTAATAAACATGTTTAAAATTTTGTAACGGTCACATATTTGTATTCAAATACTTACCTAACAAAAAGATGCCAATCTTATGGGGCAAATAAGTGGCGTTCGTCAAATTTAAAAAAAAAGATTTGGCATTTCTTAACAAAACAACATTTGAGGAACGAATAAACTTAGCTGTAAAAAATTTAATCGAATATATTCATTGTAAAATCTTTAAGTATTTTAACTAGATACCTATAAACAAAATAATTCATTGAAATAATTAAAGACTAAAGGTTTTCAATTGACACCATTACAAACACCATTGGCCGAATTCGAGACAAATACCTTTATGAGAGAGAAGTGTAAAAAATAATTCCTAATTAAGGTCTTATTTAAGAGTCCATTATCACAACTATTGATTTATACCTAATTTTAATTAATGAAAAAATAGATTTTTTTTTATTTTTATAGTTTTAATTTCTTTAAAGTTTTGAGTCCCATAAAAACAATAAAATTAAGCACTATGTTAAGGCACAAATTCTGGAAAAATTTCCAATTTGTATATCCTTACAGAGGGTATTATAATTTTTTCCAAAAGTGTACAACGCAGTGAAGGAGATATCTACTCCTGAAGGAGGATCACCTCCTGATATTGATTTGAGCAAGTCCGTCTGTCTGTCTGTTTCAGGCAAAGCAAAGGGTATGTGGAAAGTTTTAAGTCGATAGCTTTAAAACTGAGAGACTATTTTTCCTAGAAACAGACGGACATGCTATTATCAACTCAGGGGGTGATCTTGATCAAGAATATACATATATACTTTCTAGGGTCGGAAATGTCTCCTGCACTGCGTTGCATACTTTTGACCAAATTATAAAAATAATGAACGCAGTAAGTCAAAATACTTCTTATCCATGTTTTTGAAATTTAGCAATGAAAAATCCAACAGTATCAAATTCATCTTTATGGTGTTCTTTGTTTGGTCCAAAGCGTTGGAGCATTAGTGACTGTGATGCTTCTAGGTTCTCCAAAGGTAAACCGGGGCCTCCCCAGCGTGGCGTCGCTTCTACCAATCTCAGGTCTGGAAATTTAATCAAAGCCCAAGCCACAATGCCTTCACATTCCGACTCAGTAACTGTGCAGGTACTGTAAACTAGGGTACCGCCATCCCGCAACAGTTGGACTGCCTGTGCAAAAAGACGCCTTTGAATATTTGGATATGACTTTAAGACTTTCGGCTGTTTAATTTTGCTTGCAAGTTGGGGGCGATTACCAAGACCGCTGCAAGGAGCATCCAATAAAATTCGATCGAAGCTAGCGCATGGAAATGGCGGTGCGGAAATTGAAGCGGCTTGTGGATCCACTGCTTTTGTCGAGTCAAAGACGTGTAACTGAATACTCCTATAGTTATCCAACTTGGACCGCATGGTTTGAACGCGGCTCTTCGAATTATCCAATGCCACCACACAACCATGGTCGCCCATTAGCTCAGCTATGTGGGTTGTTTTGTTGCCAGGAGCAGCGCACATATCTAAGACGATCTCTCCAGGTTGCGGATCCAGGACTCGTACGCAAACAATTGAAGGAAGATTTTGTAGCAGGGCGTCTGCACAGCTCAAGTTTCCTAGTCCTGGTATCACACCACTGATAGTTGACAACATTTCCACAGCTACACCGGTTGCAGGCTCGTCATCATTAAATAGTTGATGTCGCTGCATTAGTACCTTCCCTTTTCCCAAGAACATTTTTTCTGCACTGCCAAATCTTACAGCCGTACCTCTCTTGCACTTTCCAGTCAGATCCGCAAATATGTTCACCAACTCCTCAAATCGAGTTTGATGTTCCATAGCAACAACCCCGGGAGCATATATGTGGGCTCCACGCAAAAGTGAAGCACCACAAGTTGAATCTACGATAATCTCTTTTAGGGTAGCGTCCGAAACATTCTCCACGTGGTCTGAATCCAATGGATCAATGCATAGAACCTCGGGTAGGCCGTTAAGGCCATAGACCTTAGGAGCGCCACTTCCGTAACGGGTAACGAGTGTGTCTAAAACAATTTTTTTAAAATCAGCCACTGTTGAACGTAGAGTGTTTATCCTGTACGTAGTGGTTCGTGGTGCAACGCAGAGCCATTTCAGAAGGGGAGCAAGAGCTGTGGACTGATATAGAAACAAAAAAGTTAGCACCCAAGCACAGCATTGTTTATGGCCAACAATAGAGATTCATTACGTTTGCTTTCAAGATTTCCGCTTCCAATTGCGGACAGCTCAGAAACGGCGATTTTGGGTAGTGCATGTGGGCCCAAGAATAAAAGTCTACGGCAGCAGTAAAAACACAGAGAAACCTATTAATGGAATAATGAAGTATTATAATAATTATAAAGATGGTTTAATGGTAGATTTACTCAATGAATGGAAAACCTTCAGTTAGCGGTCGTTTTTTGCCTACTTGATGTCCAGATTAGACCAGTAACCATATCAATTCCCTGTGCGTCTGTTTTTGTTTTGAAATTTTTGTGGCGTGGGTTGTTATAGTTTGTTCAGTGTTACCAGCGCTATGGAGAAACTTCTTCCATTCCGAAAGCACTCTTTTCCCCACCATCTTTGAGGTATTGTGGGCGCGTTTTTTTTAAGTGGTGTCCCCAGGACGCCACATTCCACATTCTTCCAATCAGCCTAATTTCGGCCTCTTGGATGGCTCCACTGCAGACGCCTACTCTGCCTAGGAAGTACGCATAAAAGTATAAATAATCTATAATTGAAATTTAAAATTATCTAAACATACTTGCAATTTTGATAGGCTTTGGATTTTTTACACATAAACTGGCCAACGTAGCCATGAACTCCACGGCCTTTAGTGGGTCGGCATGGTCGCTTTTAAACTTGTCGAAGCCTTCTTCGCCTCCCAAATTTACTTCGTTGACCAGTTGAGCTCCAACTTTTTCAAAATGATTCGAGTTGGTTAAATTAAGGGTGAAATTCCTTCCAGGAAATCCATTGAACATTAGTTCAACGAAGCACTTTATGCTAAGGAGTTGAAATGATGTTTATTAATAATACATTTTGTTTTCAAATTTAATAAATAAACTTACCTCGTCGTTATATCGGTGCTTTAATTCAGCCAGAGCATTGGTATTTATCAACTTCCGTCATTTTATGAACACCTCTTCGTAATTATTTGAAGAATATTAGTTCTTCTTATACAACCAAAAATAAATTTGGTCAATGTACCTATGTATGTATGAATATTTTTGTACCATTAACTCACAATGTTTTAAGTCATATAGGAATTCCTAATTCTGCAAATGTATCATATTATTATTAAATAAGGCTAAAGTAGTCCTTGGTTTTATTAAAAGGTGGTCAAAAGAATTTAATGACCCGTATATAACCAAAACATTATTAATTTCTTTGGTCCGCCCGATACGGAGTATCAAAAAAAAGAATTAGAAAAGAATTTCTAATTCTATTTATAATTTCTATTTCACTTAGAGGTCTAAACTGGGATGCACGTCTTCACCTTCCATCTTATAATAATAGACGCTTACTTATTAACTTTTGGTCTAGCTTAACAAATCGTAGGACAGTGCTCGGTGTAGTTTCTCTGCATAATCTTATTAATGGGGATGTAGATAGCCAGCATTTACTAACACGCTTAAATTTTAACATTCCTAATAGAAGAACTAGAAACTTTAGCCCTCTATTCCTTAGCCATTGTAATACATATGCACATATGCACAGCACGACCCTTTTAGGGTCTTATGTTCTAACTACAATGGTCTCTACGCTATAACATCTCTTTCCTGTCCTACAAATTTAAAATATAGAATTTTAAATTTCCTTACTAACTCCTCCTAGCTTTATAAATTAAAATTAGCTTAATATATACTAATTAATCGTTTCTCAAGCGCCCCTCGGTCGTCTGGGCCCTCTAAGCTTTACGATTAATACAGGAATTCAAAATATTTTCATGAATAAATTCTGAAACTCGCTTAAGTTCCTTACAAACTCAATTTTATTTGCCCAACTATAATCAAAACAATTGAAAAAAACTTATTTGTAAAAAAAACGTTCTCAATAGTAGGTAGTTCATTTCCTTTATTCCAAATGCAATACAAATATTAAAATTAAATTTCGCCTATTCGGACTATCCAACAATAGGTTCGTAATACGAACTTCGTATTAATTTTTAGTATTTCAAATTATTATATTCTTATTTTTCTCACTTTCTTTCAGATTATGGTATGTCCACGAACCTTATTTTACATCCAAAATAAGTGCAAGCCTCCCCATTGTACGAGGAAATTAAGCACCAAGAAGAAGATCATGATGAAATATACATTTGAATATTATATTTCTTTTAATATATATAAATAATTGTGGATTTCTAACGCTGTTTATCCGTCCAGCTAAAAAGTATCTAAAAACAATAAACAATAATGTAAAACATGAAAATGAAACTTTTCCAGTGTATTTTCATATACTTTTAACAAATTTGGTTATTTATTGAAACAAAAAAAAAATATACAAATAAAAATTTTAACATTTTCACATGGCTGATAATAAAAAAAAAAGAAATTAATGAAAAATTTGTTTACATTATATTATTTGCAAAGAATTTAATTTTCAAATTTGGCCCTTTTTCTATCTCAAAGTCTGCTGATTTTAAATTATGTCAATATTTTTTCTAAAACTTATATATTTTTATCTTGATATTTAATTTTCCAATATACAAATCGGGTTATTTTTTATATATGTATGTATTTATATAAGTATTAAGCAAGTATATATGTTTATTCATTTGTTTTAACTCTTTTCTGTCAACGAACTGTGAGAAAAAACTTCTATCGAGAAGGGTCTTTACGAGAGGGACAAAAATATATGTAAATATAAATTAAAATATAATAAAAATATTAATGGTATTAAGAAACTTGTTTTTTTTTATTGTTATTGGGAAAAATTATATTTTACAAAAAATATCAAAAGTATAAAATATATCGATATTTTGCAGTGATATTTTCAATATTTCATTTTATTTTTTGATAAAAAAATATATTATTGATACGATATTTTTTTTAAATATCCGACATAAGTTTGGCAGCCCTAAATATTAAATAAGGATGGCAGTTCTTCACGTTGGTGGGGAGACGTGGCAGCATTTCTGTATATTCACCAAAACCTCTCGGCAACATTTAGTTTGGTGAGTTTGCAGTTTTCTCAACGGCAAGTGTATTCTCGTAAAGTTATATTTTGCTCTGTGATTTTTGACATTTCCAAGCAGAAATTTTTAAAATTTCCGCTCAAATCTCTGTGAATTTGACTCAATTAGTTGGTGCGTATGTGTTATTAATCGAGATAAGGGTTTTTCACGAAAACGAAGTAAATTTCGTTTTTCAAAGACTGCACTGAAACAATGTGGACGATTTGGTGTAATTGTATTGGTTTGCGACGTTTGAACGCACGCACACACCCACGCGGCCGTGGGGAATTGTATATTTCTTCTTCTTGCCGTCTTTCTTTTCGCCATTCGGTGTGGTGTGTTTGTGGCAGAGAAAATTCTGTTCACTGAAGAATCTATATTAGTCGGTAAATAGACGTGAAATATGTTTTTAAAAAAACTTCTGGGTGTCTAAAAGATTGAATATGCATTGGGTGTATTCAAAATTCTTTATTTGGTTTTAAAATCGAAGGCATTTCCGTCGTCTCAAACCGCAGAAAAAAAGCATACGTCACTTAGACAGACGCAAAGGAAACCACGTATATTCAGTTTTCCAATGTTTTACATTTAAAAAGCGCTTTATTGCAGAGCGCGTTTATTAAACATTTAACACGCCTTGGATGATTAATCATTTTTAATATTGTCGCCAAAAAAAGGACCGCAAAAGTAAATTAATTGCACGTCAAATTCTTAACTAGGCAGTAGGCAACCCTAGATGGCTGTCAAAGTGTGTGTGTGTGTGTTCAAAGTGTTGATGTGTGTGTGGGGTCCACCTCCCTCCCAGCTTGGCAAATAAAAGTTGCGACGTGTAGTTTTCGGATGTTTCTTGGGTATTTCTTTGATCTCTGTTCGATCAAATGGCCTGTCTTTCTGCACTTCATCCCCCTAGCTTGGCCTTTTCTCAGTTCTGAGCCAAAACTGGGTGTGGGGTTGCTTGCTTACTTCATTCGTTTTCCTTTGCAGGCAAAGGGTGGAGTTGCGTGATAATAAAGGGGGGATCGGGAGGAAGAGCCGGTCCCACCACTTCCGATCTTAGATTAAGACCCATTTGAGTTATGTAGCGGGCCTTCAAACTACGTAAGAACTTAAAAGGTGACTCATTTTGGAAAAATAAATTTGTTTGGTTGATCGCCTACGAAAATAGTTTCTTGAATGAAGAAAGTCTTCCTGAAGTCTACAAGAAAGTCCTGTACCTGATAAGGTGTCGCTAGCGGAAGTTACATTAGAAACCTAAATTCCATAAAAAGTTTTATAAACTTTCACTTTCAATAAAATGTGATATATTTTTTTAATTAATTTGTATAATTGTTTATTAATTTAAAAAACAAACCGTGTTCGATAAATTTAAGTCTGCTAGGTTTACACTTGCTAACATTTGCAGTATTCAATGTTTGTCAGTCTACTTTCAAAAAAAATACAAGCAAGTGACACAAAATGCGTCAGTATCACGAAATTTCAAACAAAAGCCACATCATACAATCATTGTTACAAACATCATTCAAGACGATTTCAGTCGATTGGATTGAACGGCCGCCGCGACTCAAGTTCATAGTTGCTCTTCTCTTGGTAGATTTTCATTGCATGCTGGAATTTCTCTATTTAAATAAGCTTGTTATTTTTTCTTTGCAGATTTCCCCAAACCAGAAGTTTGCTTCATTTAACAGGGGATTGCAACTCGGATTTGAACTTGTAATTAATTCCAGCCAGCAAATAAGCTAGCACACAATTCACAGGTCCGACCTAAAAACAAAAAAAAAATAATCACCTTCAGCGTCCAAAAGACAAAAAGCAAAAATGGGAAATGTATTTGCTAACCTCTTTAAAGGGCTTTTTGGTAAAAAAGAAATGAGAATATTAATGGTCGGATTAGATGCCGCTGGTAAAACAACCATTCTGTACAAACTCAAATTAGGCGAAATTGTTACAACGATACCTACTATTGGTAAGATAAAGATCTCCTTTTAATTATTTTGCCTGTTCCTTATTGATCAATTACTGTCGCTTTTTAGGTTTCAATGTGGAGACTGTAGAATACAAGAATATTAGCTTTACTGTGTGGGATGTGGGCGGTCAAGACAAAATTCGTCCCCTATGGAGGCATTATTTCCAGAACACACAGGTAAGATAAATCGCATCAGAAGGATTCTGCAGAATTAAGGTTCCAGATTATTAAAGTGTAATCTTAGATGATGTTAAAAACTTTTAATGAATCATGCTGTGATTATTCAAAGTATAATTTGTTTCAAGACGGGACTGATACAATTCTAGGGCTGACTATTGTCTAAATACGACTGTTTCGATATTGCATTGATATTGTTTGGTGTCTTGCAGGGTCTTATCTTTGTTGTTGATAGCAATGACCGTGAGCGTATTGGGGAGGCGAGAGAGGAGTTAATGCGCATGCTAGCAGAAGATGAATTGAGGGATGCAGTCTTGTTAATATTCGCCAACAAACAGGTAAGCTGCGACGAGGGCACGTAGTGTTGAGTCAATGGATAACCCAGAAAAGAATGATCCAAATCGATAAACTTTTTTTACATAAATACTAAAAATCTAAAATTATTATAGGATCTGCCAAACGCAATGAATGCGGCCGAAATTACTGATAAGCTCGGCTTGCACTCACTCAGAAACCGTAACTGGTACATTCAAGCGACGTGTGCAACCAGCGGCGATGGACTCTACGAGGGACTCGATTGGCTCTCCAATCAGTTGAAGAACGCTAATCGCTAATTTAGCGCAAGACCATAACTACAGATCCCACAATAATATGAACACAACTCTGAATTCAAGTAAGCCGAAGTAGCAAACCAACAACACCCATAGGAAAGCGGCAAGATAAATTAAGCGGACAGCTGTGGAAATCGTCATCAGGAAAACTTACCACAATAACTGCAGACCTTCGCATAACTAAAGGGCTCCTCCTGTCCGTATTTCTGAACAGGAACTTCAATTGTTTAATGAATTGCAGGAACCTTACTTTTCAAGCAGCACATAAAACTCGCTATAATTTAATTTAAATTCATATAATTATTGGATGTTTTAAAGTAAATCGATAAAAGAAATTCCCCAATCTATTGCAAGAAAAAAGAACTACAGTATATGGTATAGAAATGTCTTCTAAGTTATTTTTGTCCTCTCCCAACCTTCATCAATATATTTCTTTTTAATTTTATAAATATAAAAATAATATTAATGAGAAAACTGTAATTGTAATTGCTCTTTAAAAATACAAAAGAAAAATTTTAATTTTTATACCTTCGTTTGGTGTTGACGCTTGGCCAAGCTAATTCTTAAAAAAAAAATCATGCATATACATACAACCATATTAAAAAGGAACGTAATAAATTAATATACAAAATAAATAAGATTATTTCAATGCGTAAGTAATGCGTAAGAAAGTTTTCGAAAATCCCGCGTACTTGTTTAATAACTGTGTTTTGTTGCACACACAGCACGCGATTGCGCTACCATTCCACGCCCACTTCCAGCCACATCTCCCCGTCCACCGTCCCCGTCCTACTCCTAGCCCCTCCCTTCCTGTTATCCCTCCCCGGTGAAAACGGAAGTATTCCACGGATTTCCATCATCGAATGAAACTGTATCATCTAGTTAGGAACTGGATAAAGTAGGCCGAGACCCAGAAAAAGAGAGATAAGGATACGGTTGATTCGTCGGAAGGATCATAGTTTTTCTTTTATTTTATTTACTTTTATTTTAATTTTGGTTTTAACATTGTTTTTATTTTTTTTTCCTTAATTGAATTTTTATTTCATTTTAAAGTTTTAATGTATTTTTAAATTTAACTTAGATTTTTCTTTTACTATAGTTATATTTCGTTGTTCTGTTGTTATACCCTTGCACAGGGTATTATAATTTTGTCCAAAAGTGTGTAACGCAGTTAAGCAGACATATCCGACCCTATAAAGTCGATATATTATTGATCAGGATCACCTCCTGAGTTGATATAAGCATATCCGTCAGTCTCTCAATTGTAAAGCTTGAAACTATTAGAACAGTGGGGGAAAAACTCACAGAGAGCGGAGCAATTACTGAGCGAAAAAGTAGTTTTTTATTTTATTTTTCATTAATTTTGAATGTCAATTCAAAAGTTGGAATGGTCACTAAAATATTACTAATAGATGGAAACTATTCGACAGTTTCTATAAAAATTTGAGAGTGCTCACACTGTCAGTGTGCCAGAAGCGATGCGGCAGAATTTCCGACCCTATGCCCGCATGCTATAGAATATGAGAGTTTTCGCAAATTTCGCTTTACAGTCACTTTAGGGGGCCACACTTTGGGTGATTTTAAATTTTTAAAACACCGACAATCTGGCCAGCGGTTTGCTGAAAATCAGTAATAAAATTGAGTTTTATTAGAAAAGTTCGATTGATCCGTAGGTAGTGTTGAATTTGATTAAACTGCCAAAAGCAATAATAGACTTCGAAGACTTAATTGGCAAAATTAAAATTTGTGTAAATCACAACTGTAGAAGAGTAGGCCAATTCAGAGTTTTAAAGCTGATTTTGATTTTCGGTGATGCCTCGTTTCTTTATCCATATTCGGATTACAGGTTTAAAAATAAAATGTATTGAATGAAGTTCAAATTTATTTTCTACCTATTTATTATGAATTTATCATTGGATTGCAGTTTCATCAAAGTTTGTTCACTATTAATTACTACAAATTAAAAACAAGCAAAAAATCGAATTATGGTTACGCAATCTGGCAGCTCTTAATACCAACATCCCAAGGGTTTTCGTCTGGGTAAAACCACTAGTAATTCTGTGGACAGGAACAATGTTTTTTTTTCAAATCATATATTTACCCAGATAGAAAAAATTAATAACTTTCCGTTATTTAAAATTTTTTCCGTTTTTTTTCTGGGAGCATAGGAAGCGCTCTGGGTGGAGCTGCCATTTAAATACAGAAACAAACGAATGGCGGATCTACTAGTTTCTTAGATTGGTTTCCAGCACTAAAAATGTCTAAAAATGGAAAAACGTTTTCAAGTTTTTGGTATTCTTTGATGTGGCGAAAAGTATTTTTTATCGTTTTGATTGCTGCCATACTGAAAATAATCAACAACCCTGGATAATTTGTGGAAGTTGTCAATTATTGAAAAAAGGAAGCTGAACAATGTCCACTAAGCAAAGTTCAAAGAAGTTCAAATGGGCACTGGATTTTAACATAAGGTATCTACTATTACGTCGTCAGAAGTGGGTAAAATCCTATTTTCACTCTTAACTATTCTACATTTTTCAAAAGCAAAAATGGTGACATGCCCTCGCCGCTCGGATATAATCCAGCAGCTCTGGTGAACCAGACCGATGCAGCTGGTCGCGACCAACGCTTGGTAATAAAAAAATCGTGGGATCTCGCTCTAGGACCTCTAAAGAACGTGAGTAGAGCGGGGGTGGGGTGCTGAGCTGTGCGTAGTCTAACTTTTTTTTCATAAGCAGATTCCCATGAACCTTTTCATCATGTACATGTCCGGCAACTCAATATCCATTTTCCCTATTATGATGGTAGGAATGATGTTAATTCGGCCTATCAAGGCTATGTTCACCACTCAAGTAACCTCCAAGATGGCCGAGGGCGCTCAAGGAACCGGCCAGCGTATAGTCTACTTCCTTGGTAACTTGGCTAATGTGGCACTAGCTCTGTACAAATGTCACAGCATGGGACTGCTGCCCACGCACGCTTCCGACTGGCTTGCGTTCATCCAACCTCAGACGCGTCTCGAACATTATGGCGGTGGAGTTTCCTTCATTTAGGTCCATTTCTTAGTGGACGAAAATGTTATAAAGGATTTATTTTATTATATTTACATTTGTTTTGGTTAAAAAAAATGTTTTCTCCAACTAATCGTCCAGAATCTTTTTGGCTTCCTTTTTAAAATCGTGTACAATTTGCTCGGCGGCAGATCTGCGAAAAGTTTAGGAATTACATTTAATATGCGTATTTAATTTGGAATAAGTATGGAATCTTAGCTTATAAACTGTGCATAGTCATAGTCTGAATCAGTTTTCTGAAGTCTGATCAGTTTTTCTGAAGATTCTGAAGTCAGCAGAAGTCATTGAATAACTAGCACTAACTAAATTGCATTGCTTTTAAGCAGTCCCATAAAAATAAATCTTCCTTAGCATCAATTCACGTTTCTAACTTCAAAATTTTTTTATAAACGTATAATTATTAATGGCTATATAAATTATTGAATAATATAAGCGGTATTGTATACCTAAATATATAAATTGAATTGAAACTAATTGAAGTTGAAACAGGCAAATTACATAGAAAGAGGATAAAACAAAAGATTAAAACAAGTACAGCTTTTTTACGTTTGAGCACGGCCAAATTTCATTCTTTATAACAGTATAATAGACAATTTTTAAATGATTTCGCTCAATTCGTATTCCTAAAATTCGCTCAAATGATTTCTTGAATTTAGAGCCGTCTAGATATCCTATTAAACTACAAAGGCCATTACTTTTTCTTGCTGTCCTCCATCAGTTCCTTTACTTTCTCGTTCAGTCGCTGAATTAATTTTTGAGGATCGTCAACACGGGGGACCTGCTAAAAGAATTGGTCAAAGAACCATTTTTGCAATTTGTATAGTCCTCACCTCATAGTTTTGGGATACGTAGATGCCCGTGTAAACCCCGGCTCCAAAGGTTATCTGAAATAAAAGACAGCGTACTATTAGTGGTTGGTCTCTAGCAGATCTTGCCCTAACCATTGAAAAAAACATTGCGCGGTTGAAAGTCCAAAAGCTTTTCTTCGGGCAGCAAGGCAGAGGCTCCGGAATTTCTGGCTGACAGCATGTGCTATTAGTGCGGATTGGGACTCCTGTATTAGCCCTGAGTCTAATCACTTGCCCCCCAAGTGCCAGCAGTTTCATTTTGGCTTGCAGCTCAGTTAAATAAAAACTTTCAATTTGGTGAGGTTTGTGTTGATTTTTGAAGAGTCAAGATTTTTATACCCTTGTCGGCAGTCTGACTTGGCCGACGTACTTACAAAAGAAAGCCTGCTGTCTGATGAAAATTTACAAGTTGAATTTATTTCTTTAAAAACACACAGTCAATTTATTTTAAAATATTAAACAAAATCCAGGGCAGTCTACTAAGATACTGTTTTGAGCATGTTTATCTAATACATTAAATTGTGAGGCAAGAAAAAAAATGTTCTGGCATTTGACCAGCAGAAAAAAACACGCTCTGTGCCATCTTAAATCCTTTAAGAAACATAATGTATAGGTTAATATATAATGTGTCTTAAATGAAGTTAAATATAACGGCAAGAGGTTGAATTAAACTGATTCCTGAGATTTTAACTTTTTTGGTATTTTTTTCATTTGATATAATATTTGTTTTTAGCTTTGTTTTTGTTTTGTTTTAACTTCATAAAAAAAGGTTTATAAAGTAAACGTTTTTTATAACGTTTTAAAGTTATAAAAAAAGAGGGTTGAAATAAGCTGCGTACCACTATTTTTGTATGTATGTATGTAAATGTACAAGCCCAAACTAAAAAAAAGCACGCCATGAAAATTTCATAATATGGAATTAATGTACTGCCAGTGTTGTCTTTGATAATTTATAAACACTATAAAAAAAGGACAATTTAAACTTACCAAAAATTTTAACATCGTAGAAAAGCTAACTGAGCCCTTTTCGCCCGCAACCGCCAGCGTGAAAGAGTGAAAATGAGAACACTCGAAGCAAACGTCAGGCGACCGCGATAGGTGGATGTATGTGTGACAACAGCTGACTGGCACACTGGGTTCTTTCAGATATTTCTACTGCTCGCAGATTAGATAATCGTTGTTTTTGATTTGTCAAAACTTTTTTCCAGAACTTCTATTGGTTTTATGGTCTTTATGGTGAAAATTGTGACTTTGTTTTATGTATAGCTATTATGATTTTATGTACATATGTACGTAGAAGAGCGAAGACGAGCAAGTGGCTCTAAATCAGGAAACACTGGCAAATAAACGAAAACACATATGTAACAGCCAAAAATAAAACCTGCTCATGGTTGTCAACGTGAGCAAATGGCAGAAAACCTGATTCATTAATTATAGTATTTTCGATATGATAGTTTCAGGCAAAACCAGATTAGGAAAACCCAGGCTATGAATAAGTTTGCAAAATACCATTTAATTTTAAAATGACAGCTATGTACATATATGTATATATGTGCAAACTGTTAGTATAATAGGGATTGCACTTCCTTTGGACAGATCCAGTCTAAGATTTCAGTCTTTAGGCCAGGATTGCAGGCCGTGTCTTCAGATAGACGAAGAGAACTAGAAACACCGCCAAGGCGCCAAAGGCGGGCAGAACCACAGTCCGTATTTTGGCCTGGATCTCCAAGTTGTCCAGCTTGCGCTCCTTCTTTTGTTTCCTCGTTTCCTTGACTTTTCCTTTAAGCTGACGCATGTCCTGTAAGAGTTTCTCGGTATAAGGGCCACCTTTGGCAAATTCTGTGCTCAGCAGTTACTTGAATAGGCTTTGTAGTAGCTGATTGGATCGCCGTTGGATCTGGTGACGTGTAGAGTTTGGACGCCTGGTTTGTATATCTGAAACAACAACATCAACATCAACAAGTAGTTTACAGTGTGAACGAATTTTTCTCAAATTACGTACCATGGTCCCACGGACCATGAATTTAAATAAAAAACGGTGGGCACAAATGATTCAAATAACTTTTCTATTTTTTCATAACCGTTCATCTTGTTTTTAAATCCATATGGTTATAATTATATTATTTTAAAATATTATTGCCATTATCATGTTTTTGATACCACCAATCTAAAATTGGTAGAAGAATCTTTACTAATTTAATTATATTCGAGATCCGATCCGATTTAATTTGATTTCCGAGCTCATCAATGCAACTGAGGCGAGCATTTACACTTTTTTACTGCATCGATACAACAAAAAAATCACAAAAAATTTCTTGCAATTATCTTTTCGCTAGGATCTGTAATACATTTATTGGTGCGGGGTGGCATCCCTATGTCAATTTCTGGTATTTTTTTGTTCGATCAGGTGGCGTAAAGACCCAGTTAAAAACAATTTCACACATTTTGCCTCTCGCCTTTAGTAAAAGTAACACATTTAGTAAAAAAAAAAACCTTTTGCACAATCTAGATATATTTTTAGGCAAGACATTTTATAACATTTTTGTTGTTCTTATCAACCAAACACCCGTCGCTGAGGCTCAATTACAATGTGCGCGCCAAAAATCGGAAATTCAAAATAGGTCTGACATATGTATCCATTTCAACGAAAATTTAAATGATAAAATAAAAGTAGGCATTATTATCAAATTTATAAAGGGGCTTTTATTAAATTATTATATATTATATTTTCTTATAAACCTGAAAACATTTACTTCATTTACTTCCATATCCCGAATATATTTTCGCCCTGCCACAGTATTCCGAGTGGCTCAGACTGTGCTCCAAATTCTTGTAAAAAACGTGACATTACGTTAAATCAAAATTAGTTTCAAAACTCTAAAGTTATTAGCTTGGCTGAAAGAAAAGGTATTTCATTAGTAATTTCAAAAAACATAAATTTTACCAATTAAGCCCACGGGTTGAATTGTTTGATATTTCTTATAGGTAAATTGATATACCATACTCCATTGGATCTAATATATCGAGCGCCATTTGCGGCAAATATATCGAGCAAAATTTTTCATTATACTTTTGTGTCGGAGATGTCTCCTTGCATTGCACACTTTTGACCACAAGTCTAATCTCATTAAATTTTCTTTATAAATAATTAAGGGTTTATTTACATAATATTGCAAAAACCAATGGAATATGCATTTGTTTTACAAAAAAAAAACATTTTTTTTTTACAATAATGGCTCTAACCTATAATTTCATTTTAAGAAAAGCAAATTTATAAAATCCTTCCTTCCTTTTGTAATCTTTATTAACTAAACTTTATTATAAACTTTCTTGTTTCCCTTGTGTAATTATATTTTTGGACTCTCATTGGATAAGAAATACACAGAAACAGTACCCTTTATGTAATTAAATATTTATGTATGCATGTATGTAAGCCGTTTTTGAAGATTGAAGCTTTGGAATTTCTCAAATTATGAATTGCGTTAAAACTTTTGGCAAATTTTTGGATAAAGTAACTTTTACCTAATTCACAGTCTTTCAAAGGAAAAAAGGCCCAACTTTCGTGTTCTTAAAGATAGAAATACCAAATTTTATCAGAATCGGTCGAATATAGGCTATAGCTGTCATATAACTGAACGATCGGAAATGGTATTTGATATTTTGTAAAAATACCAACTTCGGTATTCTTAAAGATAAAAGCTTGGGAAGCTTTTTTTAAATGTTGTATTATAATGAATTGAAATTTAATTTTATTATGAAATTCTATCGGCCAACTATATGCATTTTTTTTATATATATCCGATTTTTACTGCAAGGGTATGCTAAGTTTACCTTTCGATACTCAGCTGGACTCAGCTGATACTCTCTGACTGGACAAAGGGCTCCGGTGACATAAGATACATACCATGGTTGCACTTTCACCTCACAATGCGATTGCAAAAATTTGTCAGTAGTTCCAAATGCTCTTTCAGGTCACTGCCGCTGCCCGTATGTGAGCGGGCTGTCTTTTCTTAGGCTTCTGCAAGCGTGGCTGGATGCCTCGGAGACTATTCACGAAGCAATAAGAATGCACAGGGAGCAGCGTGAGTATCGCGGAAAACTTTATGCATCGCTAATGATCTGGTAAACATACTTTAAGTTGCCATAAGTGAGAAGCGGATCAGCGCGAGCCACTATTTCTATTTATTTTATATATTTATGTATATTTTTCTTTAAAAAGATATGTTCTGAAAATAAGTTCCGCCATTAAAAACGCATCAAAATGTGTGGGTTTAATTGATACATAGTAGTTTTATTAGCACATTGTTAATTGAATTTTTGGAGAGTGGATTTAAGGCTTTTTTTTAAGGGAGATATTTTGAAAACATGTTTTGGCACTTTTTGAGTGCAGCAATTTAACCATCTATATACATATATAAAAGAAAGTCGTGTTAGTTACACCACTTATAACTCAAGAACGGCAGAACAGATTTGGCTGAAAATCGGTAGGGAGGTAGCTTAGAACCAGGAGACGGACATAGGATACTTTTTATCCCGTTCGACAACGGGAATTATACTCCTCCGAAATAGCTGCTTTTATAGTAATGAATAACAATAAGTAGGCTGAGAGCGTAACGTATTGTACATTTATGTGTGTGTCATATGTCCCAGAAATAGGGGTCCGCCGATTACTTATCTACAGTCACCAATGCCAAGAAAACGCAATTGGGCCAATCTAGAGCTGCGCGAGATAGAAGAATACGAGATCAGGAGAACAAATTTATAAAGGTAATGAAAAGCCGCGTGTAAGCATGGCGCAGTTACGTGAATCACAATCGAAAGATGCACGAGATGAACATAATCAACAAAGACCACTTTTCAAAGGAGAGAAGCGCACAGATTAATAGTTAGAAGAAGAATTAACTAACAACGGCAACAAGTTTATCGAGGATTCACATCTGGGCAATTTCTTCGACTAGCATTCCAGTAAGATGTTGATGTTGAAAATTCTGCTTATTCCAAAGTGATTATTGTGAACATTCAAAGTGAAAGTTCCAAAGTGAACATTCCTTATTTCGCTTATTCCTGGCGAGTTACGATTAAAAAAAATGGCAACGCATTGGCCATTGCATCTTCTGGCGTTGCAGCAACCTTATTAGATGGAGGCATAACAGCTCATTCAGCACTTAAGCTGTCATTGAACATTCAAAATAATCCAGATGCAGTGTGAAACATAAAAACAATCGTCTATGGGCATAGTGCCCATATTTTTGATGAATGCACTATAGGACGTAAAAATTCGCTTGGGGAATTGGATTGGTCATTTAGGGATATAAGGAACAATGATAAACTATTTTACGGCCCTTTGTTACTCCTTTCAGGTGTTCACGGTTAATGTACGGTGATGAATTCAATGCTTGCTTAAAATCATTGCAACTGTGGCGTAATGTTGAAAAAGAACTGAAAAAGAATATGCGCGATCAAATGCTTCAGGATCCATCCTTTCTCTAAACAACTGTTAGATATCGGCGAGGGGAATTTTGCTGTACGTGAAAATATTGGATGTACTTGAAATACTGAAAAACATTTATTAACCAAAATAAATGAAGAAAAAACAGCTAGCCCTTATAGAAAACAAAAAAGGGCAAAACAACGTTTGACGGGGTCGCTAGTAGGTTAATAAAACGTTGATAAACTGAATTTGTGCTGGTCCTTCTATAAATAGATAAACTACGGTGTCAAGCCAATCACGCGTAATTATCAGCTGCCGCGTTGGCCGCCTCTAGTGCGTTTTTGTGTCGAAGGTCTAGTGACCATACTTGGCATTCCTGGCGGATGTCAGTCGTATTTTCCATGTCATCCCCATTATGATATTCATTTGCAATTGATGGGGCAATCGGTAATTACTTTATGTGCATCTTGCTTTGTACTGGAGTCAAGCAGATCAGGATTTGATTCACGGTGCTGGTGCCGGTGCATCTGCCAGCAATGAATTGCAGGATTGCCTTCTCATTAGCTGTATAACCCGTTGCTATTTGAGCTAGGATCCGGCTCATATATTGTTTTGTCATGGTTACTTTCTAAACAAACTTGAAAAAACACTTTTTCAATAAAATGCGTCTTTATAAAAAAAGTAAAAAACTATATTCTTCTGTTTACGTTTTACAGTCGAAACATGGTGACGCGTCACAGTCACGCCTTTTCTAATTTTCAATTTACAATTTACAGTTACTGCTGTCACAGTAACGCCTGTTTTTTCGCCTATGTTGAAAAAATCATAAATTTAAAAAAAAAATAAGAGAATTGTGGTGGAGTCTTTACATTCAAGTACGGCTTTAGTAGAGTATCCCGACTTTTATGTACCCGGTACTCATCTCTTCCACCCACAATTTAATTGACCTATAAAGCTTAAACTTTAACGGTATAAATTCTCTTCCAATTTTTTTTGTTGCATACTTTTCCTCTTGGAAAAAACAATAACAACAAACCTACGGCTATACTACCGATCCAATAGGGAAGCAGACTTGGCTGCTAATTATTTTTGATTCTTAGGTGTTAGCCGTTGGTACTGTTTGGCAACAAATCATGTTTAAAAATGTTAGATTTAGTTAGCCGATCCTTATAAACAATTTAAAAAAATTTCTCATTATGAAAAAGTTCGAAGCTTCTGTCCTATAAAGCGATTGGTCAACTTTAACTAGTGTTTGCGATATACATATATTCTTAACTGCGAGGGTATATCAAACTTAGCTTCGGTTTCATGTTTTACATTAATTTGATAAGGATAAGGGACTGATAGGACGAGTAGTGATAGAAAATCCGGTAGTCGGTATTCGGCAGATTAAAACATATGGCTCTTTTCTATTTAAAAGATATTGGAACAGGTACGGGAGTAATTATTATTTATAAACCAAAAAACATTTTTTTTGTATTCACTTTATTGCTCTTAATCGTATAGAAACCAACAGAACTTTTACACTCACCAAGTAGAAGTTTAAATACCTTTTTCTCTTCAATATGGGTTGATTCGCGGACAAAATAAGGAGTGACATTTACTCTCCCATTGTAATCTCTCGGGTATTAAACGTCAAAAGTCAAAGAGGTAGGGCAGTCAAAGGGTTAATTAGCCGCTTGCGACACGTGTCTTTTAGAAAGCGCTGTGTTGACTTAAGAGTTCCAGTTGGCACTTGTGATCCCATTGGGTTATATTTATGCTGATAATTCAAGTGATATAAATCACACGGGAATGGACTAAAATATTGTTTCCATACTGTACTGTACTACAGAAAAAACATTTTTACACCATTTTCTAAAAATCTTATTTAAATAGAATCCAAAAAAGAGATTTCGAATAAAAAGTTTTCTTTTAGTTTATTCTTCAATTGGGTTAAAAAAGGCAATTTCTTTGCAACAACAACAAAAGGAAATCTAACTTCGGGCGGAGCCAAAGTTGATATACCCTTGCAGTTAAAACCGGATACATATCGCAAACATCGGATTAAATTGGCCGATCCTTATGAGAATATCATAATATAACCAATTTCTTACAATAAAAAATCAAAAACAAAGTACGAAGCTTCCATCTTCAAAAATACCAAAGTTGGTATTTTTACCAAATACCATCTCCGATCGTTTAGTTATATGGCAGCTATAAGATATAGTCGGCCGATCGTTATACAGTTTGGTAGGTTGGATTAAGTGACCAAAAATAAAAAAAAATCTTTACGAAGTTCCAACTTTCTATCTTCAAAAACACAAAAGTTGGGTTGGGTAGTTGGCTGGTCCTTATGAAATTTGGCATGTTGTATTATTTTTGAATTATTATTCAAAAATAGCATTTGTACAAAATCTGAACTCTGTTACTCCAAAAACACCAAAGTTATACCATTTCCGATCAATCAGTTATATGGCAGCTATAGGATATAGTCGGCCGATCCCGTTCCGACTTATATACTGCGTGCAAAGGAAAGAAGAGTGTGTGCATAGTTTCATGACTATAGCTTTAAAGCTGAGAGACTAGTTCGCGTAGAAACAGACAGACAGACGGACATGCTCATATCAATTCAGGAGGTGATCCTGATCAAGAATATATATACTTTATAGGGTCGGAGATGTCTCCTTCACTGCGTTGCACACTTTTGGACAAAATTATAATACCCTCTGCAAGGGTATAACGAGAATCATCAAAACCATGCGTTTGGCACCCTAAAGTGAAATTAAAGCGAATTTTGAGTGGAAGTGTTTTGGGTGGCACCCGTGATATATTGATATTTTGATACTTTTCGAGTTTTAAATCTCAGTAGTAGATAAGTTAAAATTCTTATTCAAAATTAGTAGATACGGAGCTTATTTGTAAATTCTTTGTAAAATGGAATTGGGACAAGAGGAGTCTTTTGATAAGGCTTCCTCCGAAACCAATGATGGTAACAAGGCTGAACCTAATAAATCGGATAGTCAGCTAACTTTGAAGTATGTTCGGAGTCAGGAATCTTTTAAAAGGTGTAGAGATAAGTGTACACCCTCTGATCTAAATGCAGACGTTATCCACTTTGAACTGTTAGTAGAGGTATGTAGTAATCTTTATAGTAAAATAATATAATATATATAATAATTACTTTACAGAAAGGTCTAATTGATAAAGATTATGAGTGCCCAGATGGACAGGACGACGGCGACCATTTAAGGTCAGTGGCAAGATCGATGGAGGGCGAAGCCATTGCCGAAATAGTGAAGACAATGCGAAACGAGTTCATGGCCAATTTAAGCTCAAAGAAAAAAAATCTCAAGGAAATTCTAATAAAAGTAAAAGATGGTAGGGAATTTTTTAGGTCACTACACAGGCCAATTTTTTTTACAGAACGGCATGATGGATTGTCTATTAGATGACTGCGCGCAATTGGTGGATGCTGATGAGACAGATTACCTTAAGACGATGGAAGACCAATTGAACGAAAATAGATGCTCAAATGATTCTGACCGACTGCTTCTTGTAAAGGATACAGCTTATCCTACAATGGAAACACAGGCGCCTCTCGTTGATTCTAATGACAGGACTATGATAAAAGACACGCGTTCCATAATCACTTTGCAGCCAGATTCATCCGAACTTAATTCTAATTCAAAGCCTGATCATGAAAAAAAATCCCTAGAGGTCACGTACAGTAGCTCGACTGAAATAAAACCATTCACTGAATTTCCTAGTAAGCGGGAAAAAGAGATGATGCAGTGGATTAACGAGATCAACTTGTTTACAAGTGGAATGGAGAGAGACCCAGAAAATGTAAACTGGGGTCTTTTTCGGGCCAACTTGCTTAAGATGCACAAGCATTATGTGACCCAAAAACCAGCAAATTTCAACATACTTCGAGATCACCACAACGATCTTTCATCAGCCGGCCTTGCAGCTGATTGTAAAGGATCATTGAAGAATCTAGGTAGTCGGGCTGTGCATATAAGATGCAATATACAAGGACTTGAAAGTAAAATGCTCACATTGGATCACTGTTTCGACAGATTTTGCGATAAATTGAGCCGCAGCACTATTGCAAAGGACAGGGTGGACCGTGATTTAAAGATACTAGCTTTGTTGCGTGATAGAATCGATCAAAGGTTGACCCAAATGGAAATGGACTTTGTTAGAACCAAAAATCAACTGTTCTGTCAAGATTAACTAGACGTCTGATCGCTGATAATTTTAGGCCATCGAAGATAGAAAGCATAGAAAGATAGAAAGCATAAATCTTATTATGTTATGAAATGCAAAAAGTAAAAGCTTTCTTAAAACATGTGGGTATTTGTTACTTGGTGCAGGTTACAGCCGGACATGGCTATATCGACTCGGCTTTTGATGCTAATCAAGAATATATATACTTTCGGCAGTCGAGTATACATATATATTGTATACACGACTACAATATACTCTTCGAGTACCGGATATAAACTACAAAACAAATAATTTTTTTTTTGGGAAACAAATTTATTTTCAAAATTGGCTCTAACGAATGAAATTACATTTTTTTTGGAGATAACCCTTGAGATTTCGCACGATTTGATATATTGTTATTATTACGTTATAAGAATCCTCTAGAACGCAAGGTATAGTCCTACAAGTGAAGCTATCAATTTTGTGCAGACGTCTGTGTACATTTGTGGACATAGGTGTTACGTACACAAGGACATACATACGTACATATATGTATATATTATATATCCCCGCAGCGGGAGTCAAAAATACTACCGGGATAAGTTCTGGTTTGTCGAAGGCAGAGACTGACAGGGTCGGGGGATATCCCTGCTGAATGAAGTGTCCCAAACAGCAAAGATAACGCACGGGGTGACTTCATTCCAAGCAGAGAAAGAGCTACTCGCAATCTTTCTTCGCACCCGGAAAGCCATCCTCTTTGGGAAAATGCGAGAAAGCGGATCCATCAAAGCCCTAGGATAGGATACTGGAACAAACGAACCTGATATGACGAACCCTGGGCTGACGGACAGCTGTACTCTGCATTCTGAGTATGCGGAGTGAACTGCAGCTGAAAAGGCTGCCAGGCTAATGAAGCTTTTCGCCATATCACGCTATAATTTGGCAAGTCGACAGAAAACGGTCCTGAGGCGTCGCCACTAAACTGGCCGTGCAGGGTCAGATGAAACATACCTGTAGTAGAGCCTTGAAAACATCGAATTTTGCAAACATCGATGCTGGTAACATGTTTGTGGTAACTGTTTTGAAACAAAATATATCGATACATCGAAGCATATAAAGGAAAATTTTACCCGACTATGTTAAAAGGCATATTTAAAACAAAAAAACATATTTTATTGTTCCAGACAATTTAAGAAACGTTTTTTTTATGTTCACAATAATAAAAATAGAAAATTAATTTTTCAAGATTGAGATTATAGTTACGATTTAAAAACAATAAATATTCTAGAGCCGATGGTTTTAAAGAACATCGTCTGATATTAGTTGTCCTGCTTTGCTGAAATTGCGTTTCGATTCCAAAGACTTAGTAGGAAAGCACATATATTTACCGGAAATCGCAGAGCCGCTTCGTCAGAATTCTAAAACAAACTAAATTAGTTTTTCAATTTATATTCAATAGTAAAAACATTACCTTTCTTAATAAATGTACGTTTTCTGAAGAAATAATTTAGTTTAGTCTTTAGTGTATAGTTTTTAGTTAATAATTTAGTGTAGTTAAACAGAGCTTTAATAAACTGGCTTTAATAAAGACTTTAATAAAGTTAAAAATTCACTTACCCTTTAAGGAGGTAAGACAACGATATTTGAAAGATAAACATCGATACATCGATGTTGAGATTGCTGTTGAAAACATCGTATCGATGTGTTATTTATTTTCCGGAACATCGATGTATTTTCGATGTATTGATGTATCGCCAAGGCTCTACTGAAAAGCCCTAAAACTGGCTATAAAACCCGAGCAGACCCAAGTAATTTAAAAATATCTGCGACGAGGCAGAGCTGGACCCATAGGGGAACAGCCTACAAGGTCGTCATGAGAAAAATTAAAGGGTAGTAACACCTTAACACGTGTCTGTTTCCAAAAGCACCCGCCAAAAAGAAAGGGAACAAAGTGACAGACGACTCATCAGGATACAGGCCCATATGTCTCGTAGACATGGTAGGGAGAGTCCTCGAGATGACCGTCGCTACTCGCATCTTGAAACTCGCTGAGGATAAAGGAACGCTCTCGGTAACCCGGAACGGATTCCGGAAGGTACGTTCCACGGTTGACGCTAATAAAGCCGTGGCCGACACCGAAGCTGCCATCGGATTTTCACTGTGTGAAAATCGGGCAAAAAGGAGTATTTCGAGATGGTAATACATACCAGACATCCGCAATTCCTTTAACTCGTCAAATTGGACATGCATCCAAAGAGTCTTGTTCTTGGCCGGTAATCTGAGATACCTTAAACGGATAATATCCAGCTACCTTTCGGATAGAACACACGGATGAAGGACCACAAAACTTTCGAGGTGACCGCGGGTGTTCCCCAAGGATCGATCCTCGGACCGCTTCTCTGGAGCACCATGTACGAGGAAGTACGCAGGACCAAGCTACCGGTGGGATGCAAACTCATCGGCTTCGTGGACGACCTGACCCTGTTCGTGATGGCCAAGGAAATAAAGGACGTGGAAGCCAAGGCGAATGAAGCAACAACACGAATGTCATCATGGAAGTCTGAATCCGGAGTCTACCTGGCGGCTCATAAAATGGAGGCGGTTGTCTTCACGAGCAGAAAGAAGGTGTAATATATTATCATCAAAGTATGCAACTGCTTCATAAACTCACAGGAGGACAACAAGTTTTCCTACAGAGCGCAAGTGGAGTTCGTCACCATAAGAACAGCAGGGATCCAAGGAGCACTCTCGAGGATGCTGCCAAATGTGGAAGGCCCAAAGAAAGACAGGAGACGCCCAGTTTCTTTAAGGCCCCGGGGGGTAGAAAAAATACCTCCACAGATTCGGACATGATGAAGGCCCAGGTGATCTAAGAAGACTTGAAAATTAACGTCACTTAAGGGAGAATGCCTAGATTAGGCAACCCTTCCCCGCGAAGTAATAATTTAGATTTTTAAAATATAGATTTCCGATCCTTATAGAATATTATAATAAAAACAATTTATTAAAATAAAAAATCTTCAAAAATACTAAAGTTGGTATTTTTACCAAATACCATTTCCGATCGTTCAGTTATATCGTAGATATAAGTTATAGTTGCAACGTTCCGATGTTCCGATTATGCAGTTATATGGCAATTTATGAAATAGCTCTCTAACTCTAAAAACACCAAAGTTATAGCACTTTCGATCAATCACTTATATGGCTGCTATAGGATATAGTCGGCCGATCCAGGCCATTCCGACTTATAGTCTGCTTGCAGTCAGGTGGTGATATCAACTCAGAAGGTGCTCCTGATCAAGAATATACATACTTTATAGGGTCGGAGATGTCTTCTTAACTGCGTCGCACACTTTTGACCAAAATTATAAAACCCTCTGCAAAGGTATAAAAAATAGCGGTTTTTTTTTAAGCTTCGTGTGTTTTTGCTTTTAAAAGCGGTAAATGGATGTGGTCTTTGATTTTTTTTTAGAATATTAATTAAAAATTTTTCATCGGTTCCAGTAAAGTAAACTGCTAGGCGTATAGATTACTTATTCGAGATTTTATAGAGTTGGGGTGTGTATTATATCAGGTCAAAAATTGAAAAGGTCAAATTATTAGGTATACGGTAGATTGTTTAGGCTGCTAAAATTCGCTAATTGAACAAAAAACGGGTTGGTCAATTGATTCGAGGCTCGCCAAGATTAGTGCGACTCCTAGCTTGCGAACTCGTTTCTTCGGACCTAAATCTAACCAGACGCTATTTATCATTGCATGTTAAAGGAAAAACTAGATTTCTATGCGGCGAAACGATCTGGCGGCCCATCGCATTGAAACTAGCTAATAAACTTTAACTTTCTGAGTATTCCATGTTTGACGCGGCTTTCTGAAACCTGATGTACATATTTATTTACGCAGACACAAATGTGGGACAAACATGGAATAGAAGGCGTTTGTCTAGCTAGGCACATCCTTTGAAAAAGTCATAGGAATTCACAAAATGTATTTATGTATCTTTCACAGCATTTATACAAAGCTTCACTTATTTAATTGTTAATAAAGCCCTTGTAGAAGGGATAAAAAATAAGATACTTAAAAAAAAACGATTGTAAATATTTGTAAACAATTTTTTATTAAAAAACCAATATCGTCAAAAATAGTGTTTGGTATCCAATAACCCAAAAAGAAACCTCAAAACCGTACAAAAGTATTTAACTATGGCGGATGTTGCACATGATTGCATTCGTTGAATGTGTTGTAGTATACACACAGAATGCAAATTCAGGGACGTGCATCGCTAATTGGCAATCGTCTGTGTGCGGTTGAATTGTTGATGACAACCCACTGGCTGAGGTCCATCTGCTCCCCAATCCATTGCCACTAAAAACAAAAGCCACCTTGGCAAAAGGATTATCAGGTGCAGCAGCAAGTAGCTTCTAACTTCATTAAGCACTTGCATGGGCCCACCCTTGGGATCCCGAGCCTGACTTCAGGTGCAGATTGGAATAAACTTTGCGTCATTTGGAAGAGAGATCAGACACTGGATTAGACTGGATCTCTTGGGCTAGGTGGGCTAGGTGGCTGGGCGACTAAAAGGCAATGGGTTGTGGGTGGCAGGAAGTATATGGAAAGATGGAGAGAAAAAAGGAGAAAGGCTTGGTTTCCGTGCACATTTGCATTTTTTATGTTTACAACCTTTACAATCCGAATGCATATGAACGACTATGTGCTGTATATGTACGTTATTTATTTCGCTCTTTGACTGCGTCCTCAAAAATCGATTGAAACCAAAATTTTAAAATTAAACTTGAAATTAAAATTGAAATTAAACCAAAAGTACAATTTTTTTTTAATTCACGAATGTACTTTGAGATTTTATCATTTTTTACATTTTTCATATACTCATGTAAACGCAACGACCGGGATCGTTTTTATACCCTTGCAGAGGGTATTATAATTTTGTCCAAAAGTGTGCAACGCAGTGAAGGAGACATCTCCGACCCTATAAAGTATATATATTCTTGATCAGGATAACCTCCTGAGTTGATATGAGCATGTCCGTCTGTCCGTCTGTCTGTCCGTCTGTCTGTCCGTTTCTACGCGAACTAGTCTCTCAGTTTTAAAGCTATCGTCTTGAAACTTTGCACACACCCTTCTTTCCTTTGCACGCAGTATATAAGTCGGAACGGCCGGGATCGGCCGACTATATCCTATAGCTGTCATATAACTGATTGATCAGAAATGGTATAACTTTGGTGTTTTTAGAGTTACTGAGTTCAGATTTTGTACGAATGCTACTTTTGGCAAAATAATACGGCCTACCAAATTTCATAAGGATCGGCCGACTATATCTTATAGCCGACTATATCGGATTCGGTACGAATGCTATTTTTGGCAAAATAATACAACATGCCGAATTTCATAAGGATCAGCCGACTATATCCTATAGCTGCCATATAACTGAACAATCGGAAATTACCCAACTTTCGTGTTTTTGAAGATAAAAAGCTAGAACTAAGTACAGATTCTATTTTTGGTCAGTTAATACAACCTACCAAATTGCATAACGATCGGCCGACTATATCTTATAGCTGCCATATAACTGAACGATCGAAAATGGTATTTGGTAAAAATACCAACTTTGGTATTTTTGAAGATGGAAGCTTGGTACTTTGTTTTAGATTTTTTTATTGTAATAAATTGGTTATATAATAATATTATTCTCATAAGGATCGGCCAATTAATTCCAATGTTTGCGATATATATCCAGTTTTAGCTGCAAGGGTATATCAACTTCGGCTCCGCCCGAAGTTAGCTTTCCTTTCTTGTTTTTAAATAAAGCTTGGTAATTTTTTTTTTAAATTAGGTAATAATTTTGTAAAAAAAAAATATTAAAAAAAAAAATTTGATATATTTTTTAGATCATAAATGATTTATAATGCAATTCTCATACGGATCAATCAACTTTGTTCAATATTTGCGGGTTATGGTTAACCCTCCTTTCATAATATTTTTAAAGTTCTTATAGAATGTTTTTAAGACCTTATATAAGGCTCTTTTATAATTAAAGGGTAATAGTGTACTTTAGATGTTTAATTTATTTTACACAGTTAAAGTTTGTTTCACACTTTAGCCACACCCCTTAACGCCCCAAAAATGGCTTATTTCTAAAACGGCAGTACACAAAAGAATTTCGAAAAAAAATTCGATGCCAAATTTAAAGAGTAGAGGAGATATAGAGTAGTCGATTTTTTTTATACAACTAGCCTACCGATGCGTGATTCGGTGGCTGATGCTGTTTTTGAAAGAAACTTGAACTGCGTAAGAGTCTCCATGCCAAATCCAATAGCTGTATCTCTTATAGTCTCTGAGATTCACGCGTTCATGGCGGACGGACAGACGGCTATATCGACTCGGGTGTTGATTCTGATCAAGAATATATACTTAATATATACTGATATATACTTTAAGGGGTCGGAGATGATTCCTTCTGTATGTTACATACATTCACACGACTTATTTATACTCTTGTACTCTCTCGGATCCAATACTCTTACCAACTCCTGCGTTCTGCAGTATAAGAAAGATCCAATTGAATTTACGATTATATCGTGTTTGGACTTTAACTACATGTGGAGCGTCACTTTTGGATAATCCAATTACTCGGTCGCATTATACATTAGCTATCATTCAGAGTTCATCGAGAGGAAATACGATTAAAACCAATTTATTGCACTGCTGTATATGTATGTATCTATGGGGAAGAAAATGGGAATAGGTGCTCCAAAGTTACGAACAATTAATTGAATATAACTTTTAATTATAAAAAGTATAAAAGGTATTTAAACAAGGAACGCAATGGCGGCAAGCCAGAATCCACGTTGCATAAACACTATCACCATATCATAGGTATTACATATATGTACATATGTATGAGTGTACACTGCCTATGTACGAGGGCGGGCATATGCTGCACCATGAGAAATGCATATCCCTGGTTTTCGGTGTCCGTCCACCGGTCACGGCCCAGAGTGGTACAATATCTGCCTACGGCTGGCCCGCTGCCCATCTTTCCATGTTGCACAGCATACTGATGTTTTCATGCCTGGGTAGGCCATCTCTCTCTGTCCCGACGCTCTTGGGGCAATAATGAAAATTTCGTACATCGAATTCGCATCATTAAAAAAGAGACCAAAAAACTGCCATATGTAAAATAAAGGGGAAACATTTTAAGGGATGCAAATTGTATGGGAAATAAAAACATTTGAAAATGCTATGTAAAAATCAATAGGTTTTTTTCATTTTTTGATGAGAATGGAAAAAAATGCAAGTACATAAGGCGATGCAAGCAGGGAGCACTCTTTTATGTTGTTTCATTAATATGCATTTCGGTTGCAATTCAGAAGGAGAAACACAGACATTTACGTACGTATGTACGTAGACAAAATTCCAACATAATTTAAACTTTAATAAGCAAACTTAAGCCCTTACATTAATAACTTGGATGTATATTATTTACGTTAAAATAAAAGCATTTGGATACATTCGCACATATGTGGGCACTTCCAGGGTGACTAAATGTGGCCTTGAGCGGCATAAAATTTTACAAAATATTTTAAAAAATTAACATATTCTAGAATTTTCCCCCAGACGAATTAATTTTGTTACAACCTTGCAGAGGATAAATTTGGTCAAATGTGTGCAACGCTTCTCTGACCTAAAAAGTATATAGTCTAGTCTCTCGGTTATAAAGCTATCGACTTGCCAATTGATTGGACCTACCAAATATCTATATCTATCATATATAGCTTTCATACAACAACGACCGGAGCGACCGGAATTTCGTATTTGCTAAAAATACCAAATTTGGTATTTTTGCAGATAGAAGCTTTTTTTCCCAAGCTTCTATTTTAAAGAACACCAAAGTTGGTATTTCTACCAAACACCATTTTCGATCGTTCAGTTATATGGCAACTATAATTTATAGTCGGACGATCGGTATAAAATGTGGTACGTCGGGTCAACTTACTAAAAATAGAATCTGTACGAAGTTCACACTTTCTATCTTAAAAAACACGAAAGTTGGGTCGTTTCCGATCGTTCAGTTATATGGCAGCTAAAGAATATAGTTGTCCGATGAAATCTTCCATGTCGTATCATTTTGACAAAAATAGACTTCATACAAAATTCGAGCTTTCTAACTCTAAAAACCCAGAAGTTATAGCATTTCCGATCGATCAGATATACATATGGCAGCTATAGGATGTAGTCGTAGTTATAAGTATATAAGTATAGAAGTAGTTCTGACTTATATACTTCGTGCATAAGAAAGAAGGGTGTGTGCAAAGTTTCAAGTCGATAGATGGGAGACTAGTTCGCGTAGAAATAGACAGACATGCGGACAGACGGACATGCTTATATCAACTCAGGAGGTAATCCTGCTTTAACACTGGGACTGCCGACTATATCTTATAGCTGCCATATAACTAAACGATCGGAAATGGTATTTGGTAAAAATACCAACTTTGGTATTATAACTTTGGTTATATTATGATATTCTCATAAGGATCGGCCAATTTAATCCGATGTTTGCGATATATATCCGGTATTAACTGCAAGGGTATATCAACCCTTGCAATTTCGGCTGCGCCCGAAGTTAGCTTTCCTTTCTTGTTCTTTATTTTTCTTAGCCTGACAGGGACAGAGGCACAAAAAAAAATTTTTTGATGGTCTGATCGAAAAAATTTGAAGTTATCTAACAGTTCGGATCTTACAAAACGCAACGTTTTATTTGTGTTTCACAAATTTAATATTTATAACTTATGATTGTTCATTGAATCGAGTTTTGATTGGCGCTTTGCGAGCTTGGCAATTTCAAAGTTTTATTCGAAAAAACCTGACATTTCGGCCTGATCTTTTAAAACATCCCCTACAAGCCCTAACCACTATTAATTAGTAAGGCGCCAAAAGCTTAGCTTAGAAGTAAAAGATCAAAACAAAAGGAAAAAGTGAAACATAATTACTATCTAGTCTTCTGCTGTAAACAGTTTAACAAAGCAAAATGCCAAAAAGGTGCGATTGTTGAAAAGTACTTTTGCCGATTTGCAAGGCAATAAGTAATATATAATATATTATATAATATAATATAATATATAATATTTAATACATTATAATATATTAAATTTTAGTTCTGGATAATTATAAAAATGGGAAAACTTTCGTTGAAATTGCCAAGAAATTTAATCTGGCTAAGTTACCCGTTTAGGGAATAATTAAAAAATTTAAGGAAAATGGCAATATTGAAAATAATATCGCAAAAAGAGGACGAAAATCGGCAATAACAGCACGTGACAGAAAGGCCCTGGCGGCAATTGTAATTGCAATTCATCAAAATTTACGAAATATAGCATCTGAGTGTTGGTTTTAGGCGTGAGTGTGCGCGCCTGAAGTGGCGTGGAATCGAATACATTTAAGTTCTATAACTTCTATAACTGTATGTACTATGATAGACTATGTTGCATACTTAATAGATTTACTTACTCTTAAGCCAGGGAAAAACCATTGCTTACGCTTTGTCAAAAGAAGAAGCGTTTACAATGGTCTCGGGAACGAATGTCCTGGACTCTAAGGCAATGGAACACTATCATATTTAGCGATGAAGCTAAATTTGATGTAAGTGTTGGCGATGTGCGAAGGAGAGTCATCCATAATAAAACTGAAGCCTACCATAAAGACTGCTTTAAAAAAACAGTTAAGTTCCCAGTCAGCATTATGGTGTGGGGTTTTATGTCTGGCAAACGAGTAGGCCAACTGCACTTTATTGATGGGATGGTCAACGCAGAAAAATACATATGTTAACATACTAGAAGAAAGCTTTCTGCCATCAATACCAAAGCTGGCTGACTGTGGCGAATACATACATATTTCAGCAGGATGGAGCCAAACGAAAATCATGGCTGCAGAATAGGAACATTGAGGTCTTCGATTGGCTATCAAATTGTCTGGACCTAAGCCCTATCGAGAATATATGGGGAATAATGAAAAACTAAAAAATGAACCTCAAAGAACTGTATTCATTTAAGGGGCTCTATGTCATTTTGGCCCAAAATGTATTAAAATCATTGCCAAATCGTTGTAAATGGGTCGTAAAGTCCAAAGTCGATGTTCCCAACATTAATATTAAAAAAAAACCAAGTAATTCTTATAAAAAGTAAATATTAAACGCCGTACGAATTAATAGTGATCGAATTTATATTATCATTTTAATGACACATTCAAAGAAATATTATTGTTGTTGTTGTTTAAGTACAATACAATATTTTAGTTTTAAACTTAAGAGAATAAAGTTATAATACTATAAAAAATCATTTTTATGTGTTGTGTACCTTGTTTTTGACAATATCGTTTACCGAACATTATATACAAGTAAAAAAAACTTGCCGAACGAAATAATAGTGGTCGGGTTTCTCCAAGTGGGAGAGCTCCAAGTTCTCCTACCATGGGGCTCCAGATATCATGCGTAACGTTTGATCTGAATTAATGATATACCAATCGAAAGCTATTGCTTTAATTATATAATTTTTATCAAAAGTTTGAAAGAAATTCGCATAAAAGCAAATGGATAAGTAAATTCACCATATTTGTGCTAAGGGGGACATTGGATTAGTACTAATATTTCTGTTATACGCGGTACTCGTAAAGTAGAATGTATGTAACATAGAGAAGGAATCATCTCCGACCCCATAAAGAATGTATATACATATATTCTTGATCAGCACCAACAGCCGAGTCGATATAGCCATGCCCGTCTGTCCGTCCTTCGATATGAACGCGTGGATCTCAGAGACTATAAGAGATAGAGCTATCGAATTTGGCATGAAGACGCCTACAAAACCCACGCAGTTTAAGTTTCTTTCAAATTTTTGCCACACTCCTTCCGCCCCCATACATCGCGAATATACATATATCTGAAAAACCAATTTCATATTTTTAAGGAGATATACTTATATAACATATGTATAACACAAATCAAAATGCAGCCAAATCGAATATGCAACAAAAATTTGTTGCTGAGAATCCATATGTTAAATTTTAAACTTTAAAGGTTAGATTAAGTGTGGGTGAACAAGGTATAATAAAGTCGGGAAACGCGACTTTAGGCGTCCTTTCTTGTTTTATTTATCGAGCAGTTTTGAATATGTATGTATGTACGTTGGTTTCATAATATTGGCACGCCCACACCCTCTAGCCTCTAAACCCCCTAAAGATAAAAAGGGTGTAGGAACAAAAATAAATTAATGCTGATCATTTGAAGACTTTAAGAGGTATAACTCTAAGATTTGTTCGTATATTCCTGTAATCAGGCCCGGCGACGGGAATTCAACATAATTTTCGTTATTTTCAAAAATATTTCTTATTCTATGGGGGTTGTACCCCCCGGGCCCGAAATTCCCTCGCGACGGGCCTGCCTGTAATACCCAGACTCATTAGGTTTCTTTAAAATTTGTGACTCTTCCCCTACGCCAACCAACTGCTATAAAAACAAATTCAACCAATCTAATTAAAATATTCAAGTTATAACATTTTCGATATTTTAGTTGTATGACATCTAAAGGATATAGTCGACCGATAGTTATGGAATCCAGGAAATCCAGGAAGGTCGTCCAACTTTAAATCCAACTTTAAAAACACCAACGCTATGGCATTTTAAGAAATCATGTGCAAAAATGATATAAACAGAATATATGATTTATAATTTAGTCCTATGATTAAAGAAAAAGGATTGTATGCATAGTTTGTAGTCGATAGATCAAGAAAATGCTTTTATTGACTTAGGATGTCCACTGTACAATTAAATGTAATGAATTGGTAAACATTATGATACGCTTGAGAGCGTATAATAACCTTTATATGTACATAGAAAGAAAACTTGGAACTTGGTGGTGGAAAGAAGTAACTCGATCTATTTTTCTTGCGTTCTTAAAAAAAATGTAAATTGATATACATATGTTGTATGTATAAGTATTTCGCTCGGACCAAAATATAGTAAGCCATAATAAAATTATTTGATTTAAGTTTGGGTAGAAATACCAAGAGACGGGCAGACTGACGGCCATGCTCGACTTATCGACTTAAAAGGTGGTGGGTACATGTGTGTTCCTTCTGACTTTAATTTGTTTTAAAATTCGTAAAAACTTATTTGTCATCGTTATTAAATCTAAGCATCTTCTTATTTGGTAATTTGTTGCTTTTATCCATAGTGAAAAATATGTATCTACATTTACTCTGTATACATACATATTTTGTTGATTTCAATCTCTTCCGATTTCTGTTCAGATCACTTCGATACAAATAAAAAATATGAAGATATAAAATTAAAAAATATGAAGATTTATAAAAAAAAATAACTTTAATTGTTACTTTAATAGGGCTGCTAATTATTAATGGGCCAGTACAAAACTTCAGCCCCGACCCACTATGTGAATTGAAGCCGACTGCGTCGACTGGGGACGGCTCTCATAATGAGTTTTTTCTGTTTACAGATGGAGCTGGAATTGTTGTTGCTGAGGTGCACCAAATGCGCCACTGTCGTGTCGGGAAAAATTCAGTTTCGAAAATGCTTTGTCAACAGCAACACACATTTAAAATTTTCGGTTTAGTCGCATAAACTTTATTTTTCTCATTTATTCAATATACAAAATCTTTTGATATTCATTCGAACATTTTTTTAAAATTATTTTTATCTACGCCAGACCACAAGAAATTGAGTGAGTGGATTAAATTTAAATAATAAACGTCTTACACAATTATTCTAAGCCTAATTATGTATGGACGGTTTAGTCTTTATACATGTATATAGATATGTACATAAGTATTTTTGTACATTCCTATATGAGAATAAACATACATACATATGTATATGTATGCATGTACGACTACACATACTGTGTGTGTGGTGGATCGAAAGTGTGATGTATGTCTCGGTTTAAACTATACAAATATTATCCCTATTACAACCCTAAGCTACGGGAGTGACGCCCTGTACCCACACCTTCCTGCATTACGCTAGCGTCGACATTATGGACGCTGTTTTTGCGACTGCAGCTTTGTGGTTTTTTATTCATCTGGTTAGCTGCTCAGCTCGATGAATCTGATTAACAAAATTAGTTTAGAAAACTCCGCACACGCGTTCGAAAGAAATACAAATTGAGCTCGATTTTTTGTACAAAAAATTATTATTTTTTTGTATTAATTAAATCAAAATATATAATAATATTTCAAATTGAAAAATGTTCAACAGTCGTACTAAAAAAACTAATTTTTTATACTTTTCCGGAAGTTGTTATACTATTGCGGAAGGTGTGGTTCCGTCGCCAGACTATATGTAGGTGTTACCTTTAATTGTCATTTCCAAAAAATTCTTGAAAAAGATCGTGTTTTAAGTAATAAAATACTTTAAAACTAAAAAAAAATTATTTTTTGTAAACAAAAGACAGAACATAACAAAAAACTGTGAGACCTACTGCTCCAACAATATTTAGCTGCGACTTGCAGCATCCCTTCGGTTTGCTTTAATTTTCATTAGAAGTGTGTGTGCAATTGTTCGCTAGAGTTTCCCGACCTCGAAAAACTTTTGTTAACCATTTTGTGATCTATTTCCCAGCATGGTTAGTTTTGTGGCGACCGAGAGGGGTTTTGGCATCGGGCGACAGTCGGGCGTTTGGGTTTCTGTGTCGCGAAGTCGAGATTCCCAACGTGACAAAGAATGTTCTTAAATGAAAGTCAAAGTAAAAACGGCAAAACAACAAAATCCTAAACAAAAACAAAATACAAAACCGTGAACAAGGCCGAAGGGCGCGGAGGTGCAGCAGCGAAAACTAGAAAACGGACGGAGAGTGCCAGAATATGATAACGCCCAAAGAGCCTGGTGCAAGAGGCAAGTGTGAACCAGGGGCCTGTTGCTAGGAAAAACAAACAAGAAGCGGGATCCACTATTCAAAGCGAAAAGCAAAGACCCCCCGACGCTGGACTCCGGACACTGAACAGCGTCGGGTGAATGCAGCGCCGATGCATGAGTCAAGGGGGAGAGTGAAAGCGATTGGGGTGGGTTCTGTCGGACTGCTCAGGTGCGTTGCGGGTTGAATGCACGCAGTGCGGAAATGGTGGAGCAGCACACGACAAGTCTTGGCTGCTGCACTGGCCGTCACTCTCTCGCTTTCCAAACTTTGACTCTCCGCTTATTTTGGCGCATGCTCTGGAGTTCTCGTGAAACGCGTGAAACATACACATGTGCATTCAATTTCATACATATGTATGTACATACATATATGCATACATATGTATGTAGATGCAGTAAGGGTCTAGGTGGGGGATCGCATGTAATGCATCGGGTATCCGGGGCCGGGGGTGGGCTGGTGGATTTATTTATTTATTTCGATTCATTTCCGCTTTTGTGCGAGACTAAATGAAAACTCATTTCCCTTTGATATTTTGCCCTTTCCACTTTTTCTCGGACACTGGGAAAACGAGATAGGCATATGTATGTACATACATACATGTACATATGTATGATTGAAAGCTGGCCCCAAAAGAGTGAAAGGAGAAAGGATTTTGCCTCTTTAACCCGCTCTCTCTTTCTCTTTCTCTAGGGGGCTGCTTTTGGGTGCTTCTGATTTTGAGGCTGCTACTGCGCGATAATGAAAAAGTGTAATGCACCAAAAAGTGACATAAGGCTGTAAATTAAATGAAAACAACAACAACGAGCTTAAGCTCTAATATGGACGTTTGTATGTACATACATACATGGGTATGCATGTATGGACCTGCATACATAAAAAATATGTTCTCTATACAAATACATACATACATACATATATATATATGTATATTTTACGTTCATATGTATGTATGTATGTACGTATGTTCGTTTTTGTAAAGGATGCAAAAATGTTTGGAAATACATATATGTATACATACATATAAACATACATATTCATATGTATTTTCCTGAATAATCTGTTATTTACAGTTATCTGCATATTCCAAACGAGAAAACGGTCCAGGGTACCCTGGGTGGAAAAACTTTTGATGCAGCGATGGATTGTCCACAAGCCAATTTAACCTTAACCGTACACATACATATGTATGTATGTATGTATGTGTGTAAATCTTATGTACATATGTACATATGTATGTATGCACATCCACGTAATGGATGTTTTTAATATTACCACTATGATCCTTTATGCCTTCCCGCCAAACTTAAACACTATTAAATTAAAACTAAACCTTGAATTCTCTTCAAAGCTTCAAAGCTCGCAAAGACCATTTCGCCTAGAAATCTTAAAAAAGAAGACAGACAAGAAAGAAAAGAAAATCAGATACTCGATTTGATAGAATACATACACATATGTACATATGTATGTATGTATATAGAATACATAAAATATACAGTCAGTGCCACAAAAAAATCCGATCTTTCGATCCGAAGGTTTACGAATTTTTAACTTTTTTTAACTGCGGAACTTTTCACTATTATGGTAAACTTAAGGAAATCAAGAAAGGAAAGCTAACTTCGGGCGGAGCCGAAGTTGATATACCTTGCAGTTAAAACCGGTTATACATATATCGCAAACATCGGATATGGTTGGCGATCCTTATGAGAATATCATAATATAACCAATTAATTACAAAACAAAGTACCAAGCTTCTAATATCAAAAATACCAAAGTTGGTATTTCTACCAAATACCATTTCTGATCGTTCAGTTATATGGCAGCTATAAGATATAGTAGGCCGATCGTTATGCAATTTGGTTGGTTGTATTAACTGACCAAAAATAGAATCTGTACAAAGTTCCAACTTTGGCAGCTATAGGATAGGATATAGATCCCGGCCGTTCCGACTTATATACTGCGTGAAAAGAAAAGAAGGGTGTGTGCAAAGTTTCAAGACGATAGCTTTAAAACTGAGAGACTAGTTCGCGTAGAAACAGAACAGACAGACAGATGGACAGACGGACATGCTCATATCAACTCAGGAGGTGATCTTGATCAAGAATATATATACTTTATAGGGTCGGAGATGTCTCCTTCACTGCGTTGCACACTTTTGCCCAAAAGTATAATACCCTCTGCAAGGGTATAAAAATCATAAAAGTTAAAATAATGCAAAAATTCAACAAAAACTATTTTTTTCCAATTCAACACCTTACTAACTATAACAAAAATTTAAATCTAGGCAATTCGGCAATAGACTTTTTTTTTTAAATTTAGGTTAATACTTAGAAATGCAGCCTTAGGCCTTAATTACTGGTTTTAACATACATATTGGGCATAGAATCGTAAATGGAACCCAAATGTGCCATCGTTATATCGTGTATCCATACTTTTTCTATAATTTGTTTTAGCTGCTCCATAGTTTTGGGCTTTCGTTTTCTAATTTTGGCACCCATATAGGCCCAAACATTCTCGATTGGATTAAGGGGGGACATCTGAGTAACAGGCGAAAAAAAGCGGATTTTCTGGAATTTTTTTTGGCTAAATGGAAAAGCCAATCGAAAATTTGTTAATGAGGTTTTATTATATTATATTTAAAGTAAAAAATAAATTTTTTTTTAATAAATCGAAAACAAGATAGCGGCTCTGCAGTTTTCATTTTTGGACTAGAAGAAAAAATTTCAGTTTGGTTAGTTTCTGTACGGCTTTCATCGACGGCTAGGATTTTTTCGATATATTAATTTTTTGCAAAATGGTGAGAGATTGAAAAAAAATTTCAATTTTCACGAACAAAAAACGTCACAAAATTGTTGATAAAAAAAAAGTAAGCAATATAAAAAATCCTACGTGTGTCGATAGACAGGTATTCTGAGTATACTGCCAAAATTTTAGATCGATAGGTTAAGAGTTGTTCGAGTTATGTGTTCGGCCAACTCAAAAAAAGCGGTTACGAGAAAAACGCTTTTAAAGTTTTAAGAACTGTGGGATATACCTTTGAGGCATCACCGCAGAATGGAAAATTTCGACACCTAGACACTTTTGCCGGACTCTATCTTATGACATGTTATTTTTAAGACCTTAAAGAATTTTTTAAGCGAAAAAAAAAATTTCGATTTTTTCAAAACTCTACTTAGATGTCCCCCTTTTGGGCTGGGCTGTTTCCTGGTCAATCTAAGGACTTAATGCCCAAATTCTCCTTTAAATTTGTTATCTTTAGATAGAAAAATTATAAATTTAACTGAATAAGTTGTTTTGATAACAATCGGACACTGAGTAACTCATAGATCGCGCTCGATGGCAAGGTGCAGATTCTTCACTGCAGAACCATCCTGAAAAATGGGTTCTTGCTCTTCTTTACTTATCGACTTAATCACTTATGGACTTAAATTTGGACTCATATGAAATTTGGACTCTTGACCAGTTTAGACGATTTTATTTTCATTCGCGGATTTAAAAGTCGCTTTTTTGCAGGTGATCCTGCGAGCATTCCCATAGATTTAAGCCGTCTTGAACAGTTCGCTCCGAAATATCTTTTGAAAACTGTTTCTGTACCTTAGATCTTATCTGCACTGCAGTTTTGGAACGATCGTGACGTGGTGCATTTTTTTCTTTTTACTGCACCAGTCTCACGATATTTTTAAAAAAAGCGACGCACTGAGCTTTCATTGAAATGTGTCTCAGCCATTATTCGCCGATTTTACACATTTTGTTCAGCCAATAAAATAATTCTTTCTTTATCGCGATGAGTGAACGAACTGCTTTTACTTTGGAATGATTTTACAGGTGTCTTTACAAAAAAAATTCTACCAAAAGCAACTTAAGCAACAGCGCTCTTCAAATGACGAAATTATGTCGAAATTAGTAGTCAAGGGAAATCCCCCCAAGGGAAAAAAATGCCCACAGAACAAACTTTAAGGGAACCCCAGCATAGTGATTGCACAATTTCCAAATTTTTTTAAGTGCCGATTTTTTGTGGCGCTGTGCATACATTATTGTTTGTATTTTGCAGATATCTGATATTGTATGTAGTTAAACGATATATCAGACCAATTGATGGCTTAAAACGGATCCGATTTACTTTCAAAAACACCACAAGATGAAATCCCAGGACCGATCCCATCATTACTTTTTCTTTACGCTGAAAATTTTCGCGCATTTTATGATTGCGGGCTATTTTATAAAATTTTCTGAATATTTGTCTACATATATCCTTGCACCAAGTATACAGGTACCATTTAGAAGCATGCTAGCTTTCATAAGACAGCCATGATCTTTTGAATAATTGAAGTGAAAAAATCGTGCTACTAAATGATACCTGTAAGTCTAACAATGCTGTCAAATATCTAAAAAATTTAATAAAAACAAGAAACGAAAGCTAACTTCGGGCGGAGCCGAAGTTGATATACCCTTGCAGTTAAAACCGGACATATATCACAAACATCGGATTAAATTGGCCGATCCTTATGAGAATATCATAATATAACCAATTTATTACAATAACAAGAAAGGAAAGCTAACTTCGGGCGGAGCCGAAGTTGATATACCCTTGCAGTTAAACTGGAAACTGGACAAAGTACCCAGCTTCCATCTTCAAAAATACCAAAGTTTGTATTTTTACCAAATACCATTTCCGATCGTTCAGTTATATGGCAGCTATAAGATATAGTCGGCCGATCGTTATGCAATTTGGTAGGTTTTATTAAGTGACCAAAAATAGAATCTGTACGAAGTTCCAACTTTCTATCTTCAAAAACACGAAAGTTGGGTAATTTCCGATTGTTCAGTTATATGGCAGCTATAAGATATAGTCGGCCGATCCTTATGAAAATTGGTAGGTCGCATTATTTTGCCAAAAGTAGCATTCGTACAAAATCTGAACTCTGTAACTCTAAAAACACCACAAGTTATACCATTTCCGATCAATCAGTTATATGGCAGCTATAGGATATAGTCGGCCGATCCCGCCCGTTCCGACTTATATACTGCGTGCAAAGGAAAGAAGGGTGTGTGCAAAGTTTCAAGACGATAGCTTTAAAACTGAGAGACTAGTTCGCGTAGAAACGGACAGACAGACGGACAGACGGACATGCTCATATCAACTCAGGAGGTGATCCTGATCAAGAATATATATACTTTATAGGGTCGGAGATGTCTCCTTCACTGCGTTGCACACTTTTGGACAAAATTATAATACCCTCTGCAAGGGTATAAAAACATGAAAGGAAAGCTAACTTCGGGCGGAGCCGAAGTTGATATACCCTTGCAGTTAAAACCGGATATATATCGCAAACATCGGATTAAATTGGCCGATCCTTATGAGAATACTATAATATTACCAATTTATTACAATAAAAAATCTAAAACAAAGTACCAAGCTTCCATCTTCGAAAATACCAAAGTTGGTATTTTTCCCAAATACCATTTCCGATCGTTCAGTTATATGGCAGCTATAAGATATAGTCGGCCATTTGGTAGGTTGTATTAACTAACCAAAAATATAATTTGTACTTAGTTCCAGCTTTTTATCTTCAAAAACACCAAAGTTGGGTAATTTGCGATTGTTCAGTTATATGGCAGCTATAGAATATAGTCGGCTGATCCTTATGAAATTAGGCATGTTGTATTATTTTGCCAAAAATAGCATTCGTACCGAATCCGAATTTTCTAGCTTTAAAAACACCGAAGTTATAGCATTTCCGATCAATCAGTTATATGGCAGCTATAAGATATAGTCGGCCGATCCTTATGAAATTTGGTACGTCGTATTATTTTGCCAAAAGTAGTATTCGTACAAAATATGAACTCTGTAACTCTAAAAACACCAAAATTATACCATTTCCGATCAATCAGTTATATAGCAGCTATAGGATATAGTCGGCCGATCCCGGCCGTTCCGACTTACATATATACTGCGTGAAAAGGAAAGAAGGGTGTGTGCAAAGTTTCAAGACGATAGCTTTAAAACTGAGAGACTAGTCCGCGTAGAAACAGACAGACAGACGGACGGACAGACGGACATGCTCATATCAACTCAGGAGCTGATCCTGATCAAGAATATATATACTTTATAGGGTCGGAGATGTCTCCTTCCTTCACTGCGTTGCACACTTTTGGACAAAAATTATTATACCCTCTGCAAGGGTATAAAAATTGTTTTTTAAGGGGACTCGAATAGGACTTTTTAAATAATTTCAAGAAAACAGAAGTGTATATTGACTTGAAGAAATAACTAATTATTATTTTTTTAATTATAATATTATAAATATTTTATAATTATTATTATACTGTTGTAAATTAATTTGAGCACTATCGGGACGCATAAGAAAAGTGTGCAATGTTCGAAATGCGACTCTCGCTGCCTAATGTATATGCGTTTTATTGCTCTCGTTGCTTTTTAGCCGGCACATTGAAAATATGCTGGCCGAATACCGGCTGAAATTTACATTGCCAAAGTCGATAAAGTCGCAAAAAGCAACATCAAGACCAAAACCGGCTTGCCAACTTGCACACACACTACGAGGGGAACGAACAAAACTCACCCACATATGAAGGAGCTGCCAAATACTACAGAAACCGGCTTTTGTGTGACCTAATATTTGAGTAGTTAACTTTGGCAAAAAGGCGTCTCAGATTCGCACAGAGGAATTCTCGCATTTCATGAAGTGCTCTTTGCTACCGATAAAATTGTCTATTTTTCCCGAGCAGCGCGACTCGGATATCTTATCATACAAAATTAGATGCTTTCCACTAGATTAGAAGCAGGTTTTACCTAGGAGTCTCCATTCTGCTAGTGAATGAACTCAAATTTTCCAAATACTAGATCTCAAAGCGTGGCTTGCATTCCAATCGCCTAAAAAAGGGACCCTTATATTGTATGTAAATACAAAACAAAACTCTGATGCATTGGAAAGAGTTTTGAATAGTAGGGAAAACTATTCGAATTTTTATTTTCATACGCCCTGTGTGACTTGCCGGCTGTCTGCGTGGGCGATAATAATGAAGTACCGGAGTGGCAGGGGGAAAGGTTGGAACGGAATCGGAATCGGAATATGAACGTACATACATACATACATATGTACATAAATGCGAATTTAAAACCGAATCGAAGGTGAACAAAATTCTAGGGAGAGCGGAAGCTTTCAGCGGGCGCTCCATTGCGACTTTTTGCACCGGCAAAAAACTAAACATCGGGCAATGTTTATAAGCACACACTCTCTCTTCGTTGATATTGCTCAAGCTCTGTGTCCCCCGGTCCGATTTGGGTTTCTCCACCCTCGCGTCCTCTCTTCAGAATGCTCTAGTGATTCCACATTGTTATTTCGCGTTGGCGCCAAATGAAAAAATCTATTGTTGGTGTGCATTGTTGCCGCACTTCACAGCTTAGGGGCCTGCTTAGCTGAGCGAAGTTCCAGCTGTGGGAATTCAGCTGCAAATTTGTATGTATGGACATATGTATGTATGTAGGCTGTCAGCGTTTATATCTCCGAGATCCTTTGCATAGGATGTAACCACCGATCCTCCTCCCACTCCTCGTACCTCACACACTCCCAGTCTTCATACCCCGCAAAGTTTTCATCCTCGTCGGTGTCCACTTCCTCCTGACCTCCCGCCATCAGAGCCAGCTCGAAATTACCCTGCTTGTTAAGGGTTTGGACATCATAAAAGTCAACCCCATCGAAATGAGGTTCCTCGGTTCTGTTCTGCGTCGGCAGCCACTTATTCGCATCGCCATCCCCCAAAAGGGTTAGCCCAGCCATGCCAGTGTAGATAAGATCTTGAACTAAAGGCTCAATCTCCTGGCTAACCGAGTCGTCTTTTTTTACTGCAACGTCGTCGGTTGGGCAAATATTTTCTCTCCAATACGGTAAATACGGTCGTGGCCTTAGATTGGGGATGCATCTGTAGAGCTTGGTTAGAAGGCTTACAGCTTTCTGGCCTAGCAGTCGAAGGAATTGCCTAAACCATGATTGCTTTCGGTTAAGCAGAAATTGAGCTCTCATAGCGGGGAGTTTATTAACGAGAAAGTTTTTCGTGTTTGATTTGACTAAAAACCAAGTTGTCAAATGTTGTATTGTTCAGGTTGGGATTGTCGATTCGTTCTAGTCAAAAATTTTATTTAGAGCACAAAACTACGTTTTGATAAATTCATACTAAATTATTCAAACGAGCCATGAACCAAAACGACACCAATGAACCTTCCATTGATGGATGTAGCCAGGTCGCGTTTGACGTGCGAGTACGAGAGCAACCAGAAACTGCCAAAAATTGCGCCACGGCCTCGTACAATCTTTGTGGTAAACCAAGTTTCATCGTCTGCAAGGGCAAGAAATCCCCGGATCTCATAGAGGTCGACAGTGACACGGATCTCCGAAAAGTGCCGCCGAACAGATTCTCTTATGAAGATACCTCCTTGAGGGTCCAAGACATTATGGAATGTCAGGAGCACATAATTAAAACGGTGGAGAGTGCCAAGAAAAAGATCATCAAAGAAAAAAATTCCAAGTAAATAACGAATTAAATGACGATATCGCAAATTGTATTACGCCTAAGATTGGAATACATATATAAGGATTTGCTGGATTTTCAAAATTTAAGCTATTTGCTTTTTTTGATTGCATTATCAAATGTACATACATACATACATATGTATTTATGTACATATATATGTATAAATATATTTGCGTTTATGTAGTTATTGCTTTCTGGTGGCCCCCTTGTGCATTGCCGAAAACGTTTTTTATTTCACCAAAATGCAAGGGACCAGGTTTTGAACAGAGATTAGACAGCCAGGAATAGTCGAGTAACTTTCTGGGAATGGCTTTAAGTTGCGAGTTTAAATTTTTGAAGCGGAAACCTTAGAGCGATGCCCCATACAAGCCACCGAATTCGACTGATTTACCCACTTCTAAGCTCGGCGGGTTCGAAATCGTAACACTTTCGCGCTCTGCCAAATAAAAGAGCCAAAAGGAATGCCAGACAGCTACCCCATTGCTAGCCAGACCTGTCGCAGGGCCTTCTTCTGTGTTAGATTTTTACCCCTTCTCCTAGAGAACGTAGCCCGACGCAGCAGAACATAGGACGGGCGGCGAAACCTCTGCAGCGAAGGCACGCGACGTGGAGGCCGCAGCTGGCAGTGACGCGTGGGTTGACTGGGGGCTCATGAGAGTCACGCCACAAGACATACATACATACATAAATATGTGCATATGTACATACACTCATACTGGTGCAGAGATGTAGATACGACAGATCCACACCCCCCGCTACTACACCTTCACCAGAAGTTGTTTTTTGCAAACTTTTTACCGACGCTTTTTATTTGCTTTACTTGTCTCTCTCTTTCTCTTTCTGTCACATTTTCAGCTCCTCTGTGCTCTCTGCCCGTCTCACACAAACAAACGCGTAAACAATCTTCAGTCGAGCTCTCTGCCCAGCGTTTACCTCTCTCTCTCTTGTGGGGGGCTTGGGGCCATGTGTGGTGATGGGGCGATATCCACTCGTTGTCTTTTCGAGCTCTCCCGTTTTATTTTTGCTTAATTTTTGCTGTCTGAGCGCAAGTGCTCGTAAAAAGCTTTCTGCGCCTGTACCCGCGCCCCCACTCAACCAACGAAACTTTTTTGAGTTTCTTTTGACTCTCTCGGCGTGTGGCGAGTGGGTGGGGGGTTGCTGTCGCTGCCGACAACGCCAGCAGCGACTGCGACGGCGGCTTCAGCTTGGTCGATGCCGCTTTCATGGGTTCTTGAGCGTATGCAAAAGATTTTTGCACATATTCATCTTTTTGGCCGTTTTCGGTGCGTATCGCGGAGCGCTTGTCGCGTTCGCCAATATATTTAACAAAGAAATACAGTGCCCGTCCTTTTGGCCCATTTCCAGTCATTTTTGGTCCACTTCTTTCTAGTTTTGCCGGTTTTTAGTGATCTTTTTTCGGTCCGTGTACATAATAATATGTTTATCCTAAGTTCGGTGACATTAATGATTTGGTGTCTTACCGATTTAGTGAGACTAACAAAAATATTTGCTTTGCCGGTCTTCTGAGCGAAGAGAATCATTTTTCTAATATTTGTGAATACTACCCACATCCACACACGTACCGTATAAACGGCCTTGCACGTTTACTAATCTTACAACCAGGAGACGCCTTTTAAAAAGTTGGATTAAGTGCAGGAGTCTAAAGGCACCACTCCGAAATTTAAAAAAATCCTCTTGTCATGTTCCAATTTTCATTATACAATTTGTCGAACTGCAAATCGCAGCAGGAAAACGTGCTGATTTGAGTGCATATCTATCCAAAAAATGTATCCACCCGAAGAGCAGCCGCCATCGTTGACTTCTTTTTTGGTTTCGTAGTTTCGCTCTTTTTGCGGGCAGCGAGTTAGATAAACTTTGTTTTGAGTTGTTTACTGGTCCACCCGCTATCGTACCAGACTCCACCCACACAGTCCTTCGGAGGCCAACACTATCAGAAACCCCCTCCATCATCTGGCGGCAGCGATTCGAACTTGAAAATTTTGTTGTTCGCCGACTTTTAGCGATTTTCCTGACCCGCGTCGTGGTTCCTGCGTCCTTCCTCGTCCAACCGCATTCCACTTTCTGCCGGCTCTCAGTGCTTGGTTCTCTTTTGAATTCTCTTTGTTGTTTAGACAATGCGTGTTTCTATACAAAACAAACGTGCCTATGATTATGAATAGGAAAGCGGTTGCGGTTGTTGGCGGGGGTGTACGGGCTGTGGCCATGTGTTAAACATACTTCGAGGGAAATGGAGCGATTTAAGGGAAACAATAAAAATAAGCTCACTGTTTTATTTTGAGTTTATCTAATTATGATTTCTTAAAAAATGTCCAGAGTCCTTTCTTTTTATTAATGATTACGTTTTTTCTTCTTATATTCTAGGTGCTTTTTGACTGTTTGGAACATTTTTAAAGATTACGTTAAAAAGTTGTTGACACTGAAATATTGCTTTGTTTAATCAAATAATAATACACACTATAATAACGTCAATATAATACCAAACGAATGGAAGGAGGAACTATAATACAAATAAACAAATAATACAAGTGACAACGATAATAACTTATGTGCAATCCGTTAAGGTTTAATTTTTATTGACTTATTACCAAATATATAAATTTTATTTATTTTTAACGAAGAAATTGTTCGATGAAGAAACTTATAGCTACTACTACAAATTAAAGTATACTTTAAGTTGTATAAAAAATGAAAAGTGATTTTAGTTAGTTTCTCAAAATTTAACAAACAAAATTTACAACAAAATTTGGAATACAACAACAACAAAACCGCAACAAAACCTACAACAATAGCAGCAATAATTCCAACCACTGCAACAAACAACTACAAACAACCAACCGATAACAACAATATAACAATAAGATACGAAATATAATGAAACAATATATAATACGAGCAACACTCATAATATAAGAATATCGTAACCATAAAACAGAATCCAATAAAAATAAATTGAACATAAAACAACGCGCAACAAGTACGAATCAAAATATTGAGAATCAGCAAACAGTATAATCAAATCACACGGAACAACTGAAAATAGCATCTGGCACAGAAGTTTGTCAGAACCACGACCCGCAACAGAAACAAAAAAATAGCACATTAAACTCAATTCACATAAGGACCAGAACCAGAAATAGCCTTGAAGCCAGCCACCTAAAAGTCCAGCCGAATCTAATAAACACCCAAAAACACAATAATAGCAGCCGCCAAAAAATATCTAATAGAAATAGAGCAACGAAAGCAAAATCAGCAAATAAAATGTGAAAACTGAAATTCAAAAGCAAATCCAAACAAGAAAGGAATAAAAAAAATAGCCAAAATTTGTTAAATTTCTTTTGTGTTTTTGAACAGCGAAAAGCAAAAAAAAACAACTTGTGCAACAAACAACTTGAAAAGTTTGTTTTTTAAAAAATTCAGATTTTGTGTTAGGGTTTACATTTTCGAGTTCGTTTTAAAGTTTTTTGTACGTAAACGGTCGAAAAAATGTTCTGTAAAAGTCTTTAAAAAACAAGCGGAAAACAAATTTGATAAACATTAAGAGGTGAATGAAAACTTAATTAGATGTGTTTAAGAACATTAAGCAAGTGAAGACGAGGAAACTGTGTAATTTTGTGCCAAAGGTGTCACAAGAGTACGTCGGTGCGTGCCGCACGAGGAGATATCCTGTTCCAAGGAGAAAACCAGACAGCAAAAAATCATAATATCAATATATACCCATATAGAAATTATATAAAATTATCCATATCGTGGCAAAAGTTTCCGAAAAGAGTTTTCGCACTTAAAAATTCAAAGTAACATTAGTAGTGGGAACGACAAAAATACGAAAAAAATTCCCTTTGGATATGTGAAGTATCTTAATCTAAAATTAAAAGTATTCTATAATTAACGACTAAACAAGTATCTGAGGATCTTAAGGAGGCAATTTAGAAGGACGCGGCAAGAAGTAAGCCGAGTACGAGTTACCTCGTAAGAAGCACTTTCTTCTTAATCACAAAATGATCCTTTCATGATGTTGTCTTGAGGCTTTATCCGGTAAGAATTTATTAATACCTGCATGTCCCTATTTCACCTTGGGTTTTATTATAATTTTATATACTTATATGATTCACTTGAAAAATCCGTTTAAAAACCGTTTTACATAAATACGAATGCACATATGTACATACATTTATGGTAAATGTATAAAATATACATAGGTATACACATGGTACATAAGTATGCTTAAAAGATATACATACACACATATGTATGTGGGTACGCATAGACAATCAGTATAACGAAGTATTTATATATATTTATATTTGCGGATATGTATGTACAACGCTGTATAAATGCATTCTCGTCCACAAAAAATTTCATTTACGCGCAAAAAATTAATTATTGAAAAAAAATCGCGAAGGGGAGGAAAATATCTCCAATCCCCTTCCCAATGCACTTTCAGGCCCTTTGGTGTCCTCTGAAACGGTAGTGGGGATGATGGGTGGCCATCGGCAGGCGAACCACACAAGCCGAAGGATGAGCTGCCCAGCAGCAGTAGAAAAAAATGAGCCATTAAATGAATTGAAATGAAATTCGTATATAAAAATGCTTGTGTGTGGAGACCAAAGTACAGTTGACTCCACACATTTTTAACGCAAACGACAGGCCGGCAGAAGCATGCGGAAGGGGTCTAGGCAGAGACGGTCAGCGAAAGGGGTTGTCTGGCCGAATGGTCAGTTGCCGAACGCCGTGCATACGAGGATTTGGGGCAGAACTGTCTGCCACCCACACTCCCGTCCATCCCTCAATCTGTCAGCCCTCCCAATTCGCGAGCATTCCACCCTGGGCAGCTGCAGTTTGAATGGCTTGGAGCTGCCGATGCGTCGCCCAAAAGAGAGCAATTATATTTTCGCTCTCTATCTCCATCCTCGCTGCAACTGGCTCCTGCATCCCGCATACATATGTACATATGTATGTGCGAGCCTACATGTATCCCATGTCATTAATGACAAGTATAATTTGCATTCGGTGCTTTTTTTTCAATTTTTAATCGGAAACTGCGCTTGCACTTGGCAACAGTCGAACCCCCGGCAATCGTGCAGCGATCTTTTCCGTCTCACTCCCTCATAGACCTGGCACACAGCACCTACTGAACCGCCGTAAACTGCATATTTCGGGGAATTCTTTTCCAAACCGTTGCATGTTATTTTAGCAGCGACTGCTTAAAAGTTTCTGTGGCTGCTAGTTTTTTTGCCAAGTCATGATTGCAGTTTGAGGGACTCGAGCTAATAATATTAAACGGGAGAGGGGAAAGTATAGGAAAGGTTTTGGTTTTTTTTTTTAATACATACATATGTATTTACATATAACATGTGTACATAAATATACATATGTTTTGTAATGTTTTGTTTTGTAAAATTCCCTAAAGCAAACATTTTTCTGACGCATAGACACGAAAAGTAATATCTTTTCCCAATTTAAGTTAAACTCTTGCAAAGGTAAAGTTACCCCTAGGTTTTAGGGACTTCTTATCATATAATGACTTGTTATGATCCGACTATTTTATTTTATGCTTGTTATAATTTATATTATAGTCTTTTAAAATACTAGACTTTATTTATCCTAGACTAGACTTTATAATCTTTTATGAATATTGACCGAAAAAGGAAACTTCTTATATGCATCTTTGGTATGAAGAGTCTCAAGGATCCACCCGAGTATACATGTATATACATACATATATCGTTTGACATGGTTACATTGAATCAAACCGATAAAGTAGTCATGTTTTTATTGTCTTGATCAAAAACCAAGCCATTTTCATCTATCGTCTAAGAATTTTCCACACATGTATAGTATGTATGTATGTACATATGTACATACATGCCTAGAGACCCTATAATGACCCGGGAACAAATTAACTGGCCAAAAACTTAATCTGCAGCAAGATCCAAACTTCTTTAAATCCACTAAAGATATGACATTATAGATCGTTCAGCTATCGACAATCGGTAGAATTTCCAGGTCGTTGCAACATAAATACATATATACTGTGTGCAGAAGAAACAAGTTGTGCTAAGTGCTAAGTTTCAATTCAAAACTTATATCGACTTATGTATGTATATGTTGAAGATTACTATATAATCCAGAATATATAATCCTCTTAAAATGGTACGATTTGGGAAAATTTTTATTTTTAAGTGTAGATTAGCTATTTGAATAGTTTGGCGTTAAAAACCCAAGAACCCCAAAAATTTCCCAAAAACATTAATGAACTGGCGCAGCAACGAAACTTCCGTTTTGGAGGCGGGAGTGGGCGGTGAAAAATATTGACACTAACTTGATTTGCACGGATACCAAGGATCCAATTTTCAAGTCGGATAATTCTCTTTTAGTCTCTGAGATCCAGGCGTTCATAGGGACATACGGACATGGCTATATCGACCCGGCTGTTGATGCTGATCATGAATATTTATAATTTATGGGGTCAGAGATGTATTCTTCTCTATGTTACTTACATTCACACTAATATAAAATACCCTTGTAGTCTCCGAGTACCAGGTATAGACAAAGTGGTTCAAATAACCTTTGAACCACTGTATATGTATAATGTCTATATAAATAAATAAATAATTTTGCAAATTTTGTAAATAAATATTTTTGTAAATGTAGCGCCTAATTATATTTTTTTTTGTGACCACGAAGTAACTTTTATGGGATAACTGATACTTTTATGAAAAGGACCGCCACTTTCTTGTTGGAAAAAAATGTGTGGTCTTTTTATGGCGAAATACGTCAGCGTCAAGGTGAAAAATAAAATAAGTCGACCAGCCCAATATTTTAAAGCTAAATACTTGCAACTGCTCAGTGAAAATGGTTTCCAAGTAATCCTATTACTTACATAAATACCACTAAACGGAAAGGGTATGGTAAAAATGGGGAGGGAAAATCACCATGGAGGTGTAGAACCCATATATGACCAACATTTCTGAAGCTTTCTATGAGAGCTCGTGAATTTTCGCACTTAAGTAGGTATACCAGTGGAATGTGACAGCTACGCACGACTTCTTTGTTGTCACCTGTTCTGTTGCTCGTTGTAGTACCATTATTGTAAAACATTACTTTATTTGCCGCAACTTAAGATTCAAACACGTTTCGCTAAATTTCCTCTTTTCAGTTATTTAAACTAATTGAATTAGACTCATTTAATTTGTGCAGCAGACGGGGAACGGTAACCTTACCGTAGAACTGCGAACATTTACTTATCGCAAATAATTTCTTATCATGAGCGCTTGTTTATAAGCCGCATATAAATAGGTTTGTTTTGACAAAAAAAGAGAAAACAATTTAAATTTGTGTTAGTGTATCTGCTGAATGTAAACTATTGTATGTAAATCCATTGAACTTTCTTTTTTGTTTCTAGAAAATATATTAAAAACATTAACTTTGGTTTTTAGTTTAGATCAGGAATTTGATCTACTTTATTATCACTATTAAATATATAAACAGTTTTTGGTAGTACCAAGTACCATTACAAACACTTCCACTGAAAAAAACAAAAACAACTCTAAATGTGTACAAATTGTATTTTTTGAATAACTAAATAGATAAATTTTGGGAGATTTATGAAATATACCGGTATTCATTTTTATTTCAACCATTTTTTAAAAACTTTTCATTTTTGTTTGACTCCCAAGTCAAATAAAACAATTAAAAAACATACCATTTTGCGATCATTGCATCTATAAGATAAAGTCGGCTAAACCTTTGGTATGTCGCATCATTTTGCCAAAAATAGATTTCATAGGAAATCGCATTTATCTTTGAAAACACCTAACTATGGCATTTCCGATGGCAGCTATAGGATATATCCTGCCGATCCCATTCCGGCGTATATTCTGCGTTCAAAGCAAAGAAGGGTGTGTGCAAAGTTTGAAGTCGAAAGCTTTTCAACTGATAGACTAGTTCGCGTAGAAACAGACAGACGGACATGCTTATATCAACTCAGGAAGTGATCCTGATCAAGAATATATGTATATATATTATAGGGTCGGAGATGACTCCATCACTGCGTTGCCCACTTTTGGACAAAATTATAATACCCTCTACAAGGGTATAAAAAGAAGTATCCAATTTAGAAAATTTTTATAGTTTTCAACTAAGTTTTAATGAATGGTCCTATGATACTTACATATATAGCTTTAATGAAACTTAGAATGTGTCTAAAATTCTACACAATTTATTTTGCAATATTTTTTCTTTTCCCCCAAATACTTTTGGTGCACAATAATACTTGGCAAGACTTTTCTTTACCAGAGCCCATCGATTTTCAATGGGACTTACATTTGGAATCAGAGCTGCATAGCTGAAAACTTTAATTAGCTTTTGAATTTTTCACGTTTATAGCCATATGTTTGGGGTCTCCGTATTGTTTAAAAAGAATTTCTTCTATGAGGTATCAATGTTGTGCGTAATCGTTCATTAAAATATATACATAGATATTGTTTGTTCTATGAAAAAAACAACTCTAATTTTGTTAGGATCACAAGTCCTTGACAGTAGAGGACTGGAAAAGGGAAAATGGTTAGACGACACCAAAATAAACCTCTTTCAGTCCGGTTGTAAAGAGCACTACTGGCACGCATATAAATAAAAAGAAAAAAATCCAGATAGGTTTTATGGTACAGGTCTGCATTAATGGCGGAATGGGGGCCCATTGGTCCATAAATTACATACATATGTAGATATGATTCGTATGATATGAAAATTCATTATTGTAGCATATTCTGACTTGGAAATCATTATTTGATTTTAAATTCCAATTTTGAAATTTTTAGTATTATTAATAGACAAACTTTTTATTTATTTTTAATAGACAAACCCACAGGGCCGTTAATTTGTAGTCTATATTAAGCCATAAGTACGGGCTAAGTAGATTAATACAATCTTAATATTTTAAATGAGTACAGGAACCTCCCTCTTGTGTTTTTGCCTGTAATGGCAATTTAGTTAATTTTTATTTTGAGCGGCAAAATCAAGAAGTAATTTTTTCGCATTTATGCAATATTGCAAAAAAAACCCAATAAAAAACAGCTTCCCCAAAAGTAAAAAACAAGAAAATGAGACAGAAACTTTATGTCAGCAGTCGTAGCCCCAGTGTACACATATGTATGCACGTAAAATACACATGTATGTATGTATGTACATACATAGTCAACGCCGAAGTAGGGGAATCTACATCGACTTTATTCTGTTTATAAAAAAAAAACATCCAACGCTGTTTATTTATAAAAAAACTTAAAAATTTTACTCAGGGCCTTTTTCTCTTAAGTGTTTGATCACCTCGAGAAGAATATAAATATTAATTAATTATATCAATGTTTGATTAAAGTTTTCCGGCTAATCGAAGCTTCAACTATAGTTGTAGTTATAGAAAACTTCGCAACCCAAAATTCTAAGTATGTATGTACATATATGTATACATAAGGCTGGCGAAGGGATTTTATAGAAGCTACTAAGCGTAATTTCTTTAATCGTTTGGGTCAGCAGGTCCAAAGGTTGGACTGATTAGGCGTGTTGCGCGATAGGTGCGTGTTGGGACACAGCGGTAAGATGTAGCGTCGTTGGGGGCTGGTTGACGACCTTCGTGGCTTCAGGCCAAAACGCACAGAAATCCGCGGGATCAAAAAGGAAATAAGTAAAAAGAATATATGTACACAAAATACGACGGCGAGCACAATCTTAGTGTTCATGCTCCAACATTAGAAATTCACAACAGAGCAAGAGCTTTGCGAGAGACTGCGACTGCACTAACACCTAGCCGATTGAGTAAGACATGGGTTCGCACTCATACTCAAGCAGTCCCGTTCGCCGGCAAAAAATGGACAAAAATTCGCAAATGTTTTGGCTAAAAAAGCTTAGAGAGGAGCTCTCTCGCTACAGTTGCTGCTCTCCCATGACAGCGCAACGAGTAGCTCACTAACATATACATGCACAGATTCAGGGAGAGAGAATAAAAAGGAAAAAGAGGAGGAGGAGAACGAAAAGACTAAAACAGAAGGCGGCGGCATCGCCAAGAGTTTAGTTGAGTCTCGTTTTGGATTTCGGGTTCGGTATCGGTCTCGGATTCGGTTTGTTATTTTTTGGCATTTTGTTCGATTTTTGGCTCGACGTCGACGACATCTAATAAAAAAGCTGTACTCGGTAGTAAGTGCATGTGTAGAGAGCACCGCGCTGAGAGCCCCTGTGCAGCCATCAAAAATAATTCAAAATGTAGACGGCCAGCCGAACAAAGCCAACCCGAAATAAAACGCAAAAGTGCAGAAAAACAATCGAGAACTGAGAATAAAGTGTTGTTTAATCGCCAAAAAGTAATTTGTGTTGAAATAAAAGTGCCACCCAACGCGGCGTATACGCAACGCTTCCTTAAGAAGAGGAAGCACAAGCTGGAGAGTACAGGCACAGCTCGGCCCATGTAAAACCGCCAGACTAACAAAATTTTTTGTCATTTACAATTTACTTATGTGGGAAACGAAAAGAAAAATAAAATATTTTGTGATCGTCTGCAGTTCTCGGTTTTAAAACATTGAAAAGTGCATTCCGCCTATAAATCTCATTGCCGTCCGTGGCGTGCCTGTGTGTATCTGCCACTGCAGAAGCGTTGGTAGAGGTACACATCTATGCTATGCAGTCGCAGCCACGAAATTCGGTTCATTTTGGAGATATCTGTGTGGACACTTGCATCTTTGTGTGGGTGTGAGCTGCGCCTGTATTTGCGGGTCGTTGCAATCCGCAATTTCGGCCTCCCATAGCTCCCTGGCTGGAAGCTTCAACGAGTCGTGCCCATTGCCTGCCGCAATCAACATTTTGAGGTTAGTGCTTTTATACCTCGCACTCTCTCGCCCTCATAAAAATTACGTTACACTTAAAAAAAATATTTTTCTATCATGTATTATTTTCTATGCCTCTAGATGTGACCCTAATATTTATTTGGGTTTTAAATGTAATGTATTTATGTTCAAAATGTAACCATATACGTATTAACAGTCTTGCAGATCTACACACGAATTAAAATAAAAAAATCCTATGGTCATTATTTAACCTAATATAGCAATTTTTTCTCACATTGTGTTCAGAGTCGACCTTTATCTGTTACTATTGGGAACTTTTCATTTATTTCAGGAAAATAAGACGAAAGGTGTACTAGGGCGGGTGAATTTTTTCATTTTTTTTAGCGTCTACAAAATCAGAATCTCCAGAGTATATTAGGACTATTTTCGATGAAATAAGGCAAAATGAATTCTTATATTTTCCTAACATTCAGTTATCTGTTAGCGTTTCTATTTGTGTTTTGAGATAAAGTAAGAAAAACTAAAAAAAAATGTATATCACATTTTATACCATATTTATGTGCATCTATTGTGTTGTATATATGTATGTACATATGTATATCCCCGTTCAATTTTGAAATTTCAAAAAATGTTTGGTTTATACTTAACAACAACACGGTTATTGGAATTGTCCTAAATGTTAAATTATTTTTATATAATTTTTATGTATTTAAAACAGCATCATTCGATTAATATATGTACATATAATATAAAAAACATGTAAATATGTGTGAACTATGTACATACTTCGTATCTCCATAATAATATTTTTATAAATGTACCCACCTTAAAATTATTTAGTACAATTTCTTATCTGTAAGTAGTCTTAGAAAGTTATTGCTTTCATTGGTTTATGCTTCATTCTGTGGTTATGCAAATTTAGTTGTCAGGAGAAGCAAAATCTAAATTTATTAACAAACCTAAATAAATATTGTCTCGAGCGAAATCTATGATGGATCTCGGCTCCTAGTAAAATAATTTTTTTAAACCTAATAACATTTTAAAAATTCAAATTCATGGGAAAACAAAAAATGTTTTACCTTGGTCGGATAAAAGTGATAAACGAAGAAGGAGCGATATTAATAAGATGGAAGGGTTCCCAAAAAAAATGGTACTAATGAGCAGACAAGCTCAAAGCAGAACGCGAAACTAAAAGCGATAGCACAAAAAATTGCAAAAAATCATTTGCAATTTTTATTTACTTTTAGATTTTTTTTGGGTTCTCTCTGGGGGCTACAATTTTTTTTTTATATTTAGACATGTACATATATATGTACATATAATCATATGGACATATGTATGTACATATGTATGTGTATACGTCGCATGCAGGGTAGCGAGTGCGATTTTTCATGAATATGTACATAATGAAACCCGATAAAATGTACAATGATGTACAACACCAAAAATGCTCAGTTTTTTCATAGAACATTAAAGATTGTTTCCTTAAAAAAAAGGAAAATATACAAGCCTGTTTGGAATCCGTCGACTACTATTTAGAGCTACCTTTAGAGATAGTTAATAGAGTAGATAGAGTAGTTAATTATAGACAAAATGAAGTCTTCCTATTCCTTCATGCAAACATGTTACAAACCTGAATTTTTATTAGGTAATTTTTTACATACATATATATTTTAATTTTTAATTTTTAAATTAAAAAAAATATTTTTATTTTCCTACATAAGTTTCCTATAAAATTTGACATACATACATAAATTGATTTGGATTTGGAGGAAATAAAAGCATAAATATATACATACATACATGTTCAATTACATACACATGTGGATGTAATGGCGTTTACAAACCAAGCATCCTTAAATATTTATATGCAGCAACTAACTAAACAGAATACTGTAAAGTGTGTTGCTTTAATCCTTCTTATGAACAATTTTTAAATTCGGATTCACACGAACTAATGCTTGCATTCGTCGAAAGAACATTTTACATTTTGCGGTTTGTGAGTCACTTTTTGCCTTCTTTTTAGTTTGTGGCGCAAATTGTTTTTATTTACTCGGATCTCTCATATCTGTTCTCGCGGTAGTTGTCGCTCTCGCATTCCCTCTCAGCACTTTCTGCTCAAAAGCTTTTGCATGTGTATATTATTTGTACGTCGAATAAGATAGCTGCGGAAATTATGTTAGAATTTTTGGCGCTATTTTCTTGTGTGTGCTTTCCTATGAAGCAACAAGCGAAAACAGTTTTCGCAATATTGGCGTGTGCACTTCTTATACCAATAATATTCGTAGCCTTACTGTCTTGATATGCATGGTAGATTTAATTGTCGACTTTATTATTTGAATGACATAGTATGCTGACAGGTGCGTTCACGTGTGTATGTATAACCATATGTACATACATACATATATATGTAGGACTGTCTTCATATGTACATACATACATATATATGTAGGACTGTCTTTTGAGTGTAGGGAGGGGCAGGGGCGAAACTGGATCGCCAATGACAACTTTCTCCTTCCGCGAAGCCTGAGCCACATACTTACATACATACTTGGATTCACAACCGAAAAATGGAGTCTGTTAAGACTGCTGGTGTTTGAGCAAGAGTCCCGCCTGTAACTCTATTTAAACTTGTTTTCGTGTCCAGTATAGTAGTGCTTTCCTTGTTCTTGTAAAATCCACAAAAAAGTGGGACTTTTTGACTAATGATGTGACAGATTGCAGATAGTAAACTAATGCCATAGTATGTATGAACATTTGAAGATTTTTAGGACAACCGTCAAAAATGTTCTTTGGTATTCCAAAATTCGTATATTCTACTCGAATGTAGAGTCCATATACCGTTCATTTCGCGACTCGCATTTGCCAATGGGGCGTATGAATAATTTTCACCAAAACATTAAAGCTGTAGCACATTTCGTAATTAAGTGGATACGAGAAATTTTTTCCCTTGTTTCACAATATCCTCTGCTTAATTTTTTCAGCTCTTAGTATGGAACATACAAGAGAATTCCAAATTTTTATTATCTTTAAAAGTTTAGTAATATTAAAAATCCTTTCTTGAAAGAACGTGTAAAAACAAGAAAGGAAAGCTAACTTCGGGCGGAGCCGAAGTTGATATACCCTTGCAGTTAAAACCGGATATATATCGCAAAAATCGGATTGAATTGGCCGATCCTCATGAGAATATCATAATATAACCAATTCATTACAATAAAAAATCTAAAACAAAGTAGCTTCAAGCTTCCATCTTCAAAAATACCAAAGTTGGTATTTTTACCAATACAATTTCCGATCTTTCAGTTATATGGCAGCTATAAGATATAGTCGGCCGATCGTTATGCAATTTGGTAGGTTGTATTAACTGACCAAAAATAGAATCTGTACGAAGTTCCAACTTTCTATCTTCAAAAACACGAAAGTTGGGTAATTTCCGATCAATCAGTTGTATGGCAGCTGTAAGATATAGTCGGCCGATCCTTATGAAATTTGGTAGGTCGTATTATTTTGTTAAAAATAGCATTCGTACAAAATCTGAACTCTGAAAATCTGAACCAAAGTTATACCATTTCCGATCAATCAGTTATATTGCAGCTATAGGATATAGTCGGCCGATTCCGGCCGTTCCGACTTATATACTGCGTGCAAAGGAAAGAAGGGTGTGTGCAAAGTTTCAAGACGATAGCTTTAAAACTGAGAGACTAGTTCGCGTAGAAACAGACAGACGGTCTTGATATACCCTTGCAGTTAAAAACGGATATATGTATATCGCAAACATCGGATATATTTATGAGAATATCATAATGTAACCAATTTATTACAATTAGTTTTATCTTCCAAAAAAACCAAAATTGGTATTTTACTAACCATTTCCGGTCGTTCAGTTATATGGCAGCTGTAAGATATAGTCGATATTTAATAGGTCGGATCAACTGACCAAAAATAGAATCTGTAAAAATTTCCAACTTTATATGTTCAAAAATACGAAAGTTGGGTCATTTCAGATCGTTCAGTTATGTGGCAGCTATAGGATATAGTCGGCCGATCCTTATGTATAATAAGGATCCTAATTTGGTAGGTCGTATTATTTTCCCAAATATAGCACTCATGCAAAATCTCTAACTCTAAAAACACCAAATTTATGCCAATTCCGATTAATCAGTTATATGGTTTAGAAACAAAATTGTTCTCAATAAATATCAGAAAAAGTACATGATCTTTTTGGAAAAGTATATAGTAAAAGGGCAACTGTAGGATAAAGTCGATTGCTCCCGACACCAAAAAGAAAATTCCGAAATTTTCCCGACACCTCCCGAAATTTTTTATGACGGGATGGAAAATGTGTACCTGGTTCTTTACTAGAATACTCCTAGTCGAAATTGGGACGAAAATGTTCCAATCACTGCGATGAATATTATTTATTTGAGTAAACGATTTATTTATTCAGAGAGAAGAGTCTCAGTTATATTTCTACATATACACATATGTATGTAGATACATACATGTTTATGTAGCTGATCGCCTATAGTAGGAGGCGACGGAGCGTGCATTGAGCGGAAAGGGTGGGCAGTGGGATGCACATATGTACAAATGTACATACAGTATGTCAAGAAATTGTTTGCAAAATAAAAAAAGGCACCAAAATGTATTTTAAAGTAAATAATTAATGGTTTCACATTGCTTTTTTTACATTTTTTTTTATTTATAATGTTCTTAGAACTATTAACTATAATTAGAGATCAAAAAGAAACTTAAAAATTCAATTCTTATAGAAAAAAAAACAACAGCTACATGTTTATGTAGCTGATCGCCTATAGTAGGAGGCGACGGAGCGTGCATTGAGCGGAAAGGGTGGGCAGTGGGATGCACATATGTACAAATGTACATATGTATGTATAATGGCAGACGACAAAACAAACACTTCGAGTTTACAGATAGTGCAACGACAACGAACGCATAAATTGCAAATGCTGTCGCTCCGCCAATGGAGCGCAATAATTCACAAATAGCAACGGCAACGGTGCCGGCAATGAATTTAGCACGATAGAGACTCTGACTGCATCTTCGCGTCTGGATCTGCGCCTCCGTCGATCTCGCCAGCTGCCGCGTCCCTGTCCATGCCTCCGCTTCCGTCTTGCGTGCGTTCCGGACCCGTTCGCTGTTCGCGTTCCGCAACGGGTTCAAGGTAGTTTAGTTCTCGAGCTCCCTCGGCTTGTGGTATCCGATTGTCGATGGATTGCCTATTCTCCAGTGCGATTCTTTTACTTTCCCTTATGGAGGGCGAAGCCCTGAGAGATCCGACAAAATCACTTTATTATCAACGTTAGATTCTAATCACGATTTAATAAAAATCCTATCAAACAGGCGCATGCCTCCTTGGGTTGAGGGGACTGGCTGAGGGGATGGGAAGATGGAAGTGGGGGCCGCTGGAGAGGCGCTCTCTCTTCGAGACCTTGATCCCGCATTAATATGTTGGCCCGTCGTCGTTGCCGCTATGGGGCAGCAGGAGGAAAAGCAAGGAAAGGAAAAAACCAAACCAAAACGAACCGAACTGAAACAGAAACAGAAATGGAAAAAAAAAAAAAAGGCAACAAAGCTGAGACGAAAGTGAGTCAAGTCAGACTGGCAAGACCTGACAAGAAAGGAGGAAACATGTGGACATTCATTTTTTGTGGGCAGGGTGATAGGTAATGAGGGGGATGTTGCCTGCCTGCTTGGCATCTGGTGTCCATTTATGTGCCACACCCTCCAACAACACACTGATGATCTTCATTGTTTTTAATTTTCGAATCATTGCTGCAAATGACAGGGCCCATTTTAAGTCGGTTTGCATGTGATTTGGGATTAGCTTACTTTTATAGTAGTAATATTAGTTAAATAAACGTAAATTTTAACAGAATTCTGCTTTAATATTTACAGCTACACCGGAGGAAAATCATCATCCACAAGGAAAACGAAGGCAGTTTTTTTTTATATAAAGGGTTCTTCACCCTCTCTCAGCTCCGAGGGTAGACCACTTAAAAAAGTTAATAAATCATAAATAATTGAGACACTTAAGAAGAAAGGAATTTTAAAACTAACCAGGATGAAAAAAACAAATTAAATTCACAGATCAACCGAATAGCAATGATAACATATAAGCCCTGTAGCTAAAAAGCAAAGTAAAATGTGCATTAGGAACCAATAATTAAAAACCAAAAACACTAAAAGAATAGCAGGAAAGCAAAAGCTTTTGCCCACGAAAACAAGCCAACACTAATTGGATTGTTGGACAAAAGACCAAATCTACCAGACCCTGCAAAGAAGTCATTAAATAGCAAACAGGATGGCCATAAACTTTTCGGCTTCTTTCGCGGCCTGCATAGCAGCCGGGTTAAAAGTACCTCGCCAGATCATGTACTGCATTACGCAGGACACGGGGCAGCCGTACGTCCTTTACAAGGACTCGCAGGACCCCGAGCGGAACCCTGGAGCGATTGGTGCCAGCCCCGCGCAGTGGGGCAGCGAAATGTACCCCAACATCCAGCAGCAGGCCCAACAGCACCTGAGTGCTCAGCAGCAGCAACAACAGCAGCAAAACGCAGTGCAAGCGGCGGCCCAGGCAGCCGCTGTGGCAGCAGCAGCTGGTCAGCCGCAAAGTCCGCCCGGTGGCGGCCAGGAAGCACGTGAAAACGGCAGTGGCGATGGTCGCCAGCAACAAGTGTCGCCTTCCTCCAGCCCCTACCCGTCGGTGCAGCAACGAGGAAATGGTGGAGGAGAAGAAGACGCAATGAACCAGGTGAGCCTTTCCATAAACACTTTTTAGAGATTAATGTGAAATTCCTTCGGCTCTTTTCACAGCTGGCTAATCAACAGAACTCTGCGGCCAACCAAAACCAAAGCAGCAACGATCCCCAGCACGCCGCACCCAACGCAGGGGAGACCGGAAACCCACACGTGCAGCAGAACGGGGGTGGCCCTCAAGGGGATCCTGGCAACGGATTTCAAACTACGCCGGACTACTACGCTTCTCGCCATGCGCCGCCCCAAGGGGGAATGCTAGCCCCTCCCGGATTTCCCCCTCTCCACTATCTCAACAAAGGCGTCTTGCCCATGGAGCAAGCCGGCGGTGGCGGCGGGGGAAGCGGAGGCGGAAGCGAATCTTACTCCATGCCTGAGCTACTGCCAAGTCAACAAAACGCCCAACAAAATGCCGGGCCGGCAAATGCAAATGCCAATGAAGGCGCTGCAACGGCCAACGGAGGAGGAGTGAGTGCGACCGGTGCGGGAGCCAGCGTTGGAACGGTCAGTGGCGTGGCGACTGGAGGGCGGACGGGTAATGGTCCCGGGCGTCCGCATAAAAACAAGCCACACAGTGATTTACGGTTGTTCAAGTGCCTCACCTGCGGCAAGGACTTTAAGCAGAAAAGCACTCTGCTGCAACACGACCGCATCCATACAGACGCACGTCCCTTTCCGTGCTCCGAATGCGGAAAGCGCTTCCGCCAGCAGTCGCATCTCACGCAACACCTGAGAATCCACGCCAACGAAAAGCCCTTCACCTGCCCGTACTGTTCGCGCAGCTTCCGGCAGCGTGCCATTCTTAACCAGCATATACGCATCCATTCGGGTGAGAAGCCCTTCGCCTGCCCCGAGTGCGGCAAGCACTTTCGCCAGAAGGCCATCCTCAATCAGCATGTGCGCACCCACCAAGGCGAGCGACAGATTTAGATAACTCCTTCCTTACCGATGCAGATTCAGATTGTGTCAGGGATTATAGAGTTAGTGCTAGAGACGACTCCGATTAGGAGCAAGCCAGATGTTTCAGAAACACTGCTTGTCTAAAAATTCTTGGCAACCAATTTCCCTGCAAAATTTACTATTATATGCAATTGAGCGAAGTTTGGCCGAATATCAAAATTGTCCCTAGGCTAAGGTATTCTCCGTTTGGTTTGTTGACTCGCTTTTGCGCTGAGGCGGAAACAACACCAGAGGACTGTTGATCACCTCTAGGCGTTTTCTCCTGACGATAATCTGGCCAGTCAGCAGCCAAGCAGAAAACGTCTCTATGTTAGTGAAAGAGGCTAGGTAGTTTATTTGAACGATTTGCATCCCGGCTTCGTGCCAAGTTTTAGCGCTACTAACATCACATTTTGCTTTCTTAACTTTTTTTTATGTACGAACCTCTTATGTTGGATGATGAACAATACGTCTTCCTACAGATGTCTCGCCCCATCTCATATTCAAGAACGGGCCGCACCCTACCCTGTGGCCTTCGGACGTTCCTTTTCCGGGCGAGGAGAACGACACAAAGGGGGACATTGCAGGAGGCAGCGGTTATCACGACGAGGATTCGCAGGGTACACCCGATGGCAGTGGTGGCATGCATTATCCCTCGTATTTCAAGGACGGCAAAGGTGAGCCGCAGCATGTGCAAAAGATTGAATGAGTCTCTATCATCATTTTTTACAGGACAAAAGATACTGCCCGAGGTGCTTCAGCATATTGGAGTACGGCCTGCCAACATGCCGCTGTACGTTCGCTGCCCCATCTGTGACAAAGAGTTTAAGCAAAAGACAACCCTTTTGCAACATGGCTGCATCCACATTGAATCGCGGCCCTATCCTTGCCCGGAGTGCGGAAAGCGCTTCCGACAACAATCGCATCTCACGCAGCACCTTCGCATCCACACCAATGAAAAACCATTTGGCTGCATGTACTGCCCGCGCTTCTTCCGCCAGCGAACTATTCTTAACCAGCACTTGCGCATCCATACCGGTGAAAAGCCTTACAAGTGTGGCCAGTGCGGCAAGGACTTCCGTCAAAAGGCCATACTTGACCAGCACACACGCACCCACCAGGTAGTTGTAGCCTAGCCGCAGTCTTAATCTTATGTACCGCCAAAGAGTAGAATAAAAAAAATGTTATTTTATCCATTTTCTACGCAGGGAGACCGACCCTTCTGCTGCCCAATGCCTAACTGCCGGCGGCGTTTTGCCACCGAGAACGAGGTAACTAAACACATCGACAACCACATGAACCCCAATACCACAAAGGTACGCCGTCAGCAGCAACAACAGCATCAGCAGCAGCATCAGCAACAGCAACAGCAACAGCAACAGCAGCAGCAGCAGCAGCAGCAGCAACAACAGCAGCAAAACAACAACAACAACCCTGTCGCCCAGGTTGCATCTGTGGCCAACCATTTAATGAATGATGCAAAGAACCTAGCCGCCCAACAATTCCTCAACAACAACAACTCGTCGAGTGTGGATAACAAGGCTAACATACTGCCGATGCGTAGCATAGCTGCCAACGCGGCAGCTGCCGCCGTCGTCCAACAATCGGTGGTGAAGAATGAGCTTTATTTTCCACAATGCTATGGACCACCTTTCCAGCACCCTTTCCAGACACAACAGCAAGCGCAGCCCAGCGTGGCGCACGCTAATGGGGGGCCTACGCCGCCGGTAACCGTAACAGTGGCAAACTCAGTAGCTCCAGGAGTGGTGGTACAACAAAATGCGTCGGCCTCAGTGGTGGCTCAGTGACATCCCACCACTTCAGCAAATGCAGGACCTCAGCAGCATCAGCAGCCGCCGGTTTCAGCGCAGCAACCCCATCATCCACCCCCACCGCTGCCGGTGCCGGTACCACTGCCGGTTCCGCCCACATCGTCCGCCCACCATGTTACGGCAGCGGGTGAAGCAGCAACACCCGCGTTGCCTACCGCCGCTCACGCCTCACCAGTAACGGCGCCGCAGACGGTCACGCTGTCCATTACGCTACCGCCTCCGCCGAGTACCCATTCGGATCATGCTGGCCATCCTGGAATGGCAAACGGAGCTCCATCCCAACCACCTACCACTTTATCACATGCAATTCCCATACATCCTCATATACACTCGATATTTGGTTCTCTATAATGTCTTTAATCAGAAACAATAGCAGGCACGACGAAATCAAATTGAAGAACGGACACACTATTCACAATACTTGATAAGTTTTATAAGTTTCTCTAGTATTAGACGCATACAAATTCTCCTAGTTTTTAAAACTAAACTATAATCTGATTACCACAAAACACAGTTTTGGCTACGGAAACCATCATAATGAGCGGCTTGGACGAAACGTATATAGGACGAGTACTAGTCTTTTTCAAAAGGACTCTAAACTCCTTTGATAAAAACCATAAACATGAAATGAGAATGGTCAATGATTAAGAGAAACAGAAAAGTGAAAAGGATGGAATGTGAAAAAATGGAACACCGAAGAATGTGGAGAAAGCCAAAACACAACGTTATACGATTCCTTTTTGATAATTTAGTTTAAGAATTCGGACACCTTGAAGACAAGACACACATCAAATATTTATATTTACGCAAACACCCACACACAGCAACACACGCATTGTTCGTCAATCTTGATTAGACAGGAGTTATACGACTAGGCGTGAAGTTAGGATAGCTCAGATCTAGGGAGTATGAATATGTGAAGTGATAGATAGGGCAGCTAGAAGGTTAGGGAAGGATGACTGCAGCTGATCGGAATTAATGTATCGCAGACATTGCGCTGAGCAATTTGTTTTTCATTACCAGCAGCTAAAGTTTTCTTTTGTTCTTCAGATACGTTAAAATATCGCAGTTTTTTAGGTTAAATAAGGTTGTTTGGCATAGGCCGGGCAATTAGCAAAACCGATAGGGTAACCCTTGGCTAGCAAACTCTCATTATATATCTCTTATTTGATTTAAAACGATGTGATTTTTTTTTAATTATAAACCAATATTGATGCAATTTAACGATAAAGAACTACAAACCCTTATTAATTTGAACTAGGGTTCTTTCATGGTCTTCCCAATCTGTGTTTTTATTTTCAGTTTTAATTTGCAATTAGAATATGTTAACCTATAATATCTCCACACAATGGCTCGCAGGCAGGCAGGCAAAAGGAGCGCTAAGCTACTTGTTTATATTATCAATAAATAAATTCGAATGTGACTCTTATAGTGCCATACAATCAAACAATAGTCAACAGTTAATAGACCAATTTACTTAATGCTTCCAAATTGAAACTACTTCATCCATCGACAGAAGAGCCCTCCTTACGCTCTTTCCCCATCCAATGTGTGGATTTACCGACAAATTTAGTTTTTTAAATGAAATTTTCCAATGTACCGACAAAGCATTTATAATTGTTATTATTCTTATAGATTATGTTTCCAAAACATTTACATGCATACTTTGTATGTGTCCCAATATTAAATTCTACATAATTATGTGTGCATCTGCGCTTTTCTCGACAAATATTACTTACATATGTGTCCTACGCAGAGACAAAAAGCGAATAAAAGCATACACTAATTTTAGTTTAGCCATTTTCTTTAAAATTATCTACTCATTATTAAATACTTGCATAGCCATGTAGTGAATAATAAAGTTTTCATTAAAATGAAAACAATAAGGATGTTTTCTATTTTTGAAGCCTCAAGATTATCGATTATCTTTATTTAATTCTTTCAATAAAAATTATATATAATTTGATTCTGTGTTTATTATAATTTTTAATTCGTTTAATCCCTAATATAAGTTTTCATAATTCAAATTACATTTATTACATGGGCTGACTTGAATCATTTTTGGCATTAGACATACAAACATTTTATACATGCATAGCGATTTTTTGGACTAAGGCAGGCGTCAGGATTTTGTGATACCAATGGGGCTCAGTTATGACAAAAATACCTTTCGGAACAAGTAAATTGTACATAGAATATTTTGGATAAAAAAATTATTTATAAATCTAACCGTAAAGGTTTATTACACGTTTGGAATAAAAATTGTTTGGCAATACAAAGTACTTATTGACACCTAACGGTAAAGCTAGTCAAAATTTTAAAACATCTTTTAGGCACATTAAACAATATAAATCAAAATTGGAATTTGAATGCGAAAAATGAATTTGAACTAAATTGAATATTTTGAAATATAGGCAACCAAAACAAATTAATTATGGCAACCGATAAGACGGCTTTTATTGGAATTAGACCAAATGGGATTTGATCGGAATGATCAGCATGATTTGCTATAAGTAACATGATCCTTATCACTAAGCTATAGCTAACTTTTAGGCCTTCTTAGACGAAATTTTGATAATTCTTTCGGCTTCAAGCAAAATCGATAATCCAAATTAACCAACGACGAACGCACTCACGAACCTTTTGGCTTTAAATCAAAATTATTTGTAGTTTTAGTTGAAGAAAATAAAAGGAAATTTTATGAGAAAATTAAGAAAATTATAGCAAATTATGCTAAAATTCCAATAAAAGCAAAAATTAGACTGAATGTCGCTGTGATAAAAGCAAATTAAGAACAAAACGTAAAACTTTTGTACATTTTAGGCATAAACACAAAATTAAAAGAATACACTTAATCAAAAACAAAATCATAAATTTAGGCGCAACAAATTCTAGCATTAAAACCAAAATTAACATTTTCAAGCTCCATAAACATTTTGCAGATTAACAAGTTTGCATATGTTTTCCTAAAGGACCATCCTAATACTACATTCTCTATCCTGAGCTATCCTGTCTTGGACTGATACATGCTAGTCCTTGGAAAGGATCAGCTAAACGATATTATGACTTTGTGGTATATGGGTAGCTCTTTAGATATTTTATATTACATTTTCACTTTGTAAATTATCATTTAAATATTTCTTTTATAAGTTTTATCAGTTATTGAACCGATTGATTTCGAGTTGCTAAGGAAATTGAATAGCAAGATAAGTTCCAAAAAACTAAGAGAAAAGTGAAAAACAGCTGCTTAAGTGAGATCCACATAGCTAGTATGGAAAAGCACACCGGCCACGACAAAAATATATACGTATAATCGATATACGAAGACCAAACATGTAAGCCATTTAAGAAAGATGACATGAAGCCTAGGCAAGCAAAGGGGCTACCTCTTAAAAATCGAGACAAATGATTCATGGGGATATATAAATACATAGATAATGGTATAACACCGCAGATTACGGAAACGCAAACATGCTGAGGAAATAGAAAAAACAGAAAATTACAAGCATACCTAACAACCAACAATAGCCCAATTTAAACAACCAATAGTACAAATACAAGTAATTTTTATAGCAGAAATTTTAATTGCAGTATCAAAAAGCCGTAATAAGTACTCATAAGAAATAATTAACTTTAAAGAACATCAAAGAAACTTACACAACCAAATATAGGCATGGAAATGAAATATTTCAAATCGGCACATTTCAATTGGAAAACGAATCAAACATGACAAAGACAAATTTATCTCGAAATCAAATTTTCGATGAGAACTCTCGATACACAGAAAATTAAAATCAAAATCCAACAATGAAAAATCCTTTCTTCTTAATGAAATTAATTCTAAATGAAAATAATCATGATTAAAATACATATTAAGAGCATAAATATAATAAATGATTACCTTCCGGCTACAATTCAGATTCAACATATTGCTAAAACACAGATCAACCGAAAATTTATAAAAATGCCTACTACACATACAAACAATAACAATGAAGAAACGGAAAAGGATTGCTGGTTGGAGGCAAAGGGTAAAGGGGATAAAACTTCCATTCCATAATCCTTCGAAACGAACGCATTGTAATAAAGTACAGCCGCTTTCTGCAATAGTGATAATAGTTTTTAAGTCAACCACCAAGCAACCATCAACAAATAACAAATAATTGAAGAAAATCACCAAACGAAAGGAATAAATATTAAATCAGTAGATAAATATGCAATGATATGGAAATAATAAAAATCTACTTATGAATAATATACCATATATTATAATATTATTTCCTTAATTTTTGGGCAATGAGAGCTCAACGATTTTGGTTGATTTTTTTTAGGGTGGTACAGAATTGAATGATCAATGATCAAGATTAATAAATAAAACTATCAAACGGTAGAATACTTTATTGAATAACCAACTAAAGTTCTGTCACCCTTAATCTTAAAGAACCCCAGTTCATTCAAAAACTAAAGAAATAAAAAAAAAAAACATTGGAAAAGAAAAGAAAGAAAAATATCAAATAGTGCATACTTATAAAAACCCTAAAATCTTATATGTATGATGTATTATATTTTTTAAAGTATTTAAAGCATACTCTCTATGTATACAATATATCTTAAAATATCTTGAGGTAACCTATAAAAAGATTTGGAAGAAGTCATCCGAAGATAGGAGGCATTACAGGCATCCATTGGATTGTCATTAAATGATTATTCCCAGATTACATACACACAAACACCGTTTGATTCCTTAAAAAAAAACCTATAAAAGCCAACAAGTATTAAGGGAAAGTACTAAAATACTTTAATTTCATCATTTCATAAAACGCAATTTTATTATTTTCTTGAAGTAACTTTATGTGAAACAGAGGCCCAATAGGCTTAGCCCATAGGGTTACAACTGGTTTACAAATGAAATTATTTTATTGGGTTGCTTCGAAGCTCATTTTTCTGAACAACGTGAAATAGAATACGAAATAACCCGAAATCCAGCAAAATGCGAATCAAACGTAAAATCCACATAGCAACATAAATAATGAAAGAAAATAAAAAAATAGTAAAAGATAAACGCAGTAAAAGCCGAAAAAAACAAACTAAAGCCGAAAACATAGTAACATTTACTTAACAAATATAAAGGTATATTCAACTAAGTGTTAGGCGAAGTATGCAAATGAAAACAAATATTTTTTAATGTTGTGCTCGCCTATGTGAAAAGCAGATGACTAAGCGCAGAGATTATCAGATACGATCATTTACTATAAGTTCAACAACCTAAGACTTTGGAGTTGGAGATTGAGATTGAGTCGAACGCAATACGCAATAAATTTTTGTTGTTGACAATTCATTAACGGAGAGCATACGTTTGTAATTATTATAAACATTTGACAGGGACTACCATTTAATAGCAACAATAGAAATAATAACTGAACGGAGCCAATAGAAACAAATTTTATTTATGCTATCATCAGGGTGCTCCGACACTGACCGCGATATGCACTTTTTATTAACTATAACTGAACTCTAACTGTACATAAGCAAACAAAAACTGCAACTGCAAATGCAATAGTACCAACGTAAGTAAATCAATTATTTTACACATTTTGCTAACAAGTAGCGAATGCATCAAAGATAGAAGAGATAATGAACTGTAAGTGTTCAAGCGGTATAGAGAAATAATAGATATTATCGAGTTTCATGAATCTGCTTTAAGTTACAGCTGAACGCAACATATCCACAAAGAGAAGTATTAGCACTGCAATTTCAACAATTCAACTGTTTTTGACTTCCCAACAGATCGCAAATTGAAATTTATTTTTATCAGAAAGTGAGAATTGTATTGAAGACTTGACAATTATTGGTTTGTTGAGCCACCGTTAATCAAAAAATTAAAGTCGAATCAAATATAGTCAACTTAAACAGAATCTTACAAAACAAAGCAATAGTGATACTATACTGCCAGGATCAGGACTTTCTCCTGGCCTGGACTAGCCAATAGCCTGATACACGTAAACAACAATAAACCGAATAAATCTCTTAATTTACAACATATACAAAAAACAAAGATGCAACGGATTACGGAGCAGCAGCAACCATAGTACAATAAACATGTTTTTCTTATTGAACGACTTTTATACAACAGACAGCAACAAAACCAACCCAATTGAGCAAATAATAATAAAAGCAGTAGCAGATTATGAGAACCGAATCAAAAGTGGAATTATAAATAGAGACGATTTTAAGTATACAACAAAGCATAAATCAAGAGCAAGCAGACTATATACATATATTTTTTAAAGAGGAAAATGCATTACCAGAAACAACAGCTAAAAATTGTTAAACATTTTTATATTTAAATTTGTATAATTTCTTATCGATTCAGTGTAAGAAAGAGGTAATAAATACATATAAATATAAAAATCAAAGTAAAAAAAAAAAATAAAAAATAAAGCAAAATACTTGAAAAAAAATTTTTTATATTACAAGAGACAAGAAACATGTAAAAAATAAATCTCACTTTCCTGGTAAAAATTGACTTTATTGGCACAACAATAATAATTGTAAACAATAAAACTGGCTACCCAACATAAAAGAATACATTCAAAATATACCTCTTTTCATTAAGTGACATCTTAGTTCAAGCATAACTTTTAATTTTCGATCTAAATCAATCTTTAGTTCTGAAGATATCTCCAAGTTTGACGCTAGCAACAATCTTCAGACAAGCAAACAATGAAAAATAAACCCATGCGGTTTCTTAAATTAAATTATTTAGCAATTTTGAAGGCTACTAAAATTTAAACTTCATTCCATACACCTATTTGGAAATAATACAATTATCTCAAAACTCATCTGGCAACATATTTAAATAACAATCTAGACTGCAAACTTTCAACCTAAAGTATTAAAATAAAGTAAGTTTTTGGATGACTAAATCTCGCGTTTGGCGAAGACGTATATTGTTTAGATATCCAAATCTAGGGAATGGCGATTTACCAATGGCAATGAATGAATGAACTAAAAACCAGATTAAAATCTTGGAAAAACACACTCATGCACACAACCCTTCTCGGCAAATTCAAAAAGAAATGTTCTCGGCTATAACAACACTCTCGGTCATTCCAAAATTTTGAAAATACAAAAATTAAAGAAAAGGAACACTCGAATAATGGCAATCATGCTGTGGTTATTCACATTCAATTACATTATTTGGAGCAACAAAACAGAATATTTGAACTTAAATTTAGGTCAAATGCCTAAGCATCATTTTTGACATAAAATTTAAGTAATACTAAAAATAACTATTTTAGGTACTACGTATAAGAAAAATTAATTAAAACATAAAAAAACTAAAACGTTAACAACTTTGAATGTGAAAATTGAAAGTTTAAGGAATAAATCGAAAATAAAGAATTGAACTCAAAATTCACGGTCATGAAAGTACGAAATTAAATAACGCTAAAAAGGAAAAATTCCAAATTTTAATTGTTGTAAGCAAATTAAGAAATTACATATATACATACATATAATCAGAAAAATTATAAAAAATTTTCAAACCACTCCAGAATTCACTTTCCAACTACACAACCACCCAGTTCCCAGTTCAAAAATACGATATCCAGACCAAAAACAGAAAAACGAACAACCAAATATCTGACCACCAAAGTAAACACCCACTGACAACACCACACGCTTTACCCCACACACCTTCTATTGGTTTAAATTTTAAGAATCATTTTAAAAATATTCATCAGCCAAAAAGATGAAACATATTCGAAAATAGAAAAAGATACCTATTAGGCAGTCCAAAATTATGGAATTCAAAAGTAAGAAAATACGATTTTAAGGCAAGCAAATATCAAGTCAAAAGTAAAGTATTTAAGCGAGTAATTATATGCAAAAAATTGCGTCGTCTAGTTTAATGTCGTAAAATTTTACTTTTTGTAATAATTAATTAATATTTACATATATATTCTATAACAAAGGCAAGACAAGCAAAAAATATTGTAACCGTCTATGCTGTACTAATTTCCAAAATGAAAACTCACAAAGTTAAAAATAGCTAAAAAGAGGGTTTAAATATTAAAAAAGCAAAAAAAAAGTAAACCACAATGAATTTCTGGCATCAAAACTATAAGGACTACTTAAATTATAAAACCATATGATTATACAAGAAAATTATTTGAAATAAATTGAATCTTGTAATATAAATTCATTTAATTTATCATTTAAACTACATTTCAGCTCTTTCGACTTAAAATTTTTTAGCATGCCAAATCAAACTTTACCACGCCATCGTAGTCCGGGCCAAATTCAAAGATTGGCTGACGCTTCCAAGGCCGGTTAAAGAAAGCCGAATAGGTTGTTTGCATGTAACTAAGCTCGGACAGAAGTTTCTCGCACTTGAAGCGCCTTAGATAGTTGTGGGTCTTGGTCAGATTCCCGAATGCCTGAAGTCGGTCGACCTCAAAAGGCTGTTGCGGGAGCCCCATCTTGCCATGGTCTCTACAAGCGTGTAACATCTTTAGTCTAGGCAGCTCCTGGAACTCAAGGGTCATGGTTGTGGTGAAATTGCGCTTTAAAGAATCACTGTCAACCAGGCTCAAATTGGTACGCTCGTTTTTCATCAAATTCTGATAGGCCAGCTTTCGATGTTCGGTGAAAAATGGCATTGTTTCGGAGGAAACAAAATCGTCTTCCGTGAATGAATCTGTGTAGAGCGATCGATGATGTTCACATCCAACCACCTGGATGCCGGGCAAGATGGCGTTGCTCTGCTCCTCTACTGCGTAGCGCCGTTCCGCCCAGTTTCCAATTAACACAGACGGACTGTAATGCGGAGAGGCCCTGTTGTCCGCCAAAGACTTTTGATTTGTGCTAATCATTACGTCCTATTTTCTATTTAATTTAATACTAGAGTTTCAAATTATAAAAAATCTGAACCGGCAACAAAACGAGAGTTGGATAATAAAATCCTAGCCTCCTTCAATAATCCCGATACCCCAAAAACTCAGCAACACTCACTACCTCGAATTTTGATTTATTTTACCGAAACTACATTAAACGTACTTTTTAAGTCTTCATGCATGTTGCAATTGAGGAAAATAAACTTTTCACGGTCCTTTTTTTTAGTAGCTTCATCAGCAAACGTCCACTCACCCACATCCTCGGTATCGTTCCTTGCCGGCTTCTTGGCGACAAAGTCGCCTTTGTAGCTGGTTATTCCCCGAGGGGGTTGTTCTTTGGCCAACTTGCAACGCAATTTGTTATGGACGATGCTGTAGTTTCCATAGCTATCCAGTCCGTCTAACCTAACTGGCGAGTGGTCCAACTGACCGGATTCTTTCATCTTTGCGCTCTGTTCCTGGCGCAGTCTGGGGAATAAGTCGTACATGAGGGTGTTCATGGATGTGTAATTGTTGAGGTACTGCTCAGCATCATAAAGCTTTAGACCTCCGGTTTGGGAGACTTTGTTACCAAACATTCTGTTTCTGGTAACCAAGTGATCATGAACCGACTGGGTGTAGTTGAAAGTTGTGAAAGAGGCTTGAGTGCATGACTGGTGGTGTTCGCAGCCCTTTTCTGTCATCAGACCGGGCAGTATTGTACTTCCGGTATATACAGGGCCCTGAAACCGATTGTTGTACCAATTTCCAATTAACACATTGTTGCTGTACATCAGGACCTTCTCGTGCGCATACGAGCGCCGTTCGTTCTGGGAATCATCTTCAACCGGCTTCATAGTGTTAAGAAATGGATATTATGAAACCAAATCAGATTAAACGTCGAAAAATAATGTAGTTAAATACAAAGTCGATTGAAATATAAATCTCAGGGTAATTCCACACAACTTTGCACTGATTGACGCATAACAGGAATACTTGTTGCACACTTTTGCGCAGGGGCAAAAAAACAACAGCAAACCTACGGCCATACTACCGATTCAGTAGGGAAGCAGACTAAAGAGTCTATAATTCCTCAAAAAATTATCCGATTTGGCTGTTTTTTGATTTGTAGGTGTAGATCAGCCATTTGTGCAGTTTGGCATCAAAACATTTTCCAAAAACATTAACGAACTGGCGCTAACATCAGATTTCTTTTTTGGAACGGGAGTGGGCATGGCAAATTTGTCAAAATCGGATAGTTCTATCTATTTTAGTGTTTGAAATCCACGCGCTCAAAATTTTAGCCGTCTATGGGAAAAGTTATATACATACATACATACATATATGGTCATATCTCCTTCAAAAATCGGACGATTTTTTGTTTTTTACAGGGACCGTAATCATTTTAAGTAATATTTTAAAAATTACTTAGTAATGATTACTTATCGATTTAAAATTTTTTAAATCAAGACTAATAATTATTTTTGAGCAAAAAAAAAATAAAAAGCAAAAATAATTATTAAGTTATTCGTGATTTTTATTTTTTTCGCTCAAAATAAAACTCACCAAGCAACAACTTTTGATCCTTTATAAGGACTGGAAAATATTGGCAATATCCTTAAAGGATCAAAAGTTATCTACAAAAACGCTATATATATTAACTAAAGAATAGTTTGGCATTAAATGTTTTAAAAAAAAAACTTGCAGTACTTGAGCAACACAGTTTTGCGATTTGTGAGAGTGGGAGGGGGCGTGGAAAACAGATCTATCCTGTCTTTAACGCTTCATCCGGAAAAAATGTAAAACCATCCGCATACCTGAAATCTGTCCTTTTTTTAGATTTTTCATTCGGAAATCTGTATTTTTTTAAATTTAATATTAATTGCTTATTTTAAATATATTTTCAATACATTCTGAGATTTAAAGCAAAATAATTTGTGAAAATATTGAAAATACTTCAAAATTTTGGTCAGAAGTGAAGAGGTATTGGGATTTTACAGGCAACAACCCCTGATTGGGGACCTGATGAAGTTTGCTCTCAGCCTGCTTTCATGGCCATGGTCAAATTCTTAGGTAGAGAGAGTTTTCAAGTAAACTTGGTGAAAACCAAAATTAGGAAGGTAGAAGGTTTAGAGGTAGATATATAAAATGCCACTTTTGCGTGGCAAATTATTTTCTCATAATTATTTGCCTGAAACTTGCCTAAAAAGTATCTCCAATTATTGGCCCGGCATTTTTTTTGGCACACCTATTTTTTGTAAGCTAATTTTTAGTTGCGGTACAGCAGCATCGGCAGAGCATCCAACATTTCCAAAAGAGTGGTGTCATCGGGTTGATCTGGGGGTGGTTTTAGCTTGTAGTATATAAACATTATCATTTAAATTCAATTTAAAAACAAGAAAGGAAAGCTAACTTCGGGCGGAGCCGAAGTTGATATACCCTTGCAGTTAAAACCGGATATATATCGCAAACATCGGATTAAATTGGCCGATCCTTATGAGAATATCATAATATAACCAATTTATCCAATTTATATAACCAAAAAAATCTAAAACAAAGTACCAAGCTTCCATCTTCAAAAATACCAAAGTTGGTATTTTTACCAAATACCATTTCCGATCGTTCAGTTATATGGCAGCTATAAGATATAGTCGGCCGATCGTTATGCAATTTGGTAGGTTGTATTAACTGACCAAAAATAGAATATGTACTTAGTTCCAGCTTTTTATCTTCAAAAACACCAAAGTTGGGTAATTTCCGATTGTTCAGTTATATGGCAGCTATAGGATATAGTCGGCTGATCCTTATCAAATTTGGCATGTTGTATTATTTTGCCAAAAATAGCATTCGTACCAAATCCGAATTCTCTAGCTTTAAAAACACCGAAGTTATAACATTTCCGATCAATCAGTTATATGGCAGCTATAGGATATAGTCGGCCGATCCCGGCCGTTCCGACTTATATACTGCGTGCAAAGGAAAGAAGGGTGTGAGCAAAGTTTCAAGACGATAGCTTTAAAACTGAGAGACTAGTTCGCGTAGAAACAGACAGACAGACAGACGGACAGACGGACATACTCATATCAACTCAGGAGGTGATCCTGATCAAGAATATATATACTTTATAGGGTCGGAGATGTCTCCTTCACTGCGTTGCACACTTTTGGACAAAATTATAATACCCTCTGCAAGGGTATAAAAATTCAAAAAAAATTCCACAGCTTCTATCTTCAACAAGAAAGGAAAGCTAACTTCGGGCGGAGCCGAAGTTGATATACCCTTGCAGCTAAAACAGGATATATATCGCTAAAATCGGATATAATTGACCGATTCTTATGGGAATATCATAATATAACCAATAAATTACAAGACAAAATCTAAAAAAAAGCCCAAACTTCTATCTTGAAGAACCCCAAAGTTGGTATTTTTACCAAATACCATTTCCGATCGTTCAGTTATATGGCAGCTATAAGATATAGTCGGCCGATCCATATGAAACTTGATAAGTCGTATTATTTTTCCAAAAATAGAATTCATAGAAAATCCCAACTTTCTAGCTCGAAAAACACTGAAGTTATGCCATTTCCGATCAATCAATTATATGGCAGATATAAGATATAGTCGGCTGATCCTTATAAAATTTGGCATGTTGTAATATTTTGCCAAAAATAGCAATCGTACCAAATCCGAATTCTCTAGCTTTAAAAATACCGAAGTTATAGCATTTCCGATCAATCAGTTATATGGCAGCTATAGGATATAGTCGGCCGATCCTTATGAAATTTGGTAGATCGTATTATTTTGCCAAAAATAGCTTCCGTACAAAATCTGAACTCTGTAACTCTAAAAACACCAAAGTTATACCATTTCCGATCAATCAGTTATATGGCAGCTATAAGATATAGTCGGCCGATCCCGGCCGTTCCGACTTATATACTGCGTGCAAAGGAAAGAAGGGTGTGTGCAAAGTTTCAAGACGATAGCTTTAAAACTGAGAGACTAGTTTGCGTAGAAACAGACAGACAGACGGACAGACGGACAGACGGACATGCTCATATCAACTCAGGAGGTGATCCTGATCAAGAATATATATACTTTATAGGGTCGGAGATGTCTCCTTCACTGCGTTGCACACTTTTGACCAAAATTATAATACCCTCTGCAAGGGTATAAAAATACCAAAGTTGGTATTTTTCCCAATAACCATTTCCGATCGTTCAGTTATATGGCAGTTATAAGATATAGTCGGCCGATCCTTATAAAATTTGGTAAGTCATATTATTTTGCATGTATGTAGTTCAAATCTGAACTCTCTAACTCTAAAAACACCAAGGTTATACCATTTCCGAGCAATCAGTTATATGACAGCTACAGGATATACATACATAGGCAAAGTTTCAAGTCGATAGCTTTAAAACTGAGAGACTAGTTTGCGTAGAAACAGACAGACAGATGGACTTAGGAGGTGATCCTGAGTTATTCTTATACATATGTATATGTATATACTTTATAAGGTCGGAGGTGTCTCCATCACTGCGTTGCACACTTTTGGACAAAAATGTATATACTTATAGGGTCGGAGATGTCTCCTTCACTGCGTTGCATACTTTTGCACAAAATTATAATGTCCTCTGCAAGGGTATAATAAACTTGCTAAAAACTCAAATTCTTTTCCACGTCACCTTTGAGGTTGAGTAAAAGGGCCGTTTTTTTTACGTGGTGTCCCCAGGCGGGAAATGGGGATAAATGTAACTCCTACATAAGGACAGTTCTTTTATTGTATATATTATAAATGTATATTAAAATATAATATGTACAATAAATGAACTTTTGTGTACCCTATGTTGCGCATCGAAGCAACTTTTTGATACCAGGTGCCGCAGATCGTACAGGATCGGGTTTTTCGCAAGGGCGGCTGGAAACAGGTCCAGGTACGGTCATGTCTCTGCCGAGGATGCTGGCTAATCGTAGTCGGGCGGGGAGAAGAACACTCCCTTCCTCAAATTACCTCAATCCAAGATGGAACAGCAAGTGTCGTGTCCAGGGGGGGCCCGGAAGTTGATTTGCGAACTTTAGGGGCCAACCCTCCAGTTTCAATCAGGCTTATTGTGACAGGTAACGAAGGGCTGAACCCTGATTGGAGTCCTTGACAGGGATCCAGGGATGTTCTGCTCCCCAAGGATCTCTGGCCCAAGGACGTAAACGAGCTGCACGGGCGCTTCATGGAGGGGATTCTGAGGAGCGAAGGAGCACCACCGAAATGCGAAGACGCAGGCTGGTAGCTTCAAAGCGATAGCGTGCCATGTTTCGCGATCTGTTGCGCGTACGAATGTTGGGTTTGGGGGGGGGGGTTTGGGGGGCGGGGGGGGGGGCGCCTCGGGGGGGCCCTCTGCCGCCCCCCCCCCCCCCCCCCCCCCCCCCCCCCCCCCTGTTGTTCTCCCCCCCCCCCCCCCCCCGCCGCGGGGGGGGGGGGGGGGGGGCTGTGGGGGGGCCCGGGCCCGCGCGGGGGGGGGGGGGCGGGGGGGGGGGGGGGGGGGGTGGGGTTTGGTTTTTGTTCTTCCTCCCGGGCGGGGGGGGTGGGGTTGTGTTGGGGGTGGTGGTTCGGGGGGGGGGGGGGGGGGGGGGGGGGGGGGGACGGGGGGGGGGGGGGGGGGGGGGGGGCTTCAAAAGGGGGGGGGCCCCCTTACAAAAAGAACATACTTGATACTCATAAAAGACCTCTGAGATTATGCATACTTCGCTAGTAAACCGAACACTATCAGAATAATAAGCTTTGAAGGCGTACAAACGTAGGGCAAAGAGGAATGCATGGACCAATTTCACCAACGCAGACTTTCCAGCATTGGCGGATTTAGGACTCATTGTTTGGCCACTAGGACCCCCCGACGAAAGGCTTTCGGCTTTCAGGGCCCCTCTTGCTGAAAGTTACACCTTCGATTTTTTTTTTTTTCTGTTGAAAAAATGTTTCGGTGAGTCTCTTGTGGACAGCACAAGTTCAATTTTCGTTCAGGGGCCCCCTGTTATCAGAATAATTGCAATGCTTGATGACTATCGTAAATTGAACAATAAGTGAACTATACAATGAGTGCAGAAGCATTGGAAGAGGATTCAAAAATATGTAAATTTTCTCGATGTAAAAAAGAATACAACTTTTATAATGCCCGATGAATAAATGAAAACCTCGCCTATGGAGGGCACAGACTACTGTGTAACCGTCGATCATCGCACTTTTAATTATCAAGAGCCCATCACATCAAGAGCCCTTCATATATACACGGTTGGCACGAAGCTAATTGGCTATGTGGGAGGCGGATTCTTTGTCTAAATGAGTCCTTCAGACTTTCCGACCACTGTAGTGTGTTGTAAGCTGAAGTCATAGCTATATTGGGAGTACTGAGATCTCCAGCACCTACTGGCGTTCAATAAACCATATGTAGCTACTCAAATAATCAATCGGCACTGAGGACTTTTGACGGTTTCCCATTCAGGACAGTAAATGATTGTCGCAAATCTCTCATCAAGATGGCGGTCCAGCATGTTATTCACCTTATGTGAGTGCCCTGGCATAGGGGCCACGAGGGAAGTGACGCGTCTGACTAATTAGCAAGGGCGGGTTTTATAAACCTCTTCTCCCGGAGACATTTCCCAAGTTGAAATTCTCTTAGTAACTTGTAGGCTGAAATACAGAGAATACTATGACCTAGTAGCACTGATACAATGGAGAAATCTTCAGAACTGCAGGAACTCCGCCCTTGCAGTATCACAAGGAGCCCCAGCGGCTCAAGTGGATACAGGTGGTCAGTTACTGGACTCCCGCATCGCCGCCTCAACCTAACATTACCTACGAGGAAAATATCAAATTTGCATAAAAAACATTTTCATGGAAACGGTTAAAACTGATACATTAAAGTATTAATTTAAACATCGGACATCGGTCAATTTTGCACAGTTTATACCGATTCTAGTGGTATAACCACAATTCTCAAAACATACATAGTTCCAGAAAGCATAACGAAGTAAAAATTGTCAATAAATATGCACTACATGAAGTAATTTTATTTTTATTTAGTAAATAATTTTTTTTGGGTTTCTGAAGATAAATATCAATAGTTATTTTATTTTACCTACTAATTAATGATAATTTATAGTTATTTATTATTTAAATTTGCAGACTTAATGTGTCTTTCCAATTCACCAAAATATGTGCGCGTTTTTAGTCGATTAGTGTTTAAATAAATTAATACAGTCAAGAAATATTTTAAAACAAAAATGTCTGCAATTTTAAGTTTTTAGATGTATTATTAAGCTTATATTTAATAGCACAGATAGTAATAGTAATCTTTTTAGAAAAAGCTTCTTTCAAATAAGGTTTGTATGACACTGTTTGGTTTTTCGTCTGTTTGTACATTTTGTTTTACTTAATATTTCGTAGGTGAAGAATTAGTGGCAACGTAATCTAACATCCTTTATAATCGTGCTGCTTTTTATATCCAACTCGATTAGACATTTATACACATATGTATGTATGTATATATATATTTGGGAAATGTTCCTCTTACTATGTATAAACAGACAATACGAATGCGATCTTTTTTTAAATATTTATTTTATTTAATTTTGGGACTTTTGTTTGTTTCAGATTTGAATGTTTATCTTTGCTTTTACAAATATTTTGTGATACAAGAATGTATTTTATACCTGTTGCGAATAAATATTTATTTAGTTAATGCACTCAGTAAAATATTTATGAATGCCACAAATATACTTGTTTAATTAATCTTTAACTACTACACTTAATTTTCTAATTATTGTTACCATTGGGATGAGATAAGTAAATGTGCCTAGTTATATTCTTTTAATTGTTAAGACGTATCCAAACTCAAGAAAAGTATTTAGAGCGTGGTTTTTCTGTTCGGTGGAAATATAAAATAATTTCATTTATATGATCAAAATGGTTTTACGGTTGTTTGCTGATCTTATTTGAATTCATAGAACTACTCATTAATTGTTCTAACTTTTTTTAAATGAATCAAATTTTTAAAATAATATACATACATAAAATTATCCGTGCTAGGTAATTTTTGTGTGTCATCACTGTTAGAATACGCCCCTGTTTATTTTCTTTTTATACCTGTTTACATCGGGTTACATTTAGTTTTTTTTTTAATTTTTTTTTTTTATTTAATTTTACGTTTTTTTTTCTTGCCATGATATATGGAGTGCGTATGTGATAAGAGCTTAGCGTGATATCGTATGCGAAAAAAATGTTGCAAATTGTTTTTTTATTGGTCCATTCATATGGATAATATCCATAGCCATGAGAATCTTAAAAATGAATTAATGCGGAATACCCAAAAAAATTTAAAAAAGTTTCCAGTTGAGCTCGAGTGGTCGAAGGCTTTTTATGTTAATGGCAAGAGAGGTTTCAGAAGGACTTAGCGTTTTACGAACGGATATGCATCTCGTGTGTCAGTTAGATTTTAACTATTCATGTATGATTGTATGTGGCAGCGCCATTGATGGGTTAGGTTTTTCTAAGATTTTATGATATGAATCGAATGTCATGGTATTTTGATGTACTGCAGATTTCGAATCTACACATGTGCTGCTTTTACTACACAGGCTAAAGGCAAAATATGTAAAGTACTTCACTCCTTATCCATACCCTCAGACTCCCTGAATCATTGTTCCGAATAAACATATTGTAAAATTTGATCCGTTGTCGAAATGGGTAAAATTAGTTGTGAAGTATAAATCGATCGATTTTGTCAGCCTGTGTAAATTCAGTAATATTCATTTGAATAAATTGCTGTCTTTTTATTAATTTTATATCAGATATTGAGCTATTTTTTTTATCTAATAACTAAATAATCGCGTTGATGTCTTACATCTATATATTTTCTTGCCTCTAATTTCAATCAAATTCGAAAAGTTGAGAATGTTAAATATACATTATCCTGTTAATTTTTTTAACTTAAACACAAATATTTAAAAATTTTGTTCCGTTTAAATTTTTCCAATAATTTTTTAAGGTTCAAAGTATATAAAAATAAATGTATAAAAAACTATTATTAAAATGTAAACATTACATTTTCATTTTTTGAATTACCAATCTTTTTTACGCTAGAGTTTCGAAAATGTATTTCTCCAAACACCGAATAAGTTATTAAACAAAGTTACCAAATTGCCGTTTCCAAGCCTTGCCTATCTTTTCACATGCATTAGATTTACAATTTTACTCCTGGGACTTCACGACCTTAGCAGCAGTATTTGTTTTTACTAAAATGTATACAGATCTTTTAAACAAATAGATACAGTTCCTTTATTTTCAAAATTTTCAAATATAATTGCGGCTGTGAAAAATTTTGTGAAGGTAAATTGAACAAATTAAAGGTGGCTTTGCAATATTTTACAGCGTATTATTTTATTGCCCAAAAATAAAAAATTGTATGTCACAAGTTGGTTAACTCGCGGGTTGCATGCTATTTATCCATATTTGCTTAAAATAATATCACAAAAATCTAACACATTTTAAACACTTTTATTGACTTAACTTGCATACAGTGCAACCAAAACTAAAAAACAGAAAATTAAAAGAAAGGATAATTTTATAAATTCCATTTGATGACATTCAGAAACGAATGGATTTTCTTATTGTATGCCATTTATAAACTTAAACTGGTAATAAATTAAAAAAACCTAAAGAATAAGCATAAATCAGCTCACAAATTGTCTACTTACATACAATACACATAATGAATTACAACTAAATATTAAAACAGAGTTTTGAATGTTGCAAACAATAATACTATAATCTAAGAAAAACTAAAGAGAGCAAAGAACAAACCCTTAGCTTACGTCAAATTTGTAAAAATCCCATCTAGACCCAATATATTGGACCGAAAATTGAAATTTTGTTCAAACTTTTAGGGCCGAATGTAAAAAATAAACACACTTCGCTGCTCTTCATTTTCTACTTCTTATCTACAATCTTTCGCAATGCTCCTCGCTTTGTTTGGCATAGTTTTGTTTTAATTTTTGTGGTTAAATTGTTTCATTTACTCGGCTTTGGGATGCAACTCATCTCTAGCGCTTGCTTTATGTCATACAAAGTCCAGGTCGGAGCGAGTACTATACATCTTTCGCTCCATTGTGCGTTCAAACCACTTCTTAACCTCCGACACAATTAGCACAGACGATGTCAGCGAGACCAGGAAGAAAATGTCGTATGGAGTTAAAGCTTCCGTCTGAAAGACCATTTGCAGTGGCGGAAAATATACGACAAGCATTTGGCCGACGATAGAGAAAGCAACAGCCAACAGAAACATGCGATTAGTGGTCAAACCTATGGTAAATACGCTCTTGGTCTGGGAGCGACATGACAAGGCGTTAAACATATCGAAAAACACAAAGCATGTGAAAGTCATGGTCGTATCCCGCTTTGTTTTTCCAAGCGTTCCATCAGCCATTTCGCGCTGAAACACCCATAAGGTTCCTAGTACTATGATACTGGCGCTAAGAAGAACATTAGCTACAACACCCTTCGTGATCATCGGTTGTTTCACATTGCGCGGCTTCTGCTTCAGTACGTCATGATCAACTGGTTCTACTCCTAGCGACTGTGCAGGAGGCCCGTCCATAATAATATTAATCCACAGAATTTGCATAGCGTTCAGTGGATTAGCAATATCCATGAGCGTGGCGAGCGCGATGAGGGCCAGAGCAGCGATTGAAGTACTAAGTTGAAAGCGCACAAAGTTTCGAATATTGTAGAATATGCCCTTCCCTTCCTCAATGGCAGCACTGCAAACAAAGAATTTTATTATGGGTAACCTTTTGAGCACCGCTGAGGTTCTAATGACATGCATGTACTCACATAATTGTGTGGAAATCGTCGTTGACCAGAATCATGTCGGCTGCTTCCTTGCACACATCTGTACCGTTCTTGCCCATTGCAATACCAATATCCGCTTTTTTTAGAGCAACCCCATCGTTGACCCCGTCGCCTGTCATGCCGACTATATTGCCAGTGCGCTGCAGAGACTTGACTATCTCCAGTTTGTGGCGAGGGGAGACACGGTAGAATACGCTTACGTTGTTGGCTACCTTGTCCAGCTGGTGCTCGTTCATTTGGTCTATTTCTTGGCCCGATAAAGTCTGATGGTGTATGGTGTCGATGCCGATGAGATTTGCTGAAAATAAATTATAATTTTATATTATTTTACCATGGACCAAGAAAAAAAAAGCATGGGCGGCTAAAGTCGAGTTATCCGACCATATGATACTTTTTCCATTATTGTTTTCTTCCACACGCAATATTTCTTTCAATAAAATGAATTGTTTATTCAACTAAACTTTTAAGGTGCAGAATTTAATTAAAATGTTCCAAAATTTAGTGGGTTGAAAAACTAACTACTGAAAAAATGAAATTAAAAATCTGTAACTCCTCTAAAAATCTCCCGGATTAGCTAATTGTTTTTAAAATATAAAATCTATATGAAATATAAGATGCTGGGCAAAACACATCTTTTATTCACGCAGTAAATAGTCGGAGTCGGCATGGCCGGGATCAATGTCCAAAGATTTCATTTTTGGCTGGGATAAAACTTCACGACTTCGATCGTCTTCGAAGATAGAAGCTTGGAACTTTTTTTTTTATTATTTTTATTAAAAGAAAGTAATATAATAAAATAACACTATCAAAACATATTTAACACTACTTCTCAGCTCCAACTCTCCATTTTATCCAAATCCAAAATAAATCCAAATCAATAACTTCATCACTCGAAAAAATAATCATATTTTGCAAAGACCACACTACTCCCTACCTTTTAATCCCAATCAAAAAAACGACCCTACAATGGATGTTTCCCTCTTCACTTATGAATACTTAGCTACCCAAAGCTATTAAATCCAACATCCCACCAATTACATTCCACCTGCTCCATACTGCTGTTGTAACTGCCAGTCGACAAACAAACTTACCATCCCACATATCCTTACAAACTGCACTTCAATCTCACATCTCTAAAATCAAATCTTTCAAAACCATCATATCCATCCTCCAAAACCCAACCCCAGAAAACATAATAAAAACATGAAAGGAAAGCTAACTTCGGGCGGACCCGAAGTTGATATACCATTTTGATTTGGTGTAGATTAGCCATTGCAACAGTTTGCCATCAAAACATTAACGAACTGGCGCTAAAACCAGATTACTGTATTGGGGAAGGGGGTGAGCGTGCCAAAATGTTGCCCCAAACGTGATTTCATACGATCCCAAGATCCAAATCTAATAGTTTTATCTCTTATAGTCTTCGAAATTCACGCTTTCAAAATTTTATCCCGTTTGAATGGGAAAAAGTATATATATGAGTATACATATCTCCTCCAAAAATCGGACGATCGCACAGTGGTCGATTCGGTCTCGCTAGCGGCATTAAATTAATAACTTCTGCAATTTTAGAGATATCTTCAATCGGTTTTTTATTTTCGGTTTGTTACTCAATTTTGCATTATGTGGACAAAAATGAAATTTATAGTGTTTTTTTTTTTAAATTTTTTTTTTATATTTAAAAAAGACTTTTATTAAATTTTTGGTATTCTAAAGAAAAAGAGTAAGAAATAGAATTATAACTTATATTATAGAAGAAGGAAATAATAAACATATACATTATATACAAAAATTAAAAAAAAAATTATTATTCTGAATCTTGATTTTGGGGGGGGGACAAATCGGTTTCAAGATTTTCTGCTGAAAAACCCTTAAGGGTTATATACCTTTTTTTTTTTTTAAAAAAAATTGAAATTTTTGTATTGCTTTATCTTGAAGAACAACTCCTTGAGAACATTTTCCCAAATTTTCATAGAGATTGGAGCACTAGAAAAAACTCCTAACCGCGCGCCTTGTCACGGCCTTGAACTGAACTTATGTATATTCGAACGAACGAATACTCGAAATGGTGTTTCTTGAAAAAGACTTTGCGGTGACATGGATTGGCGAAAACTACAACCGATTTACTTAAATTTTTTTTTAAATGTTCGTAATGAAATTCCAGCTCCAGCACAAGGAATTACACTAAACTAATAAAATTTTTTTACTTTCATGGTTTCAGTTGACCTGTTCGTCCTGGGGAACTGTCACCGCAAAGTTCTAAAAAAAAAAGCTTCTAAGGGAAACAGCCACCCCTTAAAAACTATTTAATATTTTTCCACCAAATTTTGCACAAACATTGTTAATAAAGTGTACTATCAAAAAATTAAAACATTCGTGTAATTAAATAAATGCTACATACCTAAAAAAAAATACGAACTTTCCCCTTTTTTTTCGTCAAAGAAGATATATAACCCCTTAACTTCTTTGTTCATAATAATATTTTTCGATGACGACATTGAAGAGCCATTGGACATTGAAGATATAAGAGGATCAGAAGAAACAAAAAGGGTATTCATTATATCCTCCGTTGTGTTTTTTCTTGAATTTTTCCTTGTATTATTTTCGTGTATGTTTCGATAATCTTTATTCCTTGCTTCAAGCGCTTCCTCTGACATCATACCAATTGGAAGAAAAAAACTGTTTATGATGTCTGCTCCATGAATTAAGATTCTGTGAACAGACGATGGCATGTAAAACCAGGGGTATACATTTACAAAAATTTCTGCAGTTTCCATAGCGTACGATCCGAATGCATCCGAGTTTAAATAATGTCCACAGGCCAATGCTCGCAGGACAACGCTAAATCGGAATATTAAAATGTCGTGTACACCTGTTATGCGCGCAGATAAATTTGGTTGCTGAAAAAATCTACGTGCAGTATTCTCGCAATTTCTGAAAGCTCCTTTTCGTTGCAATTATTGTTCTTAAATAGTTCTCCTAATGCAAAGCTTTCCATTACGAAGAACTTTTTAGGGAAAAGTGCGCGCTTCGACACTGACATTCTTCCTAAAAAGTAAAATAACTTGTAGATACGCAGGACTACGCACTTCATTTTTGACATTTCGGACAGATAATAATTCACACTTAAACAAACAATTGCAACCAGAGTGAATGCAGGTGAATTTGTTAAGTTCTACTTCACGAAAGACTCGTGTACGCTCTGTTCCGCACATTGTTAATACACTCCAAATCCACTACATTTTATAAGTAACACATATACTGACACGTCACAAGCACAGATTTTCTATGTAGCACATACCTTAATAGTTGTTAAAAACCAAACTTGCACTAGAATAATCGTAAGTTGCACTATTTATTCAAATATGCAACCAATAAGTAAAAGGGCGCCAAAATTGTAAATATCAACTGCTAAAACACATGTTGACTTTGACAGTTCACAGCTGATCATCAGCTTATTGATGAGCTTAGAAAACATCAATTAGCATCTAATCAAGGCGTATACTATCGATAGGTAAACTTAAATTAAAGTTTATTTAAATTTGAAAATCATAATTAAATGCCGCTAGCGAGGCCAAATCGACCACTGTGGATCGGGATGAAATTTGTTTTTCAGATATATATTATATAACTATAGAAATAGTTTGGCATCAAATGTTATTCAAAAAACCTTCTGCTTTTGGGAGCGGAAGAGGGCGTGGCAATTGTACGAGTCTCCAATTCCTATATCCTATAGTCTCTAAGATCCACGCGTTTTGATGCTGATTAAGAATATATATAAATAATTTATGGGGTCGGAGATGATACCTTCTCTATGTTACATACATTCACACGCCTACAATATACCCTTGTAATTTAGGAGTACCGGGTATAATGACACTTAACTGGGGTAGTTTGTCTCCGAACAAACTCGTTTAAATTTCAAGTCGCTTTGGATTAGATCCCTCCACTGAATTCAAAATAAAGGTAAAAAAATGGTTTTCCGTCCCTTTTTTTTGTAGGAATGTTAACCTTTTTGTTTAAGAAAAAAAACTTCTTTTAATTCTACTTTGATGTTACCTTTTAAGTTGATAAGCACACATGGAAAATGTTTTTAAGTAACATACACCGATAGGTACAAAATTGAGAAATGCATTAAAACAATCCATTGAAATTGGAAAGAAGTTTTTTTTTGCATTGAATCAATTCAATTCTTTCATCCATGAATATCCCATTCCTTTGGCTTAGGATGTGAAGGATGTGTTATTTAATTGTTACTCACGAAGCAGCCAGGAAGCATTCTACATACAGTAGGGGGATATCTGTATGTCGATTTCAACCAATTCAACAAACAAGTCGATTCAACAAATCTATTTTTGTCCAACATTGAACTTTGATACGGTTGAGACCCTAACTCGGAAAAGGCACATTCGAGGCTTTTTCATAAAGGGAATCTTTATTTTCGAATTCCTTTTTTTTTTTTTGTTAAGTATCATTCATAAATCCGTATTTTCTTGGTTTTCTAAAGTTTACTTCTTATGTTATAATTTATAACTTATATATTAATTTCCTAAACTGAAACTGCATCAGTACGTTAGCAATGAATTTAAAAAAAAAACATGCACTTAAAAAAAACGATTATATTACTTTGAAATAAATTAAATTTTATTATAATATATATATATATATATATATATATATATATATATATAATTCATCTATTACCTTTCTCAAAAACTTAATTGTTTTATTAAGATATTTATTTCAGATTTTTCAGTTTTAAACCTATTCAGTGGATTAAAGGACTCCTTCCATATATTTATCAAAATAGCGAGCTTTCAGCTAACTAGCTAACTTACAAAAATTTAATAGGAAAAATAATAAAATTTCACTTTTTACAGTTAGTATCTTACCGATAGCCAAGGCTGTTTCCTGTGCATCTCCCGTGACCATTTTTACACGCACTCCGCTTTGCATCAGCATCTCAATAGATTCCCTAACAAGCGGCCTGGGTGGATCGGTAATGCCGACTAGACCACAGTATATTAGGTCCTGCATAGACCGGCCTTTGGCAAGTGCAAGTACGCGGAGTCCTTTGCGACCTATCTCATAGGCTTCGGCCAAAAACTCGGCTTCGTTTTGTTTGGTCAAAGGCACAGTCTGAGTGCCGAACTGGTACTTGGTGCACTGGGGCAACAGAGTCTCAAGCGCTCCCTTAGCAAAGAATATCTCCTCCTTATTGTTGTTATATTTTTGGATACACTTAACGGCCATCATTTTTTGTTCCGAGCTGAAGGGGTACTCTTGGATGCGCACATAGTTCTCAGCTGTGGCATACATACCATTTTTCATAGCCACCGCCACCAAAGCGCCTTCTGTAGGTTGGCCAAGTAACGTTCCGTTTTGAATATATGCGTTGTTGCAGACGGCCCCTATCTCGAGAAGATTAGTGATGTTGGTCTTGGCCATCTCCACATTGTTGCAATGCCGGATGTGGATCTCTCCCTGGTCGTTATAGCCAGCTCCGGTTACATCAGCCATGTAGCCGTCTGAAGTTATGATAATCGTTGCCGTCATCTCGTTCTTAGTGAGGGTGCCAGTTTTATCGGAGCAAATCACGTTGACACAACCCAAAGTTTCAACGGTGGGTAGCTTTTTAACAATCGCATTCTGTTTAGCCATCCTCATTACGCCCAGCGCCAGCGTTACTGTTACAACGATTGGCAGGCCCTCTGGTATGGCTGCTACCGCGAGAGAGACACCAATATTAAACATCTCTGAAAGCGGCTTACCCTGCAACCAGCCAAGCAACATGATGACGCCAATAATGAGAAAGGAGTAAAAGCTGAGTTGAGCGCCAAGAATATCCATCGATTTCTGCAGTGGCGTCTTAGGAGCCTCTTCGGCCTGCATCATCTTGAACACCTCACCAAACTCGCTGCGTTCTCCAGTGCTAACTACAATGCCTTTGCCATTGCCGCAACGCACCAACGTCCCCATGAACGCTATGTTCTTCATGTTGCTGTGGTCCTTTATGTTCGAGTTATTCAGTAGAACGTCAGTAATTTTTCGTGCGGGCTCAGTCTCTCCTGTAAAGCTGCTTTCATCAATAGAAAGGTCCACAGCTTCAAAAAGACGAACATCAGCGGGCACTCGGTCGCCTACGTTGAGGTACACCACATCGCCAGGAACCAATTCGCGAGCCAGGAATGTGTCCAGCCTGCCCTCACGAAGGCAATGGCACTCAGGAGGAACTAGTTTCTTTAGCTCCTCTAGGCTTTTCTCGGAGCGGTATTCCTGAATAAAAGCCACTGTGACCACTATGAGAATAGCGATGGTTATGCTAACGGCATCATCGAACTGCTTCATGATTACGGACACCAACGCAGATCCTAAAAGTAGTAGTATAAGTGGATTCTTGAACTGCTCAATGTACTTCTTCCAGGTAGGGTCTTCCTCAAGAAGCAAAAGCTCATTATGACCGATGATCTTAGCCCGGTACTTTGCCTCCGTCCATTTGAGCCCGGTCCGCACATCGACCTGCAGTCTGCCAGCCACTTCAGAGGCGCTATGCGTGGATGACTCCGACGTGGAAAGAAGCATTTCAGGAGTAAGTGTGAGACCCGTCTAAAAAATTAAAGAATAGAGAAACCCGATTATAAGATGTTTTAATTATGTTTTAAGATGTTTTTTAATTATTTTTAATTATTATGCATTATAGGCCGTTTTCTAGGTCAAACGCAACCAAAAAATTATAAATGCAAAATGCATTTTTTTGTTACATGTATTTTTATAAAAAATGTATTAAATTTAAATAAAACTATAAAACAAAATTCGGACGGAGCTGAAGTAGATAAACCCTTGAAGTTAAGATCATAAATATATCGGAAATATAGGATATTTGGCCTTGGATATATATACTAGTTGGTCTACCAAATGGCCTATCCTATCCTATAGGAGCAAAATAAATGAACGATCGAAAATGTCCCAACTTTAGTATTCTTAAAGATAGAAGCTTGGAACTTTTTTTAAATTTTGTATTCTAAGAAATATATTTTTTAATGAACGTAGAATCTAATAGATTCTTTAAGAAGTTCGAACTCTCTTCAAAAACATGAAATGTGGGTGATTTTCGATTGTTTAGTTATATTGCAGTTCCGACTATAAGTTCCGACTTATATACTGCATGCAAAGGAAAGAAGGGTGTGTGCAAAGCTTTAAGTGGATAGCTTTAAAACTGAGAGACTAGTTCGCGTAGAAACCGACAGACGGACGGATGGACATGCTTATATCAACTCAGGAGGTGATCCTGATCAATAATATAAATATACTTTATAGGGTTTACCTTTATAGGGTAAAATACGTATTATAAATAACAATTGAGCTTATTGAGCATTCAGTAAAGAGAACTATTAAATTCACATGATACCACTGGAATTTGATTTACCTTGCGAATTTGACATTCCTAACAATACGAAAAAGTTCACAAATTTCAAGAATTTCAAGTGCCAGGTGACACGCCGAGTTACACTATCCATAGAACACATTGTGATTGCTAGTGTGACATTTTTGTAATTCGTTACAAAGCATATAGAGTAATGAAATGGTAACATTTTGTAATTTTTCATTTATTAGTAATATCATGAATAAAATATTTCTTGATTGTTTATGATAATATCCCAAAGGCTTCTTTACCAAACCAGATTAAAATAGACATTGGAAATAAAATTTAAATAAAATACTCTAGAGTGAACTACGAGTTAGCTTAATAGTTAATTATGTTCAAGTATAGTAAATTACTATCGTTAGTACATAAATCCCATTTGATAGCTCTAGAAGAAAAAGGGAGTAATAGAAAGATGATGAAAAAACGTCCATTAAAGGCCGCTACACAACATTCACATATAAATCAAAAAAATTCAAACCAACACCGCGAATAAAATCTGATGTACACGACAGCAAAACTGAACACGAGGAATGTAACTTCAAGGGGTAATTGTTCTAATGCACCAATTTAAAGATCAGTCTTGTTTTGTAGGTTATATAATTTACTACTATTAGTAAAACTAGAAGCCATTTGATATCAGTTAAAAAAACTACACAAACAAAATCAAATGTTACAGTTTTGCATCTGGTTAATTTTTAACAAATATTTTTTTACGTTTTTAATAATGAGTCCACATATCTTTGGACTTTCCAGCTCTTCTAGGACTGGGCATTTTGGGTATACCGTTGTACCATTTCCGATGGAATAGCATTCCATATGTCCTTTGTCCGTTCCCACAACTCCTTATCCACTTGGAGGAACTGCATATTTCGCCAGCTCTGATTTCACAGGACTCCACAAGTTTTTATAGGAGTCATGTCGGGAGATTGTGGTGGCCACTTCATAGATTGAAATTTCTGTTTTGAAATCCAATTTTCACCATTATGGACGTGTGCTTCGGGTCGTTGCCTAGCTGGAAAATGCATTTTCGGCATAAAGATCCATATTTCCAATAACCCTCGGAAGATTTTCTTGTAAAATGGCTAGATATTACTCCTTTCGCATTATCCCATCGATTAACACTTAAAGACTAACTCCATTTAAATGAATTCACCCCCAAACTATGATGGAACCGCTACCGCGTTTGACGGTTTTTCGCACATGCCTTGGTGACTGAATCGTGGGATCTCTAGTCCCATACCAAGAGCGTCCATCTGAATCAAAGCGATTAATTTTTGTTTCATCCGACCATATAACCTTGGAAACCCAGATGAACGCTCTTGGTATGGGACTAGAGATCCCACGATTCAGTCACCAAGGCATGTCAAAAACCGTCAAACGCGGTAGCGGTTCCATCATGGTTTGGGGGTGAATTCATTTAAATGGAGTTAGTCTTTAAGTGTTAATCGATGGATAATCGAAAGGAGTAATATCTAGCCATTTTACAAGAAAATCTTCCGAGGGTTATTGAAATATGGATCTTTATGCCGAAAATGCATTTTCCAGCCAGGCAACGACCCGAAGCACACGTCCATAATGGTGAAAAATTGGTTTCAAAACAGAAATTTCAATCTATGAAGTGGCCACCACAACCTCCCGACATGACCCTATAAAAACTTGTGGAGTCCTGGAAATCAGAGCTGGCAAATATGCAGTTCCCCAAGTGGAATAAAGGAGTGAACGGACAAAGGACATATGGAATGCTATTCCATCGGAAATGGTACAACGGTATACCCAAAGTATGCCCTGTCACATAGTAGAGCTGGAAAAGTCCAAAGGGATGTGGACTCATTATTAAAAAAACGTACAAAAAAATATTTGTTAAAAAATTAACCAGAGTGCAAAACTGTAACATTTGACTTTTTTTACAGTTTGGCGTGTAGTTTTCTTTAACTGATATCAAATGGCTTCTAGTTTTACATAATAGTAGTAAATTATATAACCTACAAAACAAGACTAAGATCTTTAAATTGCGTGCATTAGAAAAAAAGTTACAGACCCTTGAAGTTGAAATATTACACTCGTGTTACAGTTTTGCTCGTCAGTGTATGTATGTATGTTTAACTCAAAAAAGTGCTCGTCTGGGCAAGTGTGCTTTTATGATAGGTGTACCACTTACGTCAGAGGCATTGATGACTATCATCTTGACGGACTTAAATACCCTACAATGGGGCAATTCTTATCAGCACGGAGTGGATGCCAGCCCACCCATTCACTGCACTGAACGGCACTTTGTTTCGGCCGATTCGGGAGCGTTTATGGTAGTGGCTTGTTTTATCTCCTCGGTCACGCACGAATATGAATAGCAACGTTTACTGGCTTGAACTTGTAACACATACTAAGTGCACTGACTTTAAGCCTCGATTTTAAATCCCCTAATCTAATGGGAAAGTATCGACGTATCGGTTTTATTATTTTCTTTCTATCATGCAATAGAAAATAAATGAAGCAGTGCAACTATGGTCAACGGAATCCGAAGAATTGGTATTGCTCATTACAAAAACGATAACGTGGCTCTGTGGGTTTTGGCTCTACCGCGCAAGTATTGTTTAGGTGATGCTGGCGTTCCTTTCTTCTGATGTTTTCACTGATCAATAGGCACAACTATCACTTAAAAAGAGACATGTGTCTTAGGATGGAGGACCGCACGAAATCCTATACTAAAACGTAGATTTTTCGATGCGGCGATATGTAGATGTCCCCGGTGTTGCTTCAGAAGCTCGGAACACGACTAATGGAATGGGTTGCGCTCAGGTAGGTACATGGTTCTGAAAATGAATTAATTGACTGGCGGAGTGACAGCACGCCATGTATCTATGTGAGCGAGGCTGTGAGTGGAGCGATAAAAAACTAATGAGATGTGGACAGACGAAACATCAGCGGCAAAAGCACCGAAAGGTGACAATCACAGTTCAGTACAACAAAACAATAACGAAACTGTGATGCACAAACAAGACGCGAAAGAGCTGCAAACACACGATCAGCATCTTTGTGAAACTCACGCGACAATCGGCAGCGTCGTGAAAAATTTTACTATGTCACATGGAGCCGGGATTTCCTGGCATGATTAGCTCGGGACTATAAAACGCGTTTCGATAGACTTTTTTCCTTCTGTTTCTCCCAATTCTCATAAGCATGAAGAATAGGGAGATGAGAGATGCCAACGTAGCTAGCTTCCCACTAAATCTAGCTATGTCATTCCTGTTATTGTGTTTATTTTAGAAAATGAATTTAATATTTCATTTTGACCGCAATCACAACTAAATAATTTAATTTCTTAGAACATCTAACGACATATTATTAAAAAAAGGCACTAAATAATGGTTCGATTATTTATTTTATGATGATATTATACTCTACCATAATCTACTTGGATATGCAATCGGGTTAAGTTGCAAAACAAAAATTGGTTTTCTATTAATAAATTAAGAAATTTAGCGGTTTCTTGCTAGTTGAGTTAGCCTATTTAGCTATAATCGGCGATCAATAGTTGGCAACACTGAAAGCGACGAGAGCAGCGCTAACAGCGCTGAAGGTGCTGTTGACGCACAACCACTCGTAATTCAAAGGGTAAGGGAAGAATTGGGAAAACTCTATTTATGAGTGATTCCAATTGGAAGTTACCGATACGATCATAATCTAAGTATCGTATCGATTGCAGTTGTTTTAAACAGCTAATTACTTAATTTTAAGTCATCCCCTATCTCTGTTAGTAGATGCGGAACCGTAATTACAGTTCTGTAATTTATAAAATTTCAATTCATTGTTTAGCCCCTGCTATTTAATGAGTATATGCAAATCCCTTTAATTATACTTGACGCGTGAGAAATTTTCTAATAGTTTGGCTATTGCTCCATTAGTACAATGTATCGGAAACTGTAGTTAACAATCGCTGCAAATTTTGATATCCACCTGGTGCAGCCGAAAGCGCATTAAGTTGTTACTACACGATCTACACATACATGTACATATGTACATATGTTCATACTTTATATACTATAGAGTAAATTCTGTAGAATTTACCCACAGAAAAAATAATGGATGAGATTTTGATTTTCAATAGCACCTAAATTTTGTGTTTTGCATAACTCTAGCTTTATTACGTGAATCTTCTTAAATCACGCGGATATAATCGACGTCAGAAAAATTGGAAGTTAGATTGGATAGTTGTAGTTTTTTGAGTTGATAAATTGTCGCAAATTAAGTTTTTACGAATCCGATTGGTAACAAAGCAATCACAGCGGATATAATCATGCCAATTCATTTTATCCAGAAAGGATAGCTATTTAAATCCTCTCACCTGATGAAGAATCTTCTGAACGTCCTGCGAATTGTCTTTCGTAATGGTAACGTTTGACTCGGTATTGGTCAATGAATCATTTTTAACCTTTGTGTTTATTTTTTTTGTCTGAATTTCTAGTGTACTACTAAAAGGCTCATTAGACGTCGTCGCAATATCTTCCTGGGATCCTTGAAGCAGCGGAAATATAGAATTAATGCCCGTCGGCGAGACATTTGACAGTGGGTGGCGCTTTCTTAAAAAACGCGTATCTGACATTTGAGCGAATTTTGACTGAAGCTAAACTCAATGATAAATGGAACTAATTAAAAGTGGAACACCTCCTCTAGCTGTTATAAAATAGGGATGAGAAACCAAATCTTTGTACTTCAAAATTACTAATTCGAAACTGAATATCGCAAGCTAAGTAGAAAAATATGCTTCACGGCTCGATTTAAAACCTAATAATACGGTTATATTTAATAAAATGTGTGTAAAAAATCGAAACAGGCTCTCCGTTTTAAATATCGACTATAAACTTTGCACAAAACGTTCCATTTTTTCCACGCAGTATAGACAAGGGTATAGACAAGCTGCCGTATAATTTTTCGTTTAAATTTTTAAAATTAAAAGGATGGGAGTTTTTATGGTTTCAATTTTGTGCCAACTGATCCGATGTACCAAATTAGGATCGTTAGAATTTAATAGGATTTTATTAGCTTATTACACCCGATATTTGTGATACATATTTGACCTGGATATAAAAAGAATATTCTTAAAACTAGATTTTTATGCAAAAATGCTACCAAATACAAATATAAAAATTTCATAGCTATTCGAAAAATCGTCTGGTTTAACAGACATTGTATTCCCTTGCAGAGGGTATTATAATGTTGGTCAAAAGTGTGCAACGCAGTGAAGAAGACATCTCCGTCCCTATGAAGTATATACTCTTCATCAGGATCACCTCCTGTGTTGTCCGTCTGTCCGAACCAGTCTCTCTGTTTTGGTGTTTTTAACTCTGGTGTTTTAAGAGTTAGAGAGTTTGGATTTTCTATTGATTCTATTTTTGTACAAAACCGTCTCTGACTTACCAAATCTATTGGCTGACAATATCCTATAGCTCCCAAATAACTGCACAATCGGGATTGTACTTTCGTGTTTTTGAAATAGAAGGTAAAAGTTCCTTCAGATTCTAATTTAGAACCATTCGATATTTGCGATATTAATACGAACTTAGCTCCAATGGTATATCAAATACGGTTCCGTCCGGCTTTCCTTTCTTCTTAAGATAATAAAGTTTTTTGTATGTTTGGTATAAAAAGGATGCATTAGGGTTCATACTAAAAAGTATGAAAACAAGAACGAAAAGCTAACTTCGGGCGGAGCTGAAGTTGATATACCCTTGCAGTTAAAACCAGATATATATCACCAAAATCGGATTGAATTCGCCGATCCTCACGAGAATATGATAATATAACCAATTTATTACAATAAAAAAAAAAAGGGAGAGGGGGAGAGGGGTTTTTGGGGAATTTTTTTTTTTCCTTAAATTTCCCAGGAAAATCTAAAACAAAGTACCAAGCTTCCATCTTCAAAAATACCAAAGTTGGTATTTTTACCAAATACCATCTCCGATCGTTTAGTTATATGGAACCTATAAGATATAGTCGGCTGATGAATGATGTTATGCAATTTGGTAGGTTATATTATTTTGCCAAGAATAGCATTCTCTAGCTTTAAAAACACCGAAGTTATAGCATTTCCGATCAATCAGTTATATGGCAGCTATAGGATATAGTCGGCCGATCCCGGCCGTTCCGACTTATATACTGCGTGCAAAGGAAAGACGGGTGTGTGCAAAGTTTCAAGACGATAGCTTTAAAACTGAGAGACTAGTTCGCGTAGAAACAGACAGACAGACAGACGGACCGACGGACAGACGGACATGCTCATATCAACTCAGGAGGTGATCCTGATCAAGAATATATATACTTTATAGGGTCGGAGATGTCTCCTTCACTGCGTTGCACACTTTTGGACAAAATTATAATACCCTCTGCAAGGGTATAATAAACCATTATAGAACTCCATTTTAGGGACCACTGCATTAAAAATTTTGACTTAATTGTGATAACATTTAGGTTAGTCTTGATGTTTTCGAATTTCGAAGCCTAAAATTCGAATATCATAAAATAATTATTTATAATTCATAATTAAGGCCATTTGTTCTTCAAAGTGATTGGTTTCATCTTTTTTCTCTAAAGGGCTAGATAAAGACAAGTTTAGATTTATTGTTGTTAGGTTTACTGTATAAATACTTTCGGGCACGTCCAACAAAAATGTAATAATAATAATAAAGTTACGTTTTACCATCTTTTACTGAATCACAAAAGATTTTTTCAAAAACACAACCTCATGTGCAATTCATTGGTGCGTATGTTAAAGTCAGGGAGAAGAAAACTTGTCAATATGTCATTTAATATTTTGACGAATTTGCTTGAGTGACAGCAGCCATCTGCCACAAGCTCGTGGGTACAAACTTCTTTATAAAACGGTATACACTATAATAAACATTACCAATATTAGGTCAAAGTAAAAAAAAAATGTTACAATTAATAAATTAATTAATTATCTTTTATCCTGAGTTGATACAAAAATATCCTTCTGCCCGTCGAATTTTAAGCTATCAATTGGTTAGTTTCACACATCCTCCTCTCCTGGCTTGGTGAACTATATCCTAAAGCTAACTGATTGATCAGCCAACAATATCCGAAAATAACAATATCAATATACTATATCTCATATAATATATATTTTATATTATCTACAACACAATCTGCACAATCTACTGCAAAATGTGACTAGGATCATCGTACACATTTAATAAGTATTATCTTGTAAAAAATGAAATTAAAAATTAAAAGTTTATAAATGAAAGTATAAGATATAATTTATTAAATGTATTAATTATTTTCAGGGTCTTTCGTGTTAAATAATCGACCCGTTGAGAATCAACAAGGAGGGAAAATGGATAGGATTCAACCAGTCGATACACTGAAGTATCACCTTGTGGTCATTTTAAAAATATGTTTTTTTATACAAGCGCGGATAATCGAAATAATGTCAACAAGACGCATATGCTTTGTTTGTTCTTTTTGGTATCTGTGTTCCAGAAATATTATTTACATATTTAATATTTCTAAGTAAAATCTTACACCATTTAAAATGTTTAAACGATTGATTATTATAATATTAATATTGAACGTTGATTAATTAGTTTATCGTTATCGAATGTTAATTAATATTGATATAATAAATTAGAACGAATTTTTTAGTGCCTATAGCAGCTACACAGCGTTTTAGTAATTATTTCAGTGATGGTTTTTACTCAATAAATAGTCGAGCTAGTATGAAAAAATTCGGTCAAATCAATTTGGATGAAAAATTCATGTATGTTTTGTGGAAAATTATACTAGGTATGTCTTGTAATACACTGCTAGGAAAACAATTTTGGACTCATACTACCACAGGATGTTCCTCCATATTTTCAATGGCTATTTTGAATGCCCGTTGCTGAAAGTGAAGCGCTTGACTAAGTGTTTTTTTTGTAAGAGAATGACTTTTCTAGGACTTTTATCTGTGAAATTATTTTCTCTAAATCGTCTTCCTATTGTTCCCAAACTTTAATCAATTTTACAGTTGGTTTTAAAGCGATAGGAGACATAATTGAATGACACTTTGCCTGCCTCAGACGGTTCACTGTCCTTGAGTGGAGCTCGCATTTTTTATGATGGCTCATATTTTTCTTTCATTTGTAATTACTGTAGGAGATCTAGACCAAAATTATTTTGCACTTGGGCTTACATACGTTCTCTCTTCTTGTATTAACTTTTAAATCACATTTCGCCTCTCTGCAGGACAGTTTTTTGGCACGTACTATATTGCCAAAAACTAAGGAAGAATCTTAAAAGTGAAAAGACTGCTGTATTATTTAAAAGTATTATTTAAACAAAAAAACTACGAAAATAAGAATACATTTCATTTATTTCAAACTTTATTTTGACACTACTTTTATTTAGACCGCATCGACCAGGTGCTTCATAGCAAATAATGGCGAAATAGAATAGGACGATGAAACTGCATATTCTAGTAGTACAGGTATGAATAGTTAACAACATGAAAAAATAATTGGATTTTCCAAAGCGTATAAAAAATATAGTCGAAAAACTTTTTGCTCGACCAGCACTACTATTATTTTGACCCCAACTGTTTATACGTGTTTATACATACGTATGTACACTGGTAACTTCCAGTGTTGCAACAAATGGCAGAATATTTCTTTGTCGCTTATCGATTTTTTCGCTTCCTTTGTTGTTTTATTTTTTTGCTGGTGCTTGGAACCTAACACAGCATTGGAAGTGGATTCAGATACGGATCGTTCTGGACTTACCTTAATCACACTGTCACTGCTCAAGCCGCAAATTTTTTTCTTTGAAAGGAGCTGATGCTGCTCTAGCTGCTGTTTCCGTATTTTCTGCTGACCTGATGACACTAAGGATTCCGTTACCAAAGGAGCGACCCCTAAAATACTCTTGCAGCCGACGCCCCCACCTGATACGCCTCCAGAGGCAAATAATATCTCGTTATCCTTGTTGTCCTCGTCGTCGCCCAATTCCAAAGAGTTGCATACATTTAAGTTGAGAGATGCGACATCAGTATTCGCTTCTATGCTTAGGTCGATATCGGCGGCCGTGTCCGGCAGCAGGTCCAAATCGTTGTGGAAACTCAGGTCCAGGTCTTGCGGCAATTTTGCGTACTTATTGTGGTTTTTCATTGTGGCCTCTAACATGAGTCATTTGGCCGGGACTGCTAAGTAAAAACGAGGCGAGCGACCGCGAACCAAAACAAAAATAATAACGCGGACACAATCGATTTTTCGGGCTCGGTTTACCGCGTCAACAGTGGATGGTGGGTGTAGTGAAACATCGTTAGACACTTTGGAAGTGCGCCGCCCAGTGTTACCAGTTACCGTTATTCTTCCAGAATGTACCTAAGCCTTGTTACCCAAAACCAGGAAATTGTGACGATTCAAATCTGTGTGACCAAAGGGGAGGAATTACATGCGTCTAATATGGCATACAAATAAATAAATATTCAATTTTTAACCATTCAAAATTAAAATAAATATTCCATTTAAATATTTTTTAAAAATTTGTGAAATTTAATTTATTGTTTGCCCAGCCGGGCACTAAAGGGCTCTAATTTTCCCGTACCACGCAAAAACATATGCTGGTTCTAACGAGAAAAGGAACCTATGTAACTTTGGTGGCAATCTCATGTTTTGAGTCCTTCACGAACCAATCCAAAAACTTTGTTAATCTGTATAATATTTTTTTATAAGTTAATATTTATATATTTTCTTGCCTCGTCCTCCTGATTATAGTATATAAACTATTAAGATTACAAAAAGTACGCTAAAGATTATTTCTTTCACAGACATTACAAAGGTAAAAAATAAAAGTCCAACTGATACAATTAAAAATTTTTTCGTGAAAGGGTTTATATTTGACCTTTTTTTATTTCCAGTTCACAGACAGACAGTTTACCCTTATAATTTTATTGGTTATCCCACGTTATTCAGTTTAACATAGTAAAAGTTACCACAAGAATACATTTGTTAAAATTTTGTTCGACAACGCTTTAATTATGTTATTTTAAGCCACTTTACAGCTGGTATTTTCATGATTTTATTTCTTATCATACTAAAATGCTTAATTAAAAACAAAAATTATTATCAAAAATGAAGCATGGTTTGTAGCTACCTTAAGGTGCCCGGTTGTTGATGGGTTAATGTGGTTCTCTAAACATTAAAAGCCTCATGAAAAAATCATTCGTGACTGATAGGAAAAAATAAAAAATATTTCATTTATCTATAAAATGTTGTATAAATATAAAAATAAATACTGATCACTTACATATAGCGCGCACTCATACTGCTTTGTCAAATGAATTATACATAAACTATAACATCATGATTTTGGTACCGAATTTAATGCTTCAATAATAAAAATGCGTTTCATATGCATATTGCAATAATTTAAGTACATACGCGATTCCCTTACTATTCAACGGCATAGTAAAATATTAGAGTTGTTTAGTTGTGAGACCCATAGGTCTCACCGCCTTCAAACGGTAAAGATTTCGGCCGTAAAGATTAGGAAAAAATATTGACAAGATACGACACGTGAGTTACTAGCTTCACAAGCTTTTCTTAGAAAGGGACATGAGAGTGCAAAAGGATGAGTGACCTTTCCTTAACATATTCATTTACTTAATCTAACCAATTCTTTCCCCGAAAATAATCATGGCAAGCTTATATGTAGCTTAATCTCTACATAGATGTTAGTGCGACTGCTGTTGCTGCTCATGCAGCTGCTGAAGTAGCTGCTGCTTAGTCTCCGCTTTAACAGTCTTATAGCGGTCCTTCTCCTCCGTATTTTCTGGAGTCTCGCATTCAAAGGAGGCCATTGAAAGAGTGGTTTCGTTAAGCACAACACTGTGCTGTAGGTAGGCAATGACGTTCGGAAGTTTTTCAAAGGGACAGTTCACCTTCTTCCACTCGTTAAACTCCATTACTTGTTTTGCTAACTGTGAGCATTTTTCAAAGTTGATATGATTGTTTGGCAGCCTATTAGAGCAGAAAAAAATAAATGAATGCCATTCACAGAATCTCCAAAAAAATGTACTGTGTTTACCTATTGGAACAGCCTTCGTTTAAAAAGTACAGGTCCTTAACAAATAAACTAAAAAATGGAATGATAATTCGTTCGCGTTCTTCAGTGGCACCTTCTGACCGCCACATTGCAGCTTTTAGTGTGGAGCGATAGCTGTTAAAGTTTGATGTTGGATCCATTTGATGTTCCAGCACCGAAAACTTTGCTGATTGCACTTTGGCCCACTTTCCGGAAGAAATATCAAAATTGTATAAAATTAGAAATGCAATTAAAAAATTAAACGTAACCTACTGTCTTCTTAAGTCTGCTTATGGGTGCCAGGTTTAGTCCAGCTATTATGGCCATCAGACTGTTAAAGTTGCCAATGTTAAAGCATTCCCTAGCCGTTTCGATCCAATACTCAATGATGCGTACTCGCTGTTTCTTTTTTGGGTACTTAAGATAAAAGGCATTATTAGATTATTTTAGGGTCTTAAAATGTACTATCAGCTTAACATACCTTCACAATTTCACTAGCTGTCAAATAGCTAAGCCTATTGAACCACTGCACATACGACTCCAAGTTCCTAGTTTTCTTTAAATCATTTATCGAACCACCACAGTTTCTAGCTTTTACGCCTTCTTTTGCCTGCTGCTGATATTCCTTTGCGAAAGCTTGTACGAACTCCTCCGGTCCGATATGCGATAGGCGCTCCAGTTCGATGGCTGTTAACTGGTGGGCCAGGTTGGCACAGCTCTGACAAATATCCATGATACCAAACACTTCGTCCGATAGAGGTGTCGTGGAGTTCGGATTAGAAGAGGACGAGGAATGAGCACTGGAGGTGTTCGACGCACCACTAGCAAAAGCTGCAGACAATGATCCGTTGGCTTGAGAAGAGGTTCCCAGGAAATTTTGAAATGGATTATGTAAGTGGTGGTGGTTTTGTTGTTGTTGCGCCTGCTGTTGTTGCTGACTCTGGGATTCCTCGGCGCTGAGAGTCTGCAGAAACTCCTCGTACTGCTCTAGAGCTGTCAGCCGAGAAACGAGAAGTTGAAGAATTCGCGACACATTCTTGCCCAGCGAGTTGTCGATGTATACACATTTTCTTGCTAAAATGCGCACCTGTTGCATTAAACGCTCATCTCTAAAGTCGTAAGGGAAAATTTCAATCCACTCCGAAAGCAGCTGTATGCAGTGCTGGGCCGAGCGCTGTGTGGCAGTTCGTTGCAATGGCCGAGGCTCCAGCTCCGAAGTGATCACGGTCGTTGCCGTTGATCCCTTCCGTTGAGTAAGCGGTGAAGCCGAATTAATGTTAAGCAACAGCGGGCGGGTGGCCACTTGTCCTGCATCATCCACAACATCGCTCTCCAAACCTGCCTCTTGCTGTTGCTTCTCCCAGGTCTGCGAGATCTGCGCTAACAACTCGTAGGGACGTACGAAAAGCCTGGCGCTAAGAAGGAAAGCAAATATAAACCCCTCATCCGGATAGTATTCGTGTGTGGGCACCATATGAACAATTAACGACTGGAGTTGTCCTGAATGTAGCCGACCCTCGCAGTACACAAGGTAGCCCTCCCTGGGTTCTTTGCCCATTTCCTGACTTTGCGGAGGAGCATAGCTAAATACTTTCTCGGAAACAATTTCGGGCTGAGCAACTCGTCGAATTCCAGAAAGTGTGTCATGGGCATGGCAGGCACTGTGACTTCGTTGCGTCTTTAAGTCCGGCAGTGTTTTATGAGTAATAGTCGAGGCAGTGGTGCCGGATGCACCAGCTCCTGCAAATTCAGACGCTATTCCCTTGATGTTTAGGTTAATATTGGCACTTCCAGTACTTCCGCTGCGGCCATTGGTGGCGCTGTTCAGGCCCCCGTTGCTTGACGACATCTCAATTAACTTGGATCCTCAGTTAAATCATTTAGGCTTTCCAGTTGGCAATATGAGCGGAATGCGTCGCGAGACCGAACAGCCAGAAGCTATCATTTGAAACAAAAAGAAAGAATGTTTAATGGGTCATATGCTGATAGGATTTTCAAAGAATCGAATTTTATTTATTTTGTTCTAATCCAATTTTGGTATTTTGAGCAAATTCCAAATTCCGATCGTTCAGTTATATGGCAGCTATATGATATAGACGGCTGATCCCAATGAAATTTGTTAGATCCAATCAATTGGCACAAAATATAATCTGTAGAATGTTTTAAGGTTTTATCGTCAAAAAACACGAATGTTGAGTCATTTTCGGTCTTGCAGTTATATGGAACTTATAAACTATGAAATTTGGGGTATGTCGTATTAATTTGAATAGAATCTATAGAATTTATAATTCTAACTCTCTAAGTCTAAAAACACCAAAGCTATGTATGGCATTTCAACCTAACCCAAGGGTATACAAATTTATGACTATTTTTTTGACAATTTTAATGAAAAATTTTTGCGCAAAACCCCTTTTATTTTTTTTTTAAACCATTTTAAGCCATTTTTTTTTTTTTAATAAATCAAATTTTGGAAAAAATTGACGAGATCACCACAGAGCTTAATTTTATCGAGGACGCTTCTGACAACGGCTACAGAAGTTGAATTAGAATTTAAGAAATGCAGCTTTCAAGGTCGGGCAACGGCGTTTTACTTAGACTACTAAAGAAAAACAGAAAAACATATATCGGGAGAAATTTTCATTATTAATTTAAAAAAGAGGTTGTTTTAAATAATTTAAAGACACAGTACAATACCGCTTTATAAGTCGGGTGAACAACCCACATCAATAGAATAATTTTTTATTGAAGATTGTAGTTCAATATAATGGATTTTCATGTCAATGTTTGGCTGCTTCCACCTTTTGACAAAAATATGGCTGAGAACCCACCAGATATCAAAAATGTTGCTGAATTTGTAAGCATAGATTTTCAGGTAGTTATACAGGGTTTATTGCATTATCGTGAATTTCAGAGATTATAAGAAAGAAAGAAATATACACATAAAAATGTATTTGAATTTGCATAAGGACATATTACTATTATTAATAATATCTAGTCTTATTTATTTGCAGAAAAACAAATTTTTTCTGAACTGCGTTCCTTGTCTCGATGGAATATTTAAAATCAAATTTCACCCAAAAGTATGCAACATCATTGTTTTTAATAATCTAGTTTTTGAAAGGTAGTTAAACTATAAAAAAATGTTTATAAATGGAAAGGGCGTGAATAAAAGAGGAGTATCGGATATCCTAAGATGGGATATGAGGGCATAAAATTAGAAAAAAAAGTGTCAATATTGTGTCAACCTCATTTAATTATTTTAATACTGAAAGTCTGTATTTAGAAGTCTATAAGTATATGTAGTACTGCTCCCAGCCTACGCAGTGCATCTTACAGAAAAACAGAATGCTAACAAAGTAGTCAATAAGGGAAAGAAGCAAAATGAGTGTGGGCTAAAAACAACAAACAGGCACAGAGGAAAAGGGGCGGGACCGTGGTAGAGGGGACTGTGGTGTGTTTGACGGTGATATCTAGGAGAAATTTCGAATTGGATGTCTTGGATGGAATTTTGTTTTCTTACCAGATGTCGTTCTCGAGCATGCTGCACCCGGTCGGGAGTCCTCCGATCAGCGTCACGCTACCAGTACACGTCTGAATTGGGGCAAGAACACGCCCGAAAGATGCTGCCCCAGATGCACTTGCCACGGCGCAGAAGAAATCAGGACATGGGCCGCTGCTTGCGTCGATGTCAGCGTTGCAACCAAAAGTGGAACACGGTGCCAGCCAAGGGTGAGTGTCTATGCGCGGGCTTGTGTTGGCAAAAGAAATTTACGATACGCGAACGGCGAACATTTCAGTTCCAGCCTTCAGTTCACCACCTCATGCACTCGCACACATACATATGTATATATGGGCACTTGCATGAAACACGGACAAGCTGCCACCCCCGCATTAATGTATTCGCCAAATACAGGGCAGATCGATCACATATGACCCGTTCAGGAACAAATTGCGAGTGGTATGATTGTGGTCTTTGTTTTTTAAAAACTGTTTTGAAGTCCAATTCTACAAGCGTCTGAGCTTGTGTGTATGTGTATATATGTGTTTATGTGCTCTTGAGATGCGACCGGTTTGTTTGCCATAAAAAGTTGTCCAGGTATTAACACTAAGAGATCGATTTATCAGCTGCACTAAACTGCATTTACTATAAACATTTAACAGAAGGGGGCTTCGCGATTTTGCATTAATCTTCTTGAAAATGCGTCTAATTGGCGGTGAGCGTATAGTTTGTTTACTATGACCAGTCAGTGTTGCCAGATTCTAAATTGGATTTTCCCCTAACAGTTGCCTTGTCAAAAAACGGACTAAAAAATCCACATATTTTAAAACGAAATTTCTATAAACTGTGACGAAGATTTAATTTTCATTGTCAATAAAACAGTGTCGAGACGGTCGTAAAATATCAAGATATTTTTTTTTTATATGAATAATACTGTTATTCATAAAAATATAAAAATATTGATACTTTTGTATATGAATAATACGGTTATTTTGCCGCCTAGCAAGTGGACAGGTTCTATACTTGGTATCCTTCCAAGGAGTTTTTTTTTGGATTTTCATCATTGCTCGGCCACATGGTAAAACAGGAAATTTAAAGCGATCGCTTAAATCTTTTCCCAATAAATTACTAAAATTTAATTTAGATGTGGATGTTGTTATCCCATAATAAACTTCTATAATATCAGCCCAGTTCAAACTGTTTGGAAATTTTCCCACGCCCCTCCTAAAAGTATGCAACAAAATCTAATTATTAAAATATATACGTCGAGTTTTTTCGATAAGCTTACATTTTTGGTAAATACAAAATAAGGTCTAACCCAATATTTGTTTCTTCTATTTGTATCTTATTAATGATAGGCTAATTATGTCTTATATTTTCTATAATTCCTTTCCTTTTTCTTTTTTAAAGGGTATTGTAATTCTATTACCCATACCCATAACATGAGTTAAGAATAAGTAATAATTCATTTTTAAATATTATGAATTATTTACATTTTAACCTTTACATGAAAGAAGTACCTAATCATGAAATTATAAAAAAAATTAATAAGTGAAAAATCCAGCTTTGCTGTTCAGCCCTTAAACAGTTCTGCAAAGCGGTACACAGTTTTCCAGCCCTTCTCAGCACTGCTTGGGTGCTAGTGAAAAGTCAGCAGGGAAATGAAATGCAAAAATAACTGAGTTGTGGACCATAACGTAAACATAAAAGCCACTTATATATCTGACCACCAAGTGGCTAAGATACAGGCGTGACACCCAGAATATCCAGCTGCCGGGTGAGGAAGTGACATCACGGGCACTGCACTGAGCTGATTCGTTCTTTGGAACGATATTTATTAAATGGCAAATGGCAACAACGCCACTACAAACGAAGAGGCCACAGCTAACAAACAGTGCAAGCAGGAGCCTCGGAACATGCAGCAGCGTCCCCACACAACAAGCGGCGAGGCGGCAGCGGCAGCGGCTTCCACAGAATTCGCAACGGTGGCAGTAAATGATCTAGTAGCTGATCTCTGTCATACCGAACGAATGGCAGACTCTAGCGGAATTCGACCCACAACATTTTCTGGCACTTCGGGTGCAACGTCGGGATCTGGACCGGCTTCCTCATCTTCTTTTTCATTCAAGCACTTTCTCAGCAGCACTGGCACTGTGACGGCACCGACAAGTACGGTGACATCGGTGGATGCACCTGTAGCAGTTCAGACATCTACAGGTGCGCGCCCCAAAGTACCCCAATCTGCTTCCACCTTCCATATGCAACCGTCAGATGCGAACGGCTCCAGCGCCTCCTCTAAAATGAAGCGTTCACCTCGATTCAGTTCATTCGACTCGCAGGCGAGTCTGGCAGAATATGCTGCCTGCGGAGGGGCTCCTGGCTGTAGTAGTGGCACTCAGCGGCACTTGCGACTAGATCTGCGGATGGAAAACCACGCCGTCGAAAATGATCACGTGGCACTGGCTCAAGTTCGCAATAGCAGGCTCTATGACGAGCAGGTCGATGAAGGTAAGTTGTACCTAGAGTAACTTGGTAAATAAACTTTACATTAAAATCAACGCATAGATATCTTTCCCTCAGCCGCATCGAATCTTCAAGCGCTTGAGACAGGGTCTGGCTATGTACAAAGGTCGTACTCCAGCTATGAGATGCCTCGCCCAGGAACGTGTCCCTCGTCTTCACCACGTCGTCGTCAAACCGGAAACAGAGAACAACGTCCTAACCGACTGGTCCTCCCTGGTGGCCCAAAATTAAAGCTTGACTTACCCTTGGACACGGTACCTGGGACTAGCGCGAGTACGAATTGTGGGGCTGCAGCTACAGCCGCCCTGCCCGACTTCGTTCAAGATCATCTTACAGACGCGAGATGTGCAAGCCAGGACGGGCGCCTAAGTTTACCTCCTGAGTCCCCTCCAGGTGCAGCAGAAGCGCCCTGCGGTCCAATAGGTCAGCTACCGTCGGCATTAGCCTCCATGGATGTGACCAGCCCTGGTGCCTTACCTGGCACGGCAAGCGAACCACCCGCTGGCTCCACTGTAAAAATGCTGCCTGACTTTCTGTCGGACGGCCCTATAATGCACTCATCTCAGCGATTAGCCGACGTGGCCATTGGACTGCCGTCGAACTCCATGGACTCTCCTCCTCAACAAGCAGCTGGCACAATGCAATTGCCAGCCTTGCTGCAGGAAAACGAAAGCCTTAAACGGGAGCTACAGGAGACGCTTTTTGAACTTAACGCTCAGACCAGGAGAGCTAATGATTTTGAGAAGCAACTGCTGCAATTAACAGAAGCGATGCGAAGACGCGAGGCGGTGGTCACAACGTCAAACACGCAAACCACTCAGCGTCTGCGTCGTCAGGTGGCGGCGTTAGAGGTATGTGATTCAATCAAAGGCTCTAGCCTCTAGGTTAGGAAACCATCAAAAAAAGAGTAGAGTTGGATAGTTTTTACCATAAACATATATTCCTTGAGTCAAAACATACAAAAATATAAAATAATTATGTAAAATTAAATTTCCTGGAGCTATGGCTATAGTAGTCGAACTCCACTTATTGTTTCTCAATATATTTTCCAAACTTTGATTGGAAATTTAAATCGGATTTATTTAAAAAATGTAATATAAAAAACATAAACTTTCTCTTATGTATTTCTCTGTCCCAATCTTTTAAGCATAGTGGTACGTAAAAAAAATACGTACTTATTGATTAACCCGTTACATATCCTGTACGTTTTCAAATATTCAATATTATACATTTATTGCTTACATCCGGATTAATGGAAATTGGTAGAGCATTTATATCCTTTCAATGGGTGTAATAATTTCGCTAAAAAGTGTGCAAAGCACTGTTGGAGTCATTTCAGATCCTATAAAGTATACATATTACATTTATTAGATTAATAATATTTTCTCTGAGTTGTTATTGGCTAATCAAATTTTTTCCCTTTCACCTAAATCTGTCCCAAACCAAATGACGTTTGGAAAATTTTTGGGATACAAATATTATATAACTTTTGATTAATGTATAGTTTATAAATTTTTTTATGAGAATTTTTATGAGAAGAATTCTCTTTGCGCACACCAATGAATGGGGCTCATATTAATAGCCATAAAACTTTTGTTTTAGTCACTTTTTTTTACAGCTTTTCAATTAAAAATTAAAATTTCCACATACACACTTTTTGATATAAGTGTTTTCAAATGTTAAACGATTTTAGGCAGAGCTTTTCGCTGTGCGTAGCGCCAATGCATCTGATGGCGCCACGGGAGGAGTCCCTGTGGTCACTCCAGTTAGCGGCAGTGGGAGCGCCAACAGCAGCGGTAGCAACTCATCGCGTCCGTCCAGAACGCAGCAGTTGTCAAGGGATTTGATGCGCGCCGCCGACACTGCCGAACAAAATTTAAGGTAAGAAGACAAATCTGTCGAGTTGATTTTTTGCTAAAAAGTCTTTAAACATGTTTCCTTCACAGGCAACTCTTAACTGGCGTAGACAACCTTCGTCAGATGGCGTCTAACCTTGACCAACCAGTTGAGGGTACCACATCACCTTGCAGCCCCGATTTATATAGCGATTTCCATTAATTGGCTAACATGGACTGCGTAACGCTATAGAAGTGCCCCAAAAGGAATGTAGATTTTTGTGTAACCATTGTAGACTCCAAAACCAAAAGAGCTTCTTACAGAAAACCCAAAAAATATTCTTACTGAAATCTAATATTTTGCATTGGGCTGCACACTGTCGAGGAAGATTTGATAAGGGTTGCCTGGAATTGCAATGTGAGAATCAAAGCGAAAGCACGTGATGTTGATGGATAAAGGAAATATATTATTATTTGGGGAACAGAAAGTTATACTTATGGATGTTATTTAACAGCGCATTGTACAACAGGACAGACCAGTCTGCCCTGGGGAAAGTCTTGCACAGACGATACTCATTTTGTTAAAAAAAAACCAATGACTTTTCTGTGCACCTTAGTAGATTGTGCTTTATACCTAGTAAACCATAATTAAAATAAACTGTTGAGACTAAACGCTCTGTAACTAGTATTTGTTTATTTTGACCAAGTGCAGGTAAAAATTCCAGCTAAAAAGTAATACAAAAAGTCTAAAATTTCTGGACCAAGTAAAGAATCTGTGACGAACGTCTTTCATTTTTAAAAGTTTTTGGGTATTATAAATTGCTTCATCACAGATGGTAAATCTCTTAAAACGAATCGTAAGCTAAAATTCTAAACAGAAGATTTGTTCAACCTATGTACATATATAAAGCTATATCCTTCAACAGCCATATAACTGATCATAAATTCCATTACTTGGTGTTTTGAAAGATAGAAGGTTAGGACTTCTTACAGATTCTATTTTTGAGCGGTCAACTATATCCTCGTTCGAATTGACCCAACGGAGTTTTTGACAATAGATTCTATTGAATAGAAGCTTAAAACTTTCAAAAATTGTGCAGAATAAATTGTTTTAACTATGAAATTGTTACAAAGATCTGGCAATCTGGTATGGAATTTGTTCTTTTATATTTAACCTTTGAATTTTTAACCATAATTTGCATAATTTAAAAAAAACTAAGAAATATTTTTTATTACATTTTTTGAACAAAATAATTTTGTGCTTTATGTTCATTGGGAAAAAATAATTTTGTATACAGTCTTAATTTGGTTGATGTCTTAGATGCGTTAGTGCACACACCTCTGTTATGGTTTGGGTCTTTGATGAGAAAAAAAAATATTCATCAACAACTCTAGTAGTATTTTCAGGTATATGAATCGTCGTCATTGTGGTCGGACGCGTTTTGAGTGTGCAACCGAAAATTTGTTTATAATTTTAATTTATATACGTAAATTTTAATTTATATATATTTGTGTACATTAGTGATAATGACCAAACGACTAATTGGTGAGTTTAGCTTCAGATAAGACATACAACGAATTTCTAAGACATTATACTGCCTCTAATCTGTGGGATCTCAAAGGTCACTCTAGGATTTGAATTTCCATCACCTGATCTTTCATTTATTTCCACTGTTTACTTTATTTATCAGATAAATAAATCACCCAAATAATCATTTAATTATGCCTTATTAAAAAACGGCATAGATTCTAGCAAGATCGAATAACTGTTAATGTTATGTACTAGCATATATGTAAGTACACGTGAATATAAATTCGTGAATTTTAGAAATATCTGAGAGTCAGTTTTTTTGACACGTATTTTTAAACAATTTTATCTGATTCTCGATATAATCTTAAATATAATAACTTCAAATGGTGATAATTTTCTTTTCGGGTTTAGAACTATTATTTTTTGGACCGCTAATCTTCTCAAAGAAAAGGTAATTGACTTGGTGCTGATAAGTATAAGATGGAAGGCAGATAATTCAAGTGTGGACCCCCAGGCACTGCGAATGAAATGCTCTGTGTGCTAGGTGGGGCTTACTTCTTATCTGATCAAATTAAAAAACTGCTTGACTATTAATAGCAGACCCTAAAAGATGGTTTTTATTTCTCTGCAAGAGATAGCGTATTTGGGTGACCAAAAATTAAAAAAAAAATAATTGAAATTAAGTACACTTTTTTTAAATTTTCCTTTTCCACTTTTAAGTCTTCTTGCTGTAGGTCGAAGGTCATAAGCTGTTTATAATAACCGCATGAGTAATTTAAAGTCAAGACATAAAAAAGTCAGGTGGGTCTAATGTTTAAAGTTCCTTTTTATAAAAATTTAAGCCCCAACTAAAAAAAATATATATAAAGGTTCATAATACTCGTTTTTCTCATCAGACGTCAGATTGACATGTCAATAAACACATTGACATGTGCATAAAATAATAATCCGAATCTTGTCGCAAAAGAAATATAACTTCATTAAATGAGGGCTCTTATGGCACCTGAAAGAATATGACGAAAATTATGGTAACCAATAAAGAAAGTTTTTTATAAGCCTCATGGACATATATGCAACATATTTAAAATGTTCAATTAAAAAAAAAATGTTGCCCCTTTATGAATGAAATAAATTTATATGCCTTTTTTATATGAAATAAAGTATCTTTATTTTATTTAATAACACAATAATTTTTATAGCCTTGCAGAGGGTATTATTTTATTTTATTTAATAACACAATAATTTTTATAGCCTTGCAGAGGGTATTATAATTTTGTCCAAAAGTGTACAACGCAGTGAAGGAGAAATTTCCGATGCCATAAAGTATATACATACATATATTCTTCATCAGGATCACCTACTGAGTTGATACGAGCATGTCCGTCTGTCTATCTGTTTCTACGCAAACTAGTCTCTCAGTTTTACGTGAACTAGTCTCTTAGTTTTAAAGCTATCGAATTGAATAGCCGTCCTTCTTTCACGGAACGGCCGGTATCGGCCGACTATAGCTGTCGACTATAGCTATCCTATAACTGCCATATAACTGATTGATCGGAAATGGTATAACTTTGGTGTTTTTAAAGTTAGAGAGTTCAGATTTTATATGAATGCTATTAAAATAATACGGCGAACCAAATTTTATAAGGATCGGAAGACTATACCTATAGCTGCCATATAACTGAACGATCGGAATTGGTACTTGTTATTTGATAATGATACCAACTTTGGTATTTTTGAAGATTGGGATTGGAAGCTTGGGACTTTTTTAGATTTTTTATTGTAATAAATTGGTTATATTACGAGGGTCGTCCAACTAAATTCGATGTTTGCGATATATGTATATCCGTTTTTAACTGCAAGAGTATATCAATTTCGGCTCCGCCCGAATTTAGCTGTCCTTTCTTGTTTTTTACAAACTTCAATGAGAATTTACTTAAAAGAGTTTTGGCTTATTATTATTTTTATAACAGCCGACAGCAGAAGGCTTCTGCCGCACTCCTCCATTCGATGGACCTCAAGTTTCACACTGGATTCCGAGTTGACGGCAGCACTAAAAAACCAAGGACAGACCGAAATGCCAAAGTGTGAGCACACACCAAAGGCTTATGTCGGACCCAGCTATGAACGAATCCTTGAGACAAGACGCACCCATCTGACTCCCAATCTGTTAGCACACTTTAAAAAACCATTGGTGATCCACGCAGGACACATGCAGTGGCTGTTCGATCACGAGGGACGTCGATACTTGGACATGTTCGGTGGAATTGTTACCGTATCTGTGGGACATTGTCACCCGTAAGATGAGTTCATACATTTTAACATAAATTAAATAACCTCTGCTAATCTAATCTCATTCTTTAAAAACCTCCTCGATAACCCCAATTTAATTTAAAATATTATTTTTATTTACAGTACACCCAGTCCTTTTTTCGCGAAAAAAAAATCGCGTAAAAAAAGTCTTACCAAAACAACTGCACCGGCCGCTAACTAAATGACTTATGACTAGATTTGCAATAATTGATACACATAGAGTAAAATTTTGTTGTTGGGACTTCCCCGTATTCCCCTGAATAATCCGCTTAAAAAAAGAAATTTGCGCTGCAAAAATAACCGCGTTAAAGTGAAATCGCGTAAAAAGAGATCGCGTAAAAAAAGGACTGGGTGTATATACATAGTTGTATATGTATATATACATATATGTATATATTAATATACCAAATAAAACAAATAAACTGCCGATGCTTATATACCAATGCAGTTAAGATCGGCAATATATATCAAATATCGGTTATAGTTCGTCTTGCCTTATGAGAATTTATATATAAAACCGATTTCTTAGAACACAAAATCAGGGACCGTAATCATTATAAGTAATATTTTAAAAATTACTTTGTAATGATTACTTTTCGATTTTTAATTTTTTAAATCAAGACTAATAATTATTTTTGATCGAAAAAAATAAAAATCACAAATAATCATTAAGCTTAAACAAAAAAAATAAAACTCAAAAATAATGATTATTTGTGATTTTTATCTTTTTTTATCAAAAAAAAAACTCACCAAGCAATAACTTTTGATCCTTTGAGGATATTGCCAATATTGTCCTATGTCTTTATAAAGGAACCCTAGAGCAATAATTGACAACAACAACAACAAAAAAAAAATGCATTTTACCTGTGTTTGTTGCAATTATTTAATATAAGGTCAACTGTTACATATAGAGCAGCAGCAGCAGATATACACAATTACCAAAACAATGATAATAATGATTATGATAATCATCATAATGATCAACCAGTAAAACAATTAGGTACATTAATTTTCAATTTATTATGCATTTATGCGACCAAAGGTGCAACTTGTCGAGCGAGTCGCTGTCAAAATTATTATTTCTAAAATTAAATAAAAATTATAAAAATACATAAAATTCATATTGTCATAAATGCATAATAAATTTTAACAAAAATTTTTTAAGATCAAAAATAATGTTTAACCATAGAAGAATAAATATAACAATTAAAAATTAAAAATCATCAAGGATATTCATAGTGTATCCTTAAAGGATAAAAACGTGCTAGTCAAGCTTGTTCTATGTTGATTGGAAGTGATTGATTTATTCATTTAACAAGAACGGAAAGCTAACTTCGGGCGGAGCAGAAGTTGATATACCCTTGCAGTTAAAACCAGATATATATCACCAAAATCGGATTGAATTCGCCGATCCTCTTGAGAATATGATAATATAACCAATTTATTACAATAAAAAATCTAAAACAGAGTACCAAGCTTTCATCTTCAAAAATACCAAAGTTGGTATATTTACCAAATACCATCTCCGATCGTTTAGTTATATGGCAGCTATAAGATATAGTCGGCTGATCGTTATGCAATTTGGTAAGTTATATTATTTTGCCAAGAATAGCATTCGTACCAAATTCGAATTCTCTAGCTTTAAAAACACCGAAGTTATAGCATTTCCGATCAATCAGTTATATGGCAGCTATAGGATATAGTCGGCCGATCCTTATGAAATTTGGTAGATCGTATTATTTTGCTAAAAATAGCTCCCGTACAAAATCTAAACTATGTAACTATCAAAACACCAAAGTTATACCATTTCCGATCAATCAGTTATATGGCGCTATAGGATATAGTCGGCCGATCCCGGCCGTTCTGACTTATATACTGCGTGCAAAGGAAAGAAGGGTGTGTGCAAAGTTTCAAGACGATAGCTTTAAAACTGACAGACTAGTTCGCGTAGAAACAGACAGACAGACAGACGGACAGACGGACCGACGGACATGCTCATATCAACTCAGGAGGTGATCCTGATCAAGAATATATATACTTTATAGGGTCGGAGATGTCTCCTTCACTGCGTTGCACACTTTTGGACAAAATTATAATACCCTCTGCAAGGGTATAAAAATAGCGACAATAATCATTATTTACGGTCCCTGCACAAAATTTAAAAAAAACCCAAGCTCAGTTGAGTCGTTGCCGATCCTTACGAAATATGGCATGTCTTTTCAATTTTCCAAAAATAAAATGCATAGAAAATCCCATCTGTCTTTAGGCAGACAGATAGACGGACGTGATTATATCGACTCTGAAGGAGATCCTGATCAAGAAAATATACAAAATATATGTACATACGAGGTGTGTTCAAAAAGTAAGGTGACTTTTGAAATTTCGCGGGCAACATATTTTCGATTATCGATTTTTTTGTTTTGTTATATTGGTACACTCTTCCCTAACATCTGTACCAAGTTTCAATGGAACATCCTCTTTTGTTTGGTTGTGAGAGGCGTAAAGTTACAAGTTATTTTGCGAGCTCGGCGATTTTATGCTATCGAAAAATATGGATCAAAGGATTTGCATCAAATTTTGTGTAAAAAATAAAATTAAGTGCTCTGAAACACTTGAAATGTTGACAGTGGCATACGGTGAAACTGTTCTGAGTAAAAAAAATGTGTACAAGTGGTACAAACTCTTCCAAGATGGCCGGGAAGATGGAAGAATTCATGGCTTTTGCATCACGATAATGCCCCTGCTCACTCATCTTTGCTTGTGAGAGATTTTTTGGCCAAAAACAACACCACAATAATGCCTCAGCCACCATATTCACCGGATTTGGCCCCATGTGACTTTTTCTTGTTCCCAAAACTGAAGAGACCTATGAAAGGACGGAGATTTGCAACGATTGAAGAGATAAAGACTGCATCGCTGCAAGAGCTCAAGGCTATACCGAAAAGTGCTTATGGGAAGTGCTTTGAGGATTGGAAAAACCGTTGGCATAAGTGTATTGTATCTGAGGGGGATTACTTTGAAGGGGACAACATAAATATTGATAAATAAATTAATAGTTTTTCTTGAAAATACAAAGTCACCTTACTTTTTGAACACACCTCGTATATTCATTCAGAGTCTGAAATGATTGCATCACTGCGTTGCACACGTTAAACCCTCTGCAGGGGTATAACAACACCTAAGAACACCAAGTCCTTTGGACCCTCCACTTAATTTAACATTTTATCTCTTTCGCAGGAAAGTTAATCAAGCACTGAGCGAGCAAAGTTCCAAACTGTGGCATACGACTAATATTTATATGCACCCCAAGATTCATGAGTACGCCGAACGACTAGTAGCAAAGTTTCCGGGTAATCTGAAAAGCGTCTGCTTCGTAAACTCCGGTTCAGAGGCAAATGACATGGCCATGCTCTTGGCGCGGATGCACACCGGCAACCAAGACATTTTGTCACTCCGTAACGCTTACCACGGAATGTCGCCGTACACGATGGGTCTGACCGCGCACTCCACTTGGCGCTTTCCCCTTCCCGGTGTTAACAACGGATTAATACACGTAATGAATCCGGACCCGTATCAGGGTATTTGGGGAGGCTCAGCCTGCAGAGACTCACCCGTGCAAACAAAGCGCGAGTGTCAGTGTCAGGACTCTTGCCAAGCCGGAGACGCATATTACAACCAACTGGAGGAGACGTTTAAATTCTCGCTACCACGCGGCAAAGTCGCAGCCATGTTCGCAGAGTCGATTCAGGGTGTTGGGGGCACAGTTCAATTCCCCAAGGGCTACCTAAAGCGGGCAGCTAGCCTTGTGAAGTCCAACGGTGGTCTATTTGTGGCAGATGAAGTTCAGACTGGGTTTGGACGCACTGGAGAGCACTTCTGGGGTTTTGAGGGTCACGACTATCTGCCAGACATCGTGACAATGGCTAAAGGAATAGGTAATGGATTCCCATTGGCAGCCGTAGTCACCACGCCTGAGATTGCCGCATCACTAGGTGAAGCTCTACATTTTAACACATATGGTGGCAGTCCCTTAGCTAGTGCGGTTGGACTTGCTGTGCTAGATGTTATTGAGGAGGATGAGCTCCAACGCAACTCATTGGATGTAGGCACCTATTTTCTCAAGGGCTTAGCCGAACTGCAGCAACGATTTGAAATTATAGGAGATGTTCGTGGAAAAGGGCTAATGATCGGCGTGGAACTGGTCGGTGATCATAAGAAGCGGACGCCCCTGCCTTCCCCGCATGTTCTGGATATATGGGAGACGTGCAAGGACCTTGGAGTGTTGTTCGGACGTGGTGGGCTACACGGAAATGTGAGTTTTATCCAAGAATTATTAAAAAATGATCCACATCTGAGGTCCTTTGCCCGGTGTTTTGGCTCATCTTACTAACAAGTCTTATGGGAGTTTTCAGGTTAACTTGGGTTCTGTAATACTCCCTTGGGACCTTTATCATTTTCGTACTGTCTTTATATGTACATCTCTTATATAATTTCACAGGTTCTACGCATTAAGCCGCCAATGTGTATTAATAAAGCGGATGCAAAGTTCGCCGTGGATGTGCTTGCCGAAGCCATCACATTATCACTAACAAAGAAACTGTAGCCTTGAAGCCTTGGATACTTCGGAGCCTTTGGGGACGATTGGAGGCTCTCCATTTGCATTTATTAATATAGTGACAGTATATATACACATGTAGTATCGGAACTGTTTACAAAAGTAGACAATTTCTACCCCATTTTTCTTCATTTTGCCCGTGGATTGGAAGCAAAAATAATTGGTTTATTTTGTTTACTGCATAGGAATTTTTAAATTTGTATTTAACTAATTACAATAAATATTATAAATGATAAAAAAAAATTGCACAGTCTCAGAGTTCCTGTAAACTTCTATAAAACAAAGATAGCTTTTAAAATTATCTGAGCCAAACTATCTGAAAGATTTAGTCTTGGTTGTTTTATAGCGGACCTTTGCAACAAAACTCCAGTTTCGTTTTTATCTATTCAAGTTTTGAAGTTAAAAAAATGTAAACAAAGTAAGAATATCATTTTTCTTAGTTTATAATTAAAAAAGAAATTGTGTTGTTAAATATAAATAATGGAAATTTTATAAAAAGGAATTCGAAAAAATAAATTCATTTAAGTAACCTATAAATTTTATTATTTTAGCATTTTTCTAAATTTACGTGATGTTTTAAACCCACTGGTGCCTCAAAAATTGTTTTACTTGGTCATTTCAAACTAACCAAGGGCATCTAATGGTCATAGAACCGAAAAATAATACAAAACTAAATACTCAATCAAATATTTCGTTACTTCCCACTCAGGTACTGAGCTGCAGGCCCCCACTTTGCTTGACTAACGATAACATCGACTTCAGCCTGGACGTTCTGAACACTGCCCTTAAGAAGTATATTAGTAAAAGACCGCGAAGCTGGAGATATGGCCAGAAGGCAAGCTAGCAAATTTTTTCTTAAAACTTTTTTATTGTATGACGCTCAAATAGTGTTTTTAGCAACGTCAAAAAATACTTAATAAAAAAACTTTGTTTCGAACTTTCGACTTAGCAGATATAGACAGTTGAATATATATACAATTTTGCGGATGATCCAACAAATGCACCTTGGAAGGACCTTGGCTTACTTATATATATGTATTATATATAAAAGTTTAAATTCCTTAGAATAACGTATTGTTTGGCATCGTAATTAACTTGAGCTATTTAATACTAGCACAACTAATGCAAAAATACAGTCTTTTTCCAACTGTTCAAGAGATTCATTTGAACTTTAGAAGCTCAGGGAACTTAATCAGAGAATATCCTGGTCTCGTGAATCTTGTTACACCTGCAGTTCCGGGTGTTTACTTTCGTTATCATAATCCGCGCTTAAAAGTGACTCGGAAAGCTCCTTCCGTGCCTTTTGCACTACCCACAACATAAGCACAACGCCACAAACGACCTTCGAAAAGAAAAAAACAAATTATATAGGAAAATTTTAATAAATGAAGATATACCTCAAAGGCAAAACTAAGATATCCCGTCACCCTGGTGTGGTTGTCATTTAGCACCTCGTGCATGGATCTTAAAGTAGAGCCCAAGTACACATTGATAGCCTGTGCTGGCAATAGGCCAACCAAACTGGCTAGTTGGTAATCCTTTGAATTGATCGAACTAACCTGGGAGAAAAAATATTAGAACTTTGTTTATTTTATAAATATATATTTATTGATAAAATTAAAGTTAATAATAGGGTAAGTGTGTAATAAAAAATAATAAATATTACTATTTTTCGACGTTTAATATTGTGCACGTGACATATTTGTACATATGTACGTATATTTTCATACCTTGCACTCGTAGAGTACAAGGGTATTGTACATTTGGTACATTTGTATTCGAAACATTGTAACATAGATAATTAATAATCTCCGACTCCATAAAGTATATACATACATATATTCTTGACCAGCATCAACAAGAGTCAAGAGTCGATATAGCCAAGTCCGTTTGTGTGTATGAAAGCGTGGATCTCAGAAACTATAAGAAATAATGCTATAGGGTGGAGCAGTCGAATTAAATAATCGTACAGGCAATCGCAGGCAGATGAAACTGAATAATCAAATTATGATAGACCAGTTTATGGTGCTAAGCAGTGACTTAATAAAATGAACAGAGAGTGTGGCACGACTAAACATAGCGAAGCTAAAGATCTCGATAGCGGAGAGGGCGGTCCGATATAGACCTTAAGGAGCTAAAGCTCTCTTAAGATAGTTGTGTTGAAGTTGAGCGGCCGAGAAAGAGTCGCCCTTAGGGCAATATGCCTTAGTTAATAATAATAAATAAACTATAAACTAATTCAACGGCTTCTGACTGACCCGACGTGATTCTTGATCAGAGGATCAAGACCCTTGCAGAGGGTGTTATAATTTTGGTCAAAAATGTGCAACCCTGTGAAGGAGAAATCTCTGACCCTATATATATCTCTCTGAATATATCTCTGAAGTATATATTCTTGATCAGAATCACCTCCTGAGTTGGTTATTTTATGATATTCTCATAAGAATAGACAAACTATTTCCGGTTTCCGGTTTTAACTGCAAGGGTATATCAACTTCGGCTCCACCCGAAGTTAGCTTTCCTTTCTTGTTATAGTTCACATAGCCAAGTCGATACACTCACCCCAAATATGACATTCTGCAGCCCAAATGGAATGGGCGTTAGTCGAGTAAGTAGCACAACACGGAAAGCCTTCTGTCCAGATATCACGCGAAGAATGGCGCGTCCCGTATCATTCTTAATCAACCTAAAAAAAATGATTAAAAATTTGAAATGAATAATGCTTTTTTATTTTTGTATTTCGATTGGCATTGCCTTAATGTCTAATTAAACAGCCGACAAAATTCAATTTTTTCCGCGGCACCCCTAAGAGAAGAGATTAAGTGTTACCTTATATTGAATTATATAGGACATTTAGTTGCCTTGAGCAGCTTATTTTTTAGTCCATATCATTTTTAAAATGTGTATGTTCAAAGTAAAATTAATAGCATCAAGCAGTTATCACTCTTGGGATACATTGATGATTAATTTCGAAAAATGTTTCTGTGCCATTTTTTTTAATTATTAAAATTAGTAAAAAATATGTTATGTAAGATGTAACATTCAGAGCACACACGAAGCCAATTGATTTTTTGGCCAATTTTTCGTCAAATTGTTTTTTGACCTACCGAATTTTATAAGGACTGATTGACTATATCCTAGACCTGTTATTTAGCAGAACGATCGGAAATTATCAAACTTTGGTATTTTTAAAGATATAAACTTGGTAATTTTTTAAATTTTGTATTCTAAGAAATTGGTTTTAACTCCAAAAAAGATGGGACAAAATCGGCTCCGCCCGAAGTTAGTGTTCCTTTCTTGTTTGTAGTTCTTTTGAAATTTAAGTTTACTATGCACATTAAAGAAATCTCAGCGTGAGATTCTCTCCGATATGCAATATTTTTCACAGTTTCAGAAGATTTCCCTGAACTCAGCAATGGCATGAAAACAGTTCTCTGGAATGGATAATGAGAAAAGATGTCGCCGCCTTCGAGAAGTCGCCGCTTGTTTCCACAAGGATCGATTCCCTCATGACATACCACTATCACGACTAAAATAGAATAGCTCCAATAGAATATAATAACTCTGCCATAGCTCCAAGCTTCCGATATGTCTTAATAAAGGGCCCCGTTTTTGGGTCCACCAGAAAGATAAGGATAATCGTGGCCGCGAACAATCCTAAAGGTATTAAAATTCGGAACAATAGTAAAATAGGCTACTACTAGCACGTAAACAAAGCCCCCATTTGCCTTCAAAATGGAGCTTTACACGCAGACTTTTATTTTATTTGTTTACTAAGGTCCTTCAGAACTACCGCCCTATCTAAATGGATCACGTCTGGAATAAGAACAGTGTTGTGCTGTGGCGTATTACGCAGGTGGCTGGGGGTCAAGATGGGGCAGTGGATTAGTATGTATCTTATGGATCAGTGCTGCAAAGGGGAAGAGGCATACGTCTGGCGAACTCTGAAGGGGCAGCACATCGCATCAACTTGACTTGGCCAGAGCGGAGCAGCCACTCTTGAGGAGCTCTCGCCAGACTGAGCACTTCAAATTGTAAACTTGGAGGATGTAAGAAGTAGAATCAATTGTCGTGTTACTCTCAAAATTACTAAAAAAAAATTATAACCAAACGTCTAAGCGTCTAACCTAAATACATACATATGTACATGAAATAGGGTATTCAATATTAAAATACCTTAGATTTAATAAGTAATAGATTTTAAACATTTCTTTTAATATCTGATGTACCGACACGTCTATTAAAAAATTGTATATTAATTATAAAAGTTTTTAGATAACATACACTCAGTTTAAAAGCTCACCTGTGTACTGGTATACGGTGGCGACACGAACGAATTGTAGCATGGGCAATAGCGACCCCTAAATTCGCGCCCAAAGTCACGGTCAATAAACCGCGAAGACAACCAAACAGGTAGCCTGCTGTAATGAGCAAGACGAAGTAGCCAACTACTACCGGAAAGCTAACCACTGTAAAGAGCCCCATGAAAACGGTGAACATTATCCAGTTATTCTGCTCCTCAATCCAAAGCAAAAGTTGTCGAGCGTAATCCCTCGTCAACCAGCCAACTAAGAGCAGCCCTCCTATGATCGAGACTGGCAAAAGGAGTCCCAAGTACCAGTTGAGTACTACAAAAGAGTGGGCGCGTGCCCAGCAAGATCCCCGCATCCGATAATGGTGCACAGTTGCTGAGGTGTTAAAAGAGCGGGAAACTCTGCCTTCGATGGCACTGCTAAGGAGGAAAGTATCACATTCAGTGGCCTGAATGTCTTTGTTCGCATTAATAGATGAGTCCAGAACGGACAGTGGCGCAGAAGTGGAATTGGGAGCAGCTTCCACTACATTGATACCTTTATTAGACATCAGTTGGGGAGAATCGGCATTGTGACTACGTGGGCTGTTGGAACCACTGCTGCTGCTGAAACTGTAGTCCATTGTTATTTCTAGGCTTCGATATAACCCATTAGTGTAAGTAAGCCCCAGTTTCTTATCGCGACGAAGTATTTATTTTACAAGCCTGCGAACTTATATGACCCAGTGGCACATATTCTTTAACTGATTTGATCAGCAGGTCATACAAAACCACAACAAAACACCAGGGTTGCCACTTTAACAAAATGCTGTTATCTGAATATTCTCTTGTCTATGGCTGTTCTTTCTGTGAATAAATATTTGCGTGCCTAAAAATACTTTCTTGTTTACTCAACAAAATTTGGCTATGGATAATACAACTATCGACAAAATAAAATAAATAAAATTCATTACATACATTCAGTGGTCCTGTGGAAGTGTGACCGGTCAACATCAAGGGAAAATAACCTTAACTAACGGTTAAGATAACGGCCGGAATTAAAAAAAACGCTACGGGCACACTTCCGGCAAATAAATGCAACAGGCTTAAAAACATACAAAAAATTAGGTAAATGGCTACTAAACGACTACTACCCGTCTACACGGACTTTCAGCGACTGAAGATACTTGAAGCTCTCAATGAGAAAGGCATAGCTGAAATGCTTAAGTAAGTGTTTATGCCTATATATATGGTCGTAAATTAAAAAAAAAACTTTCTTAAAGTTACGATATAACCAAGGCAAGGGCAACGAAACTGCACGCATGGAAGTCCCAAAACGGTCCAATACAGGAACTTAGCGATATTTTCAATGTGGAAGGATTTGGATTAAAGGCGGCTACCAAATTCTTCGGTAGCCTTCTTGAGGCTTCAAACAGGAGAACAAAAGGCGCTAGCGGAACCCAACAGAAATTGAAGACGCCGCTGACGACCCCTTTTATTAGTCCAACGATAGACGAAGAACAGCGTCTTCGTATAGGATCAAGCGTTGGCATCCGCATCGGAGTAACTAGTGTCAGTTGGGCGCGTTTTGAATTAGGAAATAGTGAATCCCCTTGTCACCTTACTCATTGGCATCACTACGAACTTAACGACAAAAAGCTTCACCTAGTGGAACTTGCAAGACGATGTTTATACTTAGTTCACCAAATCCAGCACGCTGATTGCTACGTTATGGAGAGGCCACAAATGGCGCAGGCCGGTAGTAATCCCGGGAGCATAGACCAGCAAAACATAAATATTCAAAAGGCACAAGTGTCGGCTATAATTAGTTATGCCTTAATGTTCCGGGCTGGTGTTGATAAAATCAATACCAATAACCTATTTTTTATGCGTCGTTTTCTCACAGCCCGCCTGTTTAATCATCTTGTCGGCGCGGAGCGCGTATCTTCTGAAGATACATTGTGGGCTATGATGAGGAACAACGAAAACTCTTCGACAGAGACTCCACCTAACAAATTCCTGCATACCGAGGTTCAATTTCCCGAGAAGCTGTGCAAAATGTTTGAGCAGCACCAGCGATACCAAAGAGAGCTTCTGGGCCAGGCATTTCTTCTTAATTTGGCTTTTGCTCGCCTGGTAATTTTTCAGGATCCAAAAGCCATCTCCTCCATTTCTCGCTTCGCCAAGGGCTCCCCACAAACTGAATCATCTGCCGAGACAAATATTTTATAAAGTTGTATAACAGTTTTACTGTAAATTAATGTGAACCAATAGTTTAATGCATTACATTGTATAAATGAAAATGATGTTAAGGTTTAATCGCATTCGCTAGACCAAAGGTACATGTTGAACGTAATGTATAAGTTGGAGCGTCGATACCCATTGGAGGTTGACGACTAGCTCTATGGTCAGGACCTTTCGGGTCTGAAGAGTCGCGCGCATCTACGAGTGCCTTCTGTCGGACTGGCAGAAACGGGTGGGATGATGTTGACTCGCCCGGTCGGGTCACCAACAAATTCATCACGGACGCCTCGTTCGTCTATCGAAATCCAGATTTTGGATTTTCGATGGGCGCTGGGTTTTTGTTGACAGGGCACGGGTCGTTCAATGCATTTCTTCATTGACGAGCGATACTGCCGCATGATCATGTGGCTATCCAAATGGGGACTGGGAAACCATTTTATGTGTCTCAACTCCACGGTCTATGGAGACTTGCGATGGACTCGTTCTGCAGCACGTTGACGGAACCTGGACGTTTGGAAGGATTTTGGAGACTCACAGAGTTTGCTGAGGAGGTGTTCCTGAGGAGGAGGGGTATCTAGGGCCATTTTTCGGGCCGTGTGGCTAGCTGCGAAGAATTCTATAACAGATGGCTTAAATCTATCTTGGATTTTAATTTCAATCGGAACTCAACTAATTATAGGTATATTATATAGGTATTATATTTTTATTATAATAGAAAGCAGACATCTCCGATCTTGTTATTACCTCCTGTGTCGGTATAAGAATGTCTGTCTGTTTTTAAGTGAATTAGACTCTTAGTTTGAAGGATGTCGATTTGACTTAAGTCAATATACATCATATTGATATATTATATACTGCGTTTGAAGGAGGGAAGGATTCGTGCAAGGTTTGAAGTCAAATCATTTACCTTATAGTGAGTGGAAGGTTCCTTCTAAGGAATGTATAATTGAGGGAGGCATTCCCCGCTTTCCAATGATAATAGCCATGGTTTTTAAATGAACGTTTTTTTGCCACTTTAAGAAACAGGAATAAGTAACTGTCCAAGTCTATGTGGCATATGCAGTATACTCATAAGATTTTATTTTTAAAATATTTTATATTTTATATATAATTGTCAAAGACCTGCCGAAGATATGTCGCTGTGCCAGTCTAAGCAACTGCCGGAGTAATTTTGCTCTCGTTTTCCTTTTTAAATATCTCTACATCATAGCTATATTTTATTCCATTTCTTTTTATTTGAAGATTAATAAATGAAAAATAGGGCTTTATCCAGTATAACAGCCAATAAATAAAGTAATATTGTAGTTTGTGATAAATGAAAATTTTTTCTTTTCCTGGACAACTGTTACTATGTACATGTCACATAGAAATTCTAAGCAGTAGTGGAAAAATGCCAAAGTAGAGTCTTATTGTAAATGAGGTTTCTATAGCTTGTAACAAATGAAAATTTTCTTCAGTAAAAGTGGAAATATTTATGTAATATTAAGGTTATGCGCACTCTACGCGAAAGAAATCAAGTTGTGCTGTTAAATAAAATCTAATGCCGGTACTACTTTCTTGAGTTTGAAACACTAAAGTCGTCGTCAGAAAAGTCCTCAAGAGGACGGGTGTGAGCTGGTAGATTCCAGGAACCCATAGTTTTAGAACTCTGTGCAGCATTCCTACCCTTAGAGGTTCGCCGCCCACCGAGAGATGGAAATTCGTCTTTCTTGTTAAGGTCGCAAACAAACGAAGTATGGTCTGTTGGCACGTAAGATAAAGATTCGAGGGATCGGTGGCTGGAGGCTGGTGCTGCGGATGAATCATCTTTCTTTTCACGCGAAACCGGGAATGAGTGGAATGAATCGAAGGAAGACTCATGAACACTCGAATCAGCGGGGATTACCCGGTAGTTCGGTTTTGTCTTAGGTGGAATATGTTTTCCTGGTTGAACGGATATAGCCAGGTCACGGCACATATAATCGCTGAAGGTATAAGCCCATCGCTTCACAAGGCTCTGTGTGCAATATTTAGAAAGGTCATTTTCTTCATGATACTGTAAAGATATGGAAAAGACATTTACTCAATGGTTATTTCCAAAATAAGTGGAACTCACTTGGCACGCAATTTCTGGAGTAAACTCGAAGAAGTCTCTTGAAAAGTAAGCGTCGGTCACATATAAATTTATCTTGTCGTCTGGAAGTCCAGCGGTGTCCAAAACTTCCTTTTTAAGGATGAAGAACAAATATTGGATGTCAAGTACCTGTATCTGGTCTGCGCTTTCATAGGAGCTATCCTGATTTTCACAGGCCAAGTAGCGAAAGCATGACTTGACGACCGGTATAAGATCGGTTTTGGTAAAAACCACCAGTGGTTTATTAGCGTCTTTGGGGTCCTCTTTTTGAGATAGATATCCCAAAATGTTTCGGTATAATTTTCCCATATTTTTCTCCCCCAAAGCGTTAGGGGGCAGCGGCAGGTTGTGAGTGGTAGAAGAGTGATGCTGGGCGTCGCTGCCCTGTCCAAAAATAATTTGACCGGGGTCGATTAAGGTACTGTAGACGGATTTAATTCCGTCATTTAAAGAGTATTCAGTGGCAGAAAATTCAGCTGGTACATATACGTCGGATGTAAGGGCCTTAGTAAAATAGTTAAAGGCGACAAACACAAATTTGGTGCTTTCCAGATCTGCAAAGGCCCATCAAGGAAAATATGGGTCTCGAATTTTAAGCCGTTTGTTGAGTAGGAACTTACCATGCGAGCTTTTGGCATCCATAACGATGCGTTCAGTACAGCGCTTCATGTGTAATTGGCTCTCCGCCATTTCTCGCTGCTCCAGCTCAACCTGGGACAGGACTTGGCCATAGCAGTTGAGGCGCTCCTTCTTCGCGCGAGACACAACGTCAGCGTTTTTTGCCCCAGAGTTGTACGGGCCCCGTTGCTGAGTAGTCATTTTCTGCAACCATGTACATACATACATATGTAGTTATTATTCAAAAATTAGCAAAGTTGCCCAAACTTACATCCCAAATTGATCCACATCGGTTCACAGCTTGGGAAATGCTTAAATTGCGACCTTCAGGGTTGTTGTCGCGCCACTCGTTCACGAACATCATAAATCCGTTGTGTTTTTTTGGCATCTTGAATTTCTAGCGGTTGGGAGGCGTGGAAACTGTTGGGTGAAGAAGTCAACAAGCACGTGTGAGTTAAAACGAATGATCAAGATGCAGTAAACGAAAACGAATTGAACACTAGAAAAAAGGCAGGCAGAAGAAATCTGATTTTTAGACTCAGAGCTCTTTGCTTGAAATTTTCCCTTTCGGCACACATACTCAACAAAAGCAATACTAAAATAAACAATACCAGCGTCTTTGAAACCGATGGGCACCACTACAATATAACTGGATCCAAAAAAAAAACGAAACCTAATTCCGCGAAAATGGAGGCATAAAGTAATTTATTTTTGCGTTGCTCAGCACTAAAAAGTACTTGGACTTTAAAATATTGTTAATCGATTTTCATACGTTTTAAATAAAAAGTACAAATTGGTTCAAATACGTTTTAAATTTATTTTTATAAATATAAACAAAAAATATAGATTGCAATTTCAATACGTAATGTCCATTACTTGATTCATCCCAGTAGGGTAAAAATATTAATAATAATTATGTATTCATAAAGGGTGTATTATATTATATTATTTTTTATACACATATTTTGAATGCTTAACATTTTGTTTCGATATTTTTCGTATGAGATTTGATTTCTGAGCATCTCTGTTTTGCAATAGATTCTAACACTTAAAACTGTCACGCCATTTTTATATTTGGAAATCCAGCTTTTATAGGGCGATTTTATAATTTTTTTCTTACTGGAACTACTGAATATACGAATTTGACCTAGAGCAGACCAACACCAGGCTGTAGCATAACCTGATATGGCGCCAGAGCTTCGGGGTCAACGATATTACCGTTACTTATGGTTTTATGGCCAACAATTGTAACAAATAAATTCATCTTTGCATTAACAGCTTTTGTGTGTTTTTGAGCACTGGTTAATAGAAGTGTTATCAATACGCGAAGCTTAGAAAAACGAGTTGTGAAGGTGGGTATTATAAAGTTTTACATTTGTTATTCTTTCAAAATAAATAAACGCCTTGACTATTTTACTATTATTTTACATGCCATAATCGTTGAACTCTCCTTAAAAGGAAAAAAAAGATGAGCACTAACCAAGACGAAGAGCGACAGCGCAGCCAGATGCTTGGACTTCGATTGACTGACCTGGACTTTCAGAAAAGACAGGAACCTGCCGAAACCGACTTCAGAATGAACGACTCGTTTGTGGCCTTCATTCGTGCCAAATCTAGGTCAGATCAAGACTCGGAGAATCTTGTTTCTAATGCTACCGAGGAGATCGCGGTTCTGCCATCTGATGATCCACATCCCTGGATGAAGTGCTGCGGCCGTAATTTTACTCGCTCAATATTCTCCTTGCAGCCGAGCCGCCAACCAAAACGTGGATTTTGGCGCCACCAACGTTCTCACTCCAACACACAGGAAAACAAGTCAATCACATATGAATAAGCGTATAAGATAAGCCAATGTATTAAACCATATAAAAAAGTGTCTCTGACTTTTATGGAACTTGTTAAGCAAATAGAGGTCATTTATAGGTAGATTTAGCCGTTTTCAACTATTCAATTCTGAATCCTTTTAATCTAACCCACCTGGTAAACCCTGAAATGTTGCTACAAAATATTCTATATGTTCTTAAAATATGTATGGACATGTGTATGTCATATGCTTATATGCAAATGTAAATACATATATAGAGCTGCGAAACATTTTTAGCTTTAGAAATACATAGAAAACATTTTAAGAATTGTAAAACTTTATAAAAAGTAAATGTAAAAAACTTTTTAAGTTTTTCCCAAAGTGAAAGGACGCAAAGTTGACAAAAAAACTAATAGCACCGCTTCTCCGCTGGTAGTTGAAATATTTTCTGTGGGATTGAAGTCAGATGTGACTCCAACACGTTCATTGAGTTACCTCAAATAATTTCAAATGTTTCATAGCATCATTAATTATTTTCTTGAAAAGTTTGACGAAACAACCAATTTAATTCCACAATTTTTCTATTATTATATATTTATTATATATAATTTTATGTTTGTTCACATTGCAGTACTTACCGCGTAAAATTTCAACAATTATTTAGTTTTTTTTTTACTAAATTATAAAAAATAAACTTAAATCTATTAATTTGGTTAATTCTATAAAGAAAAAGGGGTCAAAGTTTAATGATTTGATAAGATTTGATCGTTGTTTTTAGGGGTATTTAAAAAAAATTTTTATTTATAAAAAAATTTATAAATTTAAATATTTAAAATGAATTTATAAAAATTTATAATTTAGGAACTCAGGAATTTATAAAAAGGAATTCGAGTATAAGTAAAACTGTTTTCGATCAAAAGGAGTACTAAATAATTTAATCAGTACCCCCAATCAAATCGTTTACTTCCACTAGTCTGTTCGTAAAAAATTTTAAAAAGAAACACCCCGAAGTCACAAAAATGTAGGCCATCATTTAACAAACTCAAATATCATATTTATGAACAAATTACTCTCTATCGAGACTCTCTAATGCCAATAATAAATTGTGTTTCTCCAATGAGTTCAGTTTTCAAACTAGTTTTATTCATAGAAATTTTCAATGGAAGATGTTAAATCCACTTATCAGCTACAAACCCTTATCGCCTGAACACTTGTCTGCTACGCGACCCTTTTGAGCGTGACAAGTGGTTGTGTCAAATTTTTATTATTATGTAAGGCTTGAGGATCAGTTTTAAACAATAAAATGTATTACTTCTTACGGAAATAATCATTTGAAACTCTGCACCGATAATTTTACTATATCTTATAAACCAATGGGCAAGGTTGGGAATTTTTTGTTGTTGTGTCGATCAAAAGTATTTTCCGATTCGTCATCACGGTAGATACCAACTTTACGATGTAATACAATAACAATTACAATAATTTTACAATATTACAAAATTATTCTTACAACAAACTACAATAACCCAGCGGATAATTGAGCTTGCTCAGGATCGGTATACAAGTGTTTGCCGTATTCCTGCAGGAAGGGCATGATCGACAACAGGAACTGGATAAATGACTTCCGAATACGAAACCTGCTCATAATTCTGCCCTTGGGCGTAAAGCTGAGCACCGTTCATATAAATATTTCCAACGGCAGCATTGAGGGCCGCCTTCTTCTGTTGCAACGACACCTCTGGGGTGCGCATCATGATGCCACAGAATATAATATTGTAGAGAACACTGACCAGACTAAGGCAAATCACAATCCACATGGGCACAAACACCACGTCCCAGTGCCAGTACACAAACTTGTCCAGCTTCAGCGGCAGTGATACGAACTGCAGGGCATTCACAGCCAGGAATAGCTCCAACTTAATAGAACGATCATGCTTTACGGCCGACAGGCAGACGCCGACACGGACCACCTACCCAAAAATCAGCTGTATGAAACCAGCACCCAGATGTGCTTATCCGAGGTCAGTTTATCGCAGGCCAGTAGCTTGAACATCAGCAATACAACTGATGCTGGGCCAGAGAGATGAGCATGGCTTTGAACTGAGTGTAGGCATCGCCTTCAAGGCGGTTGTGCGGGTATGGCACCGACAATGGCACCCAGTATGGCCGTGCACTTCCACTTCCAGACGACGTAAAAATAGCCCAATGGGGCCAGTCAATAAAGTTATCCAGACGCAGTGAGAATAGCGTCACAAATTTAAACAGGCTGCAATGGACAACGTATTGGCAGAGATTGAAGTCGCGGAAGAGCGATTGATGTTCGGATAGAGCGGCTCCAAGCTGGACAAACGACTATATGTTATACATACATGTACATATGTATGTATATGAACATATAAGCTGTTATTTACCAGCATTTTGATCTCCAGCAGCTGTAAAAGGCGTGAAAACTGTTGGGTAATTAATACGGTAACGAATATCGACCATAAACAGGTAAGAAAATACATACATACATATGTACATACATATATGTATGTGTCATTAATACTAGGAAACTAGTGGTCGAGTGGTAACAAGCCAATAGGAGACTGGTAACAAGGAAGCTAGAAGAAGAACGCAACTCGCTGAATGCCTCGCAAAAATAAGCTATATCAGCATTTTTGAAGCCAATTCGCATCACTAAAAAAATTTGAATGTTACGACTGCATCACAAAAAAAGTGTTACATCATTCCGCGAAAATTAGGGCAAGTCTCGAAAAGTGAGTAATGATTTTTGTCGTTGGTTAGCACTGAAATATAACTTCGACTTTAAACTAATTTTCAATAAAATGTATAAATGATTGTAGTGCAGAAGCTCTATTCAATAAAAAAATAAATAAATAAGAAAATTAAATATGTAATAATTATTTGTTTAAAATTAAAGACATTTTTTTATTTTTTACGTGTGAGGTTTTTTAGAGCATCACTGTTTTGCAAAGGATGCCTCTTTCTAACACTTGTTTATGGGCGCCATTTTTATTTTAGGAAACGCAGGAAACGCTTTTCTCTGGTATATAGCTCATGGACACCAGGACCGCGAAAACGTGCATCGTTGTTGGACTTGGCGACCTCGTGTCGCATCAGGAGTTTCCCTGCCAGTGGTGCGACAAAAAAGTCTACAAGAGTCGCCACCATTATGAAAGCCACCTTAAGCTCATTCATAAAGTTCCGGTTCCAGATTACAGATTGTTCAATTGTTTTCACTGTCCATTCACTGATTGTCGGTACCACCAGCATGATTCGGGGTCTTTTTTACGTCAGATTAGCCAGCTTCGTCGTCACTGGAAGGATCAACATAAGGATGCAACTTTTTTGTGCAAGTTATGCCGAAAAGCGTTTATTTCTGAGCCCGCACGTTCTTCCCACGTGTGTAACTCATCCAATCATCCGATTGTTATTGCTTCTAAAACGCCAACTAAGAAGGAGTCACACGATTCTACCGAAGACTGTGGAATTGCAGCAAATGAAGAGTTGGCTAAATATATGTGTTCTGTGTGCGGAAAAGAATACCATTGTATGCGTAGCCTCCGTCAGCACAAGCTTCGCAGCAACCATGGAGTGGACCAATTGGAATTGAAGCAGAACTCTAACAAGTCGACGCTGCATCCTAAGAACCAATGTGCTAAATGTAAAAGGAAATTTGTTCATACTCACAATTGCCAGGAGCACTTGTGCCCGATATGTGGAAGAATCTGTTACTCCAAGTCGGCTTTAGAAACGCATATGAGAAGATTTAATCATGTAATTCTTGAAATCAACATCACGAATCAATCAACTATATCATTTCTGGACGATATGGAACAACTGCTACGTAACATAGAAAATGGGACAGTAAGAGACTCTTCGGTTCTCACGGAACTGACAAATCTACTGCCGGTTATTCAGCAGCTGCAGGATTCCGAAAGGGAGTCGTGATTAGTTTCCGTTTTCTGTAATATACATCAACAAATAAACTACATATTTGTGTGCACATCTTTTGTTCGTCTTTGAGCTTAATACTTACTGCCTTGGCTATACTGCATTGAACCATACAGAATATGCTGTATCAATATGCATTGTTATGAAAGGCTTCAGGGGTTCGGTTTTAAGCTATTAAATTTAATACTTTTACTTTTTTATTGTTAATCTTAATTGACTTGAAGGTTATTCTGATACATCGCTGTGTGTTGTAAAGTTGTCTTCGGTTTCTAAGATTGGATGATTAGGATGATTTTATAGCTGAATTTATTTAAAAATAAGTCTTTATTATTTGTCCCATAAGTAAGATCTACTTACATTCATAGATGATTTTCATTTGCTAGTTGATTAGGTAGTCAGTGTAGTTTAGTTGTTTAGTATTAGTATTTTATTTTTATGTTCTGGCCAGTATTGACTCTGATCAGCATGCAAAAATTTGTAACAAACCCAAGTTGCGCGGGTATTGTAGGAGTCTCCATGCCATCCGATAGTTCTGTACCTTATTCATAGTTTCTGAGATCCACGCGTTTATATAGACAGACGGTCAAACGTACATTGTATATGGCTATATCGACTCGGCTGTCAAGAATATATATACTTTATGGTTGGATATGATTCCTTTTCTATGTTACATACAGACACACGAATACCATTTACCCTTGTAATCTAAGAGTACCGAGTATAACAAGAAAGAAAAGCTATCTTCGGGCGAAGTCAAGTTGATGTACCCTTGCAGTTAAGATCGGACAACCATCGGAAATATCGCTATGTTAATTTAATTAAATAAATTATTAACTTTATTTCCGTTCTACAATTTTGTGTTTAATTAATTAATTAATTAATTTTATTCCCGTTCTACAATTTTTTTTTTTTTGTTTTCTATTGATAGTTTAATATGTTTTTTAACGGGAAAACTTTGTATACCCATTACTTGTAGAGTAAAAGGGTATAGTGTACTCTTGTGAATATATGTTAGAGGATGAAGAATCTTCACCGTTCCTATAAGGAACACGTGTACATATGTTCTTGATCAGCTAAAACAAACATGTCGAGAAAGCCATGACATTACAGATAAAATAATAAGATTGAATATACTTCAATAAAACCTATGCAGTTCAAGATTTTTTAAAAATTTTACCACAAACCCTCTCGTTCCCATAATTGACCTTTTTCTGAAACTGCAGATCAGAAGCCGATAAGTTTTGTGAACAAATGTTGATGTCAAACTGTTTTTATGGGCATCTTATGATATCATATCATAAGATATATCTAAGATATATATACATAAGATATATCATTAGCATATTTAGGTACAAAAAATACACATTAAAAAATACTCGGCCCGAGCAAGAAAAACAATATAAACAAGAAAGGAAGCAGAGCAGAGCAGAACTTCGGGCGGAGAAGAAGTTAATATACCCTTGCAGTTAAAACCGGATCGCAAAAATCGGATATGGTTGGCCGATCCTTATGAGAATATCATAATATAACCAATTTATTACAGTAAAAAATCTAAAAAAAAGTACCAAGCTTCCATCTTCAAAAATACTAAAGTTGGTATTTTTACCAAATACCATTTCCGATCGTTCAGTTATATGCCAGCTATAAGATATAGTCGGCCGATCTTTATGCAATTTGGTAGGTCGCCAAAAATAGCATTCGTACAAAATCTGAACTTTTTAACTTTAAAAACATTAAAGTTATACCAATTCCGATCAATCAGTTATATGGCAGCTAAAGGATATAGTCGGCCGATCCCGGCCGTTCCGACTTACATATATACTGCGTGCAAAGGAAAGAAGGGTGTGTGCAAAGTTTCAAGACGATAGCTTTAAAACCAGGGACCGTAAATAATGATTATTGTCGATATTTTTAAATGAATAAATCAATCGCTTCCAATCAACATAGAACAAGCATAACTAGCACGTTTTTATCCTTTAAGAATTCACTATCCTTGATGATTTTTAATTTTTATTTGTTATATATATTCTTCTATCGTTAAACATTATTTTTGAGCAAAAAAAAAATAAAAATCACAAATAATTATTAAGCTTGAGCAAAAGAAATAAAACTCAAAAATAATGATTAATGAAAATAATGATTTTTTCCGCTCAAAATAAAACTCACCAAGCAAAAACTTTTGATCCTTTAAGGATATTGCCAATATTGTCCTATGTCATTATAAAGAATCAAAAGTTGTTGCTTGGTGAGTTTTATTTTGAGCGAAAAAAAATAAAATAAATTTAAAAAATTATTTATACCCTCTGCAAGGGTATAAAAATACCCGTTTAAATAAGATAAAATGAATATAAGAGTTATTTTTAAATTTATTAATTATTACAATCTTTAATTTTTATCTTTCTCAAAAATTTTTCATTCGAATTAAAAAAAACCGTTCTCATTCAAACATATAATTCGGTTCGCACCTTTGTCGTGATCTAAATTTCGATTTAATTCCGGAAAAATACCAAAAACTACTAAAAAAAACTGTGTTTTCTACGTCATAAATAAGTGTATATGTCAAATGTATGATTACAAACGGTATGTAAACAGTCTGAACTTTTTGCAGAAAAAAATATTTTTTAAAAAGAATACCAATGTTTGAATACCAGAATACCAATACTAGATAACATCGAACGGTAGGCATAAAGCGAGTGCGCACACCAAGAAGGCAAGACACAAACCATGAAGCATATGCACAAGCCATTAAACATTGGAAAACATCGAATTTCTGTTGGGAAAATATGATTCTGCAATATAAGAATCAAATACTATGTATACTATGTATGTATACATACTATGTATACATTTTTGGCTAGTTTTTGGTATGAATATAAAAGTCTGCAAAAAATATATTAAAACAACAAAAAGTATTTTACAATAAATAACATAGAAAAATATAAAATTTTCAGTGAAAATATCGATATATTGATATGTTGACAACCCTAAAACACACCGAAACATACGTCCACGTACATCCTCAAGAGATTTTCCCAACGATTTTTCTGTTTGGAGCGCTACCTACCAAACGTCGCCCAATAAAATCCTTTCAAAGTTATCTGTGAGAGTTTCATAACGTGGGCCAGTGTAGAGCTCTCAGAAAACCTCCAGCTACGTGGACAATTATTTTTATTCCACCCAAACAAAAACGCGATGGCCACCCAAACCACGGGACCCACTAAGCAAGAGATTGAGTCCGTCTTTAGTCGCCTGCGCGCCCAGCCAGCCAATAAGGTGAGTGTCCTACTTTTTATATTTGTCCTTGGTCCTTGAAATTATCCCAATATTCTTACTTCGCCCCGTCGCCATAGTCTTGCTTCGACTGCGCGGCCAAAGCACCCACCTGGTCCTCCGTCACCTATGGCATCTTCATTTGCATTGATTGCTCGGCTGTGCACCGCAACCTGGGTGTTCACCTGACCTTCGTGCGCAGCACTAACTTGGATACGAACTGGACGTGGCTGCAGTTACGCCAGATGCAGTTGGGTGGCAACGCCAACGCGGCCCAGTTCTTCAGGTCCCACAACTGCACAAGCACCGACGCCCAGGTCAAGTACAACTCGCGAGCAGCTCAACTCTATCGGGACAAATTAAGCAGCCAGGCCCAGCAAGCAATAAAGGTGCACGGCACTAAGGTAAGTTACCCACGTTGCAACGTGTTCTGCTTGTTTATTTGACACCGATCCATCAATGAACAATTGCTTCCGCTTTCCCGGCTCCCGTTCTATTGTTCACCCTTGATTTCCACTCCCAACTCCGTATTTCCCTGTCTTAAACGTCTCCAATACAGCTGCATCTGGAGCAGTCGGAGAAAAGCGAGGGTAATGAGCCCGCCAAAGAAGAAGACTTTTTCTCCCAATGTGATCACGATGTGGATTTTAATGTGGAGAACAACAATTTCAACAAGGTAGGAGGACACCCGAAAAATACATGCGTGCAGCTTAAAGCTTTATTTTAGCTAGCATATTATTAAATTTATTTGATATTCTATATTTTTTTACCAGGAACACAAGCCAGCTCCAGCATTAATAAAAGATTCTGAAGCACAACTGGGAAGTGGCCCCACGGTGGACCTTCTTAATTCGGTCGTACCGACAGCAGTTCCCTCCACAATAGGCGTACGCAAGATCCAGCCCAAGAAAGGAGGAGTACGTAGCATACCTAAATGAATGAAACTTTTACTTATCTTAACGATCTTCAGCTAGGTGCTCGAAAGGTGGGTGGTCTTGGAGCCACCAAGGTGAAAACTAACTTCGCGGATATAGAGGCGCGTGCTAATGCGGCTAATGAGATGAAGACGTCCACTGCCCTGGAAAGCCAACCAGATAAGATACAGACTGCCGAAGAAGAGGTGGAAACGGTGGCTAGCATGCGACTGGCGTATCAAGAAATTTCTCTTCAAAAGACTCGGGAAGAGGCGAAGCTTAAGAGCATGGACCCGGCTAAAGCCAAGCAAATGGAGCGTCTTGGCATGGGCTTTAGCTTGCGCGGCTCCGACGTAGCCCACTCTGCTATTGGTGACATGGAGACTATTCAGCAAACTGTCGCTCCCAAAAACAAACTGTCATCGCTGGAAAACGATAGCTTTTTTACCGACTATTCTTTGTATGGCAACAGCGCTGCAGGCAGCGGGCATGGAGGCGTTGGCGGTTCTAGCGAAAAGCGAGAGAGTGTTGAAACTAGCTCAAGCAAGCTGGACAAGTTTGAACTAGATGCTTTAGGCTACGAGACCATCGAACCAATTGGAGGAACTCATGGTAATATTACATCAATGTTTTCCAGCAACTACGACACCGAAAAACCGAAGTCTTCGGCGCCTGCAAAGAGCTTCAGTGGGTCAGCATCTTCCGTTTCCCACACCACTGGCAAAAACAAAAACTCCAGCAATGATCCTGTTATAGCCCAACAGAAGTTTGGTAACTCCAAGGGTTTTGGATCTGACCAATACTTTGCCAGCGAGCAGTCTGCAGCTGATATAAGTGCTAATCTTAATCGCTTCCAAGGCTCACGGGCAATATCTTCGTCCGATTACTTTGGTGATGGCTCTCCTGCGGGAGGTTCAGGTAGCAGGGGTGAGTGTTTCAGGCACTAGTATTGAACTTTATCATTGTCTGAAATCGGATTCTTGCAGGTGGCTATTCCCCGTCGGTCAATTTTAGTGCACCCGATTTGGACGTAGAAAGTGTAAAAGAGAGCGTACGCCAGGGTGTACATAAAGTAGCTGGCCGCCTGAGCAATCTCGCCAACGACGTGATGACCTCGTGGCAAGACAAGTACGGTTACTGATATCAACGGGACTCTGAAACTGATCTGAGCAGTTGCGATTGGAAGACCATAAGCGATGGTGGCGGAGGATAGTCTAACCTTACCGTTTTTATAAATTAGTCACCCATCCAATATTTAGCGATTACGCAAAAAGTTTTAAGCAAATAGCCACTTAGTCGAGATACGGTTGGCAGTTTTACAGCCTACTCTGTCTCGTTAATGTATAAAAAAAGAAACAAAATCCATGCAGTGAAGTGAGCTGTATCATACAGTAGTGTCTTTTAAATATAAATAAATATATACGAAAGTACGTGTCCTTTTCACTCCATGCACGGTTACCATATCCTTTAGGCCATTCAGCAACTTTTTTCTTCGGACACTTCGAAAAAATGGGAATGGACATGATTGTATTGGTTCCTTGTCGACACAGATATTGTCCTTGACGAACCACTAATAAGGTTAATTTAATATTCTCTTTTTTTTTAATATTTTCGTATATATTTTTACGACAGTCGCTAAACATTTGTAAGTAAAATAATACACAAACTACGAGAAAGTCGTAATGATTTTGATATTACGACCATGCGGTTGTATAGGAAATAGAATAGGTACCCTTCCGCAAGAAGATTCGATGACAGTGGCTAAAACAAAAATGTTCCGGTATTTTATTTAATTTAGATACTTTAAACAAAATGAGATGCGTCAAGAAAATCTTTTACTGTAAACTTTGATTTTTCGACATGGGATACTTTGACGGAAATGCATTGATTTGATATTGATATATTAATATATAGCTTGATCAGGGCCGTAGCTAGAGCCTCGGGGGCCCTGGGGCAACAAGTAAATTTGGGGCCCCCTATACGATAGTCTTTTGCCCCGGCGGGGCCCCTTCCCTTCGGGGGCCCTGGGGCACCGCCCCACCTGCCCCATGCCAGCTACGGCCCTGAGCTTGATATTCTTGATCGAGATCACCTGGTGAGTGTTTACCTTCTGTTTACAATCAGTTAATCTGTTTACATAGGTCCGTCTATCTGTTTCTACTAGGCTTTTAGTTTTAAAGCTATCGAACTAAACTGTCCACACACTGTCTTCCTTTTCACACATTATATACTTTGGAACAAGTAGGATCGGTTAACCGTATCCCATAGCTTCCATATAAATGGTACCATATTGACGTAGCCCATATTGATGAGCAATTCTCTAATGTCGAACGCGATAATGGTACGCATTTCAACTGAAATAAAACAGTTCTCTAAGGCTTTTTCTGATTTTTATACCCTTGCGAGGGTACCATATTATAATTTTGCTTAAAAGAGTGCAACGCAATGAAGGAGACATCTCCGACCCTATAAAGTATACATATATATTCTTGATAAGGATGACTAGTCTCTCAGTTTTAAAGCTATCGACTTGAAACTTCGCACCTATCCTTCTTTCCTTTGCACGCATAAGTCGGAACGGCCGCGATCGGCCGACTATATCCTATAGCTGCCAGATATATTCGATTATAGTCGATTGGGATTTGCTGGGGATTTTATTTATATTCAACTGATCTATTAAACTATTATACCAGAAACGGTTCTGGTACTCGCTACAGCGTTTTTTTAAATTCTTTTTTATGAAGAACTAGTGTCGAATTTTTATTCCGTAAGTAATGAGCACAGCCAGTTTTAACTTTTATGTGTGGAAAATTATTCGCAAGGTGGTGGTTATGGTGGTGAAAAATTTAGTTTCAAAAATAGACCAATTTTTGAATGTGTTACAAGGTGGTTAATTTAAGAAATTTTTTTTTAATAATAATAGTCAATTAAAGCCTATTTTAAAATACTTTATATTTTGGAATATTTTTTATATTTAAAAAGCATACATACATGAATGGTTTGTGAAAGTACCTTCTTCAAAAAGTTGTAGAATTTTTTAGGAATTGTCTATTACTGCAAGCCAGTAAAAAATTGTGTTTGTCAATAGAATTGATTTAATATTTCTAGACCTTCATTATTAAAGTTTAATGGGATTATACTTCATCGGTTAACGATAAAATGGAAAACGGTCATTAGAAATATGTACCATTAGTCTTGAAGTAGTTTCCAAAATTATTTCCGAAGATAGAATCAAATTGGAGCATGTAAATTCAAAAAATGGCTAACGAGTAATTTTACATTTTTTCATCATTTTGTTCTTAAAGAGCGACATTTTTCTCTCGTTTCATATATTTGTATGTGTTTGAATCATCCATAGAAAGTATGAGTTGCCCAAATAAATTTTACACAGGAACTTAAAAACGGGAAGATCTTTACTTGAAAACGTTGAAAAGATTTACAATTTAGCTAATAGTTTACTGGTTTACTTCGGGAACTTTTTAGAATCGAGTGCCTTTTGCAAGATGCGGTATGGGCACTTGGTCGCTTAGTGACGGAACTTGCTGGGATTGGGACGCACACGACGGGCGGCTGATTCGGGGGAGCCGTAAGCGATGGCATGGCTGGTGGCGGATCCGCCCTCACCGGTACTGAAGGAATTCGCGATGGCAATAGCGCCTCCGTTGGTGCCGCCGAAGTCAATAGGGAAGAAAGTCCCGGCAGGTAGGGGAGCGGCGGGCTTCTTGGAGGGCTTACCTCCTCCCGGAGAAGCTTTTACGGGTTTTTTGACTGCAGGACGACGAGCGTTGGGCACGCGCACAGGGTTGACTGGCTTGACGGGAACGGACAGCTCTTCCTCGTCTTCATCGACATCGTCAGACACGGCGTTCTCAACTTCCTCTTCATCCTCAATAGCTGCGGCCTGAGGTTCCTCATTCTCCTCCGGCGACTGGTCCAACTCGACGGTGACCTTCTTCTTGGCGGGCAGGTATCGGTTGGCTGGCACGACGCTGGCTACTGGAGCAATAGGTGCGGGCAGCTCTGACTCGACGGCAACAGGCGCAGCAACAGACTCCTCGTCTGCGACAGGGGCAGCAGCGGGGACAGCGGCAACAGATTCCTCATCAGTAAACACAAGATCTCGGGGCACTTTAGAGGCGTCGTCGTTCTCGGAGGGGTTCGATTCTGGAGCAGGTTCTGCCTCGGTGTCGACCTGTGGCGCTGCGTCGGCATTGATGGCGACCTGGACGACGGGCTCAGAGTCGGGATAGGCCTCGGCCACGGATGTGGCACTGTGGGCACCAGCAGCGGTCAAGGCATCATCGGCCTGAACTCCCTCGGCACTGACATCAGACTCTGCGTGATTGCAATCTTTGGTTAGGAAGGTTAGTGAATGGACTGTGAGGAAGGTTAGGAAGGTTAGAGGTTTGGGAGGCTCTTACCTCTTAAGTAGGTTCCGGTGGCGACAGTTTCGCCGGCCACGAGCGCGCTGGCCGCCTGGGTAGAGCGGGCGTGGGTGCGTCCTGGCTGCACGTACTGCATGTACATGACGCGCTGCTGCGGGACGGAGCCATACCATTCGGCGGCGGCAGGCTGCTGGTAGTATACCATTCCTGGAATGACGTATTGCCGGTCTTCAGTTGAGTAGCGAATGGAGATGAAAAAGGAGATGGGATGAGGATGTGGGTGTGATCGAAGCCGTGTAAAATGAGTAATCCTCTAAAATGCAGAACTCACTCTTCCGTGCCGGGAGGGCGTCGCCAGTGGCGGCGATGCCGGCGATCACCAGCAGAGCAAAAGCAGAACTGAACTTCATGTTCTCGGATTAAGTTGTCTTAGCTTTTGATTAAATCCACAAGCGGGCGGGAGGAACGGTTTGAAAGGATGTTTGCACTGATCACGACAGGAGCTAAACTTGACACTGAAGTTTCCACCAAAGAAGTGATGTCTGAGCAGGGCAGCGCGTTAGACTTATATACGCGGCGCGACAGGCAAGAAGTAAAAAAAGACTATATAAAGAGCATAATGAGGGGGCAGCTGCAAAAAATCGGATATACCCATAGTTGTAGCTGATCCCTGCTTAGTATGCGGCAGGGAATTTCGATGAAACGTGCTAACCAAATGCCAGGTAACTCCGATCGCTGGATGATGACGTTGCTCGCTTTTGTGTGGAGCGGTAGCTGTACACCTTTGGTGAGACATTTTTTGCCTTGTGGGCTTAATTTGGAGCTCCATATGTACATATGTAGATATGGCTCGAAGGGATTGGATTCATTTTTGGCAGAGGCAAATTATATTAAACCTTGTGAACGCATGTGGGTCTTAACGGCAAAATTTGCAATTTGGTGGAAGGTCAGTCCGATGCCTAGCCAAGAGACAATTGCTTAGGATCAAGGTTTATGGGTGCGTGTGCGCCTTATCGCCCCAATAGAAGTACCCCGCTAGGAGAATTAAACAGCCCCTAACAACATGCGGTGCATACGAAATTCGAATGAGAACTACGTGGATTTAGCAAGTGATTCATAGGGCTATCGACGTCAGCAAAGGCTCAGAGCGGTTAAATTCGCAACTGCATCGGGGCAGTTCAATTCCCATTAATGTAGTCCTTTCCTGCTTTTACAAATTAAGCTTGATTATGAGTGGGACGTAATTCTGAATCACGGAAACCTCAGCACTTGTCGAAAAGTATCAATCATACGCAATGTGGCGTTTTTCGTCGTAATGGTTTTTTGATAATAGTTCCTCACATTTGCCATCCGATAGGCGTTGAATTGGCTGAAACACCTGTGTTAATCTAAAATAAATGGAGTGGCTTCATATTAAGCAAAATACTTGTCGGATCTTAAGCCATAATTATTCATGTGGGGACAAAGAAAACTTTATTACTTATTATGAACTTGTATACAACTTTTATACCCTTGCATAGGTTATTATAACTTTGGTCAAAAGTGTGGAACGCAGTGAATGAGACATCTCCGACCCTATAAAGTATATATGTACATATATTCTTGAGGAGGATCACCTCCTGCGTTGATACGAGCATCTACGCCAACTAGTCTCTTAGTTTTAAAGATATCGACTTGAAACTTTTCCCACACCCTTCTTTTCTTTGCACGCAGTATATAAGTCGGAACGGCCGGGATTGGCCGGGGACTACATCCTATAGCTGCCATATAACTTATTGCTCGGAAATGGTATTTGGTATAAATAACAACTTTGGTGTTCTTGAAGATAGAAGCTTGGGAATTTTAAATTTTGTATTGTAATCAATTGGTTTAATTATGATATTCTCATAAGGGTCGGCCAACCGATCGGCTATCCGATGTTTGCGATATGTATCCGATTTTAACTGCAATGGTATATGGCTAAGGGTATATCCACCCTTGGCTCCGCCCGAAGTTAGCTTTCCTTTCTTGTTTAAATTTAGAAACCTATTATGCTCCAGGTATTTACTAAAGTTGTGTCTAGCACTTCCTGTAGCAAACCACTAAGGGGCCTAATTAAACACTTTGTATTTACGGATTCCTCTTTACGATTTGTCTACAGCGCCATTCTAATTATTTGAATATTTTTCAAATAACCCACAATGTTCTCGAACAAAGCTTGGCGAAACTTGTGCTTGGCATAACAATATGAGATATGGCTTAGTTATACGCAATAGCTTATTTAAGAAAACTATATAAATATAAATATATAAATATTATACGAATTTTTCCATTGAGAAAAATAAATTTTTGAATAAAACTATATATTCTCTAAGGAATAACTTTAAAGTTTATGATTAACGTCATTTATCAAAAATGAAAGAAGCTACCGGACATAAGTATAGTCATTAATATGAGTACGAGTCAATTAAAATCTGTATTTCTTAGATACTCAATAACTTAAAAGCTTCAGTTAAATCAGCTAATCCACGCGGAGACCATAATTAATAATTCATAATTATATACAACATAAAAAAAACATCGATTAACTTTGCTTTATGTATGAATGTTATTTATTTATTTTTTTACAATAAGAAAGTTAGAAGTTATTAATACGAATAGAAGTAAAATATATTTATAATGGTTTATTAATATATTAGTGCTAGTTCTGAAGCTAGCCACCAAGGAATTGTCATATTGTTATACTATACATATATGGAAAACTTTCTGAATACAATACAAACTTTGCACTCAGCAGTCATGAAAAAACGTAAATAAACGTAAAAAGCAATAGAATTTTATATCCTGTTCAACACCTTTTTATCTGCAGCCGCGGCTGCCTATTTATGCAAATGAAGAGATCTCTCTTGCTGCTTTCCACGTTTCATTTTATTTGGAACACCAAAGACTATTAAAGCGAATGCTTGTGCGGCAGATAGTGACAACCCAATACAGCAATAGCTCGCAAACTGGACAGAGAGAAAAACAAACCACCCAATATTCGACATTATTGCCGGTACGCAAACGGCATGCTAATAGGGCCTGATTAAAAGGCTTTTTTGGGCCGCTTGGCGACGCCAAAACTTAAGCACTCGTACATAAAAATATATAGTTCAAAATTTCCAAACTATAGAACATAATAGCAGACTTCAATTTAATTTCAGCACATGTATTGATTTAAATTGTCTTAAAATCTCTCTACTGACATTTACCACAAGCGTCCTCTATGTATAACCCATTGGATGAATTTGATTAAATCGATTTAAATTTCAAAACCATATATACTGCAGAGAGATATTATATGGTAGAAGTATTAGATTATTCAGACTCATGTACTAAGAAATTAAAAAATCTAATTATTACTTGATTTTTAGATTAAACAAGGAATTTTTTTAGGGTCTCCAGTTGTTTAAAAAAAATGAATTTACATATTTCATGAACTACACAATGTGAAATTGTCCACCATTGATGTCATTATATTTTCTGTATGAAAAAAACGTAACTACCTTAAGCCAAACTTAGGGAAGCAACTCCCATAACTTATTACAAATAGAAAATAAACTTATTTGGGGCGAAGCTGAAGTTGATATACCATTGCAGTCAAGTGGCATTTTATATTATGAGATATAGTTTTTATTGTAAGTAAATATGGGATAAGTTGAGCAATTGTTTTTTCTAATATAAACTTTAAAATAAATCCCCAATTTTTCTTCTTGAATAGTTTCAAAGTTGTTCTTTCCGATCGTTCAGATAAATGCCACCTATAAGATATATTGGCCGTATAATATACCGTATAAAATTCGGTAAATTAGTTCTCTAAAAGTAGGATTTGTAAAAAATCCTCATCTATTAACTTTCCTGTTAACTTTAGAAACCAAAGTTATGAAATTAAACTGTTTAAGCTTCCCGCAGTGTGGATGTCGTATCAATTATGATGATTCAATATATTCTTTCCAACTTATGTTAAACACAAAAATACATTTCATTTTATTAAAAAAAACCGTACTAAACTTTAAAAAATATATATTATCAGACGCCTAATTTGTTTCCAAGCACAATAATAACACAATAATTCCTCTTCAAACCCGACCAACTGGCCAATTATACCTATTTAATACCTTGTTAAAAGGAAACCGTGATATAGGGTAAAAAACAACAAGAAACGTATTCCTGGATTTCCCATTGCAAAAAGTTGCTATATGGTACCTGGTGATCAGAAAATGTATCCTCTCTCCTCTCCTGGTACAAGGTGCCGGGTGGTCCCGGCAGTGATAAAGTGGCGCTAGTTTAGGGCATGTGACACCAGCTGGCCCAAAATTTCACGCTGACCTGACCAATGTTCATTTTTCTTTCTGGCTGTCACTGACCAAGTTGGCAATTAAAGATATCTACATACATACATACGGTTGCGGAAGAGGCGAATTTTTCCCCTCTTTCGAAGCAAATAAATTGTATAAATGGGAAAGCCCTGGAACAGCTGTTGGTCCTTCCCGTTGACCAACGGCCGCGGACTTTAAGTAGCAATGGAGATAAAGGGCATGCAAAACAGTCACCACATTCACTACTGAAACTTTTTCAAATTTATCTTCACACTCCGAGGACAACTTCCGCGAATAGACGTAGGACGCCACATGGCCCAGCCCAAATGCCACTGTCTGCGCTCGCCTGTGTCCCCAACTTCCCTCTTGGCCTTTAGCTCTGGTTAAGTATGTGAGTGCCTCAGAGCCAAGATGTTGCCATGTTTCGTCTTGTCTGCCGCACTTTAATGGCTTCATATTTCCTGCAAAATTAGAGAAGTTACTTTTGCTTGCATTTCGAGTTCCTCTAGCCGAGGGCCCCTGGTCCACACTGAACCTTCTCCTGCCTCAGGAGGCAGAGGACCGAACTGTTGCGGCTGCTGGTGTCTTTGTTTTCAGTTGTTGACTTGGCTTTGTTGCAAGTTTCTCGCTGCTCATTATGGCCAGGCCACGCACACTTCCCGAGTCTACTCCATTAAACTGTAATTTTTGGCAACATTTTGGAACGCATAAATCCTGACCCGACTGTAGTTTCCAGTGTTTTCAGTCTACATTCTGGCCGGTCTCTGGTGTCCTTGTGGCTCACGCTCGCTCATGTTTCAAGTTTATTAAAAAGTCCTCAATGTATTATGGTTACTTAAACTATTAAAATAACAATGTCTGACTCTTACTCCCAAGGGGGGGTGGCCGTGTGTATGGCTGAGCGCATTGGGGACATTACTGACGCTTCTAGGAAGGCTCCTGTGGCACGGGTAATGTTTGAATAATTTTAGAGTGCGTCGAGCAGAAGTGCTTTCGGGCAGGACTTAAACCGATTGTATATACATACTTGGTAGAAGGGATACCCTTTCCTAGTCCTAGCACAATACCTCTGGGGGCGGCCTATTGTCTAACTCGACCGTTATAACATCTCGTTACAATGGCGAGATCTTTCTGTGCGAAAGCATATGCATACGAGACTTGTAATGGAATTTTTCGGTCAGTGGATGCAGTGGCCTGACCACTCTCCTCAAAGAGACAGTAAAATAAATCGAGGTAGGATTAAAACATTACCACGTGAGAGAGCAAAAACGAAGGAGAACACCGCCTGAAAAAGAAAACAACAGTAGTGTGACAAACAATGGGAAACTCGAAATCGGTTTGTGGCAAGCTCCTGTCCAACTGCTGTGGGCTTGTGGTCGATACCGACAGAGAGCCCCTTTGCAAACAACTCCTAAAGCGACATCGCCGTATGAAATTGTGCCGTGGAACAAATAATTTACAAGAAAACCGCAATGTCCACCGCCCGGGGGCAATGGGGTATCGGCGACGGAAGCAACCGCTAATGTTTAGCCGCATGTGGGAGAAAGAAAGCGACGGCTAAAAATTGCAGACCCTCGAAATTGCATTGTCAAAGTTACTGGGCAGTGGTATGCAAATTTCTCCAAAACAGGTTCGGAAAGTTATCGGATCCAAATTGTGCAAATACTGTAATGTGTAGTTGGGTAGCATCCATGTATGGGGGAATTTAAAATACATTTTTAACAAATATTACTTTTTATACATTTAAATGTAAAAATTGGCTTTTTTCATAAGAAACCTACTGTTTAGCTGTGCTGTGCAATGCACATATGTATAATAAACTCAAATAGTATTATTTTGTATACTGTAAGAGAGTATTACGTATATTTAAAGGTAAAGTCATTTGCGTTAGTCATTATGTTCGATACATTATATATTTTACAATTAGAAATTAATTATTAGATTAGAAAGTTTACTTTTCTTTAATACCTTTTTTTATGCGCAATATAAAGGTAAAATATTTTAAACTTTTGCAGAGGGTATTAAAATTTTGTTCAAAATTGCTTTTTTTGTTTACAGGCAGTATATATGTAAGTCGGAACGAGATCGGCCGACTATATCTTGTGAAGGATATTTCTCAGTGAAGGAGACATCTCCGACCTTATAAAGTTATATACTATTGATCAGGATCACCTCCTGAGTTGATATGAGCATGTCCATCTGTCTATCTGTTTCTACGCGAACTACTCTCTCAGTTTTAAAGCTATTGATTTTCGACGAAATTTCAAACTTTGCACACACCCTTCTTACCTTTGCACGCAGTATATAAGTCGGAACTTATAAATATAATATAGTCGAATTATAACGACTATACTTTATAGCGGCCACATAACTTAGCTCGCCAAATGGTATTTGGTAAAAATACCAACTTTGATATTTTGAAGACAGAAGTTTGGGACATTCTTTTTGATTTGGTATTGTAATTATTTGTTTTATTATGATAAAATCATTAGGATCGGCAAACTATATTCGATGTTTGCGATATATATCCGGATTTAACTGAAAAAGTATGTCAACTTCGGCTCCGCTGGAAGTTTGCTTTTCTTTGTTGTTTAGGATAAAAGCTTGCAAGTTTATTTAGTATTTAGTATTTTATTTTGTATTTTAATAAATTGGTTTTATTATGATATTCTCATAAGGATCGGCCAACTATATTCGATGTTTGCGATATATATCGAATCCTAACTGCAAGCGTACGGTGGCCCACAGCTTATTTCAACCAGACTCAATCAAAAACTTTAAATGCCTGTAAACCATGAACCAAAGGGTTTTCCAAAGGGTTGTATATCAACTAAACTTCAAGCGTGTTTCAACGGGCTCTGCCCGCAGTTGGATTTTCTTTTTATTCGAATTTTAAGTGGTAAGTAAGTTGTTAACATTTTTCTTTGTTTGGCTTGTCACTTTCTAAGAGTGAAAGAAGCTAGTGGACAATTTCTAGGCACTAATTGCCCGGCTGAAATTGTCAATACAAATTACGATTATGGGCAGAAAAAGAACAGGATCTTGGGGCGCTCTCAAAGGGCCACGACTCAACATGGCAAAGTGCCAATTAGCAAGCAAAATAGATTGTACTAAATTTTAATGGCATACACGGCAGAGTTGCTTCCGCTCCGGTATTGTGCTTTTTATGGTCGACCTGGTGGTGGCTCCCGGCAGGACCGTCTGACCCCTGCAGACAGTCAAGGCGTTGACCGCCTGCTGCATCAATGAATTCAAAACGCCCGGCCAAGTGTTAGTCCGTCCAGAGTGTGTGCACTTCAATTAAAAAGACTTTCACCCAGCGCCCAGAAGCACAAAAAATCTGGCAAAGTAAATCGGCAAAACACTTCCGTCTTGCTTTGCTTCACTTTTATTTGCGCCTTGGTAAACGTTGCAATTGCTTGGAAATTGTTCAGACGTGCACGGAGTCCTGGTCACGGCACAAGGATGTCTCCGGGGTCAGATCCGGGGTCGGCCCTGGGTCGACAAAAAATGTCTGATAGTAGACAGGCGGCTTCGTTGCAGTGCGGAATAACTTCCGCACAGCAAGGGACTAGAGGTAAAGCTTTTTGGCGTGGCTTCTTTCCAGAGAAATCAATTTAATACTTATCAAGAGGCAAAGCATAAACTTTAGCTTAATTGCCTTTTTGGCCATCAAGATCGCCAACGCATGATGAGCATTGTTGAGGCGAACATTTTGTAAGGATTTTAATAAAAACCAATGCGAAGTATTACAGATGAAACTGACTAGAATAAAGCGTTGAAATAGTTTCTTTTCATACCCTTTCAGAGGGTATTATAATTTTGTCCAAAAGTGTGCAACGCAGTGAAGGAGACATCTCCGACCCAGAAAGTATATACATATGTATATTATAGCTGTCATATAACTGATATATCGGAAATACTATAACTTTGGTGTTTTTCTAGTTAGAGTGTTCAGATTTTGTACGAATGCTATTTTTGGCAAATAAAACATGCTAAATTTCATAAGGATCGGCCGAGTATTATATGTTGTATGAATAATGTTATATAAATGTAAAGAAAAGTAATATGATAAAGTAAATTGTGATAATGAATCAAATTATATTTAATGTGATCACAATTTAGATTTAATAGCATTTGTTAGCATAAAGGTTTTTTCGATTTGATTAAGGGTTCCTATGAACTACTAATGCCGGCCATCAATTATTACGAGTTGGTTCAAAGCTGGCAATGAAATGCGCAGTTACAAGCAATAACGAATCGGCCGTAGCATCCAGGACATGCAGCAGCTCCAGCGGCTCGGTATCGGAGAGGGGATTTAATGATTGAAATGGCTGTGCACTCTTGCCAGGGTACTTCATTGTTGTTGCAGACAGCCCTTTACTCAGGCAGGCTCCCAGCCAGCAGGCAACGCGGACGATAAAATAAATTTGCATATGAATTGAGAATTAAGAACATTTTGCACATCGTGCACATCGTCCTCCCTGTCTGCTACCCTGCCCGTGTCCATGCCAATTTTTTCTTTTGGCTGAGCCCACTTTGAAAATGTGCTCATGGATATATGTAGATGTTGGTATCGTGGCCGCTGTTTGGCCTTTGAATTAGAGCCCACACGTTCTGGACCGCATCGGAATCCATTCTTCCATTTCCATATCGACAGAGTGTGAATGGCTTATGTCGTTGGTGCTCTTGCTTAATTTTTTTGAATTTACATTTGACCCTTTGCGCAGACAATTTTGTATATTTTTCTCCCAGGCAAGGAGAAACAGCAGAGCCCCAAAAACTACTCGTTACGTTATTGAATTTGAAAACGGTTTCAGAGTGATGTGATTAGAATAGCTATGAATATGAAGTAGTTTAAGCTTAAACTACCAACTCTGCACTCAAAAAGTCTAAGTCATCAATCATTGTATGATATGAACTCATTGTATGAGTTTATATGAGAAATATTGATAAAAATTAAAATTTTCAAGTAACAAGACTAAACTTTGACTACTTAATTTAAGAATACTTAGTACAAGTATTTACAAGAAAGTTAATTTGCATTTAGAAAAGGACAAGCATTAAATAGCTAATGTATACGGTGAAAAATATTGCGTAGAAGTAGACCTGACCATCAGCTCCCAAAATGTGCCACAAGTTAAGATATTGCCTAATATCCGAATTGGAATAAGTGACGTTTGCGAATATTTCAAATCGATTTTTTGGTAAAATCCGACGGTCAGCTTTTTGGTATTCCATCGGAGAGAAGTGGTACCTCCTCGGAAGTGACTGTGGCGACGTGGAAAAAATGGCTTCGCCTCTGCTGATGTCGACAAGTTGCAGACCCAGCAACAAAAACCAGGCCAATGGCACTCCGTGCTACCAGTTGTATTTTGGGCCCGATAGTCAAAGATCAACTGAAATGTTCTTGCGTGGTTACCTGTGTAGTGCGTGATCTTCCAAGCAGAATACTAGGAATCAGCTGTGTTATTGTTTGCGCATCGCACAGGTGTTTCTTCAGCTCTTTCTAAAGGTCCACCTCTTGCAGTCTCTTAGACAGGTTTTAGAATTGAAAATATGTTTATCTGGGCAATGTTTTTTTTACTCAATGTAATAATTACTCAATGTAATTATTCTCAATGTTAACTTAATTTAGTTTTCCATCGGTTCCTGATTTGGAAAATTTTAAAAACTTTGATTCTCGGTTTAAAATAACGCTTAGGAAATTATTGGGTTACGCCAAATATGTTATGGTAAAATATGTTAAATATGCTACCATTCTAGTCCCTTTACCTCCATCAGGGAATAGAAATAGAAAATTTTTCCATCATTCTCTAAGTAAGCAGTGTTTAATTAATATTATTAAAAAGGTGAAAAATTGTAGGAGCTTAAGAATTTTTTGGTTTCCAATTAATTTGCAATATATGCATTTTCGAAAATTGGGCAAAGAATGGCTGCAAATTAATTGACTTTTAAATGCCACCTATTAATCTAGGGGTGTTTCTTTAACATCCTAGGGCAATCGAATACAGGGTTTTCCCCATTTTTCAGTTCGCATTTTTTGGGGGTATTCGAAAAACTTTTGCCATGCTCGTAAAATAGCTCGTTTAATTCATTTAACTTTTTTCACTTGGTGTTCGAGCTGTTAGTGTTCGTGGCTGTGTGGGCGAGTTATCCATTTTATACCCTTCGTTTTGTTCAGAAACTACAAATAAATAATTATTTTTCAAAAAATATTAAAGGAATAGAGCTTGACTTGATTTGATATAGTCTGATGATCTTAAAAGATTATTGTTAATCATTCTTTATAATATTGGCAACTAACTGACAATATGAAAAAAGATATGTGGGCAAAAACCGTCATTAAACCTGAAATTTGTTATCCAATGTAACAAATGGAAAGTCACACTCTTCTGAAAGAGTATAATAAATTCTTCCTTGGTAGAATTTCACTTTCCGTATTCGTTTTGTTTAGAAAGTTTGCATAAATTGTTACAACAAGAAAAGTTCAGGCTGCCAGCGGGCATAGTCGAGCTGGAGCGACAATGAAAATAATTCAATTAAAACACTTTTCCCACTTTTGGGTTGCACACCTCCGTTCTCGCATGCATGTCAATTTGCAATTACGCCGAACGAAATTAACACGTAGACCGGGGGAGGTAGGACCTGGGGAGAGGAAGTGTTGTGTATGGATTGGCCGCGAGGCATTCTGAGCACAAAGCTCTCGCCTCGTTGGTCCTCGGTCCTGCGTCCTTGTATGTGCCCCCCACCTCGTTCCTTGCTACTGTCACTAGAGTCGATTCTGGACTGTTTACTTTGCTACTTATAGCTTTTGTTTCAGTTTAATGCCGAAAAACGGCTTCGTTTTCTGATCATTTGCATTGGAGTTCAGCTTAGTCCTGTGGATATTGAATGTTGGGGCCTCACAGAAGTTATATTTTTTTAAGATTAGATGGCCAAATTCTATGTTCGGCTACAAATTGGGCTTTGAACATTTTCCAGAACATTTTCTGAACTGGTGCTACATTGTCACATTGACAAGGCTCTAGCCTCGAAGTCTTCACTAGAGATGGTTATAACTTCAGATTCCCGATTTTATTTTCCAATTTACCAATTTAGTACTTACATGTAAATTTACATACATATAAGCAACGCTTTTGTTTTATAAAAATAATCAAAGTTGGATCAATTACTGCCCATGCCCAAATTATGCTTAACATGATTCTTTATGAATTATATAAAAACAAGAATGGAAAGCTAACTTCTGAAGTTGATAATATCAACTTGATATACCCTTGCAGTTAAAACCGAATATATATCACAAACATCGGATATGGTTGGCCGATTCTTATGAGAATATCGTAATAAATTTAATTACAATAAAATATAGTCGAACAATTCCGGCCGTTCCGACTTATATACTGCGTGCAAAAGAAAGAAGGGCGTGTGCAAAGTTTAAAGTCGATAGCTTTAAAACTGAGGGTCTAGTTCGCGTAGAAACAGACACACAGACAGACGGACATGCTCATATCAAATCAGGAGGAGATCCTGATCAAGAATATATATACTTTATAAGGTCGGAGATGTCTCCTTCACTGCGTTGCACACTTTTGGACAAAATTATAATACCCTCTGCAAGGGTATAATAACAGCCCACTACACTTTTTCTTATCCCCTGAATTTTCTGTAGACACTCTTGATATTATTGTTATTCATTCGTGAATTACTACTGATATACTTGCTATATACAAGTGCTGCCAGAATGTTATCTTTGAAATATTTGGAAAGATTTTCATGAATTTCCCAGTCCGTATTTATGTTGATCAGTTTAAGAAGCAATCAAGTTGAAAAATGTCGCAAACTTTTTTTGGCGTACAGACATTGAAGAGGATGGGTCTTGGGGAATGTACACAACTTATCTGCTTTTCCGTATTTAGAATTGGCATTGATGGCAGATTGCAAAGGTCCGGGAAATATGACAACAATAAAAGATGCCTGCCCGTTTTCCCACCGCCTTTTACCTTTTGGCTGGCGGCATTTCTTATTCTTGGCTCCCCAATTCCTGCCCAGTAAGCGGACGAAGTTTGCAAAATGCAATTTTCTTACGAGCAAATCTGATAAGGATTGCAAAGGGCTAGGTCCACAAATGTGGGGTAATATAATTTGTGAGAGAGCTTTCTGCGGCGGAGTTGAGCAATTAACCAACACAAAGCCATCCATTTTGAGTACAATATTGTTAACTCAACTCGACTAAGGCACTTAACCCTAATGCTGAATCAATTTGGCAAGCCAGCATACTCAGTATTCTCCGATTCCACTCATGCCGAAGAAAACCATTTGCCCTTACCATCCTTCGGCGTTGTTGGCTTATTCGGAGTAAAAAGACGATGATAAAGTGCCGTCCCCAAGCCACATTTTCGTAAGAATGCACACCCCACAGTTTTTATTCACAACCAATGGATATTTTGGATATGGGCGTTTGGCGGTATTCCATCCCGGCCTAGTATGCGGCACAGTTCAAAGATCGAAATGAATATTTTATTATATTTGACTCTAGGCTGCAGACTCCCAAGCCCGGCTACATGGAAATCACTTCTAAGGGCTCAATCTCAGGCACAATATGCTCTTGGAACAGCGCCAATTGTATGCGGAATTGAATATGTTTATGCACGTGTCTCTCTGAGATACTTATGCAGAAACAGATAATAGCTTCGAACCAAGTTATAAAATGCTTCGTGTTCTATACCACGCTAAAAAAAAGGATTCAGTCTTCAAAGCTAATACCAGCAGACTTGTGTATCAAAGAGTTTGTTGAATTCTCGCAGAAAAGCAGTAACTCTCTATTAACCTCTTTAAAGCCCCCATTAAACTAAAATAAATGTTGCTTGCAATGGCTTTAAATGGAATGCGAATTTGCTTTAAATATTTTTCTGATAGAGGCTTGTATTTTTTAACTGATTGAAAGGTTTAAAGGTTGAAAAAAACGGTTGATAGCTGGACGGGTTTATGCTCGTTAAAAATCAATCCCCAGTAGGCGGGGTCTGCGCGGCGCCGGTTCAGTAAAGGTGTCGCTAGCTATAGTCTCTGACCCATTACCTCCTCCTCGCGGTCAATATGCGAGACTGTAACTTCATACAAGAGCTGATACTGGCGCGGTAAACGTCACAATGCAAGGATATCTTCTGGTATTGTATTTGTCCCTCCCTGTTGGGAAGCTAGCCCTCGGGGTGTGCACAGTACAAAAATGTTGCTGCATACATACAGTGTTATATCCATTTTGGGAGGGATATTTGGCAGGTACAACTTTTCTTAAAAACTTAAAAACTTTTAACAAAAACTCTCAAGTGTTAGGTCTTCCTTGTATATAAATGGGGAGTAACCATCCTAAGCCTTAGTGTACGGTATTTGTTAGTCCAAATGGTTAACTGGAATTTTTTAATGGGAAGCGCCACAATCTGAGGCGCAATGAAGCGCAACATACGCGCGACGTTCCCAATCTGCACGGCATCTATGTATGTACAATATATATACGTAAATATGTTGGGATCTATGTATATACCATATGTATGTATACGGGTCTGCAGTTTGTGTATCCGAAATGTGTCCGATGTAACGCCACAACAAAGAACGTTAATTGAAGCCGAAATACAGAAGCGTAAAAACAAAAAAGCAGATACCTCTGAGCGTAGCCACCACGAAAAGAATGAATCGCCGGTGGAGCATGAGAGAAAAGCATTTGTCCAATGGACACAATTTGTGTGTTTCTGGACACTATCCTCGTTCTTCGTATCTTGACGGGACTTGGAAAGTTTGAATGCCCTCCGACCCGACTCAATTTGATCCGAGCCGACCTGAGCCGGCTCAACGTGAGGTTAAAGTGGCTTTATTAACCCCTTGAGATGTCACGGGTGCCCACAACCTCCTTTTTGGTCGGTCCGGCTCACGGAGTGGGCGTTGTTGAATCAGCACACGTGATTAATGGTCTTTAATTATGTCAAAGCGCGACGGAAGGACTCTGACCAAGTCCCGAATGTAACGGTATGGCAGTTAAACGCTTGACATTAAAAAATTGACACCATCCAGGGTGAAATGTCGGCGACATACAGTGGGCCCTTGCATATACATACATATTCTATGAAAATGTAGTGGCTTATAGCACAATTTTCGCAAATAAAACGGTTCAATTCTACCAACAAAATTAGATTAGTTGAATAAATATAGAATTAATATAAGTGTTTTTAACTAATAAAATAACAATTAATAATAATAAGTATAATAATACTAAAAATAATAATAATAATTAACAATAATTAATAATAAATAATACTAAAATTATGTCCGTCGATTCATATTTTTTAATTATACATTGTGAATATTAATGAAAAATTCCATATCTCACTGAAATGTACATTTTTGATGAGAATGCTCTTCCAAATATGATACAAGCCATGATTTTCATGAAACATTAAAACGCCGGCTTAAGAAGATAAAAACGTTAACTTGTTTAACGTAAAAAGTTTAACCAACTTGAGAGGTTCTAATGATTGATATGACATTGTATATTTATATTATTTGTTATGTTTTCTGAAATGTTTTTCTGAATATAAACATTTCTGCAAAATTTTTTGGCGGAGGGTCCACTGTGCCTGGTTTCGACTCTTCTCTTCATGTTCCAATCCCACCTTTTCGTTTTTTTACTGACAACTGTCTGGCACACGTAGCCGAGTTCCCTGCGCTGTCTTTTCGGTCTGCCATATAGAAATTTTAAATATACCCCCAACCAAGTAGCGAGGTCCTTGCAACTCCTTCGGACATTTGTTTTCCAGCCGTGATTGTATGTGGGCGTATGTCTCGCTTGTCGTTTTTAATGAAAGCGTCATAAATTATGTTCCAGTTGACGAAAGCAACAGCGAAACTCCCGTTTGCTAAACGACTTTTCCTGCCAAATAACAGGGGCTGAGGCCATGGGGTCTTTTAACATATGTATGCCCGTGCTAACTGGCATGTGAATCCTAGGGGAGTACTAAAGCTTTCGGTATATTAAGAGGTAAAAAGTATAAGTTTTTTATTATATTACATGTGGGTCCTAATCTAATGTAGATAGATCGATTAAATAAGAATGCATTACTGCATTTATGAGGTAAATCATACCAGAGTTTTTCTTTCTGAACTATGGTCTAAAGTTTAGACTCTAAACTATATTTTAGCTTTATTTTTTTAAAATATTTTCCGACATTTCTTTTAGACAATAGTTGCTTAGAAAAAAGAGATTGAAAATTTAATGCTGTGGTCGTAGAAAAATTCCTATCACTAAATCTTAAAGCCTTTCACCCTTTTTCTGGTACTAAAATCATATTTGGGTACAAATTTTGCAGCTTGCAGCTCCAGCGAAACTTTTTTGCTGACGCTTTGGGCCAAAACTTTCGACGCGGTTAGGCTGAGTGCTTCCTGTCTGTCTCTCCCCTCTGTCCCTCCTGGACAACTGCCTTTGTGCCAATTCGAGTTTCAGAACTCCAGCGATGCGTGCAAAATGCTTCACAGGCTGGGAGGGTCATAAAGCTGGCTCTGCTTTGAAGGATTTGATTCCTAAATGGTTTGAGGCATAAGACACCAGTACAGCACCATGCAACTTCCTCAATTTTTTGAAGAAGCATTTCTAATTTGCTATTCTCTATCGAGGTTTATGTTGTGGCTCTTTAAAAAGGTTATAACCCAAGCTTACAAATAATAAAAAAAAATACATTTCGTATTCTTAAAGTATGGTTAAAGAAGGTTGTAGAAGTGCAAAGAAATTAATGATGCTTATGTACATTGTTCATTTATAGGTATATGAATAAAACAAGGAAGGAAAACTAATTCGGGCGGAGCCAAATTTGAAGCCGAAAAGGACGGCTATAGTCGAGTTTCCTGACTATATTATACCCGGTACTCATCTCTTCCACCCACAATTTAACACAACTAACCTTTATACTATAAACTTTATTTATTTATTTATTTTTTTTTATTTATTAAGTGTAGAACCCGTACAGCATAAAAATGTACCTTAACAACACATGGGATAGAAAATGAAAAATAAACCTAACCTTAATACAATATGAGGATTACATCATTGGTTATGGCAGCCTTATTGGCTCCTAATAGTTTTGGCAAAGCCTTGCCGTTTAAGGCGTCTTAAAGGTCTAGCTGGAAGAAGGTTTCTGGCAAGTAGGCTACGGTGTCTCAAAAGTCTATCACTATATCGGCTTGTATGCCTACCAATCTGGTCTTCTACAGTATGTAGCTTCAAATCTTTGTGAAGAGTGGTCCCGCGCACATACCAGGGGCAGTCTGTTATACTTCTTAGGATATACTTCAATGTTCTGCAACACCTGGATTCGTTTATAATTGGATTTGGCTGCGATCCTTCAAATCTGTATACCATAAAGCCAAATTGGTAGGATACAATGCGCATATACCGCTCTTTTGCATCTAAGCGACAATTTGCTCTTCCTATTTATAAGCCAACGCAGTTGCTGGGTCCTCATTTTACATTTTCTAGCCGTGGCTTTAAGATGTGGCCCAAAGGTAAGGCGCTTATCCAGGGTAATGCCAAGGTATTTCGCTTGTAAAGGCTGCTTCAGAGTGACTCCCTCTAGTTGGATTTGAGGCGTATTCATTATTTTCCTCTTCAGTGTGAAACAGGTGTTTGTTGTTTTCAGCGGATTAATCTTCAAATTCCACCGTTTGCACCAAGCTGCAAGAGATTCGAGATACTCCTGCAGCCCATTAGCAGCTTCATGGCGACAACTGGAGTTGTAGATGACTGCAATGTCATCTGCATAGGTCGCAATAAGAGCTTTGGAGGGAGCTATCATATGTTCATTGTTGGGGCTGGGTATATCAGCAGTATACAACGAATAGAGCAACGGTCCAAGGACGCTGCCCTGCGGAACTCCTGCTCTCATTAGGTAGTTATTCGAATATGTATTCCTAACATTAACCTTAAACTCTCGTTTTTCCAAATATGATTTGAAAAGTCCATAGAACGGGGCAGGTAATAGGTTTTTAATTTTACATAATAGGCCATCATGCCATACCTTATCGAAAGCTTGTTGCATATCGATAAAGACTGCGTTGGAGTTCTCAAGGGCGTCAAAGGCCTGCAGGATATGTTTCACCAATCTGTGAACTTGTTCAACAGTGCCATGTCCTCCTCAAAAGCCAAATTGATGATCTGGCAAAATATCTCTTTGACTTATAATTACATTAATTCGATTGGCAATTAGCTTTTCCTATACTTTCGACAGGGAGGGTAAGAGACTGATTGGACGATATGACTCTGGATCAATCTCTGGTTTACCGGGCTTGTGAATCATCTGGATTGCAGCTAACTTCCATTGCTTTGGAAACACTTGGAACCTAATAATGGCATTAAAAATTAATGCTATATATAGTATAGCTCTTGTAGGAAAGGCCTTCAACGTAGTGTTACAAATCCTATCAATACCCGGAGCTTTATTTTTGGGCAAAGATTCAATAACTTCAGATATCTCCTCAATCCTTATAGGTTTAATAGGCAGCGACATCTGCAATGGAGTCTCCAGACTCTGATGGGTCTCTTCAACTTGTTCTATTGTAGCAAATTCATAAAGAGTGAAGGGATCCTCTAAGTGTTGACCGAAAGCATTGGCTTGCTCCAGTTCGTTTTTTGCAAATTCGCCATCAGGACATCGGATGGGAACCTGTCTAAAAGGTTGTCGTTTCAGCGATTTTGTGCATTTCCATAAAGAGTAGAGAAGAAATGGCTGAAAAGTTCGTTTAAAAGGGTTCGTAATTTTCTTGCTGCTTGATTCCATAAAATTCGGTCCACAGGATCTTGAGAACGAATTGCTCTTCTCCGAAGGCGTCTTTTTCTTTTGATCAACTCTCTGGCTTCCCTTGTAGGTACAATGCCATAACTTACATAGGATGATGATCAGGATCAGGTGGCGTTGAAGCATTAGCAGCTCTTTGTATATTTTTTGTTAGAATTTCGACAGCGTCCTCAATGTCCTCTTTAGAGTTTAAAGTCGTATTAAGTTGAAAGGAGCTTTCAAGGTGTTGTTTGAAAGCGGTGAGATCAGTGCGTTTTGTAATTAACCTAGGACTTGGGCTGATATTCACACCATTTGTTAGCAAATTAACAACCAGGCCTATGTGATCAGAGTCTAAATCCCAGCTTTGGCTGATATTTATTTGAGAATCCAGTATCCCATGGTATAATGCAAAGTCAATACAAGTAGCTGTGTGACTGGATACATATGGGTATCTAGTTGGTGAACCAGTGGCAAGAACTTTAGCCCTTCTAGCTGAAATAGATTCGACTAGCTCACGTCCTCTGGGTGAATTGTAAGTGTCGCCCCACATCCAATGTCGAGCATTCCAATCACCACCAATCAGATACCTTTGACCACAAGAAGCGAGTATGTCAGTGAAATGCCTTTCTTCGATTCTGTGCCTTGGAGGACAGTATATTGCTCTTACATCCATAAATCCCATACCTGTGGCAACTTTAATGGAAGACATTTGTATGTTTTGCGTTTCAATAACACTTTGTGGGAAATGACTGAGAAAGCTTCTCACCAATACCGCCGATCCTCCAACGCCATGATTATGCCGTGATGGTTTATACGCTGGATAGAAGGAATATCCATATAGTTTGACAACTTCTCCACGATTAAGCCTTATCTCACTTAAGAGTATAATATCAATACGGTTGTTGTGTGCAAAGAGTTTAACTTCTCTGGCTTTACCGAAATGCCATTGACATTCCATATAAGGATCCTAAGATTGTTCATTGTGAGGCTGAAACGTTGTTGTGGCGCTGGAGAACTGATTTATCCCCCATCCATTGTTTGATTGAGTTGGCCATTTCAAAAAGTCGTTGGCTGTTCTTCTTGTTTTGTTGCTGCTGTTCCTGCTGCTGCTGCTGTAGCCACAAAAGAAATTGTTGCTGCTGCTGTTGCTGGAGCTGTTGTTGCCATTTTAAAAATAGCTGCTGCTGTTGCTCTAATATTGACTGGACGTCAAGTACTTGTTGTTGTTGTACAGCAATTTTATTCGATTTCTGTAATTGTTGCTGCGCTTGGAGGTCATGTAGACGGCGCTGGGCAGGTCCATTTCCATTTCTGACTATTGAGGTTTATTAAGATAAACCTCCGCTATTGGTTGCAAAAGTGTTAGTCATTTGCTTAGTGAGTTGCTGTTGACTGACTGTTGACTGATGTTGCTCACGTTTTTCTTGTGGTTGACGTGTTGTTTGCTTCTTTGGGGGACCCATAGATCGTCTAAGGAAATCTTGATACCATTGGCAACCCTTGTAGCTTGCCGTATGATTCCCACCACAGTGCATACAGGTGGGCGGTTGATCTAGGGGCCGTGAGCATTGCTTTGTATGATGATCTTCGCCACATCGAGCACAAAAGGGATGTCGACGACAGTACTTAGCTGTATGGCCATATTCTTGGCATCGTATACATTGAGCGATTTCTGATGTTTTGCGCATCCTCTCAATGTTAGCCCGTTGACGGCAAAGGGTAACTATATCATATATATCATTTATTTTTGCGCATGGCTTAATATTAATAAAAAATATGTTGAGTTTTTCATCTCGGTTAGTCCTTGACTTTGGGTTATGCACCTGAAGAACATCAAAGCCAAATGTTTTAAAATTGGCAACAATTTCACTGGTTAATGTGCTGCGATGAAGCCCCTTAACCACTATTCTATGAGGCTTATCTTCTTTCATTTGGTAAGTATGAAATTCTATTTCCAATTTATCAAAATGGTCAACAATTACTCGATAAGTTTTAGAGTCTTTGGGAAATATTCTAGCTGTGACTTCATGGTTAACTTTAACTACAACGTTATCTAAACTAGTGACTTCCGAAATGACATTAAATAATTCATTAAGATTGGTAATGCTTAAAACTATTTGCGGTGGTTTTGAAGAATCATTAAGATTATTTTTACTATTATAATCATTTTGTTGAGATCTGTCGTCAAAATTATATGTATCCATATTATTAGATTTATTTATTTGGGCAGCTACTGAAGAGCTAGTAGGGCTTTCCTTTTCATAACTTGGTGTCATCTCAACGTGTCTGTCACTATTTAGGTCCACTTCCATTTCTAGTAAGGCAAACCTGTTGCTGTAGCTTGACTTACTGGTTGATTCTGATGGTAAATCAAACGTAAGATCTCTTTGGACCTTTTTTTTGGTGTTAAGTGTGGGTGAAAGGGGTTTCTTCCTCTTACTTATCAGACGTTTTTGGCTGCCCTTCAAGATGTTAGCAGCATCCGTCAGTGGTGTAGACGAAATTATATCAATTTCATCCAGATTTGGAGAGGCAATTGCAGCAGCTCCACTGGGCAATGGAGAAGCAATGTAAGACGGGCATTGCACAAAAACATTATTATTACTCTCTGTTGAGCATACACTGCTAATTGTAGCAGTTGTTGCAGTTGCCGTAGAGAATATTGTTTTACTAGTAGCACTAGTAAAAGATATCGTAGTTGTTGTTGTACTAATGTTCCGAGTTTCAGAGTACAATTGATCACTGGTGATCTCTGACCTGATCTCAGAAGGTGATTTACCAGCTATTTGGTACATTTTTTCATAATCAATCTGATTATTGCTAAGCTGAGAGTTAGAAAAATGTCCATCCATATTCCATTTGAAGTTTGGCTTCAAACAACTAAAGTTTTTGCTTAATTGCTTCAAGGGCAAACGAAGTTCAGATCACTTAACAGATAAGCACTGTCTTTCTTACCCCTCTCGTGCGGCTGCGCAAACAGGGACTGAACTTATCGACAGTTATACAACTGCCGACACCAAACACGCGAAATTAATGATTTGTTCACGAAGAGCCAAAAGAATAAAAAGCGACTTCTTATCCATATAAACATTAACTCTATTTAAACTTTAAACTTTAACGTTATAGATTCTCATTAAAATATTTTTGTTGCATACTTATGTGCTTGGGCAAAACAACAACAACAAACCTACGGCCATACTACCGATTCAGTTGGGAAGCAGACTAATGGAGTCTATCCGATTTGGCTGCTTTTTGGGAACAGTTAGCATCAAAAAATGTTTTGGAAGTCGACACAAACTTGATCTGCTCGAATATCACACGATCCCAAATTCCCAATTTGATAGTTCTATTTCTTACAGTCTTTGAAATCCACGCTTCCAAAATTTTAGCCCGTTTTTATGGTAAAAGGTTATAAAGGGTGTTTTTTTTGTAAGGTTTGGAACTTTTAGTTGGAATTACTGTTCAAGATGGCGACCAATTTACCAGCTGTCAAGTGATTTATTCTAAGTTTGCTTTGGCAATCCATCGAATAGACTCACGCCTGAACAACGCTTGCCAATAGTGCAATTTTATTTCGAAAATAATGATTCTGTGCGGCATACGTAACGCGCACTACGTCAATTTTATCGTCGACAAAATCGTCCATCAGAGCAGTTAATTCGATTAGCCATGGAACGTTTTCGCACCACGTTTGATCTTATTGGTAACTTGCATTTCGAAAGACGACGTTCGGGGCGTATTTTCAGAAATATATAAGAAGCTATTGCTACAATAGAGCGTAGCTCTATTTGTGATTTTGAAAAAAACTTGAACTGTGTAGGCATTGTAGGAGTATATATCGCCTATACTAAACTTCCAATTTCCCCACTGGATTGAGTTACTGAGTCAAAAAAGTCCAAAAGACACAAAAGTATGCAAGAACATTTTATTTTGACAATCTAGATTTTAGACCTTGAAAGGTTGGTTAAATTAAAAATAACCTTTAAGGAGAAAAGGTTTGATGGGATGGACATGAGTAACGTGTATTGTCAGTCGGTCAACTAGCCGTTTTTTTTGTTTTTGTTTTTTTGTGTCTCGTATTCTTATCCATCAAACTTTTTGAATTTAGTTTATAGTCGGAGGGATAATTGAGAACATTGGGAACTTTGTATTCTATGTAAACGATCCTAGCCCCTACGGTTCCTGCGCTGTCTCTGCTGGCGCCTTCTGCGTTGCTGTTGGCGACGTCGTCTTTGGCGCTGCTGACGCTTGCGGCGCTCTCGGGCCAATCTTCGGCGACGACGAGCGGCGGCCTTTCGCTTTGCAGCGGCGCTGGAGGATTTGGACGAAGACGAGGCTGTGGTTGTAGTTGTGGAGTCTGCATCGGATGATGCTGCCGTGGTATCAGACGAGGAGGACGCGGCAGTGGAAGAGTCTGTGGAGCTGTCCGAGGAGCTATCTGAGGAGCTATCTGAAGAGCTATCTGAGGAGGTAGCTCCGTATCCCTGCTGGGCCAGCAGGAGGCAGGCGAGTACGCCCAAAAGAAGTACCAACGAAAAGCGCATTAGAATTTTGTCTTATAACTTTAATGAATCTCGCTCGCTTATATACTCCAAGCTAGAACCCATTTCCATTATCATTACCGGGAATTTCCACTACATATCTGGGGGATTATTAAAACAATCTGTACAAATAATATTTTCATAATAGAATAAGTAAAGATCAAATATGTTGATTGTACATATTACCGATTTTCACAAGTTAGCTTGTTATGTACAAAGTTCAAAAAGTTTGAAATTATATTTTTAATAATATTTGAAATAATAATTGTTTTAAATTTATTTTTAAAATTTTTTTTAAATACAATTGTTTTCAACAATAATTATGCAAACTAATACTTGAGTAAGGAATGACGCTACTGATGGAATAAGAAGGCTTCATGCTGGAGGAAAATATCCCGCTACATTTTTTTACTAACTAATTACGTAAAAGGTACCTTAATTTTATTTATTGTATTTACGAAAATTGAATGAAATGCATTATTTTGTTTGAAAATACAATAATAAATTAGAGTCGTAAATACATTGACTCAAATTTTAAGTGAACATATGTACATACATACTACAGTACATATATAAAAGGGACCGAACAAATGTAAAAACTTCTAGCGTTTCGATAAAGACAAGGTCAGTCAAGACGCTGTACAAACAATTCACAGAAAACTCAACATCATCTGGTATGCACATAAATGTACATATGTATGTAAGGTTGTATATATGTATGTATGTATGTACATTTCGTAAAAGAACCTCACGTTTTGGGTCAAAATTTGGTATAAAAGTGGGCTCAGATCCCAGACAGGGCATATCACAATGCGCTTCTTGATCGCTGTAAGCTTCGTTTTGGTCGGGTGCTTTTACCTGGTGGGTGCCACTTCCACCACGAATTCGACAACCACCACGAATTCGACTACCACCACCACGACCACCACGACCGTCTCGCCAAGCGACACCAGCACTACTTCCTCTTCTTCTAGTGCCACCACCTCCTCTCCGACGAGCAAGGATGCAGAGGCCAAGAGGAAAAGGCGCGCTCGCCGGCGGCGTTTGGCTCGTCAGCGGCAACGTCGTGAACGCAGAAGGCAGCGCAGAACGGAGAAACTCCGCGTGCAATTGGAGGCTCAAAGGCGCTTGATCAATCAGCTGCGTGGTTAAGCACTGCGCCTATATCAGCTTAAGAGGGAAAAAGTTCATAAATTATTATAAGTTAAATACAACAAACAAAATTCCTTAAAAAATTCACAATATATTATATTTCCTATTTGAATCGAATAAATGTTTGTAGAAAATATCACGGTCCCGGCACCAACGAGATGGCAGCCTTGTTTGGTATAAAAATATTATCAACCTTTATATTATAAAGGTTTTTATATTATCCACTGCATCTTAAAAAAAAATCTGTAAATAGTAATAAAACAAAACTTTTTTGCTCACCATATTCGAGAATAGTCCTTTAGTAAAAAAAATTGTGAGAATTCGCTTATATATTCGGTAATTCGGATTCTCAAGAGATAAAGGTATGACAAGTACAGCATAACTTTATATATGCAAATAACGATTTATGTACCATATATGTATGTATGTATAAACGTATTCGATTTCTAATTTATTCTTTATTAATAATGCAGAAACATTATTAATGTTTACATTATAATGTTATTAAAAAAAAAAACTATAAAGAATTTAAATAACAAAAAACTTTCTTAAAATTAGTTTATTTAAGTTTCGGCTCCTTTGGCTTAGTTTGGGCGTACTATTGGCTGATGGGTAGGAGGTCGAAACTGCGGACTTCTTCGAAAGTCCTCTATATAAAGCAATCTTACGGCCAATTCGGACATATTGGATGCAGCTTTGCGGCACGGTCAGTAAGACCAACATCAGGACTATCCAGACTTTCGAAAACCAATACATTTGCACAATACATGAGGTGCTTGGTTTCCCATGGGTGAAGGATGAAATCCATTATGTGTATTGATTTACAATAAAAAAAAATTTTTAATACAAATTTTAAAACTGCCCCAAGCTTGTATCTAATTAGCATTTACGATCGTTTAGCTCAGTTATATGGATGCAGTCGGACAATCCTTATGACATTCGGTAGATAGGATCAGTGGATCAAAAATATAACCTTTTTTATACATTCTTTGTACCGTTCGCTTTCCTTTGTTTTCTACAAATTGTTTCAAATAAAAATCTCCATGTCTTGAATATGTTTTTCAAAAAATTAAATGTGATTTAACAAGAAAGGAAAGCTAACTTTGGGCGGAGCCGAAGTTGATATACCCTTGCAGTTAAAACCGGATATATATCGCAAACATCGGATTAGCCGATCCTTATGAGAATATTATAATATAACCAATTTATTACAAAAAAAAAATCTAAAACAAAGTACCAAGCTTTCATCTTCAAAAATACCAAAGTTGGTATTTTTACCAAATACTCCTACCAAATAAATTGGTAGGTTGTAATATTTTTCTAAAAAATAGCATTCGTACCAAATTCGAATTCTCTAGCTTTAAAAACACAGAAGTTATAGCATTTCCGATCAATCAGTTATATGGCAGCTATAGGATATAGTCGGCATATCCTTATAAAATTTAGTAGGTCGTACTATTTTGCCAAAAATAGCTTTCGTACAAAATCTGAACTCTGTAACTCTAAAAACACCAAAGTTATACCATTTCCGATCAGTCATATGGCAGCTATAGGATATAGTCGGCCGATCCCGGCCGTTCCGACTTACATATATACTGCGTGCAAAGGAAAGAAGGGTGTGTGCAAAGTTTCAAGACGATAGCTTCAAAACTGAGAGACTAGTGTGCGTAGAAACAGACAGACGGACAGACGGACATGCTCATATCAACTCAGGAGGTGATCCTGATCAAGAATATATATACATACTTTATAGGGTCGGAGATGTATCCTTCACTGCGTTGCACACTTTTGGAAAAAATTATAATACCGTCTGCAAGGGTATAAAAATAATTAAAATTTATTTACATTTTTTATTCAAGTTCAGTCTAGAAAACGTATATTGTGTAAATAAATTATACATCTTTTGAGAAGCTGTGCAAACAATTCTGGAAAACACCAAACGCATCTGGTATTTTTTGTGGAACACGACCTTTTTTTAAAGTTTGGTATAAAAGTGCGCTCAGATCCCAGACAGGGCATATCACAATGCGCTTCTTGATCGCTGTAAGCTTCGTTTTGGTCGGGTGCTTTTACCTGGCGGGTGCCACTTCCACCACGAATTCGACAACCACCACGAATTCGACTACCACCACCACGACCACCACGACCGTCTCGCCAAGCGACACCAGCACTACATCCTCTTCTTCTAGTGCCACTACATCCTCCCCGACGAGCAAGGATGCAGAGGCCAAGAGGAAAAGGCGCGCTCGCCGGCGGCGTTTGGCTCGTCAGCGGCAACGTCGTGAACGCAGAAGGCAGCGCAGAACGGAGAAACTCCGCGTGCAATTGGAGGCTCAGAGGCGCTTGATCAATCAGCTGCGAGGTTAAGCACTGCACCTATTTCATGCAAAAAGTTGCCAAAAACGAAAAAAGTTAAAAAAAACTAATACAATAATTGTCATGAAATATAAAAACAGATCTTTATAATATTAAAAAATTTTGACCTTTTCGAATAAATGTATTAAGAAAATACGGCCACCGGCACCAACGAGACGGCACCTTGTATATCTATGCAAAACTATTATCTCTTTAAATTTTTGAAAATAGTCATTCGCTCCACCGCATCTTAAAAAGATATCTGTAAAGAGTAATAAAACAATAATTTAAGGTCTGGCTTAACATATCGAGAATAGCCTATATTAAAAAAAGTGATTACAGCATTATATTATTCAGATCATATGAGCGGTCTCAAGAAGATAAAGGTATGATTATACCGCATAAGTATTATATATGTGGTCAAATAACGATTTATGTACCATATATGTATAAACGTATTCGATTTCTAATTTATTCTTTATTAATAATGCACAAACATTATTAATGTTTACATTATAATGTTATTAAAAAAAAAACTATAAAGAATTTAAATAACAAAAAACTTTCTTAAAATTAGTTTATTTAAGTTTCGGCTCCTTTGGCTTAGTTTGGGCGTACTATTGGCTGATGGGTAGGAGGTCGAAACTGCGGACTTCTTCGAAAGTCCTCTATATAAAACAATCTTACGGCCAATTCGGACATATTGGATGCAGCTTTGCGGCACGGTCAGTAAGACCAACATCAGGACTATCTAGACTTTCGAAAACCGAGCCCTCACCGTCGCCACTGTGGTCTATGTCTATCATGGCAACCGCACAATACATGAGGTGCTTGGTTTCCCATGGGTGAAGGATGAAATCCATTATGTGTATTGATTTACAATAAAAAAAAACTTTTAATACAAATTTTAAAACTGCCCCAAGCTTGTATCTAATTAGCATTTACGATCGTTTAGCTCAGTTATATGGATGCAGTCGGACAATCCTTATGACATTCGGTAGATAGGATCAGTGGATGAAAAATATAACCTTTTTTATACATTCTTTGTACCGTTCGCTTTCCTTTGTTTTCTACAAATTGTTTCAAATAAAAATCTCCATGTCTTGAATACGTTTTTCAAAAAATTAAATGTGATTTAACAAGAAAGGAAAGCTAACTTTGGGCGGAGCCGAAGTTTATATACCCTTGCAGTTAAAACCGGATATATATCGCAAACATCGGATTAAATTGGCCGATCCTTATGAGAATATTATAATATAACCAATTTATTACAAAAAAAAAATCTAAAACAAAGTACCAAGCTTCCATCTTCAAAAATACCAAAGTTGGTATTTTTACCAAATACTCCTACCAAATAAATTGGTAGGTTGTAATATTTTGCTAAAAAATAGCATTCGTACCAAATTCGAATTCTCTAGCTTTAAAAACACAGAAGTTATAGCATTTCCGATCAATCAGTTATATGGCAGCTATAGGATATAGTCGGCATATCCTTATAAAATTTAGTAGGTCGTACTAATTTTGCCAAAAATAGCTTTCGTACAAAATCTGAACTCTGTAACTCTAAAAACACCAAAGTTATACCATTTCCGATCAGTCATATGGCATATAGGCATATAGTCAGCCGATCCCGGCCGTTCCGACTTCAAAATAATATACTGCGTGCAAAGGAAAGAAGGGTGTGTGCAAAGTTTCAAGACGATAGCTTTAAAACTGAGAGACTAGTGTGCGTAGAAACAGACAGACGGACATGCTCATATCAACTCAGGAGGTGATCCTGATCAAGAATATATATACATACTTTATAGGGTCGGAGATGTCTCCCCTTCACTGCGTTGCACACTATTTGGAAAAAATTATAATACCGTCTGCAAGGGTATAAAAATAATTAAAATTTATTTACATTTTTTATTCAAGTTCAGTCTAGAAAACGTATATTGTGTAAATAAATTATACATCTTTTGAGAAGCTGTGCAAACAATTCTGGAAAACACCAAACGCATCTGGTATTTTTGTGGAACACGACCTTTTTTAAAGTTTGGGTATAAAAGGTTCAGATCCCAGACAGGGCATATCACAATGCGCTTCTTGATCGCTGTAAGCTTCGTTTTGGTCGGGTGCTTTTACCTGGTGGGTGCCACTTCCACCCCACCACGAATTCGACAACCACCACGAATTCGACTACCCCACCCACCACGACCGTCTCGCCCAAGCGACACCAGCACTACTTCCTCTTCTTCTAGTGCCACCACCTCCTCTCCCGTCGAGCAAGGATGCAGAGGCCAAGAGGAAAGGGGGCGGGCTCGCCGGCGGCGTTTGGCTCGTCAGCGGCAACGTCGTGAACGCAGAAGGCAGCGCAGAACGGAGAAACTCCGCGTGCAATTGGAGGCTCAGAGGCGCTTGATCAATCAGCTGCGTGGTTAAGCACTGCACCTATTTCATGCAAAAATTTGCCAAAAACGAAAAAGTTAAAAAAAATTCTAATACAATAATTGTCATGAAATATAAAAACAGATCTTTATAATATTAAAAAGATTTTGACCTTTTCTAAATGTATTAAGCGTTGCGTACGGCCACCTACACTGACACGCCCAAGTATATCTATGCAAAACTGTTTCTTTTAAATTTTTGAAAATAGTCATTCGCTCCACCCACTAAAAAGGTATATCTTTGAAGGTATTAACCAATAATGTAAGGTCTGGCTTAAAAAGTACTATATTACACAGTATTACAGCATTATATTATTCAGATCATATGAGCGGTCTAAGAAGCAACTATTTTTATACCCTTGCAGAAGGTATTATATTTGTGGTCAAAAGTGTGCAACGCAGTGAAGGAGACTTCTCCGCAAGTGAAGGTTGCCACACTTGGCTCTTTTTTTTCTCGTTGACTCTTTGGCCCATTTATATTGAATTTGGCCCTTTTTGCTAATAGCAATACACAATATTTTCATTTTGAAAAAAAAGAATTGATTTTTTAATTAATACATTTGGTTTTTGGAATTCTAAAAGTGATTAATGTTTGAAATCTAAACTAGATAAACTAGATCTAAACTAGAGCAGAACGCTGGTATGTTTGGTCTCAGAATGACTTACATTTCCAAGTAAGCCTTAGCTGTTAAGCTGTTTCTGTTTTTAGCTGTTTCATTGGAGAAAAATGTTTAATGTTTAGTTTATGTTTTTATACTACTTTCTTATGATGGGAGTTAAAAAAATATTAAAATAAATAATAAATAAAAATTTGAACACTTTTTATTGAAATTGGCTTTTTTTTATTCATTCATTTATATTCATTTTATTTATTCATTGTGTATTCAAAATCTTTTTTTGGCTCATTACTAATTTTTGAAGTGGGAACCGTGGCTATAACTTTGGTGTTTTTAGAAATCAATTTTTTTTTAAAGTTCGGATTTTGCATGAACGCTATTTGGTAAAACAATACGACATACCGATTATATCCTTTAGCTGCTATATAACTGAACAATGGAAGGAACTTTCGTGTTTTTAAAGACAGAATGTTGGAACTTCGTTCAGATTCCATTTTTGGTTAGTTGATTCTACCATTTAGCTGCCATATATGGTAACTGAACAATCGGAAATGGTATTTGGCGAAAACCCAACCTTTGGTATTTTGAAAGATAGAAGCTTTTGACATTTTTTTTTAGATTTTATATTTGTAATAAAAACCAATTTATATCCGATGCGATATGTATCCGGTGTTAACAGCAAGGGTATATCAACGTCGACTTCGGCCGAAGGAAGCTTTTCTTTCTTGTTATATGGTAATTTAGTACAATATGATTTGCTTAGCCTCCTCAACTCTTAGCTCAAAGATTATATAATCCTTCTCCATTATTATCAATTAAAATTTGACTAATGAACATATGTGGTCTGCTTTTTGAATAAAACTGCCACCAAAATCATTGCAAACTACTAAAGGCATTAAACGAATTAAGACGTAGTAGGTATAATATATTGTATTGAAGGAAATGGTTGGTTTTTAATGAAGACTTCCCAGTTAAGACAAATCCCATATTGGGGATTGCAAACCATAACCAACAACAAAAATTAACGGTAATTTCGATTGGTCTTAAAAATTATATTGTTTTTCCTTTCAGTTAAATATTGACTGAAACTGAAACTTGATAACTTCAATGCCAGTTAAGAAGCTGTTCAAACAATTGAGATCAATACCAAACGTATCTGGTAATTTTTGGAGAACACGAATTGCCTGCTTTTGTTCATAATTTGGTATAAAAGGGCGCTCAGATCCCAGACAGGGCATATCACAATGCGCTTCTTGATCGCTGTAAGCTTCGTTTTGGTCGGGTGCTTCTACCTGGCGGGTGCCACTTCCACCACGAATTCGACAACCACCACGAATTCGACAACTACCACCACTACGACCGCCTCGCCAAGCGACACCAGCACTACTTCCTCTTCTTCTAGTGCCACCACCTCCTCTCCGTCGTCCTCCTCGGGTTCGGCTGCGGAGGCAAAACGCCGTAGACGTGCCCGCCGCATATTCGAAAGCTGGGAGCGTCGTCGTCGCCAGGAAAGAAGACAGCGCCAAGAAAAGCGAAGGCGCAGGATGGAGCAGCTACTCGAGAGGCAGCGTCGATTGATCCGCCAGTTGCAGGGGTAATGGGGAACCTCCGGACCGAGTTAGTGAATTTTAAAAAGATTACATGTAAACTTATCACTCATCATTGAGGGATCATTGTTTAATTTACAAAAAAAAATAATTTTGCAATAATATTATTATTAAAAATCTGAAAATCCTAATATGTGTGACTTTTAAATTGATATACAAAAAATAAATTAAATTCATATTTAAAAGACAATAAAAAACAATATAAAATTGTATTAGAAACCATAAATAAGTTTCCTTTGGGTATTATAAATTATAATAATTATAATTTAATTATAAATTAAATTTTTTTTTTTTAATTATTTGGGTCATTACGCAATCGATAAGTACCTTCAGAGGTTATATACTACTGTGGAAAATAAGTAAGGTGAATTTGTTTGTAATATGAAAATTCTTTATTTATTGTTCTGAATTAATTTTATCCCCTTAAAGTAATCCCCTCCCGATAAAATGCACTTATGCCAACGTTTTTTTCAAATCCTCAAAACAGGCCAAATGGTCCCATTCCGTTACAGCCATGAGCGCCCTCGTCGACTCCGCTTTTATCTCCTCAATCGACACGTAACGCGTTCCCGTTCCCGAGTGGTCTCTTGAGTTTTGGGAATAGCCAGAAGTCACACGGAGCCAAATCAGGAGAATACGGTGGTTGCGGAACGATATGCGTCGAAATCTTGGCGATGGTCACGAAGAACTAGTGCAGTGTGCGACGGCCCATAATTCTGACCTTTTTTGACGAATTGCTTCACGCAAACGACGCATAACGCTCAAATAATATTCCTTATTAACAGTTTGCCCAGGTGGAAAGAATTCATAGTGCACCACCCCACGAAAATCCTCATAAAAAAGATTTTTCTTTATCGTCATAACCTTGATTTTTGAACGACTTTGACGTGATATTTTAAAGTCTTTGTACAACTTTTAAACATTTTTCAGGGGCATGGTAGAATAACCAAAGGGCTTCCGCAACATCCTCAACGTTTCTCAACTATATCTTTTTCCGGTCATATGTATAACTGAACGTACGGCTATTTTATAACTCTTGTGTTTTAAAGAAACAAGTTTAGAATTTTTTTGAAATTTATATTATTGTAGCTTGACACTTCATTTCTTTGAAGGATCGGTCAATTAGATACCACATTTGCAATATACATATAAGATGCGCGTTTCCGATCCAAAAACACCAATCCATAACTTTAAGGGGACTATATATGTATCAACTTTGTCTTCGCCCGAATTTATATGTACAATGAACAATGAATAAAGAACAAACACAGGGACAATAAAATACGATTACATCTATTATTTGGTGTAAGGGTGTACGCCAATTTTATTCAATAAGCTGTTTAAGGATTTATTAGCTAAATGCACAAATTTTCCGTGTTGGGTGTGTTAGCTCTGTTCATCGACGGCTTGTGACCGAAAGCTCCTAGGAGGAGCTTGAAACCGAAAAAAACAACAATTGATTGTATTAAATTTGTGATTCAAATATCCGGGTTTTTTTTTTGGTGCATGTATCACAACATACACCCTCATTGTTTAGATATTAAGAAAGCCAACTTCTTGATAAATGTTTTGCCAACGTTTCAATAGAATGGAAATTTTTCAAGGATTTACTACAATGGCTGCCACTTTTTTTTCAGTCCTTGCAGGGCGTGGTTGAGCGAACAAAGCTTAAGGGAAAGCTGAACAATAAATTTCCTTACATGTAAAAACCCTTTGTCATACTATATGCCTGTCTAATGGAGCTTAAAGGGCCGTTGGAGTGACCCTGGCCGTTGGAGTGAGTTGAAGAAAGTCAGTTCGAATGCAGTTTGTCACAATGCATCACAATTAAATGTACTTTTCGCAAGTTTTGCGGAAGATATTTCCAATTTTTCAGTTCTTTGGCAGCCAAGGGAAATAGTCGGTGGGTCCTCATGAAATTTTCTATCTCATATTATTCATATATCATCCATATGATATATAATATAGCTAATAGCAATCAATCCGAACCCTCTAACTCTAAAAATACAAAAGTTATAGCATTTCCGACCAATCAGTTTCCGAACCAATATGGGAGCTATAGACTTATATACTGCATGCAAAGAAAATGTGTGTGTGCAAAGTTTCAAGTCGATAGCTTTGAAACTGAGAGACTAGTTCACGTAGGAACAGACAGACGGACATATTAACTTCGGAGGCAGATCCTGATCAAGAATATATATACTTTATAGGGTTGGAGATGTCTCCTTCACTGCGTTACACACTTTTGGACAAAATTATAATACCCTCTGCAAGGGTATAAAAATGGCTAGGATCAGTCAGCATGTATACAGTATACCATTTAAAGTTTCCATGTAACTTAAGGTGGTCTATCTTGGTCATCGATGGCCGTTGAAGTCGAGCGGCCGAGAATAAGTCGGCTTGCGACCAACTAAGGCGATTTGTCCATACTTAAGCATAATAAATAAACTATAAACTAATTCAGCGGCTGCTGCCTGACCCGACATGTATATATTACATATTTTGGCCAATTTATTCGTGCTTCACATCTCTAAATGTAACATTTTTTCTGAAGATAAGATTCTTCATATTTATAAATAAAAAATAACGTGATGCATATAATTTTTGAATATGTGGCGAAAATGTGTCGATAATTGATATAAAAATTTTATTATTCTCGATGTAACTTTTCGACTTTTTATCATAATTATCGAATCCTGTAGAAACACATATGTATGCCTGTAGGAAATAGTAAACTCATTTTGCCGTAAATGTAAATGCCGAACACCGATTGCGGAAAATGCAGATTTGATGTTCCAGCTGACCACAAATAATAAAAATGCCATCTTGAATTTGCTGCTTTCGAGACAGATTTAATTGCCTGCTGTAAATAACATTAAAGTGCTACAAAATACATTCATTGAACACCATTGAGACACACGACTGAGGTGGAATGCTAATATTGGGCAAGGCGAGTGGCTCGGCTAACCTATGCCACCTTGGGAAGCATGGCAAAAATGCCCGGCTTGAGGTTGCTTACGTCCTGGACGACGAACTCCCCTCCGAAGTGGTCATTCATGACCATGGTGCGCTTCTTGCTGGCGTCTATGTGGAAGGCCTGCCAGATAATCTCGAACTCGAGCTCGGGCAAGATGGCGGTGGTCGGGTCCTCAGGCCACCAGAACTTGTTAATGAAGTAAGATCCCTGTAATTTACGATGTAAGTGAATACGGTGCCAATGGAACCGGCCCTAGAAGGGACCAAACGGTGGATTGTAAAGTGAAACCGTGAGCCTCTCGTGCTCCCCGGACGTCTTACTGACCTTGGCGATGGGGCAGTTGTCGATTATGTTGCCATACTCGCGGATAAAGCCGTGCACGAAGCGTCCAACAGGTGATTGATTGGCGAAGCCCAGGATGCGGCATACGTTCAGGGTCGTGTTTAGAGTGGTGGAATACATCGAGTCCTGCTTGTTGGCGATGCGTACCTCCAGGTGAATATCAACGTCGTGCAATTCTTGGTGCACCTCCATGGAGAAGTTCAGATGCGGGTCGCTGTTGTCGTAGACTACCTTATGGCTGAGCATCTTCTCTTCGCTCCAAATCTTTATGTCCTTAAACTTTGGGCGCATCATTTTCTGCAGGAGAGATTCGTTTGAGTTAGAAAACCTTCTGTACATCAAAGTTTCTTAGCAACCCACTTCGGCCAAGGTGCCGTGGCATATGGCCAGAAGGACTTGCACCAGTAGAATAGAATATAGCATCATGGTGGAACAACGTTCACTGGCTTTCTCCTCGGCAGGCTCCCTATTTATATGCTTCGAAGAGGTTCAGGTACCAGTTTGGGCAATTTCAGAGCCCGATTTTAATCGAAAACTGGGTGAGCAATATAATGCTTGAATGATTTGCCAAAGTCCATCCAATTAGCTGGCTTAGCTTAGCATGGCCGCTCGGAATCATTGGGCAGATCGATCGTGGATCAGCGCCTAATGTTCGGAATACTTTATCGTCCAGTGGGGCCTGACTAATAACAACTGCAGTTATATAAACAGTGCTTAATTGAAAAAGTGCGCAGTGGATAATTGCAACAAGATGCGTGAGGTACTCACCCGTAGCCTATGTGGTATGTGCTTGATACTCGTGATGTTCGTTCCCTTGAGCGGGGCTTGGGTGAGTTCGGCTTGGCTTGGTGATGCGGGACTGTGAGCAATTAATAAAATGATTAATCGGGAATAAAAGCGCTCATTTAAGGTAATTCTCACCGAAGCTGAGTTCGAGGCCAACGATAAGATCGTGGATGTCAAGGCGAAGCTTCAAAACGACTCAGGCGATGCCAAACTGACTCTGGACATAATGGTCCTTGAGGACATAGATGACGTGGAAATGGGAGTTGACGTTTCTCTTGAGACAGACAAGGGCAACTATTCCACCCTGATTAACCGGTCCATGAACTTTTGTAAGCTGATGAAGCAGCGAAACTCCGATCCTCTGATGCGTCTCATCTACGACGACTTGCTTAAGCACGGAAAATTTTTTAAGGAGTGCCCCATCCGGAGAGGGCCCTTTAGCCTGACTGCCTACAAGGTGGACGAAGAAGCGCTGCCCAGCTTTCTCCCAGAGTCCAAGTTTCGATTCGGTCTGCACATCTTGAAGCCAAAGAAGGAAACGATCGTCCGAGGCACAATTTTCGGACGAGTCGACAAGTCTAAGGGCTTCGACAATCTGAAGAGATTTAGCCTGGGCTGACATCCTTCGAAGGCCTCCCAATAAAACTCCGCTGTACTCCTCAGACCGCTGTGTTTTAGTATGCAAACTGCCTTTGAGAGTCGGTTGGCGTCGTGATTGCCGCCTCATGGCCGAAGGCGTGTTATCAGCCGCACACACCACCCCCTCACCCGCCCCCTTCATCGTTTTCATTGCCCCGTCACGTGTTTGCCCGCTCGACTGCAAAATTCCCATGTTTACCCGACGGTGACAAGCTGTCTGCAGGCAGCCAGCGGCTTCGCAATTGATGACGACGCTGACGATAATGGCGACAAAGGAGGTTGCTGATGAGCAGCAGACGACGTTGATTTAGGGAATGAAGGTGATGGGAGGACCACGGAATGTCTTGAAATGGACTGGTTTGGTGGTGTGGCTATATATTGATAACAACATTCAGTGCGTGGGAAATCATTTCGCTTACAAGCCTTTTAGAAACATTAACAATTGCCAATCCGGGTCTAAAAGGCCTACGATTTCCAGCCGGTCCCTCAAAACGAACATCAAAGCATTAAGGATTCATAGCACACCTCCGGTCTGAGTCGTTGACAGCAGTTGAAGAAGCGTCAAGTTTCATGAGTCACTGCATCAGCCCAAAGTATTTGTACCCCCGGTATATATCTAAGCGGAGTTCGCTACGACTGCCATAAATCTTGTGTAGAAAATGAACTCAAAGGAGAGCGGTTTCTTTGAGACCTGCAAAGTGAAGCGATCTTAATTGCTCAATTGCTTGTCAGGGCAATGAATGATAAATACGGACTTAGAAAGTGGCGCAAATAGCTGTTTATTCCCGCAGACGACAGAACTTTTATCTTTTTTTTAGTACACACTCAAATCCAGAATTTGGCCAAATAAGAATAACCTCAGCCGGTTAATATTTTTACGCACCAGCTTATACTTTAGGAAGTGGAATTTAAAAAGTTTTTAATGCTTTGTTTAAATCAAACTATTTGAAATTGGATTAAAAAATAAATAAATCAGAAAGGAATGCTATTGTCGAGTTTCGAGTCGAGTTTGTATTATATTAAGCCCGGTACTCATATCCTCCATCCAAAATGTACATACGATTCTCAACAACAAATTTTTGTTGCATACTTTTCAGCTTGGGGAAAATGAACCACTGAAGCCACCATACTACCCCCTAAGCCCATACTACGCATTAGACTAAAAAGTCTATAACTTTTTTTTTTTTTTTACCGGTCTTTCAGAATTTGGCATCAATTGTGCATCAATGAGAGCATCAGCTAGCATTCCTGTATTCATCATAAAGCTTAGAGGCCCAGACGACCGAGGGGCGCTCAAGAAACGAATTGTTAGAATATACATATTAAGCTATTTGTAATTTATTAAGCTAGGAGGAGTTAGTAAGGAAATTTAAAATTCTATGCGGTCCTGATGTACTCCATATTGGGGATTCCAGACACATGAACCATACTCCAGTATAGGACGGAGCAAAGAAACAAATAATGTTTTGGTTATATAGGGGTCATTAAATTCTTTTGACCACCTTTTAATAAAACCAAGAATTCCTTTAGACTTATTAACCATTAAGGAAATATGGTCGGCAAATTTAAGTTTGATGTCTAATAGGATGCCGAGATCATTAACCTGGGTTAATTTTTCTAAGGCCCATTAATAGAATACGTACCTTGCAGATTATCCGATTTGGCAGTTTGGCATCAAAACATTTTCCATATACATTAAAGAACTGGCGCTCGTTGTGACCAACAAACTTGATTGGCGCGGATAGCATACGTGTTCAAGTTCCAAATGGTATAGCTGTATGTATGTATCTCTTATAGTCTTCGAAATCTACGCGTTAAAAATTGTAATCTCCTCTAATAATCGGACGATTTGGATGAATTTGAAGAGGAAGTTTGGCATGAAAAGTTTTTGAAAAAACTTTCTTACACTGACTCTACAGAAATTAGAGATTTATATTATATTATTTTTATTTCATATTTTTCATTCAGATTACATATGATCACCGCTTTATTGGGAGATCTTTCTGTTTAAAGAAAAATATGTACATGTTTGTGTGCGAAGAAACTTCTAATTCGAATCAGGTGTTAAAATAACACTTCTTTAAAGTGAATCTTATTAGATTTGAAAAGGAATTACCCGCTTATACATATAATAAAATGCGTCAGGGCAACTCAAAGACCAGACCAAGCCGATCGAAGTCGGAATCGAAATGGTAATCAATCGAAAGAAAAGAATAGAATATTGATGAGCGGTATGTGAGTGGTTCCGTATTGAGAAAAGGTTGTTAGTTATGAAGAAAGACCACTCCTGCTTATGAACTGTACATTATCAAGAAAGGCTGGTGCAAAATCTCTATATCCATTGCCCAAGAACAAAATGTCTTTTATTGGAAGATTGTCATTTACAGTGAAGACGCTTTCCACATTTTAAATTATTTTTGAAAAAAGCTTAGAAAATCATGAGGGGAGCCGCATTTGCCTAATTGAGATTGGCCAACGAAATCACAACTTCTGGTCGCGTACAATTGGAATACAAATTGGAAGAAAGGCGAAATTGTGTTAAACTATATTTATAGTTTTCAGGGCTTGTTCGCTTATAGTATATACATATGTATGTATGAGGTCTTACCGAATGAATTTTGATAGCCGTGGTTGGGTTCAATGTCTTGAGCGGTTTCCCCCATTAAATTCGATTATATGAATAAAAAATGGAACTGCTTTAATATATTTTTGCTATTACATCACAGCCATTATATTAATTGCATAGGGCAGAAACGGTCACTAGGAAATATGAATACCTAGTATATTGTATGGTTGTGAAATGGTTTGAGAAGAAAATAAATAGGGTGAAAGCGGGAAACTGACAGACAATCGGTACACAAAAAAATGGTAACAAACATTTTTTCACTTTGAGTACGAGTTACAAACTTAATTAAAAGCTTCCTTCTTCCAAAACTTTTAAAAAATCTTATAAGGAGCAATCAATAAAATCTACTGGGATAATTTATGCTTTTTGGAGCGTTTTGCAGTACATTTTATATTTTTCGCATACAAAACGACGACACGCGGATAACTAGGGTGAACCATTTCCTTGGGGACTAGCAAAGGATGTAGACGTTGAGTTGCGTATAAAAATTTTTGAAATTGGGGAAATTTATTCGTTCGTGCTCGTGGATTTTATACTTTTCTTTGCCTTCGGCGCCGGAGAGCTTATTCCAATTGCTAAAAAATTTTACATAAATTCAAGCTCCATTTTTCCATATCCATTTCTAGCCATTTTTCCCCTAGTACTAGTTTGCCGTCATTTGGATATCTTTACATTACGCCAGCCCCACAGCATTTGCTCAATTTTTGTATTTTTTTTTTTTTTTTTTTTTTGAATAATTCTTTGGTAGGTGGAAATCCACTTGCTGTTGTTTGAGGCCCTGCCTTTGACATTCTGGAAATTTAGCATATTGCTTATTCTTTGAAATCAGTATTAGGCGTGGGACGGCGTAGGGGCGGACTTCCGTTGTGTCGCTAGTTTCGAAGCATCTTCGCAGGTGTAAATAAAATCTATTAAGAATCATTCAGATCTTCTTCTTTTACGCCGGAAGTCCTGGTTGTCGTTGCCTGATTGTTTATTCCGTCCGCAAGTCGGCACGGAATGTCAACAAATTTACAAAAATAATCTGAACACTTTTAAATTATTAAAGAAAATGTGTCGAGAGCGGTTTTTATTTACATATTACATAGCGGAACTCAAGAAAAATGGATATGTATAAAGTAAAATTTGAAACAAATATTAATATAAATAAGATCGCCAAGTAATTAAATTCGTAATAACTAGCTCATATTTGAACAAAAAAGATGTTTTCCAAATTATATATTGTCTAAAAGTTTGAAATTTATTTATGGAATAATCACACCATATAATACTTACATACATTCATATATGTATATTGTGATTAGCAAAGAGTGGGAATGTTTATGTCTTTTTTTTTTATTTTAATTTTGTTAAATAAAAAAAATAACGTTAATTTTCAATTGAATGAACTCAGTGAAAACAAATATATACGCTTTACATGGTGGTTGTAACGAACTGTTTTTCTGCTGCCGCTCGCCACAATATGCCGCGGCTAGCTCACAGAGTCTGCGAATTCCACCGAATTTATAGTTCGACGCGATTGCCCGAGCCCAGAAATAATACAAATAGCTTTCAAGTTATGCAGTCTCTTTATTTGCTGCTTCTTCTAGTTACAATAATGGTTACTCCTGGTTCCCGAGAACGGGCCCACTCCGAATCCTCGTTGCTCGTCGATGCCTCCTTTGGCCGTCCTGGTGGTCCTGGCCGTTGTCGCTGCTCCGTCGCTGCTTTCGTTGCCGGGAGTAGTTGCCACCAGTAGTTGCCTACTGGTGTTCTTTCACCTCCTTCCACCTCTGCGACTTGGTCTGTTTTGGAAATCGGCTGCGTACTGACAAGCCTCCGCTTGAATGCCGATTATACCGCTCTTACGTGCTGTATCGCCAGGCTCAGGATTTGGCGAACCGTAGCCTCCGCTACACGAGGACAACGCCCTGCATGCGCGCCAGCGGGCCCGGTTCAGAGATTGCTGCTTTGGTGGACTACGCTACGCCAGGGGAACGCCGTGCTTTCTCAGTCCCGACAGGGTCGGAAGTCGCCGTCCAGAACCGTATGTCGCACCTCCGTTATGCCGGGCGACCACCGTGCGTACGCGTCAATGGACCCGGATCGGGAGTTGCTTGGTGGGTGACTGGGGCTTTCCCGATCGCTTTTCTAGTTGGGCGTGCGATCGCGAGTCGGCCTGTCCGTGCTTGGCAGGACCACGCCTATTGGTTGCGAGTCAGGAGTCAGTGCTGCGTGCGCCAGACTTATCCTTTCCTCACTTCCTTGCAAGGCTACCTGCTGTGATCGGGAATGGCCCAACTCGACTCCACTACCCGGTGTTGTCTTGTGTCTCGGCCACTCCTTTCCTTTCGGCCACTGACCTCTGCTGTTGCTATGCGGTGCGCCGCAGGCTTCCTTCGCCTCGCCCGTTGCTCCTTGCTCCTTTGCCGCTACTAGCCTCGCCGCACATTCTAAATACGGCTGCGCGGTATGCTGATCCCCGGGAACCGTTACGTTCCACGTTGATTCCCACTGGGTGACGGAGCTCTGCCCCTCACCGCTCGTATTGGTCCTTGGCCTATTTCCCGTTGCCGCTTAGTGATTGGCCGGTGTTGCTTACCCCCTGCAGCCACTCCTCGGCCCTCCTTTGCCCCCGGTTATCTGTCTTAGCGTGTGGGGAGACTAACTCTCATCACATGGTGTTGCATATCTGTATCATACCATAATAAATATATAATTAATACCAAAAATTATTTTGAACTCATTTCAGAAACCTTTCATCTTATATACCATATAATTTAAGTTTTTTCCCAAAAAATTCCCCAAAGACTCAAAATATAACCATGAACAGAAATTTCCTAAACAACTTAAAATTAAACAACTTCAAAATTGCAAAGAGTTAAAACAAAGAGTAAAGAGTTAAACAATAAAGAGTAGTAAACAGTAAAGAGTTAAAACAAAGTAAATTAATAAAAGGATTAATTCGTTATTTGTATGGATGGCGTCCAATTGTTCAACATGGTACGAAAGTTCAAAAATGAATTAAAATTTTTTTAGTGACATTCTAGGTATTAGAACGTTTAAAACAATTCGGTCAGGCACTCTGCATGAATGTGGTGTAAGCTTGTTCTTTAATTTCCCAGGGTACACAATAGTGTGTTTTTTTCTTGCTTTTTAATTATAATTTTAAAAACGTATATATATGCTCCTGACCAATTAATGAATACATAATTTCAAATTAAATGCTGCCACAGCCCCGGGGACAAGCCCTACAAAGTCCTGCTCACCACCAACAGCGAAAACAGTGACAACAAAGTAAAAATGTGCCACACGGGAGTGCATAAGCTTTAAAGCTCAAATTATACGAATTTATGATCGAATAATAGCAATCTCATTAGGACACTGCCGGCAACCCGATGGCGCAGACATGTGACCAGCTCCGACCGAGCCAATTTGCAATGTTAAAATAAATATTCGCATTTTGTAAAATATTTAACAATAATTGAGCGTAAAATAATCGCTCAGCCGCGAACTCCGCCCCCATTGGAAGTAAAGCCCGGAATCGACCCTAGTATGCCGTTTCGATATGACACCACGACTGTGAAATATTCTGCATTTTACTGCCCACATGAGCCAGGTCCAAAGGCCAAATGCGTTAAGGGGGGGTATGGTATTTTAATTTTTTTTTTTCGCTTTTTTTTTTATTTTTTTTTATTAATGTACAACACGTCAAGAATGTTGTGTTAAAATTTCATGTCAATCGGACGAAAATAAAAAAGATATGACCATTTGAACGGCGGGCGGTCCCGGCCGGTCTCTATACCTCTCTAACTTTAAATCGTTCTCCTGAAAAGTATGTTCTTTTGAGTCGGTGAACAGTATCCTTCGAAATCTAATGTACCGATCATTCTGAAATTTTGCACATTATTTCTGTACCTAAATCCGCAGGTACTGACGTCGAGTTTTTTTTTATATTGATTATTATTCATTTTATAATAACTAATATATCAATTTTTAGGCTAAAATCACGTTTTGACTTCAAAGTGTTACCAAAAATCCAAAAATTAAAAAAAAAAAAACTCGACGTAGTTACCTTTAGAAACATCTTAATTAATGGACATTTTTTTTTCTTTTTCTGATGATCCAGTAACGACTTATGCTGTTCACCGCAAAACCTGTTTTCTTGGAGGCGCCTACGGAGCTTGGCAGCAGACGGCTCATTTTTTTATTTTTTCGATGAAAATTTCTGAAAACATAGTTTAAAAGTTGTACTTTGATATACTAATAAAATAATTGATCTGACATTAACCGTATCGTGTGAAAAAATTCATGAAAATAGGTCTTTTTTTGGCCGAATTAACCATACCCCCCTTAATTGCAGTTGCCGTTGCACAGGACACGGATTGCGGCGACAACGACATTCGTAATTAAATAGACACCACCCGCCCACCTTCCCCTGGTGGAGTGGATACGTGGAGCCGGTCGGATTCGAAGCATGTGCGAGTGGAAGGACCGAAAAAACTTTTTTCCTCACAATTATACGGAAAATAATTGGTAATCGAGGTATAGAAATTTGATTTTATTTTATTTCTATGATGATAAAAACATTTTTTTACCCTTCAAATCCTTTACGGGCATGTCTGTTGTTAAAGTTGTACTATCAGAGTAACCGCTTAGGCCATTTCTATATCCTCAATTGCGCATCGCAGTGAGAAGATCAATTGATTTCATTTTAGGTCAATTAACCTACCAAATTGCATGTAAAGGATCGGTAGACTATATCTTATGGCTGCCATATAACGGATTGATGGGAAATGTCATAACTTTGGACTTTCTAATTTAGAGAGCAGGAATTGTCTATGGAATCTATTTTTGAATTAACTAATGTGACCAAATTTAATAAGGATCGGATATATTTATTGTAGCTGTCATATACATACCTGAACGATAGAAAATGACCCAAACGGGTTTTTAAAGTATTTATTATAAGAAATTGGTCTTATAATAAAATTTGCATAAGGATCGGCCAATCCTTATGCATTTGGGATGTATATCCGATCTTAACTGCAAGGGTATGTCAACTTTGGGACCGCTCATAAAACGCCAATAAAACTGCACGGGTGTAAGCTCTCACTGAAAGTATCTTTCCATTCTTGTTATTTATAAAGAAACTATAAAAGTAAACAGTACCAGTAACTTTGTTTAATATACTATACATTTTTAAAATTATATTTTTTATTTCAAATTCTTAACTTTTAAATTTTTTTAGTGATTATTTTTATTTAAAGACAGTAAAAGTTAAAACCAATGCAATATTGACATAGTTACAAAGCTGTTAATCATGTTGTCAAAGCGAAATGATTTCAAATAATTTTTGTTATATGCCTACATTCGGGACGCTTATTTAAAGAGTCTGCATACTTTTGGGCCATGCGTCATGCTGCGGCATGAACCCAGTGAAATGGTGGGCGTTTGGCGCTGGAACCGATTCTCAGTCGTCACAGCAAATATTGAACAATATTTGCAGGGAATATTGAAATACTCTCGCAGAAACTTGCGCGCTAGGATCTGCGGTCTCCACGTCGTACTAGTTTTTGCCCGTTTATTTGACTGCTGTTTTTTGCAGCTTTGTCAGTGCGGGGTTGTGAACTGGCGGGACTCAACCCTTTTCCGTCGGTTCGTGATGTTATTTGTTTATCTTATGTGCAAACTCAGTCTTCCTTTTGGACTGGAAGCTGGCAAATTTATTGCAATCACGCACGGGATTTGTCGCTTAGTCTTTGGCAGTCTTACATTCTGAAAAAAAAATGTATCGGGCCCAGGAAGAGAGCGCGAAGCGTAAAACCACAGACCGCAAAATGTTTGCATCTAACAGGCCAAAACGCACTGCGCATTAAATTTAAACTAATTGTTTGGCATTTGTAATGGCTGCCGCAGCGACAAACGTTTTAATTGCGGCTGCAGCCTCTGTGAGTACAGCAGCAACTGTAGCTGCAACATATTATTGGGAGGTTTTGAGCCCAATTGCCGAGAAGAAAAAGCGTTCGTAAAAAACGGGAATTTATTTGGGGCTTGGGTCTGATTTGGCAGCAATTAATTCGAACACGCGGCTCTCCCCGTATTTCCGGTTCCGGTTTTGACTTTGCGGTTACCCTCAACAGCCAACAGCCTCCCCGTTCCATTTATTTCGCCTAATGGCTTCATTGCGATGAATGCAATTGAAGTGCATTTTTGTCGGAGCCTGTGTCCTGCCTGTCCCTGTGCTGACGTCTATCCTGATATATGTTTTTGAGGAGGGTCGGCCGGGCTGGACATTGGCCGTCCTAAGGTGCCGCCATTAGTTTTTGCTAAGGCTACAGTTGAACGACACTAATGCGGGAGCTAAAAAATGTCTTCGTCTCCGGAAAGCCCTTCGTGTCTGGTCATGTGTAGAGCTCGCTTTAAGACGACCCTTAAACTTTATTAGCTGAAATACAGCATTACTGTGTTGTCTACCTCTATCACTATTTTTCTAATAAAGCGCTTCATTTGGGCTTTGGGTTCACCTTTCCGTACAGCTGCTCCGGAGTTGGAATATCGCTGACAAAATAGTTGGCCGGAATGAAATGGAATATTTTCTTCAGGACATCTAGTAGAATGTCCTCGATGGTCTGGGTGATGACTGTGTACAAGGCATCCGCCAGCATGCGCCAATTGTCGTTGAAGAATTTATTGGTGCTGTCCTCTGAAATCAAAGATCAGTCAGTGGGCAATGGGGCTTTGAGGCATTGGTGAATATTCTTACCCAACTGTTTGTTCCCGTTAAAGAGGTTGGAGAAATACGACTTGAGGCCGTCCATTTTGAAGTCTACCCGTAAATTGGTTACATTGTAAAAAGTGAACCCGCCCTTGGAGTAGAGTCGGGTCTTCGTGTGCATCGTCACAGTCATGTTCTCCGCGTCTAGAAACACCTGTCCCCGCCCGTTCAGCGGAATGAGAAGGATGCGGCCAAAGAGGCTGTAGTTTCCTTGGAGCTTCATCTGAGGCAGGGTAAAAATGGTCTTCCAGCTGTAGTCCTTCTTAAAGACCCTAAAAGTCATTTATTGGTTTGGCTTGTTGCTAGTCCTAAAATGAAAGTCCAACTCACTGGCTCTCTAATACGTTCGTGTGCCCGAATCCAGTGATCTTAACGTTGGCCAACTCCACTTTAAGGTTGATCGCATTGCTGTTGCCCTGGGAGATCCGGATTCGATGCAGGAAAAAGGGATCGAAGCTCTTGATGCTCGTCAGCCCGGGTATTCCTGCAGATGTGTTATTGGGTCAGTGAACAATGGGTTTTATGGGACACGGTTCTCACCGTCGTTGAGCTTGTCGAAGAGCTGCTGGATGCTGTGGGTTGAGCAGTTCACAAAATCCTTCTCCGCTATCCTACACTCTTTAATGTAATCTGCTACGGTTCGAGTAGAATTTTATTTCAGTTCATTTCGGTTCATAACAGTGTGGTGCGTTTTGGTTCAATTCGAGTGCAAGGCAAAGCATAAATTACACGCAGAAAGTACAGAGGAAGAGATTCTGTTTAGTGGTGAAACATTTGTACATGACCTATGTGAAGCCTATGTTAGTTACGTCTTAAACCTATTCACATTCACCGCATTGAGTTGGTTCTCCCGCAGAAGGAACTTACGCGGCTCTGTCAAAAAACCATCGTCTCCTTGAACTGCACTTGAAGCCAATGCCACAAGCAACACAATCCATGACACGATCAGCCTCATAGTACCTAACCTCGTGATTCACTCAGTAAGCTGTCTATTTTTTCGGAACTACCAACGTCTTCTCAATGTCGACCGACATCAATGGGAAGCACTTCAAAACTGAATGAAAATCCACGATTTCAAAATTTTCGGCAGCTATTGGTTGCTGGAAAAACTTGATTTGAGTGGCTTGCGAAAATTTCGCAACTGACCAGTCGGACAAGTGCCTGGCATTAAGAGAACAGTGGCCCACAGCTGAGTGCTTGCATGTGACTGTTGCAGCTAGTTCAAGCCACTTCTGTTTCGACATCGATCGCACTCGTAGTTTAGACTGGGTGGCTTTTACGGCGGACAACTCGACGAGCGAAGCCAAGCAAAAAGTTTACAATAGCTGATCAGCGTTGGTTTGACTACTGCACTATCAGCTAATTTTTGTTGCAACACGTAGTGGATTTGCAAAAGATATTGACTTGGGTAGCTCCGGGGTATTGTGTGAAAAGTTCGTGTAGTTTCTGCTTTACTAAAACGATAATATAAATGAAGCTCACTGTTATTTTAAATGGATCAATTAATATAGTTATGTCGATGTTAGTTATATGGTTTGATAAATTTTTTGGGAATGTCAGTCTCTTCTCTCTTCAAAAAGATTTTAAGAATGCCCCAACATTGATGCATCAACATGTATTCGCGTTATACGTGGACCTAAATTCCCAGCGGGGAAAAAATTTAATTCCTAACAATTTTCATATTTTAAGGCTAGTTGAGCGAAACGCATAACTTGTATGTATTTCGAAGCGAACTTGTCTTTTATGTAAAGTAACAACTATTTTCTTTAAGGAATACGTATGTATGTAATTTAAAAAAAACCAATGAAGGACGGCTATAGTCAAGTTTCTCGACTATATTATAACCTTTAAAGTTTAAATCTTAACGGTATGGATGCTCAGAATCAAATTTTTGTTGCATACTTTTGCGCTTGGCCAAAAGAACGACTGCAGCCCCTTACTAGCCACTAAGGCCATACTAGCGATATAGAAGGGAAACAGAATAAAAAGTCTATAACTCCTCTAAAAATTTTTCAATTTGGCTGAAGTGTGGGCGGGATTGGGAGTGGCAAAATTTAAACACAAACTTGATCTGTGCGGAAAGCATACAAGTCTAAGTTCCAAATCGAATAGTTTTATCTCTTATAGTCTTTAAGATCCACGCGTTCAAAATTTTAACCCGTTTGTATGGGAAATGGTATACATAATGGTATATGTTAACCATAGAAATAGTTTGGTATTAAAAGATGATGCTAACAAGAATATACATACATATATACTTTATGGAGTCGGAAATGATTCCTTCTCTGTGTTACATACATTTTCACGAATACCCTTGTACTCTACGAGTAAAAAATGCATGTGTGTGTAATAAAGGATGCCATATTATAGATGAAAACGAGAAATAGTAGCCCACATACATGTACTAAAAATGAGGGTGTGTAAAAAATGTTTAGTCGTCAGTTTAGAACTAATTTTTCATTATAATTTTCATTATGCGGAAAACTCTCCCAAAGGAAAGTGTTTGTTAGAACGGTAAGAAGCATAAGAACAGTAAGAATATTATATTTTAGATGAAATTTACAGACCAATTTGGATATGCTAAAAATTTTCAAAATATGAATTATCTTCATTGGTGTATAAAAACTTCTGAAGTTAAATTAAGTCCTTAAAACGTAATCACGTCATAATATGTAATAATTATTATTTGGGACCAGAGGTTTTTGGGGAAAGAATTCATTGGGCGCTTAGGGAGTCCGTAAAAAACTTATAATGCAATTTTAAACCAAGCTTTAATTCCCTTACAAAAGCGGGCTTCCCATCCAGCATACCCCACAAAATTTCTATGCAAGTTAATTTGCATGAAGTGGGGGAAAACCGGAAAAGGGCAGCGAGACAAATAAAAGCGTAACCAGTGAGAGGATTCCCAGGAACGGACAGAGCAAATATTAATCCGCAAAAAGGAATTGTCACAAATTGTGTGTCCGGGCTTTGCTTTTTGACTACACTCAACAAAATATTCTCTTCCAAATATCCCTTAAAAGCTTCAAATATTTACTAACCAATCCAATTTATATGATTAAAATGAATGCAATCGTTCCTCTGCTAAAAATAACATAGTCAATAAATCCATTGTTTCTAACTTCATAATTAAAAAGAATTTATTAATAAAACTTTTTTAATTAACACTAATTTTATAATCAGTATCATTTTTTATATCATTTTAAGATATCCTCTCTTTTTATTTTCCAAAAATGTTCCATAAATAAAAACAAGTTCTAGATCGTTCCTTTCAGTGCCATGACGGCAAAAGTAGCGTAGCCATTGTACTTTCCGCAGGGGTCTTAGAGCCAGTAAGCCAGCCAACCCCTTTGGCCAGGATGCTGCCTCTGGGCTTTCCTGGCCCTTCTGTCCCTTATTGCTTTTGGGGCAAAAACAGCTACAGCTGCAAAAAGGACAAAAGGACTATGAAGTTGCCCAACATGAATTGGGCTGGGAGGCAGGTCGCTGATTGTTTCAAATCGCAAGTTTGGCTTACCTTTTTGGGAATTAATTTGCCAAATAAACGCTGACAAAATGCAGGCAACTGGACAAGGACAAAGCCAGGAGTGCTAGTCGTGGTGAGATATCCAACTAATAGGATTTTGATGATAGTTGGGCTGCTGTGCTGTCCTCTTTGCAAGGCTTGCAGGTTTTTTCCTCACATTGTGGTGTCGCCATAATCAATTTTTGTCCATCTTTCACTCTACCATCTACCACCGAGATGATTGCGGCTCATGACCCATGAAATGAGTTTCGCCATGTGTGAGAGCTGTGCGGAGCTTTGTGGGGTGCTTCCAAAATGAAAAGGCCAAAACAGGCCAACTGAGCCGCATAACCAAAGCTGCCGCACATTTTGTATTCATGACTTTTTCTCCGTAACCCGTGCCAGCCAAAATTTCAGGGGTGTGGCGTTTTTGGCGATATGTTCGCATAGATCGCTTAGATAATTAAGAGCAACCTCTATACGAGAAATGTGGGAACTCTATTTGGACTTGCACATTTTACTTGTAAATCTGCTAACGAATAAAACTTTCTTTAATAAAAACAAATAAGCAGTGTGGAATTTTAAACTGAAGTTTTGATTTGGGACCGAACTGCTCATATAAAAAGTGACATTTTAATTCAACCATTATAAGTTTATTGTGTATCTGACAACTTATATAGGAGTCCTTAATATTTATGTCCTTAATGGCCTTAATTATTTTATAATTTATTATTCATTAAATAAATATTAACCGTAAAATTTGGTATCAAAGCAGAAGTAAAATATTTTATGATTAGGTCACAAAAACAATCAAATCAGTTGTTTTTTATCATTCTTGAAGGTTGTATCTCTGTGCAATGTCTGATTTTTTCCATAGGAAAGTGCAAATTCTAAACAGACGCTTAGAAGATATACATAGGTCAACAAAAAATGCGAGGCCTGGGATATTTTACTAAGTCCTTCAGATTTCAATTTTCGAATCACTTTTTTATACCCTTGCAGAGGGTATTATAATTTTGTCCAAAAGTGTGCAACGCAGTGAAGGAGACATTTCCGACCCTATAAAGTATATACATATATTCTTGATCAGGATCACCTCCTGAGTTGATATAAGCATGTCCGTCTGTCCGTCTGTCCGTCGGTCCGTCTGTCTGTCTGTCCGTCTGTCTGTTTCTACGCAAACTAGTCTCTCAGTTTTAAAGCTTGAAACTTTGCACACACCCTTCTTTCCTTTGCACGCAGTATATAAGTCGGAACGGCCGGGATCGGCCGACTATATCCTATAGCTGCCATATAACTGATTGATCGGAAATGGTATAACTTTGGTGTTTTTAGAGTTACAGAGTTCAGATTTTGTACGGAAGCTATTTTTGGCAAAATAATCTACCAAAATTCATAAAGATCGGCCGACTATATCCTATAGCTGCCATATAATAACTGATTGATCGGAAATGCTATAACTTCGGTGTTTTTAAAGCTAGCTAGAATTCGGATTTGGTACGATTGCTATTTTTGGCAAAATAATACAACATGCCAAATTTTATAAGGATCAGCCGACTATATCCTATATCTGCCATATAACTGATTGATCGGAAATGGCATAATTTCAGTGTTTTTCGAGCTAGAAAGTTGGGATTTTCTATGAATTCTATTTTTGGAAAAATAATACGACGTATCAAGTTTCATATGGATCGGCCGACTATATCTTATAGCTGCCATATAACTGAACGATCGGAAATGGTATTTGGTAAAAATACCAACTTTTGAGGTTCTTCAAGATAGAAGTTTGGGATTTTTTTTTAGATTTTGTCTTGTAATTTATTGGTTATATTATGATATTCCCATAAGAATCGGTCAACTATATCCGATTTTAGTGATATATATCCTGTTTTAGCTGCAAGGGTATATCAACTTCGGCTCCGCCCGAAGTTAGCTTTCCTTTCTTGTTGAAATCTGTTTTAGTATAATTCTCACAGTTTTTTTAAGTTATAAGAATTTTGGCTGAAATAAGCTGTGAGCCACCAAAACAGCGAGAAGGGAACCCTTCCCTCCCTCTGACCCCATAACGATTATACAAATATTCTTGATGAGATATACATATGTATTACCTGTCCGTCCGAATTTATGTATGCACGAGTGAATTTTCGAGATCCTTTAATAAGCCACCAGTTCAAATTTTAAATTATTGACATGCTAATGTATGCAAAAAATTAAGGACCAAAATTATGTTATAACATATATAACATATAAATTTGGTATTTTATAGTAATTTGGAAAAGCAACTATTTTAAATTTTCACTGGATTTTATATGGCTGCAAACCTTTTTCTTCAATAAATAAATTGAGCCTTCTAAAATTATGCGAGAATCTTCGCATTTTGCTCGAGTTGATGAAGCTTGAAGCTCTCGCAAGCTTGTAAAGACATTTAAATAATCTAAGCAAAAGATCAATATGAGCCCACGACTTTGAATGGGAGCACAACTTGAAATCAAAGTAAATTTACAAATAGGTTTGTCTGTGCCCAAAGAAAACATATTAGTTGTGTGTTACATGAAACCGGCGTCCGTCAGCCGTCGGCTGTCGGAGAAGCTGCCAAACTATGAATTTCAGGCCAAAGTCGTGGAGGCGGACGAGGCCACAGCAATCTCGGTTAGGCAAAGTTTGGAGCAAACACCAACTACAGCTTAGGCTGCCGGCAGGACAGCTATCTGTGTCTAGTCTATATATGTAGCTTGTGTGCTATATAGTCAGTTTGTGCCTTTGTGTGCGTTTGGGTAGACTCCAGAGTGCGGGACTTGTGGGGAAGCCATCAACGCCATCTTAAGATCGTTAGGCCGCGGGCCATGCATCATCATTTTCGGAAGACCCAAGCAAGTAATTTGTAAAAGCAACAGCAGAATTTAGCCGGCGTAGGGCGACATTTTGAATCAAAATCAGACCGAAAATTGCTCCGAAGTTTGCTGTGCGAAACCCAGCTCACGCCGTGGGTGCGGTTGTTCTTGCTATCGCCCTTGAAAAGTCAGGTTTAGAAAACATATTTTTGCCATTTTCGAAAATCACACTACTTGCAGTGGCTTCCCTTGTTTGTGTATCAGGCGGTTGTTGCTACTTGAGCCCTGAAGTAGATGAAAGGCTTTTGGCTTCTGCCAGTTCGTCGACTTTAACGCGATTCAGGGCCCTTGTTTACTTTGGAAGCCTGTGGTCTGGGCGGTATATTTTTCTCTTATTCTGCTCCGAACCTGTGTAGCTCCGCCATCTCAAGTGTGTTTGCCAATTGAAATGCTAGACAAAGTATCTGTGTTAAGGCTTGGCCTGGGTTGATGATGATGTCGATGACTGCCACAGATAGACGGATACACAGATAGAATGGGGTGGCGTTGAATTGTGTCTTTAAGAGCATCTTGATGCGCTTTTTAAGAGTCGACTCACTAATCCGAGAAGGATTTTTCTATGCATATTTAAAATACCTATGTATGTATATTATAGGAAGAAAAGGTATCGTCAAACAGTCGTATATTTTAGATGGAATTTTATCATTTTATCGATTGTAAAGATTTTAAATATGTATTTTATTTATTATGGTACTGAGCGTTGACTAAAAAACTTATTAATGTCTAAAGAAAGAGAAATTTATTAATTTATTATCTAAATATCCATTGCAGAAGGTATTATAATGATGGTCAAAAGTGTGCAACGCAGTGAAGAAGACATCTCCGACCATATAAAGTATATATATTCTTGATCAGGATCACCTCCTGAGTTGATATAAGCATGTCCGTCTGTTTCTTTCTAAGCAATCTAGTCTCTTTTTGGTGTTTTTTTAGTTAGAGAGGATTGGAAGAGAAAGAATTGGACTAGGATTTTCGATGGATTCTATTTTTGGCTAAAATGATCTGACCTACCAATTTCATAAGGATTGCCCGTCTATATCCTATAGCTACATATATACATAACTGAACGGTTGAAACTGGTATTTCGTAAAAACTTTGGTAATTTTGAAGATAGAGCTTGAGACTTTTTTGTTTAATTTATTATTCTAATAGATTGGTTTTATAATACAATTCACTAAAGGATTGGAAGGAAATTTGCCATTTATGCTTTGAACAACTTTGAATGAGTATTCCAAATATGTGGGAGCTACTAGATGCTATTTTTTCATATTTATACTTATTAAACTTTATGGACTTGGTACATATAAATTTCATATATGAAATGCCCTAAAAAAACGGTCTAAAATTTAATACGATTATGATATTTATATCAAAGTAAAAAAAAAGTATAAATATAAATTCTCAAATTAAATCGTTGAATTCTTTTGACCATGTTTTAATAAAACTAAGAACATCTTTAGTCTTATTTACCATTGTGGAAATATGGTCGGAAAATTTGAGTTTTAAGTCTAATAGGACACCAAGAACCTGAGTTATTTTTCTAAGGAAATCCCACAGAAAAAATTCGTAGCCTGGAGAGGACAGGAACGATAATAAGACATAAGTTTGTATTTTAATCCATTAAGAATTAAATCATTCGCTAATTACCATTTTTATAGAATTTTCGAGTTCGGACTGAAGTTTGCATGGGGCAGAAGGGGATTTGAATTGAAGACCTTTGAAGACCTAACATCGTCTGCGTACCATCGAGTCTATTAAAGCAGGGGCAAGTCGATAGTAAAAATTATATACAGTAACGGGCCAAGAAGACTTCCTTGAGGGACTCCAAATGACTCCACAGTTCCACATTTTAGCACACAGGCTGGTTCTCCATCGGGCCATATCGAATAAACGGGCTTAACCCTTAAAAAGCTATTGTCGAAGAAAGACGGACAGAAAATAAGAATGGCTGATTGAATGTTACATTATACACGGTAACACTTCCGTGTATAATCACACTTCCATTAACCTTTAAACTTAGGATTCTCAGCAACAAATTTTTGTTGCATACTTTTGCGCTTGAGCAAAAAAAAAAAAAACAACCTAAGCCTCCTACTACCCCCTACGGTTTAGTAGAGAAGCAGTATGTACAGGAAGTCTATACATACATATGTCCGATTAATCTGAATTTTGATTGGTAGGTAAGGATTAGGCATTGGAATAGTTTGGCATCAAACTATTTTCCAAAAATTTGTTGAAACTGGTACAACGAGATATCCATTTTGTGGGGAGGAAGTTGCAAAAATTTGACACAAGCTGTGTCTGTGCGGATACCATACGAGTCCCATTTCCAAATCGGATAGTTCCATTTCTTATAGTCTTCGAGATCCACGTCTTCAAAATTTTACCCCGTTTTTATCGAAAATGGCTTATATACGAGTATGGGTTTATATCTCATATATAAATTACCTTCATAAATAGTTCAAAATACAAATTTAAAAAATAAAACCCTTAAGGGGAGGTTCTTTTGAATTTTTTTGAAAAAAACGTTTTTTTTTTTTATAAAAATGAAAGTTACATATGTGTAGAATATACGTGCCAAGGGATATTTCGATACGACGCGTATTGTTTGAGCTAGAGCGTGTCAAACATACCCATGTCACACGCGCTGTGGCAGTTTCTAAAAACTTTAAACGCGTTTTTCTCGGAACCATGTTTTCAAACCACAAATGTTTAAAATGTTTAAAAGTACATACTATTTTGTATGCCTTATACCAAAAATTGGCATAAAAAATGGTTTATTTATAATTTTTAAACGAGTACAAAGTAAAAAAAAAGAGGAAAAATGTCAAATTTTTTTTTAAACGTCCATGAAATTGGTTTATTTTTACCAAAATTAATTGTCGTTAGGTATAAGGCATAGGAAATTCCATCAATTTTAATAAATTATATACATTTCTAATTTCGGTTCACTACCAGCGCGCTGCAGCGGCCCGACACTCGACAAAGCAGAAAAATAGAGGTCGACGAGATCCGCCATTTTGATGCCGCCATTTTGAATTTCCTGAATATTGAATATTTTTTTTAATTGTTAATAAACAACGTCTTTATGTCATTTATAATGTCTTTTCATTTTCCCGCAATCCATTCTCAAAGTTTGCTTAATTTTCGGAAAAATCCAAAAGAACCTCCCCTTAAGTACTGGGGCTAAAGAAATTTGCAATAGGGGCGAGGCGTGGCAAAAATGTAAAACAAATTTGATCTGCGTGGGCATAAAAGGTGTACTCCATTAAAGGAGTGCCATGCCTATAGATCTATGTCTTACCTTCACTGAGATCCATATATATATACGCGTTCATATGGACAGATGGCGAGACGGCATGGCTTTATGGGGTTGAAGATGATTCCTTCTCTCTGGTACATATGGTACATTCACACAACTATAATATATCCATGTACTCTCTATACCCGAGTACCGGGTATGAAAATATCGTTCAGTTAAACGGCAGTTATAGGATATAAGTATACCAAAGTTTGGTCCTTATGAAATTTTAATAAGCATTCTGTCTTCAAAAACACGAAAATTGGGTCATTTCCGATCATTTAGTTATATGCCAGCTATAGGATATACATAGTACGAATTATATACAAAGTGCAGAGGAAAGAAGGTTTTGTGCAGTCGATAAAGTCGAAGTCGATAGTCGATAGCTTTAAAACTGAGATAAAACGTGGTATGTGCCAAGTTTGGATTCCTTAACTTTAAAACTTAGAGGCTAATTCGCGTATAAGCAGGCAGGTGATGCAGATCAGGAATATCCTTCACTGCTTTGCACACAAAATTAAAATACCCTCTGCAAGGGTATAAAAATACAATTATGCTGACATTGGAGAATATTTAAAAAATGACATTCAAATTCGTTTAGTCTGCAGTTCAAATGCGCATAAAATACCAAAATTGAATTTTTGAACAAGACCGCAGTCGCGTGAAATTTTCGTTGGCCAACAAACGATTTGTGCTGAGCGCGGGAAATTTAATTAAAATATTCTCCTGTATCTGCCAAGCGCCGTCGGAGCATAACTGAATTTTAATTGAACATAATCAATGCGAATTTATGAAAGCCCAGAGCCCTTCCTCCGAATACGAATCCGTCCAACCCGTCCACCTGAAGGCATTCGACTCCAAAAGTTCTAAATGTCTTTGGCCCTGGTCGTTAATTTATTTGAAGGGAAAATATGAAATGGAAAAATAGAGCTCTGCCCTCGAGTTTCAATTGAACTATCAACTTTTCAAGGGAGGAGGACAAAGGATAATTAAAAGCGACGGGTTGGGTCATCGATAGAAAAGCTTTCGCATTCCGGCAATCCTGTCAAAAAATTGTGCATAATAAAGTACTTGAAATCGCCTTAGAGAGTCTATTGGCGGACCAGAATAGCTCACTCTGAGACATAGCATGTAAAGTGTAAGTAAATACATTTGAACGCCAACCCTGCCTCCTTCAATGAACATTGAAAGGAGTATTTATTCAGATTTTGGAGTCACAAAGTTCAGGGCTTAAAAATAAATTCAGTATCCGGAGCCCAGGGAGCAGGGAGTAGGGACTAGTGGCGGCAGCCAGGTCCGAATGATATAAATCAAGTAAAATCAGTGTGACAGGAAGAAACAATTTAACCATGTTGGACAGGATAAGCCTTCGGAGGGGCGGGCAAGGTGCCTGTGACACTGCTGTACTCCGGGCCTTGTGATGGGCCTGGTGCAATGCAGTTTACACACAGTTTGCAGCGAGACATTGTCGTAGATATTCCGGCAAAAAGGATTTGCGGAGCCAAACGAAGCGGAAAGCGGACACGACGTGCGGCAGATGAGCGGTGGGGTATGAAGTTTTCTAATGCAATTGTTGCTCGTGTGAGCGAGTGCGTGTAGTTCAACCTCTGTCTCTGTTCCTGTTCCTGTCCCTGTCTCTCTATCTGCATCTGTACCTGCCCCTGCATGAGTATCTGTATCTCGCACATGCAGACTGCATGTCTTGCGAGTGTGTGTGCGTCGGTGAGTGTAATTGATTTTATCGGTCATGTTAATTTTGATTAAATATGCAAATCGACGTTACAAATTCTCGTTTGTCGCCCAAGCCAAAGGGAGTGGCGCTCAGGTTAGTCCGGATTAACTTGATTGAGGGCCGCCCAGCCCTCAATGGCCGCCGCCCCTTGAATCGGTTTTATTGGCTGGACCTTCTGAATTAAAACAAGAGAAGAATATTATTTTAATTGAAACTTGAAACTTTTTCTACCATTATTTTAATTAGTTTTTGAACTTCTAAGTTAGTTCTAAGATGAGTTATTTTTAAATTTTTTGAAGACTATGTACATTTTTATACCCTTGCAGAGTGTATTATACTGCAACGCAGAGTCATCTCCGACCCTATAAAGAATATATATTGCTGATCAGGATCACCTCCTGAGTTGATATAAGCATGTCCGTCTGTCCGTCTCTCCGTCTGTCTGTTTCTACGCAAACTAGTCTCTCAGTTTTAAAGCTATCGACTTGAAACTTTACACACACCGATCTTTTCTTTGCACGCAGAATATAAGTGGGAATAGCTGCCATATACATAAATGAATGATTGGAAATGACCCAACTTTCCTGTTTTTGAAGATAGAAAGCTGGAACTTTGTACAGATTCAATTATTGGTCAGTTGATCAGACCTACCAAAATTTCAAACCGATTTACACAACTTTAGTATTGAGTCAGAATTTGTATATATTTCTAGATGTCTAGGTCTATTTTAGTAAGAGACTCTCTTACTTCTAGAAAGTGTATAAAATAATTGACAAAGCTCTCATATTTTGGGAAAGTTCTGTGATGCAGGGTTATTAAAATACCCATTTCTGCAACCCTTCGTGCTGCAGGGCTCTGCATTCACGGCTCCATCCGTGGCACTGACAGTTATTATGTTACGGTATTATCTCGTTATTTATGCAGCAGATGACAAATGCAATTTGTTGTTTGCTCACCAAACCTGGTCCGTGGAGCCCAGAGCCCTGCAAAAGGCAGCTCCGAAAATGGATGCAAGCACATGATAATTTCCAATCATTTGAATAATCTCCAACCGGTGGACTTGCCACCTTCCACTCCTCGATCGGCATTTGCCGATGTCCGTGCTTGCTGTGAAAATATTAGCTTAAGAAAATGTCTAACGAGCTCTACGTGCTGCGGCATTCGAAAGGGTGTGTGTCTCTTGCCACCATGCCTCCGAGCCTCTGGGCAGCGGCAGGACATAGATGAGGAAGGCTGGGGGGCCACACCCAAAAGCTTCAGCGTGGACTGGTTGACTCTTGTGCGGTTTCTGTTTATTGAATAAAACTGTCAAATGCGGAATTGACACATGAGCTGAATGGATAATTAGCCGACTCTGGGAGTGGGCCGGACTTTGATATCCTTCTCGCATGTTTGGTCAGGAATTAATTGAAGCGATTGCTCATTGTTACCTTTGCCCCGGCGCACAATATGGGCACCAGCTTGCTCTTGGGCACATGGGTTGTTTTTCCTCGTTTAAATGCGTAATCAAAAATAAAAATCACTCGCTTAAAAGTAGGACACACAACAGTATTTTAAAGTATTTGTATTTGTGCGCAGATATCTAATCGCGTGCTGCGGACGGCTGTAAATTAAAACAACACTCTGGCGATCGCACATAACACATTTTTGGGAGGTATATAAGCAACTGTCTAGGGAGAGTACAGTCCCACAAGGTGCCAACCTTGGAAAGACCTACTTATTTTCCACAAAAAAAATATTTTCTTATCAAAGATATGCAGAGTTTCCAATAAGAACTTTGTAAATTTGTTTGATCCAATTTTTTAGCTCTATCAATGGAAGGTTAGAATGGTTCAAAAATATATGTTACTTTTCTATTATAATATTTAGTATATACATACATATATATACATATAGCATAAGCAGACAAATTAAATATTGATTATCGGTACTTCCAAACTTTAGAATCTAAGATTAAGGCTTTAAAATGTTCTTAGATGTTGGGTTCGTGTGTATGGTTGAGTGTATTGTTGTGTATACTACTCTTTCTATCACCTATGCCATTTTCCATGGCATATACCCTATCAGTTTAAGAGCAAAAGTCTATTTATATGTATCAAATACCAAGTACCATTTAAATTTACAAAATTTACTTAATTAAGTTAAATAGAGGAAAATTGTTAATAGGTTTTTTTTAATAGTTAACACACTTTTTGAATATTAAAATTGGGGTTATAAAATGTTTTAATAATTTATATTCTTAAAATGATTTTTTGTACACTTAATTAGTTTTTCTTTTCAGTATTTCAGTTCCATATTTATGAAAAATCGAGGCTAATTTGAATCTTAAATTATTGAATGAAGTTTCTGGGGAACAAGATCTACATACATATGTATGAAACCTTGGGATAAAAAAAAGCAAGATAAATCAAGCATAATACATATGTTTGTTAATTGTAAGTATGATGTGAAGTTTGGGTGCTTTTAGGCAACTGTCTACTAAAACAAATAATGAATTTTAAAAAATTCCAAGCTTGCTGCACACACAAGTAGTTCTTCTTATTTTTGAAATAAAGGAGTGAAATGTATAAAAAGTCGCAAGCATTAAGGTTATGACATTTCCGGAAAATGATTTCTTATTTTGTTTTTGAATATAGCAGCTGTACCTGGCTATTCAGACACTTGTCGTTTATAGCACGCACAGAAAATAATTATGTGTGCAAAGTTTTAAAGAATAGAAAAATAAGAACCAAATTGACAAAAGTAAAGTCAAATTTTTAATTTATTTTTTTAAAAGTCAATATTTGTAGTTATTTACATAAAAGAAAAGATTTTCGTGTGTACTGAGATTTTTTCTGAGGTCGGATTGAAACTGTACTAGGAATAGGCATAATTGCGCGCCAGATCTAATTGCCGCGACTGAGTCTGACAAATGATAGTAACTCCCAGTGACTGCGTCCCTTTGTGGCAGCTTGAGCTGCTTGCTCTACACACCCCAACGTTGATAGCTCCCTGTTGCAATAGTTGCCAGCAGCCATTTTCTGTTGTCTGTTGCCGTGCCAGACCAGTCAAAAGGTGTTGGTGGCCATATCCCCTTTAGTCCCCTCGCAGACCTGCCTTTAAATGCCTGGGGCAGAACCAAACTGACTGTGCGAATGTGGCCATTAAACGATTTTTCATTGCAAGCTGCCGCAGGTGAATGGGACCCGACCTGTGTATGACTTTTCAGTGTATGACGACTTTTGAACTTTAATCTCGTGAATAGCGTGTCATGCTGCAGATGTGGAAGGTTCTGGGACGCCTCTGCCTGCCCGGAAATTGAAAATCAGCTCACCAGGGGCGGAAATTATTATTTCTTTATTGACGAGCGCTCCATTCCAATCGCTTGAGCCACGCCTATTTCTGGCAGCTTATTCCCCATAAAACTTTCATTGTTTGATTTCTTTGTCGGGTAACTGTTTTTGCATGCAAGTCTAAATTTAAGCAATCCTTATGAAATCAAGGCACGAAGTCCTTAATAACTGCTAATATTGCCAAAAGCACTTTGATAGACATATACATACAAAAGTAAGTCTTTTGGGGTTCGCATTCTTTCTAAAAATGAAATGATTTGAATTTAAGATTTGAATTAATTTTTCATAATTAGTTTTAGGAATTTATTTTATGTTGATATGTCTTAAAACTTGGAACCCTTATACCAAAAAACCAAACAATAAATGGAGGGTAAGGGTTAAGTTTTAAAACATAAATATGTTGATTTAATATAGTGGAAATCTCTTCTGAAGTTTATATCACAGAGACCATATTTCATAAAATTGCACTAATGGTCATTGCGGTAGCACTAGCTTCGAAGCAATTTAATTGACTTTGTAAAATTACTTTATAGTTTCCTAGTCATGAGAATTCTTTCGTAAGCAATCGAGGGAACATTTAAGTGCACAGGGAGAAAAAGGCTAAGTGCGTAGGGTAGTTGGCGGCCTATCAATGAGGAAGTACTTATAAAATTACAGAGCTCTGTCGCAAGCGTCATAAAATAAAAATGTCGCCGAAAAAAAAGCAACCATATACGTAGAGTAGGTTCTATAATAGCGTGAAGAAAGCGCTAAATATATCTGAGCAAGGAAGACTGACGGTGCACATAAGCAGTCGTTTTGACCCCTCCCTTTCAAAGAATACCTCGATTTTGGGGCTTATGATCCGGACAGGTTGCACCTAGTCGTGAAGTTTGCTTGACGCTTATCGAGCCGTGGAAGTTTGGCGGGAAGCCCAAGGGGACATTTTAGTGTGAGTATATATTTTTACTTTGAATCGAGATAAGATAAGACCGCATGCTTATAGTACAATCAGAGCGCAACGCAATCGTAAACGGAGAAGTTTCATCGGTTGCTTACCAATACTTCATATTTATGGCCATGTGGCTAAAGATGGGTTATATAACGACATAGTCATATTCTATGTTGGTCGGGGCGGAAATGACCAAGCCGTCTATCGATAAGACAAGAAATGGGTGTTAATATCTTTGAAGCTAAGTGAAACTTTGGCCACCTCTGGCCTCTAACTGCTGGATCATATCTCATCAAATATCGAACTATCAAAAGGTTTAATATTTGATTATCCCATGAAATCAACTTTTTAGTCCCTGAACGCGTCTACTTTGTATTTTATTTGGCTATCTGCATTCATCGAAGGTGCCTCCATATATCTTATCTCGAATTTATGCCAGGTAGGTGACTAAAAAGTGTTCCAGTGGAAGCATGTACACCATCGATCCACAAAACATCGTCAGCTACATGTCGACTATGTGTTTTTTCACGAGGTCTGGGGTACTGTTATCAACAACCTTTTTAAACAGTTTCTATCGCCTTAGGGTTCCCTTCCTCCTACCACCGCAGTGCTTTGTTTGCTAGCTGCCGACCACAAATCCATATCTAGATGGAGCGTTCTGTTTCGGACCTTTCTTATCAGTCGGTTCCCGGGCAAATATCGAAGCCCATCATACATACATAGAACGCTGCGCATTCTGGAGGCGTCGTAACCCTGCAGCATGCCACTGCTTGGGGTTGGGCTCAGTTTAACCTGCTTGCTATATAGGTCGAGCGAATTAGACGTGTTTATTCTCCGGCGAGTCGCCAGAGTCCGTCATTTGCCGATCGCTCTACTCACTCACTCGGCGCGATATCGACAAGAGTTCCCAATCCAAATCCAGTTATCTGCCCGAACTCGCACTATCTCACCCAAAGGTAAAGCAAATAAAAAACATTCACCAGATAAGACGTATCGTATAAAAAGCAATATCTATGAAAATATGTCATTATTTCGTTATTGAACTCCAAGGTGTGTAGTGCGTTCTATCCGATACTCGTCGGTTAAGCCTCGGATCGATTCGAGTTGAATGTGGTGCAGTTGTGTCGAGTTACATATATGCCCCAAGGATATTCCAACGACCGGTGTGCTTTTAGCAAGTAGAATAGCAGGCTTATCACAGTTCCTTTAGCCCACTGTGAGATTCTTCTATTCTACTTTCGAGAAACACCCGCTAACACCGTTCCTCTGGGAAGAAATCCCAGTAAACAAGAAAAATGCATTACTTCCACAAAATTTTTATGAGTCACATACAGGCCGTCGAATGGTAAGTATTTTATCTCCCCACTAATTACGGGCCGTATTTCCATTATCTGTCAAAGCGAGCCTCTGAATCATCGCATTCTTTTCAGGGGTGTGGTCGGAGTTTATGACACCCAGCTGATGCGAAACCTCAGAGATCTGGTGGGTTCTGTGCGGATCTTTTGGCCGCCACATGGCAGAACCTCTTTTAGGAACCATGTGATACCGAGATAGCTTATAGCTGATTTATTTATGGCTTCGGAACGGGTGGTGATGAAATCGGGCAGCAGGTTGGCACTATCGCTAGCCATATACAGATAAGAAGAGGGATTTCTTCGCCAGCTTTGCCGGATGATTTGACCAAATATGCCGACAGCAAGGTGGTATTCGAGTCCCACTTTAGTCCCAAGCGGCTTATATAAGTGTTTATGCCAGATATTATGCGCGTTTAACCTGAACTCTCGTCTCATAGTAGCCTTTTCATCTAATCGTGGATGAATTCCATTCCCCAAGCCCACATTCGTTTACCCAGGGGCATAAGCCAAATTGAACTTAACGACGGCTTACTTCACCCTCATGTTGGATAAAAAATAAGCGCCTATATCCATGTCATTTGTCTGTCTGCTTTTCTACTGCTGTGCTCCCCTTTGACTTTGCCAGTCAACATAATGAAAATGCAATTAATTTTTTCCAGCAATTTCTTTCTGCCTGTTTCAATCCTCGACGCAGCCCTATGCCAGCTCTATGCCCGGCGAAGTCAAAGCTGACGCCTCGTCTGAGCTCGTCTCTATCGTCCGCCACTTCTCTGCCGCCCACAACCCACCCCTCTGCCACTTCTGATCTGCCCCAGTGATGCTGGTGCAATATTATGACTCCTGCTGTTTGTTACGACGGCCGACTGGGCTGGAAAGGGGGAGCTGGAAAGAAATGTTTATTGTGAAGCATTTTCTATGGCGATTGCACCGCCCTCTTCCCAGCTCAGTCTCGGATAGCGCCAGCCATTCGCATTAAATGAGGAAACCAATTATTCGCGCTTATAAAGATTTACCGCCATGGACCCGCGCTCACCCCTGGCAGTTAGACAGTTTGAGATACAGATGCGAGTGCTCCAACTTCGCCCGCTCCGCTTCATCCCGCACTCTGACTTTTGTCCGTTCTTTCAATGGAAGCACTCCAGTCGGCCGCAGGCGTGCTGATTAAAGCCGAGATGGAAAGCTGCATCGGATAAATTTTGCGGAAGGGGTGAGGAAGGGAGTGCATCGGAATTGAGCGGTGTTTCAGAATCAAATCGCAATGCGGTTCGGGGTCGATCAAAAATGGAAAAATGGTACAGTTTCTGGCGCCCCATCCAAAGGCCATTTTTCTTCTTTAGATTTCATTTATCTCTAATTTTGCCACAATTTCCTGTTATGCGAAATACATTTTCGCAACAATTTTCTCCTTTCTGGTGAGCATCTTAGCCGCAGCCAATTTGGGCGTACTCAGTCGCTCAGCGAGACAAAGGCCTACTCGAGCAACCCCTCCAGTGTCCTAGACCAATTTTATTGCGGATCCTGCCTCTGGCACAGGAGCTGGCGCTGACACTGGTCCTGGCGAGAAAAAAATCAGCCGAGAATTTAGCTGAAATTACCTTACATTTAACCATCAAAAACCACTTGAATGGCGACGATGCGAAGGCGGAAGCGAGCCGTCGGGTGTCCGGTCGATGGGGAGTCCGGAGACCGGAGTCTGGCCTAGCCGCAGCAATTAGACCGGTCCACAACTTGTGGGTCTGGCAGGGCCTCAGATTTGTCTCAAAGTCTTTTAGTAGTGTCTTCCGGTTCGCCGTGCCTCGAATTCGACTCCCATTTGGTTCGGTTTTTTGTAGCCCCTTGGGTTGCACTTTTGAGCTGAGCCCGAAAGCTTACTTGCCTGGCCGGTCGCAGAGCTGCAAAAAGAAAGAAAATAAAAATCTGAGATGAAGCAGAAGCGTTAAATTAAAACGTAAATAGCACTTAGCCGGGCACCTTCCTGTAATCAGTGGGTAATTAAGCGGACGAACGAAAAGTGAGCAGGGCACCTTGAAATTGCTTAATTTGTGCAACCTGATTTAATGACTGCGCTGAGTTGCTTGCAAGTGGCGGAGGCGCCTTCTCCGCCCAACTTGCGCCGTGAGCCAAACTTCATTTCATGGTACGCTTATCACGATCCGAACTATAAATAAGCTTCTAAACATTAGTTTTGACAGCTTCATCTGCCCTCACCCACCTCGGGGATCGACGATGCATCGCAGCCAAAGTTTTTTGTTTTCTTTCCCCATTTATGGGACGATGGTGGGGGTGTGGGTCAAAAGGTACAGGAACGGGCTAAAGGGACGATAGGCGACTGCTGTAAAATGTGCAAAAAATTCTAAACTGCAATAAATTCATCAAATGTGCAATGGAACATGCTGTAATGTCACGCCCACAGTCCCGTGCAACGAGCTCGGCAAGACTCCCCTTAGGGTTGCTCTTCGGCCAGAAATTGGGTGATATTTTGTAGGCAAATGTGCAATAAATTGTAAACGTTTGTGACCCGGGTGCTGGGGCTACTGGGGAACAGGGGTTAGCCCATTCCATCGCAGCGCTACCCCAAACGCCCTTGCGAATTGGCGAGGCGAGGCGTCCAACGGTTCTGTTCGTCGTAAAATTTGTCCGCTGCACGCCTGTCAACTTTTATAAGTGTTTTTGCAGATTTTTTTTTACTTTTCCAGGGACATTTTCGGATAGAGCGCAAGCAGCGATAGAAAAATGTATAGCTGCGATAACGGTGGCATGCAGCGAATGCAATTTAGTGGGTGAATGGGGGACGTAATGAAACATGAAAGAGACAAGTTGGAGGCAGGAGCTGATGGTTGGCTGTAGAGCAAAATAGGGCTTCATAATTCTTCTAAAACTCTGCATCGTATTCCTTAAATTTCTTCAAATATTTTCTCAGACTTGATTGGATAAGTATCATGACATACTCAAATAAGGTGGGTTGAGCGTTTCTCATACCCGTATCCTCTTGGAATATTTCAACAAAACGATTTAAAAGAAAGTATTCGAATAAATAAAAAAAATTGTACCATGCGTTAAAATTTTGTTGTGAACCATTAGTTAAAAGTAAGTAATACTTGGGAAACAGTATATTTTATTTTTATGCGTGGTTTCAAATTGCATCTCATGTATCCTCCGAATGTTTATAATATACGATTAATAAGAAGGTTAAAATAGAATTAATATACTAATAAGGTACACCCCATTAAAGGGATTTTTAGGTGAAAATCGGTTTTTGACTTCTTTCAAAAAATAAAATTGTTTCAAACTTTAAAACTATATATTTTTGTATAAAATGCTTGTCGTCACTATATGGGAAAACTTTTTGTTTAACAAATACATTTGGATTTTTGGCTTTTGAATGATTCGGTGGTGAGTCAACCGCCATTTAATTTTTTCTAGGTGCCTCCGAAGACGGTAATTTTTAATGTTTCTTAATCAATGTTTCTGGAGATATTGTACATACCTGATTTATAATATTGTTCCAAATTTATGTTATTTTTATTTGAAGTAATTAGAATTTTAACTAGCTTGTATATGTATTTTTTCCGTTATTAGAGTATTCATTTTTTTAAAGTTATATTTATTAAAAATATAGAGTATATGTATATTTTGATAAGAGTACGACTAGTCAGGAAAAATTGGTTTATTGATTGAATAAATGGTTTTCCTTCATTTAACCCCAAATGATTGCACTTTAATGGCAGTAAACCATCGAAAAAAGAGAAGAGGACTTGAGTGCAAAATAATGCCTAACGCAGCAGGATACCAAACAAACGGTGATGAATTGCAACCTGCGTCTCCCATCCTCTATCGTAATTTAGCTATTAAATCGTATTTTTATTTCTGACAGACGCAATTGAAATCCCTGGGAACAAAACTTGGACAAGGAGGCGAGATTTTGGGGAAACATTTCTGCCAACGCATCGGAAACGGGAAATGTTCTATGTATTGGTTAGCCCACATGTGCACACAATCTGAAATCCAGCTCCCCGAACCCAGAGTCCCGTCCGAAAATCTGCATGCGGTTTTCAATTCAAGAACTCTGAAAGCCTACATAGACAAAAGTAGCACTGCATAAGGACAATTTATCTCATTTCGATTTTTTTAAAGTAACGGGAGTTTTATGATCTTAACAATTTAATGGAACTATTTAATTTATTTAGTTCAACTTTTTTTTATTAAAAGTTATATGTATATTTTTTTCTCTGTAGGACATCAGCGATGGATCCGAAACCAAGAACAGCTTGGTACAGCGGAGCGTGAAATTAATCGTGGCAACAACAGAGGTGTAGAGGCATAGGCGGGATAAGCTGAGCCTCTTTTATAGCAGTTTTAGTCTCATGATTTTCACTGAAAGTAAGACTAAACTATAAAGTTACAATATCATCGAGGTTTTTTAGGTCCGCTCTTTTCTTTTTCGAAACTAAATATTTTTGTTGGTAAATAAAAAATATTTTTGCTGCAGTAAATGCCTAAAGGTAGGCTAATGATTTTTTTAAGGTCCTGGGCAGGTTCATCGCTTAAAGTCGCATGACCATAGAAACTTTTCTGAAAAAATGTGTACTTGCTGGAATCTTTTCTTTTTTCATTTGATAATTTTTGTTGTATGTAGTGTCGATTTAATATCTGATGCTTTCATTTCTAAAATTTATTTACGAACATTACGTTATAAATTAAACAAATATTTATGCTGGCTCAAATAAATGATGGACTTCGAATGGTTCAAAATATGCAAAGGTTATCCTGATATAAGATTTAAAAAAAAGAACTGTGTATTTCAACAATCCTTTTCCAGCAGCTTTCAAACGGAAAGCCTTACCCATTTTGAGTGTAATTACCAATATGGTGCGGGCCCTCGACTGCAGCGTTTTAATCTCAGAATCGCAATTGAGCGAACTGAGGAAATATGGAACCATAGTGCCGCAGACACTGACAATTAATATTCAAATTTATTAGCCACCTATGAACCGAGTGTGTGCATTATCAGCCGGCACATGCTGGGTGGTACGGGATCGGACCGCAGACTGCCCGGGTCCTGTTCCCTATCTTGCCGGATTGGTCGGATGCGCTGCAGAAGGTATAGGCAGCAATGGCACGTTGGGGACCTGGGGGAAATATTTCACAGCCGAACTGGACTCGGCCGCTGCAGGGCCTGTCCCGTCTCCTTGGAGCCCCGCTTCGGTGTCAAACTGAGCTTAATTATTTGCATATGGACGAACCTAATGGTCGAATGAGAGACGCCCCCCACGCACGGTCTAATCACCCGAGACAGCTACGTTGTGTAATTGTTAATGATGATTAGATTCAATTTAGGGCACCATTAGTTCCCTGACGAGGCTGCAGCCACACTGCCTTTTATCTGCTCTTTAAATTTATGCCAAAGCCGCAGCCCTGAAGCGGGCGGGCGGACTACTGGGGGCTGGGCGTCCCCGGTGACTTACGTGGACGTTGCAACGTGACCTGAGGCAGTGGCGGAGTTTGAGGTTAATTCTGCAAAATTGTCGAGTCAACGGGTTAACCCCGTCCAGAAAAGCAAAAGCCCTCCCCGCTGTCCCACCCTTTGCACCGAGTTGCTTCGTCCTGATATGAACTGACCGGTTGAATGGTTCAAAGTGGTATGCAAATGCGAGGCATTGTGTGGTTTTACTTTTGCCGGAAGGCGTTCTCTGCACTCGGCAGTCATCAGAGCTCGCTGGTCATCTTGTGGCCTTTCATTGTACGATTTTAATCATTCTGAAAGCATCGGGGCAAGAGTCAACTAATCACTGTTGGCGACCTCCGTGCTAATAGCTGCCGATGTGTAATTGGGTTTTCTCCAGGCGCTTGAAGGCGATTGTTTCCGATGGAGGAGAAAGGTCCTAATGGTGAGTAGCAATCAATTTCTATTAGTCTATCCAATAGCTGGCTATCAAACAACCATTTAAAAAGTCTTAGAAAAAAGACTCCATAGAAAGAATTTGAATAATCAATTGAGTTTTTTATCCCCACTATTAAAAAAAACATTTAAAATAAATGAAGGCAGTATTACATTTAATTTATATAGCTTAGTAATATTATAATTCTATAATTAAAATTATAATTTTTAATTCTGTATGTTAATGACTCGATGACTAATTTTACAAATGATGCCCTACAGCACAATAAAATGCATATTTTCAGTAACTTTTTGGTTTCTGTTATAAGAGAATTTATTTGGGATTGGGTTTTAGTTTCTGAGTATATAAATTTCTTTTAATTATTAGGGGGATAAAATGAATATTAAATCGCATCGCTAAGCAAAAAGTTTTTAATTCTGCTGAAGCTCATTATCTTTATCCCGGCAGGCCTCTAGCAAAGCCATGGAAAATATTAAAAAAGTTTCAGAAGAATTAAAAATGATGGATGCAAAGTTATGCATCGAAATTAAAATTTCCTTCGTGCTTACATTTAGAATCCAGAACCACCAATTAGTTCCTATCGTGGTCGTTGACTGAGTTTCGTCTGGGAAAACTGTGAACGGTTCATATTCATGTTATCAAATCATGAATTAAATTAAATATTATCTGAAGCGGAGGAAAAATATATCATTATTTATTTGAGAAACTGGGCACTTAGTTCATGCAAGGAAATTGTGACCGAGTAGCTGAAAACTGGGCTTGTTCCTTCTTAGCTTCCTTCTAGCTAGCCAGGACTCTTGGGGTTTCCAAGATGATTTAATTTTGCCTTTTTATTTGCCAAGTGCGCCTTCGTTTGAAAAATTTCAAATTCTAGTGGCCGCATTGTTGCACGGTTGTTGTGCAGCGGTCAAGCGGGTGTACTTGACTGCTTACTTCTTGCAACGTATTTGGTAAAATCGACCGCCATTGCAGTAGCTTGAATAGGACCCTTGACCAGGCTGGCCCTGTAAGAATGATGTCGCATAGCAGCTCGCGAAATAAAGTAGTTGGCCAAAAAAGTTTTGGCAATAAGTAAGGGGTTCTGTTTATTGAAGACAAAATCATATGTATGTTGCACTATGTATCTAACCATAGTCTGCTCCATAAATATTCAGGTTTGTTTTTCACTTTTCTATTAGACGGTAAATAAAATCTTTGTATGTATATTTTTGTAATCGCTCTTATTTGTACTTTTTCAAGCCACTTAAAGCACCCTACGAGGGTCGACAAAATCATGGTTAATTAAATGTTCCCAAGCCGTGAATCAGGGAAAGCATAGCCCTTGAGACTTTTAACATCTGCCAAAAGCTTTACACTTTAATCCGAACTAAGTTCAATTACAGTGAAAAGATTGATCAGGAACAGGTTGAGGCTCCAGCTCGGCGGTGAACTGTCATAGTTTTTTCAGAGTCTTCTTTACGGCTGAAAATGGAAATGAGTCCCAGGATTCAAATATTTTTTCACAGAAATTACACTGGCATGGTGACGCGCAGGGAGACTCCGGAAAAGTGTGAAAACATTTTGATTCATTAAAAATGGAACGAGCTCAAAGTGTTTTGCAGACGATGTGAATCTGTGGAATAGGGAAAAAGGTGTGCCCACCCAGTACTGCAGTCCCCAGTGCCTGCTCCTGACCACACTTCTTGGTTGAGCTACCAACGCATCCTTGAATGGTCTCCTGCTTCTGGAGTAGTCATTGAATCACAATCCACATCCAATTCGCTTACAGTTATCGCCTCAGTACACCGTAAAACATGCAAATCACCGAAGAATAAGGACGGGGCGAACCAGGACCTAAGGGTCGATGCTTCCGCACAACTGTGACCGAGCCAGCCAAGACGTGCGCCAGAGAGGATTTTTGAGGGCCCGAAAATATTAAAACGTTGCCTTTCGTTGCCAGCTACGCAAAAGGGCAAATAAGTTTTGGAAGTGTCCTTTGGCTTTGATCTGGATGCCTCAGATTTTCGGCTTGTCCTCAAACGAAACTCAGTCGAGCGGCGATAAGCGCACCTGCGTACGCAAGGACCTTCGCTCCAAGCAAGGCACAGTTGCGGTGTGCCGCCCACTGCGTCCTGTCGTCGTCGTGCTCGATGAGCGTGTAAGCAACGAGTGAGCGAATAAATGAATAGCTGGGAGGCGGGACCTGTCTTTCTTCTACTGCAGTCGGCAGGGGAAGTGGAGCAGCGAAGCATGTGACAAAACGATAAACACACCGTGGTCCCCCATTGTAATCACTTTGACATTTACGCATATCAAGCAAAACGATGACTCGACTCTGACAACGGCCTCGCCCATATTCCTTCAAATGTGGCATTTTTAATGATGTCCAAATTCATTTGATCAGATTGTATATATTTTATGCCGGTCTGATTTTCGTTTCATTTTAAATGCAAATGAAATAAATACAAATTGTATAAGCGTGCCGTTGAGAGTGTCGTGTGTATTGGATGAGCATTTTATCATTTTTTCTTTACTTTTGGTGCAACTTGCAAATTGAAAACTTCAAAGGGGCTACAAACAGAAAGAAATGGGCTGCGTTCTAAAAAAGCGTTAAATGATATAGAAACAAATCGGCATTATGCGGAAGTTGAAGTGGGATTGTTCTCAAGCTGCATTTGAACGAAGTAGGTGATGAAGATTCTATCTCTTGACTTGGCATCAATATTTTCTGGGTTAGGTTTAAAGAGTGGCAATTAATAAAATTTGGAGACTCTCCAAAAAAAAACTTAAAACAGTGTAATTTTCATCAAAGTACCGAAAAATACTGCATCATTGGAGGCATCCCAACTAAAAAACATCGCCAAACTAAAAGAATGGGCCAAACTATAACTAATATATGACCAAGAACGTGTCTGGTAATATTTCTATAAGCTATTAAGGCTGAAAAGCAAGACCTATATATGACAAAAATATTTTGGACAGTTTCTGAAAACTGGCATCCAGGTACTTATGAATTCGGAAGTCCTTTATGAAACAGGGATCTTGTCTAATAAAAAATGTAAAAAAATGGAAACCTTAAAAACGGTTGTTTTATTTATAATTAATATCTCTCGTAAACATATATCGCGACTTTCAGCCCTTTGTGAAGTCTCGGACGATCAGGAAGCCTGACTGACACTTAACAAGAGACCATTCCGAGTGAAATTGTTCCTTGCTCGTCTTGATCATAGCCGGCCACGAAAAAAATTTTTTTTTAGTTTAAATTTAGAAGTAAGAAGTAAGACAAAGTATGATTCCATATAATAAAGGGTCGACATGCCACTTCACACACTTAAAAAAATTACGGTCAGCCCTTTTTCCTAATTGGCACTCGACATGCTGAACACGTTGGGATTTCTTTGCATTTTTATTGCAAAACTTTTTTGTCGATGAACTTTGCTCATAAAGCAAGTCGTCCTGTCTCTCCATTTGTACTGTTGTCCGAACTCATTTGGCCACCTTAATTCATTAATTTAGCCTTGACCAGAGAGCCCATTTTCTCAACACCGCCTTAACTCTAATTGCCATTTTTATGCGGCTTTTCAGCAGAATAAGGATGGAAGAATGGGAACATTCGTTGGATAGAACCACCGAACTCATCGTTTACTTGAAAGTCGCGTTGGATGGGGAAATTAAGGCTCCAGAGAATTGCTTCGGCAATTAGGATTGCTTTGTGCCACTTCACTTCCGACCTTCTTGGCCATTTCTCTTTATACTTTCCAATGTAGTTTAAAAACAAGAAATGACGGCTATCTCTTCCACTCAAAAATTAACTAACCCTTAAAGTTTAGCCTTTAACTGTGTGATTCTCAGCCAAAAATATTGGTTCATACTGGTTGCACTTGGAAAAAAGAACCAGAAGCCCCCGTACTACCCCCTACGTCACAACTACCGGCTTAGCAAAGAATCAGACTAAAAAGTCTGGACCTCTTAAAATTGTCCCATAAGGCTGAATATATGTATATTCTTATAGTCTTCGATACCATGTGTTTAAAATTTTAGCCCGTTTGTATGGGAAATGGTATATATATGGGTATATCTCCTCCAAATCCGACCGATTTCGATAAAATTTGTTTTTCAGATATATATCAAGTATAGAAATAATTGGCTTTAAAAGTTTTTTTAAAAACCTGCGCTATCTGCGCTACTATAATCCAATAAATCTATCTCTTCTGATAAATCCAATAGTTCTATCTCTTATAGTCTTTGAGATCCACGCGTTCATAGGGACAGACGGACGGACGGACGGACATGGCTATATCGACTCGGGTGTTGATGTTGATAAAGAATGTATATACTTTATGGGGTCGGAGATGATTCTTTCTCTATGTTACATACATTCACACGATTACAATATACCCTTGTACTCTACAAGTACCGGCTAGAAGTCCGGGTAACCCTTACAGAGGGTATTATAATTTTGGTCAAAAGTGTAAAACACAGGAGGCATTTCCTACCCTATAAACATATATACATACATATGTATATATTTTTGATCATTGACCAAACATCAATGACCAAAAAGCTGCCATATAACTGATTGATCGGAATTCTGGTTGTTAGAAATTTTTTTTGGGGTTTTCCTACCAAATTTCATAAGCAACCTACCAAATTTTTCATAACTTTGGGCAACTATATCCTAAGCTGTCATATAACTGAACGATTGGAAATTGTATTTGTTAAAAATACAAATTTTTATTTGTTAATAAAAACTTTGGTGTTTTTGAAGATAGAAGCTTGGGAATTTTTTATTGTAATTAATTGGTTTTATTATGATATTCTCATAAGGATCAGCCAACTGTATCCAATTTTTGCGATATATATCCGGTTTTAACTGCAATCTATTTCGGCTCCGCCCGAAGTTAGCTTTCCTTTCTTGATTTTCATCAAGTCAGGTAATCAGGAACATTTAAGTCCGCAAAACGGATTCTTTATAAGTATTCTATCATATCATTTTTATACACAGTATATTATAAAGGATCTAATGTGATTCAGATGCTTGGGAGTTTCGCAAATAAAAATGAAACAACTGCGCCCGATTTCTATCAGCACGTTGACATGCAAAACGTTCCTTAAGTTGTGTGCCAATTGAAAGCGAAACGCGAGTGCATTTTAATAAAACATATGCGGTACCCCAACCATGAGTGCCATAAAGGAGCTCGCATGCCCATAACTCTTGCACTATCTTAAGGAGGACGAACGACATGCCCAGTAAGCGACCTCATCGCCGCTTGAAAAAGAGCAGACAAAGCCACAGCCAGAGTTCGCTATTGCGGTTAGGTTATGGAACGATGGCAGGGACGGGTCCCAGCCCAGCCGCATCTCACTGGGGAAATGTGCAAGCGACACAAAACATCTCGAAATATGTGGAAGGCTCTTAGGCGGCCCAGTACCCGGGCCCGGGCAAGAAAAACAACATTTTGTTGGCCGCAAAAGGAGTGGGCGGCAGGAAGAGCGCTGACAATGAACAGAAATGAAATGAACTAAAACAGAATGGAATAGAATAACTTGGCCGAAATGCGACAAGAAAATTGTATTACAACAATGGAAAGCGATTGTGGTGAAAAGTACAATAAAATGTCGCTAAATTAGACATGAAGGGCACCGCAGCCGGAGCAGTCGAAGGGACAGGAGTGGGGCAAACGGAGTCTGCGGAAATGAGGGGACGGAATTGTTCGAGCGGACTGTATTTGGCGTGGAGTGGCCAACTAATTGAGGTCTGAGGAAGCGAACGAAGATAAGCGTGTGGGATTTTGGTTTAGGGGCGAACTTTGGTAAAACGCATCAGGCCACAGTTAAGTCCAGTGTTAGGCTTGGCTTTTGTCCTTGACTAGGCAGACTAGTGACCAAACATCAAATTAAAATTAAATTTAAAGAAATTTTGTTTGAAACGCTCCAAGTCATTCACTATATATAATTGAATAAATTATTAACGAAATTAAATTATACCCATAGTACTAATCACCGAGATCCACGCGTTCAAAGACAGTGCTATATCGACTCGGATGTCAATTCTACCTAAGAATATATATGTTTAATAGGATTAGAAAATATTCCCTATGCTCTAGGCATAATAAAATATACGCTGTGATTTAAAAGTACCGCCTATAAAACCATGATAATATCAAGTCTAATCCATATTCGAACACAAAATTGTACATTGTTACGGCCAAAAGCTTATTTATTTTTTTATTTAAATAAATAGGGCTAGTGTTTATTCTTCTCGTTTTCCTATTTCATATTAATAAAATGGAAGCTGCGGGAACACAATATCCCCTCTACGGAAATTAAACTCAAAGTCACGTGCGCCATTTCAAAAACAATTTAATATCATAATTTGGGGGAAAATATTCAATAGGGCTGAAGGAGCGGAACTGGCCGTCAGCGCCCTTATTAGTCAGGATGAAAGCAACTCGAGGAAAGTCAACCCTCTCGCAGGTCCAGGGGTTTTGAAAATTATATGATTATCGTGACATTAAGGCGAGAGAATAAAACCCACGCAAGCCGCTTAAAATGCTATCAATGCTATCCTGGTCGAGGGCTTCCGTCTGGGTCCACCTCCTCCTATTGCTCCGCGCCCGTATCCTGCCATTTAATTTGCCCAACTGACAGCGTAGAGCTCAATGACGACGGAGAAGTCTCTGAGCCAGACTACAGGAGAGGCTACAGGACACGCTACAACCTTCCGACACCGACTCCGTACATTGTGTGAAATAATTGCAAGGAATTTTCACGCGTATTTCCGCCTTCGCCTTCCGCCGAGTTGAAGACAGTTCTGGAGTCGACTTCCTCCGCCTGAGCACTAAAAATTTCTGAGCAATTTTCAGCTCACCTGCGCGCTAAGTATTTCCACAGCTCGTTTCGTTCCTCGTTGCGATTTTAACAATTTTATTAAATTGAATTTATATCATTTACACGCTTGTCGACTTCAAGTCTTCCTAGCAGCAAACTGAACCCCCCGCTGATGCCTTTAGTTTGTTTGGGCGGGCCCTGTACAGTCGCACCTCTCTACCTCCAACTTCCTGACTAACTGACATTTTTCGCTACTTGGCTTAAGTTTAGTGGAAACAGCTTTAACATCTTTACTTTATGTGAGTTAAATTACAAAAATATGGCCCAAAATATTCAATGAATCAATTGATGCGATATGAAAGGAGTCCCTCGTGTAATTTATATGTTAGTTTTATAAACTGTTTTCATTTATAGCTTATGTTACTTTTTAGGGGTTTTCTATGGAAGCTCTACTGTTTGAGTAGGGGAAAAAAATGTCACACTTTCTTTATAGTCGTGTGATTTCTGAAAATGTTTGCTTTCAAGGTTATTGAAGCAGATGAAATTTAATTGCCAGCCGTTTTTGGCTGGCTAGTCTTTCCGACTGCCTATAAGGATTTCTAATGACATGGTATTTTTATACCCTTGCAGAGGGTATTATAATTTTGGTCAAAAGTGTGCAACGCAGTCAAGGAGACATCTCCGACCCAAGTATATATATTCTTGATCAGGATCACCTCGTGAGTTGTCTGTCTGTCCGTCTTTCAGTTTCTACGCAAACTAGTCTCTCAGTTTTAAAGATATCGACTTGAAACCGCAGTAAATAGTGTTTTTTGTGCTTTTGTGTTTTTGCAGATAGAACCTTGAAACTGAAGTACAAGATTCAATTTTTGGTCAGTTGATACGACCCACCAAATTTCATAATGATCAGCCAATTATATCTTATAGCTGAGGTATAACTGAACGATCGCAAATGGTATTTGATAATAATACCAACTTTGGTATATTTAAAGATATAAGTTAGGAATTTTTTTTTTAGATTTTTTATTGTACATTTTTTGTTACATTATAATAATCTCATAAGGATCGGCCAACTATATCCGATGTTTGCGATATATATCCGGTTTTAACTGTAAGGGTATATCAACTTCTTCTCCGCCCGAAGGTAGCTTTCCTTTCTTTCTTAAAATAACTTATATGGTTCACTTGGAACCAAAGCATATCTTTTATCAAATCAGGAAGGTCATTTTTTAAAGGGTTTTAAAGGCCTTCAGAGAGGCAATATTATTTGGAAATGACACCTACAGACACATCTACTTCAAGAAGGTTTGTCTCAAGATTGAAAATAGTTAAACGATCGAGAACGCCTCCCCCTGGTCTTTCCAAGGACTTTGTCAGATACAAAAAGTTGATAGAAAGAACTGCCTGGCATGTCTGCTCCAAAAATTTGTTTAAATAAAAGAAAAACTTTTCTTATTTCGCGCAAAGCCTCGCGAGAGTGGGCCGGGATGTGGCTGCAACTACAAACAAATATGCAGCAAAGAAAACTTCGACGCCGATACAATTTCGCAAAGTGTCGAAAACTCTGATTCCCCAGCAGGAGGAGGGGGCGTCCCCTACCCTTTCTCCCTACTACGCCTTTTTGGCAGGCTAGCTCCGCTTGACTGGCGGCCACACCCCTTTGCCCGGAGTAAACGGCTGAGCTTCCAACTTTGAGTCAAATGTAAACACCGTCCTGGCAAATATTATCACAATTCCATGCGGCTGCTGCCAGAGATACTGAAGGCTTCCACGTGAACAAACTGTTGGCCGGGTCGAAAAGTAAGCGGAACGGAGCGGCGGAGAAAGTGGTAAGGAATATCCAGTGATGCCAATCAGTAGTGCCGCCTGTTGATGGCGTCTCATAATATTGCACCTTGGAAAAATTGTCACTGTAAATGCCCGCATACACGGCAGGGGACATCACGACATTCGATTTTATGATGCCAATGGCTCCGCCGCGAGCTCTAATCCTCGCCGCATCCAGCTCCCTGCGTAGCCTCGCCCATTTCCACGCACAATTAGCGATGGCAATGTGTCGGACAAATTAGCCGAAAAGCCCCCCTCCGAAGGAGGCACATAAAAATTGATGTCCTCGGACATTGCCCATTCGCCGCGTGGTGCAGCGTGGTGCAGTTTCAAAGCGATAAACTTCAAGTGCCCTGCAATGGCAGACCACATGGCCATTGTTTGCCCGGGCCATGGGCCTCATCCTCATCCACTTGAACGTCCTCGTACACATCGATATAGAGGCGGTGGGTGAGAGTGGGCTTCGGGCTCCTCAGATTGGAGGGCTGACAGAGGCCACGCCAAGCCGTATTAATCTAGTTAATGATGAAACTGAATCAGCTTTTTAAACGACCCGCTGCACAATGAAGTGCTTGGTGCTGGCGCTGGCTGTGGGCCCGGTCCGGGTGATGCTCTCGGCCTCGGTCGATACCGTGTCGCATAAGTGGTCGGGCCTGAAAATAAATTAGTTGCGGCTTCCTTTCCGCTCTCGACCACTGACCATAAAGTTGACGCTTTTCCGTTGCTTTACGGGTTTTTGGCGGCTACTCGAATTTAAACTTTATAACGTGGTTAGTTAAGTTTCGGGCCTATCTTGTTAAGTTTAAAGATTGCCTGGAAGTGCAGGCCCACGGGAGCTTTTAAAGCCCAACGGCCCGCAGCCTCACATGCATTCTCGACCACACTCCCTTCCCAGTGCCAAGCAGAGCTCGAAAAATTGCTCAATTATTCAAACGAATTTCACGCATTTAATTGTATAAATTTAGCCAGGCATGACAGAAACACGCCCCACGCCTGCCCACCGTCCACCGACCCACTCTCCTTCCACCCACTGCTCCACCATGCGATGACCTCTGACCAAATTGAGCCTGCTGTGCGTCGGCTAACGGTACGTAACGTCATAATCACCCCGAAGCGCACGTAATTGGCCAATCAATTGTGTCATTGTTCGCATTTATTACGCGGCCGCTCGAACTCTGACTCCGACTCTGATTCCGGTTCGGAATCTGTCTGGGCCGGTCATTGGGCTCGGTCCTGGTCCTGGTCCTGGTCCTGTTCCTGTTCCCGTGCCTGTGCCTGTTATTTATGGGAAGGTTGTGGGCATGCCTAGGCTTGGACAGCTGCCCAAAGACTGGGCGTAATGGAGAAAGGAAGAAGCAAAAGAAAACGGCCGTAAATGAGATCCTGCAACTGAAGTTGTCATGCAGTTTATATTTCGCAGTGTTGCGGTTTTGTTTTCGTTTCTTTTCTCTGTTTTCAGCTGTAACATTTTAACAAATGCACAAAACGAATGACAACTTCCGGTTCCGGCGGGGAATCTGGGAGGGAGGAGTCGGGTCTACGGCCGGCTGTCACAGCGAAAAATTACATGCCTTGCGCAAAAGTTTTGCCTCTTCATTATTCTAACATCAAGTCGACACGAGTTGCGGTTTTTGCAATTTTTCTTCGACTTCCCCCACAATGCCGCCGCATTCTTCTTCAAGGAATTTCTGCACAGTCAGACAAAGTGCGAAGCGTGGTACAAAACTTCTTCCGGGACTCCCGCCCGGCGCACATGGTGCCAACTCGGAGACAGCCGCACAGACACTCCACAACCCAGGGCAGGCAATCCGGCCCGGAGTTGGAGTCGGGTGAGAAGTTCGGGCTGGCGTGCTGAAATTATACGCTGCATTTTAATCACAATTCAAATCAACGGAATCATCGTCATTATTCTGAGCAGCAGGCGCTTCAATTCGTCTGAGAAAGTCTCTCTCTGTCGCAATCAACTCGTGGCGTCTTCTGCATATACGAGTGAAAGAACGTTCTTAACTTGAAAGCCGCGGACGCACTTGGGCATATACGCACATACTCAAAGGAGTAGTTTGCAGCACTAATTCCTAAATTCTTGGACTTGGACGAAAGGATGAAACCGATTTTAGAGCAAGGTACTATTTTTATATCGAATATTTTTTATGTCGAAACACATAAGCCTAGTCTATATAGAACCCTCTAAATGTAGAGCGTCTGAGACTGCATTTACATTTTAAATTTGTTAGACGTCTATCCGGAGAGTCTAATACTTATGCAGATCAAGCCTCTATACACAGATTCCTTTTTTTCGGATATGTCTCATTCACTGCACACTTTTTAACAAAGTTATAATACGCTCTGCAAGGCACAAATATATGGTATTATTCAAATATTTATTGGATGACCATTATTTAAGGGATTATTAGTGCTTTTGCCAAATTCGTTCAATTCCTGTAGTCTTGGATGCCAAGAAAGTAAGAATCTCTGACTCGTGGACGGTACAATTTCAAAATACTCTGGCCGAATGCTATATTCCAAGCTGGAACTTCGATGGAGTACCATTGACGCAGGCTACACTTATACAGCTGTGTATCTTCAGTAGTTGGGCACCCAAGTTCACCTGGGGCACGAAGCTAAGTTTAATTGGACATATTGGGCTTGATTTATTAACGTTCAAGCCAATACCAGGCCGCCAGCAGAAAAGAAAATCTGTCAAATGAAAGAAAATCAATGACAGTTGCAATTTGAAAAAGTTGCAAAGTCTCGAACCAGAGGAGACGGAAACCAAGTCGCTGCGATCGTATCTGGCGAGGCAATTAGCATTTTGTTGTAATGCTACAATCAAAAAAGTATACGAACCAGCAGGAGCGCAGCAGAAAATATCACAAAAAACGGTGAAGCTCTACAAGAAAAGGAAGAGAAAAAATTATTTGATTATCCTGCGGCCATGCACTGTCACAATTTTGCAGACTGCCCGCCGAGCGTGTCGGCTGTCCGGCTGGAAACAGCCCTGTGTCCGCTTGTCTTGCCATCCTGGTGGAGTCCTGCAGCCGTAACAGCTGCAACCCCATGAAAAGTGCCACATCAGCGAAAGTCTGTTAACTTCCGGTTTATGGTTGCAGCAGCTTATGAAGTCATTTCCGCCATCCCTCGCTCTGCTCCTTGAAACCCATTCATTCGGCTTTGTCGGGCGGTGCCAGCCAGCTGGCGGTGCCCGCAGACCATTCTATTAAATCATCATTTCATTCGGACCCCGGCCTCCGCCGCGCTTCCTTCGGCGCACTGCGTTTGCGGTAATTTTTTTCCCATTTTTTTGGTTGCAAGTGCTTCCTTTAGATTTATAATTAAGATTTGGCTCGTAGAAAACATCGGATCATTTATACCCTTGCAAAAAGGTAACTTTATGAGGATTTTTATAAAATCAATTACAATTATGAAATCCAGTGATGAATTTTCCGCATTGAGTTTATTTAGAATATAATTAAAGTGCAGGAAAGATTTGGCACTTATTTATTTTTACGCTACACTTAAAAAGCTTCCTTTAAATTTAATAATTGCCAGAATTGAAGAATCATTAATATATAAGCCTCTGATTTGAGAGGAGAGGAACATTATAAAAGTTTTCTTGAGTTTCTTAACTAACAAATGTTCCCTGTACAAGCTTTTTATTTGAAAAATTAACTTTTTAGCCTGCATCAAGTTTTTATACTGATTTTGCCAACATTATAAGGTATAAACGCAACCAAAGAAAATGCTACAATATTCTGTAAATAATAATACAAAAACTTAGATACCTACCTACTATTATAATACATCCATTGAGTAAACCAACTTAACAATAGCCTGCATTTTTGAAATCTTAAAAATATTTTTTAAAAATTTAGCTTTATTATTTGCCTCAGTATCCTATGCTTATTTTTAATTGTTAACCCATTGCCAGGTTCCTGCCAGGGTACAAAGCGTGCGGCTTTGTCAGGAAAGCTGGTCCCCGTTCGAGTTAAGCCGTCCTCTTCGGGCGGGCAACTGCAGCTGCCCGTTATGTGATAATTTATCATATTTTTAGCGTCAGCCTCTAACAAATTATACGAGTGAGCTCGGAGGGCCAAGAAGAGCGAGATTTGTCGCTTGGGTAAACTTTGGAACAGAGCAATTTAATTACGACGAGAGGCTACATTCCAGAAGCACCTGGGTGGAGTGGAGTGAGGCTTGACGCAGATTCGCGTTTGAAGTTGCAATAATAGAGGCACTGATTCCTTGCTACTGATATTGATGAATTTAGTGAAAATGGGAAATTGATGGTGTTATAATGAATGGGTCTGCTTAGCCCGGATCGGGAAGCCCAACCAATCCTATTCAACTAATCGAGTAATCGTGCTGCAGCGATGGAGATCCGTAGAGCCATCCTCTGCGGATTAATAATTTTCTCGGCTTGGCCACGTCATGAGAGTCACAAGGTATGAATAAATGGGACTCTGAAAAGATGTTTTATGATCTTCTCCACCTGCAGTCGTTGAACTCTTTGCTGTTTCGTAAAATTGTCACCGGGTTCAACAGAAAATACATATCCCTGTACGAGGCGGAAATCAGCCAGGACCGCTCCACGATAAACTTCACCTTGAACTTTTCGAGGAATATTACTGTGGACCTGTGGCTGAGGGCTGCGATTGGACAGCAGGTATCTAAAAGGGAGGACACCTACCGAGATGTTTTTTCTTACAACGTCAACCTATGCCAGGTGATGGGCAGGGGCAAGGGCAACAGCCTCATCAACTACTGGATGAACAATGTTCTACGGCAGTCCAATATGCCACGGAGCTGTCCTATGCCAGAGGTACTGTCACCTCCAGATTCTAATCAATAGCCACATGCTTGAATTTTGTAAGCTTCAGGGAAACTACTACATGCGCAACATTCGATCAGAGAAAGAAACGATTCCCCGATTCATCCGCTCGGGCAGCTTTCGGATAGACTCGAACATCTACGTCAGACAGTGGAACAACGAAAACCTGACGAACACGGTCTTCTACATCGACATAAAAATGAAGTGACTGGGAAGCAGTTTTCGGGAAAGGGTTCACCTCAAATTCACACCAAATGTCACTTTAAAAATCAATGAATTATTGAGGGGCTCAAATCTCCCCTGACTAACACAACTTCTCACTTCCGATTGCGCAAATCGTTGCACGTGCAATTCGCATAAATAAATTAATGACCCCACCAAGAGGACGAGGACCAGGGCGCGGCTTCGTCCTGTGACACGGACACCGGCAGGGCTTGAAGTCCGGAACCTGGTTGGGGCGAGCTGCAAGCTGCGATTTATGCGAGAGCGCAAACTAGTGCGAAATAATTTAAACACTGTCAATAATTGTTTGTGGACAAAGTATTTCTTCGACGAAAAGTTTTCCTCCTTGCTAGCTGTTCTCGTGCTGGGCGCCTTCGTCTGGCTTCTCTCGACACGTTTGCACGCGCTCCCAAGGATGCCACGAATTTCTTTTCTTTGCATTGCCATCAATTGCACTTCCGATGGCGGAGTGATGGAGCAGATAGCAATTTCTTGTACTTTGTTGGCGCCTTGGAAGAGGCTGGTGCTGCCCCCAGGTTCCACAGTTGCGACCTAACCATTTTGAGCATCTTTGAAATAAATGCGGAGGGAACCGGAGAGCCGAAGGACTTGGGGCAGGATGCAGGAGTGGCGTCGTGTACTCAAGGAAATTGCCATCATTATGCTTGTCGTAGTTGCTGTGCTTTGTGTTCAATAAAGTTTAATGTTTGTTTGGCGTGAAATTGATTTACAAACGGATTCTTTAAACTGCCCGATCGGACAAAGTCCACACTCCCTTCCGTCTCCTCCTTACCTGGATGAATTTCAATAATGTAGTTAGTACAAACACGAACTTGTCATTATTTCAAAGGCCTCCAATTACACGGCTGGATGGGTATTTGAACCAATTAAGCAGAGCTTACCTGATTAACTCTCATTCTCTGACTGAGTCTCATTAGCAGTCGCACATGTCCAAAGGCGTTCCCGGAGCCAGAAGTCGAATGTGGATGAATTACTTTCGATTCTCGATGGGGACCTTGAGTGAGACAATCTATAATTATACTAGCGGTAATCGAAAGAAACAGCCAGGCCAAAAAGACTCCTGTGATTCGTAGGGCAGCCTGTCATGTTTGTGTCTTTGGCAAGAACGCTGAGTGTGCGAACGCAGATATCCTAAAGGCATCAATTAGGAAGCGATAATATTAACAGCATCCTCGAGCCCGCATTCGAGATAAAAGTCTGCAAGCTTTTTTTCCTTTGCTGGGTGCGACAGCTGCGATTCCTGCCAGACACCTAGAACAAGCAGTAGGACATTGGCGCGAAATTGAATGTTTCATTCATTCATGTCTTGCAACATGTAGCAGCTTTGTACAGGATATTATTATTTTATGCTTTCCTATTGCTAATGTCATCCGGTGCAGACGCTGTTAATGCATCTGTGGAAGGACGCGGTAATGATTTCATTCTCACTGCTTTATTGCGGGTACGGCACAACTATTACAGATGTTGATTGGATTATAGCTGGAGGTTACACTTTTTTTTGCATATTAGCTATTTTATACGCCTTCTGGAGCCTAGTTGGAGAGGAGGGCATCAATTGTGACAGATAAGGTTTCTTCGTGGGACTTGGTCCCGTGTTTTCCATAGAAGAAGTGGATGTCACCACGATATGACCCAGGAATGAGGAACTTGTGGATCATCGAGCTGCCCATTTTCCAGTTGTGCAGGTAGTAGTGGCCCACTTCCACTGGACAATTGTACATGAAGTTACTGTGTTTGGTCATGTCTTTGAACCAAGACTTGATCATACTATTTTTCACACTGGACGTCAAGGCACACACGTCACTTTTCTGGTTGAACACCGATTGGAAGTGCTTGGCGTTCGCCAGACGCAGCTGGATGTCCATCATGCACTTGAATCCCCGCTGAATGGGACGGTTAAGGTACATATCCATGTTCATTAGGTTCTCGACTATTGTAATTGAGAAATTCTTGAAATATTTGTCATTAAAGGTGCAGTTGCTGGAGAGAAACTTTACAACACGTTCCTGGAAAAGTTTTAAATTTAGGCGTCCTTAATTTAGTTCTTATATAAGCTCACCCCTTCCACACAATATGTCTGTATAAAAAGTAGAAAAATAGCAGGGAAAAGAAAATATTTCCACATTGCTATTTCCACCAACTACAAAACCAAAATGAAATTGAAGGGCAGGAAAACATAATCATTGAGGAGGTGGATATGGGCTTGGAATATATATTTACATGTCATTAGTTTCGGGTATCAGTAATTAGATATTAATGACTGCATCGGCCGTACAACTCATAATGAAGTCCTCGTTTTTTCCCTTGTACTTGCCATAGAAATTGTACGTCTCTAGTCTGTAAGACCCACTGGTGATGAACGGCGGCACAAGCCCTTCGCCAAACTGCCACCCCCTTAGGTAGTAATGGCTCGCATTCAGGGGACACTGCCGAAGGAAGTTACCGTACTTGAGGAGGTTTCGGTACCACTTCTTGAACAGGGTCATCTTGCCAGCATTCACAATACTGCACACGTCGACGTTGGTGGAGAAGAGGCTCTGAAAGCTCTTAGAGTTTCCTACCCGCAACTGAAAGTCCAGCCTGGCCCGCCAGCCTCGAAGAAGAGGCTTTCGCAGATACATGTCCAGGAAGACCTGATCGTTTCGAATGGTGAACGTAAAGTTCTCAAAGTAATCCCGGTTGAACCGGCTTTCACCGGCGATGAATCTTATAGTGCGGTCCTAGAGATTCAAGTATTCAAATTTAAAACTGATGATCACATTCTCCACGGTCATGACTCACCGCATCGGCGGAGAGCAAAAATGCGACCATGCCCAGCTGTATCTCCAGTCTCAGAAGCTGCGGAATCCACAACACCCGACTCATAGCTACTCAGAAACAAAACGAGACTGTCAATATTCGAAGCTTGGCGTACAAAATATATTAATTATTTTATGCATTAGACCATGACACTCAATTCAGCACAGCTTCGACAGAGCACTCCAGCATTGGATTTATCACATTCTTCTTGAACCTGCCATAAAAGAAGCTTCCGCAGATTCTGTAGTCGCCCACATAGAAAAACGAGGGCACATAGCTGGCGTCAAGGGTCCACCCGTGCATGTAGTAGTAGCCCTGCTTGATGGGACAGCTCGTGGCGAAGTTTCCCACCTTCAGCATTGACGTGAACCAGCGCCGGTATATCGACTCCTGGGCCCCCTTGATGAGGGCACAGTAGTTCATGTCGTGCTGATAGACACTTTGGTAGGGCTTGCCCTTGGAAAGCCGAAACTCGAAGCTCAAATGCGCCTTTAGGCCCGGCGGGAGTGTCGATACCAGAATCATGTCCATCATTAGTTTGGTGTTGACGATTTGAATGGAGAAGTTAGAAAAGACCTTTTTGTCGTATCTGCAATCTCCGGTTCGGAATGTCATTTTGGGCGCCTGCGCAACGGTTGGGTTCTCAAAAGAGTCTTTCAGGGAAGTATAGCGACTTACCACACAACTTTCAATGACAATAGCTACGATTAGGGAATCCCGAACCATCATTACCGATTTTGGCACAAACATCACGAGTCAAAGTCAACGAGCTTTTCACCTGGCCCACCAATTTGTAAACAAAAACATTAAAGCCATTTAATGGGTTTATTATGCGGATCAAGTTGCGTGGTGGATTGATTGATTGCCGGGTCCGATACTGTTTAATTTCCAATGTACTTGCGCCGCATCAAGATGAACCCGTGCAAATTTACTTATTATGCATTGTGGCCTCGACAATGCACTCGACGAGGACCAATTGCTTTTTGGTGCGGTACTTTCCGTAGTAGACCAGAGCCTTCAGGCGGTAGTCGCCGCTGAGGAGATACGAGGGCACCAGACCCATGTCGATGTGCCAGTTCTTGAGGACGTAGTGACTGGGTGGCACAGGGCAGTTCTCCATGAAGTTGCTGTGCTTCGACACGCTCTTGATCCATCGCCGAAAGAGGGAGTCCTTCAGGGTCGAGAGCAGATCGCAGTAGTCGGTGTCGGTTTGAACCAGGCTTTGGAACTTCTTGGCGTTACTCAGGCGCAGCTGTACATCTACGTGGCCACGAAACCCAGCCTTCAAGGTCTGCAGCAATTCCACATCAGCTGAGATGGTGTCATTGACAAGCGAGACATTAAGGACCCTGAAGTATCGAGGGTTTCGGTCGCACTTTACGCGATCCAGTCTAATCGAATTGGGCTAGCAAAAGTGCGTTGTTAGTACGGTTGTTACCTACTTCCAGTTTCTATTTACCTCTGACAGCCTAATAAGTGCAAGTAATAGGATCAGACCTTTCTTTGACATCTGTACTTCCGATTTCACCTCCGAATGCAATGAGGCTTTGCTACCAATAGCCGCTTTGATTGATGCACACGAGTTTCATCGGCTAATTGATTTTAAATTGCCTCAGAATGGCGCAGTGGCACAGTATCTATTTATAGATGCGTGTTTAAATTTTTATTTAAGGTTAAGTGACATTGACCAATGTAACTTTTTCGGCCTAGGCTTTTAAAGCGGCATAGACATTCAAGTCTAAAACAAAGTCCTCCTGCTTCGTCTTGAGCTTCCCATAGAAGAAGTGGGCCGACACGCAGTAGTTTCCAGGGAGCATGTAGTGCGGCACCTGCGTTGAGTCCATCTTCCAGCCCTGCAGGAAGTAATGGCCCTTGGGCACAGGACAGTTGTACATGAAGTTTCCATTGCGCAGCATGCTGTCGAACCAGCTCTTAAAGATGTTGGTTCTCACCGAAGAAACCACTGCGCACGGATCAAGGATGTGAGCAAATAGGCGCTGGTAGCTTGTGCCCTTCTCGAATCTCATTTGAAAGTCGAGGAGGACCTTGAAGCCCCTGTGAATGGTCCTGGTCGTTACCATGTCCATGTACAAGGTGTTGTTAATAATGTCCAACGTAAAGTTGTCGAAGTGCTTTCTGCTAAATCGCGACTGTCCCGTCTGAAATGCGAAGAACGACTTCAAACAAAAAGGCAGTCTACAATTGCAGTCTAAGTAAAGTTCAGAAAAAGTTCACTTACTGCATGCGTGGTCGCCATGTGTTGGAAACAAAATAGGGAAATAATAACGCCCAACTTAAACATTTTTCCACTGATGCCAGTTGAAAACTGACAGTCAAATTACATTTTCAGCCAGTGGATCATACTAATTGTTTAAAAATGAAATCTGCAGAGCGAAAAGGGAACTCGGGTCACACATGGGTTACTTTATTTCTACTTCGAAAGAACAGTCCAGCACGTAATCCTTAAACTGGTTCATGGTAAATTTTACTTGGTATTTTCCTGCATACAGAAACTTTGGAATATAGAGTGTGTTGTAATTATAGTTCCTCAAGTAGTAGCAGTTCGGCTCTACAGGACATTTCTTCTTAAAATTCCCAGAATTGAAAAACGTGGCGAACCATCTCTTGAACATGTTGTTCCTTTTTAGAGCCAACATATTGCACATGTCCAGGGAGTACTGGAAAATCTTCTGGTACTTCATGGAGTTCTGCATTCTTATAAGGAACTCCATTTCCATCATAACCCCCGGAACCAGGTCTTTGATTAGGTAAAACTCCAGGAACATTCTAGAATTTTTCACCAGCATCGTCACGTTGGAAAGGTAACTCCGATTATAGTTCCCACACTCGCTATGCTGCATTATTATTGTCCCCATCTGTGATCATGTTGTTAAATGACAAACACAAAACATTACACGGCATATTTACCAAGGGAGTTGGGAAAACGGATAGGCCTATAATTACGATTAAAAAACTTAAAGCCTTCATTGAACTCTGAAATTTGGAAGAAAATTCAGATTTTTACTAAGCTTGACCCTACCCATTTCTGTGCTTAAATGTTAGCTGGGAAATGATCTAAAATTAAAGGCTGTTTGTTTTAAATTGTTTTTTGATACCGCTTATATTTAATTGGTGCATTGGTAAACAATTTCTATAAAAAAGTTGATTATTATCTTCTTCAATAAAGCTATTGGAGCGATCAGAAGTGTAGAGCCACATAACAAGCGTTGAATGTTTTTATTTGTGGGGCGATTGCTGAATAAAATTTTTAATAATAAAAGTTGTGGTCATAGACTAGACTTCTGCATGAATGCATCCAAAACGACAAATGAATAACTTATTCTAAAAGCGGGCACACTCTTTTTTCAGCACAGTATATTTGGGTGTGAATGAGTAGGGTAGTATTATTTGTTTTGATTGACAGTTTTACCTGTTAATGAGTACAGGTAAATTGGTAAGCCGTAGTCAACTTTTGTTTTGGTGTTCAGTTGACTTACTGTACAGTGAGAGAAACTTTATGACTGGAACATGCACACATAAATATTTCTCGTATTTATGTCCGATTAAAAAATTTATTTGTGTTTTCGTTCTTGCAGCTAATTTGATAAAGCAGCGGAAAACGGTGTTTATTTATTGACCACCACTGCAGAACGTCAACATCTTCACTATACGCTTTATGAACATTTTAATAAGTTTGAATCTCATCCTGAATATACGATAAAATTTTGAATAGGTGCTTTGAATAGGTTTTGAATAGTCAGCAAATATGTTGTCTATGACTTGTGTAGGTTGAATTAATTTTTGAATGTCATCATTTTGGCTATTTATACGAATATTAATCATCATTTCTTCTACATCTTTAAAATTTTGGTACTTTTCTAATTGTGAAAATTTAGCTAATTTATTGGTGGGTGGAAACAAAAACAGTTGTGAAATGTTGTGAAATTTTGAAAGATTTTGTATAACTATTGAATCTATGTACTCTAAAAGCTTTAGTTTGCATTTTTTAACTATTTCTAAAACATTTTGAATTGATGAGGATATTTCTTTTAAGTTATTGTTGTGCTCCAAAAAGCTGGAGGGTTTGAGCAAATTTCAAAAGATTCAATAAGCTTGATCATTCCGCTAATATTATTTAAATTTATATCTTGGATTCTTGAAATTTCATTTTTATCTACCAAAATCTGCGAATTTTCATCCAATTTGGTTCAACCGACTTTAAGAGATATAGTATTCCAACTAGTTGGACAGTAACTTTTTAGGGTGCTTGTTAAGTTCCAGTATTGTCCAGATTTTTTGTATTGCGCTCATTCCGTTGAATGCTGCTTTCATATCACCTCCTCGGTCGGTAACAATTATTGGATCGTCCATCATTAAATCACATCCAAAGTCACGTAAGATTCGCTCTATTTTATTTTTATACCCTTGCAGAGGGTATTATAATTTTGTCCAAAAGTGTGCAACGCAGTGAAGGAGACATCTCCGACCCTAAAAAGTATATATATTCTTGATCAGGATCACCTCCTGAGTTGATATGAGCATGTCCGTCTGTCCGTCTGTCTGTCTGTTTCTACGCGAACTAGTCTCTCAGTTTTAAAGCTATCGTCTTGAAACTTTGCACACACCCTTCTTTCCTTTGCACGCAGTATATAAGTCGGAACGGCCGGGATCGGCCGACTATATCCTATAGCTGCCATAACTGATTGATCGGAAATGGTATAACTTTGGTGTTTTTAGAGTTACAGAGTTCAGATTTTGTACGAATGCTACTTTTGGCAAAATAATACGACCTACCAAATTTCACCCTTCTTTCCTTTGCACGCAGTATATAAGTCGGAACGGCCGGGATCGGCCGACTATATCTTATAGCTGCCATATAACTGATTGATCGGAAATGTTATAACTTCCGTGTTTTTAAAGCTAGAGAATTCGGGTTTGGTACGAATGCTATTTTTGGCAAAATAATATAACATGCCATATAACTGAACAATCGGAAATTACCCAACTTTGGTGTTTTTGAAGATAAAAAGCTGGAACTAAGTACAGATTCTATTTTTGGTCAGTTAATACAACCTACCAAATTGCATAACGATCGGCCGACTATATCTTATAGCTGTCATATAACTGAACGATCGGAAATGGTATTTGGTAAAAATACCAACTTTGGTATTTTTGAAGATGGAAGCTTGGTACTTTGTTATAGATATTTTATTGTAATAAATTGGTTATATTATGATATTCTTATAAGGATCGGCCAATTTAATCCGATGTTTGCGATATATATCCGGTTTTAACTGCAAGGGTATATCAACTTCGGCTCCGCCCGAAGTTAGCTTTCCTTTCTTGTTTTTTTATTATATTGTCCAATGTTATACTTCTTACCGGTACAGAAGGCTCCAACCATTGATTTCACCGCTAGCAGGCGGTTTTTAAGAGTGCCTTCTTTGACATAATTCACAGTCAGAGAAATGTAAGATTCCTTAAAGAAATCGTCAGTCCAGATATCCGAAGATATGCTATATCCGTATTGTTTGTGCGCGTTAATTTCGATTTTAACTTTATTAAAGTGAAAATCATAAAGCGCACAGATGTTTCGAGTTATACATAGTTGTGGGGTGCGGCAATAAAGAGTTAATATTGACGTTTTCTTTCAGTTTCACACCGACAGAAATAAAAAACTGTGCCAAGTTTTTTAATCCAGAGTCCGAAATTAAATTATAATATAACATAAATACATAATACATATGACCACATAATATAAACATAAATAAGGAACAAAGGATCCTAGGTACAAAAACAAGAAAGGAAAGAAAATTAAGAGACTAGTTCGCAAACGGAGAGACGGATTCAGAAGGTGAAACTGATCAGAAATAATTATTCCAATTAGGGTCGGAAAGGTTTTTCCGGAGAGTTTTGTGCAATTATATACCCTCTGCAGAGATACATTATAAAAATCGAGTAGGCCCATTCGGATTTGATCAGTATTTCTTTTTTATTTGGATGTGCAGCTTATGTGATTGTTTTTGTTGCACTACTTTCTTGAAGTATCTGCCATTGGAGCCTTGAATTGCACAAGGATTAAAGAGCCTCATGGCCCCGCAAGCCTTCTGAAAGGAAGTCAGGCACTCGTGGAGCTCATCCTGAATGCAGGCAACGTGTCTATGTTTACCCAGCGTAGTGCCCAGCCGGCTCTACAATGCCGCGTTTATGTGCACGAACCACTGCAGAAAACAATTGCACGTAATTCTGCTTACGCTGTTACATTGCTACAGTGCACGGCAAAAAAAAAAAAAAAAAAAAAAAAAAAAAAACATACGAAAGCGTTGTCAGCCTTGCCGTAGGATAGGATTTTTTCGTTTCTAGGTTTTTTCCATTGTCCCCCTCCTGCGGTTGCGACAGTCTGATGGCCAGGCGTAGTGACAGTCGGACAAATGGATGGGCTGGCCGACTGAAGGGGCCGGAGCTGTCTGCTTGGCCGGTCGACCTGGGCGCTTAATCAGAATCGGGTCTGTCGAAGCTAGCGCCCCCCACAATCCCCAATCGCCCGCCGAACCTCCAGGCGGCGCCTACTTCCTAGATCCTGGTGTTGGCTAAATAAATATCTTGCTCTTATTCTCCCCTTTGTTGTTTATTTGTCTCTCTTCCTGCTTTCACTCCGTGACTAACTGGCGTGCCCGATTCGGGGCCAGCCTGCATATTGCATTTATTTACATAGGCCGGGCTTGACTTTTGATTTTAAGCTCCTTGGCCGTTCTAACTGTATACTCGGTCGGGGCTTTAGTCCTTGCAGCTGTCATGGTATCCATGGTGGATGTGTCCCTGCCCTAGTGGGTGACTGCTACTTTGGGATGACTTATACCTGTGTGGGTTTATGGATGCATTTGCGTGATCTGGCATCACGGGTATGAATTAGAGCTTTAAAACTCAATTTTGTTCTTTAAAATGGATAAGTGTGGATTTGATATGGGATAAGTTAGTGAAACTCCAATATTGACCTCCCCTACCTTCTGATCGCTTTAAATGACTTGGTGGTTTTGGATTTTTTCAGCCTTCCAACGAACCCTGGGAACTGCCTCGCCAACAATTTTGGCCACAGGCTCTGATTTAGCCTGAAAATATTTCTCCATCTGCCACTTCAATTTGAGATGGCAATCAAAAGTGCAACAGGGAAAGACAATTTCACACTTGGCACGAAAGAAATATATTTTGCTTGACAAATATGCTGACCTGACCTCTCCTGGCAAACAATGCGGAGCACTCGTGCAGGCTCTGGGAAAATGTCATCATAAATGCCGAAAAAGGGCTACGAAGGTGCCAGAGGCAGGGGCAGAGACAGAGGCAATCAGAGCCGCCTGGAAATATGCAATACGAAATACGAAAAATCAACAAGGATAAATGCAGCAAGGAAGATGCGAACGACCCCAATTACCCTCGACTTGCAGTCAGAATGGGAAAATCAGCCGAAGAAGGACAACGCCTACATATTCACAGGCGTCGGCATTTGTCACCTAGTAGAGCAAACACCTCCGGATGCACCAGCCTCGGGTGTGGGTGCCCTATGTATGCCCCTGTAATTGAGCCTACAGATAGGCCACCATGCCAAAGTATCCTCAGTAATCGACACTATGGCGAGAGGTAAGTCAGAGCTTGGAGCCTTTGGCGACTGCTCCTTCGAGCCGCGTTTGCGCCTACCGGCCTCCGATTGTAGGGGCACTTGTGCACCGCGGGCCTGGAGGCCTGGAAATGTGCAACGCCGCCATTGGCCGTCGCGAGATATGCTCATAAAAATTACAGAGGGCATCGGATTGGTCAGCGGCCGCGATAAGGGCAGCTGACTGTGCGCCTGCGCGCAGAGCAAAACTTCTTCTCAGCAAATAGAAGGAGCGCCCCCCGGTATCCAACGGGTTTTGCTTTTTGCTTTTCCAGGACTGCCCATGTGTATAAGTGTGTGTGTGAGCGGCTAAAGCTCTGCGCGTGGTGAAAACGGACAGGATACCGCTCTCGAGTGGTGGTGGTTTTTCCGCTCATTCAGGTTTATGTGCGCACTAATTGCATTGGAATGTTTCTGTCTCGCCGCTGTGGTTATTATTGTTACTGGCTGTCTGTGTTTGCATTCGCTTTCGAGTATGTCGGCTTGATTGCATTTTCGTTAGTAGGCCAACAGGAAGTGTTTTTTTAGTGGCCTTAGCCACATAGCCCCATCTTAGAAATAAATATGTTCGTACATTTATTTTCTATAGACTGTGCTATGTAAACTGTACTGGCATACAATATTTTCAAGATAAATTACTATTACTGCCATTTTTAATAAATTGCGACAACCTTTGGGAACAGCTTTCGTGTAGACATTGGGAGTTGTCTCTCTCACTCAGCCGCATAGTTGGTTCTGTCTCTTTTTAACTACGAAGTTACTCTTGCAAAAGTTTACTTTGAATTCGCCGTGAGCTTTTCTGCATTGAAAAGCTACATTGCTTGGCTTTTCTTAAAATTATTTTATTAATTAACGTAAGTTATTTTCTACAATTGAAGCTTAATTAGACATAGTTATTTGTATGCCAATGTATTTTTATTTGGTTGTCTAAGCTATAATTCGTATTAAGGAAATAAAGGTCCTGTAAAACTATGTGGGCGAAACTAACTCTAGAGTTTGGACCGGGAGGCTTTTACTTGTTGCCAATTTCGTTGTTTGGCCTCCACTCCAAGAAAAGATTTTAAGATTTAAAAGAGAAAAAGGCTTAATCGACAATATTATTACTTTGTGTTTTTAAAACATTATTTAGCTTTGTTTACTGGGAGCCATTCATAGTGCGACGGACAGGGCGATTGCTTAGAGACTTTCAGAGTAGGGATGCCTTGTGATAGCGCCAATGACCGCTCGGTTGTCTCCTTATTTGCCGGCTGGTCTGGGTCCTCGGGCCCCATCGGGCCCCAGCTTCGTTTCGTCCTGTCGTCGAACGCTCGTTAGCAGGTGCTCTCGGCTGGCACAATGTCTCGTGCATTTGGATAGGTTCGTGTTTCGTTGCACAATTCGCCAGCCAAGGCGAGCTTCACATTTTTTCGGAATGCGTTAAGGATCAGTTTTGCGCGAAATACGGTAACGAGAGGTTGCTGACGACACAGAGCCGGCATCGGGCAGAAAAATTTCTGTTGCTTCGCTTGTGGGAACTCCAAGGACTCGGTGTGTGCGTGTGTATTTTCTCCGCGATTTACTCGAAAACTCGACACACCATTCGAACAGGCGCTGTCGATTACTCTATGGACACTGACCTATGCCAAGGAACTCTCGAACGCGACTCACTGGTCCACTTTGAATATACTATTGCCCAATTTTTATATCGACGTGTACAATAGATGTAATAACAGATTCAGTATCCTAGTGCTTAAAATAATAGATTGTAGGACACAACTCTTCCGTTAAAATACCATATCCCCAGGCTAACCAAATTTCCTATAACTTCTTTAAAAGCTTTGAAACAGGAAAATTAAGTAGTTGCCGAACATTTCCCAAGATCGCTCGCTTAAATCTGAAATGGTTGTGAACTGTTGTAAAGTAATTGCAGAATCAGTAGAAATATTAGCCGTATTGCATATTGTACGAGTGGTGCCCTAGACACGTTACACCATAAATCTTATTTGAATAAAAAGTTAAGGTTCAAGGTCCACGAACTCACTTGTTCATTAGTTGTGCAGTGAAAGGTGTATTGTCGAAAATGATCATATTATAAGTGAATCGTCGAACCATACTCAATAAGTCGCAAACGGTTCAAAAAATTATCAAAAAATTTTAATAAAAAAAACTTCAAGCATTTAGTCATATTCGAAACTGGAGACAAGGTAAGCCGACAGTATTTAGGAAAACGGGAAGTTTTGTTGAAAGAAATGCATATTGGGATTAATTTTCATAAAAAATGCTTGGATAATTTAAAGTTTTTTTCTACAAGTTTTCGAAAAATATTTTTATAAAACTTCTCAATGAGCTTGGAATTGTTAATCATTTATCCTCTATTATATTTAGGCCTCTATTTAGGCATTTTAGAAATTAATCCTTGACCTTTTCTCCTAAATCATCGCTGTTTTAAGCCCAGGTATGGGCTTAAAATTTAAATTCACAAAAAAATAAACATATGTACATAAGCTTGTGGGCGAAAAATGTCTTTGAGTTTTCCCATTATATGTTGGATATAGAAGAATCTATGTAAAACTGGCCCTTTTTAAAAATTTTGAAGAGTATTTTCCGATTGTTTCACAGCTTTTAAACTTTACTCTGATACTCTGTAAATCTGATACAAAAATTTTTTTGAGGATCGACGACAATACCGGAAGATTTCTATAAATATTTCAATAGAAACCGTCTATACTGCAAGCTTTTCGATCCAGTCTCAGGATAATCTTAAGAATGTCTTGAGAATTATGACAACCATTCTATACTTCCTTTTACTAACTAAAGTAACATTTAGATTAATTACTTTCTTACTTAAAGGGAAATTTTACATTTTTAATTTGAAAAAATTGTAGAATGATTTTTATCATTTAGTATTTGATTTTTAAGTTAAATATCTGTGTACATTTTAGGCCCGTACAATAAGACCTTTAAATCTTTAAATATTAAGTATAAAGCGAAATGATGGTAACGCTATTATGATATGAGTAACTACTTCATAATTGGAAGCAAACCAATCTGAACAGTGATTGAAGAAATGACAAGGAGAGCAGCGAGTATTGCTAGAATGCAATACATTTATTAGACTTTTCAATTGTCAGCTACTATTAAAATTTCGGAGCATATTTAATCTTTGCAATTGGATGAAATCGGGAAAGAGTCAACATATTTGGTGGGAAGTAGCTGCATAAGCGGTTCCAGTCCAAGAACAAATCGCAATGCATTTGAGTGAAGTGAATCGAATTAATGTGCAATCTGTGCAAGGGTTTTCAAGTGAAGCATTTTGAATTAGAAATTGTGGGTTCCTCAGGAACGGCCTCTTTATTTGCAAAAAATATTTATAAATATTGTTACAATTGAAAGCTCAATGTTAAGCCAGTTACTTTAAAGTAGAAACTGAGAAGGGAACAGTTAATAAATGAAGAAAAGCCTTGAAAAAAGTTTTTAGTTTTAAGGAATCTTTACAATGAAATGAATTAGTCCCATCCCAAACGGCATAAACTAACATTTAACATGGAAAGCATAATTCCAAAATTTATTGGAGGACGTTTCTATTGGAAGAGCTTTTCGGGGATCATTAAAAATCCTTGCCTACTCGTTGGAGTCTCAAAAAATAACCAAAATAAAATTACAATTTTAAAGTAGCAGCCCAATAAATCCTTATAAAAAACTGTAGACTCTTTTTCAAATCAAAAAAAAATTTGTTTTGTGTTTTTTTTAAATCTTAAATATATGTATAATGCATTTTATATTTATGTACAAATTTTTTTCCGTCGTTTTAAACCCTAGACGCTTATGAACCCTATTTTGAACCGTTTTTAATTTCAACACATTTTTTTTAAATCAAACGTATAATACATTAAAAACCAAAGATTTTTTTAATGAAATATTTAATCAAATAAATGTAGATTTTATTCAAAACATAAGAGGAAACCTAATATAGGGTCCAAGATGTCCCCTGAACTGGGTTCCACACTTTTTTTAAAATACCCCCTGCAAGGGTATACAAATGCAATGGCATACAAAATTAAAAGTAAATATACAACTTCACTTAAAGGGTATCATTGTCGTTTCGTTTCTAAAAAGTCTCTAGAATAGTGTGAAAAATTTGTGTAGGGGTTAAAATATTCGGCGATAAAGGCATTGGATGACGCGCTTTTTGAAAATTACAAACTCATAACTTAAAACTCGCGTTGCTCATAACTGTTTGTTTAATAAATAACAAATCAGGAAGTGAATAACAATCAGTGGTTATATCAATAATTAATAAAATTTTTGACACATCTTCCAGATACAAATAAAAAATATTTTGAATGAACGATTTTTGAAATTATAATAACTATACCAAAAAATTACAACATTTTTTGTATTATTCGAATTTGTGCGCAAGCCTGTGCAAAGGCTAAATTTTCATTATCCTTCATGGAAAAACGTATTTAATTCTATCGTCTTCTGATCATGACTCTTAATTTTTTCGCCTTCATGTAAAGTTACTTCGAACTTTTATTGGCGACGATTAACAACTTAATGTCAGAATAGATGAATTCAAAATGGTATATATGTACAATAGAGGGACGATTTTTTTTTTACTAATTTCATTTACTTGAAAAAATTTTTTTTGAGTCGACGCGACTTTTTTTCTGATTACAACCTATAGATTTAATGGAGTTTGTTTTTTTTTATCAAAAATTCTTGATATATAAAATGGTTCTGATACTTAAATGCTACTACTGCATCTATTCAATAACTATATCCGATATTTGGCATAATTATCCGATCTGATATGAAGTTGAGGTCAAAATAATAGAACTGCGGGTCAAGCAAAAAGTTAGCTAAATTTTCTTCATTCTTTGAAAATCCAATCTTCTCTTAAAATATTTTCTCAAATTTTTAATAAATATGGTTTGAGTATTAGACCTTAATTTTTGTATTTCATTTTCTATTTCATTTTTCATTATTATTCGCAATAAACACCTTGTCGACGCAGTCGTAAAAGTAGTAGAGCCAAATTTTCATAAGGTTTGGGATGTTACAGTATACCAGTGATACCAGTATAGAAACAGTAAGAAGTCGAATAATTATACTATACATATATAGATCCTTACTTAGCTCGCAAAAAGATTTGCTTTGAAAGCTGCAAAAAATATAAATTTTAAATAAAATGACTTTTTTTAAATTATATAAAAAGTAATATTTGATTTAACAAAAATATTATTTTCCAAACTATAATGAATTGACATAAATGCATATCTATAATAAATTAAAGTTAAATGAGTAGGGCTATAATATTGGGACAAATTGTTTTAATTTTTTTATTCATTTAATGATAACGTAAAGTAGCTTTTATATATCAAAAATAAAATATTAATTTACTTTATTCATATCTTTAATTAATTTTTTAAATGTCCAAAGAACTTTTTGACGGGACAGTGTATTATTGGGTTAAAAAATTTTTAAATTAAATTGCTTTAAACTACTTTAAAGAAGAATCCCTATTTTTTTCATTATTCTATTGAGGAAGTGGAGAGGGATTGAGTCAAAACATTTCATTAAAGGCAGTAGCGGGCGCAGTGAAAAAATACACAACAGCAGCTGGAAACAAAATGTTGACAAAAAGCGTAAAACACACAACTCAATAGTGCACAAAATGAAAATGACACAACATGCAAAGAGCAGTAACAAAACAAAAAGAGGAGAAGCGCAAAAAAAAATGTTTCCCAAACTGACCAGTGGACTAAAAAACACACTGACAGACAGACCAAACCATACAAATAAATACGCAGTCAAAGGCAATCAACGTCCGCTAGCAAGGCATATCCCTTCCCCTTGAAAACTACCAATATTTGATTTGAAAACATTCCGAAAACGCTGTCTGAATGCGTTTCCCCATTTCTTTTGAATCCTCGACAGCATCATCAGTCGCATTTGGACACAAGGATCGTTACAAATAAATAAGTGCAACAATCGGCACAGCAATTACAACGCTGTCCAGTCATTTGATACTTGTTCAAGTAATTTCTGGCTATTGTTTTGTTACCTTCATTGGCGGGATGTTAGTTTGCATTTTATGACTGAGTTCATGAGGAGTGATCAGATTTCACTGAGGCTTTTTTTTAAAAGTTCATTATTACTTGTACCAAAGATTATAAAGTACTTTATAATCTTTGATTGTACACATGAACAGTGCATTAAAATCTTTTGAAGGTTCCAATGTATTCTCTTGGATTGACAAGACTACATGGGTTTCGTATAATGGAATAATGTTAATACGTAAAATGTTATTTTATTTTAGGTTTGAAAAAGTCGTATACGAGTATTTTTTTGATATTAAAAATTCTTACGTCAATGAAATTATTCAGATTGGCCTGTATTTTGTCTCATAGAGGCTATTAAGTTTAAGGCTATTAGTTTAACCAAGTTTTTATTAAGTTTAACCACATCGTTCGATCTATTTAAGAAATATATTATACCCAGGACACTTGTAGGGTAATAGATTAAGACACTTGTAGAGTGTCTCCGTGTAAATGTATGTAACATAAAGAGGGAGTCATCTCCGATCCCCTTTGGTATAAGTATATATTCTTGATCAGCATCAACAGCCGACTCGATATAGCCATGTCCGTCTGTCCGTAGAAACGCGTATATCTCTGAGACTATAACAAAAAGATATATAGGATTTGGCGTGGAGACTCCTACATATGTCTCCCTATATTGCCAGGTCCCATTCCGCAATATTCTTGTAAATCGTCTGATTATTAAAAGGGTTATAGACATTTAAATTCCGGTCGCAATATTAGCTTGCCAAAATTTAGAACGCGACGATCTCGGAGACTATTTAAGATAGAGCTATTCGATTTGGAACATGGACTCCTATGGTATTCAAATAGATCAAGCTAGTGTGAAAATTTTGCCACGTTCACTCCTGCGCAACGGTCCATGTTTTGATGCAAAACTGTTCCAATGGCTAATCCTTACCATTCAGCTCAATTTTGGAGGAGTTTTAGACTTTATGATCTGCTTCCCTTAGTGAACGAGATCATCTCCCAAGTCGATATAAGCATGTCCGTCTGTTTGTTTTTTCTTCCCTTTGTGTGCCTGTTTGTTGTATATAACTTTGGAGCTATATCAGATATTTTCAAGGTGCATCCGATCTTAACTGCAATTGCTTTCCTCTCTTGTTCATTAAAGCTCTTACTATATTTTCCGAGTTGTTAAGAGCTCGCCAAACTTTCAATTTGGACAACTTTTTCAAAAAAACTGTTGCTTCTTTCGCACCAGATTCGGACGAAAGTTTTTATTATGTTTTTACATTTATTGGTTTATGACTTTTATTTTAATTATCGGAAAGGAGACATCGCCGACTCTATAAAATATATATGTATATTCTTGATTGGGATCTTCTTCTGAGTTAATATGAGCTTATCGTCTGTCTGTCCATCTGTCTGACCGTCTGTCTGTCTGTTTCTACGCGAACTAGTCTCTCAGTTTTAAAGTTATCGACTTCAAATTTTGCACACATCCTTCTTTCCATTGCAGTATATAAGCCCAAACGGCCGGGATCGGCCGACTATATCCTATAGCTGCCATATAACTGATTGATCGGGAATGCCACAACTTTGGTTTTTTAAAAGATAGAAGGTTAGAACTTTATACAGATCCTTTTTTGCCAATTGATCCAACCTACCAAATTTCATTAGAAGCGAAACGAATTAAATTTTGTATTATACAAATTTATTTTATTATGAAATTGGTCAACTATATGCGTTATTGTCGATATATATATATCCGTTTTTAACTGCAACGGTATATCAACTTCAGCTCTGCCCAAAATTAGCTTTTATTTCGAGTTTTTTGTAAAAAAATATTTGTTTTTATATAAGATATATTATATAATATAAGAAAGAATTAATAATTACCTAATTACTTCCTTTAGGCATTTTTGATTGAAACAATTCAGAAAACAAATTGAACCAAATACTAGCATCCACAAAACCCCTTAAGTGATTGTCGTCAACTTTTATTTAAAAGGTTGAAAAAAAAGGTTGAAAAAAAATTGTAATTGTTTTAAAACCCTGAGGATGGCTCTTTAAAATTTTATTTAAATATAAATTTTTTTGTCAATTATATAAAGTTGGATTTATATCCTTCAGTGCTTTGCACACTTTTGACTAATCCTTTAACACACTATGGAGGGAACCTTTCTTTCATATTGAAAGAAATTATTTTGATAATAATAGTTTCCTAAGAATCGACAAACTACACTTGATATATGCAATATATGTACAGCCGATTTGATATACATATGTCTTATAATATTAACTACCGTTGAGCTGCAAGAAAGTATCAATTTCTTCCCCACCCAAAGTAAGCTTTCTTTTCTTGTTTTCGTTCGTATCAAAGTTATTTCTTGAATAAAAAGAAAATAACAAAAACCACTCATTAATTTACAAAAAGTAACTCATAACTCATTACACATCTATATCTCACAAAAATGTATTATAAAATATAAAAGAAATAATTCCTGCTCTTAGAGTAAGAGCCCTATTCCTCCTTCACAACACTTTGCCAATTAAAGAACAATGTATTTATGTGTTTGTCTGCAGCCTTTAAAGGCGTAATGAGCACCAATTCACACGACAACAGTATTAAAATATTTTACTTTAATTTATGTTCTTCTTGGAACTTTTCCTAACACGTTTTTTTCCATATTCATCGCTAGGCTGTAATTGCAGCAGTCTGATTAAAGAGCGTAACGACAAAACTCAATATGAAATGGAACTCAAATAAACTTTCTTTTTGTGAAGAGATTTAAAGGATTCGAGGGTTTTACGGAAATTTGGCCACAATATTCCCCTTGGACGCATCGTGATCAATTTGTCATTGCGATTGGCTTTCCTAATTAACAATTCAAATAAATCGTTTCCACCGGACCAAAATGTTGCAAAGTGAATGAAATTTAATTGGAAATTTAATTGCTTTTGTGGTCGGAATGTGACATAAGCGCCCTTTTACCTGTAAACTCCTCGGTTTGGTAACTCCATTTTCCCAACAACCAGCCACTTTTTTATTACAGCTCTTAATTTAGACGTGTCCATCTATCGGCGGGGTTGTTTGCTGGCTTTTGTTGTTTTAATTATTTGCGGTTATTTTTATTTAAATATTTACCAATTCAATTAGGATGGCCAAAAAGAATTTACTCCGAACGGTGGTCTGCCATTCACGCCGCTAAATAATTTCAATTAATCTAATGTCATATCTGAGAAATACTATCTGCAGACATCATTGGAGAGGATCTGGTCGCAGACGTTTTCAGCACGTCCTTTTCGTTTTTTATCTTTCGTTTTCTATATTTTTTCGGCGTTTTCTTTGGCTGCGTGCCAATTATAAAAGTGATTTTGCTGTAAGCTGCACCCAAGACCCCAGAGCAGACTCTATTCCGGACTCCGAACTGCACTCACGGGCGACTCTCCCCCATGCGTGGAGCTCGCTACCGTCGACGGGAAGTCATAAGACGTATGAACTTGTCGCCATTGCCAGCCAAAGGAAGCTGGAGCCGGAGACGCAGCCAAAGCCAACGAAAGCCAAAAGCCGGGAAAAGTCGGAGAAGTTGACGGCGAGCTCTCTGACAGATTCCTCTGTTTGGGTCGGTTTGGCGTGGGCTAAAGAAATGCGATAAATTGAATGACTGACGACGTAGTAAATACTTTTCAGACAGCGGTGGAGTGGGTTGCGAAATCACTTGGATCAATTTCCACAGACACATACGACAAATTGCGCGTGGTTAGATTTTTCTTTCGTGGCCTGTCCTTTATCCTTTCTTGCTTGACATGTGTATGGAGTTCGGCGTGGCAAGGTGAGGAGAGCTACTAGTTTGCGAAGTCGATTTTGGTGCTTGTCCTTCTTCTCCATTTAGAAGCTTATTCGAATTCTACGATATTTTTTCTTGAGTCGCCTTCATCTGCTTAAGCGTAGACCTACGGAGTCAGGCCGTACGCCGCAATGCTAATGCGCTTCCCACACAAGGAGCACGCTAATTTAAATGCACAAAAACTTTCGCAAGCTGATTGTGTTTGCCCAAAGTCTCGTTTCATAATTTTGCACAAATTGCGGTTTTCCAGGCAACGAACTCCCAGCAAAACTGGCAACAACAGCGACAACCGCCAATCGCTTTGGCAACTAATAAAAATGTTCAGTTTCCCCCTGCTGTCCCTCTGGCTTTGCTCTCGACTCCATACATGTGTAAAAATTTACACCACTGGTCGGGGGCTGATGGGAAGGGCTGGCCAAAGGATTCGTTAGCCATCGTGGAGGCAGCCGGCCACCAGCAGCCGTCAGCCGGGCTGCCATTTTTGTTGCCAACTCGACATATTTCAATCACGTAAATTTATTACGTAAACATTTGCTTTGCTTTTCGCACACAATTACGAAGAGAAGCTGCGAGCAGACGGCGGTTAGGGGTTAGGGGCGGGGCAGGGACAGGGACAGGGGCACGGTGAGGGGCTCCACCGCAGGGAGGGTGCATTTACGGTGGCAAGCGAAAAAGGCTAGCGGATCTCCAATGCAGCAGCACGCAAATTTCATTTTAAATCTTTTCATGCCGCACCCAGTACAACACTGCCTGGGGCAGCCTTTGGCCATCCTGGCCAGCACAGTCCCCCTCACACCTCGCTCCTGCGAGGGTAGGCTGCCTGCCCTTTGCTCGCTGGTAATATCCATAATGGTTTTACCAATATGGTGAGCAATTTTTATTAATGCATATGAGTGGGCGACGGGATCCGGGTGGCCAAGCGGGTCAGCCAGCCCTCCGCCACCCACAAAATCTATCCGCCCGAAGCAGCTGCCACTGCCTCGGGGGTGCTTATGTGCGTCTCCTGCGGGCGGGCGGGTTAAATGGACTTTTGGCTTTTTGATCTTTAAATATTTATACAACGCTTTGATGTCCATGTAGTGACCTTCTGTCACGAGCTTCGTTTTTCATTCCCACCTTTCCTTTCTTTTCAAGATACATAAAGGTCGGGACGTAATGAATCCAAAGGAGTCGGAACATATGCGTCTTCTAACATGAAACGGGTGCTACCTTAATGCAAGCACCCAATAATCCAGGCACCTGACGACAATTTGAGTAATGATATATTGACAGGTGAGAGGGACAGACTGGAGAGAAAATTAAGTGGGCTCCTTGGACCCGCTGACAGCCAGACTTCATAATAATCAAATGGAAGGCAGCATAATTTGCTGGCGCGTTGTTGGCGGGGATGGGAAAATCACCTTTCTAAGATTGATGCGCAGTGAAGGCCGCTGAATATAGCGATGAAGCGCTTTGAGGGAAAGAAACTTGCTGGCGTTCTATAATTGAAATATTTGCATAATTATTAACCGTGTTTTCGAAGGGAAATCTCATTAAATGGCGCAGAAGCTTAGCGCGGACTTGATCCGCTAAAGTCTGGAAAATGCAAATGGCGTGAAATCCAGGGGCAGAAAGAAAAAGTTTTCAGAGGGAAAACACAAAACTATAAAGGAAACGCCTAAAATGGAGCTTTGGGAGGTGGCCAAGTGGGAGGGAGTAGGCCCCAGTCCTCTCCCACTCGCCACCCCCTCCCACTCCGCCGTACACGACTTTTGCGACTCCTCCGAATCGGGAGTCAAGAGCGACGTCGGCAAGGCATATGAACATACAAAATATCGCTACAAAGGAGTTGATTACACAAAGGAAAATTACGACGAATCATTTCCGCTGCTTGGCTGCTTACACGACCGGCGAGTCCAGACCCCGGCTCCTTGCCATTTCCGCTCCGCACCAGTTGGGGCAGGCTGTCGGGTAACTGCTCGTGTAAAAAGCTGCAAAAACAAAGCCTTTCGCTCTCGAGTGAGATAGCAAAAAAGGGAAATGGTTTGTTCGGCGTAACTCTGCTAGAAACTACTAACGAGCAACGAACGACTTTGCGCCGCAGAGTTTGGGGTGCTAGGCCTTAAAGGTGGCGTTTCATTTAAGATTCTGGTGCCTCGCATCAAGTTGACATCTTTTTGGGCCACATAATTTATATTTAATTGAAATTCTTTCGCAAGCGGCAGCAGCGGAAAATTAGGCAGAGGTCGAGGCAGACAACAACTTGCTCGCAGTCATAAATCGCTCGGGTGTCAGAGCGTCAGCACAAAACCCAAAGCCCAGAGCCCAAGGACCTCAAGACGGGGGACCGACTGCTCCAAGGTGGGCTACGAAGGACTTGTAAATGTCAGCGATCGCCTAATGTTTCCATGCATCATAAATTTCATTGAAAAGCGCTTCCGTTGCGCCATTTGCAGACGTTTCGGATGGCGGGCACCTGGCGCTCCACCGCCTCGGCCTGCTTGGCGTGCCTTCTTGGCCCTAAGTCGCCTTGCCGACTGACTTGCACATACAAAATGCATAAGGGAAATGAATTGCTTTACGAGCAACCGCAGTAGCTCCGCAGGGACTGCGAGGATATGCAAGTGTAAATCAACACCCGACACACACAAGCGCCGCAGACAGCGGGGCGGATAGTGTGGGAGCGTCCCATTTTATAAGCTGTCGAAAGTAGTTAACCGTTTTTCATAATTTATTTATGGGCGCCACGGAGGGAGTCGCATTTAAACGTGCTTTATATTAAGTGCGCACAGTTTATGGCTCATTCGGCCATAAAAAAGGATTAGGGTCGCAGCCCAGTATGCAAATCGTGAGGAGGCCGCTTGCACTGCGAGGTATGTTTCCGGGCCATTGTAAGCCCTTGGATTGGCGAACTTTGCCACAATTAGAGCGCTGCAGCTCACTCATTGGCAAACAGTTATCCGCAAGTTAGGCTACTAACACGATTAAAGCATTTGCTGCAAATAAAACTTGCAACTTTTCCAAAAACTTTCACTAAGGAGGCACCTCCACACAGGGCGTAGAAGCGTAGAAGTGGGAAGGCCGCAAACTTCCACCTAACGACTGCCAATTGATGTTGTTAATGAAATAATTTCTTATAACGGGTGGAAAAGTTTCACTAGCTGGTTGGGAAAGCGAAGCTCAGCGCTTAAGTTTTGCGGTTGCCTGGCCGATAATTTGGCATAGATTCTCCTCCTGGCCTCTCCACTTTTCTTAGCTACCCCACACTTCTACTACCACTCCCACTATCACAGTTGGAGTAGAAAAGAGCAGCGCCACAGCTCCGGGAATGGCTACATTTATAAAATGTATCCCGGGTCTAGCCCCAAGTTCTTGAGTCCTTTGTGCATTTGTGCTTCATTATGCGCAACTCGTTTTTGTTTGACTTGGCAGGGCCAGAAAGTCTAAACAAATTTTGTTTTCTTGCCTGCACTTGGTGTGAGCCCCTGCTCCGAACACCCCATCGACTGTCCGTCCATTCGCACTCATCAGCAGGACTCTCAAGTCTGCTTTCGTGCCATTGTGCGCTTTGTTTAATGTTATGTAAACTTTTGCTCCTTGGCTACTTTCCTTGTCCTGCCGCACTCGCTTCAACTATCTATTCAGCCATTCATTTGCCGTTTTCAAATGTTTTGTTGCCCGTTTTTTGAGGTCCTGACGAAGGCCGGGCCGGGACCACTTAAAGACCCTTAAAGTTGCCTGCAAATTGAGTCGTCGCACGGCAAACGGAGCATCCTTCAGCGCTCAGCACCAGTACACAATCTCCTCGCCGGGATTCTGCCAAGCTGACAAATTTTTTGCTCCGCTGACTGTGAGAAGTCAATTGATTGATGACTTTTCAATATGGCAACCGCATCAGCCACAAATGTAAATACTTTCTGCTCGCCCTTATCGCTGCGCAACCTGATTCATCCCATCCATTGGCAGTCGACTGGCTCCGCTTCCAGCCCGGCACTCAGCTCTGGATTACATGCGATTTATTTATGATTTTCTACGCTGGTAATACCGAACGTTCGGCTTATTTTTATTGTCAGTGGCTCGGCTTTGCGGGGGATGTCATTCCGTTTCTTGACTTTACTCTCCCCTCCTGCAGACCCGTTTCCTGCCCTACAACTTTGAGCGGACGGACAAGTTTCCTACGCCCAACTTTGGCAGCCAAGTGGCAACATTTAATTGCTCAAAAAAATATTTCCCAAAAAATCAAACTCGACGCAGACCAAACAATAAAAATGTTGCCAATTGTTGTATTTTATGATGTTGCTCAAAAGTTAGCAACTACGCTGCAACGTGGGAGGAATTTCGGGCTCTCGGCCCAAACGATTTGTTGTATTTTATTTAACGTTGTCAGCTGAAGTTTAGTTGTAAACTTTCAGGACCTTCCAGGCGGGAGTGGTGATGTGCCGATAGACGGTTAACTTTGACCTTTAAAACGACGATAATTTGCTTACGACTTGTGAGTAAATATTCCTTTTAGAGAATTTAACGTGAAAGCTAACACCACCGTTTCAAGACTAATAATTATTTAGTTATTATTAGCTTAATAATTTATCTTAAATGTAAAAAATATACCCACTGAATTTAACGGATTGTACAAATCATAATAATTTAATCTCGGAAAAGGCGGATGTTGCTATAAAATATAATAAATATGTATATTATACCATTTTGGTCAGAACAACTGGGTCACAGACTAACCAGATTAACCGAAAGGAGAAAAGCTTGCAACTCTTCTAGTTTAGTTTTTTGTTCAGCCCCGGAGAAATTACTCATAACCAGAGTAGAGAATATGTGCCAAGTTATGAAAGATATAGACTTCTCGGGTTTCCGGGCAGACAGTCGATTAAAGTGCATTAGTGCTTCAACTAGCGAGTTCACTCCATAGAAACATTTCTTGTGTTTTCCAGGGCTCCTACTTTTTGCAAGGCTTTTTCATTACGCTTTCCCTGTTTCTCGGTGGCGATTGCGGATTTCTACGCTGATGTTTGTTGTTTGCTCGCTGCACTTAATGTAATTAATTTTAATTAAAATCCAATGGGAGCGCGAACAAAAAATTTGCCACAGTAATGAGCACAAAAGTCCGTCTATCCGACTGACTGAGTGTCGAATGGTGAACTTGCGTCCGCCGTCCCATGTGCCTCGGCCCGCGTCTGCCATCGCATATCTTTTCGCGCCTGCAGAGCGCGGAATAAAAAGGTAGCCTGCTTTTCAGCGCAGCCCTCTCGGTGGGTAAAGCGCAAATAGAAGCGGTGGGGCGCAAGTGTGGGTGGCAGTGCGGCGCAGATGTGTTTGGCTAGCTGCTGGCCCGTAAATTCAAGTTACAACTGCGATGAAGCGTTTGGCAAACATTTTAAAGTTGCCATTTAAGTTATGTACTCTGTTGTCGGATGTTGCACTTTTCGAGCTGGCTCAGCTCCGCAGGACTCCGAGGGTAGGGCAAATGTTTGCAAATCGTTACGTAAATATAATTGCGGATCATGGCGAATAACAATTGTAGTTAATGGCTTTGTGCTATGAAGAGATAAGCCAACAAATATTATAAAAAATGGCATCAGATTCTCGGATAGTGCATGAAAACTAGATGGAGAAGCTAGAGCAAGCTTGAATTTTTTACCCACTTTCGTCGAAGCCTCCGACTCGAAAGTCTCTCAATTTCTCCATACCCATATGGGGCATCCAGACAATAGACCCTTGTGCAGGACGTGGAGGAATAAACTTTCCACGCCCCATATTGACAGTGGGCGTTATGTGCGTCTTTTGCACCTGCCGGCTCCTGAAATCCTCGCCAGTTCCCTGCGTCTGTTTGCCGGCAGCTGCGTTGCACTTTTGTGTGCCGCATTCTGTGCTATAAACAAATAAAACTCGGCCCCCACCGCCTGCCACCCCCGTGCCCATACAATATATTTTATTCCCCTCCTTCACGAGCTTTCTCCGAGTTTGCCAGACATTGCATTTTTACCTCCTATGCCGATTCACGCGCTGTTGCACAAAGCAAAGTCGGCGTTTCCCGCCCCCATTCCCGGGCATCATGCGCCCATGCTTCCACCTTCTGCCAAGGCTCAATTGCTGGGCTATGTTTCACTGGCTCCTTTGGCATTCATGGCGGAGACTGCGAAATGCGAGCGGCAAAATGCGGCGCGTCAAACAAATAGAAAAATGTTGCACGTGGCTGGGAAGATTTAAATAAATCAGAGTCGAGGCGGCAGCGGGCTTTAAGAGTTGCCAAGAAAGGCTTTTGGCGTTTCAGGCAGGAAAGTGTTACATCCACTCCGACTTAAAGCGTTCTTTTTAAAGCTGCTCGGGCTGGACAGAAACCGCAATCTGTGCGACAGCCACAGCGGCTCCTGAAAGCCTGTTAGCCAGGTAGGGGACAAAGACAAACACTTGCTCCGCACATCCGTTGCACTCCGGACACGAATGAGGAGCGACTAGTGCGGACACAAATACGCAGGGCCTACACACAGGAAACAACTTGTAAAAATTATGCTTGCGAATTGGCATAATCCTATGTTTGACTCTACAAAATGATACCAAATAGACTAGAATATGAAGGAAGTTACACCCATAAAATATGGTTATAAATATGGTTTATAATGACTTTATGAAAGAGAGAATATTAACCATTCTAAAATACAATCTTTGATTTAAATTTTAAAAACAAATTTCTCTCCGTGGAAAGCCATAGAAATGGTTTCGAGGTAGTGGAAGGGTTGCTTCAAAATTTAAGAGTTTATAAAATTAACATCGTCATGGCATTCTAGCAGACCCTGACACTGTATTCGCATCTCCGTCCAGGACTGCAAATATCCTTTGAGCCCGTGGCTGCTTTGCATTTGTATGGAGTTAGTCTGATCTGTGGCAGAGTGTGTGTCAGTGCAGTGTTTGCGCCTCGTGTCGTGTTGGCATTTGTCGTTACAAACTTAATTAATGTTATGCCGAGGAGGGGACTTCCTGGTCGCCCCGCTTGGCCCGAAGCTCTTGACTTTTGCCAAGCCCGGCAGAAGTGTAAACCAGTTCGGGGTCGGCTGCCGACGGCTTTGAGGACACGCTGTCAGTTTCAGCTGACGTTTTATGTCTCCGCCAGCAAGCCGTGTGGGAGAGGAGTCATACTTTAAGGGAATCAAATGGCTTTAGGAGGCCTTTCTATTGATTGGGAGCACAACAATGTTTTAAACAATGTTTTATGTCATAAAATGGCACTTCAAAGCCACTATCCCAGTAAAGAGGAGCCCAAAAAGCCTCTCAATATCATTTGTGAGTCTCCCTACTCCTTTCAAGGAATCTTGGGCATTACCAAGTGTTATTTTGGAAATCGTCAAAGGGTATCGCCTGGCAACGGTGTAACTTCTTTTGCGGATCTCCTGATGATATGACAACTTCGGGCCCCTCCTTTTGGTAATTTCGGTAATGCTCAGCTGCTTACCCAGCCGGCAGTTAACGGATATTGTTTACAGAACTCTCTGCAGGACCTAGAAGTCCTGATTGTTTGTCTGCGCCGTGCTGAGCTCCTATACCCTTGTTTGCTATTTGACTTAATTTAATGAAAATGTTGCAACCTGCAATTTACAAAACTAACGCCAACAAAACTTGAGATTGTTTACTCGAGAAGAGCTGGGTCCCTTTCCGTCGCGAACGTCTTGGCAGATACTTTGAAATGCGGGCTCAGTTCTAAGTTCACATCGAGAACACAGTCATCTTTTTGCCGGGGTGGAGAAGTCAAACAACCGAATGCAAACGGTTCTTACCGCCTCCAGTAGACGCATAAGTAAAAATGTGCTACAGTGGCAGACGATGATGATAAGATGCTGTGTTTGCCAATGGGAAGGTTGAAGTTTGCTCTTTATTATGGTGATTGCCTAAAAACTCCGAGTGAAATATAGACTTTTGAAACCTCAATAATGTTTCTCTCTTTTCAGAAATTGATGTTGGCCTTGCACTGCTGAAAGCCTATCTCATTATCCCATCTATGTGCGGCTAATCTAAAATGATGAGTTACCAAAAAGGTAAGTGACTTAGTGAACTCAAAGGCATTTAAGTTACTACCATTACAATTGGCAGTAAATCAGCTTAGCAAAGCTCCGGGTCGTTACAGTTCACACCACCGGAGATAAAAATACGATTCAGCAATAAAAGGACCAGAAGCCAAAATTTGTAGTTGCCTATCTAAAAACATGGACAAAGGACCGGCTGCATACTTTCAACTGTTGGCTGCCAACTAATGAGCTTCCATGAGTCGGCATGAATGGAACGTTCCATTGAGCCGTAGGGCCGTTGGACGCCCTTCCAGCCAGTTTCAAAATTAATTGCCACCAGTTTTTGTGTTGCCGTCCAAGCGCGGACGGCCTGAATGGCTTAGGCGGCCAGTCAGTGTGGCTGGGAGCACCCTCCCGGTTAGCTCGACGATGGTGCGCCGTTCAATTAACTTGTGCGACAATCCAATCAAAAGTGTATTAAAGGCCGTTTACGAGGCATTGTCATTCCCTATCCGGGATGTGGCAGCAGTGGCCATTTCGCGGATCCAGCCGCTGTCGATAACAGCAATTACAAAAATGTTGTATGGCAATCGCGTGGGTGGTGGTGCCCAAAATGCACTAAAAATTAAAGAATGAAGCCTAGATGAAGTTATGGTTACTCGGGAACATTTCTAAAACCCATTTGGAGGACATAGTAGAGGACCGTTTTCTAAGAGTTAAAAAAAAATCTCTGTCTAAAAATGCCCCTGTAAAACATGCTCTGATATATTGAAATTCTGTATAGCGGACGTTTAGCTTGTGCAACGTTTGATTTGGAATCCGAAATAGACAAAAAAACGTAATTGATTGTCTGCATGCTACTTGTACGATTAGAAACTTAACCAATTCAATGAATTAAGGAAAGATTTGGCATTATTGTTTTATTCACCGATTATGCCCGCTGGTCGGGGCCCCCAATGAATTCTACGAATCAGAGAGTACGTATTTTTATAGCTGCTAGAAATCCACCGGCAGGACCCACTCCCCTAGGACGTGCGTTCTATTCGCCCGACACGAGCTACATAAATAAGCAAGCTAGGACGACAAAGGACCTCCCGCATGAGTGTGGGTTGGAGACTGGGAAAAACTTTTCCAATTTTCCCCTTTTTATCGTAAATTACGCACAATTCAATATTTGGCCTTTTTACTGCCTTTTTTCTTTGTCTCTGCGTTGTCTGCCTTTTTTCTGCCTGACTTGCTCGAGGAAGGGTGTTGGGGGATTGGCTAGGCAAGCCGTTTCTTCTTTATTGGTCCTTTATATTTTTCTATTTATCCTGTGTCTTCTTATCGTAAATAAGAAATATCATACGTGCGTAGGCCTCATCCAAGACACAGTATGGGTCCACACCCCTCGCTTATTCTGGGCGACTTGGGTCCAAAAGTTAGTTTCGGTCCCGCACAGGACTTGTTCCACTAATCGAAATTGGCCATGGTCTTCCAAATGTAATGATTGTTTCTCTGAACATGGAAATTTATTTTGCTTTATTTACAACAAGCCTGAAAATGCTTGGGGGCACGTAGGAGCCTCCAATCTCATCAATGACGGCACTATGAGAAATAGAGTGAAGAAAGTGGAATAATTTTCATCTTTTCTCAGAAGGCGACGCCTTGAATGGTATTTAATGTCGACAAACTCACTATATCGCTTTAATCATATAATTTCTGTATGAAGATCATACAGAACCAAATAAATACTCACCAAAATGTAGAGGTGGTAATTTTAAAATAGAGTTTGAAAAAAATTATCCTTTTTTATTTTTGTCTACTTTGTTTTAAAAATATGATGTCAGCTATAAAAAAAAGTACGAAAAAGGATTTAAAAATAAAGTAGATAAGTTCTCATAAAAATAACGATTCGAAAGATAGTTTTTAAGTTATTTAGAGTTTTTTGTTCAATTTTGACACCAAATTTTAAGCCAAAATAAAAATCTCAAAATTCGTTCTAATATTTATTAAAACTTTTAATTCATTTTTATTTAAACATTGTGTTTAAATAGCCTGTATTAAAAAAAATTAAAACTATCTCCGACATCATTGTTTGTTACTTACTATTTATTTATTTATATAGCTTATTATTTAGCTAGCTTATAGTTTAAAATAAAAGTTAATTTGTGGGGGGGTAGAGCAAGAGCGACTAGTGGCCTTCAGCTCGTCTAATATATTAGGATGTCTACAAATAGATTTAGATGTGTTCAGTTTGTGGTTAAGGTTAATTTGGTAGGTAAATGTGGCAAATTACAATATAATATATTATAAAAATAATATAATACATTATAATGCAATTAGTATTGGCTTATACATATATAGTATTTCACTAATAACTATATTGCATTTATATTGATACTACTTTAAAAAATTGTATCTTAGGCGTTCAATTTAATAGAAAAAATGTATGTATTTACACAAAAGATTATTTATGTATCAATATTTTTAATTTATTACCCTAATGTAATATATTCCATAATTAAAATGTATATAAGAAACTGCACAAGGCACCTAGACGAAGGCAACTGAAAAGAAAACGTCACGAGACAATCGAAAGAATATAACTTCGGAAAGATTTTGGTCGCTGTTGCATACGAAATCAGTGCATCCCGTGAACACCAACACGTCTGAACGTCGTTGGCAGGACTCCTCCCGAGGCTGCGGCCTGGCCAGGCCCGAGGACACACAAAGGATGGGCCGACGGCGTGCAGCGCTTCTCTGCGTCCAATTACATGCAGCGCTTTTGTGTCACAATTTTTATGCCGAGCATGGCACGCAAACGTGTGCAAAAAAGTGAAAAGATGGAGCCTAGGGGACTGCAGTGAATAGTCGGACGTAGACCTAAAAATACACAAAAACAACAATGGCAGTAAAGGGAAGTAAATTCGGAGGCCGAAGACTTGGATCCGCTGGATGGAGAGGGCGGTGGACTACTGTCTACCAAACTGATTCAATTAAATCAGTCCAATTGAAGGGCTGCCGAGATATGTGGGGAATGTGTGTGCACGGAATATTTAAGCTGCCGCAGAGGGCGCCCAAAGACATCTGCAGTTCGGGCCTGTTTAAATTCCGACTTAAAGCCACTCCCGGGCAGTCTGATGGGCTTTTCCGGTCGGGCGAAACTTCATCATTACGGCGGGTCCAACTCTTTGCAGCCAAATGTTGCCGCCGAAAAGTGGCGTTGCTTTTAATACAAATAACTGAACATTTTGTTTGCGCCACAGTTGCGCGACATTTTTTAATGTCTCGTGTTTTTTGTCGCATTGTGACATCAGAGGAGCAGATTCGATGTGGGGTGGGCCTTGGGGGTCCCGCCGGATGCCGTGACTTCTGCCGCGTATCGTATTAATATCTCAATTTATAGCAATTTATAAAAATATGAAAAACGCTTAAATGGGTGGAAAACTCTGTGGCAGTGGGGTCAGCCTCGAATAAAATTTAAACGTGCTTTTTTTGTAGTCGAGCGCCACGCCTCCGCTTTCGCGCAAATTTGCATAGCCGGCGGGACCGCAACTGAAGCTTCGATTTTGTCCACTGATGTGGACCTGGGCATGCCAAGCATGCAAAGCTTTAAAACGGATTCGGCGAATCCCGATTCGGCCCACTGTGCGGGCGCCCAGAAAGGGAAAACTTTTTGGCTCCCAGGCTTTGGGCTCTGTGTGAAAATCACTCAAAATTGTGTTTAACTAAGCGTAAAAATTATAAGCAAATTAATTTGCACAAATCACAACAACAGCAACAAACAACAATAGTGGCTGGGCTTGCAGCAGAAAGTTTTATGAAACAATCAGGCGAAGCAGTTCTTCCGACACCCTCAGCCTGCTCTGGTCCGTTGGGCTCGAGTCCTAGGACCCAGGACCCAAACCCAACTCCCAGATCCTGTCCTAAGCCCCAGCCAGAAACAACTGACGCGGCAGCAAAGGCTGGCAACCGGAGCGGTTGGTGTCCTAGAGTCCTGGGGCGGGACGAGGTGGGCATAACCGACAATTTATCTGCATAAAAGCGCAGAGTGCAACTCTGACGGGGATGTCTGTCGTGATGGGGATTGATGAGTGTGGGCTCGGAAAAACTTTGCTGCCTCTGCTGTGAATTTAATTTCGAACGAGATGTTCGGGAGAGACAGAAGATTAAAGATTGAGGCAAACTGTTATGGGGAATAAGTATTTCAGTCAATGGCAGCGCATCCAATTATTTTGATAAATCAATTAACTGCCTTCAGCCATCTCCAATAATTCGCCTACACCTGCTTCTCGGACTCCTCGATTCCCACACGCCTGGACTTTCGGTTTCCTGGCTAACAAGGACAATTAGAACCTTACACAAAAGCATTTGAAGAGCAACACAATCTAAACACCCCCGAGAGAACTTCACAAATCATTGCCTTCATTAATTTGCATGCAACAAAATGAGCTAACTGGAGTTGTCCCTTTTCGGTCGTGACAAGGGTCGGTCATCTAACAGCTCCGCCTGATTCACTGCCCGGGCTGGGCGGAGAATAATTTGGCGATTTTTAATTGCCTTCAATTCGGAAGTATTCTGGGGAAAACCTTTCCGTTTCCACTGTTGATTTTCCAAATTCAAAATAAACAATGCTGCGAATCGGAGTGGAAGCCGTGGAAGGAGTACCACTTCAGCCACATGTGGCAAGGATTTCAAACGCGCCCGAAGCGCTGAGAACGCCATCCGTAATTTCCCAAATTTATGCCTTGACTTGGCAACGGCTCATTAAAGCCCTGGGATGGGGAGGCGTCGCCCATTTGCATTTTGTAAACTGTTGCCATCGCAGGCCCGAAATATTTGACAAGTCAGGCGTGGCCCAGACCCCAACATTATTCGATGGCATTGTCTGCGTTTAATTATGGGCGCAAATAAATGTCTGTCATATTGGGTTGTGTGGTCCAAGGACTTCCTCCCCGTCACGGGAAATGTGCGGAGTTTTGGAGAGGTATTTCCATCGCTTAGGGGCTCGGCGTCTGTGGCTGCTGGGAGCTATTCGGTTATAAGACCCCCCGCGAAGTCTTCCAAGCAGAACGACTAATCACGACGTAGTGATTGGCTTCAGAACCTGCTGGAGTTAATATGGCTTTAACGAGGTCGGCACTTTTTCCGCCCACGCCTATCGATCATCACCACTCCACACGCTGATAAGGCCGCATCCACCCTCGGCTTATTGCGAAGCGCACTCATCTCCCGTTAACACCCCAATAATTAAACTCAATTAATTGCCAAATGACCAGTGAACTGGACTGCAAGAATACATCAAAGAAAATAGGGAAATGCACCGACTTCCAATCGCCAATAGCATCTCCCCAGTCAGCAGTCCTTAGTCCCCTCGGTAGTTGTCTTAAGAGCAGCTACATCCCAGCTCTTTGATAATAACTTCATTTGTCTCCGTTAAGTCCCGTCTTGGCTTAGCGGCCCAAACTCCTGACAAACTCCTTTCCTTCCGCGGAGCACCCCTGTTCGGCGAGGGTTGAAGTGAGGGCCGAATCAGACCAAACCACATGCTGTGTTGTGCTTATCTTGACAGCAAACATTTACAAAAAGAAAACACCGAGGACTGATGGGGTAGGTGGGAGTCAAACACGTCTCTATCGCAGCCGAACAGCGCAGTTTCCAATTTTCCTTTTAGCCGTTTCTACTTTCTGGCTTTTAAATACTGTGGCTCTTGGCTCCTGGCTACCTGGGCGCTCCTCCGACAACTTCCTCCAAATCCAATTATAATTGCGCTTATCAAAAATAAGTTTCGATGCTTCTTGGCTCGACCTCTTTGGGAGAGGCTGAGGGAATTGACGGCGTCTCTGCCAATTCCACCAATATTTAATCCATACAGATATCCCAATGACTAGAAAGGGCCGGGCAGAATTGTGGATTGCCTGTATTACTTTTTCCCCGACCCGCGGACTTCTTTCTATGGCATCGCAGTCAATTACCTCAAGTTTAATTGAAGGTGAAATTGTGTCAGAACAGATAGCAAAAGTTGATGTGGTCAACCGTTCTGGGTATGGTTTTCGCACGAAGTCGTCGAATGAAAAATTATATTCCTTATCCTGGGGTGGTTTGGTTACTTCATTCGGAATAGTGCCGAAATGATGCCAATTTATCAGCTTAGACCGAATTAAAGAGCTCACTTCTCACCCGTCAGTCAATATCCCCACGAATTACATAAACTTACGGCGTTTTCATATTCCCATGGGTTGGTACTATACTATAAGAAGTTTCAAATGCTCGTAAGGGAAGTTGGTACAAGCGTAAAGGGGGCTTGAGTTTCAGATTCCTTGAAGTCATTGCTCCAAAACATGTATCAAGCTTATAAAAAATGTGTTTCAATTAAATGGCTAACGAACTTTTATGATAGTTCCCGAACGTCAATTATAAACTTGAAAAGAAAAGTGCTTTGCTTAAGTTGGTCAAAGTACTCCTACTATATGTCCACCGTTTTAGTTTTTACAGGCGAGTTGAATTTACATTTTGCAAAATGACGACACTAAATAGGCTCCTTTATTATATTGGACTCTTTGAATGAGAAATCAGGCCCACTGACGGGTGGCTTTTACTTTCCATTTTGTTTTATGGCAAAATAATAATCTCGCCTTAAATTATGTTCATTAAACATTCGCCATGAGCTACTAACCCACCCAGGGATGGGACAAAGGAGCGCTGTCAGGAAGTCTTTTGTTTATACTGGAGTTCCGTACCTCGCCAGGACTCGGGCAAATTAAGCGAGCTGAAAATGTCCTCAGTCTAAACAGCACAACAACTTAATGAGCCAGCATAACTTTGCGACAACGCGGAGATGTCTGAGCCGCGACGGCAGGAGGGGAAGGAGCGGCTACAGTCAAGGACCTCCCGAAACCGAGGGGGAAACAGATAAAAAAGTCCAAATATGGCCCGGAGGATGCTCATTCCGGGCGCGGTGGCAGAAGTCATTATTCACTGTACTAGCGGCAAGCTCGGTAGGGCCGCTAAAAAATAATCAACTTTTACACGAATGTCACACGCCACCCTGGCTCGACGGCAAGTTGGTTGCAAAGTTCCAGAGCCAGCGTGGAGACAACTTCCGGATTGCCGCAGGACCTGCCCTGCACATGGTGTATGGTGTATTGTGCGAGGCATGGTCCTGCCCAGTCTGTAGGGCTCCCTTACAAATGATACGTTAATGAATTGTCATTCGGCAGCATTCGAGTTTCCATCAGAAAGTAAGGAGTAGACGATGGAGCTGGGCGCTGAGAGCGTGACACGATCAATTACGGAGTGCGGCAGTCTGCCCCCCTGGGCAGTGACACGCTCCCGTCTCTGGGCCAGCCCTTATTAACTTCCCCATTCTATTCGCCGCTTGTCGGTTTATGCAAATGTTGTCTTGTTATTATTGCCTGGCCGCAATTCCCGCCGCCGCGTTGTCTCGATGCCTTGTTGATGTTTGAAGTGTTCGTGTTGCCTTTGGTTTTATAGGAAAACACGCTGAGCAAACAAAGTTTGCTGTGCCACTGTTTTCTTATACGAGACTTTTCCCGGTCTGTTTGTACATATTTTAATTACGCGTCTCTGATTGGAAAGTATTTGACATCCTTGTGCGCGCCGCCCCCCATCTGTCGTCACCCGAGGAGAACTTCTTCGGGTGAAGCAGTTGACACTGGGTGAATGCGGGTCAAAGGGTGAGGACGTGTTTGCTTTGTGGGCAATGACTCGATTTTTTGAGCACAGAGGACAGATGTCGGCGCTGGGAGGATGTAATTGTTGGGAGCGAATTAGCATTGCGATTTCTAGTCCTAACCTGAGCAGCATTGGGCGCTCCCCAGTGCACAGTTGCTACAACATAATGTGCGAAATTTGGCATTCATATGAGGCAATAAACAGTCTCGTAAGAAAGAACATTGAATAAAAATCGCACAAATTGTATTCGGCACTGTACCTCTCGCACTGTATATCATATTTCGCCAACTGCCGTCCGCAAGAGCTTGGCAACATGTTGACTTGACAGTCTAGAGTTACCAGGCAATTGACACCCTTTTGCAGCACGCATAGCCACCCTCGGGCCCAATGTGGGTCTCCTGCTTCATAAGGGTAATTTCAATAAATCCGGGTAGACCCCAACCTCCGGAAGCACACTATATTTCTTTTCGTGTAACACACGAAACTAGATTAAATTTTTTCATCTGTTTGGAAGACTTCATTTGAAAGAGGGTGGGTAATATGCGGCAAATCAAACCCCAATCAATAAATCGATGGGCGAAAGTCATCAGCATAAATCGGCAGCCCAAACAATTAACAATCGACCTGCAATCATCATTAACAATGCCCTATAATCCACTCAGCGTCCGGCGATTGCCTCGTTTTAAATTGTAAATATAAATTTTGATGGCATTAAATGTTATTAAGCCCGCAAATTTATTGCCGTGGTCGAGGAGGAGCCTCTCGGCCCTCGACGAGCACTCTCATTCCCACTCGATAATTGCGGGAGCTTAATTAAATTTTCATGCAGGAGCCATAAAAGATTTTCGTCCTGACGACTAATTAGATTTGCATTTTATGAGCCACTGCATCAGCGCGTCTCACAATCGACCGGGCTTAGGTAATAAATATATAAAATGGCGATGCAAAGCCGCATGAAACAGAAAACTGGTCGAATAATTTTGGTGAGCTAATCTGGACCTTCCCAGGAGTGGTAGCTTCCTGGGGTGGGTAGTGGCTTCTTCCTGGCCTTGGGCTTCACGGGTTCCTTTCCGTCGCAAGTCTTCTTCGGCTCCGCATTTTTCTCTGCTGCCTCCTTGGCTGCCAGGAGCCGTTTGTTCTCCTCCACCAAATCTACGGGCTGCCGGACGGCCCGGCGGGGATCCCTGGCGAAGTAGCTCTGGGTCAGAGTGTTCAATGGACCTCGAGGAATGTCGGGCTGCGGCTGGGTCCGACGGGACATGGTGTCCGCGAACCGGTGGGCCGTCTTATGAGAGCGGCCCAGGAAGAAGTCCCGGACCCGGCTCAGAAACGGGGCTACGTCGCGGTGCTTGGGTGTGGGCGGCATTTCGGGTTTGAGATGTTGACCGGTTTTGACGTTGAAAATTTAGACAGTGCCACAGTGATTACAGTGCCAACGCCGCCTACCCTCGCCCCGTTTCCACGCGATTTCGTGCAACAGTTGCTGCGTTACACTTTAAGGGTGCCATGGCCCCGCGTGGGTGTCGTGTCGGATGAGTCAATTCAATAAGCGTCAATCTCTCGGAGCGAACAGCTGTCAATCAGTGTGGCAATGAAATCTGCCAGCGATAAATTTCAATTATGGCCACAGAAAAGAAACAAAGCGCGGAAATCCACTGCTTTTAGAGGAAACCCCGACCACTTGACCGAACAAGGCACTCGCGTTCGCAATATCATCTCACTCTCGTCAATGATGTCGAAAAATGCGACTTTGGAATTAATAAAAACACTTCAATTTCCGATGCCAATCAGGACGCGGATTTCAGTCTCTGCACACGAGTCGAGTGTGACAGGGACACGCGTCGGGCTTTACTGTACTTAGAACCGGCCCTGCACGTAGTCCTGTCACAGTGTCAGTTGGAGCAGCCCACGCCGGATATCTGCCCTCCGAACAAGAGCTGGAGATGAGATGTTAATCGGGAATACGAGAATACGGCAATACGGACTTGGCACTCCGCTCACATTTCATCAGATAAGCAGCTTGTCGAGATTTACGAAATCGAGCTGATTATGCCTTCGGAGGCCCAGAGGTCCGAGGCCGCGTGTCAAAGGGTGGCCCGGTGAGCTGATGTGTTTATTTACCTTTTGGCTTTCCCGGAATAGCGTCGACTCCCGGGGTCGGGGATCATTCCGGCCGTCATAGAGCACTATGGGATCTGGGAAAGGCATAAATCAGATTGCATCGACGCTCAATTTGATTATAATTTACGGCGCACGGTGAAAGTGCCCCAGATAAAGGATAGGGATGGAAATCCATAAGGTAAATACGTATTTATTTGGGATGGAAAAATATTGAAATAATTAGTGTGAGAAAAAACTCAGAAAGATCATGGTAAATCTATTCATTCAGCCGATGTTAGCTTTTAATAGGTAATAAGAAAAAATTATTATTTTTAAAAAGGGTAACTATTTATTATTTAATTTTTTTTAAGGGGTTATGCATAAGGATAACTTTGATGTCAATTTTAGTGGCTAAGGCGCTATTATTATTTGTCAACTCGGATAGTTCAGGCAGATGGATGGGTGAGACGATCATCGAGAATCTTTCCACATAAAACCAATTTGTCAAGAAATAACCAATTAAGATGTCTCTGAAAATGCGGACTCACGAGAAAGTGGATGCTCTGGCGACTTTTCTCGACCTCGTGCAGAAAGGGGCTGGGAATGCGGTCAACGGCCGCCTCTTGATTGAACTAATTGACACATGTGGGAGGAAATTCTAAAAAATATCGTTTTGGGAATACGTAACTCAAGCCAAGGTTAGACAAGACGAGGCAAGCTCCCTGAACTGCCGGGCGGTCGGCCCTCCTCCGTCTGGCTGTTGTAATGTGATATTACAAACATTTTCCAAGGACCCAGAAAACTTTTAAAGAAGACAAGCATAAGTTGTGGGGTGAAAGTAAAAGTAGCGAAGGTCACCAGCATCAGGACGTCTGCCTCCTGCCAGGGAAGTCTTCTGGAGAAGCAGACCGGCTTTTAGCACACATGCTCCAGGCCCTGGCAGTGTCCTGCGTGGAGAACGCCCGGTCCTGGTCGCATCGTAGTGAAAATGATAATGTTAAAGTTTTACAACTTAAGTCGTCAAAGTCAAACACACTCTAGGGAAATTACAAACACATTCGAGACAAGATTCTGAAGCACGAAAAACGTCGGACTCCGTCCGAAGGGCAGGAGCAGCATACTGGATCGACATGGGACGGGAGGAGGGTGGTAAGAACACGGGGCCTGCCACAGAGGTCAGAAGTTGGGGGTGGGATCTTAACTGATGAAAAGCACCCACACCGAAATTCCTTCTGGCGCTGAAGTTACCTCTTCAAATCTTGAGCAGGTTCGCCTCCCCGTTGTTTGGCTTTCAGGCTTTACAAGGCTTCGGGGTAGAATTAGTGGCAAGTACCTCCCTTCTCTCATCCGCCCAGCCATTAGCATAAATAAACGCTTCTAAGTACGCCCCATAAAGGTGTAAATGCTCCGGTATTATTAGCCAGAAGCGAGCCCAAGGACACCACCGAACGGAGAGGGCCGAGGAGCCAACCGCTAGATGCCCTTCCGGGACTTTTGCTGGCGCTAAAATTTTACGGCTGCCAGCACACATAAAACTCCTCTCCTATTTCTAAAAGTATTTCATAAAATTTTGTTGCACATCAACTCTGGCTCGAATCGGACTCGGCCCCTGTCTTTGGTTTGTAAGGATGCGGGGATGGGTGGAAATGAAATTTTATTAAATGACTGTCAAGTTCTGGGCTTCCAACTTGGCTGTGAAATTAGCAGAGTGGGGCGGGATGGGACTTTCTAAGATTTGGCTGACTAAGCAAATAGGTCAGTCCAAGTGAGAGCACCAAGTGAGGTCCCTAAGTGTTGACTGGACTTTAAAAGGGCTGGGTGGAAGCGCGATGATGCAGCTCATATTTCAGTCCCAGATTCGTATCAACTTCTTGCAGATTTCAGAGGAAAGTTTTTATCTTTTGCGCGAGCGAAGTGATTTTCACCTTCAGGCCACCCGTACGCAAGCTTTCTATTAGGGACTCCGGGATGTCTCCTGCCGCTCATTAAAATTTTGAAAACGTCCTGTTTATGTATCGGGAGCACCGCCCCCGTCCCGGCAGAGGGCCACCCCTTCCTCGAACACCTCCTCCCAGCATCCAGCCACGGAATCGATTCGGAGGGAAGTGAATGCGGCGCTTCATTCATTTCATGCCCCGTTTATTGTTTTCGAAGTCATTCCCAGCGTCTTATCAATTTGGCCACCAGGCACGGGGCACGCACAAAAGAGTAACCATTGTCTTCCGCTCCAGCCTCCTCTTATTGATAATGAAGACAGCAACAACGTTGTCTTGCCTCCCCTCTGTCGGAACGTGACTCTCTTATCAATGCGGCAGGCTGCAGCGTCTTTCCCGGCTCTTTCCTAAAAGAACCAAAGCAATTAAATTTTTAGCTATTGGCAGGGCGGGGCACTCGATAGCTTCACCTCGTCGTTTTCAAATCATTTGGCAGTCGATTCCCCTGCGGGTACTCCCCGCACCACAGTCCCCTGCCCCCACGGCCAGCCCTCCGCTCTATCGCTCATTTTTCATACTGACAGCCCAATGGGCGTTAATTGCATGGGTTCGGTTAAGTTTACGGCGCCAGATAAGCGCGCGTGATTTTTCTACAAATTTTATGCCCAGCGGGCACCCATCCTTCCGAGGGGGATGAAACTGTGACTTGTTGTATGGAGCGCTTTTTATATCTCCCTAGCTCAGGATTCAAATTTGTTCTGTTCTTGCCGCATTTCGTTGGCGGCAGACGGCGATAAGAAGTGGATACCCAAGACCGAGGGTAGATGAGGATCCAAGAACACACATTTGAATTGGCGAAACGTGCATCCAAGAGCGTAATTACTCTTGAATAGCCGAACTTTGATCCCGACTGATTCGGGTGGATTTGGGGGAAATAACAGAATTCTTGGGGCAATAAAAGGGACAAAATTATGATCAGGCATTGGTTGATGGGATGATGTTATTGAGGCTTGAAATAAGTAAGAGTATATCTTAAATATAGCTATAGTGCATTTGCAAACTAAAAGTTTTAACCTCCACTGCGACCAACTACATCCAATGCTTGCGATTTCTATCCGGTTGTAACTGGAAGGGTATATCAACTACGGCCACGCTTTCCTTTCTTACTTACAAAACAAAATAATAAGTAACTAAACAAAATTATATACGTTTCATTGTTATGGAACAATACTTTCGAAAAATATATGGTTTACCTAAGGTCAAAGTGGCTTAAGTGGCTAAAAGTTATAACAATCTTAGTTCTAAAAAATTATATATTTTTATTTAAATAATTTAAAAGCTAGATATGACTTATTTTTCTCTGTGCACCTGATTCGCCCATCACCTGAGGCGGTGGTAAGAGGGATCGGTGTCCTTGTTGTTGCCCCTTCCGGTCTCTCCCATTTAAATGCACATATTTCACAGTTAACACGAGTTGGCTCATGGCTTGTCGGCTTCCTTCTGGCTGCTCCAAATATGTAAACAAATAGTTTTGGCAATTGCCAAGTGGGCCATTTCAGACGTGACCCCCAGTCCCACTCTTGGCCCACAGGTCGTCCAGCCAGGCTGCATGTTGTGGCATGCGGTTGTGCAACGGCAACAACTTCTGCTACATGCAACCAGACGGCTTCCTCCCCACCCGGTTGCCACCTTTCCATGCATGGTAGAATAAACGAGGCCTTAAATCGAACTTTGTTTACGTGTTGTGCTGGCTCCTAGGTCGGAGGTCCGAGGTCGGATCGTCTCGTTTGAGGTTAACATAATTTAAGGCGGCTAGCGGTGGGGGCAGGGCCGTTCAGTGACTGCCCATTTAACATGCTGCCAGCGTGCGTGTGGGTGCGAATGTGGCAATTTCGCAAATTATAAATTTCCACCTGCTCATATGCTGGGTGCCTGGTGCTGCTCCTTTGCACCTGCCCCTCGCCATCCGCCCCACACGACCTCTTTGGAAAGTTTAAAGCGCGACCAACTGTTTCCTGCTCGCAGGAACAATCCGACAATTGATCGCTGTTTCCGGCTCCTTCATTCCCGAGCTCGATGTTGTCCTCGCTCCTGTTAGGAAAATTAAGTCGACACCAAACATACAAGACGATCTGTCGGTCGGGGCTGCGGGTAGACGATGAATGAAACTAACTCCTCTAGTTACAAAAAAAAATTCCTTACAAAATTCCTAGTGAGCGGAAAGCATGGCTTTGTTGGAAACATGTAGGAAATGTGGAAAGTTGAGTTGTTAATCAATATATCGCTAAAGTGCTTTCTCCGATGAGTACCTAAAGCCTTTTTTGTGGCAACAATCAATAAAGAACTAGCAGAAGCTAACAGGATTCGAAACATTCGAGGCAATTGTAGTGTCCTCCTCAGGCGTAAAGCTCAAGTAATAGATAATTTGCATAGGAAAATGCATACAGGGAAACAATTGGCTCAAGAACAAATTAAATATTGATAAATACATGTAAATTGTATATTGCCGCACAGAACACCGGAAGCGAGACGAAGCCCATGCCGATTGAATATATCCCAGAAGCCTCCTGTATATGCCAGGCAGAAGCAGAAATAAAAACAGCATCTTGCATACATTTATACAGCCAGGAAACAGAGGACAATAAACAATATGCAAAACAAGATGCAGGAACATCCAGACCGGACTCAGGAGCCGAAAGTTCAAGATGTGACTGCGCTACATGACTCTGCATACTGAGGAGCCTCCAAGGAAAGGAAGGGGCGCTGCAACAAGGTCAATCTGCCCCAGTCGACATCAAACGTCCATAAATCCGGACTAATACAGACCGGAGTTGACTTTCTATTCTGCATAAATGTTCAATAAATGTCGCACCATAAATATTTAATAAATATACGCGAGGGAAGCCAGGAAGGCGGGATCCCGCTGCCGTCTTTCAGGGCCGGTAGATATTAAAACAAAACTGAGGCAATAAAAGCTTGCCGCCGGATACCCCCAACGCTCCGGCGGGGTTTATGTCTCAATTGCGTCATCAATTTGAATTTGATGGAAATGGGAATGCGAATGCGGATTGGAACTGGAGCGACGAGCTGTGTTTGAGCTGGCATGCTTATTGATCGCCCGATTGACATTGCATCAATTTCGGGCCAAAGTTAACAAGCGTCAGCCATACATGCCATAAGATTTAAAAGCTTTTTCCTGCTCTCCTTCCCAGCTGTTTGCCTTTCGCGTTCTGTTTGCCTCCGCGTCTCGTCTGCTGGTGGATATTCTTTATTGGGGGCCGGGCGGAAGTGATAGTCTCCTTCGGCGGAGTCGCCTCGTCAGGCGTGTCGCTCTCGAAAGTCCTGCATCAGACATTTATTATTTACGTAATTAATATCCAATTAAAATTCGATATTTTGTGCAACTTTTCTATACAATTAATTAAATGTCCGCCCTGCCTGTCCGGGGTAACACATTTTTATGTCACATCAGCAAATTGCAGGCCGCCGCACAGCGCACATTGAACGGGCACATTGAATGTTGCACGTCGCACGTCCGTCGGAGCTGCCTATGCACACTCATTAACACAACAATAAAATACAAACGCAGCACCACCCCTCGGGGGCCTGGACAATTAATTTGACTGACACACATGCAGATTTTGCCGCCGCTCGCGTTGTCATATTTGATTTACAGTTGCAATTTACGCACTTTGCGAAGGAGGAGGAACAGGAGTGGGACGCCCAGGAGCAGGATCTAGAGATGGAGTTGGAGGCGGGTAGTCCTGGTGCCCTGGCCGACAGCTGTCCACGTCAGCATCCGGCTTGTGTTTGATGTTGTTAATTGATTTTCAAAGTCAACTTGCGTACGCCGTAGTAGTCGTGGGCGGGAGGAGGAGTTGATGCTGAGGGAGCGGTAGTGGATGGGCGAGGGGCCTTGATGCGGGAGGGACAGGCTGCTTTCGCTTTCGCCACACTCCGAGATTAGCAGAGCAGTGTAAAATGCATCTCCATTGAGGCGCAAGCGACATAAAACCAATTCCCAAACCGCATTCGCTGGACAATTTACAGACTGTGGATCCTGCCACTGCACCGTTTCACCCTTTCACCGCTTCACCCGTACACCCCCCACACCCTCTCCCATCATAGACCCAATGTGCATTGTAAGTGCAGTGAAGCGCATTTGCAGCTGCAATTGCCAAGTGGATTTCGGAGTTGCTGCCTCTGCAGGGCGCCGAGGGGCGTGCGGTGAGTGTTTGCTTTATGTGTGGCCATTGTCCTGCGCCCCACGGACATGCGACTGTGACTGTTGTCTGCCCTGGCATGCGGTTCAATCAAAGCGATTTTCAGTGTCCACAAAATTGCGCAAGAGGACATTTCGGTTATTTTAACACTGGCACTTTGCACAGGACCGGAGTGAGATCGGAAAGGGTAGGCATATCCCAAGTAGAAATAAATATGACTTTCTCCATATCTCGAAGATTTTGCCGGACATCCTTATTTACCTTTTACTTCCTTGTTGTTACCTGATTGGAGCTACCTCCGCTTGTTGTTGCTCATTATTACTTCATTTTATTATAACTTTTAACATTATGAACTTTTAAGCCCATTGTCCTGCGCCCTAGACCTGCAACCTGCTGAGCCCGCTACTGGCTGTCGAACCTGTTATTGGCAATGAGTTAGGTTTTACTGTTTAAATTGAAACATGTTTAACGTGGGGTGGCGATAGCCTGGCTGGACTGCGGTTGGCTACAGTTCTAAGTGTATTGGCATTTAACGGCGAGTGCGTCCCGAGGGGATAGCACGGGATCTAAGGCTGAAAGATAGGACTCCTGCCTGGGGGAGAAAAACATGACAGTTGCATTAATTTTGATGGCGTGCATTTTTCAAATGCGGGGAATGCGATCGCTGTCGCGAAAATGTTTGCTAAAGTCCCGAGGTCCTCCGGGCGAGAAGAGTCGGAGAAAGGTAAGCCATTGCAATTGAGATGAGCTGATTACGGAATCGGGGAGCACAACTCGCTAGGTATACGAGTATTTAAAGTTTGTTCAAGGGCTGGCAGCTAATTGTGACCCTCCTGGTGCTTCTCACAGTTCGATGAACCCCTTCACTGACTACGAGCAACTTTTCTAATTAAACCAACAAAAGTAGCCCTTCAATCTCGATTCCGGTTTCGCCTGCAGCCAAGTCCATAGCGTAGAAGTTTACAAAATCGAAGGCATAACTATAAAAAATCTGTTTGCAGGCTCTTGTTGGTAGAAAAATGTAATGGGATACATTACTTCTTTGAATATTCTGATTGGGGCATATTAAAGTTACTGATTCATCAAATAAGAATTCGACCTAACAGGACTATGTTCATTTGGCTTCATTTAAAGCCGACATAGAGTTTGTAGACAAAAGACCCGAAACACAAAGGCTAGGGTCACAATACCAGTGGTGCCACAAAGCACTTCCTTTTAGTAACTGAAATAATACAGAAAAATGGCAACTTTCGACTTCCGCATTGAAAGTTTAAGTTCATTTCCTCCGGAGCCCAGATCCGAGGCGAGAAATTAATTAGAAGTTTTCCTGCACGCGAGGGTTATCAGTGGTTGTACTCGTTCCCGGTCCTCGCTTGTCCGCAATTCTTTGTTTGTCTTTCAGGTCTTTAGTTCCCATGTAGTACTTACTTGCTAATTCAAAATTTGGCGAGCCCTAACTGAGTGTTTTCGGGGATAGGGGCTATCACAGATGGCGTGGAAAAGATGCAGGCTTGGGGCAGCCGTCCGTAGTCGCGCTCTGACTTAGATTAATGGAGTTAGTAACTGAAGTTCTCTTTTCTTGCAGGCCTGAAGGACCCAAGCCTGGATAGGCACGTCGGAAAAGGTGAGTTTCGGAGTCGTAATCACTTTCCCTCTGATCAAAAATTAAAATTAATTAAGAAGCCACTGAAGACGTAAATTGTCTGTAATAGTTACAGACCGAAGTCCCGCCGCACGAAAGAGTAGAAACTAAAACCAAACCCCACCAAAGGCCCCTGCCCCGCTTAAGGCACTCGCCACAATAACTATAAATTCCCAGCCCGGAGCAACCACAAGACATCCCCACAGCCGCCCCAAAACATAAAGCAGGCGGCTCTTTAAAATGCAATCAAGCTGAAAATTAATTAAAATTTTCAAATGGGATATGAAATTAATGCTCAGGCGGAATGAAATTATTTTTCCCCTCGAAGCCAAGGTAAAACCAAGGTTTAAATTAAAACATACTTGCTACTGTCTAAGGCTGCGCTGCCGCCGTTGGGAGTCGTCGTCTCGATTTCATTAAAAATGTTTTTATGCTCGCATTACCCTTTCACTTTGGCGCCGTCGCACATTCCCCCGCCCCCCTCCGCAAGGACCAATTTAATTTGACTGTGAAGCGCTTGCCGCATCCTTGACACTTTCACTTTTCCCACCCCTTCCTGCCCTTTCCAGCCCCTGCCCCACTTCACGCAATTCCTTGTTTTAAGCAGCTTAAGCTTGTCGTTGACATTCGTCTGTGATGTTGTTTGTGCCGTAAAAGCGCTCATAATTTCACGCTAAACGAGCTCACAAGCGTCCTTTCTGGCCCGCACCTGTACCGTACTGGGCTTTGGCATGAGCGCTTCCGCCACGAACTCTTCCCCCAAGTGGGAGCTATGCTTGTTGGTAGTTTTAAAGTCGGTTCGGCCACTTGGTGGCCAACACAAGAAAATGTTAGGTGACTTGCTGTGTTTAAATTCCTATAATAGCTTCAGCCAAGCCATTAGATGTCTGAAAGCATCGCAACTTTAAGTTCCACGCGGCTTCTTCTCAGGAGCCGGATAGTTGGGAATCAATCGATTCCGTCGACACACATGGGCCGTCCATGTGTTGGCTGATTCTATCTCATTTGATGAATGTTGCAATGAGACTTTTGGCAGAGTAAGCTAGAAAAACTTATTGCATGCCTGGGAGCCTTTGAATGGATTCATCTCGGTGTATTCATATGCTTTTAAGCGAATTAGTCTAGCCAGCTAATGTGATAAGGTCTGGCGGACCCTTCATAATTATCCTTGGAATAAGCTGCAAGTCATTGCTAGGCATAAAGACCCGTCCGTGCAGCATCTTTTCGCAGCCTCTCCTCCCTTGGAGGCTATGTCACAACCGCCCCATAAATCAACCTAGAAAAGGGGGACCGGATCCAGGAGAGCAGCACATATCGTAACATTTAACATATTTCACTTAGGCAAACATTTAATCCGACAACTTGTCTGGCTCCCTCCGCCCACCTGGGCATATGAAGTGCTGCGAATACGTTTTCATTTCCGCTGGCGTTTTTATTTTTATTTCATAATGCGCGTTATCAAATAATGAATATCAAATGTAATGCTTATCATTTATTTGCCAAGCCGAAACCGAAACCGAACTGTTAGCGGGAAAGCCGGCAAGGAACGGAGCTGCTCCCTGTCAGGCGGTGGCGCATTATATTTACTTAATTTTCATTTCAAATTTGGGCGCCCCCACCCGGAGCATAGGTAAATTGTGCCGGGGAGAACGGGGAGCGGCCAGGACCTTGTCATTGGCAGCGCATGGCGGGGCAAATAGGAAAACCAGCATAATAAGCAAGTCGTATAGCCAAACTTCCTTGTTTGTGGACGCCGAGTCAAGTGTTGGGGTGTGATTGGACGACAGGGTGGCTGGGAGCGGCCGCAGAGAAGTAGGTTGATTCTTGCAGGTAGCTTAAGCTGCGTCTAAAGCGATAACGCAAAGTATTTGAAATTTTAATAAAACGAAATGCGAAGCCCCACTCACACCTCGTCTTCCCTGCCTGCGCCACACTGTACGGGAAAGCACTTTGGCGGATACCAGATTCTCCGGTCCGTGAGTTTTCCGCTCAGCCGGCTCCCTGTTTCCCTGCCTCTGTGCTCCTGGGTCGGAAAATGTTCGGCTGATGTATTCAAATAAGATTCGTGGCCGCCATTTTCCTGTCACTGACTGTGAAAATTCACAGCTTTTCCTCTTTGCGGAATTCCCCGGCTAATCTTTTGGTCAGCAAGGACTCGCCCCAGCCGCAACTCCCTCCCAGACGGCTTTCGCCTTGTTGTCTATTCGGTTTTTTAAATTCCAATTTGAATGCTTCGTGGTTTGGTGGGACATCCTCCCTAGCAACCAATATTATATTATTCAAGCCATCGCATTGGACTGATTCCCCGCCTGTCCTCGGCTTGGTCCTTGTCGCTGGCTGTACTTGAAAACCGTAATTAGAATTGGTAATGTATTCAAATTGACTTTCATTTCCGTTTGCTCATCGGGTGCTTCGTTTGTTTTACTTTTGGCATTCTTCATCAAGATTTTTGCACTTTTCCAGTGACGCTCTTTTCGTGGAGAGATAAGAGCCGATTTGGCCATTATTATATCCGACGTTGGCAGCCCTCACCAGCGCTCCAGTGCTTCCGCTGTGCCAAAATGATCCACTGCCCGGCCAAGAGCCAAGGGCCCAGACAAAACAACTTTCTATTATCGAACCCAAATGATTCTCCGGCCATATTTCAAATTCTCTGAACGTAGAAGTTTCCCTCGCAGACGACCAGAAAGAAATGAAAATGAAACTTTTCTTTGGCGGAAACCGTAAAGAATTCAACTAATAAAAATCAGGCATTCAAGTGCGAAAAAATCGCGAAAAGCATCATCAAATAATGTGCCACTCAAGCCGAATCACCATCCCGCGATTCGCAGTTGATTCCGTCGAAAGACAAATAGAAAACCAAGAAAGTAAAAGGCAACTTTGGAACAAAATAAAACTATGCTGCCAGAGGGGAGTGGAAAAGTTTCTACCTCCCGAGGACCCGCAACCCGATCCGACGATAGCAGCGTGAGGACGTCCTCCCTGGATCCACCCTGACTACTAGGAGAATCCTGGCTCACGAGCACATTTCTAAGCCCGGGTGTGCAGCACAGTCATACGTCATCTGGAAAAATTTCGATGGTGAGTCCACTACCTCCATGCGGGTGGGAGGGACTACATATTTTCCCCGCCACTAAGCGTGCGAAGTATTTTCCCTCATGGTCGGATGTGAATGCGGATGCTGCTGCGTCCGTGTCTGTGTCCTGCGCCCTTTTCTGCGTGGCGGAAAAGCAATTTTCCTTTGTGTCGTGCCCAGGTTTCAATTGGCATTGTCTTCCACTTTTGTGGCACTGAGCTGGCAAATTTGTTGCAACCGAAATAAACACTTTATTAAATGCATCGGAATAAGCGCCGCCCAAGATGCCGGGGATCAGGAGAGTAAAAAACTACCTCCGGCCTCCCAATGTGGCTGCACTCGAAGGATAAACTTTGAGCCAAGTGAATTTGGTGCTAAGCTCGAATAAGGTATTCGGTGTCAGGGTAAGTGAATTGCTAATGCACTCTGGAGAAAGTAAGAAACGGCAGGAGAAACAATCCAATCTCTCGAATGGAAACCATTCGTCGTCTAAATAACTTTTCCGATGCCGATTAGCAAAGCCCTTTGAATTATTACTTATTTATCTGACGATTTCTTTACATGCCTTTCAGGGACTGGGATGGGATCCATGACTCCACCGACCCAATAATCGAGGGCAGGAATCAAATTATGCTAGAATTGAGATTGATTTTTTATTCAATTTTAATGCGACAAACGCAGGCAGATAAACAGACGCCAGCGCCGAGGACACACATGGCCCGGAGCCCTGGTTTTGGGTCGAGCTGGGTCGAGGCTCGCCCGCCTCTGGAACACGTGGCTGGAGTAGTGGCTGGGGGGAGGAATCACGTCGACGTCGGCACAAAAGGGAGTCGCTCTGGATCAGGTCGTCCTCCGGGCCAGGTCCTTATGGGAAACATTTTGAATATTACAACATAAATCGATTAGCTTCTATCAGCTTGTGCCTTAGCCCTCTCGACCCATGTGTGTATGCAGGGGTGTGCCTGTCTGTGCTGGCGCTGATTGACACTTGAAGCGAAATTTTTTGCTTGCCTCGGTAGCTGCTGTTTGCTGAGCCATCTTCTCCATTGATATGCCACTCGACTCATCCACGTCGACCCGAGCTCCATCTACTCGTAATAAGCCCCGCACATAGCTCCACTCCCGGAGGAGCAAAGGCTTGGTTGGCAGCTCATCAGTGCCGCCTCCTCGTCGTTCTTTGGCCGTTTGGCCGACAACGGCACCCGATACCTTGATCCGAGAGACGCGACCTCGATTTCTAACAAAAATCGAAAGGAAATTAAAGATTGAGTGGAACCCCGAATCGAGCAAAAGGAAATTGTTGTGCGATAATTGGATATTGAGTTTTAATCGATTGACACTAGAATACTGACACGTAGACGAGGTCAAAGGTAGAGATTATCCTATTTCCAGTTTGTCTTAAAATTAAAGAGGTCTGGAAATACTGCTTATAAGTAACCTTAAAATATTTAAATATTTCCTTTGGTTAAACCACTTTAATGCTTTAAACCACTTGGCATTAACGTCTTTGTTGCGTTGAAGATTTTCTGTTTTCGATTGACAGTTGGCTGCCCTGCTGCTGTCTGAGTCATATTCCAATTCTTTGCTGCAAAGGAATTCCAGGTTAAGCACCATCTCTCTTTTGTAGTCCAATTAAAAATGTTCCCTGCCGAAAGGATTCTCTTTATTGCTGCGAGGCGTGAGGATAGGGGATAGTCCTTTTCGTAATTTTCCTGCCATAAGTCTTGCTCACCTGAAGATGCTGCAGCAATTTGTTGTCGCGGCAGTTGACTTTGTTGATTCCCTTCTACCTCGGCTGCGCTCGACGCGGAGCTTTAATTCTTCCACTTTCTCGAAATTGTTGACATTATTTTTGGCCATTCTGCTTTCTACGTTTCCACCGCCACAATAGCATGCGATGCTTTGATTCCCGCTTGGCCTTCGGTGCTCCTCGTGGGAAAGTTCGCTCTGAAACTGTCAAGTTCCCATCAGCCTACCCAGGCGGCGCGGTCTGGTCGTAATTATCACGCTAATGAATCAAGTGTACTCGCTCGTTACTAATTGATATGAGAAAGCAACGCTGCTCTGCCCTCGATTCGGATAAAAAATTCCACGGAGTGAGTGAGTGTGCGAGGGGTAGTTTCGTGATTTCCATGTGAAATCTTGGGTGTATCCATTCTTATCCTGCCGGGGATACCCAAAGCTTACCTTATTAGAAAACATACTCAGAGGCAATTGCTCGCCAAATTTGTAAACTTTTATAAATGAATTTCTCTGATTTCCCTCATGCGTTTCTGGTTGCTTTGCTTCTCGGCTTGGGTCCTCTCTTCCAAGTCCAAACTCATATCCGAAGCCAAACTGGGCAACTATCCCCAGGGACTCCGCGAAAGCTTGTTAAGCAGTGTTCTTGCCCCCTCAGGTGATGATGACAATGAGTCTGTTTTGTCGCTGATGACTTTCGACTCCCCAGGGTATTCTGCCAGTAATAACTGCGATTGTATTTATATTTATTGTTATTTATCTCAGAGAAAGGAAGGCTTCTAAGCGAACCTCGGGACGGCCGAAAGCAAGGAAAAAGTGGTGTGGAAAACTTTGCATAAACTGAAGTGAGCTGCGACGGCAATCAATTTCAATTTTAAGCCCTTTGCAAGGGACAACGTTTTTAATTAATCGTCGGATTACCAGGAACAGCAGGCTCGGGACGTGGCTGCTGGCAAGGGTCGCGGTTTATGCTCTTCCCGCACCATCCAGCTGTCCATTTTTTCCATTATCTGTGCCATTTATTCTATTTTTGTCGCACAACTCAACTAAACGAGCGACAAATGGCCGATGACCATCGGCGAAGTGCCCGGCATCGTCACTGCGGCGGCTTAATCCTTCCACGCTTTGTGTCATCGGAAGAGGAATGCGTCCACCACTTGTGATGGATTTTGCAGCCATAGTTAGCCATGAGGCATCGAGCATCGGGCATTCTGGCCATATGGCCACAAATACCATGTCAACTTTCGAGACAGAAAAACGATTACAGTCGGATCTTTTTACTCATATTGTGGTTTTGTCCTGCTACGCCTCTCCAATCTGTTTTGAAAACCAATAAATCAGATTAATTGACCGGGTCTTTTCCTTTTCCCATGGAGCTTTCTGCCCATTCATTGCACTTTAATTTCGGAGTCCTTTCATCTCTCCTGAGAGGACCCACCCACATCACGTGAGGTTTTCAAAAAGCTGTGTTCGTATAGAAAAGTATAGAAAATCTTATAAAAAATGTAAGCATGTAAGGTTAGTCTGTCGGTTTCTAATATTGTTTTGCATATCGGCCTTTCAACTGAAAAATTTTATTTTATTATTATACACGATCATTAAAAACCCGCGCTAAAAATTTGCGTTTTAAAATTTCAAGCAAAGATTTTTATTTAAAACTTTTAATATTCATATATTTTTCAATTATTTAAAGATAGAACTTATTGGCGAATAGCTCTTTGGAATAAACACTGTTGCATACTTTTCTGCTTGCTATTTTATCAATGATTTTAAAACCGTTATTCGAAAAGCTTAAAATAAATAACTTTTTTAGTTCGATTATTTTGTCTCTAATAGAAAAGCTTAAAAATCTTGTAATACTTAAAACTTATCAACTCAGCATATTTTTATTACCTATTAATTATTCTTATTTGATATTTCTATTTTATATTATTACCTATGACAACAGTTTGTATTACCTATGACGTAGATTTCCATGAATATTAGGATAATTGTAATTGTATCTAAAATAATGTTGTATAATGACAGTAAATAAATAAAATAAATGGAATCGTAAAAATATCATTTTTTAATGAGCATTTTAATTCATGTGAAGCTTTTTTCTGTGAGCAATGCTTGGAGAATTGAAGCAGCTGTGACATTTTTTCGACATTAACATTGGAATAGATTCCAATAGATAGATTGGAATATGAGCCAGCTGAGCTGTGGGTCAGGTCCCAGCTGATCTCGATCAGCCCCAATTCTATTTACTTTGTAACAACGTGTTCCGTGTTTTTAATTTATGTGTATTGTAAAGAAAATAGTTTATTTTTCGTCTCTCGGTGCTTTAAATACTAGTGAAAATCATTATGAGTAAGTTTTAAAAGGTGTATTTGGGCGCAAGTGCTTAACAAACCTTATTCAACAGCATCTTTATTCAACAGCATACAGCCACTCATTAAACCAATTACCCTTGATTTTTTATGCCTTAGTTCCTCTGATGGTTGTAATTCGGCCCAATTAGCACCCAAACTCTTTGATTCGATGTGACCAATGGCCATCATACTCCTCGATAATCATCAAAGCAAACAGGTCATAAATTCCAGAGGGTGCTAAGAGCCGCTTAGAAGCACAGCAATGGATAAAAGTAAAAGTAACGACACAGTTCGCCCATTTCCGATGCTCATCAGAGTCGCTGGACAGTAGCCCGGCGAGCCGGTCGACGTGTCATCATCGTTACACAGACGTTACAGCGCAAATCTGCGCCCGGGGCCATGTTATTGCAACAATCGACACCCGACGCGTTGGGAACACACATCCACACACGACCAAAATGATTTCGGGCCGGGTGCCGGAGCGGATCGGAGTAACCCCTGGAGAATTTCGATTCTGACCACCGCTACACCTCTTCTTGCGTTCCCAGTGCCTTCACTCCACGGGGGTGTTGACAATTCTAACGCAATAATTGCGACGGCGGACCGCACGACGCTCCACAGGACTCGGGACTGCGATTTGGATTGGAATGGAATTACCGAAAGGTGTGGCCTTGACTCGCCCCACGCCCCGCGGCCCTCACAGCCGCACCACCTCACTCGTTACATCGTGTTTGACACAATGTCAACTTTGTAATAAGTTTCAACGCGCCACTACGGGGCCGTAAAAAGTGTACGAGTCCCGGCCATGTTAATGGCAGTGGCTGTGGCAGTGGCAGCTCGCTTTGATCTCCGCTCCGGGGTAGTTTCCAGTCCGTAGCATGCATTCCACAGTCGGCAATCCGCAATCCGCACCCCGTGTCAGACGAGACGCACTTTTAATGAACGGTCCCCCTGCCGGCTTCTCCTTTTTCCGATTTTTGATCCTGTTACGCATTGTGGCCATTGTTCTCGCACTCGCGCATTCATCATTTGCCCGGACTCGATTTTTTCTTACGTTTTTTTCGGTTGGGTGTTTATTATTAGCCTGGCAAATACATCCGGTCGCCGCCGAGGCTTCTTTCCCTGTCGGATAGGGTATTTAGTCGAATTCGCTTCCATTGTGTCGACCGTTGGCGGCTGTTGGTTTAATGAGTTGAATATGTCATTGGTCGGCTGCTGTGCGGCTGACAGAGGCAGAAGTTGTCAACAATAATGACTATGGTCATTAGCATCTAAAAATGTTGCCTTTTATTCGAAAAAGGAAAATTAAACACAGCTAAGCATCTATTTAATGGCGGAGGGAAAACGACACGTATTATTGCTTGTGAGCCCATTGTTCGCTGAAGCAAAATTACAGAGTTTTCTTTATAATATTTCAATTTTAAATATATTTTTTGTTCCTTATATGTTTTTTTACCTTATCAAATTTAATTATACAACCCGTTGACAACTGACACCTTGTCTTTGAGCTACAAGACTATGGAAACGTACACGAAAATTCGAGGCTTTAACTATTACTAACAAACACTAATAAACTAATTAACAGCTGTAACTATTGTATTTACCTTTTAAAATTTTGAAAAAAATATTCAAAATTGTCTTAAATATCTATACCATAAAATCATGTGAAAGTTTTTTTCGATTTCCCCGAAATCCTAGACCAGACTCCTTAAAACTTTCCTTTAAAATGCGAACACTGGCTTTTTATTAATTTAAAATTATTGGTTTATTGTTTTTGTTTATTTAAGAATTTGGAAAGTTAATAAATATCTTGGGAAGATTTCTTCTTGATGTTTTTTCCTATCTTCTTGCTATAAAAAAGTTTTTAGGATTGTGTTTTTGTGTTGAACTTCAGTTCAAAAATAAGAAGTGTTTTAGTAAGGGATTAAAAAAGTGAAAATTTGTAAAATTTACATTTCATATTTTAGGACGTTGCTTAAAATTCGCATATTCCATTATTTAAATTCCATTATTTAATTATTTAAAAAAATAATTTGTATACCTTTTTAGACAGGTAAAACGTTTTTAGTGACAATTTTCATTCTGTAACACCTAGCTAGTTGGTACAACTGTCTCCGCCCTATGTATGTATGCGGATAAAAACTCATAAAAGTGACAGAGTTGGATAGTTCAATTAAGTACATAAACACTGCTGAAAATTGCTTCCTTTTTCTGAAACAGATGTTTGCAAGTTGTGACATTTATTTGTGACACAGGCTCAGGGACCTCAGTATGACATACCGTGATTCCCCGCAGACCCGTCAAGAGGACGCTGAGGAACTCATTATCATAACACTCCGGCAAATGCACAAAGGCCGCGGACGAAAGAACGGTCGCCGCTGGCACAAGGATGAGCTGCGTTATCTTCCTGCTGCCGGTGCTCAGTAAACCGCAAAATCGAATCCATAGATCAAGCTCACTAGTGAAAAAATGAAACTGATTGGGCAAGCGCTGATAAATAAAAACCAGACCGATTGTTTACGTTGCTTTGACATGTTTGATAACAATTGTGGTGAAGTCGGGCAGGGGCAGGATACAAGGGACAGGAGCCAAGGGACAGGGGACCAGGGACAGGGGTGCGACTTAAGCCGCCGACAATTACGAATGCCTATAGAAATTGAAAAATGCGGAAGCCGAGCACAGCACAGCATCCCTTAAGCCAGGTCCTGCGTGTCCTGTTTTGGGCATTTGCATCGATTTCAATTAATTTGCTTGTTGTGTTGTCCTCGATCCGTTGCCAAAGTTGTTCACATTGCGCGATTGTAATTGATATTTGGCTTAGGTTTAAGGCCTGGTCGTTCGAGTCAAGTGCTTTCAACCCTCTCGGCCCCACCCCAGTCCGATGGGAATTATGTAAATGCATTAGAGGCTGACGGGGCTGCCGGTGCCGCTTGGGTTGCCAGGGCTTGGCCGCCTTCTTCCGCCATTCACCTCGAATCCGAAGCCGCCGCTCTGCTCCGGAATTATTCACGCAGAAAACTCCATGCCTTCTTCTGCTCAGCTGTGCGGATTTTCCCTGCCACAGAGAATTCGCGGGTGACACAGCCAACTGTCATTGGCAGCTGAGAGACAACAGGACAAGGACACCTTGTGGGTGCAGCCCCCTTCCTCGGACAGCCTGGATGAGTCACAGGCTTTCGCACTTAGAATTTGGGATTCCACACTCAACATTTGCTTTTAGTTTTGTGAATTTCAAATGGCACGACATCTGTTCAAGTTCTTCGGGGATCAACCCGATTGTCAGATTTTCAAGAAGTGCTAATGCGTCTAGCCGGGGGAGGAGTCCAGAACTCTAGAAAGGACATTGCAAGTGACAGGACATGGTCTTCGAAACACTTTGATTTCCGTAATTGCTCCAATTTAAACGTCTAATTTAAACCAATTTATGAACGTGTTACTATTATTAGTTGTCTTTAAAAGTGCGTGCACGTGAGGGTCTTAGGGATCCATTACCCAGATATCAATTATTAATGAGGATCAATCGGTGCCCTGCCCTTGGAATATATTTTGGAGCGCATACAAAATGTATGAGGAATTGGGAATTTATTTTTAAAATGTATTATGGACAAATCGGTTTAAAAACTTTTCCTCCTCACTGAGCTTTATTTTGTTTGAAACTTTTACCCCAGAAACTTTCTGTTAATTGTTAATTGGCTGCATCGATTGTTAATTGTTCGCGTTGTTGTTGGTGGAGACCTGATTGGGGGCATTGTAAGTAAAAAGTTTCGAGTGCTTTCGTCTGGCTAAAGTTGGCAGCGAAACAAAGGGAACTTCGATTGATTGGTGGCTGAATTAATTACGCGAATTGCGCAAGATTACATAATCCCCCATGGCCACTCATTCACGTTTTTGGAAACTTGATGCTCTCAGATGTACCCTCTCTGTTTAGAAATAGCTAGAAATATAAATTTTTTGTTGTACCACTTGTGGGGAAAACGTTTCTAAAACCTTAAGCTTTTATTTCCAATATATTTAAAAAATCGATTCTCTAAGTTCTCTAAGCTTATGTAGAAGACCCTTCTATGGATATCGTGATTCACTCCATAAACTCGTAAGTTCGACATCGCATAGACGCAGCAGAATAATCAATACTGGTTTACAGCCAAAAAGGCCTCTGCCGGATCGGCAATCCCCATAGGATATTCGTTCTGGCATTTCACTTTTTCCAGCCATTTTCTTCGCCATTTTTTTCTTTTCACCAAATTTGGCAAATTTACACTTCCGCAACAAAGCGTCCGCCAGGAGCAGCGCTACTACGGCACCCGAGCTCCCAACTAGCAACACACAACGGGACTCCAATTCCCAGTCGCCACCCGCCCCATTTTCGGGATGGCCTGATTGCGCAAGAGCCACATAAATAAGGGCAACATTCAATGCAAATTGGACTATTTACGCAAATTTTATTGCCACACAATTTTTGTACATTTATTTTGTTTTGTTGTCGCTAGTTTTCCTTTCGCCACATAAAGAGCAAATGCTTTATTCCTTTGTTGATGCTAATATTTTGATGCCTCTGCGGAGTTAGTTGCCCCAAGCGTCTTCTAAATCAGGCCATTTGAGCTGTGGTTCCTCCAGCCCTGCTTCCCCTGATTCTGTCTTTGTAGTCCTTCGTCTGCGACCCGGCCCCATTCAGATGTGGAACCCTTTCTGCCTCATCGAATTATGCGATTTTCCGTCATTATTTCCTCGCAAAACGATTCCAACGTCCCCCGTCCTCTACCGAAAGTGGCTGGGTGGCCGAATGTGCTTTTTATTGACATTAAGACGCGACGCAGTTTTCCCCGGCGTCAATCCAGTCGGCCTGTGGGCGGAATATGTGTAGCCTATGTGTCATAAAGCCGCGTGCGACGGAGATTTACCAATAAATTCGTTCTAGTGAAAATTTATGGCCATTGCTTTTTAAACCGTGGCGCTTGCTGGCCTTGTTGGCCCTGAAGTTTTTTGATCGCCCGGAAATTGACTTGGGGGCTTATCTCCGCCCGGTTAGGACTGACCCGTGGAGCGGAAAGGGTTCGGCTAAACAAAGTTAATTGAGCCGTAAGTGTACAAAAGAGTGTTGGATAAAGGTGTATAAGGTGGCGTAATATTCTAGGGATCAAGTTGCAGAAGCTAAGGTCCCAAATGTGGAAGTCAAAGGACTTGGGGGCTGTAAAACATGTCCTTAAAATCAAACCTTCTTATCAACTCACAAGCGATGCGACAAATTAACAGAGTTATTAGCTCGTTATCTTCTGCACTTGATATTTACACAGTTGGGCACCAAGCGCCGAACAAATCAGCGCGAAAGCCAACCGACAGGAGCTCCCGGCAGGCAACGCCCGCCCCGAACCGTCCGTTCACAGTTACCCTAATTTTGTCGTTTGTGTTGCTTAAAATTCAAACAATGTGTTGATGCCTTCACACCAACCAAAACATGCATAATTAATATGCAAAAAGCAGTAGAAACAGCAGCCGCAGCGGCATCCGGCAAAGGAGAAACTTTTCCGAACGGGTTGCTTGTGGAAAATTGAAAGGGTTACCATAATTTTTTTTGTGGCTAGCGGGGACTGCGGGTGGAGCTGGGACTAGGGCTGGGGATGGGGCTGGGCCAGGAACAAATTCTGAGGCTGAGGCCGAGGCGACACTTTGCTTTTTGCCCGCTTCATTATCACAGCTTCCGCGTCAACATTATTTCCGCACAGCCCAGTGGGAAGGTGTGCGCGGGGTGCGAGTTGTTGTTTTTGGTATTGCCATGCATAATTCATATGAGAAAGGCAACAATAGGCGTCGCGATGAACGGAGCAAAAGTGAAACCCCAACCCCTGCAAGTTGACAACGCAAATGCTTTAATTGAAGCGCACCCAGACTCACAATCACTCACACACTGATTTGCATATTTCAATGCATGCAATTAGACGTGGGAAGGGGTGAGGGTGGGAGAGAGGTGGACGGTCGAAGGTCTGCGGAGAAAGCATCAACTGTCGTGACACGGAAAAAGTTTCCGTTCTTTCAAACAACTTTCATTTGTTCCACCTCAGCTGGAAAGCCAACCTTTTTAACGCTTCTGCCTTCTGCTTTCTTTCCAGCCAAATCACGGCATTTTACGGTGAACGGTCTAAGTGCCAATAACACGCTTCAGCAGCAACAGTACAACCTGCCGCCGTCGAATGACACTCGCAATATATACAACAATCCCTATATTCCGCCGCAGCAGCAACAACAACAGCAACCGCAGCAGTCACAGCAGCAGCGAACAGCCCACCTGTTCAAGGCACTGGCTGCCTCGGCGACTGGAAGCAACAGTCTGACCCATCCGTACGATTTTTCCAACTCGTCATCCTCCTCGAACGCCAACAACGAGCTCCAGGGATCATCCTCTTCGGAAGCCGACAACGCTTTTCTAACTCATAATAACGGTGGGTACTCACATGTAAAGTCTAATTTACGTTAATTCATTATCTAGTCTCTACTATTATGATATCATGAATTCCTTGCGGGAACTGGTGATCCCCTCAGCAAACAACGTATCCCGAATGTAAAACAAACAAGAAAGGAAAGCTAACTTCGGTCGGAGCCGAAGTTGATAAACCCTTGCAGTTAAAACCGGATATATATCGCAAACATCGGATATGGTTGGCCGATCCTTATGAGAATAACATAATATAACCAATTAATTACAATACAAAATCTAAAACAAAGTACCAAGCTTCTAATATCAAAAATACCAAAGTTGGTATTTCTACCAAATACCATTTCCGATTGTTCAGTTATATGGCAGCTATAAGATATAGTCGGCCGATCGTTATGCAATTTGGTAGGTTGTATTAACTGACCAAAAATAGAATCTGTACAAAGTTTCAACTTTCTATCTTCAAAAAAACGAAAGTTGGGTAATTTCCGATTGTTCAGTTATATGGCAGCAATAGGATATAGTCGGCTGATCCTTATGATATTTGGCATGTTGTATTATTTTGCCAAAAATAGCATTCGTACTAAATACAAACTCTCTAACGCTAAAAAAAATGGGAGTTTTTCAAATCGCTCCGACTTATATACTGCGTGCAAGGGAAATAATGGTGTGTGCAAAGTTTCAAGACGATAGCTTTAAAACTGAGAGACTAGTTCGCGTAGAAACGGACAGACAGACAGACAGACGGACAGACGGACATGCTTATATCCACTCAGGAGGTGATCCTGATCAAGAATATATATACTTTATAGGGTCGGAGATGTCTCCTTCACTGCGTTGCAGACTTTTGGACAAAATTATAATACCCTCTGCAAGGGTATAAAAATATTAGGCCTGTATACTGTATAAAAGGCGAATATGATCGGTAAGGCTGTCCATAATAATATCACAAGCTGACTAAAATCAATCAAATTACTGGTCTTTGATATTTCCTCGGAGAAGATATTATACATTTTTTCCGGATGAAGAATGTATCTGATTCGGCAAAGAATTGTTATTTTTATTCATTATTGGTTAAGTAGTTAGTACCTTGACACACATATGGTGGATAGCCATTCTTCTTCATGACTTGACCGTGCGTATCCATTTATTTAAAATAAATGCTTATATTAATGATATTGTGCAATTTTTATAAAACATAAGAATCTTGAACGAGTTTTTCTGAATTCTCGATATCAAAAGGCGTTATAATTATTTAAATATTTTGACACAATAATTTTATTCCTTTTAAATAACTTTTAAAGTGTATCAGAAATCGCAAAATTCCAATCGTAAAATATATATTGGCAAGCCAATGAATATTTTATCCTTTTTAACTTGATAGCTCTGTTATTTTACAGATATTTAACCGTATTTCGTACTGATTATCCATGACTCTAAATAATACAATTTTCTTTACTGTTGTCTTCCTTAGAAAGGAAGGAAATAATTCTTAGGGAGTTCTTAAGGTTTTTAAGGAATCCTTACTGTGTATCCTGCAAATAGTGTCATAACTGCCTTCGTAGAAAATTTAATTATTCATAGAAATTAAAGAATTTGCCTATTAAAATAAAAATTGCATAGATTGCATAGAACCAAAGAATTTCTTTTGTAAATAAACACGGGTCTGGAGGGAATCTCAATCAAATCAGGATCCGAGCAATTAAAATCATAACTTTCTGCGATTCTCAGACTTACATCCTCTTGCACTTTCCCTTCCCAGGATTAAAAAAGAAAGGCTTTGCCAAATTGGAAGAGTTCCACCCGGCTGGCAGCCAGGTTGCCATAATTTGCACGCAATTTGCATTTGAAGTGGCCAATTCCCGTCCCAACCCCCATGCTGCTAAAGTTAGCCGGCAACCGAGCTTCCCTTCTAATTACGGCTTACAAAAAGGTGCTCGGAGCTCATAGCTCAGATCCATCTTCAGTCTGTGTCCTAGAACACGGCACTAGAAGCTCGGCACCCTGTGCGGCAGCAGTAAGTGAAATTTATGTGAGTGTTTATAATTTGTAAAAGTAAACGGTCCGAGGGCCAGACCGGGCAGGCCAGAGGTAAATGAGACTTTGTTTAGCAACAAATTGCGCAGAGAAGGGCTTGGGACACGGGAGTGGTCCTGAGATTTATGTGGCTGGACTTGGGCCAGCGCCAGGTGAGATCGGCGGGGATACTTAGAACACGGCTACATGCGTTCACGGGTATCCAGGTGGAATTAAGTCATCACACTGCGGCCAGCAGTGTCTAATAATCGGGTGTTTGACTCTTAGACTTGGAGCTCATTCTTGAACCGGTAGCTCTTCCACCTCTTCCCGAACTAACATACAGTGATGACTTTGGGCTGCCTCGCCCATTGTCGGCTTTCCTGCTGGGGTGGCCATAAAATGTGGCAAAGTGCAATTGCCTGGTCGGGCCACTGAATGGTCGTAGTTCGTTCAGACGCCGCCAGTTATGCAATAAAAATCATTAAAAATATAAAAATGAAAGCGCAGCCTTAACAGGCAACAGGCTTCTTCGTCCTGACCCGACCAGGCCAGCAAAGGAAAGAACCTGATAAAGCCATGCAAAGGGGATTGAAAAAATCCTGCCAGACGCTGGGAGATGCATCGTTGGGAGAAGCTGTAACAAGTAGCAAGTAACAGGAAACTAAACGAGCGCCCAGCGCCATAAACTTAAATCACGATTAAAAGTGTGATTATCCTTGTGGCTCTACAAATCGCGGCCGCTGCAGCTGACAGCTCGGAGGACGAGCATGCAGGACGCAGGACGCAGCCACTGTCTGTCCTGTCTCATGTCCTGGCTGCTTCCTTCCTTGTATCTGTTGTTGCAGTTGTTTGATTTTATATCTTTACAACCAGGCGCGGCTGTGGATGAGCAAGAGCAGTCTCCATCCATGTTGTGCCCTCCGCGTAGGGGAAGACGCCTCAAGAGTATGGCCGGAGTTGTTTGCTCCGTACCGGCTCTGTTTTGTTTTGTCTCGACTTGAATGGGGCTCGGGGCGGGCTGTTTCCGCCCAAGGATATCAGCATAGATCAGGGAGTAAACCCATTTTAAGTGCCTTAAAGGTCTGGATGGAAGACACAATATGGTCGCACAGAATGGATGCCTAGCCTGCAGAACTCCGGCTTTAAAGGGGACTTCTGGACAGCATCTATGGGTTTTTGTTTATTGACTATAAAAATTAGACGGGAGATCCAATAATAAGGACGACAATAAATCGTTTTCGGCTCTTGCAAAATCTTGGCATTATTGAACGCCCAAATTGCACGTAATCAAAGGAAGGACAGTCCCTTTCGCATATGTCCGGAATGCTGCCCGTCAATTGCCGGGCTCTTGCCGGAACCGCCCCTAAACTGTCAATTGTTCAATAGGTATTTGCCAATTTTACATTCGTCCTGGCTCTCGGGCTCTTTCTGTTCGTAGTGTTTTGATTTCACTGCAAACACAAACAAAGCCAAATGCAAATAACGCCGGTCGGAAGGGGGCCTAAAACAATGGAACAGCCAGGGTGGATCGGGATGGACATTCGGCTTATCACAACCGACCCATCGTCCGCCCGTCTGACATTGGCTTACGCCCCCGCCCCCACATGCCCGGCCAGTCAGAACTGAACGGAACAATTGACTCTCGTATTTCACTGATGAACTTAACTTATGTCAAAATATGCGATAAGTAATCCTTTTTAGATCCGACATCCCGAACTCGGCTTCCCGAATCGTTCGGGTCGGCCAACACTTGTCAGTCTGGGCCGTGGCCCTCGAACCCTTCGCCTGAGTAAATATTTTCTTACCAGCGATAATGCAGAGCCGTGACTGTGGGGGTTGAAGGCTGAGACTTGATGGAAATGGTCATTTTACAAAATCCAAAACAAAAAGTTTATTTATGTTTTCTTTGGCCCCGTATTGAAGGCTTCTATTAATTTGTGGCGGATGTGAGGCAGATGGGGTGGAAGCGGTCAAGCCTCGTCTTTATTTGATTTTCATTTGACAGAAGAGGCGGAGGCCACTGAAGACAGAAGATTCAAGAGCCATCTCTTGAATTAAGCAATGGACAGGCAGAGACTGTCAAAGTTTCTAATTTTCTTAGTGTACTCCAGTTTTATTTGTAGTTATCCCCCGCTTCCGCTACATCAACGAGACAGATTCGAGTGGGAGGGCAAAGCCCGGGTCACCACTGGCAAGTCAACAAACGGCAACCCCCAAGTTCAACGCCGAGATTCTCAATTAGGATTATCTCCAAATGACTACGCAAATATTGGCAAAATTCGAAAATTCGATGCGGACTATGCCATGGTCAAACCGAATTGGTCACGAGGTAAAGTCCGGGCGATGTGTTAGACCGAGTATCTCGGCCTAGACCTGGTGCTTGTTTCCAGTTGCAGACTGTGTTTCCTCCGGCCTCATAAAATGTTCCGTATTGTCAGATGGAACGCGTCTCTGGGGGGAGTTCCATGTGTGATTGTGCGTGCGTGGGGTTGCAGCCCTCCATTATATGCACATAAAAATAAATTCTAAGACTTTATTATGCCCATGTACTTGTCATTGTCATTGCCGATGTGTGCAATGGACTGTGTTCAGAACAATTTTCCGTCCGGGTCCGAAGGACCTGTGACTGCAATTGCAACTGTTGTTGTCCTGTCCAGGGAACAGCAGCGTCAGGGATCCGGCAAGGGCGAATTTTGCATTTGGGAGTACACCAAACTGCAGACTTTGCTTAATTTTTCGAAAATGTTCAATTGATTAAAATTGTATAAACGTTTCGTCGGTATTCGCCCCGGAATTTCGTGTTGTTGTGGACAATAGAAGCGCTCTTTTCACGAGTACGACTGTCGGGTCAAAGTTTCCTGAAAAATTGAATTAGAAACAAAACCAGGTTTCTTTGGGATAAACTTTCGCAAAGTTTGCGGGCTTTCCCGCTCAACCGCAGCCATTTCCAATCGTGTGTTACTTCTGCGGCGTTTTTGCAAAGTTCGCTGGAGCGTGGCGCACATGCCGCCGCCGCCCAACAAAATGACAGTTTGATGCACTGAAGCTAATAGACAAAAACTGCAGGCGCCTCGTAGGCGCTGCTGCCAAAGTGCCCGCCGAATGGGCGGCCATGTAAAAGTTGCCGCTCCGAATGTGGCGGTGTGCTGGCCAGCCCCAGATGGTTATTGATAACCCAAAAGTGACTTTAGCCTAAGTGCTTGAGTGCGCCTAAGTGAATGCCTTGGATGTTGCAACTGCAACTGTAATTTGGCGAACTCAAGTACACCAAGCTCGGGACGAAGGGGCGGGCCTTGATCGAGTGAGGGCGAAGAGGCGCACCTGCACAAAGTGGGTTTTCAATCTCCATTGAGACGACAAAATTTTGCTTTTAACTGCTGCTGCTGAAGCACTTGAGCATGTCTTTTGGTCATTGTCAAGTGGGAAGTTGTGGTCAGGCCATTATAACTTATAACTGGGTCTGTGCTTCAATCCACTCTCCAGTCACTTCACTTTGCAAATGAAATTCAAGCTGACTTCGTATCGATTTAAGTCAAATGAAGTGCACTTTTTGCCGCCCACCTTGCCACTTCGCAGGGATGAGATGCTGAGGCAGTAATCGAAAACTTGAGCTCAGTTTTCGGGTCTGCCTGGAGCCGGGTCTTGGCCAGTAGTCCCGTCGAAAAAGTTGACATAGTTACGACCCGACAGGGCACGTGCAAGTGCGAAAGTTGCCGCTCATTACGTGGCCAGCAGCTCAAACGATGCGAGAAGTTGCCAGATAGTGTTGTGACCAAATTAGAATCCTTACGGCTGATATGCTTTAAGCATGCAACAAAAGGGAAGCCCGCCCTGCCACGCATCTCAGGGCACAGAAGCACACCTGGCCAATTTGCGCTTTGACCCTCGACTGGTGAAAACGATGCCAGCATTTAATGAGCCATTTATATAAAGAGCAGCCAAGTAGCCTAGTGGCGCCAGCAACGTGGGGAAGGGCCGGAGGTAAGCCAATATTTAGCAGCGTTGGCGGTCTTCCCTCCGGCACAGCACTCAGGGCACAGGGCACTCACATGTCCATACCTCCAGTGCTCAGTCCTGGCTGTGATTCATGCAGAGCAGCGAGAGCAGCATCTGGCCATAAAAATGGCTTAAAATGATCATCATAAACGTTGAGTGAGCAAATATTGCAATAAAAGTAAATGACTGAAGGACGTCGTAAAATATTTATACGTGAGCTGCTCACACGGCGGCAACCTGCGAAAATGTGGAAAGGCGCACAGCCCAGTCGAGCGGGAACTCCAAGGGTCATGAATACCATAAAAGTGTTGGGCGAAGGCGAACCTGGGAAATTAAGTCTCCGAAGAAAGAAATGTGCTAAGTGTGCAAGGGGGATGGATTTGACCCAATGTGGTACTCAGGTAAGTAGCGTTCCCCATCACCACCTCCGCAGACTTTTGCTCCAGACGCTCCGCTAAAAAGAATCAAATGTACATAGTTCAGAGCCCATTTCGTTATAGTGCAGTTTATAGTGCAAGTTTCGGTTATAAAACGGGCGGAATGCGATAGTTTCAGTTGACCCCTCGGCTAAAGCTCAGCTCGGGCTGGTGTTGTTGAAAAGCTGGAGTCCCTAAAGTCGGGTGTCTGATAGCATTATGTACCTTAGTTATTGCAGTATATTAACAGATGTATTTATGGTGGTTACATTGAAATGGTTACATTTTAATGTATGTCAGAGCACAGACTCCCTCCCCCATGATTTATGTCTGAATTAACTTCAAAAGTCAACATATCGCGGTTCGTTTTGAAAATCAATGCTCACAGTTCTACCCCAAGAAGGATAACAGCTCCGTTCTCCTGCTCTGTTCTCTGGTTTTGTACTCTCTGGTTATCTGAAACTACCCCTTCACCCGCGCTTAAAGGAGAAAGTTTCGTCAAGTTACCTTTTCTCCTTGCCATTAGGGGTAGCAGATAATGTAACTACCCCTGGGCAGTATGTTATGGTCCTTAGAGCTTTGTGTTAAGTTACCGATATGCCGTTACTGGGATAACATAGTGGGCTCCCATTCCCATTATGGGTAGCATTATGAGTAAAAGTATAATATTTTGAAACAAAAACTTGTATATCTCAAGAACCACATAACTTATCATATTTACTTTAATGTTTTTAAAGAACTTTGTAAAGACACGTTCCCTGTAAGGAAGCTGTAATACACATATACACTGTTGTAATTGGCGGCTCCACCGGGAGCTTCCAAGTTTCACCAACAGCTTAAAAGCTTTCGGTTGCTGTTAGGCAACAGTGGTTCTCCTAATCCAACGGCAACTAGAGGGGTGAGAGCTTCCCTAGAGCTCCAGAGCTTCCCGAAAGCTCTGAAGAGGAGTTCGTCCCCCTGAGAGAGACTCCGCTCCTTGCGGCTGCTGCGACGCAGACGCCAGGCCCGACGGCTGTTATTCTCGGGCTGCATACTTCTAGGCGCTGCGCCGCTATTTCTTTCTTGCATAACATTTATTGTGGCAAAGCACCCGGCCGACTCGCCTGCTGGCCGAACTCGAGTGGAGAGCGCCGACGAGAGCCCGCCAAGCCGACGAGAACATAACGCGGAAGTTAAGGTCGTTCGTCCTGGCGCTCCTTGCCTCGACGAGGACTGTTGCTCATCTCCCGACGACACCGCCATTGTCCCGCTCGCGCGTGCCTGTGTGTGGGTGCAATGCGCTGGTGTGCGTGTATCTGCGGCATGAAGTGAACGCTGGAGCTGACGATGCGGCCGGTAGTCGCATCGTCGCATCTGGCTAACGCCGCCGTAAAACGCAACGCATTCAATGTGGCAAGCGCAACAATGAGTTGCTGTTGCTGCCGCTCATTGCCTTAGCCATCGACTTCGACATCAGCGCCGACATCGACATCGCCATCGCCATCGGCATCTGCACCGGAATCGGCATCCGCATCCGCACAATCAGGACCTGCTCCGCCGTAGTCGCTGGCTCGTCGGGTCGTGTGTATGCAATTTGCGTTAATTTTTGTTTTCTGCTCGGCCGTCGAACTAAACTCCAGTTTGGCCAGCCTTACCAGCGAAGACAGTTCGGTGACTTTGAGGACCTGTGCCAGCCTTATTCGAGTTCGTTTGCTGTCGTGAAGTGTGAAACAAGGCAATTATCATATTTTTGGCGCCAAAATCGGCCACGCATCTGGTGTGAGTGTGCAAGTGTGTGTAACAAGTTATCCAGCATGTGGCGTCAGGAGCCCGCTGGTCTGGCCAAGTGGCACAGCTGATGAGTGGAGTCCCCCCGCAAGCCAACAAGTTGTATAGTGGGCTCCGCATCCTCGACTGGTAATCCATTACCCGAACAATGTGCTCACATCGAAAAGGCGAGATAAAGCTAAATATCGCAGCTAAATAACTAAGCAACCAGTGTAGTAAATGAAATCGACGCACAACGCGTTGCGAGCCAATTGAGCAGTTAGACAGCCGCAGAATCTGACACTGCTTGGCCAAATACTTGAAAACTAAAACAACACTAGTGTTGTGCCAAACAGCCGACGGCGCAACGCGAATAACAGCCAAAATTCGAGTGGTCCGCTCTCTTCCTGCGGAGCGACTGGCATATTTATGCGAACCGGCCTGTCGGAGCGGTAAACAAAGATGCGTGGATGGCTGCCATTACCGGATAATTGCCAGCAAATGCATACCCAACCAGCGAATCGATAAATGCCAAACACCCAAAACTAATCAACTTTTAAGTGCGCCGGCAGCAGGCTATTAATTATCAACGCCACTAAAGTAATTATCAATTAAACCTTCGAAAGTAAAATCGATAGAGCCTCAACGTTTTCAACTCAACCCCCAATAAATGTACAATGAAATTGACTGTCCCAAAGGTGAGCGATGTGTCTCTGAATAACTCCTAGCTAATTAAAACTATCCCAATTTGACATCTTGTTTAATCTTTAAAACTTTACTTTATTTGTTTCACCTAATAAAATAGTTACGTTAGGATAAAATACTTGGCCTTTTATATAAAATATTAAATGCGGGTTCTTTTCTTTTTAGCCAGCTAACCAAATTCATTAAATTTAGGTATTTAGGTATATTTAGGTATATTTAATTTTAAGGTATTTAATTAACCAAGTTTTAATTATCGAAATTTGAAATCATATAAAAAGATATGCTATGATTTTTTTTCAATAAGTATAAGAGAATAATTAAGTCCGATTACTTGGAAATTAAATAACTTTTTTCGTTCTAATGTCGAACGTTCTATTTCTAAGAGAGTCCTTTTAAGAAGAGCTATATGTATTCTCCTTTAGAACCTAGGGGAGGTCTAGAAAAGCTGAAATTCATTGACCACCTAAAAGGCTAAATTTTCCAGAATAATATGCACCTAACGTCTGCAGAATACTGTTTAAATAGCACAAGCACCTTTCCGAGCACAACAATTAATGGTGGTTTGATGGTGGTAATGATTGTATTAGGCGAATGCATTAACACCGAAAAGAATCGTCCTAAATCTCATAAAATATATTTGTTCTTCATCAGTATCAACAGTCCGTCCGTCTACTGTTATGAACTTAACGATATCAGAAACTACATAGTATGCGCAAGTAAATTTCAAGTCTTTTAAGACAATTTTGGGGCGGCCTAGGGGGTTTTTAAAGGGAGGAAAGCAGAGGAGTAAAAGACTCCTTTACTGCAACCCCACTGACATTTTGTTGATTTTAGAAACTATTTTTCTAAAGGTTCTAACCTCCTTACCAAGCTGACTTTACATGCTTATTTTACGTTCTAGGAAATTATCCATAGGAGCTATGCCTACTTGGAACTTGTTGAAAATTTTAATTTTGGCAACATTAACGGGTATTGCGATCATTGACTGGCACGTTCGCGTTCCCCTATAAAAAGTGTTATCGCATTTCAATGTAGGACCTACTGTCTAGAGTCGCCTGGAATTTCGCAATTTTGTGGCTCGCACATACCTTTTTATATCACTCTGCTCGAGCGCGATTACATTTACACAGCATTCATGAAGATATATTCATATGCACGCCTAAGTCTCGGCCAGAGGTGGGGGATCCTGTGCAGGCACATACGATTTGCATAGGGAAAAGAAAAAGCTCTAGGACGGCTATAGCTTTAGCCATCCTTCGCCAGGCAAAGGCGAAGACGGCCACAACCACGAAAGAGATGTTGCTTTAGTGATTGTCTCTTCTTCCCTCTGCCATTTGCCGTTTCTTTGTCTGGGCCTTGTCGTCTGACTGGCAAGGTCTCCCTCCTCCCAATAGAACCGCCCACCCCGGGGCAGGGCTCGCCGCATCCTCCGCATTTAAAAATACATTTGAATTCCGTTTCAAGTTGGCGGGAAAAGCGAGGTAAAGCCAAGGAGGGGGGCGCAAAATTATTTTTTTAAATGTAGAGAAAATATGTAAAAATGTTATCCCTTCCCCTTTGTTGTACACATGTGGGTGCGTATACGATGGAAGGAATAAAAAATTTAAAAAGCAGGCGCTAAGGCGTGGCCAGGAGACGCTTACAAAAGGCGTCGAGGAAATAAAATAAAACGCCACGGCACAAGGCACAAAAAGGTAGAACTGAAGGAATAGCCAGCAACAGGAGGAGAAAAGCGCAGCTGCCGTCAGGCAAAAGGATTTGCATGCGTGGATCTGGGTGGCGGAGTGGGTAAGCTCCATTTGCCTTTTGCTCCCAAAGGAACTATTGTTCTTATTGTTGCCTTGGATATTTTCTACCCTGTTAAGTTGACGCAAAAGGATCTCCAGGATCTGCCCGCTGGCGGCCGTATGTGAGAGTGCGAGGAAAGGTACTAAGTCGGAAAAAGCTCCAAATTATGCAACATATATACAAATGTATTGTTTTATTTCCTCCTTCGGCTCAATCCTGGCCCTGGCACTTGAGGTTCTTCCTCCAGTGAATTCGCAATGCTGTTTGATAGTCAGTCCTTAACTTCTCCGAAGCTTGTACGCCTTATCTCATAGGTTTCATTGAAGTTTCATGGAAGCAAGACATTCCGCTAAAAAATCAGGCTTATTAAGGAAAACTAAGGAGGGCCCTTTTTTAGTCGCATGTGGCGCGTTTGTGCTGGAAAAGCAGCTTTGGTGGTTTCTTATTGGTGGTTGGTGGTACGCTTTCGTCAAAATTAAAATGTCTCCGAAATCCAATTAAAATAGTCAACTTAATTTAGTTCACACAACTGAAAAGTAAGCAAGCGTCGTTAAAAAATGTCAAAGGAAAGAAGCGTAAAATATCCAAATATTCATGCAGGATTAACGGAAGGAAGAGTCCTGACCAAACCTCTAACCCAAGGTCCAACTTTTGCTTTTGGCTAAAGGGAGAATCGGGATGAGAACGGTGAAAGTGTGTGGACGGCAGGAAAAGTTTAGTTTCGGAGACTTTGCATGGCGTTTTGAAATAAATTTAATTCAATGTCTCTTCAGTCATTCCTACAATGGACACCAGCAAGCCAGCTCACAGCACACACCCAGGCACTCTAGCCCCAGCATTGTCCTGGCAAGGTTGAGCTGAGTTCCATGTGGGAGCTATTCAAGCATCTCTTCTTTGGCTTTCATTGGCTTTTCATGGGAGCGGAAACTTCGCCTCTCGATGTATGCAAATTGAAAAAAAATAGAGCTCCGAAACTGAACATGCCGAGCAATGTCCAAAGGCAAAACTTTCCGACACTTAATGAATAGCCCGAAAGGCGCCGGCTGGGAAGGAAGGACCTTGGCTTGGGGCCGTTCTTGATTGGCCGCCCAGCGCGTTGAAAGTGGAAGTGGCGACCGCTTAATATGCGAGTACATGTTTACTTTGACGTTCTTCTAATTGGGGTTGACTCATTGAGTTGCAGCGAAAGAAACTTTGAGGATATTCCTTGGTCCATATTCCACCGTGGGCTGTCCGCTGAACCGTCGAGGCATGTGGCACGCATATTAACTACCTACTTTCACGTAATGTCAGCCGGACCCAACCGACCGGAACCTGGATATAGAAATTCCAGCCCTGCCGCCCTGACTACTCGGAGCCCTCCAAAATGCATATTTGCAGGATAGCTCGGACGGGGAAGACCAGGAAACAGACGTAGTCAGGACGACCCGGGTTTTGTCTCAAGTGGCCGGACATTTAAATTCAATCGTATCGTTTTTTATGCGTTTCCTTTTCCTTATTAGCTTACTCGTTACACTCGACAGTTCCCCGACGGGGAGTGTCCGACACCCTTCCTTATCCCGCATGTGTCTGGACCTGACCAGCGCCATTCGAGAGAGTATAGTGGCTGTAGTAAGCAGCGATTGCTAAAATTGCCAGTATCTGGAATGGCAAAGTGAATTTTATGCTAATACAATCGATGAGCCCCACCCAGTGGAAAACGAAAATTTCAGTTGTCCTTTTTGCGGAAAATTCCGACGCACTGGCACTGGCAGAGCTGTGCGCCAGATCTTCCGCTCCGGGTAATACGGTGGAGGCGGTTCGATTATCGGTCCTACTAATCGCATTGCCGCAGCCCTTTGTTCGCTGCTCGCTTCTAATTAAGTCGCAACTCCTTCGACTATCGTCCTGTCCCAATGCCCCGCACATAAAATTACCGGCTGTCAATTAACCAACCCACCGCAAAGCACACAAACACAGTAATTGCGAGCACACATCCCGATCCTGACGCTCGGCAGCAGCAGCAGCAGCAGCACCCACACAAACGAGCGCATTTAAAAACATTACCGCGACGAGCGACAGCACAAACAGCAGCAAAGCAGCAACACCAAGCTGCAACAAAAGTGGATGGCCGTGGCGGGCAACAAAAGTGCTGGGACCAAAGGGGTAAAAATTGCACGACATGACAGCAAAATGCATATTATGCATAATTAACTGTTTATGCGAATGAGTGACAAGTGAAAGGACATGGGGCGTCGAGGGGCGCTGCGAGCGAAAGCGATAATCACGGCGGAGATGATGAGGATTTTGATGGTGAAAGGGGGCCGCGGCGGAGCGCCAGGACTCGGACGAGGACACCGGCTGAAAGTGAAATAAGTTAGCAGCCCCAGTCTCGAGCCCGGCTGCTAATTTAAGCTTTTGTGTTGCGACTTTTAATAATTCACACCCAGAATGGGGGCAGCAATGGGTTACAAAAACGCCGAGCAGGGGGTGGGGTGTGCCCGACCATCGGGCCTTTTGTCATCGGGACCGACTGCCGACGCTTTCACTTCACATGCCGTCAATTTGACATGTTTACCATGTGTCTAGGGCTTCTCGTGTAACAAAGGCTTGTTTGCTGTTCGCATGGCAGCAGGCGGAAGCGGTGGCCAAAGGGGCAGGCGCGTGGGACAGGATCAGGGGGCAGGAGGCAGGAGGCGACAGATTCCAGGAAAAACTTTTTAGACTCTGTGGAAACTATTTTTGCCCTGCTTTGTGGTCGCTGCCATCAGCCAAAAAATGAAGCAACCCGAGCAAAGATTTTTGGAATGTGTGTGGTGCAAGTTTTGATGACATGACAACAGCGATCATTGTCTCGAGATGACAACAATGTGACTTAATAGGCTGCTGGTGTTCGATAGGCGAGCCAGCTCGGTTCAGGGCCAGATAGGACATTCAATTAGCAACTTCAGCTCTGTCTTCGGGACGGATCCTTAATTATGCAGAGCCCAGCACACCGCAATGCAATGCGCAGTCGGCCTAAAAAACAAATCCTGCATAACTCCGAGCAGCACGGTGGGACGGGCGGCGCCATGGCAATCGCAAATTATTCACAACTGCAGCCAAAACAGCAAGAAACTATTCAACTTCATTCATGTGCAAATATTTCATTACCCGCACATACAAACGGACAAACAGTCAGCCAAATTAATTAATAAACGCAACGACAATAGCAAATTTTCCGCTTGAAAAAGCCCAACCAGTTCATTTAACCAAACAAAAAGCGAATTCGATAACGGACTTAGATAATCATTGTAGTCGGGCTCCTCCCAAAATAGACCACAAAAATGACATTCGAATGCTTCACTTAAATACCTTTTTGGGCTGAGCACCTGTACTAATTTTCCATTTTGACTGGAATGTAACCAACTTGAACCAAATGTTTTGATTCAAAAGCTTAAAATTACGTCAACTTTTCAGAACACAGGTGTTAAATCCTTCTCAATTAAAGGAATCATAAAGCTCTAACCGCACTCCGTATATTCAATAAATACAGCAAGCTCGTCTGCTTTTCATTATTTCTTTATTTTATGTTTTCTAACTTTAACCAATGCACTTTTCATATTTAAATTCATAAGAAGCTTTCATATATAGATATGAAGTATGTATGTTTAAACAACAGAGAAAGATTTTTTTGGTGTAAAGATGGAAAAAACGTAAAAGAATGATTTATAGTCTTGAAGTGATTCAAAGTATATTGGATATAGTCGTCCGATCCCGATGAAATCGTGTTGAAATTGTGTTGATCGGATCATTTGACCCAATTTAGAGTAGATATCCAATATCACCTAGGGAACACCAAGTAACTTTTGACCCGAGCTCTGATTCATAAAGTTAGATCAGAGTTAGGACATTTTAAGCCATAACCTTTGTTTTTATGGCATGGATATGTGATTCTCAGCGTTCTTAGCAAAATAGTCGATAGTTAAATCACATCTTAAATTAGTGTATATTTAAATGTGTTTGGTCACTTTTACCGTCTGTACTCAACTGACAGTTTGGAGCTTTGCTTTTTGTGTTTTTTTCCCTTATCTAAACGTTTTCTTTAGGCTAGCTCACCAAATTTTTGTAGGTTACACCACATTTATGTAGGTTATAGGTGTATAGTTAGTGGTTACACTTAAGGCTATAGGAATGACTAAATAAGCCCACAGTTTCAAAAATGTAAAATAATTTCTTCGCAACTTAAGGCTTGCAGAATTTGTAACCATGCAACATTGCAAGAATTTATTGCAAAAGAAACATTTCCCATTTAGTACTTATCTCTTACTTAACTCTATTTACTTACTCTATTTTTAGTACTTAACTCTTATTTATAAAGATCAAATCATATCACTTTTCCATAAAAGTATTTTTTACTATCCTTAAACTATCCTTTTTAGCAACTTTAAATTGCTTGGTGGAGTTTTTAATTCAATTTAAAAATGCTTAAAAGGCGAAATTCTTGTATCTCTTTCTGTTGGAATGCTTTGTGAATACATTGTTGAACTCATTGCACTGCAATGCACTGTGGGCTAAAAGTGAAATACTTTGGACCTATCAATTTTAGCTAATCCACACCTAATTCTAGTTTGAAGATTTTCGGATTCAAAGATTTTCTTTCAAAGATCCAAAAAACTAGATATAGTTTCGAATTTTTTTTGGCTATAATTTATTACTTTATTAAATGAAATCAGGTTGTACTATTATTTTTTCAGGTGCTTTATTTCTTACTTTTCTTTCTCTTATTTTCCTCAAAAATTTCTTCGTAGGCTATCAGTAAGAACAATTGGCTTACATATAAAGTATACAAGTAATACTACATTAATTTTAAAACAACTGGGCGCTTTAAAGTGTTTTTAAAAAGTGTTCAGCTTTAAATTTTTAAAAAATGTTACCCATAGTGCATTGGATGAGGGGTTGTGGGAAAATCTTTTTCAGACTGCCAACCAAGAACTAAGCAAACTGAGCAGACAAGTGGAAAGACAGCCGAAAGTCGCGACTCTTTCATTTGTTGTAAGCAAAGTTGGCAACGATTGTGCATAAATGATAGGTCTGCCCTAGGAGCTCAAGTGTTTCCATTGTATTTGCCACACGTTGCACATACGCTGCTTGCCGCAAAAAAGTAAAAAGTACAGAAAAACCCAAGGCAACTCTACGCATACACAAAAGCGCAAAGTAAACATTCGCAATTATGTGTCGCCGTCAGCGAGTGTGCGTTTGTCCTGGCAGGCTTGCCGGCCGGTTGGCCAGAGTTGCCAGCCATTTCTGATATTTTGGCTGGCACGCTATCAGAGCGCACACCACTCCAATGTCAAATATGCGACTCCCGACTGTCGACGTTGGCAAACAAGACAATGAAAATACTTTCCCATCTGTCTCTTGTCCGTTGTCCACTGTCCTCGGTCCGTTGTCTGTTTGCCTTGTCTGTCGGAGGGCGGCGAGTCTTGCCGTTGGATCAAAAAAAGAAACCAAAATAACTTCGGGATTATGCTAGAGATGACAGCATGATACAATCTTCATCTTGAAAGTATGATATATTTTTGCGATCTGAATAAGATTAAGCCACATCAATTAGGAATAGTTTTCTTTTTCCCAGATGGTAATGTTTATGAATTTATTCACCGATCGCAAATGCCATGATTGTCCATAATGAAGTTACGATGTTCATATTATAATTATACTGAATTGGTTATATACTAAATTAAAATGCGGCTCGTGACCCACGTGGAATGTCATTTAACTCCAAGAGTATTTGTCTATTAATACGTCTATTATTTATATTTAATGTACGCTATCTAGAAGTACTTCATGAATTATTTTTCAATGACCAATGTGACGACACAACTACTCAATTTTAATAGTTGTGTCCATTGATGATGAAAGAATTTCATCGAGACTCTTGATTTCCGATTGATATTCTTTTGACGTGAGATGATTTACGACAGCTTACCGCAAAGCTCAATGGGCACATACCCAAATTAGAGTTGTAAATGTAATTAAATAATTGCAATTAAACTTGAGAAACAAAAGCGCAGGAAGAACTTGAAAATTACAGAAATACCTTAAATAATCAACACATTATCAACTTTTCCGTAATTACGCAATCAGGCCCACGCAAACAGTACCACATGTACAGATGCCTGCAACTGGGCCGCAGATACAGATACAGATACAAATGCAGATGCAGTGGCAACTGCAGATACTCGTAAAGTAAGATCTGGGTAGACCACTTAAAGGGGCTCAACAATGGGAATCGACAAACAGGACTGACAGACGGAAGACAGATGCTGAACAATTGCGACGTAATTTGGTAAATGGAAATGGATACATTTAATAACTAAACTAAACAGAAAGCCATTCCTGTGCATCCTGCTCGTCCTTCCCGCCCTGCTCGCCATGGCCTTCCTGCCCTGCCCATCTTCGAATGTGGCTCTAATGGATATTTGTTTATTTGCATGGAAATTTGAAATTAAACTATTGAATCATTGAAAGCCCTTTGACTTGGGCTGTGTGTGGAACGTGCCCAGGATCGATTCTGCGCCCGAGTCCTTTCCTGCAGTCCTTCTGGCAAACAAATCAAGCAGTGATTGTTAAATTTAATAGGATTTAAAAATTCTAAATTGCTAAACAAGACAAAAGCTTCTCTCTTGTTATCGAAGGTGGGTCTGATTGCGCAGGTGTGTGTGTGTGCTGGCTGCCACTTTCTGCGTCCCGCCCGTCAGGCAACCACAAGTTGGTGTGGCTGCGTGCCTAAAGTGGAATTGTTTGTAATGCGTTGATGAGAGAGACAGCGGCGCATGGCAGGGGAGGGCAGAAGGATGTGTGCGGCTGCGAAAGGACGTGGAGTCGCAAGAGCCCTCAATGGGGATTAATTTAAATGAGATTTTTAATTTACTTTGGTCCGCAGGGACAGCGGGGAGCGCCGAAAATCAAGTGGGGGGTGGCGAGTGGCGATGGGCAAGCGGCAGTCGAGTCCAGCAGCTTTTGTTTTTGTGCCTGCGCTGATTGCGCAATTTCGCAAACAATTTGTGTGGACCTTTGTGGCCGATGTGATGTGCTGTCCTGGCTAGGGCCGGTCCATCCAAATTGACTTTCTCCAACTCTCTAGCTGCAGCAAGACCATTCGTTTGGCGATTCCACTCGAAAGCACAAAATCAGCATGTCACCCAACGCCCACAGTGAGCAACGACCTGGTCCAGACAGTGGGACGTGCCATTGGAAAAAACTTTGTGCCACGGCGTTCTCTTGCAGATCAAGACTTTCTCCGCCTTTCCCCCAAGTAGGTCATCCGAAAAACCGTAGAACAATAATAACAACGTTGCAGTTGCGACCTGCGATGGAGCCGCGATGCAGCTAGAGGATGAAATAGTTTAAGTGCAAAATTTTATGCTATATCGAATTACCCGCGGGTGCTTTAACTTACAGGAGAACTTTCGGATGGCCAAAACTTTTGCCAGACCGGCCACTGGTGCAACTGAAACTGGGTGCTAAGGTGGTAAGGTCATAATTTATGATTCCAAGGTGTTGCAATAAAAACATTCCACCATCAGCTGCGATTTCTCCGGTAAATTTGTTATATTTTCTTTCTGTCAACCAGACCATTTGTTAAATGAGTTGGCAAAGCTAATCGAAAAGTTATGGGCAAGACTTTTGAAGCGGGAGCACGCTTCCCAATGCATCGCCTTTATCTCGATTCTGACTCACCTACAATGTCCCTCTGAAAAAAATAAATAACTTTTAGGAGAACAGTTTCATGCCAGTGGTGCTCCCAAAAAGGCACCAATGAAAAGAAAATTACAAAAGGACAAAATAGTCGGGGAAAGACAAGTGAACGTTGGAGTAAGATTTATGTAAAGAGGAATAAAACATAAATAAATTGTTTACTTCTAGCAATAGTAGAGTAAAAGGATATATTTGGATTCGTAACTTAATACTGATCAAAAATAAATATTATCTTTTTTTTTTGATCAGTATTAAGTTTCTACTTAACCAGCGGAGTCGATCTTGGGTCAGCTATAGGCTAAATCGGCCGATCCGTCCTAAAGAAGGTGTTCGGAAATGACCTAACTTTCAAGTTTTTATACCCTTGCAGAGGGTTTTATAATTTTGTCCAAAAGTGTTCAACGCAGTGAAGGAGACATCTCCGACCCTATAAAGTATATATATTCTTGATCAGGATCACCTCCTGAGTTGATATGAGCATGTCCGTCTGTCCGTCTGTCTGCCTGTCCGTCTGTCTGTTTCTACGCAAACTAGTCTCTCAGTTTTAAAGCTATCGTCTTGAAACTTTGCACACACCGGAGATGATCGGAGATGGTATTTGGTAAAAATACCAACTTTGGTATTTTTGAAGGTGGAAGCTTGGTACTTTGTTTTATATTTTTTATTGTAATAAATTAGTTATATTATGATATTCTCATAAGGATCGGCCAATTCAATCCGATGTTTGCGATATATATCCGGTTTTAACTGCAAGGGTATATCAACTTCGGCTCCGCCCAAAGTTAGCTTTCCTTTCTTGTTCAAAATATAACCTTTGAATTTTCTACAAATTATATTTTTTGCCAATTGATTGGACCTACTACATTTTATTGGGATCTGCCGTCTATATCCCATAGCTCCCATATAACTACAAAATAATGCTTCAAGCTTTTATTCAAAAAATACCAAAGTTGGTATTTTTACCAAATACCATTTCCGATATTTCAGCTAGAAATTCGTTCAATAAAAAAATTATGGAAAGGATCGACCAACTATATCCAACTATTGCGATTTTCAATATTTCCGCAAGGGACATTTCCCCTTTCCCCGCAAGGGTTTCTGCAGGGGTCCTTTCTTGTTTTATTTTTATAACTTTCTATGTTTTTAAGTTAGCTCGTAAATTCGGCGGCGCATAAACGGTCTTAAGGTTCGTTTTGATTTACATATGAGGCTCCAATTTTATTTTATTTTTTTTTATTTAAACTTTCTCTCAATCTGACAGCTGAACTTACAGTCTGACTGCCACTAATTTTGACCCAACCCTGTGAACTCTTAGTGAGGACTAGAAATGCTGCTGCGAAAATCCGGACCCAGCCGAACGCATATCTTCTCATTGTTCCACCAATGCCGACTGGCGAGCTCCAAGTCGCCCTTCGATTACGACCTGGTGGTGCTCGGCGGTGGCTCGGCGGGATTGGCCTGCGCTAAGGAAGCCGTTGACTGCGGTGCCCGTGTGCTCTGCTTCGACTATGTGAAGCCCACGCCCGTCGGCACCAAGTGGGGTCTGGGAGGCACATGCGTGAACGTGGGCTGCATCCCCAAGAAGCTGATGCACCAGGCCTCACTGCTGGGCGAGGCGGTGCACGAGGCAGTGGCTTACGGCTGGAACGTGAACGACAAAAACATCAGGCCGGACTGGCGTAAGTTGGTGCGCTCTGTGCAAAACCATATCAAGTCTGTAAACTGGGTGACCAGAGTGGACCTGCGCGACAAAAAGGTGGAGTACATCAACTCCATGGGAACATTCATCGACGCGCACACCATCGAGTATGTCCCAAGGTCCGGCAAGGCTAAGAGAAGAGTAACCGCCAAGAACGTGGTGGTGGCAGTGGGTGGGCGTCCCCGTTATCCCTCCATCCCCGGGGCTACCGAGTTCGGTATAACTAGCGACGACATCTTTAGCTATGATCGCGAACCGGGCCGTACCTTGGTTGTGGGTGCTGGCTATGTGGGGCTAGAATGCGCTTGTTTTCTGAAGGGACTGGGCTACGACCCCACGGTAATGGTGCGCTCGATCGTCCTCCGCGGCTTTGATCGTCAAATGTCCGAGCTACTAGCCGCCATGATGTCGGAGCGTGGCATCCCGTTCTTAGAGACTACTATCCCAAGTTCCGTGAAGCGGCAGTCGGACGGGCGACTGCTGGTGCGGTTCCGAAACACCACCACCGAAACTGACGGCAGTGACATATTTGATACGGTTCTGTGGGCTATCGGACGCCGAGGCTTAATCGAAGATCTCAACCTCAAGGCGGCTGGCGTAGAGACCCAGAACGACAAAATTGTGGTAGACCGCTCTGAGGCCACGAATGTGCCGCACATCTTTGCTGTGGGTGATATCGTTCACAAGAGGCCTGAGCTTACTCCCGTGGCCATCTTGGCTGGACGACTTCTGGCACGACGGCTCTTCGCTGGATCCACGCAGCTCATGGACTACGCGGATGTGGCCACCACAGTGTTTACTCCAGTGGAGTACGCTTGCGTCGGCATGTCGGAGGAGATGGCCATCGAGAAGCACGGCGCCGACAACATTGAGGTTTTTCACGGCTACTACAAGCCCACTGAGTTTTTCATTCCTCAGAAGAGTGTTCGCTTCTGCTACCTAAAGGCAGTTGCCGAAATCACCGGAGACCAGAAGATCCTGGGACTACACTACATGGGTCCTGTGGCCGGCGAAGTCATTCAGGGTTTTGCCGCGGCCCTCAAGTCCGGCCTGACTGTGAAGACCCTGCTGAATACTGTTGGGATCCACCCCACCACTGCCGAGGAGTTCACACGCCTCTCCATCACCAAGCGATCGGGTCGGGACCCCACTCCTGCCTCTTGTTGCAGTTAGAAGTTTTTAGGTTCTTTTGCTGTGTAAAATAAATCGAAGTGATTTTTGTTAATCCCAGGTGATATTTTTGTCCTTCTACACAAAGTCTAATTGAAATCTATTTTGACATTCTCGGATATTGTTGAAGTAGGAGCACCAGTTTTTGATTGTTCCATTACATCAAAATTAGATCGTCTTTTTTGAAGAAGACCTCAATAGTAAAATAAAGTAAGTTCAGTAAAATTGTAAATGAGTAATTGAACTCTACATATAAACATAGTAAGCCAAAGTATTTCCGGTACTTTAAATTCAGCTGCTTATCGAATAAAATCTGATGACCCACTTTAGTTTTGGCAGGCAATGCTGGCTTTTTTGTATTCATTGCCAAATGATTTATGAAGCTCAGTTTTTGCTCTGGACTGGACTGTGTCATATATATCTTCCGGTGGGAACTAGTTGTAGGAAACTAATAGATCACACGGACCTCTCTCGTCAAGAGGCTCGCCTCGCAAGTCCATGAAGAAATCGACAAATATTTTACGCAAATTTCGTTAGCCCACTGAAAAACTTTACTCTCCGAGGCCGAATCTTTGTGTATGTGTAGATATCCAAGGAAATGGTAAAATGTCAGCTCCAATGATTTATGCTCTTCGGCCATGGACCATTTGGAATTTTTGGCAGTCCGTTGGAAGCCGGCTTCCTGTTCAACCATCCCTTTTTCTTGTGAATGGCATTCTAGTCCGATGCTACTCCCACTCCCTGTGCCAGTCCCAGTCCCAGGACCATTTCCACTCCAAGCCAAAGTCCAAGTCCATGCCTATGGCTATCCTAATTTCTAATCTAATATTTTTGGCCGTACGCGGCGAGTGAAAGGCGAGAAGCAAGGAAAATTCCTTTCCTTGGATGCTTGGCCATGTCCGATGTCTGCCCTGGATATGATTTACTTTTGCGGTTTGTTTTGGTGCGTTTAACCGCAAATATTTAATGGTTTTATTTCCCCGTTGCTTGTGTGGCCCTCAGCTGCGATTCATTTGTACATGTCCTGGGGAGCGGGTTTGTGGAGGTGTGGGTGGATGCGTTGGACGCATGTTTACGTGCTTAGTGTGGGTGTCTGGGGTTTTCTGGCATATTTATTAGTTGAGCCAACGAGCCAGTATTTGTAGCTGCGGGAAGGTTAAGTCCTTGACTAATGGGGACCCAGTTAAAAGAGGCGGTTCCCATCCGAGACTTAGCTTCCTGTTCAAAGAAGGGCTTTATCGGAAATAACTCTGATGATATCAGCTTTTTTAGATTTCTTAGGAACCTAGGCCGAGAACTGGCTCATATGCAATTTTAAGGTGGTGCCGATCGCCGCCAAGTGCACTGCGTTCATGAACACACCAAAGAAGGCCAGAGTGACGTAGTGGACCGACTTCATATCGCTGCCCCACAGGACCCACAAGAAATACCCGAAGAAAAGTACCAAGCGCTCAAAGACGAAAATATTGCAAATGAGGATCACGCCCAATATCAGGTTGATGTGGCGGCGCTGAAAGGCAATAAGGGCAATAAGGTAAGGGTTTTGACAAGGCCAATTTTATAAGGAGATATTACCCGAAACATTCCTGGCAGCAGCAAGAACAAATTCAAATAGAAGTTGATCTTCCACAGTACATCACTGTCCTTCCTGTTTTCGTTAACGGCCTGTGGGCTAGATACGATCCTGCCAGCGATAGGAATGAGGAACCAGAGACTGAACTCATTATTAGGAGCTGGAAAGATGGAATGGCTTAGGTGATGATAATAAAGGTTGTCACTGCTTACCCCCAATGTCGCGCTTGATATGCGTAGCTAGGTAGTAAACCAGGCCGTTGTATAAAATAAGGTTAATAGATGCAAAGAAATGCATCCTATAAATCAAAAATATATCCCTTCTAGTTCGACGGACTAGTTCAAAAGTTAGAAATGTTGACAAGAAAATCTGAAAATTTCAATAAAACTGTCACTGAAATTGCTATTCGGAGCATTTGAAGTAGTGGTTCTTGTTCCATTATACATATGGAAAAAGTTTTCCAAATAATTCCAAATAATTTCATTGCTTTTCCTACATTCTTTTCATTGCAGGTAAGTGGGTCCCATTCGAGTGAATATTACCGCGTTTATTTGCATTATCTCGGACTCTTGGACCAATTTAAATAAATGAATTAATATCCAACAATAAAACTTTTCCAAGGCAACAGGAATTGATGCGATAAAAGTTTAATTCCCGGTAAGGTATCGTCGTTCTCCCTCTCTGCCCCTGCCCCTAAAAGTGGGCAGTGTCCTGCTAGTGGCCCTAATGTGCTGACAATTGTTGGATTCCAGGCCCTCAGGCCAAACCCTCTGTCCTTCGTATAATTTAAACTTTAAAATGACCAGCGGGCCTAGGCAACAACTGTAAGAAGCGAGTGTGAGGACTATGGGTCTGAGAGTTACGGAAAAAACTTTGTTAAAAGTTGTAAAAAATGAAAAAGTTTTGCCAATAAACATAAAAATAAACTTTTTTGCCTCGTCTCACCTTACCATCACATTATTCGTGTATATATTCTATATAAGTTCCATTCCAAACCCGTCAGGAAGCCTGTTTCTTTTGTGGTGGTACCGGCATGGCGACAAGTTTATTAAAGGGGCTCCTCTCAGCTAAATGGAGCTTTCTTTTGGAAAAATCCTAAAAAGTTATCTGTCTGTCGGTTGTCAGGCAAATGTCGAGAGCCCTGGAGTCTGAGGACTTGTCTTTTGGTGATTGGGGTTTTATTTTAGGCGTCATGGTAATCAGACAAAAGGTCAAATAATACATCAAATATTAATTAAGTTTCCTCCTAATTAGTTGGATTCAGCGGCGAATTGCCGCGTTTTACCCAGAGACTGACATCAAAAAGGTGTTGGCTTTGGGCTCAGGGCGAAACTCCCCGAAGTGCAAATAAGGAGGCCCTGCCCCCCGACTGGGTTACAATTGGACAATTAGCGACTAATGAAGGGGCATTTTGGGCCAGGAACTGCTGGGGTTTTGAGCAAGCTGCCTTAGTCTTTTAAAAAAATCATGCCAAGTTTACAATAACAATAAAGTTTTTCCGTTTATTTATCCGAATAGTATATGCTGTTAGAAATGTTTTTGCAGTAAGAATTTATTTTATTGTCCAAAGTGTTCAATTCCTTTCAGCTGCTCTTCGGCCCACTCCTGCTATTCAACAACTCAACAAAATGTTTCATTCCATTTACAAATATTTAATTTCGTTTTCTGGAGTATTTGCTGTTTGGGTTGCTTTCGACCAGTTCGTGATGTTCGCTAAGAAAGGAAGTGGTTAGTCTGACCACACACGTGCACATGGCACACGCAACTTATTGCTCCAGATTCCTTATGAACCCCAATATTTTTTCAACCTGCAGGCCTGCCGGGCTTGGTTGTGTTTGCCGTTTCTTGTTTGCTGACCATGTTGGTTTTACTTAAAAAACAAATTTCATTAATTAATTTGCGATTCCTTCCTTTGTTCCCACTCCCACATGGCAAAAGGGATTCCACTCCGTCTGGATATGGACCTGTAAACATAATTTCAATCGGTTTAGGACCAATTTGATAACTTGAATATTTTCTAAGTATGTGTCGCACATTCTATAAGCTATTTAAAAGAAATCTCTAAAATCTCTTTCATTATATTCTTTAAAAATACATTTTACCCCATTAACTCCTTTAAAATCCTTTAAAAGTACTACCTAATTTTAAAATATTTCCTCTCTACAAGATTCTGCGAACTCTACGATAATTGTGCGCCTGAGTTCATCAAAATAGCTAATGAAATATCCAATTAGTGCGTAATATATCATATTTTGTAGTCCAAAATGATATTTTTGCCCATTTATACGGTCTTTTAGCCAAGGGATATTCTGATGTCCACATTATTGTTTTGTTTACTAAGCACCTTCTTAGTATGTTTTCTAGACCCTACGGAAACCACAATGTGGGTTCTAGACGATAGTTGCCAAGGGTATTGCCTTAGCTCCATAAGATAACAAACTTTTTGCTGCATACTTTTTTGCTTATATATATGGATTTTCAAGGATAAGGTTGTAATAATATTAGTATTTAAACTAAGGATATCTTTTATATAAAAAATGTACTAGTACAAAGGATCTTAGTTTCAGAAAAACTCTTTTTTTTCGCTTCATGAATGGTTAATATTAAAAGTTTAACTATTTTTGACAGAGATTATTTTATAATATCTTCCGAATATTTATATGGATTGGCTTTTATTAATGGCTTGGTTAGATCTTTTTTGAATTGTAAACTGGGCTGGGTAAGTCTTCATGAATACTTACGGTTCCTTTGGAAGCTCCTTTCATTCTTTTCAATCCCACTCCTGCCGACATAAAAAAACAGACGACGGAAGCGTGAGTTTCTCCAACCAGGTGTTCTATTACATGTGCAGGAAAAGTTTAAATGCTTTTTACATGTTTCGTGGTGCTGCAATTTTGTTTCGAAATCTGTGGAAAGGTATGTGCAAAAATGGTATATCCGTGGAACGATTCAAAAACTAAAGCTGAATTCTTGTACCCCAAGATCGTATGTCGCATATGCAAAACCGTTCCTTTTTCTGAAACAACCAAATCTACATAAACTTGTGAAAGAACCTTGGATTTAAAAACATTAAAGTTTTAAAGAGAAACACAAAGCTAAAAAATGCTTTTATTTTGATATAATTTATTCATTTCATATTATGAATTTTTTTTTTTAAATCACTGCGTAATTTTTGGGGAACCATCGGCTTAATAAAATCTGCAATACACCAATAAAATTTCTTTATTTAAAGAAATCCTGAACATATTTAGATAATTATCGAAAATTCATTGGTAAGTGAGGAAACCCACTCAATCTTGAATAATATTTGGCCATCACTTTCATGCAAATAGATAATCCTGAACGCTCAAATGCTCATTCACTCATCTCGAAAGGGGCTTCCCTGGAGACCCTTTATCTTCCGAGAGAGTCCTGGAGTTCAGGTTTTTAATCATGCTTGGGCGGCCAGTTAGCCTTTGATTTGGCTTTCCTCGTCATTTAATGGGAGCCTCCCGACGTATCCCCCTGTTTCCTGAGGAATCTGGTGGCGCTCATTTTGGGCCACTTCATTTATGGCTTCTTTATCCTCTGCCAGCCAGAGTCGGAAACTTTTCCAATCAACTTGATGGTGTGCTTGCGGGTTTGTATGTGAGTCCCTTTCCTTGTCCTTTTTCCTGCTGATGTGGACTTTGTGCCGATTTAATATTTTTCATTTGGCAAAATAGATATTCTTTATGCCTTTTATTAAATCGGCTTAGATTCAAGCTGCATGTGTGTGATGCCTTCCTAGTATTTCTTTGAGTGAGTGTGTTGCTTTCGAGACCTTTTCTTCTGACAACGAAAAGAGCTATGGCCGGAAAAGACTAAATTCCTTTACGGGTCTTAAAGCACTATGAAAGTGTCTGTTTCGAAAGAAGGACTCTTGGGATGTTAGATAATCATCTGCAATCCCATAAAGCGGATAACGCAGCCAACGCAGCAAACGGTATTGATTCGAAATTCATCTGCACAAGTTGGAATTTTCAATTGTCAGTTACAAAATACTTCAAAGCTTGACACGATTGCCCACAATTCCACTTTCCTTCTGATGCCCCCGGTTTAACTTGCGGCAGGACTTACAGACTTGTATGAAGACAGGCCGGTCAGTAATTGTGATTGATGCACTTTAAAATTGTCGGCGAATTATTACTACCGAAAGGCACGAAGGTACCACCCCTACTCCCTATCCCAGGCCCGCAACCACATTCCTCCGCCCACTCGCCCTGGCCTAAGTCAATTAGTCACTGTGCTTGCCGCTGATGCTGCTGCTGACGTTGACGCTCCCTGACGTCGCAGGCTGGCGTCCTGTAGTCCTGGCCAACTGTTGCAACGAAATTACCGCAAAGTTTTCTGTTTGCTGCATAATTAAAAAGTTTGAAAAGCTTTTGCCAAAACTAGGCAACAGCCACTCCCTAACGCCCCTACGCCCGCCAGTCACCCACTACGTCCTGCTGGCTAACTATTATAAACCCACGGTTATGTGGCGGTTGCAGTTTTTGCATGATTGACAGCCCAACAGCCAAAAAGGGGGGAAGAAGTACGCCGAGGCCACCAAAAGCTAGTCAAGGACGTGCCGACGCATGTACCTCCCAGGCTCACCCATCCATTTAGGATGCTTCGTATATTTGTGGGAAGGTTCCCTTGGATTTCAAAATATTGTAGTTTTTATTCACTGAGCCCAAGGTAATTAATTTGATTCTAAAAGCAAGAAGCTCTATCCTAAGCTGCATTTTGTTCTTTTTAAAAAAAGGAACACATATAGGTTCCAAAATCATATTCACAGTTCTTTGTATCCTTTTCATTTCTCCAATTTTTATACGCTTGCAGAGGGTATTATAATTTTGTCCAAAAGTGTGCAACGCAGTGAAGGAGACATCTCCGACCCTATAATAGGGTCTATAATAGTATAAAGTATATATATTCTTGATCAGGATCACCTCCTGAGTTGATATGAGCATGTCCGTCTGTCCGTCTGTCTGTTTCTACGCAAACTAGTCTCTCAGTTTTAAAGCTATTGTCTTGAAACTTTGCACACACCCTTCTTTCCTTTGCACGCAGTATATAAGTCGGAACGGCCGGGATCGGCCGACTATATCTTATAGCTTCCATATAACTGATTGATCGGAAATGGTATAACTTTGGTGTTTTTAGAGTTACAGAGTTCACATTTTTGTAAAATAAGACGACCTACCAAATTTCATAAGGATCAGCCGACTATATCCTATAGCTGTCATATAACTGAACAATGGGAAATTACCCAACTTTAGTGTTTTTGAAGATAGAAAGCTGGAACTTCGTACAGAAGTTCGTATTTGTGGTCAGTTAATACAACCTACCAAATAACAAAACGATCGGCCAACTATATCTTATAGCTGCCATATAACTGCACGATCAAAAATGGTATTTGGTAAAAATACCAAATTTGGTATTTTTGAAGATGGAAGCTTGGTACTTTGTTTTACATATTTTATTGTAATAAATTAGTTAGTTAGTAATATTCTCATAAGGATGAACCAATTTAATCCGATTTTAGCGATGTATATCCGGTTTTAACTGCAAGGGTATATCAACTTCGGCTCCGCCCGAAGTTAGCTTTCCTTTCTTGTTGAGTCTGAATTGTGCCTAAAAAAATGACAACTCAATATGTTTGGGGTCAGAGAGTCTTAGGCTGAAAAATAATTCAGCGGGCATCTCTTTCAGCGCATGGGGAAGTCACAAAGCTTTTGTCTAGGACGTACCTTTGAGTTGGGGGTTTCAGGTGCAATATTGTGGACCACTCCCTGATTTATTAATCATTTAAGGCAATCAACCAAACCAAAGGTGAAGTCCCCCTCACTGTTCAATGAGAAATGCCCTTTGCGCAGATTTTTCACCCTGCCATTGTCCTTGCACTCAACACACCTCCCCACTGTACGCGTGACCGCATGACATTAAACAATTAAAATAATTACGAGGACGTCTCATAGGATTTGCGTCACTCTCCCGGTGTTCGCTTGGGTATCGAATATACGTAGGTAGGTATTTTTCAACTTTTATGAAAGTTTTTGCATTGGAACTTTATTTGAAAGTTTAAGATTATAAGTGATTTCCAAAATACGCCAAAGTAAGCAATACTGCTACCTCCATTCCCAAGACATATTTGAGATAAGTTGTTGAATATCTTGCCCAAGTATTTACTATTGACTATTAGAAATGAAATGTTGTCACAAGTAAACCAATAATAAGTAAGCTAATATTTGTTTGGTTTGCCTGACTGCATTCTGCTGTGGTTTTTTTTGCCTCTTTTTACCCAAGCAACCTCGTTTTCGCTTTCTGTGTCGGAATTGTTTGAATTGCAAATTAATTAAAGTTTTAATTGACGCACCATTCGTTAGACCGCATGTCCCACCGCTGCTCCACGTTGCACTCCCTTTTTTAGCGCGAGTTGGACATTTTTTCTTACTTGTAGCTTTCTGATGTAAATTAAAGTTATTAATTAAGCGATTGTTTGATTAATGGACTCAGTTCAGAAAGTTTAACTTTATACCCGTTGATCTCTTTTTCCTTATTAAGTAAAGTCAGCTTTTGGCCATTTTAATCTAATTTTGGTTTCGGACTTATATGTTTTGAACAAATATGTAAGTCTGATTAGTAATACTGTTGGTGCAAGGGATAGTGAAGTCCAAGACAAAGCCAAGGAGCAGGAGTTCCTTTCCAGGATATAAGGATGGCTACACATCCAACTTAGTATATATGGCTTCCAAGTTATGAAAGTTGGCTTGCCTTATTCGATTATTTATTCGACGTTCCATTCTATCCTTTCTTCGTGCACACTTTAAACATCTTAATCCCCGCTCAGAATCGAGCTGAGGGCGAATTAATCTGCAGCCTCGAGCCACTTTTAAAGGCTCAACGACTCCACCTCAAGCCTGGACCTGATCCAATCCTTGCCGTTTCGCCTTCCTTGCCGGTTTAGCACGCTGCTGCATTACTTGCCAAGGCAACCTGCAAAATGCCTGATAATGGATTATTCCATGCCATAAATGCAAATGCAGGCCAGAGCGCCTAGCCTTACCCTTACCACCCAGGCCGTCCAGCGGAGTTAGGGCCAACAGCTAACAGCAACCAGCCAAGAGCCAAGCTACCAACGGTGGCGCCATTTTGTGTAGCAACAGTTTCATGGCTACAAAATGGAAACAACAAAGAGCATCAGGACCAACAGGACTCCGCCGGAAGGGGAAGGTGAGTGCCGGCTTTGCTTTGCTGGGCGAGACATCGAGCAGGGTGGCAGGTTTTTATGGCCACGGCAACTGCAGTCAACAAAGACGCGTAAATTATTTTAGATTTACATTTCTGCATTTCATTTGTGCCGCCTGTCTCTTGGCCACACTTTTCTCCACTCTTTCCTTCCCCCCTAGCCATCGTCCTGCCCTGCGCCATTTTTGTCCTCTGGTGCCGCCGCAGGCAGGCGTTAAGTAAGACGGTGCTGGCACATAATTTATGCAATTTTTATGATTATTCATTATAAGAAGGGAGAGTGCCGCACAGTGGGCCATTCAGGAAACTTTTGTAGGTGACGGTGGAAAAGTAGCCTACTTCCCTTTATGGTATACATTTTATATTGTCGTACCTACGGCGTATGGACTCCATAGCTTTTAATATCGACACCGTTTCACGTTAAGATGTTTTATTTTCGAAAAGGCCTTTAGAACTTAGCTTATTCACTTAAGGGTTAGGCCAATTTTTTGAGAATAATGCAAGGAGCATATCTCGCAGAGGCATCTTATAAGGCATACCATCGATGCATTTCCGCGAAAGTTTCGTATGTTGAAAAATCCAATTTTACAGGAGAAGCTTTTTTTTTTATTTAATATCTTACAAACAATAAGCAAAATCATAAGATGTTTAAGCGATTAGAAACATTTGTTATTGAATTTCTTTATTTTTGTGCGTTTTAAGTATTTCCATGCATACAATTTTTATGAACATACGATAATTTCCCGCGCACATTGAAAAGCACTGTAACATACGATAAAAATGAAACTGAATTTTCATGGGAACTATAGTGTTTTCAGTTATAATATTTCTAAGGGTAGTGAGACATTAGGTGCCTAACAATTTTGCATTAAAATCTCAATTTCGAAAAAAAGTAATAATTTTTACATTTTGATACCCGGTACTCGTAGAGTACCATCGTTTATTGAATTTGTGTGAATATATACCATACATATATAATGTATAAAACATAGAGAAGGAATCATCTCCGACACCAAGTGTATATATTCTTCATCAGCATCAACAACCGAGTCTATATACATAGCTTTGCCCGTATGAGCGCGTGAATCTTAGATTAAAATCGAATATTTCTGCACCGTCAGTACAGGAAGGCATTTTGAAAAACTTTTGACGTCTTTTCTATACTTTCTTTCTTTTCTAGACTATAGACTCTAGACTATCTAGACTATATTTCTTTTTCTATAGTTAATTTACATCAGGAAAACATTAGCCAAATCGGCCGATAGATAAAGTAGTTATAGAATTTCTATTCTGCCTTTCTACAGAATTGAGTCCATAGTATGGATTCCTTTAAAGTTTAAAGTTTAAAGTAACCTTTAAAGTTTAGTTAAGGTAAGGGAAGAAGAAACGAGTAGCCGTTCTTTCTTGTTGTTATCTGAGTACATTAAATAAATTTGTGACAAAATGTCGACAAATTTATAAATGCCAAATTTCATAAGGATCGGCCGACTGCTATAACTTCGGTGTTTTTAAAGCTAGATAATTCGGATTTGGTACGAATGCTATTTTGGCAAAATAATACAACATGCTAAATTTCATAAGGATCGGCCGACTATATCCTATAGCTGCCGTATAACTGAACGATCAAAAATGACCCAACTTTCGTGTTTTTAAAGATAGAAAGCTGGAAAGATAGAAACTTAGTACAGATTCCATTTTTCGTCAGTTGGTCCAACCTACTAAATTTCAACACGATCGGCCGACTATATCTTATAGCTGCCATATAACTGAACGATCGGAAATGGTATTGGGTAGAAATACCAACTTTGGTATTTTGGATAGAAGCTTGGGAATTTTTTTGAGATATTTTATTGTAATAATTTGGTTTTATTATGATATTCTCATAAGGATCGGCCAACCATATCCGATGTTTGCGATATATATCCGGTTTTAACTGCAAGGGTATATCAACTTCGGCTCCGACCGAACTTAGCTTTCCTTTCTTGTTTACTCTTAAGTTTGTGGCTAAATACAAAGATTTATATTAAAGCATCAATCTAATTGAAATTTTAGACAAAATCTTCCGCGAATTACCTCTAATGACAAAAACGTCTAATCCTAGAACCAGGAACTTTGTCGTATTTTTTCCCTTTTCCCGACAAACGGGTCCTGCCAGTTGCGGATTCCCATTTCGGGAGCAGGAAATATTCTTAAAATAAAGCCATAGCATCAGCAAGAGCGGAAGTGCAGCGAGTAGCTATAATGTGTCTGGGTGTGAGGCACAATTGGGATACAGGTGGATCCGCCTGAGCTGCCCCGCCCCTAATGTCTTATCCGGGAATGAGAAGCTAAGAGAAATAAGTAAATACTTTGTGGTATTCGTCCTGTCTTCTTTTGTCGCCATCGCGCCGAGTACAGTGCCACTGCGGTGGCCCCAGTCACTCCGTCCCAAATGGGATGATAGCGACGAGCATGTGGAAGGGCCGCTGTTTCTCCGCAGGTTTCGTCGGATGCATTTTTCATAGCCTGCAGCAGCTTTAGCGATTTAATTTAATCAACTGAAAGCGCATTTGCAGCTTTTCCAACCGCGCACACATACATGGGATAGACAGCACTCCCACCTTCTGCTGCTTCTCTTCCACATGCAAGCACATCTGGCAAGTATTATCCCCCCCGGAGCAGGGCACAGCTCCTTGAATGTCTTCGTTTGGAGCATCGCTATGATTCACCTTTCTCAATCCTGCGACTGCAATTCACTTCTTTCAGCCGGTTCAGGTCTCCCTTTGAAAAGCATCTAGTTCGTCCATCCCACAAAAAAAGGCATCCCACCAACCATCCCAACAGTTCGGGGATAAATGAACCTAATAGAACGTTGGAGGATCGACAGCATGTCCGGCCCTGAACAAAATTTCCTCTAAGCCAAAAAGCTCCAAAATAGCCGAAGATTGGGTGAAATATTAAGTACATTTTCCATCTCCACAAAATATGACTTGTGAATAATGGGAACCAGATCTGAAGTAATCAAATTGAAAGTGATTTTTGTCATCGATCTCACAAGAAGTATCTAAAAAAATAAATCACACTACTGGACCGTCAAAAGATTGCTTCACAAGGCTCTGGAAAGTTAAGGATTTACCTTACTTTCGGTTTAATTATAGAAATACTTTTTTCCATTTTTTCTACTTTCATTTATAAGACTTAAATGAAAGCATAAAACCAAGTCGATTCGAATTTTCAAATTATATAGCGACAGTCTTTTAAAATCAACTCCTTCGAAGTTCTGACTTTACACCGTGGTTGCCTGTATTACAGTTTGCCTAATGGCGTCTTTTAATCCAAAGACAACCCACCAGCTGTGGAATCATAATCAAATTTATTTAAAAATGCAAACTCCCCACCGAAACAAGATAAATATTGGCCAAATGCTGCCAATATCGAAGGGGGGATGGAAGGTCAGACTGTGCTCAAGGAATTTTAAACAATCAAGCTCAGCTTTGGTCAAAGGCAAATACCACTGATTCTGACAATCCGCGTGACGATAAAATTGGCGCTCAGGAGTTGGATTTAGCAGGATTCGGGTTCGAATGATGATCGGGATTGGCTGCAGTAATCGGGATTGAGGCGGGGGATTGGCAGGGAGGTGGAAACATCTGCCGGAAGGGGAAGGAGGCTCGGCTTTAAAACTTTGACAATTTCCATGCGAACGCAGGGCGACAAAGGCATTTTAAAATTCCGACATGCCGGACTCCCGGCAAGGGAGGGCCAGAGGCGGCCTTGCCATGAGGGGCGGGCCGGCAGTATGACAGCCCGGTGACACGCACAGACCAACTGTCACTCCCGCTGAGTGTGTCTGGGTGTGTGGGACTCTCCTGTCTAACCCTTGCAAAAATCTTTCCAAAAATAAAACGTTCCGGAATTGCCAAGGCAAGAGGATGAAGGCACTGCAAAGGCAAACATTAAAGGCACACATAGCAAGACGATGGCTTTCGCTGCTACGCAGCTGCTTGCAACATTATCTAAGCTAACAAATTGTCAACACGTACAAATGCGTTCACTCAAACGTAAACGGGGTAATAACCATTTTTCGTAATAATTTTATGTCACAACAAATCTAGGTTATATAAGCGTTTCTACCCGTTCACCTACATTCCGAGAAGTTCTTTCCTCCTCCGCAGCATGGCAGATGGGTCCCGTCAGAGGACGGGGCTCCGGGAGGCAAGGATATGTGGTCCATGTCATGCTAATGCGACATTGAACACCCCGGGCAGGGAGAAGTTAAATGGTTTGGCCAGTCCTGGGACAGACAATGGAAAGAAAAGTATACTGAAAGACTTCATCAGAAAATGAAGAAGTGGAAGAACCGAATATAGCCCAGAAATAATCAACTGAAGTTTAATTTTGAAAAGATTCATAAGTTATACATGTACAATAATATATACCCAACTAACTGGACAAATAGATTTAAAAAAACTAATATAAATCAAAGATTCGAAAAAATCATACTTTCGAATCTCGAAAGAAAGATCCTCACTTTTGAAGGAGTAAAAGGCCCCACAACTGGTACAGCCTTCAACATTTAGAGATTTATAAACACAGGCTCCCGCTCAACTAGCGTTAATTTTAAGACTTCTTTCTGCTCCGGCTGCTGGGCTTTTTAAACTCATCCTTCGTGTTGCAGCAAAAAATCCTGCCTCCTGACGCTGTAGCTCGCCAGAATATAAACTAAGGTTGTCACGTAAGCAAAGTTTATGGCCAAAAGGCAAAAGGAAGGCGAGAACCAAAAGAAGTTCGAGTCACAGAAAACGATTCGTATCCCGACGATTTTCCATCTGGTCTTGGCAAATGACAGCGTTTTGCTGGGCACGCGCCATGCCACCAAATCATCTGGAGTCCGCCCCTTCTCTGGTCCGCCGCGCCGTTTAAAGGAACTACGTCCAACATTGCGGAGATCCCCGGAGCTGGTGGGGCGCTGGTGGCCGCGGTGGGAGGGCTGGCCCTGCCACTGATTGACCAAATGATAGACAGGCGGCATGATAAACGAATTTACCGACTGGGCCGCCTCCCCTCCGCTCGGCCGGCATCTTGCAGTTTTGCTCTGATTGCAACTTTCTTTTTGTCTATTTAGCACGTCCTAGCATTCTGCGCTCGGGTGTTGGCCTTCGCCGCCATCCTCCACGTCCACCACTCGCGCTTAAACATTTCAATGGCGCCTGGAAAATGCGCAATTTGTATCTTTTGCTGCAGTTTTCACATCTTCGCCCTTCAGCGCTTCTGCAATGCGGGAATTCTCTTAAAAGTAGGTCGCATCGCTACGCCAACTAACGCTTTGTTAATAATTCCGTAATTGTCCATTAATACTTAATGACCGCGCAGTGGATTGATGGTGAGGCATCGACGTACATATTTGCTTTTTACGATGGGGAATTCTATGGCAGGTATTCAAGGAAATCATTTTTAAAGCAGAAAAGTTTTATAAAATTTCCAAAACTATTTCAAAACCGTTGTGAATAGAATCCAAAACTAACGTAGTAAAGCGTTATTAATTTCTAATTTTACACTCACCTGGCACTAAATCCTGCATTTCATTGCATAAATTTCATTGCATTCTGGCTTCAGAGGCCACTGAGTTTCTTGACTTTCAATTTAAAAACTTTTTGTGTGGAATATTACAACATTAAAATTCTGGTAGACTGTCAGTACACGTTCTCTGCCAAAACAATTTTTTTCACAATGCATATGAGTCACTACTTTAAATGTATCCCTTTTATTTGGTCTCTATTCATACTATTTAGAACCTTAAATCATAAGTTCTTTTTATTTTAATCATGAGTTTCAAGCATTTTACACTCAAACTAACCGAAACTTTAACTTTCTTAAAATGAACTGATGTTTTCGACAAGTGTGAAGATGATGGCCTAAATTCAAAAATTTTCCTTTCTGCCTAGTTTCTTTTGCATTTTGCATTTACGAAAGCAAATGTGCAATTTGGAAATTAATCACAAAATCACAAAATAGGCGCTAAAAGCACCGAAACGGGGTATTGGGCAAAGTAAGTTTTACTAATTAAGCGTCCTTTCAATTAAAACTGATTGGCAAGGACACGACCTCTCCAGAGCCCTGCTCCGCATTAACGTGGGACCGCTGAGCAGTTCCAACGGTCTGCTTGCACCTCATTAAGGTAGCGGAAAGCTCCCAGGCGATTTCATAATTGAAGGCCTGCGCTTGAATGTTCAAATTTTAAGAAACCCGATTTGTTCGCATCAATTATTAAAAATTTGACTGGTGAGGTTGAAGTTCTGCCGCAGCTGGAAAAATGTTTGTGAACAGCCTCGTGGCCCGAGCAAACAGAGGTCCTCGAGGGCTGCTTGATTATATTTGCCTATCTGAGTGGGCACGTGTGTGTTTTCCAGGTTAGTTTCAGACTTATTTCCTCCACTATTTCCTCCACAAGCCGCACGACCTCCACACTAAGCGCTTTTCGAAAACAAACACTTGTTACGCAATCACAAAACACTCTGCAACAGGAAGGAGGCCACACCTGTACGAGACATTACATTTTTTACAATTAAAACCTAATTTGAGCTAACTTGCCGCATTTGTCTCGCATTACCCGACTGGCCATGGCTCTGCCAGGTCCGACCCCAGCAGCCATCGCGAGCCTTGACAAATCTGTCTGCTGAAAGCGAATTTGTTTGAAGAAATAGAGCCATATAGCAACAACTAATTAGGGGCCTAGAAACACCTCGGGGCTCCTCGGATCACAGACAGCGCGCGAGGTAGGGGCGGCTGCGACTTGGATAATTAATTAAAACGCTTAGACGAAAGTTGGATGCGACTGGCACTTTATGCACTTTCTACCACTCCTTGGCGGGATTAAGCGAAGAGCGGGGATGGAGTAACCGGAAGCAATTTAAATCTTCCTAATTTCTTCGGCGACAAATTACGCAGAGCGACAGGCTGACAAGCGGCTGTGGAGGGCGTGGGGAGCCTGAGATCCTGAGAGCAGGTGTTGGGCCCCGTCGACTGTTTTGAAAAATGGTGTGCCTTTGGCTGTCTCGAGGTTCATTGTCCTCCACATGTGTTTGGGTTGAAAGTTCCCCACTCTGGGTCACCAGTCGGAAATATAGGTGTGTGGTGCGGGAAGGAAAACCCATTGTTGCAAATCAGTATGTTCCCTCAAGTAAATAAAGTATTTAAGGTTTTAATTAATTTGAATCATTTGTTTAATTAGTACATGACAACACTTGCTTTAAGACACTTAACATTTAACCTGACAATAAGTTGGTTGAACGGCCTTTACGAAATAAAGACATGTGTAACATGCATTTTTAAATTGAGAACCCTAAAAGCTTAATTATAGTTAAATTCATAAGCTGTTTAAATTTTATGAGAACTTCGGCCTAATTGCTATTCAAACTTGGCAAGCGGTTAGAGTTCAAGTCCTGAACTGACAAATGAGGGATTTATTATTAAGGAGTCGTGTCACTGGTTTCAAATTAGAATGAGGTACGTGTGGATTTCTCTGTGAATTTTTCGGATAGAAATAACTCACTTAGCAACCTGATTGGCGAGGATCCTGTCTGCCTTGCTGTCCCAAAATTTTCCAGCAACGGTGTCAGAACTTTGTCTGGTCTGTCTCCGGGCAGTCTCCCTCAGCCTGCCATAAATTTGTAGTTTGTCGCAGCCAAAGTTCATTATTCTTGCCGTCTTGGGCAGCCGAAAATAAACAGCACCCGTTGCAGAGCTGCCTGCGAGAACAATTGAAAATCTTTTTAAGTAATTTCCACACGTAATCCAACATTATTGCAGTTTTTATAGTCTTGGCTCAGACGAAGAAACGCCACTGAAGCCAGAAAATACGGCTTCGCTGGAATGGGAATGGGAAATGCAATCTTGCAACCGACTCTCCCGTTTCTGCTCTTCCGCGATACTCGTTGTCGTAACAAATTGCAGATGGCGCATGTTTTTAATTCATTTCAACATCCTTTCTTTAACATCGCAGTAAAACAATAAGAACAGGAGCAACAAGGACGATTGGGGATAAGCCGGGCATTCATATTGAGTAGTATGTGTGCTTATGCTAGTAAATATTGAGAATTGCTTAATGGGAGCCGTTAGCAGGACGTAAAACTCTCCTCCCTGAGAGAAGGTAGGACCCTTTATGTCCACTTTGGAAATTATTGGAACTATTGGCAAATAACTTAACCTAGAGTAGGAATCGTAAATTTTTATACCGAAAGCTGTGAAGCTTACCGATAGATTTGGCATTTTGTGGCAAATTGAATTTGTAGGCCGATTTCGGGGGATGCTGGCTTGCTGGGAAAGTTATTGGGCTGGAAAGCGATTTAGCCGCCTCATTATGAGGTGCTTCATACATCCCGGGAACTCCGGAATGGTTGGCAATAATTCTGCCCCGCACCAGCTGGAACATTTTTTAATTACGCTCAAAAATCCGCGAAAATTAAAACATAAATCCAGGGGGCTCTCGTATGAAAAAAGCATACGCATGGGAATTGTGGGCGGGTAGTCGAGTAAACTGCAAACAACGGCAAATGTGTCGGATGAGGGTTAAGAGCTCGTGCTTGCCAGTTCATTTTAGCAAAGTTAAGCTGTACTCATTATATTCTAAACTATGCTTTATTTGCTGAGCATCGTCCTCCCAGCCACCATCCAGCCCCCAGCCCAACCCGCAACCCCTCAGATGCTGCTGTTCTTAGTTGTAGAACATTTATTGATGCTTGGCTTGGTAATATGGCACAACAACCACACCGTCGGCAGTGTGGGGATTTGCTCGAAGGATTAACATGCAGCTGGACCCTCCTAGTCGATCCCGAGTCCTGAACTCGAATTTTGAACCCAACTGCAGTGAAACTCGGATGATGATGACGACGACCACTTTCAACTTTATTAGTTGCACTTTATACCTTTATAATGCGCCGCGGCGGGCGGGACAGACCACTCCATGGGCTTATTAGTTTTGGCCCTATTGCTTAAGATGCAGTCAGGGCTCGTTCGACTGCATCGCCAAGTGGCTTAAGCGCAGCTCAAGGACCTTCCTGCCATCCAGCCGTCCTGCAAGTCTGCCCTCCTGCCATCCTTCCATCCAGGCCTCCTCGTTCCGAGACCGATTCCGTTTTGTCAATAGCCAAAAAACGGGAAAAGGGAAAACTTTTACCGCTTGTTTGCTCGCTGGCTGGCTGTTTGTCGTTTATTATTGTTATTTCGGTTTTCAGTCCTATCTTTAACATTTCTTCCAGATTCCACTTTCCAACCTCCAACCGACTCGCTCCGCGGCTCTGGATGCCTTTATTTAACTTTGGGCAGTTGATGGCAGGAAATAGAATTTTAATGGATTTTGTAATATCCTCGGAAAAGGCAAAGGCAACGGCCACGGCCATGGCAGCGGCTACGGTCCCGAAACTTTAAGTTTCCGCTCCGCTTTAGTTTTCGCACATTTTTCTGCCGTTTGCCTCGGCGAAAGTCGCGGATTTTGAGTAATTGACATTTTCTTTCTGGTCGTGCTAAGAAAGTGGAATCTCTGCGAGGAGGGAATTATTTAAGTTTTGGATGGAATTGGCTCAAGGGAAATGCTTTGCATTTGGAGCTTCTCCACGCCTGACTGAGTTGGCTAAGCAGTTGCCCAAGTGGAAGTCGTCATCGAGCGGGTCCGGCCCACAGCACGGGCCTTGACATCCCCACTCACCAGTCCCAGCCCATCACATATCCCCACTATCTCTGGGAGCTGGCCACGCTTAATGTTTCATTAAATTGCACTCGGATCAAAAAGCCGCTTGTCGCTGTCTGCGGGCCAAGCAAATAAAAACCGGAGAGACGACGACAGGAATTCAATTTTGTTAGCGCAATTTCTCAAGTTTTTACTGACCGAGCGCCACCGGAAGCAGGAAGCGTTGACAGGCGGCATGTAAGAAAGCAACTGCCAGCCGGCAACTGACAATGAACAGTTAATATTTTGTGATGACGCGCCATACATCAATGACAGGCTGAAGTGTACTGGTATTTGATTTCCAGCGATATCTTGCGCCTGCCAAGGAACGCCCCGCAGGACGCAATTTAGTTATAAATGGCCCGACGCTCTCCTGTCAAAGGTTTCCTGACCCAGCACTTTCTGCGGACTCGGCCCACTAATCGTCTCAATTAGGTATGGATTTCTCGGGCGACTGCTCCGCCAGACCTAAAAAATGATCAATAAATGTGAAATTGGAAGTGGGTAGTCTGAGTCTAGAGTCGTGAGTGGGGAATGAGGACTTTGGACTGGGGAGTGGGGGAATCTGAGCTGCGTGTGGATCTGCAAATGCGGGGAATAGATAAAATTGGCAAAATACCCGCAGCAATTTTCCGGTTTCAATGTCGGCATTGACAATGTCATCGTCGCTCCGTTCAACTCCCCGTAATCCATCAAGACGTGGGCAGGCGTGGCAGGAAGGCAGGACGGCAGAATGGCGGCCCGGGGGGTGAGCCCGCAGCTTGTGGGTTGCCTTTGATCAGTTGTCGTTTTTTCTGCTCATATTTTGTCGTTGCTGTCCTTGTTCTCAACCAAAAACAGAAAAACTGAAGAAGAAAAAAAGAGAAAATGCCACCCCATCCCAGACGCATTGTCAGCAGCTTCAACTGCGCATCTTCCTAAGAAACATTTTTGTCACTGTTCTTTATATATTTTTTATATTCCCCGGCAAACGGCCCGCCGGGACAGGCACTGGTGGGTGTTGGAGGGCTGACGTTGATGATTTTTCATTGCTCGAGTTTTAATTTTACACTTGAGTTGAGGCCGACGCCACAACTGTTCCAATACCGAAAACACACAGGCTGGGCTGGGCTCCGAGGGCCGGGGACCGAAGTTAAATTCACCAAAGTTCTCCCAGATGAGGCGAGGCCGTAGCCGAAATCAGTGAATTAAAACGGGAGGCTATCTGGCCATGTGCATCGCCATCTAATCGATATGGGATCTCTGGGAGGCTTTAAGTTGCCACTTTCAAGTTTACTGAACCTTAAAGCTCCGGTGCTTCTCCTGGCGCTTTAAACTTTCCCCGTCCTGGCAGGGCTGTCTGGTGATTTATGGCCACATCGCGAGCTGCTTTGACACCATCCGACATTTGACAAGAGTTCTGCGAGAACAACTCGGCAGGATGGAAGGCCCTGCGGACATTCCCGCTCCCTCTCCCCCTTTCCCTCCGCCTTCCGTCCCCTTCGGCAGCCACGTTATGTAAATGGCTCAAAGGCTGCCGGCTCTTTGCGGCGCTTGTTTAGCAGGTTGCAGATAATTCATCGCTGACATTGCGTACCAATTTAAGGGTTGAATGATTCGCTCAGCAGGATCAGACTGCCCTGCCAGGAGAGGGTCTCCCGAGCGCTGGAAAGGGGTTCGGGGCAGGGGGCGTGGCTGTCTGCGACTAGCTGTGACCGCTCCCAGTCTGGCCATTGCGGCCATGGCCCTGAGAGCCGTGCCTGTCGGGCTAGTGGCTTAGAAAAAAAGGTCATCCGGAAAAGTTGGTGGGCGAGCTTTGCCTGTAACATGTGTGCCACCTTTGACCTCCTCGCCGCTTGGCTGCTTAATTAGACACGTGAATGGGGCTCCAGGTTGGGTGGCCTTTTTTCAGGGCTCGGGTTGAACTCTTTAAGGCATATTTATGGGAGCTAACCACTCATGTGGGCTGCTCTTAATTGCAGCAATTGAAATTAAGTGCTCATCCCTTTCGGACAACTTTGACAGGACTCTGGAGCTTTATTAGTGGAGAGATAATTGCTTGTTCTCGTCTCGGGCTGCCCCAGGCTAGGCCAAGTTATTTTAAATAGCATTGATACGTACTATCTTCTTAGGAGGACAACTGCTGTCTTTTACCAAAGATTATAAAGTATATAAAGATTATTTATAATCTGTGCTTTTACTTAATCACTTTTTTGTAAGGGAATGCAGGTATTCTTCATAATTTTTCCTTGGTTCTCAGCCTAGTTTGCACATACATAAATAAAAGTAAATATTACTGAAAAATAAACCATAAGATGCTTCGTCCTATCCTGATCAGTCGGGCGAGTGGGAAATTTTGCAGCTTGAACTTAAACTTGAATTTATGATACAGAAGAAAAAATGCATACATAAATGCACATTTTTACTATATTTTCAAATTTAAAATATTGCTTTCGAAAACTTGTAGGTCAAGAACAAGATCACAAATTATTTATTTAAAACATTGCTGACATAACGATACGTATCATTTCGATACTGTTTTATATGAAATCCTTGACATGGAAACTTTCATTTTATTTAATTTTTTTATGAAAATATTGTAACATAATATGCCAAATGGATACTAAACATTAATATTATCATCAATATTTTTTATTCAATCGTAATTTCGCATTTCAACCGCTTTTATCTGTCAAGCAGACAGAGGACGGACTTAGCAGTGTATATCTACCCGAGACAGGACGATGCTTAGAAGCACTGACCACTATACTGACTGCCTTAATTAAGCAAAAGAAGTACTTTTAAAAAAGTAAAAAACTGGAAAATATGCAGTACAAAAAATAGCCGAAATGTATCCCAAATAGATTTCTGCCACTTGTTTTTGAAAAAGAGTCCTGTCCATTGTCTTTTATTTTAAAGTTTCGACGTCGCTTCCTCGCACGCCGGATGCCGCAAAAGTTTTCACATATCAGCTGCAATATTTCCGGGCTCAGCTAAGCACAGGTAATCGCCTTGCCCCTCCCATCTGCCGCAATGGCCGCCGGGGTGGTGAGTCCTGTTGGTTTTGTCCATCTGCAGGCTAGTGTCTGCAGGAACCCAGAGACGACTGCCAAGTCAAATGGCTTCCAGGGTCTGTCAACCCCAAAGTCCGAGCCAAGAAGAGCCGGGGCGGGGACTGCTGGCCATTAAAGATTGACACGTGACCGTGCAATGATTTTCAGTTTAACGTTGTCACATGCGTTGCCAAAGAAGTTCTCCCCTTCGGGTGACATAACCCGGCTCATGCCAGGATGCGTCGCTTCGTTGGTCATTCGAGGAAGGAAATGCTTCTCGTTCTGGATAAGCTTGTGTGTATTTGTTTCATCCAACGTGCAAAGCTACGTTGATCCTTTTTGCTCCTTAACGTTTTTCTAGCTGCTTCTAGAGCTGTCCTGCCCTGGTGAGCCTCCTCCGCCCGGATGCCCGAGCTGTGGCATTTGTTGTGTGGCTCGGATTACGCGCTTCACTTAAGTGTGCTCAGTTGCCTCCGATTTCTTTGTCTTCGGCAGGAGATGTGCCAAGGAGTGTGTCTCTGAGTCTGTGACGGGCTTCTTGGGTTTCCTTTGCGGGCTTGTAAATTTCCACTGAGCAGGCTGTTCAGGCAGATTCGCCTGGCGGCGTATCAAAAATTGTGTATGACAAGCCCAACTTGTCCAGGTTTCAGGTACGAGACTGAGGATCGGGATGGTTTCTTAATCTTCAGCACTCACCCCGCTCGCTCCCCAGAGTCATGTCTCTAATCACCATCCTCTAATCACGCTCAACCCACTGCCCCCGCATATGCTTAACAAGCCCGTGGCACTCGCCGGACATGTGCGACTCATTAAAACGGTGCTAGCGGGAAAAATGTGCGAATCCAGCAATCGCCGGCATGGGTGCAGCGGCAATTTTCGGGGTTGCAGCGGAATTCTGTGCCGAGAGAAAGAAAACTAATTTCAGCGCAAATTAGTTTCGCACCTCATAGAAGGACATGACAAAGAGATTGAATTGCAAACTGAATGCCCTCGGTTCGGGCGGTAGGTGGGCGGCTACTGGTCGTAGGGTGTGGGTGGCCACCAGTGCCAGGGGGTGGGGACTGCCAGGGGTTCTCGTCGTCGTCCGCCATCCGCTTTGTATGCGTGTGTGCACTTAATAACGTGATCGAATCGGCAACACACAAAAACCCATTGAAATGCCAAAATCAACAAGGCAGCCAACTCTACTCACCATTCCCATGGAGTGGCCTCCTCTCCGTCCACCCATCCACCCATCCACCCGTACAGTCCTGACCAGTGTGGCCCACTTCAGCGTCTGAGCTGGGGAAAGAGCAAAATCAGTGAATCACAATAATGCCTCAATTTCCGCTGGTCCGAGGCTACGAATTCTCGAGTGCAGGCGAGTCGACCGTCCAACGATAAAGGCCGGAGCTGCGCGATTCTGGTTGGCTGGGGCGGTACGTAATGAAATCCCATTCAATTAAACATAACGCCAGCGGGGGAGGGCGCAGGCCGGGGAGCTGAAGCTAGAGCTGGAGAGGACGAATCAGTTTGACTGAACGGCTAGTCACTGCAGCTTTGAAACCTTTCGCCAGGCCCAGGGACCAGGGGCCAGGCACCAGGACCATCTTGTTCCATCCCCTGCAGGCTTCTCATCGCCCCTGTTGCGTGCATTCCCTTCATTTGTCCGAAGAGCCAGTCTGGCTATTGCCAGTGCCATGACCACTGACGGGGAAGTGACTTTTTATTTTCGCACGTTTACTTTCAATCCTTTAGTTGCGCATTACTTCTTGGCCTGGCCGAAAGAAAGCCAAACGAGTAGGGATGGAAAGCGGTGGCCAAAAAGGATACGCAAGCAGGACATTTTTTTCAGGTTTCTGGAACTAGTGTTTGTCTTCCTTTCGCAGCCAGAGCAGTGGATCCATATGAATCCAAATGGATCGAGCTTGGAGATGGAATTCCTTCCTTTTCTCCTTGTGGGATACCTGCGAGAGAATACACTAGAAAGGTGTATCCGGTTAATGTGCGTGTACTTTATACCATTCTTATTCCATCCCTGCCATGAAAATAATTACTATCTGTGTAATAATGCGTATATATAGACGGGCAACTCGACTTGTATTTGAATTAGGGGCTGATTCTCTTCGCAGCAAGAAAGTGTCCGTTTCATTCTGAAAAATGTTGATAAAACGCAAAACTCATAAATATTAAAATGGGAAATTTCACGTTTTATTAATTTAACGGTGGCAATTGAGGGCCATTGGCTAGAGCTCGTGGAAAGTGTAATGGTAGTTTGCCATCCAGTCATCTTCTTTGGCTTCCGCTTCCGCTCGTGCCTCTCGGCTCCTCCGTGGTGCAAATTATGCAAGAAACAATGACACAAAATGGCGTCGACTGCCCCACCACCCGATCCTTCGCTGCCCTGGCTCCTCGCAACCGCTGTTGGCAACTGTACGCGCCATGTCCAGGTTCCATACGGATGTTGGTTAGTTTTTGGCAAAGGATTTGCATAAATTTGCATTTTTGCCGCCTTAATTGAAAAATAGACGAGCTCTTCCTAGACTTGTGACACTTTAAAGAGGAACACATAAATTATGCAGCTATCGAGGAGGGGTACGGCCTGCTAGGATTATGATTTACTCGGCGTCTAGCTACAGCTAAATAATCGGCAAATCTGTTGCACGCGTTCTTCTTGGGGCAAGCATCGAGTGACTGGGAAAGAGGAGCGCAGTGCTCCTCCGACTAGATGTCATCCGACGTTAATGAGCTGCCTTTACGGTTCCAATTGGCTCTGAAAGAGCACAATTTTAGACTTTCCGGATCTCTGCGTCTGCAAAACTTCAGGCTCACACGTGATTCCCATTAAATGAAACGATTACAGTGCCACTTCGAGTTGCGCATAAAATTTATTTGCCAGTCAGCCACAACTTTCCCCTCGGATGGGGAAATATTATATGAAGTTTGCCAGTTGCCCCATCGGAATAAATCGCTCCTTGACTTTGACATTTCGAATAAAGAAGTTTGACATAACTCACGGATACTAATGAGCTCTGGGTGCACTCCTAAAGCATCTTTCTCATTCTAGGTGTATATACATATGTATGGTGGCTGACGGAAGGCACTCGCAGAACTAAGTAAAATTTTAATTGGCCGTGGATGCCAGGAGATATTTATGAGCTTCAGATGAATTGGTTGCTTCTTGCCTGGTTTTCTCAACTGCGACCTTTGTGACTCCATTGCAAGGCCCAGTTGGAGCCCCAACAAAGTCGGGCAAAGACAATGACCGGACCCCTGGACCACAGAAAGCCAAATTAATTATGAAATTATGTCACTGCAACATGTTTCCTACAAATGCACACAAGCGCCCAGAGTTACAGCAAAGGGGTCAACGACCAGGCCGCAACTCCGAAAGACACCGGACGGCACATTTGACCGCAAACAATAAATGCTTGCATCTAAATGCACTTTGGGGGGCCACCTATCCTGCGAGAAGGCCGGGAGGGCAAGGTGGTGCTGGAAGCTTAGCAACCCAGGCGCACACTCAGAGTGGGCGTCCTCCGGCCGGAAATCACCACTTTCCCCGCCCGGCCCGCTCGACTCGAGACATCAGCCCAACCAAAACGTGTCATGAGTGATGTTGTTCCAATTGCTGATTTAATGCGGCGCCCCAAAGGAGTCGAACGGATTGGGAGGCAATGAGGCAGCCGGTCTGTTGGGTTGCTGTGCTGCTGAGGTATGAGGGGCGAAGGGAGATATGCACTTTTGGCAAACTACATGCATCTTCTTGACAATGCGACAAACAATGACGACGACGACAAGGACAAGAAACATGGACGCAACCAGCCCCAGCCCCTGGCAACCTTCCCTCTCCGCCCAACAAGAGTCAAACAAACAAGCAACCAAGCGACATATATCAACGGAGCATCGCCCCAGAAGCAACAGCATCGCATCAGCAGCGATGCACTCGGCCCATGCAAGGCGGCAGACCACCGTTCCTCGGGCCATTTGCTCGTCTGTCATTGTTGACTGCACTTGTTGTGCCCCGGGCATGTGGCGACCACCATGCCCCGCCATGTGGCTGTGCGGCACTGTGGGAGCGGGGTCTTGGTGCACCTTTGTGGGGTCCTTGTATCGATTATTTCGCCTAAATGTATCAAAGCGATTTTAATAGGGCCGAAAGTCTATTCTAGAAGAAAACCCTGTTCGTATAAAAAGACTGAAGACCAAAAAATCATTCCTCTCAAGCTAAATTTAATCACGATTTGCATAATCCACATAATTGGGGAGTCGTTCCACAACATCCGCACTCTACCCACTGTGCTGACTCCGTTTCAAGTTACCAATGATTCAGCGTCGTCGGAAGGGTTAACCTGATGTTTATGTTTTGCTGATGCTAGAGTTGTTGCTCTGGGAGTCTTGGCCTTTGTTTAAAGATGATTAATAGCCGATGCCGTTGGCTGCAGATATAAATGCACCTTCGTCGGCCCCGTCAGTGCAGTCCCCATCGGCGGGGCATCGTTATCTTCATCGTCAGTTTTTGGGAAAATTACTCAGCATTTGCTCAAACACTGTACATAGAGTTTCGGAATGGGTCGGGCCCATCAAAGTGGTTTGCTATTCATTAATACTCCTAGTGGGTACGCCTACCCCTTCTGATAGCCGGGGCCGCCCTGAAAAAGTCGCAGAGCTCTCCTGGCTGATGATAATTAGCTCCACTGTTTGTTGTTTTCCCTGCCCTGACGGAGCTCTGTCGACGTCTTCTCCGCCAATTGTTTTATATATTTTGTGGCTGCATTACTTCCGTTGATGTTTATTCTCGGAGCTGTTTGTGTTTGACAAATGACATTTTTTCCTTGGTAGAGCCACAATGCAGGGTTTCTGCAACGTCCTCCTTGCTCCATTTCTTGAGCCATTCGTAGTGGACTCTAAAATATTCCTAAGTAATTAAACTAAGCTGCGTGAACATAGTTTTTTGCAAGCACAGGATTAAGATGGGTTAGTGCAGGAAAATTATAAATTAGCCGATAAATAAGTAGCGGGTATACAACAGCAGAGCCATTGCTCCGCCCTTCCAGTTTCGAGTGCATTTGGGAACATCATCAAAAAATATTTATTAAGCAATACAACCGAAAACTTTCCCAAACTACTCGCCCAATTACTTGTTCTTCTACTCCGGGAAACTTAACTCATAATTTGCTGTTATTTAAAACCATTCATTTCCGCTCATTTTACTACGACTTTCCTTCAGTCTCCCGCACTCCCGCCCTTCTCCCGCCTCGCATCACAAATTGGTGTCTATATTTTGAGGCTCTTCCGCCTTTTCCCATCGAACTCCGAGGTGTGGGTCGGCGGTGCTCTGTCAGGCTTCGCTGAATTCCATTAAAAGTTTTACACGAAAAATAGTTGCACCCGAAAAGCTATAACTGTAAAGTTATAGTGCCGCTCCAAAGTTCCCAGATAGCCGGAGTGGGCCCAAACAGTAAGTGCAATAAACTACTAAATGGGCGACGAGTTTTAGGTCCGCGCCAGCGAACTTATTAATAATTTTTACTCTCCTTGATGACTTCAAAGTTACTGGCGACTGCAATGGACAGAAGACGTTAATTAGTTTCGGCTACAATTTTGGATAATGTGTAGTTATGCAGTGGAATCACCGTCCGAGGCTGTTCGCAGACCGTTCTACCCTTCTATAAATTACTGAGAAATAAAACACTATTGGGAGTTGACTTAAAGCCAGACTGATCCTGATGGATGCTCAATAGATATGTAAATAACTATTTGATGAATAATATATTGGCTTTTCTACTATTATGATGCTTTTTATTATTCTTCCGTTTGGTGGATGAGGCTGGTGGTGTCTCCCAAAGGAAGCTGAAAATCAACCCGTAGCCCTCGGCTTAAATGAAGTAAATAAAATGCAGTTAATAAATAAACAAACAAATTTAAAATACACAAACGGCTGTCTCTTCCCAAAGCGGGGTGGGAAATTGCATATTTGACCCAATAGTTCTTCAGGAGCCGAATAAAGAAAAATCGAGGGCTCAGGTCAAAGGCAAAGGTGAGGCTTGGGTGATGCTGGGTTGCTGGGATGCTGGGAACTCCGGGGAGAGAGAGTTGTTTGTACTCCATCGGTCTATAGCTCTGGGCAATGTTTATTTTTGGAAAATATGTTGGGCACATATTTGCCCACACGGCCGCATACCCGCGTACAGAGCCATCATTTCCATTCCGGGCGACCTTTCCTTCCCTTTTACCCAGCCTGTGACCTCCACCTGCCTACCAAGTTCGTTTCGGCGTTTCGGGCTCGGATTTAAATTGCTTTGGCACTTAAGTGGCTCCCCAAACCCCCAGCCACCAGCCTCCCCTGCACCCAAGATCACGTGTCGTCATTTTACTGTTAAACGAGAATTACAAAATGTTTGTTTAATTAGAGCCTGTGCGTGTGCACAAACATCCTCTACAACACACACTTCGAGTGATTATTACAAGCTCTAAAAATATGAGTGTGCGCCGAGCGCCAGTAACCGAAACACCGAGTCGCCCGATTCTCAATCGAAGGGTCTGTCAGCCGAACCCATTCAATACGGTCAACTTAACCGGAGAGTGGCTCTTGTGCGGTTTTCCACGTGCATATTTCAGGCGAGGTACGCATTTTGTGCTTGCCGTGCACTTGTATTTGTTTATTCCAATCCGAGTTTTAATTGAGTCCTATGCCTGGGTCGAGGGGTTGCCGAATGGAGAGGTCACGGGTTTCGGCCTGGATAGAAGTGCTGTGCGGCTTTTCAAGTGCTGTGAGCCACTGGCACGACACTGTAAAGTGCTGGCCTCGACCAGAAAACCGCACTCTGATGGATCTGAAGCGGGAAAACTGTTTTTAATTAATTAATCCGCTTGAAGGGCACGAATTAGAATTACCTCGCTGCTGCGGTATGCCTTATTATCCTGGATGCAAGCAAATTAATGAGTCACTTAAACAACTGGCTAAATAAGTAAATTAGAGTCAAAAATCAGAAATTGGTAAACTAAACATGTGGGGGATATGAGGAATGGTGAACTCCACGTCGGATACGAAATCGGATCAACATTGATCCAATTACAAAAAAAAAAATCATTTAACATAAAATATATGCATATTTTGATATTTAATATATTGTAACGAGTTTGCTTTTCTTTCTACTCTGTACGAAATGTATCCTGTAATGTCTTCGAGACATCTGTAATGTCATTCAATACCAGAAGTTAACGATTCAATTGTTTTTCTTTTGCAGGTGAGTTCATCCGATACGAGTGCCTAAAATGTTCGACGGTAAAGTAGCTTCAAAAGATTTGTCCATTTTATAAAGGGAATGTTTGTATATATGTTTGTATAAATTTGATAACTCAACTTTTTTGCATGAGTCCATCATTCCTATTATTTTGACCATAGCTTAGCAAACACAAAATAGACTTAGTGTACAAATAAAGTGTTTTGGAGGCAATCTTATAAGAATCGTAATGTATAGTACTGCCCACAATGGCCCTTAGTTTTCGACGTGTTTTGGTGTGCAGGGGAGTTCTATTCCGATTGAAACCGTCCAAAACTGAGGCCAACTGTGAGGCGTGAGCATCTAACCAACTTGCGACAAAATTACGCGTTTTTCTCAATTCAAATTAAAATTATAAACTCCACTAACTACCTTCATTTTTGTTTTGCTACTTTGTTATCTTCTTGATTTCCCGCTAATTGCAGTTCTATTCACAACCCAACAAACTGAAATAGAACACACCTTCTACCAGATGTAAATAAATTGCCAAACAGTGTTTTGATCTTTCAGTTTTGATTTTATTTTGAGTTTTTATCCTTTTTTATTGGAATACATACTCCGATGTAAAGTGCTTCAAGTGATGGTGCAAAGTGAAAAATTGGTTGTGCTGTGGTCTCCTTCAGAGTGCGGATTCGGTGGAAAGTAAAACATAACTAACCATTCATTTTCTTTATCGTTTCTAAGCTAATTGACTATCAAACTGCTTGTAGCTTAGAAGAGGTTTTCTGTTTTTATTTAAATTGCATTTTCATATATGTAAATTGTGGCATGCGATAATGATTATTTTAATTTGGTTTTAATTTGAGCATCTTCACCTTTTTTTGTAGTCTTGTAAAAAGTAAAGACTCTAAATGGTGTACAATTTTAATTTTAACCTAATTGGGACATTCTGCGCTGAATTTTTGTATCATTGTTGTTTCTGTTTCTGTAAATAATTTTGGTTAATATATAAGAAAATATGTAAGTAGAATATCAAAGAACAACTTGTCCAAACTAATAAGTTATAACTTATGGAAAATCCCTTGATCAAAGACTCAGATATACAGAAAATACAGATATTTCTGTGCTTTTGTCAACTACCTTATGAATATATTATATTTCTCGTGTCGTTATTAATAGATAAAGGTAATAAAATAAACAACTCATGCTAATGTCGGTTTCCGGGAATTTACGTTTCGGACTAATTTTGAATTTATTTGTGCACTTTCTGTTAACCCGCTTTCCAATGAGTTATGGAGGAGTTCACGATGGAAATGAGCTCTGAATGGGGCTCTGGCGCCAGGACGAACGTTCCCCGGAATCGCAATCGATTCGGTTCGATCTGTGTGGGTTAACCTAACGTAATCCGGCATTTGCGTGGCTGCAGAAAAAGGGTTTGAAATTATGGCATAAAGGAAAATGTAAATGCATTTTTCTTTGTGAAGTTTATTGGCCAAATAAATTATCGCAATAATATCAAATAAAAGGAAGGGCAGACCGAGTAGGTCTGTCTGGGGGCGGGGAAATGGAGCACTCACCGGGCCAAAGCTACGGTTATTAACATATGGTAGGGCCATAAGATAGGCCAACGTGCGTCTGAGCGAAAGGGAAGAAGGAGGAAGGCGCAGGCTCGCAGGATATCCATTGAGGAAATTCGCAGGCGTCTAACCGCCAGGGCTGGGCGGGCAGGAGCAAAGGTGGTGGAACATGGGATGTGCTGTTCTGGAACAAAAATCCTCTACATGCACAATTTAAGCAGGATTTATGGCTGGCAATATTGCGAAAAGAAAGATTTTCCCCAAGCATCCAGGTCTTGTGGATGTGAGTCCCCCTTCGAGGGGGGGGTCAGAGGCACTGAAGCGACCAGTCGTCGATTGTGCGTGCGAGAAATTAAATTGCCAAGTGGCCATTACCATGGCACAAGGGTTAAGGAAGCTTTTGAGGTTATGAAATGTCTTTCCCTCTACTCGAGCCCCAAATTGGCAAGTGCGAATATTGAAAGAGCGATTCACAACTTTAATGCACGGGTCTCCCGATTTTTGGGCCACCTTCGGCCCTCAGGCCTGCCTATTATCATTATGCCCGCTGTCCTGGAAGTTGATTGAGGAATTGCCGAGCGGTTCAGAGGGCCAGCCTGTGCCCAAGTCAGACAAAAAGTCCGATAGGGTGGAGGTCGGCGTAGCCGAATACATTATACCCTATGACAAAAGGGAAAATAAGGCATAGAACAGAAAGCTGTATATCATGGATGATGTGACGACCAGAGCCGTCCTTACGGCTATGCTGAAGTCAATCAGGTCCGGAAGCCCGCCGCCACCCCATTGCGTTTCAAACTTGGAAGCCAAGTTATAATACCTCTTGAAAGGGAATAATAAAGGCCCGAGGACTTTCTGTGACTCGATTTGGGCCGAGGCCACCTGTCTTTGTTCGGTGACCCCTTTCTGTCCCGGGCTCATAAAGTTATTGCTTCAGACACTACAATGGCAGCCCGGCAGAGACAACGGCATACATGGGCATTGTGACTCTCGGCGCTGTGTTGTGCAACTAAATATTTAATATATATCGTTGCCATTGGCACTTGGCCGGGGGTGTGGAGGTAGCACTAAGAGGGCTTAGTCTGTTCAGGGGGCTCGATTGGGTTTGGTCGGCTTTAGCCCAGATTTATCACTTATTACGAGGAGGTCGATTAAGAGTGAAATCGGATTTGGGTCTCCCTGGTCCCATCCTGGCACTAGCTTATGAACAGTATGCTAAACAAGCTCTGCAGAAAGCAAAAACAGTAGACAAGCGCTGACTTTTCAAGCCAAAGCCGCCACTATTAGTTGCACAATCAATAACTTCTCCATTATCTGCTCTTCTCCGACGAAATCCAGCTGCCCAAACTTGTTCCCGAAGGAAGAGGCATTCAATTGAAAGACATCCCTTCCGACAGTCCGTCCACAGTGGAAGGGTCTTCCATTATTATGATAAACACAAAGGCTGCTGACTTGCTCGGACATACTTTGATCCTTCTCCTTTTTCCCATTTTGCATTTTCCATTTGCCACTTGGCGCTTTCCGTTTTCAACTTGTTCGCCGTCGTTTAGGCCATTGAAAAGTTAAGTCGCGTAATCGATTGATTTGCATGGGCGGTAATTCCATATTACATTTCCAAGGTGCGTTCGGGCCATAAACTTTTGCCGTACTCTTCCGCAACACCCCCGCCCGGCGTTCGACAGAGCCCTGCCCTTGGCCTTTGTGCCTGAAATTGAGATTTATTGCAGAATTTGAATTATAATGCAATTTATAATATAAAATGGCAGACGCCTCGGAGATATTGAGCATGATAATGATGATGAAGCTGTGCAAGGGTTTCATCGCCGTAGCCATTGGAGTGCTGGGGACTGTTGGCTGGGGCGGATAAAGGAACGAGGTTGCCTGTCCTTTGTTGCTAATATTGTTGATTCAATTTGACTTCTGTTGAAAGGATGCCTGTCCTCGTTGCTGCCGTCATCTGCTCCACAACAGCCGTGGAAATCGTCCGGGTTTGAAGACGTATTAAAATGACAAGCCCTCGGAATTAATTTTGCATTGTGGGGCGAAATCCCTGGCTTATGCCTGCGACAACTGGGGACAAGCGCAAGGATCGGGAGAAAGTGTAGAAGTACAGTCTCTCCCTGGAAGCCGTGCCTCAGTATCCTGGTAACGATAAAAAGCAGCAGAAAAATACAGCTGTAAACACTAATTTCCTGTAGTTAATTGCACATTTTCTAAACACGCCTCTCGGCCCGTACGGAACCAGCCAACTTTCAAACAACAACAACGCCAACTGAAAACAAAAACAGCTCTTAGGGCTAAAAGTTTGCTCTCAGTCGGAGTTTTTCGGTCGGTTGCTGTGAGATTTCAATATGTAATTTTGATTGAAATATGCCTGTTTGAGGAGCGCCTACACACACACGAGGGACCCACAGGAAAACACAAACACGAGGAGACAGGCTGATCCTGAGTGGAGTGCATGCAGTGGCGGGGCAGTATCAGAGGCAGGAGCAGGCACGGAAGACAAGTGCCAGTAGTACCTGGGAAACGAATAACTTTTTAGTTGATTCCTAAGCACCGGCAGAAACTGCCTGCCCCGGATAGGGTTGCCTCCTCTTGGGCCCCACTCAGTTTCTCCCAGTGTATGACGGCGTGTAATGAAGTGTATACATTTGACAGACAGCCTGACACTGCCTCTGCCCGCCCGCACTGCCTACTTGCGTACTGGCCAAGTCTGGCTTGCAGTCTCTGTGTATGTTTGCTTGTAAAGCAATATTTCAATCAAAACAAGAAATAAATTACAGGCTTCGCTTGCAGAGAGAGGAACTAACGCAAAGTTAAAGTCGTAGAGACAGTTAGACGATGAGGACGATAGGGGGAGAGGCTCGAGTCAGGAAGGGGCTGCAGTGGCTGCAGTCAAAAACAATGCAGGCAAAAAAGTTGCGGCAGCATTTTTGTGCCCTTCCAGGAAGCTCCCGGGGAGGGAGTGCCAGGGGCTGGCCAGAAGAAAGCCAACTGAAAAGTTCAAGTAGAAGTAAGTACAAAACTATTTGGTAAACACACGCACACACCGGGAGCCATACATGCAACACTTGAAAGTTGCAAAATAAAGTTCGCCGAAGGTGGGGCATGCAGGTCGGGACTCTATTCCTGGGTTCCCAGCTCCGGGAGAACTCTCGAGTCTTTGAGCCTAAGAGGAGAACGCTCTATAAGGCTCTTCTGAACGTCAGTCCTTTATGGAGAAAAAACTCTAAAACGGGAAAGTATACAATCCCTGACCGCATCTAGCCAGATGGATAACAAGCAGTCGTCAAAAATTTGTTTTTTTAAGACTTCAGATTTGGATTAAGTAGTTTATTTATCAAATCTATATATTTATCAAATCTGAACTTCAACAATTATAATTGTTTGTTTAAAACAAAATTCAGATTCAAACTTTAAATCGCTTTTACTTTAAAGTCAGTTGCGGATTGCATTGGGCTTCTTATGGAGATGACTTTTACACAGTCCGTTTCCGAGGAAATAAATATCAATTTGTACCTGGATCCAAAAATCGAATAAAAACCGGCTCACGAGCTTCATAAATAACTACATGTGGGGTGGCAATTTCGCTTGTGGCGCAGGGGCGTTCCGGAACGTCCTGGGAAGGCATATGAGCCCCATAAATCGGCGAAATCCATTTTAAATATTATTATTCGTTTCAGACAGCTGTTTCATTTTCCTGCTTTCTCTGCTAAAGAGCATGGTTAATGTTGACCCGCAAGCGGATCCTGAGCTCAAAGATTTAAAATGTCTTTTTAAAAACAACAAGGTTTTCAAGCCCTTGGATTTTGGTCTGTATACAGTTCGGGTGGGCCAAGGAGTCCTTAAATGCAGTCGTCATCCCAATCTTGGCTCCGCATTGACTCCAGAAGCCCAAGAGACACGGCCTCCCTACATCCCTCAAGAAAGGTTAATGTCGGGGATTCGGTTATAATTCATAAAGCGTTTGTATGAAGCGAAAAGGGCTGCCTTCTGCCTTTCTGAGAAGAAAGGGACAGACCGTCGTCCAAAAGCTGGAGGGAAATAAAAAATTGGAAAATAGTAAACTTTTTATCAAGTCAATTTTCTACGTTGACTGCCAACCGCAACGCAAAATTTACAGACAGGCTGAGGGAACTGAGCAAAACTTTGCTGCCTTGTCTCCTTGTCCTGGATCGGAGCTGCCCAATCAGATGCCGCTCCAGACCAGACGGCGGCCCTAACCTTGCAGCATGGTCTTTCAATGTCCTGCCTCTTGATTTTTATTCAATTTTTACAGCGGCCGCCTAATAAGCTGCTGACAGTCCGATCTAAGGAGCTCTCGAGCATGGAACAGTGTTTCCGGGATTCCATGCTGCAAATTTGTATTCATTGCAGGGGTTTTCATAAATCTTGTATTAGCTGACCTCAACCCGCGTTACTTCTTTTGGAAACAATCCTCGGGAGCGGACAGGAGCTGCATCTGACATGCCAGTCAGCAGGATCCATGGCCCGAGAGCCTGTCAGTTGTTCACTTGGCAGTTAGAAGTCAACATTTAGCCACTGCCAAGCAGGTGCCGAGGTGCCAAGCTGGCGGGAGCCGAGCTCTGGAGGTGGAATGCGGAGCTGTCATCTCGGAAAGCTGCATGCTTACCGGTCAGCACAGACAGAACTCCAAGTGTTGCATCTGACAATGGCCTCCAGGTGACTTTTTCACCCTGGTCCGGAATCACACTGGCCCAGCATTGTGGCGGTCAAAAGGGAACGCCAGAAATTCAACAGTGACTGCCCAGCAACTCCTTCTGTCCGACATTGTATCTTTTCCGCCTTTCAGCAACGATGGCTCCAAGCCAACGACGCCCCTTCGACGATGCCAGCCTCTTGGCCAACAGCATTAACTGCAATAAGGGCGAAGGGCGGAAGGCGATAGGTAGGAGGCGCGGAGTGGCTTAAACGAAATCCGTAGATTGGGTCGCCGAGGTCGCGTACGCTCGGTTGACAACTTGTTTGACATAATTCAACACTCAGTTGGCGGAGCCACCCATTCTGACAGCAATTAAAAACACATTTCCATTGCGATATCCCGGTGCCGCTCATCCGCCCGCTTCCAGCTCCCAGCTCCCTGTCTGCTCCCAGAAGGGCTTAAAGTAATTTACCCTGAAAAGTTCGACAGACATTCGGCAGCTCCTTTGTGACGGTTTCCTTCCGCCCGTCACAGCCCTCGGCGCTGTAACGCTTAAAACAAATAATTGCAAATAAATGTTGTTCATCGGAGGGAATAATGAGATGTATTGACAGTGGAGCGCTCCGTCAGCTCCATCTCGTCATCGTCCGGGTTGGCTGGCTCGCCGCTTTAAATATGAAAATTAAAATTACAAAATGCACAAATTGCAGCGAAGCGGAATGAAGTGCAAGGAAAATCATATTAATAAAAATAATGAGTTTGGGCTTCCGTCCACCGCTGCCTCTCCTGGCCTTGAAAAGGCGGCTTGAAAAGCCTGATTATAAATTGAGAAGCGAGAAAGGCTGTTAAGTAGATATGTCACTACAATAACAGCTGCTGGGCTACTTGCCTGATACATCACTCCTCCATAGATTGAAAATTTTTTTCTGCAGATGGCCCACCCACTCATCGGGTCTGGTCAGTCTTCGCCCTGCAACAGCCAATGGCTTAGCTTCGTGGGTTAGATTGTTGTCGTCTAGGAGGTTTGTCTGGCTTTCAAAATCTTTACACCCTGTGCCTTCCAAAGCCACTCCCCCAGTACGCTCGTCAATTTATGACATCCAATAAATTACGGAAACAAAAGAAAATGGTTTCCTAACTTCACCTTAGCACGCATCGCCTCTATCTGGCCAAGTCTCAGCTCGTATTTCCGTGTCGACGGCGCGGAAAAATCAACGGACATACGACGTTGATTAGTTTTATTTTATTTTTGTTTTTTTTTGAATCTTTAACAAATTGTCGTGCGAGGTGGCGCTTGGAGCACTGGCTGGATTTAGTTCGTAAGGCAGTCCATTAAAGTTTCACGCTTCATTTACCCACTTCGTCCACTCTCATAATATCAATTTCGTGTCATTTTCCGGCTTCCACCGACGATTCGTATACACGCACGGTTCCTTTGAAAGCTAACATTAAATAATATTCGTCCTTTGAAACAAGCTTCACTCCCAGACGAGCCACCCGTACTATTTCAAAAGCTAAATTAAACTGTACAACATATCGCAGGAAGGGCTACCTGTTGGGGTTTATGGTTTTCTCAGACATTTAATTATTTTCAGTAAAAAAACATGCCTTGCCTAGACAAGTATCTTAATTTAATTTTGATTATTACGACTATTTCATTTTACAAATAATAGAATATTGAATGTTTTTAATGCTTCTTGAACACTACAATCGAAACCTTTGATAAAAACTTGGTTTTTACAATCAATTCAAAGAGAAACGCTATTATGACGCCTTTAGCTCCAGTTGTGGTTTGATTCCACAAGAGGGTTTCAATAACTCTGCTGCCGGTCAAAAGTGCTTGCGAAAGTTATAAGTCGTACAAATACCTATACCTGTATTGGCTGGGCAATTTAATTAATCAAAAGTTCTAGTCGGTCCTTCCATTAGGCGATATTGCGGTATTTGGGCCCTGGTCTAATGCGTCTTAACCAGCATTTCTCGAACTATTTGCATTTCGCTGGACTCGGCCCAACCCCGGCTAAAAGCATCGCTCAATCTGCGAGCCAAATCAAATAAGGCAATATCAAATATTTGGTGTACCCGGCACGCACTTAAGTGCCACACAAACGCCTGCCACACCGAGATGCGAGATGTCCACGGAGGCCAGGGATCTCGGTCCGAGGGATGCTAATACAATTAAAAATCCACCGACCTCACCCAGCCGCGTTCATCGTCATCGACGTGGCTCAAGTGGGCCCAAGCCGGTTTCTCGGTGTGGTCGTTGTCAAGACAGGATCTGCCAGGCAGGGCACCCACCCACCGATGCCAGGCAGCCAGGATGCCTGGATGCCATTAGGAGTAAGTGGCATTTTCCTTTTGATTTTGGTGGCATTTGACTTTATTAACCAAAACTACTCACAGGCCCCCCTGCCCAGGTGGCGGCTCAGAGTTTGTGGCTCTGCCGTGTGTGGGAGTGGAGTGGATTCGGAGTGCCACGTTGGAGTGGGTCAATATGTGAGCACGGGCTCATGTAATATGTATTCAGTCGGCCGCAGTAGAGTGACGTCTTTGGAGACCTCAGCAGCTTCGCAGTCCGGACCCAGGCGATGAGGGTGTTTGCATTTTGTCGCACGCGATGTGCCAGCCCAGTTTTGTTCGGAATCCCTGTCAGTGACAGGATGGGGCGCAATCAAGGACATTCACACAGTCCTCTGCTAGTCAGCTCTCCTGATGCTGCTCAATCATTTATTTGGCCTTTGATTATTTATTTTACTAATGGAATTATTTCTGAAGGTTCCCTTTAGTTTCTGCATCCTTCTTGCTCTTTAAGTCCAAACTATTTATGACTCGATACCAAAGGCTTTGTTTTTATTAATTGCCCGTGCTTCGGCTGATGACGGGTGCCCCAAAAGTCATCCAAATTCAAAAAATTCGTCAACGACATAACAGTGGCAACCCGCGACTTATAGTCTTATTGTCATTTAATGCCAAAAGTAAGCTCAGTTGTGCCACAGCGCATTGCGAGTATAATAAAGAAAAGAAAGGAATATGTCAGCATAAGATTCTGATTTTATTTTTGAAGGATGTGTCATAAAGGTTGTGACTCTCGGAAAGGCTATTGAAAAGAAGCTTCCTCATTTCCTTACTTAATGTGCTTCTTTCTTTGTCCCTTTATTGAATCCAGCAATACACCTGCTCCACATACTCTGAAGCCTGCCATCTTATTCAGCCGCTCTCGATAGCACCACCTGGTTCAATCAGTACACACACATAATGCAATTTAGCAAACTAACTCAGTAACAGAATGAAAAGAAGGAACAAGGGACAGCCTCTAAAAAGATTTAAATCAGCAAATTCCTGCCAAGGGTAACTGTAAGAAATTGCGTTGCTCTGTATTTCTTTTCCCAATATGCCCTTTTGTTTCGAGCATTCAATTTTTACATTCCAGGCAATACAGGTGCAGATCTATTTGTCGCATACCATTCCTCTTATTCCACTTTAATTTATTTAAGAATGTTTATTGAACTACTTCTGCAGCACGATGGTTCTGCATTATTTGAAAAAGAAGGTTGAATAAAGGTGCAGTAAATGCACTCGCCCTATATTTTTCTAATATCCGAAACGTAACTTAGCCGATTAAGAAGCATCGGCCGAGCATCGGCACCAAAGTTGCTTTCAGTTATATGGCTAAAGGATAGAGACGGCCCAAAAAAAAAACACCAAAGTTATAACATTTTTGGGTTAATTAGTTATCAGATTGCACCGACTTATATGTATACTACGTGCAAAGGAAAAAAGGGTGTGCGAAAGGGTTGATGTTTATAGTTTTAAAACTGAGAGACTTGTTTGCGTAGAAACAGACAGACGAGCGTGCTTAAATCAACTCAGGAGGTGATCCTGATCAAGAATATACATACTTAATGGGGTCGGATATGTCTCCTTTACTGCGTTGCACTTTTAAAAAATTATAATATGCTCTAAACGCTCTTCTATGCTCTTTTTATAAAAAAATTTCCCAACAATGTTAATATAAATACGATTTCTTGCATATGACCCCCACGGCTCAGATATAGTCCAACCTGAACGTCCAATTTTCGATTACATTTTTAAACATTAGTGCCCGTATATCGGCAATAAGACGGCGAATGTTGTCTTCCGAATGGTCAAGCGTTTGTGGCTTATCCGAATAGACCAACATAGCCCCACAAAGAGTAGTGGGGGTTGAAGCAGCCATTCAACCACAAGGGCGATTCATCGCCACACAAAATCGCTTATAACCAGAAAGGAAAGCTAACATCGGGCGGAGCCAAAATTTGTTTACTCCTGCAGTTAAAACCGTATATATATCGCCAACATCGGATAAAGTTGGCCGATCTTTATGAGATTATCATAATATAACCAATTAATTACAATAAAAAATAAAAAAAAAAAACTCCCAATCATCAAAAATACCAAAATCTGTATTTTTATCAAATACCATTTGCGATCGTTCGTTATATGCGGCCGATCCTATGAAATTCAACATGTATTATTTTTTTCCCAAATAGCATTCGTACAAAATCGGAACTCTCTTATTCTAAAATCATCAAAGTTAGAGCATTCCCGATCAATTAGTTATATGGCAGCTATAGGATATAGTCGGCCGATCCCGGCGGTTCCGACTTATATACTGCGTGCAAAGGAAATACGGGTGTGTGCAAAGTTTCAAGACGATAGCTTTAAAACTAAGAGACTAGTTCGCGTAGAAACAGACAGTCGGACATGCTCATATTAACTCAGGAGGTGATCCTGATCAAGAATGTATACACTTTATATGGTCGGAGATGTATCCTTCACTGCGTTGCACACTTTTGGACAAAATTATAATACCCTCTGCAAGGGTATAAAAACCCAGGGGCTTCCCTATACGATGACGATGGGCTTCCTTGGCTTCATCGGTACGTCGCTAATTCGCACTTGGTTTGGGTGATTGTAGCTATGAGTGCAATATGAAACAAGTTGCTTGGAATTTAGTCAACAATCAAGTGGGTTCAAGCCAGACCTCAGCAGTCACTCACACCTCCTGTCAAAAGTAGTGTCCGGAATCCGGGCTGTACGAAATAGAGAAAGTCCCAAGAAAATTCATTGTAATGCTCCAGGGGTGGATACTCGTTGTCTTAATCACTTTTGTTTCGTGGACGTTTGTGTCGGCATTAAAATTTCGGAGCACTGGCAATTGCTCCTTTGTCAAACATGTGGCGTTGAAGATCGTTTGCAAAGGCTTCGTGTCTAAGGAGATATTTGAGCTTTATCGAGACAACAGGGCCCCCGAGAGTTCGAACTTCAGTATTTGGGAAGGCACTGAAGAGGACAGCGAGGTCGTTTTAGCTTCTTTCCACTCTCCCCTGGCGGAGTTCATGACCATCAAGATCTTGACAAACGCCATTTACCCTGACCAGCACTCATTTTTAGTGGAGGGAGAGAGCCGGACTCTTAACCTGAAAATAGCGCAGTCCACTATTCACTGTTTTGACTTCAGCCTGCGCTACCCCATGGAACTCAAGAGGCTGTGTCTCGGTCAGGGCAGAGAGACTAGTGGAAATGAAGTAGCCAAGAAGCCCATCCTTCACTACGGCCCCTTTGATGTCCAGAAAGCCACATCGAATGAAGCATCAAGGACGATAAAACTTCGAGTTCCAATAATGGTTGCAACTTTCACTTTAATATTATACCCTTTGAAATTAATGTATTGAACAATAAACAAAACATGGATTATGTATATATTTCATATTGATCATCCTTTTTAAAGTTCTCCATGTCTTCGATGAGGATTTGCCTCGCACACTTTTACTAGGGATTTTTACGTCAGAGCTCTTCCGAAACACTCCACTAAGGCAGCCATGACTTGCCAGCTGCTACTGACTTTGCTGTTGCTCCTGTCCTCCCCCGCGACATCTTTCAACGAATGCGAGTTCCTGCTGGAGAGCGGGGATCCGTTTACACTGGTCTGTAAGGCTCAGGTAAGTGCCGAACTGAAACAGAGCTATCGGGACAGGTGGATCAAAGCAAACACGCCGTACTGGATCTGGATGAGGCATCGACCGATGTCCCAAATGCTTATATCCTTCCACCATTCAGCCATCTCGCCGTGCGAAAATGTCACCCTCAGCCTAAACTGCCTCCACTGCTACCAGAGCGATACTCCTGGAGAACACATAGAGGCTGATAGAATCCACTGTTATGATGGTAGATTCGCCTACATCGTGGCCCTTCAAAAGGGCTGCGGTATGAATACTGAGTGCGATATCGAACATATTGCCCTTCACTATGCGAAGCGGGGTCCGCCGGAGTCATCGGGAGCCGCCCAAACAGTTCCCTGGGGGATGGGTTGGCCCTGGGAAAGCTGGATGTGGCCTGAGTAAGTACGAGAAAAACGCTTGTCAGGCAGGGGGCGTGGGGATCGTTCCGTCAGTTTGCCGTTCTTAGTTTCCTGGAATTTCCCATCAAATTTTTCGAAAATGATCAAAGAATCATTTGCCTATAAGCAATGCCAGTGCGCCTCTCAAGCGCACGAAGTCTGAATATCAAGTGGATCGACTGCCCGCCGCTCCATCCTCCTCAGCACCCTCGGCATGCTCTGCGTTCGCTCCGCCCGCCTTCATTCCCGAACCCGAAAAACAGTAAGAACCAGAATTCGTCCTTGCTCCAGATTTCACTCCCGTTGTTGCTGCTGCTTCTGCTCCTGCTCGGACCAGTGCCGGCCCTGGGTGCATCCGAGAACTGCTCCTTTATCGAGGGTCACATCCTGCAGTTCGTCTGCCAGAGCACTTACAAGAAAGAAACCCGCCTGCAGCACAAGGATCGCATCCCAGCCATCGGTGCTCCGTACGCCATTTGGAAGCGGACGGACACCGAGGACGTCTCCTATATCCTCATCTCTTTCTACGAGTCGCCGCTCTTTCGCTGCTACAGTGTGGTCATGAGTGAGGGCAAGTTCTACTGTGACGGTCGCAACTACGAGGAACCCCTAACGCGACCCATCCAGCTGCACTGCCTCAATTTTCCCTTCCACTACTCCACTGAGCTCTTCGACCGATGCAGCAAGACCCATCGTGACGAGAGCTCGCAGCCCATCTCGGTGGCCATCATGTACATGCAGGAGAACATCAAGCGGACGAATGGAGCGGGCGTGCCTCGTCTGGCGTGCTCTGCGGCAGCTCTTTTGCTTGTTTATGTGATCGTTCCCCGACTTTTTGGTATTTTACTATCTGAATAAAATGGTTGTGAAAAGTTACTCTTTCTAAAGTTGATGGCAGTTTCCTTGGGTCTTCCTGCCTGGTCCCCTTCTTTTTCCGCTAGACTGTGATTGAATGCATTACCCCAAATCTGCTTATGTTGCCTGGACACACAAAAACGAACACAGGTTACCGGAGTTCATTGTAGTTGGGAAACTACAATGCTTGACATCGCCGCTGTGCAGCAGCAAAATTTAGACATCCGAACAATGGCCGACAAGTGCAGGGACATGGACAGCCGTATACAGGCTCGGCTAACTGTCATTTTCACACACAGACACGAGGGTGGTCGGAGTCACATTTCATTGTCATCATTATCATTGGTGTTGGAGTAATTTATGTCCTTATAGGGACCACCTCCATATTGGTCTGAGCTCGCCACACAAAGTGCTCTGAAATGGCCAGAACCTCGGGGCGACCTAACCGAAAGTCACACCAAGCCGTGTATTCACGGCTACATAATCTACAGAATTATACTTTCCACACTAAGCGAAGACTTTATTATTTGATTTTCAAATAAAAGCAGAGCTCTGGGACTAATCACTTTGGCAATATTCTCAGTAAGGACCGGCACAGCTCCCTTCCCTGCAGGCCCCGTCCCAAGTCGGGTCTGGGATGGAGCGTCGAGGATCCCTCCAGCAGCAGTTTGTCCTTGAGCTCACGTCCTCCTTGTCGTCTCTGCATTTTTTTGACTATGTACACGAGCACGATCATGGAACAGAAACGCATTTTGTAAGAATATTTTCAAGAGAATTTTGAATTTAACTGACCTGAAAGATGACCGAATGCTGACACCAAGCTCAGCACGAGAACGATCTCATTTTAATCGTCTGTGTAGTTGAAAAACCTAAGCCGAAAAATGCTGAAAGTCGCGGAATCGCTTCACCTGCTTGGGTCGCTTTTGTGTTTCGGCGCTTATCCAGAATTTGTTATCAAAAGATTCACACTCTAATGCCGATGCACACCTATTGTCAGTCTTGGTGCGCTCCTCGAGTGATGACTATCATAATAATCATTAGTAGGTGGCACCGCGTGAACAAAGACTTTCTGCCACGCGAACGTCCTGATTTCCACGCATGGCTGATAATGCATACACACGGCGAGGCACGCTCGAAAGGAGCTTGGAAGGACACACAAGGCAAAGTGTACATTTGCGTACGCTTTTTGGGATTCCCTCTTTATTTAGATGCAGCAGCGCTTCCCCATCCACCACGAGCCGAAAATAAAATGTGGAAATGGGCACAAGTTTGGGCAAGGGCGTTTCGCAGCTGGCTCCAGAGCCGCAGAGCTTCTTTATGTTTGGGAAAGGACAACTGCGACACCATTGTCTTGAATTTTTAAGTCCTTAAGTATCCAACCATGAACATTTTTAAACACCAACTAAACAAGAAAGGAAAGCTAACTTCGGGCGGAGCCGAAGTTGATATACCCTTGCAGCTAAAACAGGATATATATCGCTAAAATCGGATATAGTTGACCGATTCTTATGGGAATATCATAATATAAGCAATAAATTACAAGACAAAATCTAAAAAAAAGCCCAAACTTCTATCTTGATGAACCCCAAAGTTGGTATTTTTACCAAATACCATTTCCGATCGTTCAGTTATATGGCAGCTATAAGATATAGTCGGCCGATCCATATGAAACTTGATAAGTCGTATTATTTTTCCAAAAATAGAATTCATAGAAAATCCCAACTTTCTAGCTCGAAAAACACTGAAGTTATGCCATTTCCGATCAATCAGTTATATGGCAGATATAGGATATAGTCGGCTGATCCTTATAAAATTTGGCATGTTGTATTATTTTGCCAAAAATAGCAATCGTACCAAATCCGAATTCTCTAGCTTTCAAAATACCGAAGTTATAGCATTTCCGATCAATCAGTTATATGGCAGCTATAAGATATAGTCGGCCGATCCTTATGAAATTTGGTAGGTCGTATGATTTTGCCAAAAATAGCATTCGTACAAAATCTGAACTCTGTAACTCTAAAAACACCAAAGTTATACCATTTCCGATCAATCAGTTATATGGCAGCTATAAGATATAGTCGGCCGATCCCGGCCGTTCCGACTTATATACTGCGTGCAAAGGAAAGAAGGGTGTGTGCAAAGTTTCAAGACGATAGCTTTAAAACTGAGAGACTAGTTTGCGTAGAAACAGACAGACGGACAGACAGACGGACAGACGGACAGACGGACATGCTTATATCAACTCAGGAGGTGATCCTGATCAAGAATATATATACTTTATAGGGTCGGAGATGTCTCCTTCACTGCGTTGCACACTTTTGACCAAAATTATAATACCCTCTGCAAGGGTATAAAAACATAAATCATGAAATTTTTTAAAGATATAAATTAAGATATTTAATTTAGGCTGTTTTCAACTAGTTTTAAGAGTTGTTTCAATATGGCATAGAAACGTATAAGATATAGGTGTTTATTCTATAATAAAGAACCAAAGATCCATTAGCCACAACTAAGTTAAAACTTGCGTATGTTCAGTTGCATGGCTCTGAATTTTGAGGAAAATAGACTCATAATGTGCTCTAAAACTTATTAATTTTTAAACTCAAATTTTGTACTAATCTTGTAATCGTAGATTGCACTAGTTTTTCAGTGACTTAGTGTCTTTTCCTAAGAAAAAATAGAGGCATTGCCGCCAAAGTGTAGTTTGCAACAAAGGCGACAAAACTACTTTTCAAAAACAACGATTTACTAATCATAAATCTGTCAATATTTTGTCTTCTGTTTAAAAAAAATGAAAACAAGAAAGGAAAGCTAACTTCGTGCGGAGCCGAAGTTGATATACCCTTGCAGTTAAAACCGGATATATATCGCAAACATCGGATTATTGGCCGATCCTTATGAGAATATCATAAAATAACCAATTTATTACAATAAAAAATCTTAAACAAAGTACCAAGCTTCCATCTTCAAAAATACCAAATTTGGTATTTTTACCAAATACCATTTCCGATCGTTCAGTTATATGGCAGCTATAAGATATAACTGACCCAAAATAGCATCTGTACGAAGTTCCAGCTTGTTATCTTCAAAAACACCAAAGTTTGTTAATTTCCGATTGTTCAGTTATATGGCAGCTATAGGATATAGTCGGCTGATCCTTATGAAATTTGGCATGTTGTATTATTGTGCCAAAAATAGCATTCGTACTAAATCCTAATTCTCTAGCTTTAAAAACACCGAAGTTATAGCATTTCCGATCAATCAGATATATGGCAGCTATATGATATAGTCGGCCGATCCTTATGAAATTTGGTAGGTCGTATGATTTTGCCAAAAGTAGCATTCGTACAAAATCTGAACTCTGTAACTCTAAAAACACAAAAGTTATACCATTTCCGATCAATCAGTTATATGGCAGCTATAAGATATAGTCGGCCGATCCCGGCCGTTCCGACTTATATACTGCGTGCAAAGGAATGAAGGGTGTGTGCCAAGTTTCAAGACGATAGCTTTAAAACTGAGAGACTAGTTCGCGTAGAAACAGACAGACAGACAGACGGACAGACGGACAGACGGACATGCTCATATCAACTCAGGAGGTGATCCTGATCAAGAATATATATACTTTATAGGGTCGGAGATGTCTCCTTCACTGCGTTGCACACTTTTGACCAAAATTATAATACCCTCTGCAAGGGTATAAAAACCTAAGGAAACTGTAAAGTTTGATTTTTGGACAAGTGGAAATGCTTGAATATGTCGGTGAAATCTTTTACACTGTATATCTCCTTTGACCAAAACTAAAAGACCCTTTGAGTATAAAAATAAAGGTCAGGCTGTGAAATAAACGTATATTTCGCGATTTTTTGATCCAAAGTCAAAGAAACATGTGTCTAAAAAAGCTAGAAGCCAAAAGGTATCTTTTGTAATTTGATTTACTTTTGATTGAATTAAATATCATGAAAATAAAAAATCCCCTTAACTGATTTAGTTGATGCTCGCATGTTCTTCATATTGACATTTTATTGGATATGTTCTCATCCCTACACTGAGAAAAGCTCATTGAAAATCACTGCCAATAAATTTCAAAAACATTCATACTAAAAACTTTAATATGAACAATTTACAAAAATGAGTGATACCCATATAAATACATTTCAACATGTATCCTGAATAAATTGATTATAGGACATTTTTTTCGGTGTACACTTTTATGAACGCTTTTTGAGCAATTAAAATTTCTCCGTGCTCTGCGTCGCATTTTGTTTATTGCAGTAGAGCTGAATGTATTTTGTAGAGCTGGATGTTTTCTGTTTTCTTTATTTTTCGTTTTTGTTTGCTGGTAAAATAAAAATTACGTATACGCCAAAGCTTTAAGTGGCGCAACATGGCGTATGGGTGATGTTGTTGCTCTGGCTGTTATATTTTGAAACACACCGGCTGCCATTTCCGCACCAAACACAGGCAAACACAGCGAATGGTGGATGCAACAACCCCCAACCTCCCGGTTTCCTTGAAAGGGCCGCGCATATCTATAAAATACGCAATTACATGTTGCCGCAGTCGCCGGTCCTTATTTCCAATCCCATTGCCGCGCCGGAGGTTGGTGGGGCCTTCTTTATGAATTCATGCACAGTCCGCCGCAGCTGCACCCACTAGCCTCACCCGGTCCTGTTGCCCTCTGCCGCCTCTTGCTGCCTCCCTGCACCCCTAGAAGAGCACACGCTTTGTTGCATCCACTCAACAGTTGCCATTAGCGAAGAGCGCAAAAGACGACCTGAGTAAGGGTTATGCGGAACTTTGTATGTATCACTGTGTATAGCCCGGCACGTAGGTTACGAGGGGCACCGCAGGGCCAAGGATTGAAAGATATCCAAGCCTCTTCTAATAATACCCCAAAACGCAGTTAAGGTCTCGTATATACTAATTTTTTGGCTCTCGGTCTTCCAATCGCAGTATTCGAAACTATTGTAATAGATACATACAAACTATTTCTTAAACTTAAAAACTTAATCTAGTAAGTTACTAGTAGTAACTTTTAACTTTTTCATAATTGGTCATGATACAATAACTATTGTATAATGGTTGTTATCGGGTATGGCTTAATTTTCACTACTATGGAAACTTTTAAACCAAATAACTTTTATTTATATTCAAACACTTGTGTTTGTGTATACAAATTCACATCTCTAAAACATGGTGATTTCTAGTTGGCGGTTTCCTTGTTACTAATTTATTTACTAATAGAGTACATTGAAAACAAATTATATTTTTTACACGAACTATATAATATTGCATCTGAGCACTGTTTCGGTCACAAAATGGCGTCCCAAAGTGCTCCCAAACTTTTAAAGTGCTCCATTGGTCCAATTGAACAGCCTGAAAGGCTTGGATGGTGCTCCTCCGCGCCATTTTCATTGTCACTGCTTTTGTTTCTGTGCAGTCAGATATAAAAAAGCAAGTGGCACACGGCCAGGGAGGAGGCAGAGCAGGGTGCCAGTGAGTTAAGTTATGTATGCCGTGCGATAAGTTAGTTTTGTATATTTTATGCGCATTTAAGCGTTTAGCATTTAGAGCTATGTTGGTTGGAGAATCAGAAAAACAGGCGTTGATGGAGTAACAGGATTTAAAGAAAAGGGCCCTCAAATAAAATAAGAAACCCTTTTGCGGAAACAAGGGCTAACCACAAGGTCACGAGAGCACATAGGTACACGACAGTTCCGGGTTATAGCATATTAAGGAAACAATAATTATAATGGTAATAACTAACTACCAAATTATCTTTGGTAAAATTACACCAAAGATAACTCTTTCCAAAAGTGCAGATTTTTTACTTCAATGACAGTTCCATCAGGATCCATCTGTATCTGATTTAATAGAGTCGATATTTGGCTACCTTTTCAAATTTTGAATACTTTACTGCGGAAATTCAGCCACAGAAAAACAAAGTCCACTTGGAAAAGCACAAAAAAAGAATTATCAATTTTCATTAACTAGTAATAAGTGCAACTCATTGTTGAACTCAAAGCTTGAACTTTTTTTGCAGCAAACGTATAGTAGTTGGTAATTTACACTTTTCCTACTCGGTTCGCAAACATTTATATCGAATCTGGGGAAAAGTCTGCAAATACGATAAATTAAAAGAGTAAAAAGAAAGCCCGAGCGGAGAGCAAGGAAGGAAAATATTAAATATACTCGAGTGCCACGCTGCGACAGGAGGATGGGGATCCCGAGTAGTACATGAAGTAATTGGAGCAATAAAACCAGAAAACCGTGTGAATAAAAATAAAGGAGCACTTCGACGACGGCAATGTACTGGGTGCAGGTTCGTGGGGGTGGGAAAGGAGTGGCAGGTCCAGGATACACCCTGCAGGTAGCGAAGTAACAGGAATCAAAATAATAAATCAGAATTGTATGACTGAGCTGCAGCAGCATCCGGAAGCTACTGTCCCTTCCTGCTCCTCCCAGCAAGGAGCTACATACACTGAGCCGAGTGGACGGGCCAAGGCTGAATCCTATCCCCATGATGGGACTCCGGGAGTGTGGCTGTGACATATTCGATACTCCGAACCCCGGAGCCCAGGCTCTCAGCCAGCGTGTTCGCGTAAGGCAATCGCCGGCCAAGGGCCCTCCTTTAGGATGGTGTTTCGCCTGGCTGCTTCCTAAGTTTCAAATATAAAAAATGGAAATAAAACAAGTGCGGGAGCTGCTATTGCTGCCAGTGCGGCATGTGGCATTTGATTTACGCTCGAAATTGCTCGAAGCTGTTAAACAGCGCAGCTAGTGAGCTAGTGTAAAGCTCGGCAGCGTCTTTGTTCTATAGTTCGCGAAACCATACCAGGATCGAGGACGCACTCTCCGAGCGGCTAATGGAGTGTGGAAATCAATGAGAGCTGAAACAAAATTTGAAATCATTTTCAAAAATATACAAAATGATGCGTGTTTGCCATGAAATCGAAATACTCCATGGGCTAAAATTACAAAGGAGAAGCCCAGCCAGTTGTCATCGGTGCCATGTCAAGAATCACATTTTCGTAATCAAAACAAATGTGCCGTCACAGAAATATTTACGTTTTAAATCACAACAATATATGTACATATGTACATTTTTGTTTTTCCCAACAGTATCGTAAACTGATTTGTCACATTACATTAATGTTACTGATTTAAGCAAACCATACTGAATGTGTTAAATTAGCACAGGCATTTAATTATACCCTTGCAGAGGGTATTATAATTTTGTCCAAAAGTGTGCAACGCAGTGAAGGAGACATCTCCGACCCTATAAAGTATATATATTCTTGATCAGGATCACCTCCTGAGTTGATATGAGCATGTCCGTCTGTCCGTCTGTCCGTCTGTCCGTCTGTCCGTCTGTCTGTCTGTCTGTTTCTACGCGAACTAGTCTCTCAGTTTTAAAGCTATCGACTTGAAACTTTGCACACACCCTTCTTTCCTTTGCACGCAGTATATAAGTCGGAACGACCGGGATCGGCCGACTATATCCTATAGCTGCCATATAACTGATTGATCGGAAATGGTATAACTTTGGTGTTTTTAGAGTTAGAGAGTTCAAATTTGACACAAGAGCATTTTTTGGCAAAACATTACGACATGCCAAATTTTATAGGGATCGGCCGACTATATCCTATAGCTGCCATATAACTGAACGATCGGAAATGACCCAACTTTCGTGTTTTTAAAGATAGAAAGGTGGAATTTAGTACAGATTCTATTTTTGGTCAGTTGATCCAACCTACCAAATTTCATAAGGATCGGCCGACTATATCCGATGTTTGCGATATATATCCGGTTTTAGCTGCAAGGGTATATCAACTTCGGCTCCGCCCGAAGTTAGCTTTGCTTTCTTGTTTTTTTTATAATATCATCTTAGGGCTTTTTAGAAAGAAATTATACATCCTAGGCATTACTTTTTTTAGTCGTTGTCTTGAAAAATGCTTTACTTACATACATATGTATGTTTATAATTTTTATGGAAGTTTAAAACCAACAAGCTTAAAATACAACAAAAAGATTTAATATTGAAATACAAATTTCTCTTCAGAAGTTTTTCCATAAAACGGCGTAATGACAACTATTATTATACATATGTACATACACACGCACTCCATATAGATTTCTATAGATACATATGTATGTATATACTTTAAGAAAATTGCCTCCCCTTGTAAATGTTTATGCGTAGTGTACAAGTGTATATTTTAGTCGTGTGAATGTATATATTTGTTAATTTGTTATTTGATTTTAATAGAGATACTAGCCACGTAAAATTAGGTAATTTAATCTGGTCAGACTTTCCCAAAAAGAATACAAGCCAAGCAACGCGATGGGTTAACTTATATTCCTCATTTGCAATCGGCAAATAAGAACCGAAAAATAATTTCCAAGTGGAAAGTGGAGGCAGCTTCCTTTTCATATCCTTGCAGAGGGTATTATAATTTAGTCCAAAAGTGTGCAACGCAGTGAAGGAGACATCTCCGACCCTATAAAGTATATACATATATTCATGATCAGGATCACCTCCTGAGTTGATATGAGCATGTCCGTCTGTCCGTTTGTTCGTCTGTCTGTTTCTACGCAAACTAGTCTCTCAGTTTTAAAGCTATCGTCTTGAAACTTTGCACACACCCTTCTTTCCTTTGCACGCAGTATATAAGTCGGAACGGCCGGGATCGGCCGACTATATCTTATAGCTGCCATATAACTGATTGATCGGAAATGGTATAACTTTGGTGTTTTTAGAGTTACAGAGTTCAGATTTTGTACGAATGCTATTTTTGGCAAAATAATAAAACATGCCGAATTTCATAAGGATCGGCCGACTATATCTTATAGCTGCCATATAACTGATTGATCGAAAATGCTATAACTTCGGTATTTTTAAAGCTAGAGAATTCGGATTTGGTACGATTGCTATTTTCGGCAAAATAATACAACATGCCAAATTTTATAAGGATCAGCCGACTATATCCTATATCTGCCATATAACTGAATGATCGGAAATGGCATAACTTCAGTGTTTTTCGAGCTAGAAAGTTGGGATTTTCTATGAATTCTATTTTTGGAAAAATAATACGACTTGTCAAGTTTCATATGGATCGGCCGACTATATCTTATAGCTGCCACATAACTGAACGATCGGAAATGGTATTTGGTAAAAATACCAACTTTGAGGTTCTTCAAGATAGAAGTTTGGGCTTTTTTTTAGATTTTGTCTTGTAATTTATTGGTTATATTATGATATTCCCATAAGAATCGGTCAACTATATCCGATTTTAGCGATATATATCCTGTTTTAGCTGCAAGGGTATATCAACTTCGGCTCCGCCCGAAGTTAGCTTTCCTTTCTTGTTATACCCTTGCAGACGGTATTATAATTTTGTCCAAAAGTGTGCAACGCTGTGAAGGAGACATCTCCGACCCTATAATAGGGTCTATAATAGTATAAAGTATATATATTGTTGATCAGGATCACCTCCTGAGTTGATATGAGCATGTCCGTCTGTCCGTCGGTCCGTCTGTCCGTCTGTCTGTCTGTCTGTTTCTACGCGAACTAGTCTCTCAGTTTTAAAGCTATCGTCTTGAAACTTTGCACACACCCTTCTTTCCTTTGCACGCAGTATATAAGTCGGAACGGCCGGGATCGGCCGACTATATCCTATAGCTGCCATATAACTGATTGATCGGAAATGGTATAACTGTGGTGTTTTTAGAGTTACAGAATTCAGATTTTGTACGGGAGCTATTTTTAGCAAAATAATAAGATCCACCAAATTTCATAAGGATCTGCCGACTATATCCTATAGCTTCCATATAACTGATTGATCGGAAATGCTATAACTTCGGTGTTTTTAAAGCTAAAGAATTCGAATTTGGTACGAATGCTATTCTTGGCAAAATAATATAACCTACCAAATTGCATAACGATCAGCCGACTATATCTTATAGCTGCCATATAACTAAACGATCGGAGATGGTATTTGGTAAAAATACCAACTTTGGTATTTTTGAAGATGGAAACTTGGTACTTTGTTTTAGGTTTTTTATTGTAATAAATTGGTTATATTATCATATTCTCATGAGGATCGGCGAATTCAATCCGATTTTGGTGATATATATCTGGTTTTAACTGCAAGGGTATATCAACTTCAGCTCCGCCCGAAGTTAGCTTTCCGTTCTTGTTTTTAATATGTATCAACTTTTATGCATGGCGTTACCACCTGACTTGTACAGCGTTTAGTTGGTTGCGCATCACCAATTCATGCTTTGAGGCTGAAATCATAGTCAACTTTCGTGTGTTTCCAAATTCACGAATTGTCGTTTATGCACACACGAATCGTCTGAAATCGTGAAATGAAAGAGTAAATTCGGCATTTCATAAACAGAGTAATAGAGAAGTAATCATCTCCGACCCAATAATGTATACATATGTACATATATATTCTTAATCAGCATCAACAGCCGAGTCGATATAGCCATGCCCGTCTGTCCGTGTGAACGCGTGGATCTAAGACACTATAGGATGGTGATCTATAGGATTTGGCAAGCAACTTCAATGCCCACGCAGCTCAAGTTTGTTTCAATATTTTTTCATGTCCCTTATATTTTTTCAGAGGAAGAGGAAAGAAGGAAGTCGCGACGGTCATGAGTGACATGCATGAAACTTATTTAAATAGCAGGGCCAAGACAAAGTTTTTTTTAAGACAAAAAAGGTCTACGGCATAAAATTAAATTATAGAATATAAATATTGCTTGGTTTTTTACTCGCAGATTCGCGATTTTTGAAAAACTTTCGGTATCATTACACATCGACAAGGAAAGCTTTTGAAGGCCCCACCGTTAGAGTATAAAAATAGAAAAAAAATTCTTAATTTAAAAATATGTCAAAGTTTATGACCAGTGGATTAATATGCGTGTCCCAAGGCTACTGCAGCCAGGAAATAGTCGAACACAATTTTTATATCATCTGTTTGGATGTAATTAAAAACCTTTGTGTCTTTCATTCACCAAACCGCTGCCAATAAAAGAGAGCAATAAAGTCATAAAACAAAATTTGTCAAATTCAATTTAATTAACTGCTTTTATAACCAGCTTTGGTTGTATTTTTATGGTCATACAAATGTTACACCAAGCAGGCAAAAAAAAAAATCACAGAATGAATCAGAAGGATCCGTCAGCTTTGAGGTTCGACGGGAAAGTCCCAAGCAACCCCAAGTCCATCGCACATCCGGTATGGCTGCCTTCAGCTCGGCCAAAAGTCTAACGTGATTTGTGGCTTCAATTAAAGCGAAAAATAAAAAATTTTTCAAAACCGCAATAAATGCCGCACAATAAAAGGAGTCTCTTGAAGAAGTACTGAAAAGGAGGCGCTCGGAACTGATATCTTTTTGGATGGGGACCTAATAGCTTTCACGCCGTCAGCTTTTTTCTTTCCAAATTTTTGTTCAATTGGGCCCCTCTGGTTGGCGTTTTTGCATACTTATCACAATCGATGTGCAAAACCCTTCTTTCTCGAGACGTTTTCGGGTAGACCAGGCGGAAAACTCGTGTTAATTCCCACACTTTCGGAAAACAAGCTACAAAACCATAGTTATGGTCTTCAAAGCTGCTGGGATTCATGCGATGGAGTTTATTCTTGAGGAGTCTTCCTCAGTGAATGCCATCTAGCTGGGCGTGTTGGCCCCGAGCTGTTTGTTGGTCATTGATTTCAAACTAATTAGCAGGATGTTACCCTCTCAGATTGGGGTCACGAGCTGACCGGGCCCAATGATTGGAGTCGGGCTTGTGGGAAGGAGTAGGTATACCACTCCTCTTTGGCAGCCTGCAGCTAAAGGTCCCTGGGTGGCACTCAGCTAGCTTCCCTGCAATTGCACCAGACACATAAATAGCCAACTGCAATAAAGTGCGAGCTGCGAGTTGCGAGCAGGAGCTCCTGCGAAGGCAACGAGAACCCAGGGACGGTCCGGGCCACCATTCAAAAACTTGATAGCAGCTTTTTTGGCATAAAATAAAAGCAAAATGTTGTAAAACGATTGCGAATCGAGATTGGAAATTACCAACAAACACTGCCTCACACACAGTATACGGTGTACGCTGTACAGTGTCTGCTATAAAGTTAGCGCACATGCAGGCCCTCTAGCATAGATGAACGTGCAAAAATTAAAACAACCCGACATGCAAACCCTCGAGATGGGGCTGGGCTGCTAGTGCCTTGGCTGAAAGGGGGTCTGGGATGGCTGACACTTTGCACATTACAATGCAATTATTTCGGGCTGCTTGAACAGCACCCGACCACCAGTGCATGACGGGCACTGATTGGCACTGTTGTGAAGTAGCAGCCTTCCCCAGCTCCGGACTCCGGAGCGGCCGACCCAAGAACCACATACGCAGGCGAGGGGTTAACGATCGCTAAGGCAGCAAAACGGGCGCCCTCCTCCGGCCTGAGAGCTAAAAACTTGCAGAAAACACGATAGTACCAGCTACAAGCTACCTTTCCGCCCTCTGCACTTTGAACTTGACTGACTGACTGACGTGCTAGAGAGCGGACCTACTTTGGCATCGCGTGCCTGAAATAATTTTCGGAAAATGTCTCGTTAATGTTTCTATTAACGGATTAGAGAGCGCAGCGAACGTTGGCCACGTCAATCAGCAAGAAGAGACCCTTTCCCAGCACCAAGGACCACCAGGGTGCTGTGGACTTACGGCAGTCAGGCAGTCACGCTGCGGGGATTTGGATTCTTTTTTGCTGCCATTCGTTTTTTCTGGCTTTCTCAGCTTCAGTCACACTCTGCAAGGTGCAGGCTTATTTTGGTTGTTAGCACATTGACACGTTTTTGCATAAATTTGCATTCAAATATGGCCAGGCCTAAGAACATGCAGGAGGGTTAAGATATCCGTGTCCAATGGCAGGCTGTTCGACTGAGGACCGAAGAAGTAACGATTTAGCTATTTGAATAAGTGCCATTAGCACAAATTACTAATATTGAGCTTACCACAACGGTCCAATGCTTTCCAGGCTCGTATGTGACAACTGATCACGTCTTCCGTAGGAGACTTCCATGAAATGTGGGCCAAAAAAGCGTAACAACTGGGCCTGAACGAGATTTGAGCGACAAGCGTACAGAAACGGACGTGGAATGGAAACATTTGCATACTCTTTGGCAGTTTTAAATTATTCAAAGAAAGAGCACAGAAGCCGGACAAAAAGGGCAGGTCAAATGGAAGCTGGTAGTCATGAGTTGGGCGCCGGGTCAAAAGCCGCTAGTTCCAGCCACCCCACCCGATGGGAGGCACAATTAAGCTGCACTCAAATTGCTCTCTGGCTGCCGCTCTCATCTGTCGCTTCGTTTCGTTAAAGCTTATGCGCTAGTAAATATGCAACAAGATTTTTATTTAAATGCCACTCCATTTTTAAATCAAATCCCGACACCACGCAGCCAGGCCATCCTCAGAGTTCCTCTGAGCCCCTCTCACCCACAGCCTCTTCGTATTTTGCCGCTTCTCCCCTGCTGTTCCCCGTCCCGGCCCCTGTCCCTGTCCCAGCGCTTTTAATTTTCATCTTGTTTACTTTAACGTCATTTTCAACTCTTCGGTGTTTTCTTGAGCACTTTTCGCGCGCCCTTTAGCCCCGTTGTACCCCGGAAAGCCATTGTCCCATCCGGGCCCTCGTCAGAGCCGCTCGTGTGTGTCCTGTTCGTCTTTCTTGTCCTCCAGCATACGGTGGATCCTTCGCCTTGGCTGGCTCCTTACGTCGCTCGTGGAGTGGCACTCATCCGCACTTTTAAGCCCTACTGAATTCCTTTTATCCCTAAAATAAATATCTTCATCCACGGCATGGCTACCGCCGAACACCCACCAGCGCACGGCTTTTCCAGAGTCCTTCCAGTCACCGGGGAGCACAAAAGCCGACATTGTCTGCCCGCATATTGCCACCTCTTCAGGCGCAGCTCAGCTGGCTGCACTCCATCATCTGCTTCATCCTTGAGCTCTCTAAAAGATTTTTAATAGAGTTCTCCGGCGACAATTTCGATTGTCTTTGCGTGTGAACCGTGTGGAAATTAAGCATGGAGTGAACGATTTTGGAGATAAGTGGACACTACTAGGTTGTCCCAGTGGACTCCCTTAGCAGCCTTCTGGAGACCCCACAATTTTCGCAATCAGCTATGGTCGTTGCCTCATTCTTTTTCTTTGCCAAGGACAGGAACATCTTTTCTTCTTATTAATCCTTTTTCCCATCATACATTACACGTAAAAACGACCTTATAATGAAGACAATTCGCAATGGCACCAACTGGGGGTTCATTCGAATTGACTTGATTTTGGTTCTAGTTGTCTTCTGGGGAATCAGGAGAGCACAAAATGCCAATGAAGAAACAAAGCGAAATAAGCACTGTGCAGTACAAATCAAATGAACCGCAAAACTGAATGAAGTCAACAAAGGACGCCAGCTCCGGACAATTGGGTTGGAAGAACTGGAGACCGGGGGCTGGAGGTTGGGTTGTTCAAACGGTCGAGTGAGAGTGACAAATAAATTGGCGAGTCCCATGGGAAGCACGCCCGGGGGCCGGAGCAGTTGCAATCGATGGACGGGGGTGCTGGATTGTCAAATGCTCACTTTTCATTGTCCTTGTGCTCGGGTGTGTGGGTGTTACGAGACTGGTAAGCATATAAGTTGAAATATTCCGATTGAGTGACTTTCATTATTCGAAAAACAACTGAAACAACAGAAACAAAGTGCATATTTTGTAGAAATAAAACAATGACATCGATTTTACTTCATTTAAATACAGAGCTATAATGCATTTGCCTACAAGTACAGGGGCTATCTCACAACACAATCACACTTTGTCTACCGAGTACATTTCCAATTTTAAATGATTTCGCAACAGTTTCTTGTCGGAGGTTTTGGAGTTAGGTGACCACACAAAACAATCATGGCACCTTTAAATGCTCTAAATGGTCTCTTAAACTCTTTAAAGATGCATCTCTAAGTCCATTATTGAAAAGCTAGAATATTGTCGTTCGCCATCAAAGAATTTATACTCACGCAGTCTAATTAAAGGACTTAAAATGCAATCTGCATGTTGCTTTATTGTTCAGTGGATGCCGCAAGGACGTCAGGACCATGAGGCTTGGGATTCTTGGGGATGGGGAGAGAGCAGTGATGCTTGCTGTGATTTAATTAATTTCAATGCAAAACGTCAACTGTGAAACCGGAACCCAAGCTCAAAACCTAAACCCCCAGAGCCCAGACCAGGAGCCAGTTAAACTTGACACCAAACCAACCCGTGCTCTGGAAAAGGGAGATTGCAGAACAGCGGGAATTATGGAGGAAAACGAGAAAGCTGGCTGGGGAAATGACAGTTTCGAAGGCTACACCGGACCATACAAGAACTGAACTGGAAAATTAAATTCAGAGTAATTTTTTTGGGTGACTGCTTTAAAATGTTATGCAGAAACTAACTGGTGTCTATCCATACTACACCTTAAAGCTTCATGCCTTCGACCGGAAAGGGCTGAAACCCATTTATCCGCTACATTGCGTTCTGACTTTAATTAGCATTTTGTAAGGACAAAGAGAAAATGAATGGATGGTTTCTGGGCATTGGTCCGTAGTCCTAAATAAGTCACTAAAGTACATACATTTACAATTCTAGCTTTAAGAAAGACAGCAAGGACTCATAAATTTAAATTTTTATATATAATAAATAGAGTATGTACCTAAATACTGTTTAAAATTTTACTGGTACATGGCATCTAAGATGTACGGTTTCATTCTTCTTGGGCTTCTTGAGTGGAAATGGAAGAGGACTCTACGGTACCGGGTATCACTGTAGACGACAGTCTAAGGGTGACGAAGCAAGCAAGCCGGTACTCCCTTCTTTTATCCAAAACCTTTCTTTCCATGAAAAATGTTTCATTTAACTAGCCTTTGAAACTATAGATTAAAAATAAATGTTTTTGCATACTTCTTTGTAGTTGTTTTAAGTTTTGGAACTAACGACTAAAGAAATAATCCGAAGTCAAAAAGTCAACGAAAGTCGTCCTTCATATTTGGATGAATTATGATTTGTAGTTATAAAAACTTTTCTGAGCTGTGTCACAGCAATATTTAATTTTTGAGAGCGAAAGGGACGTGGAAAATGTTGATAAAACTACGTGCCAAATATGATAGTTTTGTCATAGTCTCCGAAACGCACGCGTTTAAAAATAAAACAAGTAGGCCGATTTGGCAAAATTTTGTACCAGATGTATGTATATCTTTATATCTTTTATATTTTTTTTATCTTTAATAAAAGTTTTAAAACAAACCTAAACGGTTTGTGTGGTCTACACGCAAAATCTTATAGCTTTAATGGAATCTAAAATCCATGGTTTCATTCTTCTTGGGCTTCTTGAGCACGACGAGGATTCTACGGTGCCGGGTATCACTTGTGGACGGACAGTCTACGGGTGACGAAGCAAGCAAGCCTTAGCGTGCGCGTGAAGACGCTATATATAGGCAAAGAATTAAACATTTTCTCTGATTGAATGATATACCGAGATTTACCGAGAACTAATTAGATCATTTTTGTCAAAACATTTGCCGAAAGTCTATTAGTTTGGAAGAAATTTGCGTAATGTGATTTTTTTACCTTTGCAGAGGGTATAAAAAAAACTAAATTATAATTTGGTGAAAAATATTTGAGGAGACATCTCTGGCCCTATAAAGTATATCGGCCGTTCATATCGTATAGCTGAAAAATAATTTAACGTACGGAAATGGTATTTCGGATTCGGAAAAGTTCGAAAACATTGGCATTTTTGAATCGGCTAACTATATCCGATATTTGCGATATATATTTTTAGCTTTCCTTTCTTTTTATATAAGTCAGAAAGGCCGAGATTGATTGATCGAAAATGCTATAACTTTGGTGTTTTTCGGTCGAATGCCGAAAAATAATACGACATACCAAACACACAACTTAACGATCGGAACTGGTATTTGGTATATTAACATTGGTGTTCATGAAGATAGGTTGGGACATTTTTTAAGTGTTTTTATAGTAATAAATTGTTTATAGTATGATATTATTATGTTATATTATGATCGGCCAATCATATCGCATTTTATCGATATATGTATATCCGGTTATATATCCGAAAAAATAAAATCTAAATTTAAAAAATATATACAAATTGTAAGAAAAAACAAGAATTCGGGCGGATCCGAAGTTGATATACCCTTGCAGTTATGATGGAATATAAATCGTTATGAGAATTGTAATTCTCATTTAAAACGTAATTCTCAAAACTAATTTATTGAATACATATGTACATAATTCCCGTCCCAAGCTTTTATCTTTCCGTCATATTGATTTTTATCGTCTATATCGGATATTTTGGGCTTGGCTTGCGGGCTTGTCACCGTTATTTTACCTCGTGAAGAGGTTTTTTTTTATTTGATAAAAAGTGGAAAAAAATAATTTTAAATACGCTACATCCAATTTTAGAAAATATTAGACCGTTTTCATTTTTTGTAGAAATTGGCAATTATCTCATTTTCCAATAAAATTTAATTTCTAATGTGTTTCTATTTCAGGTAAGTACTGCAGTTACTAATCGAAATATGCTTCAAGTAAGTGAAATTTGAAAACAAGAATTAATTGTCGTTTTAGTAAGGCAAGGCATTAAGTAATAAGACAGTAAAATAGTACAGTAAATTGTATATATTTGTCCCGATCCTCTATATGTATATAGTTGGCTGGCCCTTATGAGAATCTGATAATAAAAACAAGAAAGGAAAGCTAACTTCGGGCGGAGCCGAAGTTGATATACCCTTGCAGTTAAAACCGGATATATATCGCAAACATCGGATTAAATTGGCCGATCCTTATGAGAATATAATAATATAACCAATTTATTACAATAAAAAATCTAAAACAACGTACCAAGCTTCCATCTTCAAAAATACCAAAGTTGGTAACGGACCATCGGACCATTTCCGATCGTTCAGTTATATGGCAGCTATAAGATATAGTGGACCGATCGTTATACAATTTGGTAGGTTATATTAACTGACCAAAAATAGAATCTGTACTTAGTTCCAGCTTTTTATCTTCAAAAACACCAAAGTTGGGTAATTTCCGATTGTTCAGTTATATGGCAGCTATAGGATAAAGTCCTTATAAAATTTGGTAGGTCGTATTATTATTTTAATACGTATTACAAAAATAGCATTCGTACAAAATCTGAACTCTGTAACTCTAAAAACACCAAAGTTATACCATTTCCGATCAATCAGTTATATAGCAGCTATAGGATATAGTCGGCCGATCCCGTTCCGACTTATATACTGCGTGCAAAGGAAAGAAGGGTGTGTGCAAAGTTTCAAGTCGATAGCTTTAAAACTGAGAGACTAGTTCGTTTAGACACAGACAAGAATATATATCAAGAATATATATTCTTTATGGGGTCGGAGATGTCTCATTTACTACGTTGCACACTTATGGACAAAATTAAATACCTTTTTTGTAGACTTTTTTCCTTTGACCAAAAAAATAACTGTAACTCCTGAATAATATTGGGAAGAATCTGAGATTTCGATTATAATTACAAAGCCCTTTGGCTAAACTCAATTTCCGACAAATGTTCAACTCGAAGGTGTTCTCAAGCCAGGATTTGAAAGTCAAAAGTTACAGAAACCTAAACTTGGTGCATTAAAAAGTGCCCAACCCTCGCAGACACGCGACTTTTGTCGAAATTCGACAAAAGCCAAAACCGTAACAAATCGGTCGGAGATGTCTCATTTACTACGTTGCACACTTATGGACAAAATTAAATACCTTTTTTGTAGACTTTTTTCCTTTGACCAAAAAAATAACTGTAACTCCTGAATAATATTGGGAAGAATCTGAGATTTCGATTATAATTACAAAGCCCTTTGGCTAAACTCAATTTCCGACAAATGTTCAACTCGAAGGTGTTCTCAAGCCAGGATTTGAAAGTCAAAAGTTACAGAAACCTAAACTTGGTGCATTAAAAAGTGCCCAACCCTCGCAGACACGCGACTTTTGTCGAAATTCGACAAAAGCCAAAACCGTAACAAATCGCACTTAAATTTACCTGCCAAGGGGGAACTGAAGGAGAATCGTACGTATGAACAAGACCAACCACCAAAAAGGATGCGATAATTTATTGCGTTTCATTTGGTCGCTCGACCTCTCCGGAGCTATTGTAAATTCTAATTTAAATTGCGTAGCGTGCCAGTAGCAATGAGCGGAGCAGAGCGGAATCAGGACTGGCAGGGGAAGGACAGTCTTACAAACAATAAAGAATATACTTTTATTTATGTCGTTAATTTGCAGAGCGTGCAGAACTCCACAGCCACAACCTATGCTTGCTCATTTCGAATTCATTTTCCTGCAGTGCTCAGCCCTCAGTCCTCAGTCTTCCATGAATACCAAAAAAGAGCACCGAGTGCAATTGCCCCATGCAAGAATTTTTCAAATGTTTTACACACAAAAATGTTTAGTCCCTGTTTTTTGTTGCGTACAATTAGTTTGACAACAACAATAACAATCGCACGGTGAGTGGCAAACTGCAGTCACATAAAACAAAGGACAATGACAATTGAAGCAGGGAACGACTTCGAGGACGAGGACGAAAACGAGCCATGCCACACCACCAAAGGTGACTTTTACATGCTTAGTGTTGCTGTTGTGATTGTCGCTGGTTTGTCACACACAACAAGAAGCAACAAAAACACGTGCAAGCGGAAGGGGAAACGGGTAAAGGGTGAAGGGTGACGAATTTAACCCCACAGTCGCGTCCCTCAGCGGTAATCTTCGCTTTGTCATGCCCTCGATCCTGTTTTTGTTTTCGCATTTCTATTTAATTGCGAGCTTAATTCTAGTTCTGTGCAGCACCAGGGTGTGAAAAGGGCAAAAAGAACACCCCACTCCAAGAAACACCTCACTCCTCCCAAAAACTTAAATTTCTCCCCGAACTGTATAGTTTTTAGGCTGAAAAGAAACGTTTTTCGTCAAAAAAGGGAAAGGAATGATAAGCAGATAAACGTCAGCAGGATGTCCATAAATTCGTGTGCTTTTTTTTTTTTTATTAAAAAAAAAATTTTAATAAATTTTGATTATTAAATAATAAATAATTAATTAATAAATAAATTAAATAAATTATAAATTAATAATTTAAATATGCTCAAATTGTACTACATAGCAACCAATATTTAAGCCTTAGAATTAGTTAATTAGGATTACCCGTCGAGGAGAAGTGGCATCGAGGGATAGCCTAAACGTATTCCAATTATTTTAATGTAATCTCTTCTCTCATGGATAAATAGTTAATCGATTCGTTGGTTTTTGGATTAGAGCTTATTTTTGCATATGAAAAGACTTCATAAAAACAGTCTTGTATGAATAATAAATACTAAGGTGATTAAGAAAAATATATAACGAACGAAATTTTGGACAATTTTCAAACTTATTTTTAAAATAATTTTTTTTTATTGAAATATTAAAACTAATTATTATTTAAATATTGTAAATCCTGTGTTTAACAAAGAAAGTATTCCGATTGCTTGAGACAAAAATTTACAGAAGAACCAGTAATAACTTAGAAAACGCCTTTTTAGTTATTCTACCTGATCTCCTTGCCTTACAATATATTTAATTAGGATTGGGTTTGAAGTTTTTAACAATATACCTCTGAAATAACGGCTTAAATTTAGGATAAGCCGTTTATATCGTAATTTCGTGCCATCTCTTTTATAACTTTTTGAATAAGCCATATACCCTACAATCTGTAACATATTTAAATTGCCTCAAACGACAACTTCCATGCCGTTACCTTGTGACTAAGCTGAACGGTCAGATGAAACGGGTTGTGCTCGTTCACTCTCCATCTGTTGCAATAACAGAACTTTTCTAATCAACATATCGGTCGCACAATGGCTGCTCAGTCCCCCGGCCCAGGAGCTGATGCCATGTAAGTCTAATAAAATGATGTCCTGCAGATATTTGCAGACACTCGTCACGAACCGATGTGAGAGTCTGGTGCAGTCCCGGAGTCGGGCAAATGAATGGCTAATGTCCGAGGTGACAATGGAAGCGAAGAGCATTAAGAAGCTAAGCCGTGCTGGCGGCGATGGATGGTGGTAGACGTAAGTGGGGACTGTCAAGGCAAACGAATGAAAGCCGTAGTGGGAAAATTGTATGGTATGGTATGGTGGGCCCTTTGGAGGGATTGTGGCGGATGAAGAAATCGGGGGCGTGAAGTTGACAAATCAAGCGGAGTAAGGAGGACCACCTCCACTTCGGCTCCGTTCGAATGAAAACGTATTTATTTTAAAAGCAAACGAACAGCACCCCGCAACCAGGATAGGACAGGAAAGGACAGAAAAATGATTGTATCGCCATTTCTGTCCGTACATGTGCCGGAGATTGTATCCGCCTTGTCTCCGTCCGCCAGAGTATTCGCATCGCGCTCATGGAACAAATGCAAATCTGCATTTGCGATGGCTGTCTAACTAGTTACCTATTGGCAGGACACACGCAGCACACCCACGCCCCTCGGTGTAAGGCCCTTTGGTTGTGTAGCTGTTGGCAATTTTATTGACAACCCAGCCATCGTCGGGGTGGCCGGCCCTTTTCTCATTGCTCCACCAACTGATGCTGATGCTAATGCTGACTGGAGGGTTTGGTTGCATTTTGTGACAATGTTTATTTAGATTTTGCTGCTGCCAATTGCTGACATTGCAATTTCTATTCCTCCCGGGCACACACTCCCGCACATAGGTAAACACTCTTTCGCAAATCCACACAGCTGCAATGTGCTACGTGTGCAGTGTGCAGCGTTGCATTTCATTACACACTTGCAGAAAACTCCGAGCGCTTTGTCCTTGATAGGGCTCTGGGTCGAGAACGCGGAGGCTGGGAAGACTCATAGGAAGTGGGCTTCCTTGAACACTGCATATGTGATATGCGAACTCCCCGGCAAGCGTCTTTAAGTGCCTGTGCGTCTGCCTGCGGCACGATATCCCTTTCCTGTGTATCTGCTCACATCAGATCCTTTCCGTACACAATTATCGGTGTTTTCCTTTTCGGCATTTTAATTTCAAATGCTTAATTGGATTTAAGTACTCTAGGAAACCAGAACAGGCCAGAAACCGAAGAGCATAGTACGAGAGCACTCCGGATTGTTGGAGCCAGCAGGCTGTGATTTCACCCATCACTTCCCAGCACAAATTATTAAAAGAGCGAAAAGTTGGCACTCAAGGGAGTCGAATTGTGCTTACCCTTTTAATAATTGAAGGAGTTTTTATCGGTTTCAATGCGAATAAACAAAATGTTTACACATGAAAACACAACTATACTCTTGCCAATCATACTTATCACATGAAGCTTAGAAGGCATTACTTTTAAAGTTAGCAGAGGCGTATTCCTTGATGTAAAGTGGGTCTATATCGATCAATACCAGGAGATACAATTATGTTAGATACTAATTTGTCGACCATGCATTGTTTTCATATTCACTTCCAGCAGTTGCTAATCAAACGACGAGTCATAATTTTGAGGCAGCTCACAATGGGCCACGGTTTGAGTGCAATTTTTTCAGCTGCGGTGGATTTACAGCTCCCATTTCGAATTGATTGGTGCTGCTGCATGGGTGGCCCGTAATTGAAGCTCCACTACCGATTTTGTTGCAATTACTCGCACCAAATGTTTTTCAGCTGCGAGCTCTGTCTATTCACTCTGGCTGGGCGAAAGAGTTTGTGCAATTAGTGTCAATTAGTGTAGGTTTTCAGTTATTGCACTAACTGTTTGTGCAGTTGGTAAGTGCACAATGAATGAGTAAATGAATGTAGCTCCCCGGCCAATCGTTGATTTCTGTAAACTGGATGTAGGCCCGGCGATCGCAGTGTTCGTTATTATATCGATTTCCGCTGAATTTTGGTTTGGGCTTCGTTCGAAACTATTTTCGCCGTTTATGGTAATTTCTCAAAATTAATATACCTCTTCGGCTAGGAGGTAGGAGGCACTCCCCCAGTGCACTCATTATACACGCAGGAAGCATCCTGTACAGCTGACGCAGGAAGGAGTGGTAAGAAATCGCATTATTGCCATCTCTCCAAGCCGTTGGATGGGAATTGCGCAAAATATGAGTGGCAGGACTCGCCCCTTGTACTGAGTCACTTCACCATTTGCCACGCAATTTGAAAACTTGCCAAGCCCAGGGTGGGGACGAAACCTGGGCCAGGCTGAGGACAACAGCAAGGATATTTTGCAAACAAATAATAAAAATCCAATTTTACATTTAATCACGCGCTCAGTCAAACAAAAAGGATAAGACTGAAAAGGGCAGGAATAAACTTTCGACAACAGCTGGAGTGATGTGGCCAGGAGGAAGAAGCTTGAGCTTCAACCCTCCTGGCAACCTTCGTTCAGGAGCCGCTGCCGAGCGCAAGGAACAGGGACTTTAGGTGTCCCGAATATTTTCTTTAATTTATTGCATTTTCTACGCTAAAACGCTTGGCAGCTTTGGCTGCTCCGAATATTAGGCAGGTCTACCTAGCGGAACTGAGACCCCGAATCACAAATCCTTCACCCCTCCCATTATTACACATTTTCAAAGCGTTCCCGAAGGGGTGCAGATCGCCTCACGGAGGCTTGCGACGCACCACCCTACCTTCGCCGGGACACAAAAAAATTTCATTTTTCAGCATTGCAATTTGTGCGCGTAATTTTTCGTACATGTCGCACATAATTCATTCCCAGGGCTGTGATGTCGCCTGCGACATATGGATTAAGTGCCGTGAAATGCTTTTCTTTATGCAGTCTCTGCTCCCCTCCCATCTACACTGGTAAAAAATTAATGCTGAAGTGTTATGTGACCCGCAGGCCGGCGTAGCACCGTCCTTATGCCTCCGATCTGACGTGGGATTCGCGCTTTCTTTGCATTAGCGGCATTTGCACCAAGTGCCAGAGGGTGCAAGTGAGACTATGTTTAAAGAAGCTTAAAATTAATTTTTGTGAAAACTTTTTCGCCTATAAGACGTCGCTCCAATCGAATAGGTGTTCCGGCTACCCTGCACTTCCGAACATGTTCCATGACGGCCATGCAAATGTCATCACAGTCTGTTGAATGAGTGACTGACGTCACAAAAAGAAATCATGGTGCACATGATAATGACAATGATGGCTCTGCATGGAGAGGACCGCTCCACCTTTCACCCACTCCCATTGACCACCCCACGCCTCGCCAGAAGCTGTCTCTTGGTGTGACAACAGTTCGTGAGGGCCGGGCTGTGGCGGGCTGGGCGGAAAAATCATGTGTGATGACTGTGAATGGAAATAGACAGACTGAGCAGACTGGGCAGATCCAGGCGAAAGAGCATCTGAAGCCAAGCAAACGAGACAGGGAATTTACTTTTTACTGTCAGTCCCATTCGCAGCCCAGTTCCGGCTCCGGACCCAGCCCCAACCTCGTCCCGCACACGGGTCCCGGCGACAGTTGTACAAGAAATACAAATTTGCAAAATAAGCAGAGGACCAGGCCCGAACAGACCATTGTGAGATAAATGACGACATGCTAAGGGAAGTGTCAACTGATTACGCTGAGCTAGGCAGGCGTAAAAAACACGACGACGACTCGACTTTGGTTCGACTGCTGCACGTGACGTATACGCCTCGTTGTATGATGATCGACGGGTTGCTGGGGGCGGCAGAGGGCCAGGCTGGCGAGAAAGTCGCAATAAAACAATATAAAAAGAAGTTATGAATAAATAATGGGAAAAGTAGTATCAGATACAATTTCAATAAAAAAAGGAAATATTTAATGTGTGCTTCGTCATCTGTTTGTGATTTATATTATTTTAATATTGGGCTGAAAGACATCTGAAAATCACCCGCGTGATTTCAGAAGTATTTATTCCTACGAACAAGAAGGTCGATTTTTCTTTCCATTATTGGAACATTTGTTAGCAGATTTCTGACTCGGATCTTGTCCGTCTTCCCCCTACCTTTGATTCCGCTTACTTGCCATACTTCTGCAAAATTTAATTAATTTTCACGCCATTTCCGCAGTGCCCACTTTGAAAGGATTCTCCCGCCAGCACAGAAATTTCTCATTAGCAGAGGCTCACTAGGAATAAAAATCTTTGAAAGTCGCTCTAATGAAATATTTGCTCGCCACTTGTGTCACTCGCGCATCCATTTGTCCAGGCGGTAAGCAGTGAGAAAAGAGTGAATCGGAAAGCCGGAAGTGGTGTTGACTGGAGCCGGTTCTCGCTCCAACCCAGTGCTGTAGCGTAATTAATCTTAATTAAATTTTACCTGGCTTCCGCAGCAAACTAAAATGAATTAGTTCAGTTTACTCTGCCGAGAAAAAAATCTCCTGCAAAACTCCCCAAGCTGGGCAAAACAATTTCAACTGAAACTTTAGTGGTATCCCAATATTGATTTCATCCATTCTCTGAATACCCGATATCATGGCTTAATAAAAAAATAATTAAATATAATCCACATTCAAATTATTTGGAGTTATGGGCTTTTATTAGCAAGAATGAAAAGAAACATTTCAATGTAAATAAATACCCAATCTGGATTTGATAATTCTGGCCACCTGTATTTGTATTAATTTACACAGGAAATGCCTCAAACCAGCTGCAATAAGTTGGAGAGCGGGCAAACGGATTCGGGCTTTCAGTTTGAAATGTCAGCGCCAATGCCATGCGGCTGCCATTCTGGTTTCTCTGGGTGGCATCTGGCCTTGTCAGAGGGCAGTTCTTGAAGGAAACCACCATCACCTCCATCTACAGGGCCAGGGATACCTTCCACGGCGAAGTGATTGAGGAGCCCTACATGATGGCCCTGTACTTCCGGAGTCGCACCCGTGGCTGGTTCTGCGTCGGCTCGATCATCGATCCTCGGTGGATAATCACCGCAGCCCACTGCACCAACGGCAGTCGGACAGTCCAGCTGGAAAGGCTGCTGCCACGATTGCGGCTTACCCTGACTCAGCGGAACATCTTTCAGCATCCCGGCTTCAATGCGAGGCTAAACCACGATGTGGCCCTCATCCGGGTACTGCAGCTGCGCCTCTCTCCGTTGCTCAACCAGGTGAAGCTCCCGGCCATGAGTTCCAGGGCAAACCTGTTTGTGGGTGCCACAACCTGGGGCTTCGAGTGGCCGAGGGACAAAGGCACCAGGGGCACGGAGCTGGTGGTCATGAAGAATGAGGACTGCATCCGCGCCGGCTACAGCAGGAAGGTCGTGATCGACAGCACACTGTGTGTTGATGTTCCGCCGGGGGAATCTGTGTGCGTCGTGGACGATGGAGGTGCCTTGCTCCACAACCCCAGTAGAACCTTGATCGGAGTGGTCTCCTTTGCTAGTGCCGGCGGATGTCTGGCGGGCGAGCCCGAAGGATTCTCCCGCGTCACCAGCTACATGACCTGGATAAGTCAAGTAACGGGAATAGAGAGAGACTGATATTAAGTAAAAGAGTTTGTTTGGCATGGGCCATTCCTTTAGTGTTCCCTTGTTGTGCCAAATTTTAATCAAAACAAACACATGTTGCATAAATATTCCGCATTCCTAAATTCAAGACCGTTTGCCCCAAGTTATGAGCTTCAAATTAAATTTTCCACCAGTGTTGCTATCTTGGTTTATGAAGTGTTGCACAAATATCTGCAGATACCACCAAATAAAAGCACGTTAAGTCAAAACATCAGCGCAGGATGCTGCATCAGCAGGACGGAATCGCGAGGAACGAAAACAAAGGAGTGCAAAAGAAGAGTCCTCTTTGCGTGCGAACATGCAAAGGGAATTTTGTCCATTTTCGAGTGCTGTATCTGTGCTTGTGCCACATGTGGTACGCGGATTATTCCTTCGGCGCGTTCTTGCCCTGAAAAAACACAGCTCCCACCTCCCCGTGTGTCCTGTTGTTTTCCAAGGCTACTTTACTCTTCGCTTTCCATTTGCGCTTTTCTATTTTTTGTTTTTCTTGGCACACATGCTTTCTCCATGTCGCAGTAGTGGCGGGGTTGTTGCCGCAATTGTTGCAATTTAAAACCATTCCCCGTACTTTCTACTTCTAGAAATATTTTCCGACATTATGAACTTGGAACTGAAACTTAAGGGAATATTCAGTCTATAGAAGCAAATCTCAAGCGGTTTAAAATGCATAAAATTGTTTATTCATATTTTAAGAGTAGGAATAATGAGTTCAAAATATTCTGTATATTATAAGTAAATATATTACTCTAAAAAATATTACTATTTTGTACGATTCTCTCCAATTTTTAGACTAGACCACCTTAGGGGGGAATCTCTAAAACCATTTAATAGATCCAAGTGATCCTTGTCGCTATAAGGACGCGCATAGCTGGACTTAATTTGTTATGTTTTAAAACCTAATGAAGCATCCACAAGCTATAAAAAAGAGTTGAACGCGAAACCCAACAGAAAGACACCCACAACAACCTGCAATCATATTCGCATAAAATGCTTCGCTTACACAAATGTTTCAAAAGCTAAAGCAACAAGCCAGGGAGCAGCAATAAATCCGAACGAAATCCTCGAACAATTACATGAAAAGGACGGCACACGAAGCGGCCATAGAAACAGGAGCACAACGGGATTGAAAAAGTCAAACTGCAAGCGCAGCAAAGCAAATACCGAGGAATCGTAGCACAATTAACAAAGGCGAAAGGGGGAGGACTAATACGTCGGAAAGCGAGACAGGCAGAGGCGTGCGTTTATGCCGGGGGGTATGCTTCATTTAACGAGCTTTTGATATGCAGCTCAAGAGCGGCAGCGGCAATGGAGTGAGACCGAGACTGAGAGTGAGAGTGGGCCTGGGAGTGGGAGTGGGACCTCTAGTGGCTATACGAATTTTTTGCGCACCACTGGCATGCGAAAAGTATTCTGGGAATAGCTTACACATGGCACCAGAATTCTGAAAAAGGGGCGGGCGCCCTGCCGCAGAAAGTATGCAACAATCATCTGCTCTCTTCCGTGCCCCCATCTCTATTGACCACACTGACCTGCCACTCCTGCTCGTCTAAGAGGAGGTATTTTTTCATTCAGCATATTTTTCGCCGAATTCGACTGCCATTTATGACCGCTGACTTCACACACACATACTACTCCGCCGGCAACTTTGGCCCCACCCGGCCTCCTTTGGCTATATTGCGGAGAATATTTTATATGCGTTGCATTGCCGGGGAATCCTTGGCCTGCCTTTGGTCGGTTTTATTGCCGTTGCAGATGATGGACATTTGGCGTTTGCGATTGCCGACTTCCCTCCTGCCCGTCCACCCTGCTCTGACGAACTGATTGGAAGTCAGCGATTTCCTTTCCTTTGCGCTGTTTGCCTTTCCCGAATTGGTCCCTTCCCCGTTTCTTGCCATGTCCTGACAGCGGGCACTTCACTAACAGCTCCGATTGTAGAGCGCGCGGGGGGAGGGGCAGCAGGGTGGTGGGTTGCGTGGTTGGCATCTTGAACTGCCCAGTTGGCACTGACGAATTTTCTTGTACTGCTGATGCAGCAATCGGAAGGAAAAGGCTCTGTACGCTTCCGAGCAGGACGCAGTACTTCTCCATTTAAACGCCCGGGCATGTCCCGAAATATGTCTGAACCGCGATTAGGCCCTGTACTGAAGCTGGGTTTGGGTAACGCATTAGAAAGCTGAAAGTACTAAATATTAAATGCGAGTTTTCAGCTCATCACCCTCTAGACCCCATCATTTCTCTCCATGCGCCTCCTCCGACACTACCGAAAATGACATTCCAAAGCTAAACCAAACACATTTTACGCCCACAACATTTTCGCGTATTTTAATGAGTATTTTCGTGGCTGCCGTTGGAGCTAGGAGGTACGTGGAGGTCCTGTGCGGGGAGTTGCTGGTGGGGACAGTGTGCAAATTATGCATATGGCCGTGACGACACATGGGTCGAATGTGCGATAAAAGCCCCCGGGCGTTTCGAGTGCGGTGAGGCTGGCCGCAACCCACTGTCCACTGTGGGGCATGGGGACGGAGTGGAGCTCCCGGGGTCTCCGGGCTACAGCATCATCTCATTAACAATCAGGCGAAGCGGCCGGGAAGGGCTGGGCTGCCTAGATGTCGGTCCCTGTTTGTGTCGGTTCACATTTCAAACACGACTAGGCCCTGCCTTTCGCGGATCCTGCTGTGCCACCATTATTTAAATTCAAGCTAGTAGTGACTGAGTGTCGCAATTACAGATACCGGGTACTTTTATAAAAAGGGGTCTCCTTGAACACATATGTATATAGAGAGTAGACTGAAATAGCCTGAAGCATCCCAATAGAAAAAAGTCTGTTTGATGGACTGCAATTCGTTCATTTTTGACTCTCCATTGAAGCTTTTCTAAAAAAGCGAATATTGCCCTTGTTAGTCTGCAGGTACTCGGTACATAGGCGATAACGACCGGGTAATGATGAAGTTTTACTCAAACTCCTATGGACCGAAACTGGCGATTGACGCTGCATCCTGCAAACCATCGAACTTTTGCAGGTGTTGACCAAAATTGGTTACGCGTTTGGGTCAACAGATGCCAAAGCCCCGAGGCAGGAAACCGGGTGGGAAGGTGCGATGGTTTGTGGACAGGACAACAGATTGAAGTCCCAATGGGCGGAGAGTATTGAAAACACTGAGTGTTAGCAGCCAAGACAGTTTCACTTGAATTTTATTTCAGAATACTATTTGCTTATATAAGGTAAAAGGCACTACGAAAGCATTACGGTATAATTTCTGCTGATGGTTCAACCAAGTTTTTATAGATTCTTCCATTATTAGAAGCATAGACATTTCGATTACACTTCACCCAGACAAATCCTTTCGTCCGGCGGTTTAATAAAATTTGCAAAAATATGCTGCACACCCACTGCGGTTCCCTTTCCCCCGACGCCACTAAATAACAGATTTAGCAGCCTCCACATCGTTCGTATTTTGTTTGCTGTCGGCTCTGAGCCCTTCGGCCAATAACCCACAGAGAACAGCTAATAGCCAGTATCCCACGGCCCAGAGCCCAGAGTCGCCAGATGATAACGATTTCGCCTTTGTTGGCCGGGCACCGACTAGGCGTTGTCACTGGCCTGGTCAGATGCTTTTTATGTGCCATAACGACGCAGGCGGACAGGGCAGGGAAGCCGGCCGGGGCCTGTTGACATTGTTGGCGGCCTTTAATGGCCGGCCAACCGGGTGCAAAAAGCAGGACGAGACAACAGCAAACAATGGCCGTGCCATCATTGACTGCGTTAATTGCTGTCATTCATTTGAAAAGTCATACGCGAGATTTCGGTGCTCCAGGACGAAACCATCCCCGGCCCCCCTTCCGGAACTTCAGCTCATCTTCCTGCCGTTAAAAGTGATGATTATGGGTTCACTCTTTCGCTTTCGTTGGGCCATGCAGAGTTGGGCTTCCATTGCGTTTACGGTGCTCACTTTTATGTCTGACTGGTTGTTTCCCCTTCGAGTCATCATCGAATGACGCTGGCCATAGATCTTAATCCCCAGGGCGAACCCGAAAACAATGTGCCTTTTACTTTTACTTTTATGCCTCCATCTTTCGACCATACTATTTGTTTGCCTAGAACCGGACTCGGATTGGGTCTGCTATTTCCAATCCCTTCCAAATCCAATTTGCCTGCTAAGCTATCGACATTTTTGCCCAAGTCGTTCATTGGAGACCCAACAGATCCTCTGAGGATTTGGGAGCTATTCGCATAGAACATAAGCTATAAAGGGTTATATGTTTGCTCGCCTTAAAAAGCATTTGGACGTTTGCCGTTTAATAAGCGCTTTTTAAACGTTACATTTTCTCTGGGGTTGCAATTTACAGATGGCATGAGCCCCAGCCCTCGCTGACATGCCCCTTGAAAACACCATTATCCGCTCGGCACTTAGCTTTAACGCGGCATAAAACAAGAACTCGCATATTGAAATTTAATTCATCGTTCTTCGCCAGGAGCACCCTTGTCCGGACGGACAGGATGTGCATACATAAATTCCGCTCGTGTGGTTTTCAAAATGCATTACGGGCAACAGCTTCCTCCGGTGCTTCTACCGGCCCAGCAGCTCCGTTTCCAATACCCCCACTAGCCCATCGCTCCAGCCAGGGGACCCCTTCTTTGAACTCGGCTAAGCTAATCAAGGGCTGAGCCAACAATTTACTTAGCCTGGCATTCATGACCCCTTTGGTCTCTCTGGGACCTTCGACGGTGCCCCCATCATATCAGCAACGGCTATGAGGTTCGGCTGGTTTTAGTGTGTGAAGCACCTTACGACCCAGCGAGAGGCTACCTCACCGCGTGGTCTGCCAGGTTAGGGTACGTTTCGTCTGTCCGCCGCCTCATGCATAAACCAATTTGCTTTGCATAAGCAGGACTTAGGAGTGGCCAGTCGGCTGCGCCGCACCGCCTCCAATTGCAGCAATTTCCTAACCCCAGGTTCTGCATTTATGCACCTTTGTCTGCCGCCACTCGTCTTCTTTTTCCAGCGTTCAGTATTTGTTTGCGGCGCCGGGTCATTAATTTGGCAGAAACTGCCTCGCACACCGCTCCCCGTCCGTCCGGCAAGTCGACCGGACCATTCTGTACTCCAACGGACAGCGGCCCCTGCTACTTTCTTGGCACCATTTCCCCAGTGCGAAATTAGGAAATTGCATTTGCCGGCAAAACGAGCGTGGCCACCACGGAATGTGCACGGTGCAGCCGGCTCCAATTCAACTGCAGCTCCGGTGCCCTGCTCCGCCGAAGATTTGCTATCGGCATTTCAGCCGAACCAAGAGTTCGACAGCTGGAAATTGCCAAAATGTAAATTCTCATGTGCCTAGCAGGCAGGAGCCAGGCACATAAATTTATTGCCTGCGTAGGCAAGGACTCCCTCTCCCGGCCCATCCAAATCCCCACAGCCATACCCATTCCAAGGACCATCATCTTCACTACGGCCATTCGAAGCCCTAAAATATTCATAATCAACGCGGCATTAGAAACGGCTGTGTTTTCATTCGTTTTTCGGATTCTGCCCGAGCTCATCAATGAATCAGGATCGAGCTTGTGGCATAATTGGAGCCATGTTTTAGTGATGAGCTGGAGGAAGGGTCTGCTTGGGTGGGAAAATAAGCGAAAACTTTTATATTCATTTCCCGTTGCTAGCTAGCTTCGATTTTAAATCAATACATCCGAAAACGACATCCCGGACTTGGATCCGGAGCCGGCCACTGCGCTCCGACTTATTCCGGCTCCTTGACTTCTCGACTCCTGTGCTCTGGCTCCTGGTTCCGCGGTGTCTGCGATGGCAGACGGAGACAATAACGGACATTAAGCAAGGCCAACACGTAACCGGGCAATAAACAAGCGAGACAAATGAAGCTGCTAAATGAAAGTTGATTGCCAGTTGACGACCACACCTGTTCGGACTGCTGTCTGGGTCCTGCGTCGTGTTTCGGGTGTCCTGGATGCAGCGAAGACCGGAAATTTTCCGATTCCAGGCAGGAGAGCAATCAAAATTGTCAAAGCCATCGAAAAAGAAGGAACAGAATGGCGGAGAGCCATGAAAAAAACATAGCACGAATACCACGCAACGGAAGTTAGCATCGCCGTGCCTCGCGTCCTCTTCCCGCGTCACACCTATTAATAATAATGGCGGACACCAATTCCCCGCTGTGCCATCGTCCAGCGCCATCATCCTTTGTCGCCCCTTTTGTCACGTATCAAGGCTGCATGTGATTACTGCACCCGGGAACCCGGGGTGAAAAAGATTTGTTGCTCTGGTCAGACAGAGAGACATTGCCCCACAAGTTGCAACATTGAAAGTGCCACGAGCTGATAAATGATCTCCAATGGTACAATTGCAAATGTGAGTGAAATCCATTAAATCAAATTTGATCAATTGATCTGATGCAAAAAATAATTGTTTATTTTCATTAGTTCCCAACCATTACAAGCCACTGTACTAATTTTGATCGACAGCTTTACTTATATTTTAAAGTTGAGGATTTTGGCTTATTTCAAAAATAAGTTCATCGAAAAATCTGAGAATGTCAGAAAACTCACCCAAAGTGGGTGATTCTATAATCAGAGAATAGAGTTACAAATTACAAAAATCCAAATTACAAAATAAAAAATTCCTTCAATGACGAATATATTTTGAAAAGTAGTATTTCCCAGCTCAACTTCAGACGATTTTAAAACTTATATGACTTATTATTATTATATACCATTATTTTAAAATGATTATTAAAAATGACTAATTATTAAAAATTATTCGAACAAAATGACACATTTCCTCACAGCATAAAATGTTGTTATATGAAATAATATTTTAAAATAAATACTAATCTGTTTAGATTGTTTTTTGACATTCATGGTAAAAAATGCTCTTAGATTTTCAGAAAATACTAAATTTATAAATTTAAGGATTAGACAGGAAATTTAGCCGCATATCCTATATACTGTAGATAATTTAAATGTTAAAGTTCTCTAATACGCGAACTGTCGCAATTTTGATATTAAAGCTTCGCTAATTGACCAGCAATTAAACGAGCTTTAGTGGGTTTCCTTCCAGATTGGTCCTTAGCCCTCAACTCGAGCAATTTAAAACTCCCTAAGGTTGTCAGGGACAGTCTGGTCGGGTCCGGTTTGGTCGAAAAACCATTCCCAGGCCGGCAACAAGCAAATTACTAATTGGCAAGCAAAACGCTCCGCTTGTTGTCCTGCAAACGACGATAACTACAACGACTATGCCAAAGGACAAGCCAGTCATCTGGCCAGGGCTGCAGAGGGATGCCACCTGAAGGTGGCACACATAGCACACAAGCTTCATTAACTCAAACTATGCTGCTTTTTGCGATTATCAAATTGTCTTTACACACATGAAGCAAAGGATTGAAGCTGGAGCTGAGTGAGATTGGGTGGAGACTGGAGATGGGTGGTGTGGTGTTGATGGCCACAGGCAAGTGGAAAAAGTGGGCGGGAGTGAGCAGGGAGCTGGACCAGGACAGCAACCGCAGAAATATGAAGCGCATGTTGCAGCAACAGCACAGCAATGGCAACGGCAACAGCAACGACAACGGCTACACCAGGATAGGTGAAATCTCCGAACTGCTTTGGGATATTTTGTTGAGCAAACAACCATGCAAAAATGCAGCAGACGGTGCGAGAACGAAGTCCTCGGACTGGAAACGACGGACTCCTGACGGAACGATGGACATGCGGCGGCAGAGATAATGCAGAGTGACAAACTGCCGGACAGGGCACTGACGGACATACGGCCACCCTGCCCCAAGTACCCGGACTTGCCGCATTATCACACCTGACGGTGATTAGAGATACGTCGGCTACGCTGCTCTTAAATTTCCAGAGCGGGAAATGAAACTGATTGGGGTGGGGACTGGGCAGGAGCTCAGATTGATGATGACCGGAGGCTCGAGTGGGTTAAGCCCAAACGTATCTGGGGTAACATCTTCCCGATTGCCCACTTTCAATTAGCTTTCGATGGGGAGAACTTTCTCCGGTTGCCGACATTAATGAACTTACTAAGAGCTCCGAACGAAGTTGCTCAGGCTTTTCCATCCGAAGCTAAGGTGGGAAATAGGCGAAAACTTTCGCTTGTTCTGAATGTGGGTCACTTTACCGGCTGCAACTAAACTTTCCAAGCCCAATCTTCCTGCACGGCATGCCGGCATGCCGACATGCAAATATTTTCTATTTAATTAATGCGTGGAGTCCCATTGGCGAGGATGAGCTCGGAGGGGGCAATGGGCAGCGGTCGTCCGGAACTGTCTCTGCAGATTAAAATAAATTGCGTAGAAATTTATCATTCGAATCTAGAGCCAAATAAACACAAAGCCAGCTGGAACGGGGCCAGTAACAGCCAAACTCGGTTGGAAAAGTGGGGTAAGAAATTTGAACTTTGGGTCATTTCCCAGTGTGTGCGAGTCATAATTAATCATAATAAAATCACCGAGAAGAGAAGGAATAAGGAGCCAAGATTAGGAGGAGCCGCATGGATAAAATAACACAATTTCCAAGCGTTTTCTTAGCCATCAAAATAAATGAGCCAATTAAGCGGCTGCCAACGAGACCCTGGCCTCACCTGAGGGTTTTCGGAATAAGGCCAAGGATTGTTCTTCCCCGGGTAGGAGTGGGTTCAGGTGTTACGATTATTATCCTTAGATACCATTGGTTATTTTTCCCATATTTTCGATGCTTACATTTATTTATTTCTCAATTTGTTGTGTACTTTCTAATGGTGAAGGTCTCATCTTTGTTGACACGTTAAGTTGCCTAAAAATGTTAGGCCATGACAAGTTAAAAAGCCGCACATAGACGGCTGTGGTCTTGGAAACAGGCCGGACCCCTCCAAATTGCAATGTTATCTAATATTTAAAGTCACATAACTTTGACGAAAGGCTAGATAGAAATTCCAGGAACTCAGTACCTTACACGGGAATTTTTTATAGACGGATCCGTAAACAATTCCACATGGGCAGGCAAATATTTTTTTTATAAAACTTAGCTCGCATCTACAAATCCAAAAGAAATCTCGATTATTGAACAAAATATTTTCGAAGCATAAACACATTTTAGCTCTTTCTGTGAATAATACGAATACTTAGTATTATTTTAATCTTATGAGCTACTAATGACAAATTAATTTAGTGACAAAGCTAGTTTTCTTTTGAATTTAGTGACAAAGTTACTTTTTGATTCATTTATTACGACAAAGACTTATATAAAAAAAATTCAAACTATAAGCTTACTATAGTAATCTGTGAGAGTAAATGTGATCATTGGAAATGTTCTTTGGAAACATATGCATGTATTTTAATTATATTCATGTTTTATTTTTAAAGGGAAGTATTTTTATTAAAATGCGATTTCAAAACATTTTTTTAAACTTTTTTTTAAGACTTTTAAGACTTTGTCGTCTGCCTTTTTTCTTTTTATTGCATATATTAAATAGCATATATCTCTTTAACTATGTATATTGTTATGAAGAATAGGAGCTCAATGAACCTTAAGTGGCCTTTTGAAAAGTGAATTACTTCTCTTATAATCTGGGGTTACATATTTCATTTTCAATAAATTTGAAAGAGATTGACCAATTAGACTAGTATGGAAGATGATTCTTGAAAATCACATTGCATGTAAATGGAAAAGTCCCCTTGAGTCCCCTCTAATTCGAATTCGAACGAACACCCCAAATCAAAAAGCTTAGCAAGCACTATCTATGCGATTAATATTAGTTGCTGTTTCCAAGCGCAGTCTGCCCCGAATGAAATGCGCTCCATTGATGAGGGTATAATTAGCTCAACAAAACCATTTGCGAGATTGTGATGTCTTACTTTATTGTCAACCTAAAGCTACATGAGGCAAGGCTCTGGCACAACACCTACCTAATTAGAGCTCTGGCAAGTGACCAGACCCAAGTCAGGGTGCACCGGGTGCGCCCGGGAAGCCTCCGAGTTCTTCGTTTCCGCCAGACCCGCCAGTGTTGCAGGCGCATTAGGGGACATCCTTTGACTTTCCTCTATGGCTGCTGCGCGAACAGCCAAGAAGGCAGCTCCAACCCCCAGCAGAGATCCGGCCGCAACATCCGACCAGTGGTGCTTGTAGTCCATGACCCGGCTTAGTGCCACGAACCAGGCCACGGCGACACAGACTAGCTGTATCACGGGCCCTAGCAGGGAGCCTGCCAACGGCCAGCGGCGCCAACGGATGTGCAGCGCCACAAAGACCAGGCCGTAGAACGCCATTGCAGAGTGTCCGCTGGGGAAGGACACCAGCATGTCCTTAAGCACCTCCTGGTTAGCTCCCGAAATCTGGGGCTGGCAGACGTAGTCCTCATGGTACTCGCTTACACCTTGACGGGTCACATCCGCACAGGAGGTGCCATCTGGGAATACCGGCCTGCACGCGGCGAAGAAGTGCGGGCGTAGTCGGCCGATCGTTTGCTTGCCGATGCTCTTGAGAAGGTCGTTGAACACGTAGCCGTAAAGGAACCATCGAACCACGTTGTACACAGGCCAATAGTGACTCCAACTGCTGGCTCCGTTGCTTCGGCAAAGGAAGCTTTCAAGCAGGAACAAGCTGAGCAGGGGCAGGTACAGTCCTAGGAGGTGCAGTAGCAAGGGGCTGATGGTGTTTTCATGGTACGGGTACATAAGGGTCTGGTCATCGCAAAAAAAGCCGCGGCTAGTGGGCGGTCCCCAGATCCTTGCAAAGTTCTCTACGATAACCAGTAGCAGTCCCATCAGGGCCAGGTCCACCAGGGGGCGGACGGGCGTCGAGATTCGCAGACTAAAACTCATTTTCAGGCCTTGCTTTCCGACTCCGTGCTTTCTATTCGATGCCTTGCGGCTCACTGATCTACAGCTCCGGTCGAAGGCGGCGATCTGAGCTCAGACTCGCCCGACTTGGACTATTAATAAACAGCTTGCATTGTTGTTTTGATTATATTAATAAGCACCCGCCAAAGGGGGCTCGGGCTGACGTAGAGAATGTTATTGGACCGGACTGCGGAGGTATTCCCGTGTCGAAAGCCGAGTACTCTTCCTAATCCCCGGACTGTTGTCACGCACGTGCTGGCGTCGCAATCGCAGCTTAGTATGCCCCTTTGGCCCTGACTCGATCACATCACAACACGCGAGGTGCTGTTTACCGTCTACGGACCCCGACATGACGTTGCTGAAGCTAAAAGATCCCCGAAGAAAGCTCTACGAAAGCTCCCCTAGGCACTCTACCAATTCCATGCGTTCATTCAATCGTCACCTCTACCGAAAACCGAAATAAAGCTTACGCGGAATACCTTTGTTCATCATTAATCAGCAAATAAGTATTTCAATATTGATGTAACATTTTGTGACTCAAATGAATTCCATTACTCTAGTTCTAAAAATAAATAATAAAAAATGTGTCTTTTGATAAAAGCATACTTAAAATACACACATATTAAAATCAAAAATGTATGAAAACAAATATACATATGTATGTATAATAATTAAGTTAATTTTTCCCTGTGTGTTCTATCAAATTGGCCCCTTGATGATTCATTAGTTATTAAATTTTTGACCGATATCCCCAGCCAAGGTAGCCAGGTAAAAACGTTATGAAAACGTTGTGTATAAACAACTTTGGAAGGGGAATGTGGGTGAGGCTTCTTAGCCATGAATAGTATGTCTAAACAACCAAAAGATGACATTTTATTTAAGAATCACAAAACATTAATAAATGCAAACACAATGTATAAATAGTATGCAATACTTAAATGTTCTTTATTAAACTGAGAAACTAAAATTAAAACTTAAGGAGGAGACGATGCATATTTTAAAACAAGAAAGCTTACACACTTAATTGGATTTCCAATACAGATTTATGGGAACTATACAATGAAGTGGGTGATCTCTAAGTCTAATGCTCTAAAACGAGATGTAGAAAGTAGGGAACAAGTCAGACTGCCCGGCTCCTTGATAAAATCTTTATTTCTAGCTTTGGAATGTTTTGGTTTTACATTGGGCTTCTACACTTTCGTGCGATAATCATCTTCGCTGTAGTTGCTGTTCGCAGTGTAGGGTGGTGGGGTGCTGTGGCAGACTTCCTCCTGCAGGGTGGCCGCCGTATTCTCCCTCCGCAGTCCCCCGCCGAGGAGGCCCTCCATTCGCGCGAAGGGCGTATCAAACATCCTCGCAATGAAACGGACGGTGATCAGGGCGCCGGCTATGCCTAGGAGCGAGCCGCAGAGGACGTCGGACCAGTGGTGCCAGTTATCCATCACTCGGCTGAGAGCCGTGTACCAAGCCAGCATGATGAGCAAGAACTGCACGAAGTGACGCCCCAATTTCGAACCTCGCCAGGTGATCTTTAGTTGCAGGTAGAGGGCTACGTACAGCATGGCGTAGAATATCAAGCTGGAATGTCCACTGGGAAAACTGAGACGCGACTGGCGCACGTCCTCGACGGAGAAGCCCTCGCCGGCGCACTCATAATTCTCTACGTAGCGGTGTAAGTTGACCGGATCCGAGCACAGGCTGCCGTCCGTGAGCTGCGGCTGGCAGACAACCAGAAAGTGCGGACGCAGGCGTCCAATGGTGTACTTTCCCACCTCAGTGGCGTCGAAGGTCAGCAATAGTCCGAAGATGAAGTAGGTGGCTTGGCGGCCTAGCTCCACGTACCAGGTTGAGACCCGCCACTGCAGCAGAACTTGCGTTTCTCCAATTTGGCCCGCTCGCAGGTGGGAGACGTACTCCACCAAGACGAAGACTAGTAGCGGCAGCAGGCCAACGATCAGGCCGAGCATCACCGGGGTGATGGTGTTATCCCTGAAGGGGTAAGCGATGGTCTCGTCGTCGCAGAAAAAGCCGCGTCGCACCGGGTCCACTGCGAACTCGTAAACGCAGATGGGGATGACGAGAACCACGATGACCAGCAGCTCCAGGAGCAGCCGCTGGGTTTGGCGACGGTCCCCCTGACGGTCTGCCGAAGCTGCAGAGGGGGTCGCACCCGTGGCGGGCATGGGGACAGCTACAGATTGATCTTCGTTCCCGACGCGCATTTCGTGGATGGGTCGCTCCGGCTTTAATTAGTTAATATTCCAAATGGCCTTTATGCCTGCTGGTAATTAGCTTTTCGTTTGTTTTTTTTTGTCGTTTACCCGTCGCGGTCGATTGTTTCGGGTTCGTTGTCAGTGACTGACTGAAGTGGCGTAGTTCGGGTAACGTTCTTTTAATTCAACGCTCATTTGATGGGACAGACTCTTTTGGTGCTTGGATCCTTCTCTGTGCTCTCCGCTCAAACAACCCTTCTTCTCAAGCCCGCTGCTTTCCCGCGTCACAGCAAGTTTTATTGTCTATTCTGAGACGCTTGTTATTATCCAGAGAGCTTACTACTGGCACGGTTCGTATTCCGCACTTATTGCTTAGATTAGACAAGAGGCTGCCACTGAAAGAAAAAACAGACCCATTGTTAGATTGAAAGATATGGAAAAGTCGTAAATTGTAATTAGAAAATGAGCGGCCATATGATACGACGTGGGGAGTTTCTCGCAGTGCAGCTGTTGGAAACAACCTCAAGATCACTTTGATAAGATAAACTAGAGATCCGGCGATAGTCGCAAAAGCTAGAGGGCCTACTTTAGTGCCAAATCAGAGCGATTCAGCGATTTTAGATTTCTGCAGCAAATTCTAGGGAAGATTTTATGGGATAAGAGAGCTGTTTTAAGCGCAGTGATAAGACGTCAACATCGATAATCCGGCGGGTTAAGATATATGCTGCCTCGGTGACTCACGGGTTACTCACTGAGTAATCGCCTATTGTTCTAGGGCAGCGAGCCGTCGAATGGGAGCGCCTCTGTGTGATTTGCATTATCAGAGACCGCGTTGAGGCAGCTCGCTTGGGTGAGCGCCACACTGGAGCATCCGCCAATCTTCCGCCCAAGAATGGTCCCCATTGTGAACTTGCTACTGCCGGCTCTGATCTGGGCCGGCTTCTGGGGAGCTTGGGCACAAAGTTTAACTGTCAATTAAATAAAAAACTCCAAAAATGGGACACGGAGAATGGAAAGCATTCAAAGCAGGCTCAGCACCCGCCTTCAGACTTGGCCTTCTTATTCGCTCGCACTCATGTTCGTACTCACAGACGTATTCATAGTGGACGTCAAATGGCACGACCTTTAATTGAATGAATAAGCGACATTTGATTGAATTAAGGCGACCAGTCTCTGTGAGTGAGTCCGATTCCTCCCCTGACCCGCTGCTCTTGCCTCTGCGATCACTGAATGTGTGAACTTTGCGCTCCAGCAAGTGGCGCTTGATCTTTTGGATGCTTATTTGATGAAATTTTAAAATGAAGCAAATATCACTGCACGGACTTCCACCATGGGAGGTAGTCGATAACTCACTTTTAGTTGATCCGCAACGATCGTATTCCGGCCGTATATTAACACGTTTCAACATTCCACACAATCGGCACGACCTCCTCCTTAAAAGTCAATAAAAATTCGGTTTTGCGACAGTTTCTAGGCCAAAGGGCACTGCTAGCCAATATCATCACCCTACCCCGAGTAGCTCTGGCCCAAACCACTGGTCACCGTTAACACAACCCGTTTGATTCCGAGACGTCTTAGGCGCCACTTTCCGATCGTGACTGAACGGCAAAACAAACACCACTCACGGCTGACTACCGATGTAAATAAGTCGATGGAGTGGTTCTCGTATAAATCATTAGCCGGAGAGACAATGAGCGATCGAGAGAAAGATCTGACCGCGAAGAGAGCCAGAGTGCGGGAGCCAAGTGACGGTGGACAGTGGGAGCCTTTAGGAAATCGACGCACTCTATAGAACTGCGTTCTACAGTTCTCTACAGACGCAGGGCACTTGTTGACCGAACCATTTTGGCCTGGTCCACTTGGAATCATCCCGGAAAAGGAGTTTCTGAAGTAAAGCCATTTTTAAAAAACCGTTCCATAAACCAATTACGCTACAATTTCCCAGATATTCTCTCGCATGCTTAACTTTCCCAGATATTCTCTCGCATCCTTAACTTTTGAACGGCGTTTGTTTTAAATTTTTTTAAAAATAATTTTTAGTATCTGATATAAGTTTAAAATGTTTTCATACAACGCGCGTTTGTAAAACTGCATATATTCCGAACTCAATCAACTAATGGGGATTGCAACAGGTGGTTTGTGCTCCCGCTAATCGGAGTAGGGTGAGGGTATCGGCTAACCGCATCTGAAAGCTTTTCTATCTACGGATCGTGAAAAATTGAGATACCGCCTATGTTTGTGGTTTTCTTACATAGCCTTTAAAGAATTTTAAATCCAAATAGTCTTTTGTCTTCGCAAAAAAAAAAATACGTGTTAGAAAAAAGTTATCAAACATCTCAAACTGATTTTTTATGAAAAAATCTATTTACTGCCATTTAAAAGATCTGTTTTCATTTTGATGGAATACCTTTAGGCTCTATGTATTTAAGTAACTTAAAAAAAAATAGTGTATCAACCAAATTGTGTACATTTTCTTTAGTCAAACGATTTCCTTTAGTTAAAATTAAAATTCGACTAAAAAATTTATTTTGAAAAAAAAATTTGGTTTTCGAAAACCTATTATTAACTTAAGCTCCGAAAATATTTTTCAATGAAAAGTAAAAGATTCAATCAATATTTATTCCAGCTTAACAAAAATATTGTTGTTGTCATTTAGTGGGATAGTCTCAAGGTGAAATGATAGTCTCAAGTATTAGCTTAAATAATTTATTTTAGCAAAAGTTTGGTAAGCTCATTCAGTATCCATATGTGGCTCTATTATAGTACCCTGCATAGCCATAGATCTGTTCGTTCCTGGGCCACTGCCGCCGCTTCACCCGCACCTCCGTAAACAGGCCAGCCACCACGACGGCACCGAAGAACGCTAGAAGCACGCCGAGAGAAGCCCCCGCCGCCACATCTGATAAATGGTTCTGGTAGGTTGAGATGCGCTCCCAGCAGACGCCAAGAGCTAGGGACCCACAAGCCATCTGCAGAGTGGCACGGAGGAACCGCATCCACGGGGCGAACATCCGAGCCTGGGCGTAGAATATCAGAAAAGCCATGGCATAGATGGTGGTGGTCACGAATCCGCTGGGAAAGGAATGGCGCACAATGGAGACTAGATCAGCCGGAGTCGCGAACTCCGTGCAGTCGAATTCCTCAACGTAGGAAGTAGAGTTGCCCCCAGCAGTCCCGAGGCACTTGCCATCGCCCTCCTCGCCCCACGTAGGCTGGCACACATCGAAGAAGTAGGGTCGCAAACGCCCTGTGGAGTGCTTGGTCACCCGGATCGCAAGTAGGGCTAGACCCAGGCCGAATAGATACACTCCCACTGTCTTGTAGCACTCGCTGATGAAGCTAGGAATTCGGGCTCCCACGAAGACGAATCGCTGCTTCAGCTCCGTCGTTTCCGGCACAAAGGCGGCTCTGACCATCTCGACCACGAGAATGAAGGAAGCTGGGAGGACCACCACTGCGATGGTGAGATGGACCTTGGTCAGCCAAGGCTGGTGATAAGGGTATTGCAGACTCAGGTCGCTGCAGTGGAAGCCCCGCTGGGCAGTGGGAAGCTTTTGGGGAAGCAGCACCAGGGCCACGCCGAAGATCCCCAGGAGGATGAGGAAGTCGATGACCAACCGGGAGAGCAGACGAGTATTCGGATTGCCGCACATTTTGACACTAACCTTTGGGCTAGTGGAGCCAGGCTCCCTCTCCCCACGGTCATTACTAATTTGCATTTCCATCGACCAGGTCGTATTGAGCGTTGTTACACAAACTCGTTTTACGAACCTTTGTCTCGCTTTTCCATCTGATCTAGGCGCTGGTCTCAGCCATCATCGGTTACTCAAATATGCAAAGGTCTCGATAATTTATTCCTATTTTCTAAAGCTGGATTCCACCAAGAAGTGGTCCGCCCAACTGGTTCTTTCTTTCTGCGGAAAGGCACCTGTAACTGTAAATGTTTGCAACCCATTTGGCTCTTAAATCAAAGGCCGTCTGTAATAATAACTCTTTCGCAAGTTCTTCGGAATGTGTCGACTGAACCTTCTAACAAAACATTTTTTCTTTCTATTTGCAGGTAAGACTTGGCTTCCCCTAATATTTGACACTGGCTGAACGATGGGTAGTATACATCTTAGTGAAACATCTTTAATGAAAAAAAATGTATCTGAGGAATGTGTGAAAGTAAAAGTAATGAATAATGAATACTCATGGATTCGAAGCAAAAATGTTTCATATCGCGGAAAGTCCGATGTCCACTCATGACTGGCATGCTATGAATCCATACCGAAGTTTTTAAGTGTTACAACTTTCGAAAATATCCGAAATATGCTCTCTGGATTTGCTGGCAATCGAAGTATAGCTTTCTTCTCAGTCAGTTTTTTCGCAAGTTTTATGCGCGTCATTAATCAATCTCCCTCGATAGCTTGTGTGATAATACATATATTTATTTCTCTAGAATACAAACAAAACAGGAATTTGTGCAAATCTTTGTTCTACATGAGGTTCTGCAAGTTTAATTTCGCTAATCTTTATTTTGCTCAGGGCACATAGCCATAGTTGTGATACGTTTGAGCGTACTGCGCCTGCGCCTGTGCCGGGTGCGCCGCCAAGTACGGCAGCGTTCCGAACGTATACGCTGGCAGGGCGGGAGGCACTCCCTGGGCCGCTCCTTGGGCCCCCGCAGCAGCGGCTCCTCCGGGCTGGGATTTGGAGGAGCTTTTGGGCGACACCTGGGGCTTCCGCAGGGTGTTAGCCGAGTAGCCATTCTTGGCCCAACGCCTGTTGGCGAACAGATCGGTCACATACACCGCCGTAAGCCATGCGAACACCACGCCCAGCACCGATCCTGCCAGAACGTCGCTCCAGTGGTGATAGTAGTCGGTGATCCGGGTCAGGGAGACGTACCAGCCAAACATGACGAAGAGAAACTGCAACAAGTGCTTCAGCAGCTTGGAGACCCGAGTGCTGAGCGCCACCTGCAGGTAGATGGCCAGGTAGAGCATGGCGTACATCATCAGGCTGGCGTGACCGCTGGGGAAGGACTGGTTGAGCTGCTTGAAGGCGAAGTCGGACATGTTGGCGTTGCTGCACGTGAAGGCGTCGATGTAGCGGCCCACATTTTGGGCGTCCTGGCAGCCGCTTCCGTCCGGCAACATGGGCTGGCACACAGCGAAGAAGTGAGGCCGCAGCCGCCCGATGCAGAGCTTTGAGAGCATCGTAGCGAAGGTGCACATAGCCAGGCCATATAGGTAGCAGATCGCCTGTCGGTACAACTGGCCCAGGCGCTGAGTCGGACGGCTACCCGGAAGCTGCTTGAAGAGCTCCACCACGGCTATCACGGCGGTGGGCACTCCGAGTACTAGCCCGATGACCAGTTCATGACCAATGGTACTCTCGCGCATGGGGTAGCTCAGGGACTCGTCCCCGCAGAAGAAGCCCCGCCGAAAGGGGCGCACCAACTTGTGCAGCAGCAGGCTGGCCCCACTGAGGGCCGCCCAGATCAGCAGGTCGCAGAACCCGCGGGCCAGCTTCGTGTACTTGGACATGCCGGATTCAGCTTCCGCGAAACAGTAGTGTCCACCAACGACGACTCGGCGCGACTGCCAATCCGCGCTTCACCAGTCCAGCGAGGCTGGCGGTGAGTCGCCCAACCTGGCCGTGATTTCAGACTGGGCCCGCTCTCTTTCAGCTGCCGTTCTCTTTCTTCGCATCGCTATGTGGCCCGCCAGTCTCAATCGGGTGCGTGCTCTTCCCAGCCACGTTCCCCACTGCCCCCTGGCAGCCACGTCTTTTTGTTATTTTTGTTGCCGTGGCTACGTCGAAGCTTCCACACGGCTCCCGCCCCCGAACCGCAGGCCTTTGTTGAATGTTTGATTTTTCTGATTAATTACAAAAACGCTTTTTATTGTGCCCGGAATCCGAGAAACCCTAGGCAATTGATAAACAAAGCCGTTGAGCTTCTAGGTGTGTTGGGAAACGGGGGATCCAGAACATCTCCCGTTACAGTTACCAGAAATGCAAACGCCCGAGAAGCTCATATTTCATAAACAACAACCGCAAAAAATAAAAACAAACATGCGGTGAGTGCTTCCACCTCCGCGAACGGACAACATGTTGGGCAACTGGTTTCACGGATTGCTCATGAGCCAGGAGAAAACACTTACCAAGTCCAACCCAGATAAGGCTTTCCCAGAAGAGAGCCGGAGCCCGGCAGATGAAAACTGGTTTCGCACCCGAGGTTCTCGCCTTTCGCTTCGGAGTGCATTTTCTGCGCTTTCTGGGGTGCGTGTGCATAATTTTGCGGCGGGCAGCGAGTGGAACGCCGCAAAAGAGGCAGCCCCGTGGGCCGCACTCATGTGTGATAATTCGGCTTGCGGCTGCCTAATTGCTCGCTGCAAGCGCATCTTCGGCTGCAGTCATCGTTGGGAATTTTCACTTTTAGGGATTTCTCATTCAGTGACTCATCCAAACACTAAAGCGACCGCGATCGGTGAGCCGCGGAGCAGGGGAGAGCGCACCTGTTCGACCACCGCGAGGTGACTGCGCAGCTTCCCAATTGCATTCCTCGGGCTACCACTTGCGGGGCATCTTGGTGACGTCTATGGTGACGAGCTTTAAGCTCCGCCCCTCTGTGGGTTCTGGGGAGATCGGGCGAGATCCACGAAAACTGGTTTTGTTGGGAAGTCTTTCCGCAGTTTATTTTTATTGCTCTGCTAATTGAAACGGCTAGCAGCCAGGGCTGGAGCGGGTCAAAAGTGGGATGCGATGTGGCTCGTTAACTGGCGAAATTAACATCTAGTTTCGGCTATAATTCAGTCATTATTCTTGGGGATCAAATTTGGTGTGAAATATGTGTGTTTATTATCCAATTATTTTAAAATTATAACAGAAACGGCCCACTATTATATGTATATATACTATATGCATATACATTTAGTTAAGTAAACTATTAAGTCATAATTCAAAGAGAACCTCTTAATAATATTAAAGGAGTTACACGCATGCATTTTTAGGATTTTCTGTCGAAGAGAACTTTAACTGTTGCATCACACTTATTGTTTGCACAAGAAAAAGCTACTTTAAAGTTGACAAAAACATGTCGATCATGAATGTATAAAAACTTTTTCCACTTATAAAGATATTGTAACAAATGTTCACGATAGAAGGGTATTTTCGCTGATCTAGTTTTTGTCGTTTTGGAATATTTAAAGTACAATACAGATTTCTTTTAGATTAAAAACATTTATGACAAAATTGGCCAACTTTAAAAACAAAGCTTTGTTCAAAGGCAAGTCTTCATTACCTATCTTCATTTATTATGTTCATTATTTTGTTCATTAGGAATATATACAAAAAAATTTGTCGGAAAAATGTCGGAATAGGCAAAATGTCACCGACTTCTGAAACACGTTTTTTGAGAATAACGCACTTTTTAGCACTTTGATATGAAGAGAAAAATTAAAACTGGCAGAACAATAAATATTAATGAATGAATATCTATATATAATTAATATATAATATATTCAAATTTGTAAGTAACATGAACAATGTTCTTATTCTATTATACTATCTATTATACTTATATTATATGTTCTTATTATACATTAGAAATAAAATAAATGTGCCATTTTATTTGAATCAAATACATAATCTTAAAAACAAACAAATTTTTGAACAGTCTAATTACGTTTAACTCCTTAATAGGAATCTTTAAGATATTGATTTCAGAAATAGTCCCAATTTAAAAGAATATGGGTTTTACACCCGAACAGCTGAAATAAAAACCTGATCAACAAATCATAGCCAATTATCTTATAAATATTAACATTATAATGTTTATTTTTTAAGATTAGTTCCCTTCCCTTTTGTTCCTATTATATTAAATCTTTCTATGAAAGGGTATACCTGGATTGCAGTACAATTCCTCTTAGACCCCTGTAAGTGGGTGTTTAAAGTTGTTTGGATTTGGGTGCATTGCACGTGCAAGAAATTAAAACCAATTCAAGTCTATCAGAGTTTAATTGCGCAATTCGTGGATCTCGCATTGTTGATAGTTCCAAAGACCTTTGAGAGCTTTGCACTAATACCCCTCGTAAATGGCCTGCACTGGTTATTAACCCTGCCACCATCCTAGATATCTAAGGCCAGTGGGTTCCAATCGCTCACGCCCCTCATTCCGTGCACCTGATTGTGGGGGTACCCGGTCGACCATCGCGAAGCGACCAGAGAGTGTCGCCATTGAGGAATTTCAGAAACTGAATATTTTTACAACGCTAACACATCCCCCCGCTAATCTGCAATGTCAATGACAGCTACTTCCCCAGGGAAACTCGACAAACTTTGGAACTGGGATCGTCACCGAATCGGATCACCAGTAGTTCCTTCTTTACATACTGCGTCGTAATTGCAGCCGCGTCGCTATCTCCTCGGAAGCGCTATCAGCCCCAGCCCCCGCCCTACCTGGGTAATTGTTGTGTACACCTTGCCTTATCAGCCTGCCCCTGGCAGGGAGCTGGGAGAGGGAAGCGGGGATCGAGATCAGCAAAAGCAAAGTAACAAGTAAAGCACTTTGAAATCTTTTGTCTCAGCAGTTTGACAGGTTCGTCTGGACAGGAAGTGCTTCTTAGGTTCGCAAAGCCAGAGACTTGCCGAGTCAGAAAATTTGTTCCCTTTGGACAAAGCCCGGGGGTCCGGGGTCTAGTCGTACAAGGCGTATAAATGGGTTCCCGTATGCAAATGGATGCGGTTGTGCAATCCATGGGCATCCGCTGGATCCGCGTATTTAATGAATTATGCCAATAACAAATTTGTACTGGAAGTTAGTAAAGCCAACGACAAATAAAACCAGAAACCTTACGAGCAGCCTACCCACATAACGATAATGGTGGTCATAACGATAATGATCACTCGACGACGATCATAAATACCCGTTTTTGGCGCGTGCTGCGGTTGTTTTCGATACGAATTCGCACCGAGATGTTCACATAAGGGGCGTATCGGTTACTGTTCTGAGAGCTTGGCACAAATCTTGTAACGACTAACCCATAGCGGCATATAAGGTTGAAATGCGAGTGTGCCCATTAATGCAAACTACTATAGATCTTAACATCAACAATTTAAACCACATTTTGGACTCAATTTTCTTGTATTCAAATATTTATATTCTTACTATTTTAAAGTTGAACCTCTAAAAAACTCAAATGAAATAACTCCGAAACAATACCAGAAAAGCACATATTGCGGAATGATTGCACCGCTATTTTCATACCTTTGGTGTATTTTGCATTGTCCAGCCAATTTGGAGCAATTTCCTTGCAGTACAACTCCGAAATTAGCATAAATTAACAGCAAATAGTTGCTAGCAAAGCAATTTCAATGTAAATCGAGCAGTTGGAAGTCTCCATAAAGAAGCCAGATTCGAAGTGCAAATACAAAGTGGCCATAAACTAGCTCCACTTTATGCACTGTAGCCCAGGTCCGACTTCGGCTCGGACTCCAGATCGGAGTCCGCCCAATGTGGCAGTCGCCTCCATTGCCACGGAAACTGCCGCATGAGGCTGGGCCCGAGCAACGACCTACATCAACGAAAATGCCACAAAACAGAAACCGTCTTGAGTCACGTTGCAATGACCTACTCCAAAGGCGACCGCAGGCGTTTGGTGGAGCTCCTCAGTCCTCTGGCCCCCGCCGTCTTCGACCCTCTGCCTGGTAAATGCATCCGAGGGACTCGAAAGCCACTCTTTCATTATGCGCAAATGCCAGCTCGCAAGCAAACAAGCCTAAACAAACTGAGCAAAGCAAACCTTGAAACAATTCAATAGTTTCCTCATTAGCAGCGTTCGTGCTGCGCCGACAAACAAAGGGGGTGCGCCGAAAGGATGTCCACTGTACCTTACACGCAAATTGATTTATGTTGCAAAGTCTATCGGATTTTTGTACATGAGGGAGGTATGCCTTTTCACAATGATGTTTCCTAGTATTTTCCTAGTATGTGAATAAAAAGTGGATTTCTAAAAAGGAATTTTTGGTGGATCTTTGATAAATCAATTCTTTTATTAGTTTCAGTGATTTAGTTACATTTTTGAAGTGTATACGTTCTAAATTAAAACTGTCTAGTATTGAGAGACATATTCGCTGGCAAGTCCTACGCAAATACGGCATACTGACTTTAAAGTATCAGAATATAAAAATGCATGGCGCCAATGCGGAATCTCGTACCTGTTCAATATAATATTTAACTTTGTCTAAAAAAACATATTTAACTATTAATAATTTGTTGCAAGTTCTAATAAACAATCTCATTTAGCTAATATTTCATAAAAGGTTTATTATAAAACTATTTATTATTAGTTAACTAGATTTACTATTTAAAAAAGGTATATCATTAAATGCGAAAGGCATTGTAGGGATATGTTAAGAGTTATAACATTTTGCCCAAAAGTTTGCTATGCGTTGAGTACATTTCTAGGTGTTAATAGTACTAGCTCATGAATGGTCAATTTAAAAAACACTTTATTAGATAAGAAGCTTTGAATTTTTTCCGAGTGTACGTACGACTGAGCTAAGAAGAGCGCGGTCGTGATAAGGAGTACAAGCACCATTGAAATCCAATATCAATGCGAAATTTACACAGTGCTGGGAACCTTCAGCGCTGAGGCCCAGCTCTTTTTAGTTGCTGTGTCTGTTTAGATTCGATCTGAAGACCGTAGCACTGGCACCACCAACACTACCACCGCCCAAGAGGCAAAAGACTGCAGTGCCTTGCCGCTACAGCGCACTACTGGTAATCGTTCCGATCACCGAAGTGCAGACCCGTCGAAGCAGGCACCGTCACCAACGAGTCACATTCGTCGCGATTCAAACAAAACGTCAGCGCGGCCCAGAGCGGCTCATAGACATCGAACGGAGTGCGATCGTAGCGGTTCGTTCGTGGTTCGCGGCTCCCGATTGGCAAGTCTCGCAGGGTTTTGGAAATTTGGCAAGGGTCGAGCGCTCGGATAGCACACATCCTTGCCCGGGAATCTCTCCGCGAATATTAAATCCGGGGCAAAAGAAAAAAAAAGTCCAAGGTGGGCAGTCCATATGCTGTTGAGAGCGGAATGTGCCTTTATCAAATTCTCGACGAACGAGTAAGTGCGCAATTTGTGAACAGAGCCGAAAATAAATAATTGTGAATGGGCGAGAACGGGGCGTAAAAATTGACTGATATCCGCCGAGTCGGAAACTCGGAACCGGAGACCTAAGGGGCAAGTGAGTGAACCCTGATAACAGCAAGCCCAAGATGAACACCTTTAAGCGCGGATTCTTCTGCTCGGACCTGAGTATACGTTACCCGTATCGGGAGTGCACCATCACGGTGCCGATGCTGCTGCTGATGATGCTCCTGCTGCCGATGCTGTTCTTGGCCGTGGCGGAGATCATGCGCATCTGCAAGCGGTTCCGCACACGGCTCTACCTGCGCAACCTGTGGCGCGCCGAGGCCACTTTCAGCTTCGGCTTCATCGCAACCTATCTGACCACGGAGCTGGCCAAGCATGCGGTGGGGCGGCTGCGACCCCACTTTTTCCATGCCTGCCAACCGCGCCTGGACGACGGCAGCAGCTGCGCGGACGCACAAAACGCGGACCTGTACGTGGAGCAGTTCCACTGCTCCAACCGTGACCTCTCCGCCCTCCAGATCCGGGAGCTGCACGTCAGCTTCCCCAGCGCCCACAGCAGCCTCAGCTTCTACTCGATGTTCTTGCTGGCCCTCTATGTGGACGGGGCATGGCGCGGCCGGGGCGGAGTGCGAGTGCTTCGCCACCTGCTGCAGTTCGTGCTTCTAATGGTAGCGCTATGCGTGTCCCTCAGCCGGGTAGCCGACTACTGGCACCATTGGAGCGACGTCTTGGCCGGCGCACTGCTGGGTCTAGCTTACGCCACCATCACGGCCGTCTACGTGGGCGACCTGCTTCGCCGCCGGCACCGCCCAAGGCAGTCGGCCCTCGGGTACAGCCACCACCTTCACCACCACCACCACCAGCTAATGGCGGACAAGAACGCTGGCGCCAAGGTGCACTTCCTTGGCGCAAACGCCGCCTCGATGACTACCAGCACTCCTCTGGATGACCTGCACAGCCGGGACTCGGACCCGGAGGACTCCAATGAGTCTGACCATTCTCACGACTGCCACAACTCCCGGGACTCCCGTGATGGGGATGAGGACGACGACGAAGTCGACATGTACAAACCGCCTGCTTCCCGGCCACCTTCCCAGAGCGATCTCTCCCACGTCGTGTGAGACAGCTGGAAAAATGGCTCGGGCGGGATCGACTGAGAGGCTTATCGGCCTGCCGGCTGCTATTTCGACTATTTTTCCATTAGAAATCGAAGCAAACTGAAAAATGTGATAAGCGTGAGGCAAATTCCCTACCTGGTACTGCTAACCCCTCCCCTCCCGGCGATTTACGAAATGCAATGCGAGAAGTTGTGCAACGTCCGCGGCTGAGTTGGATCGCTTGGACGCCGATCCAGTGGGCTAATCACGGAATCCGTCTTCGGAAAGCGTTTTTGGCCCCAGCAGGCACACGGCACACAGGAGGCACACAAGGCGCTGTATCTGGACGGTATCGCTACTGGTATCCATTTGCACCACCGCCGCCCACCGCTCACCACCCGCACCCCGCTGTCCCTCGCTTTTTGTTTGTAAACAATGGCGCTGTCACGTCGCACGCTTTTGAAGTGGGCAGCTCGCCAACGTGAAGCGCTGTCCCAATCAGCTGCGACAATCTCTTAGCAACGATGCCGACTGCCAACTGGACTGCCGACTGGACTGTCCGCCTGTCGACCGTCCCGCGGCTGCTCAGCTTTCAGTGGCTGGCCGATAGGGGATTGTGCAGAGCCAAGCTGGAACGCACATTCGTGGAGGATTCGTGCGAGGCGCGAGATTTATGAACAAATCAATTAAGTCGTGTCTATTATTATTATTGGTTTTATGTTAATAATGTTTGGTTACCGACAGATTTTGAGGCTTAATCCAAGTGTTTGCTTAATAAATATTTGTTGTCCAAGTGATTTAAAAGGTGGAATTTTTTCAAGTTTTGAAGCTCGGCGTACCATATACACCTCCCCTGCCCACGCCCACATTTCCAGGAACGTGGAACTTATCGAGTTTATAGAAACCTTAATACATAAACAAAGGCCTGATAAGGGAACGCCTATCTGATAGATAGGCAGATAAATAAGTGTGTAATGGCAGTCATAATACCCCTTTAACGCATTCCTGGTCGCAGAAAACAGAACAAACATTCCTTGGATTGACTAATTGTGTGTGTCTCAAGCGTGTCCGTATCTAATCGCAGCTATAAATTTCATAATCGCAGAAATGGTTCCACACTCCTCGAAGATTCGAACAGCTTAATTGATAAGACTGGCACTGCGAGATATTGGCGCCGGTTTAATTTCTGTACACCTTTGAGAGGTGCGTGCGCTGGTGGCTCTATTTAGGTGGACAAGACTGCCCAAGGCCATCAATCATACGGACCCAGCGACAGCTTCATTCCGCAGTATAGGATGCCTGATAAATGGTGTCTGAGCCTGCCAACACTTTACGTTCTTGATCATCCTCATCAAGTCAAAACTGGTTTAGCACATTATTTCATTAGGTAGATGTTGCCCATCAAAGGTAATTGATTTGCCCCTCCTAATTATACCCAAATTAGTCTATTTTTAAGCCGCTATTTTTGCGCTCAATCTGTCAACGCGTGTCTGTCAGTGGCCTCCAGAAATCCGATTCGCAAATGAATGTTTCCTGCGGAGCAATCAAGCGACTTCCTCAATTATATTGATTTTCAATTTTTCGGCACGACCCAGCCCTGCACCGCCATAAGTATTTATATGCAAATGAGGACACGACTGATGCCTAGAGTTTAGGACCCAATTGAGTCCCATTACCCAGTCACCTAGATATGCCGAGGATACAAATTTGCAAGAGCAGATACAGATACGATATCCACTCAGACAATTCGTCTGGAATCTGGAATTCTCGTGAAGTGGGGGAGGGAGGTGGATTGCGGCATCGGCAGCGGCAGCGGCAGATAAAGCAGACCGCAACTACAAAAGAAAAGCCATCGAAATAAAACGCAAACTAAAGCCCGCAATTTATTTTTAAGTACACATATCGAAGATGCCGACCGGCCCCCGAACGCAGCCCAAGGAACAATCCAACCGAACTGAAGCGAAGCGAGAGAAGAAATCACTTTGCTAATACAAAACAATTGTGTGCAATCTTGCAGATACGTCTCGATGGGGCCGGGCAGGTGGGAGGGCTGGGGCGGAATGCAGTGCTCTGTAAGGTATCTGCGTCTTACTTTTTTCAATTATAAGGTATTTTTTGGCTTTTTACCTTTTCCATAGCACGAAATTTATAAATGCCAAAGATGCTGCGCAGGCACAGTGGGGTACGTTATAAGCTCTGTTACAGATATTTTCAAGTATATGTTTGGTAAATGAAATATTTTCTTTTTTTGAGGATTCCTATTTTAACTAATTAACAAAATATTTTTGTATTTTTTTCATAACTAAATGTTTAAGATATATTAAGAAAATTATAAGTTTAATGGGCAGATACAACATTAAACGGCTTTATATTTATTATATAGTCTACTTTATACCTTTTGTACAAAATGTTAGTTACACAAATCGATCACAATCAGTTTTAGCATGAAAAATAATCACAAATTTCTCTTTCTGAAAAAAAGATTTAAATATTGTTGCTAAATGGGCTTTTTATATTGAAATATTTATTGGATAATAAAAGTTATGCCCCTTTTGTGCTTTTCACATGCCCTTTAGGCTGCCTAGGTGACAGGTGCCTGATCCACTGTTCCAATACTCCCCTGTCCCCCGGTCCCTCTGTCCCACTGTGGCAGACTCCCTCGCACATGTGAACGTAGTTTGTCTCCGCTTCTCTATTGACATTTCCTCAAAAACTTTTCTCATCAATTCATGTCAGAGTGAGTGCGCGTGTGTGCTACTTGTAAATACGACAACGTTTATTGTTATTGGAATTATTACAGCCTTATGCGAGTGGCAGCAACGGGTGTCCCGACGGCTCTCCCCTGGCCCCCTAGGTAGACGTCACAATGGTTGGCAGGGAAAACCAGTTCTTCGCCCTGGCTTTTCCTTGCCCGCAGATTGCTGGGAGGCTGGATGCTGGGGCTGGGCTGAAAGGAGGAATGGGTGGTGGGGCATGTCTTTCGTATTTTTTGGCGTATGCGAAAATTTAACGAATCATGAAATACGATAATTGAACCATGCACAAGACTTCGTCGTTGCCGTTGTCGTTGTTGGTAGCGTCTTCAGCTTCAGCATCAACTTCGTCAGCTCCATTGTTTGCCTGTGTGCGCCGGGAATGTGTGTGGCATAATAAAATTTTATTGTAGCCAAAAGTTGGCTACCACTTTTTCCCTGGCTCGGAGGCCGTAGTTTTCCCCCTCCTTCCTCCACCAGTAATTGTTTGTGGTGTGCGTCGCCCGCACTCCCGTTTGCGCGCCCGCGGGGAAAGTGGTCCGTGTGGGGGCGGCGGATGCCAGCCGCCCACATAGTTGGAAATTAGCGAGGAGTATGGGTGGCCTTTTTACCGCGAGCGCAACAATGTCGCCTAGTCATTATGACGGTTCTTTGATTTCTCTCGCCCGTTAGGTACTTCTCCCAATTCCTTGGCATACTTTGCGGCTGCCAAGAAATTTCTGCGAATCAAAACTAAGACAGACTTTTGGGTGAACAACTGTTTAATTGATTTGGGGAGCCTGAAAGACGAAATTATGTATACGAGTCTATGGAAACGCATCCAAGGAAAATAAATAATAAAACTGGAAATTTGGTAAGATGGTTTGGGAAAGTTTACTGACAATTACTTTAACTATTAAATTAATGTCTTTTTTTAATTTGTAAGTTTATATTTTTTGATGAATAAGACCAAACGAAAGTCTAGTCAGGTTCTTTTTATAAAAAAAACACATGTGATTTATTTCATATTTCCTCAAAAAATTCGTAGCATAAAGGATACTTCCAGAGATTGATTAGTTGAAATAAAAACCATCAACGGATACGGTTGCGGGCTCCCTGGATGCCCTTCAGCTGCTTCTCCACCTCCCGCAGATACTTCTCCGGCAGGCAGTTCTCTCGCATGGCTGCAATCTTGGCGCCAATCACCTGGCGGATGTTGGAGTCGCGCTGCTTCTCCTGGTCAATCCATTTTTGGACCCGCTCTGCCTCCAACTCGCTGAGACGGCGTCGCTCGGCCTGCTTGTCGTTTATCTGCTGGCGCAGGTCCTGTCGGTAGATCTGGCGCTGGGAGTCGCGCTGTCGGTCCATGGCTTTCTGCTTTTCCTCCTCCTCCCGCATGCGTTCCATCACCTTGGCGAACTCCTCCTCGGCGTGCGCGATCTCCAAGGCCAGTCGCTGCTTCATCTCCTGGGCCTGCTGGGCCCGTGACTCTAGCAGGTCCTGCTCCACCTCGCGCTTCGCAATTGCCGCCTCCTTCTCGCGACGCCGATACTCGCGCTCCACCCGGTCACGGTCCTTCAGATATTTCAGCTCATCGTTCGCCTGTCGCGTCTCCATTGCCTCGGCGGCCACTGTAAAGATCCGCTGCTGGCGCCGCTCGAACTCCTTTTTCGCCAGGCGCTGCATCTCTTTCAGCTGGCGTTCCTTCTCCTGCTTTTCGCGCATGTAGGCGGTGACACGAAGCTCGGCCAGTCGTTCCTGCTCGCTGAGCATAGTTTTGAACAGGTTGGACATGTTCCGGATGCGCTGAAGTTCCTCGCGGAATCGTTGCTTGCGCAGCTGGGCAAAGGCGCGCTGCTGCTCTTCTTGCTCGCGCAAAAGCTCCGTGGCACGGCGGATGTCCTTGGCCTCGTCGGCAACTCGCTTGGCCTCAAGGTAGCGCCGGTTCTCGCGCTCGCTTAGCTGCTGGCGGATCTCGTTAGCGTACCGGTTACGTTTCTCCGCCTCCAGCCGCTCCCGCTCGTCCTCGGCGCTCAGAGCCTGCTTGGCCCGCTGATTAACCATGCGCGCGAGACGCTCGTCGTCCTCCCGCAGTGCCTTAGCCAGCATGTGCTTCTCCTGGATCTGCGCTTCCCGCACAGCCTTGCACTTGGCGTCGAGAATCATGCGGTTTATCTGCTTGACCTCCTCTTCCTGTTCCTGCCGGGCCAGAAATGCTCGGCTCAGCACCGACCCCTTCTCCTCCAGTAGTTCAGCCAAATCAGAGATGGTGCCTTCGGCATCGCCGGACGCCGGTCCCCGCATCTCGTCGATGTCTTTGAAGCGTCGGCGCGTCTCCTCCACCAGCTGCAGTTGCTGGCGGTGCTTTTCTTCCTGACGATCGATTTCCTGCAGCCTGTCGCTCACTGTGGGCACCTTTCCTTGGTCCTTCAGTCGGCGTAGCTCATTGGCCCGGAGGACTAGGTGCTTGGTTCCTTGGTTGCGCTTCCGCTCCCGCTCATTGCGCTTTAGCTGTTTTTGGTCGTAGGCTGCAGATTGGTCGCAGGTCGTCCTCTTGAAAGAGGCAAACCCCATGGGGGCTGAGGTGGAGGGTCGGAAGCCGCCCGCGGGTGGCCGGTAGGCCGCCGTCTGAGCTCGCGCCCGGGCCCTTAGCTCTTGGCACTTCTGCTGCAACTGCGAGTCGGCGCTGACAAACCGGACGTTTGAGGCAGAGAAGCAGGGCATTTTGGGAGCGAATTGATCTCGGATATGCAATCTGAAAACCTTCGAGGAAACTAAATTTTATCGCGTTGCAGACACAGCAATTGGGCTGGGAGCAAATTTGTTTGGCCTAACAACCGGTGGTTGCCTTAGCGTCCAAATTCAGTGAAGTTGCCTGGCTACGCCAAACGATGGGCGAAACTATGGAAAGAACACTTTCTGTAACTGGCGGAAGCACGACTGTTGTGTTTATTGGGGACACCACCCCACCTCTGATCTCCAAAAACTCCGGAAGCTTTTCTTTTGATTCGGTTGCGCGCCCCCTGCCAGTCCTTATCTCTCCTGCCCATTGGCCAAACACTCGGACCTCGCTCCTCCGTCCCAACAGAGCTTCAGAAATGCAACCAAGCATAAATTTCGGGACTCCGCCACAGCCCCCGATGATTTATGCGCCTTACTTAAGGACAAAACGTCGCAAACACACCCGCCCGTTCCCTGCCGAAGTCCCTTCCGGAGCAGTGCAATGATGTGTGCGAATGTGGGAAAGAAGTCAGCAATTATGCGGCATAGAAAAGCAATAAGCTAACAAAATTCACACATTGTGGAGTCAGAACTGGGCATTTGAGATATCAGGGGAGAAGGACCGAACCCACTTGTCCGTTTCGGCAACATCCATCCATTTATCCGTCCATCCATCCACATGCTCCCCCATCCCGCCATCTCACAAGGCCTCCAACCAACGAGGCGTGTTGGAAACTCTAAGCTGCAAAAGTTTACGGCCACACATACAAATTAACTTGACCAGAGCAACAGACGAAGTCCAGGGCCACGCCCACATTGTCAAGCACATTCGTGAGTGGGAGGCCGTGAGAGGAGCGATTCAATCAAAGTGAGGGGAGCGAGCCGGAGCTGGTATGGGAAGAAATCCAAGCCCAAAGCCCAAACGAGTCCAAGCTATTTGTGCTGACTTTAATAAAAAGTTTTCCTTTTTTCACTGTTGCACACACACAAAAACTTTCTCTTATGTGAAATGATTCCCTTCGACTTGGTCGGGCTCTTCTAGTTGGATGCATTGAGGCGTTAAAGTCAACTTAAGCTGGTTCGGATGGCCCCGGCCCCAGCCTGCCCCCCTGGGTTGGCCGCTGCTGGAAGTGCGTCGCCAGGCAGTTCGCAAATGTAAATTGACATTTTCGAGTGCACGATTGAGCAAATGAACGTTTTTTTTCTGCCTCCCTTCTCCCTATGATCCCCGCCTTCTGGGTATCCTGCTCCCCTGTCCGCATTCTGGGATAATGACAGTCAAGTTGTTGGATTAGCACGGTGAGCCGCCCAAGGAGATCCGACTCACAGAATGTGGAAGGTCATGCATGGGCTGCTTGATTATATGCAAAGCATTATTATCCGGGTGTAGGACGCGGCGGAGAAGGGTGGCTGGCCGAAGGACATCATTAGCATTCCTAAGTTCCAGCTCAGGCTTTAATTTATGCGCTCAAGTTTCGCTCCGGCCGAGCCAAGTCCTCCACCGCAGGACGTCTATGTCGTTAATTAAGCCCGATGTAAGTCGGCCTATGTCCAGGGATTAGAAGGTGGGCAGGCTTGGATTGAGTTATCGCATGGCCTGGCCCGGATTCGAGCCCCTTTTTATCTCACAACTTTAAGCGCCGTAAAGTTCCTTGACGAAACTCCAACCGAAAGACAAATGTTTTTTCTAAGGCAAATCCTGCAAAATCATATGCCAAGGCGCAAAGACCCGAACTGGAGTTCGGATGAAGTCGGATTCGGCAGCTGAAATTGACAATTCTCCAGACCCCGCAGCAAAACTTTCTCCAATATGGATTCCGAGAGTCAGGCCTTACGTTGCGTATACGTAATATTGGCTGACAGTAGAAGGGCCGAAGGGAGATGCTGCTCTAAAAGCATGATGTTCTCAAATGTCTTTTGCCATATGATTCATTTAGAGTCCGTCAGGGAGTATTTTAGAAAGCTTCACACACATTCTCCCGCCTAGTGTTGACTTATTTGCATAATTTACATAGGAATGAGAAAGGTACCAGTCAGCCCTGCCCTATCTGGCTGGTTCTCTCGTGTGTCTGCAGCATAGAAATACTCCCTGACAGACATTCGATTTCCGGTTGCATTTTCATAAACATGCTCGGAAGAGATTTTTTCGAACTTTGTATAAAATATTGATCCCCTGCCAGCTTTCAAGTTCAGCTCCTTGCCACCGCAGCTCCGCCTCCCACTGGCAGCCAGCAGCCATTTTCCTCAGCTTACTGTCGACGACGTCTAAGGCCGGGGAGGTGAAAAGCCCCCATGTGTGTCTCAGACCCCACAAGGACCGACTGGTTCGGGTTTCGGTCCTGCGTGCTCCGTATTTTTATTTATTTGACAACATTTTTCGTAGCCGCACCGTTAAACTTATGCTCTGGTCAATTTTTTACTGTGAATTCCGGCACTTTGCATCTTTTCGCACATTTTCATTGCAAATTAATTCGGGCTTTGCCATATATTTTATGAGCAATCTTTTTGCAGGCCTCCGTTGATTTATGTGGGGCATATTTCTGGGCCAGAGCTTGGCTAACCCAAATCCCCTGATTGATTGATCCAAACGACATGCAGAGTCTGCTCTGGATGGGCTTACTTACTGGCCGACCGGAGCATTTGCCGCACAATGAAATCCAATCGAGACTCTTCGCATTCAGCCAATTATTTTGCCCTCTTGTGTCAAAGCGCCCGGACGGAGACGACTAATTAAAACGTTGAAGAACCGCTCAAAAGAAATATGATTTGACTTAATTCTGGCTGCTCCCTCTTTATTTACTTTCAATCAAGCACTTTGACCCAGATTCGATTATTCCGCCAAGGGACGGAGTCCAGGGCTGCGTGGGATTGAATATCCCACTCGCTGCATGCGGAATGGCAATATGAACGCACTTTAGCCATGCTTAAACATCGCTAGAGAATGCCACTGAAAAGGTTATGCAAGTTTACTGGAATACTGTTTACTCACTTCCAAATCGAAACTGGTTCCTTCGACCCTCCACGCGGTAGCCCGGGCAGCAAAAAATATAACTTATATTTAATCCAGCACACAAACAAGTCATTAAGAATATTTGGCAGGGACAGGCGAACCAGTTGGGATGGTCCAAAAACCAGGGTGCCTGAAGGCAGTGGCGTATGTAAAATGGAATTTATGAAGACTGCAACAAAGAATTACGGCGTGCCTTTGTCGGCAACGGAGCCCCGAATGCCAGATGCGCTTCGCGAATGTGGTCGGCCCTTGGCCTTATTTATGGCACCGATGATAAGATGCCAGGTTCACAGTGAGTCACTCAATCCACCCGTTCGTCGATGCGCAATTTGTCATTAATGCCTCTGGACCCCAATAGTCTCGATTGGAACACTTGCATGCAACAAATAATGTTCTCTATTTAAATTCTCCACAGCGCCGCCGTCTGAATCAGCCGATTGAAACGATTTGAATTCATAACCACACGACTTGGGCCTGTCCAGAGGGAAACCACATGTGTACGTGGACATGTCAGGCCCCGGCGTCCATCTGACATTGGCGCCCCCCGGGGCCCCGATTCAGAATCTGAGTCTGAATCTAAATCCGATGACGACGACGGCGATGATCGCGATTGCAATGGCGATTACGTGATGTTTTAATTAAGTCTTGTTTTCTGATTTCCAACGTTTCTGAGAGGAAGTCAACGCTTTCAAGTAAACAAACTAGCAAGTGCAAAAACGGTGGCACCAGCTCAGACAAACATGTGTATTTATGCAAATGTCTCTTTTCCTTAATTGATAAGTAATCATCAAGGAAGAAGACTATTCGCCACTTTTGGTTCCACGAATTTGAAAAAATGTTTATGTATATTTAGTCGTTAATACATATTCATTTCAATAGTATAATGTTTTCCCCACTTTGAGTGTATAAAACAGGCCCATGAACATTTTTAGCCACGTCTTCTACGCGTCCGGTACAGGCTCGTAAAATCCCAGACCTGAAAATCAATAAACCCAGCGAAAGCCAAGGGTAGGGCCAGTCGAAACGCCCTCCGACGACGTGCAACTTTGGAAAATAAATTAAATACAAAATAACAGCAGTACATGTAAATAAAAGTGGGCAGTCAAGGGCTCTTGCAGGCCCACTCGATTCCCTCGACCCCTCGAGTCCTGGGCCGGTCCAGGGTATCCTGGGGGTCCTGGGGGTCCTTGGAGTCCGAGGTCCTTCCAACTTTCCATGTCTAGTCGATGTCAGTGAACCATCAGCCGGCCTCCTTGAGTAAAGTAAGCTCTGAAGAAGTTGGTCATGAAAGTGTTTCTTAATTAAAAAATGCTTGCTACCCTAATTATTTAGTATTTCTGAATTAATGAAATTCCACAATAAAATTAACGTTTACAGAACGTCTCAATCTGGTTCAAGTGTTTTGTAAAATAAATAAGAAAATAATGCAATCATGGGGAAATTATTTAGTGTGTTGTGTGAAAAATTTTAAATATATCGTATCGTTTTTCTAGGTCGCTATGGTTATAAGAATATAGGTTTTTACTATTAAAATTTTTACCAACTAGTACTGTTTTAGTATTGATAAAGAATATTTCCGATGTTTTAAATTGGGCTTATTTACTAAGTTTTTACACAACAGAGAGCCTCGACCTGCTAGTCTCAGAACATATAACATACACTTAGATTAATGTTACTGAGGGGTACTTTCCTAACGTGTATCCAGTGAAAAATCAGACTATCCCCTTGTGTTTTTAGATTTTGGGACTGTTGTTGTATTTACTCTTAGTAGCCGCCATACAAGCCTGACTCCATCCGCAGATACTTGTTCCAAGGAGGTCATGCTAAATGCAAATTTGGTGTCCTTAAATGTGCTTCAAATTTAAACGGACATTTAAGGCGTGGCTCCTCTTTCTCCGCAAAGAGTACAGGATCTCTCATTCATAAACATCTATGTGTGCAAGTACAACAAGCCTTTAAATTACGAGAAGTCAGACGTGGTCTTAGAATTAAGGGCTATCCAGGACTCTTAAGATTGAAGAAAATTTAATATTACAGGTACACCTATGCCTTTCTCAATCGAGTACCTTTACCCTCCTTAGTAGCCTTTCTTAAAAAAAATTCTCATTAAAATAAAAAAAAAAATGGTCCGAAATGAATGTGTTTTATAATTCTCAATTTATCTTATTGATGGACCTATAATAATATTTAATATGCATATGAAACGGTTACACAAAAAATATTTTCTGGTATATTTATAGTTTATTTCCAATAAAACCATTTTAAATGCTGGCTTAAATAAATAATAGTGACAGCCAAGGGCAAGTGCACTCTCAGTTGTATTTGCATAAGATTCCATAATGCGGTAAACAACGATCTTGGTTCATGATTAGCCCGGGGAATCACAGCCTTTATTACACCATTTATCGACTACCAGCCCACTGTGACAAGCCCTCCCTGCCGCTATATTTTAAGTTTTAATTTATGCAAATTGTTGCTTTTTGTTATCCCTGCTGCTATTTTTGCACATGTGCTGGTCCTTCTGGGCCCTCCTCCACTTGTTTGTGTTTGCTTTGGAGGAATTTAAATTCTCTGTCAAGTCCACCCCAGTCCCCGGCCGGCTGCATCCCGAGCACAGACAATCAATGCAGCCTCCACTCTTCAAGCTCGGCTCCGTGCGGTTCGTTGCCATCGATAAGGATAATGGAAAATTTATTAGTTTAATTGAATTTCTAAGGCGGAAGTTTTACGTTTACGTAATGATATCGCCCCCACCCCGGGTTTCCCTGGACGCAGGCTCCTTGCCTGTGAAGTCCTTTACGGGTGCAGCGGCTTGCTTACATTGTCAGCCCAGCCCCCTCATGGGCGTGTGTACGTTGTCCTCGGTTTAGTTGGGGCTTGTGCGGCATGATAAATTATTAATGAATGCATTCGCCCACCACTTTTTGTTCCTCCAACTCCGGCAGGCAACTCTGGCAGACCGGGCGCTAGGATGATCACCGAATGGTGTATAATTCGGCATTTTGGTTCGCATTTTTTCTATAATCTAAGGATATAAAGAAAAAGGCTTTTGCTTAATAATAGGACAACACGAAAGCGCCTATAAATAATCCTTGAAAACTTTTTAATGACCAACGCAACGACTCATACTTTTTTTTTTAATTTTATAGTAATAATAGAGGTTCTGGAGATTGAAAGAAATGAAACTTTCAAAGTGCTGCAGTTATCATATATTTAAATTTTAAAACTACAAATTCCATTTTTCTTGTATATTTACTTTTTAGTTAGGTAGCTTAAATTAGTTTATTTCATTTTGCATTTTGGTAACATCAAAGTAGAGAGCGGATAAGACCTATCGTGTTTAGCCCATGGGTTTCAGGATATATTCCTATAGTTTCTATTGCCCTTCTCATATCCGGTGGGCACAAAATACTATGAAACCTATACACTCGCCTAAGCCAGTTCGGCTAGTCCGAGTCTTTAAAGTCATCGATTTAATCGTTTGGGTGCAGGAACAGGCGAAAAAAACCCAAACCAAACGGATCCGAGATCCGAGACTGGAGGTGTGGCTGACAGTGGTTACGGGCGCGAGTGGGCTGATGGTCGAGTGGCAAGCAACGGAAAACACTTTGCAGAAAAAGCAACGAAAGCCAGCAAAGGCAGGGTAGTCTGAGTGACCTGAAGCGAGAATCCCGGCTGGAGAAGGGAACTAGGCGGGGGCAGAAGGCAGCCGCGTGGCACGGTAGAACGGTAGAACGGTAGCCGGCCAGGTGGCAACCCCTTCGCTGCTCAAGTGGTCAAAAGTGGCGCCCCAGCGCAAATGGCTAAAGCCAAAATGATGAAAGTGCCGAGCCAACTCCCTTCTACCATCACACTCCATCCACTTTCTACCTCCCTGGGCCAGGCGGTGTTGTTGTCGTCAATGTGGAGCGCACATCAAAGGTGCAAACGGCGCTTTAGGGCTGAGGATTGGTACTCGAAAGGACGGTGGGTGCTCCTGGTACGCCACTTTGCATAAATGACGGGAGAGCACAGGGGGCCACTGAAAATAATAAACTAGGAGTACGCATGTGGGGGCTTCTCGGCCCCGGTTCGATGGAAGGAGCTCCTTTCGTGACCTTTGGGTGCCTTTTAATGTGGTTTGCCAGGCAGACACCCCTGCAATTTGCAATTAATCAGCAAACAGGCAAACACGATCCTGCCCCGGTCCTGTTGCAAGTGCGCTGCAAGTCCGAAGTGGATAGACAGGCGGGTAAATGCACAGATAGTAGTGGCGTTGCATTGATAGAAACGCAGTGGCAGTCGGCTCATAAATTAACTCTGGCTCCAGTCATTGCAGCAAAGGGTTAATTTCGAAAATGCTTAATAGCCACCCCTCCACACAGACAGGTCCGACTCCGACCTTTAATTTATTTCTCATTTGCCTGCTCGGATTCCACTCGCCCATAAAAGTCAATATGTCCGCGAACTGCATTAGTGCAGATCCAAATGTGTATCTTCCGACGGCAGTCGGCTTTAAAACAATACTAGATTAAATGAGTTCTGCTCCACTCGCTCAAAAGGAGAGAATATTTCAAAAAAAATAATAAATGACAATTTCATGGTGGGGGCTGGCTGGCAGTCCGCATGTGTGGGACTTGTCTACTTATAAGACACCACCAGAGCACCACAGAGCCGGAGATCCACTGTCAGCCGACTCCGGCACATGTGCGGAATTTCGTTGCCAAAAGGCGAACCAAGAAAATAAGTCATTAAAATGCGGATTGCCAAAAGCGTTGAAGTGGATTTTTGCATGTTATTTGAGCGATGCGGCTCAGGCTGAGACTCTAGACTTTAGTGTGAGTTAGGCCCCTGCTGGCGAGGAGTGGGGTGAACGGCGGGAGGTGGTCCCGTCACTGGGGCTCCCAGCTGACTGACAGGGGCAGGCGGAGGAGCCACCAAGCCAGCCGCTAAGCCCTGTGCCTCTGACTCAGCAACCGCCTTCCTCTTCAGCAGCAAGATTGTGATTGGAATTTGGGGGGCAGTGGAAGTCGGGGGAAGTTGAGTGGATTTAAGTGGGTGGATGGGGCGTCCCTCTAACAGGCAATGAAGTATTTAATGATCTGGTTGGAGACTTGTCCTGCAGGCTGACTCGGTTCATTCCCGTCGCCCTCCAGGCGCCCATAAGACCGATAAATACGTTAACTGCTCCTCGACTATTACCTGACCACTATCTAGGCATCTATAAGACGCATAATTCTCCACATAAGACTCACCAGAAACTGGTTTCCAGTCATATTTGGGAAGATTGGGTCGAGATAGAGCTTCACACGCCAGCTCCGCAAAGAACCCCTTAAATGCCAATTAATTTCGGGAATCGCAAACTGTCAAACTGGCATTCGGACTCCTGATTCAAGCTGTCCCATGGATTCTCCCCGAATTCCCAGAATGCTCGCGATACATGTTCCAGCTTCACGCTTCCACTTCATTCTTTTTGGATATTTTTGCATGTTTTGGCATCGCGGTCAGCGTCGTATTTTTTTAATTTAATTTTTTTATTATCAGAAATTAAAAAAGAGACGTAAAAAGATAAGCCTCAACGACTTAGCCCACGCACTGCCGGTGACTGAAAATGTTTACGATCTATTATTCCTGCTTTATGATGCCGCCGAACCGATCGATTTATACACAGTCTCTTGTTTTATTCCCCAAAAAAATTAACAATTCATTTACTGGCTGGAGTGACTCATGTTCTGATACCCTTTCGGGGCACGGTGACTTTGATAAGGAGCCCTGAATATGAAGGTTATCGAGAGTGACAGCTAATGCTTCAGCCCAAAAATAGATGAAGCCGCAGCCCCAAGGTCCCATCCAGTTGAGACATTTTTCAGCAACGAGACTTATCCCCGTTCCAAATGGGAATGTGTCGTGCCTTAAAGACGCCATAAATTTTCATTTTCAATAAAAATAACGAGGAAATGTATAATTTTTCTTCCCCTTCCCAGTCGTCACTGCAAGTGCGTAGAAGAAAGCCGAGCAGGGCGGCCGGATAAGGGCTCCCCCTTTAGAATGCTTCAATAAATTTTGCAGTTAAATTTGTAACACCGTCCATGGGGCCAGGCTTTACCCATTGCAGTGCGACAAAACTTCCATATAAGTGATTTTTTGCGTAAATCAAAAGCCGGCTCGAAGGTGGAGCCCTGGCTTCGAGCCCCCGCCTACGTGGGGCAGGGCCTCCGATAGGGATTGCGGCAGGGGTCGCCCTTTCGGCAGCATGTGTCGCATGTGGCCGTCCCCAGCCCTCTGGCTGGCCCAAGATTAATTCATTTGGCAGTTGCTCGAGTGCGAATTACAAAATTGGTTAATTTCCTTTTCGCATTCCTCAATTTCTGTTGAATTCTCCACGCTGTCGCTGCATTCCGTCGCCAGTCTTCCTGCCGTCTTCGCCGCAGATAGACGGTTTGTTTTTCACGTGAATTTAAATTTATAAATATTTAAGTATTATGATAGACGAGCTGGGACAGCTGCTCGCCTGGCCAGGTTTCGTCTGCAGGTCTACAGGTCTGCAGGTTGTGGGCAAACACAACTGAAGCTGGCAACTGAAAAAGTAGAGCCAGAGTCTGGCGAGACTCTCAGCCCCGGCATGATAAAAATGAATCTTTGATGTCATTTGGGTTTGCATGGAAATTTGTTTTAACAAAAAAAGGGAACAGCAACCACAGTCTGTGCCTTGCTTTTGTTAATGAAATTTGTTTGAGATACGGAGGGGAGGGATGTGGCTAACTAGGAGCTCCGTTTATTTGCCAAAAATATTAAATGTTTTAATAAAACATGAGCCAGTCGTCAGCTGGAAAGTAGGAGTAGTTTGTGGCCTGCCTGACACGAAAGTGTTTTCATTTTGTGGTTTTTTTTCTAAGAGCTATCTAGGAATTATTGCCGCACTTGATCCCCCAACATTTTAATCAAATTACGTCTATCTAACTTCACTTGGCGCGGATCAAGCATGTGAAAAAATTAATCTATTGGAAAATCGTTTAATAGTCGCATCAATAAGTGAGGCGTATTCCCAAATCACCAAGCGCAAGTGGAAATAAAACATAAAAACCTTGGCTCTGGGAGTGGTCGGGGCTACTTGCACGGTGCACATTTTATCTGTCGTTGGTTTCTTTGAAGTGGCAGCCACAAGCCACACCGCATTACATATTTCGAGGGCTAGCCGCCCTGGCCCTCCCCCACCACACTTGTCTGGCTCTTAATTGTTAAGACAAATCATACGCTAATGGCCGTGAAGAGCACCGCGCATCCATGAGATACACTAACGCGAACGCGTGCACTATAAAACTCCCCTAACCGGGCCCTAACTCTCTTGTCACTGGAGTACACATTAAAAATTAAATAAACAATTTGGTGCAGTTTCATTGGAAAATGTGTGATTAAATGCAGCTCGCTTTGGAAACTGGCCTGTGGTTTTATGGTCTCCTCCGCTTCACTTGCTCCGGGCTGGGTACTGCTGGCATTGCTCCTTTTATGCTTTTTCCGGCTTGTTTGCTCAGATGAAATAGTGTATTTGGGATGCACTTTCGGTTTGGTTTTGGGCCATCAATTTTATTGCAAACGGATGTGTTCTGTGTTCCCGGTATTACTTTCGAAGCACTCGATGATTGGCTCGAGTTGGCTGGTCTGGCCACTTACCCTTGCATTCAGTGATGCCGGACTTTCCCAAGCCGTTTGCCAATCCCCAGGCTGGCTTCGAATTAAGTTAATCCGAGCCACAATTTAGGCAAATCATCCTGTCAATCGCAGCCGCTAATTGGTTCGACGCGAGATCGCTGGGAAATTGTGGCTGCAGGACATGGATTTGCACCGACATCTGTGAGATCTAGGAATCCGGTCAAGTCCGACTTGGCTCAATGAAAGTGCGAATGGCTGTGCTCCCACTGCCATTTCCTGTCAATCAGTTCCAGGTCGATTTTATACTACTCCTTTCTGGAGGCGCAACTCTCGAAAATGTATTTCAGTTGTCGGTCCTAGAGGTCCCGGGTCCCCTGTTGCGTTGCCCATTTTAAAGTTGGCATTCCAGAGCTCGAGCCAGGCCCTGAGCCGCCCTTTGCAGCAATTACCAAACCACACAACAATCGTTCAATGGCAGAATAAAAACGACTTAAAAATAGACAAGGGAACAAGACAGAACCCTGTTTGGGTTCGAGTTGTATGGAAGGCGAGGTTGGAGGCGGAGGCGTCAGAGGAGGCAGAAAATTGTCGAAAGCTGCTGCAGCTGCCCTATCCCCTGCCCCGCTCCTGCAGCTTTCTCCGTGGTGGTGACTGGCTGGCTTCAATTTCGAGACAATCGCAAATTGACAATCAAAGTCTTGAAAGACAGTGAAAACTGCTGCGGCAAACAACAGCCGAAAAGCATATGAAAGAGCCAGCACGGCATCTTTCCCGGGATGTGCTCATGTGGGTGTGAGATTGTCTCTGAGTGCGCCTGTCTACGTCGCAAAAGCATTTGATTTAAATTGAGTTTGTGAAATTTTCGTTGATTTGATTGTAGCAACTAAACTTGCACCAAGCGCACTATCTGCCACCACGAAACAAGCGGACTGTGTGGGCGTGAGAAAATTGGTTGCGGAGTCTCGGATGCGATTGCGGAGTATTTTCCAGTTCGATTTTTGAGCAACAAATTTTCTTTTGTGCAAAAGAATAGAGTTTATAGGTAAAAATTATAACTTTGGGAGTAAAGCTTATCAATATTGCAACATATTATATGGTTATTATTTGATATCATATATTCAATAGGCAAAATCACTATACAATAATTATAAAGTTTCGCACGGTTTTTAGTCCGTCAACATTCAGGGTTGTAAAGTGAAAAGTGATTTTACATAAAACATTTTTTACATTTTTAAATATATTTAACCTTTACCGCAAGCTTATACACAAAATTTAATTTATGAATGAAAGTGAAGCAACGAAACCTGGATTTGATGTGCTTCAGATTATAATAAAACAAGAAAGAAAAGCTAACTTTGGGGCGGAGCCGAAGTTTATGTACCCTTGCCGATAAGGTAGCGTATATATTGCAAATATCGGAAATAGTAAGTTTAAAGTTTAAACTTTCTATCTTCAAAAGATATCACCAACGAAAGGTTGGTCATTTTCGATCCTTCAGTTATATGGCAGCTATAAGATATAGTCGGCCGATGCGACTTATATACTGCGTGCGATGAATGAAGGTGTGTGCAAAGTTTCAAGTCGATAGCTTTGGGTCGATAACTGAGCGACTATTTCGCGTAGAAACACCCAGACAGACAGACGGACATGCTTACATGTATATCAACGCAGGAGGGGATCATGATCAAGAATAAATATATTTTATAGAGTCGGAGTTGTCTACTTCACTGCGTTGCACAGCTTACACTTTGCACACATAAAGAACGAGCCGTTTTCAACCAGGAAGACATATAATTTCTTACTTTGGATGAATCACATCTTGTTTTTAATAGATAGGTTCTTCGATTTAGTATCTAATGAACTTAAACCAACTCATAGATTCTGTCTCTCAATGGTGCTTTCCGAAAAGCCAGCTGAGTGTGAACAGACAGCTCTTAATGGCCGAGAGTACAGCAATCCTGGCACCTCCGCAAGCGGGCCGCATCATCATAATTACCATTTTATTGTCATCCAGATTGGTCCCGAAGTCGGACTCTCGGCAATCTGGCACCCACATGCGCCGTACTCCGTGGACTAAACGATCCGGCGAGTGGCTCATTAAGTCGTAAAATCGCTTTAATCGCCGCCTTTTCCAGCTCCATTGTCAGCTTGCCGGCCTGGCATGTCTTGCCGGCTCCTTGGCCCCAACTTGCTTGCAAATCCATAAAGAGTTAATAAAAAACACGAAATCACGGCGTTCAGCGACGGCAGTTGTAAAAAATAAGAAATTTATATTCCTAACTTTTACTTCTCCCATCCCAAGTCGCACAGGCTGGGGACTGTGCTCTGGTTTCTAAGTGATGTCCATGAAGACATTTCATGGCCCGCGGAGAAGCGACGACAACACATCGAAAACTTATGAAATGTCTCATTATCATTTGTCGGTTTCTTTATTTGCGACTCTCGACCCGGCCATAAGGGTCGACCTTAAGGACGAGCGAGGCCACACAAGTCCAAATTGAATCCGAACGAATCTGTGTAGAACACACTCGTATATTCAGCCATTTAATAGCCATCGATTTCCGATGTTAACATAAACTTGAACTTGTAGACAAGCGAACAAAAACTTCTACAGCAAAAATCCATTTAAAAACCCACTGAGAAGGAGAAGTGAGGTCTGACTTGGAATATGCGCCTTGGTTTCTTGGTGCTCTGGGACCCTTTCAGCTTCAGTTTCCATTTCAGCTTCTGCCCCAGTCCCAGTTCCAGTCTCTGTCCCTGGCTCGATGACTTATAAAAATTATTGTGACACGAGTTCATTTCGACTGGCACGCCCCAAGGCAGGCCGAAGATCGGCCCTCTCGGGGTTGGGAGTACGAATTCTCGGGGCACAAAAGCGCAGAACGCTCAGATTTCTTATGTGGGTCCTGAGGTGCCCTCGCCGCTACCTTTCGCTACGCGTTCATCGTCTGCCAGTTGGCATTGTCTGGGCTGGTCGTCTAGACTGTTGGCAACCATGTCAAGGATTTGGCCAAAAATGTAATTTTTATTGTTTCGGCCCATTCCGCTACAAATTCAGGATCTTAGCGCTGAATCGGTGAAGAATTTTTTTGTCACTGAGGTGCATTGGATACCAAATTAGTCTGGAATGTTACCGTCTGAGCGCCAGGAAACTAATATTACATTTCATCAAGCCGCCAACATATTTACTCTAACATATAGTCGAAAAAGACTCTTAAACATACAATTTTTTAGTTTTCGATGTTGGCACAACAATAAAGATTTGATCAGCACTTGACCTCTTCCCAGATATTTATTTCCTGTCTTGAGCCTCTCGTCTGGCTATTTTTGCTGTCACCCGACCATATCTGTGGCTTTTTATTTATGGCCGTTTCCAAGCACTAGCGCTTAGTGCTGCAGAAAGCTTCTCCATTCTCCGATCGATCTAAGCTGTTTACATTTTTCAATTTGCGATCTTTGAACCCCAGAAAATTAGTTCTTGCAGCTCTTCCAGACCCACCACCGCAACCGCCCACTCCGTTGGGGCTTCGATGAGTCGGTCATGTGGATGTATTAATAATCTACTTAGGCACCTCCTACTAAGTTTCCAGAGAACTAATAATTTACAGATCATTAATAAAAACGCCGTTTGTTTGATGAGTCAAAGAAAAGTACTGTTTCGAAACATTAGACCTCTATTTTCATTCTGAAAAGGCTCATGTAGGCCTTGTTAGGTGGGTCACTGCCAGCTTAAAAACAAAGGCGGGAATCTCATAAATGCAAGTTAACAATCTCTGGAAGAGTCAAAGGGAGCAGCGGTTGAAGCCTCGTTGCGGAAATAGTGAGTGGACAACAGCTCTCTGAGCCGCCGATTGGAGCCAAGAAAGGCCGACTCTGACTCACTCCGCTGACCACATCAAAGCATCTTGTCAACTGCCTTCCGACTTTTTTTTTGACCATTCAAACAATCGGATAACGGACGCCAGTCCAAATATTTACAATTTGAAAATATCTTTCGTTTAATGGCTTATTAGAGGCCTCTTCGAACAAAACGCGCTTTTGTTACCTCTGGGCGCATTTAAGCCGAAACGATTTTTTGATTTCAAACTATAAAACCGCGGCTGGGCGCTTCGTATGAGTAATCGGCTTGGCCGGCAATCGAACAGCCCAATAATGAACTCTTTACATCATCTGCTTTGATTATTTGGTAATAAACCCCGGACCCTTAACACTTGGGCGTCAATCGGGGATTTGGAGGAATGACAAAGCCCCATTCGGATAGCGAAGTTTTTCCGAGCGGCTCTGGCCCTCGTATGCTAATCTGGCTGGTGACATAGGGAAAATCAATCAATGCCTGTGAAGGCACAAAAGTCTTCCCAGAGGCGAGAAATTGTGTAATCTGATAGAGCTTAACTGCAACAAAGGCGTTCTGTTGCGTAAGCGCGAACTACTCGTAATCGGGATGGAATCGAAAGTGACAGTGCTTGAGATGGGAACTTTCGAAAAGGTTTTCGGCGGGCTTTCCCTTATCCGGCCTCGTATCCGGCTGTCCTTTCAGCCATCCCGCTGAACCCTAAGCTTTGGCATAATCTCATCAGCAGCATCAGTGTCACACTTTCGTCCCTGTCACCTTTAACCTTTCGACTTCATAACACACGCGGCTAATGAATGCCACAGACAGCCTGCAGCCGCACCACCTGCACCTCCGCTCATTTGGCAATTGGATTGTGGTACAGGACACCAGACCGACTCAGCCGGCTCTGCGACAGTGCACACTCTCGAACTCTCGCCGAAAAAAGCATCAAACCAATAACCAGATTCTGACGAGAGTCGTTACGCGGGAGGGCCACGTCCAAAAAACAAAAGTCAGCGTATAATGAGATTAAAAGTTGAACTTTTGGCAAGCCCAAAAAGTTTCGATGGCCAAAAGCCGGGAGTGCCAATAGGAGCCAGAGACCAGCAGGTAAATCATTTTACGCACCCGCTCCCAAGAATGAACTTGGCAAACTTCTAGAACACGACGCAGCCGACTGAGTTATGGATTGAACAATGGATCGGGTGCATTCATTTCTCATTATCGACGTGCTGTAAAAATGTCAGCAAACTTTTTATTAATGTGGGCAAGTCCTTTTACATAGTTCCAAGGAGCTCGTCTACACTCGGTGAAAGAAAAACTTCCCAAAAGGGAGTCCCCTCAGGCTGGAGAGCATTCGGGATTCGGATCGCCTTGATGAAGTACTTGTTGTTTTGAATACGTTTTGGCATTTTGCCATTTAGCAGTTCGAAATGTCCGTGTTTTGGTTTTTGGCGGCAAAGTTGAACCAGACGCCATAAATATAAACCAGCACACTCTCCCACGTCTCGAGTCTCGGATGGTCGTGGCAGAGCAAAAAGTATAGTTAAATGCCGAGGAGTCCGGAGGAAGTGGAAGTCTATCCAAGCGTGTCCAATGAAACGTCGCCGTTGTATTTGTTTTGATTGTTTATTACTGCGGTATAGAGTTTGCAAGGAGGAGTCAGAAACAAATTGGCAAAACAATGACGCATTTCGTCGCAGATACGAATATGTGAGTATGAGTAACTAAATTCATTGAGTGCTTCATTGACTGTGAGCCGGGGGACTGGTGTTGAATGGGTTTCGTTGTCTAGGTGGAGTTAAGAGACCCCCGTTTTCTATTGCCAGTTATGTGCTGCCAGATATAACTTTCACTCTTTCTAAATACTGCATATAACCATAGCTTAATAACCATTATCAAAATGCATTAATATCCATATGTGTTGAATAAAATGCACAAAAAATTCCTTCATGCATATGACAAATTAAGAGCCAGAATGCATCATGTTCCAGTCCCAGGAAAATCGGACGATTCCACACGCATTATGTATGAATTCCATGGCTCGCGTACCGATAAATCAGTTTAAACTGTCAAATGCAAATAAATTATATGCAACAGCAAGAGCGGCTCCGGATCCCCATGAGGCAGTGGGAGTACTCCACACTGGAAAAACTTCCTTGCAAAACTTCAGCTTTATTTCAACCTCTATTTTACAGGAATAAGCTAATTTTTTGCAGTACAGTTGCACTTAATTCGCGATCTGTGATTTCCAGTTAGTACCAGAACAATAACAAGTCCTGTATTGCATAAATTCAGTGGAGGCCACCAGCAAGGGGGCAACGGATGGGGGATACGTGTCTCTTCCAGGAAAACACAGTGAGATGATCAAGAACCGTATTAGAAAATTTTGACCCTCACTTTAGTGGCCGCCACGAAGGGAAATGGAAGCCAAACTAGCGTGGGTTTTCTGATTTTATGTAAATGGGCACCAACGCACTGAATGGAATTTCTGAGACCTACCATGTCGGTCTTGAAGGTAATGGTTCAGGAAACTTCAGAGATCTGAAATTGGTTGGTAGCGATAGAGAAGAAGGACCTCTCTTCTCAGAGCTGTCATTATTTCTCGAATGATTATATCATTAGCAAAAATATCAGTTGAGTAGTGGGCTTATATTAATTCTATAAAGACAAATTTTCTTAAGGTTCTCTAAGGATTTTAAAGGAATAGTCAAACTGTGAAATACAAAACTGTGTTCTCTGACGATAATGATGATTTTGAGTTTTGTTGCAGCATGATGCGGCAAAATATGGTAAACTATAAACAAAAAGAACACTGTGCACGGGAATCATTAGGGGCAAGACCTATCTGTGTCTGTGATTTGTATAAAATATTATGTAAATTATTGTTTCATAAGGGCCAGCGAAAAGTAAACAAATTTTCTCTAGCAGTAACAACCGAATTGAAATTCATCATGTTGTCTATTCCCTGGAAAAGGGTGTGGAAAAGTCATGAAAATGCTATCTTCTCTTGAGGAAAATAGTGGAGGAGGAGGCTGGAATCCGATTATACGTATTTAAATTGCAATTAAAATAAGTAGATAAGTTCGCCTTATTTACTTTAAGGTGATCTTTCAAACAAAGCTTTAAGTATAAAAGGGGATTCCGAGATAGCTTAATGTTTCCCTTAAATATCTTTAACAAAAACTAATTCTAGTGTTTCTGTTGCTTCGTTTCAGGTAAGACAAATGCCAAGGCTAACCGGAACCTCCAAAATTATGTCACAAGCTCCGTGTGTGATTCGGGGAATGGCACGCTTATTAGAGTCTCTCAGCTCAGGCGATCACTGTGACATTGGGCAACTGTCTCAAATTAAGCATGACGGTGGGAAAGAAACCCATAACTATCAAGTGGTTTCTAGACTCCTAATAAGTATCACAGTCTCCCTCGGTACAGACTTAATACAATGTGTTCAAAGTTAGCATTTCTCTTTTTCTGCAGACCCTAGTCTTTGAAAGAAAATGCAAGAAAAACGCCTCTGATTCGGGCCATAAAACTCCTCGCACATGCAACTGACGGCGACAGACTTCTTAGGCGACTTTCCCGACAATGTGCAAAATCAAAACACTAATTTATTGCACATTGGGCCAAACGACATCAGCCGGCCAGCGAAGTGGGGAAAGTGCTGCGGTTTGGAGGGCAGACGGAAGCCCTCCTTGCTCGCATAAATCACTTTCTCCAAGCGAATGGGGCGCTGAGAAAGTGGCGGGCGGAGGGAGGATTCGACAAAATCTGGGTAGGAATCTTTTCAGAGCAACAGCCAAGAGTGGATGTGCTAGTATCCAGGAAAAGGAGCCGCAGAAAAGTGAATATCCGCGTCTGAGAAATCCGAGAGAAGCGAGGCGAAAATATTATTGCAGTTGTGTAAATAAGTGTCAGGCCGCAGTGCTCTGGCCTTTTTGTTCCTGCTCCGGATCCCAAAGTGCGCGCAAAACCAACAAAGGAGGAACCCAAGGGGGACAGTCCCGAGCCAAGAGCGTAAAAATCCCAGAAATTTCAAGGGCACTTATGCACATCCTGGCCGCAAATGAAAGACCAACCAGGCGCGACCATATGCACACATGTGCGAACAAAAACTCCCTCCGACATCCTTTGCTGACATCGTCGGCGCCACGCAACTATTTTCATTACTTAGGGAATATATTAATCCAAATCTTTTCCACCTTATCCATAATCTGAATATACATGCAAATCATTCCTTTCGCTTTTCTCCACTTTTAATCTAGCCAGCTGAGAACACTCAGAAGCAATCAGTGTTCGAAGTGGTTGAACACTTTAGTCTTCAAATATTCAAAAATTTGTCTATTGAGTTCCTTTTTCCGAAAGTTCCGAAACTTTCATAAATACCAGTATTGAAAAAAACAAACACGTAGAATTCCAGAGAAAAACAATTCCTAAAAATAGATCCTCAAAAGAAGGCGTGGGATGTAACTGTAATGTAAATACTTTAAACTTAAAATTTAAAGCGGCGTGTGTAAAGTATTTAAAAATGGTTTTAAACTAAAGGGCTATAACAATCATTTTAAAAAAAGTCCGTTTTAGTTAGGTTAGTTACTTCTACTATTCTCTCTTAAATTCAACTTTTCCGTTTGAATTCCAAAACTCAAATGAATGAAAGTTAAAAATTTTAAAAGAAATCACAGCTTTAAATGTTACCATATTGAACTTTTCGATTATCTTTTCCTCTTAAATTTTGTTTTTAATTTTCCAAAAGAATGATGGAAAGTTGCCTTCAATAGTGAAGTACATGAGTCTCCACCAATGACAAGATCACTATCCAAAAGAGGTTGTTTACGTCTTTGCACGCAGATGTTTAATGTATACATTCGTTTTGAAAACCACCCCGAAAAGTTTTTACTTATTTGTCCCAAATTCGATTGTTTTGTAGATGAGTTCTCCACCCAACTCCACGCTCCCGAACGGTCTTAGCCCTTTGGAACCCAATTATGATTAACGATGCCCGAAGAGAGCAGCCACTTCCAAAATGAACCGCCAACTGCGACAGTCCCCAGATCTTGTGTTCTGTTCAACTGCTTTGTGCATTAGCATTTATCTGACAATTTTTTTTTTGTAGAGTTTGGTTGTTTTTCATCCATTTAGGGCACGGGTACTTGAGACGGGAGGGGGCATATGGGAGACAGTCCCCCACATTCCGGTGACAGTTGTTGATTGATTTCCTGAGACTGACGTTCGAAAACTAAACAAAAACTACATGAATACGGCAAATGTAATTGTGGCCGCATGGAGGAACTCACCCGTATTCTTGGCCTCCGTGAAGTACTCGAACTCAATCCGGGACTGTCGTAAAATGCTATCTAAATAGTCAAAGCAATTCATACTGGGAAGGATCAACCCAGCCAAGAAAGTAATTTCAAGCCATGGGCTTCCAAAAAAAAAAAACTGTGTTCTTAATGAGCCATGAAAATTTTGAAACGAAAACAAATAAAAACGGGACAAGGAGATAAGACTCTGAAGCAGTTAATCCATTAACCCAGTACCCAGGGCACTGTAAAGTGGGGAGTACACTTTAGGGCAGAGTTTTCATGAATTTTTCAATCGATTCAAGCAAGTCTTCTGGCTAATGCCTTTCACTATTATAAGATAATATTGAGTGGCATGCAACGATCGAACCTATAGTGAAAGAATTTTTTATTTAATTAGAAGCTTTATTTGAAGCCAAGTCTTTACAATGATAGCTTAGTTTTTTTTTATATCACTGGGGCCGATGAAATTCTCAATAAAATATCCATTCAGCCCAATAATGAATTATTATCTTAGAGCCCGGCTGATAAATTTCATTACAAAAGCTTTTTGCACTTGTAAATTGGCCTTTACATTCGCCGCAGCATAAAAATTCAATTTTTTAATGTACTTTTTAATACTTTTGAAATAAAACCCACATGCACAAACAAAACTAAAGGTGAGGGCGGCTGGAAATGTAATAATTTTAATTGTATTTGCGGAATTGGATTGACTTTGTCCAGAGCCAGGAACAAAAAGAATAACAGCACCAGCAAATAATGTACACCACTGACAAGAGCGCAAAATTTATAGCTTTTTGTTTGAATTTTAACAAGTTTATTTTATGTAATCAAAAGGCCATGAAGATAATGCATTAAAGCCACTGCAATCACATACTTTCGAGCGCTTTCGGCAGACTCTGTTCCTAATTAAATTCGCACTTAATAACAATTTTGTCGCATGGCTTTCTATCTGGAGGGTGAAAACTCGATTAAGCCATGGGAGGCCTGATTTTGATTAGGTTTCCCAGAAGAATTAGCATACATTGACTTAAGTTTGCACATAAAAGAGTCTCCGAAGAATTATCAAATAAATAAGAAAAGAAACGAAAATTCAATTTATAAAACAGCCAGACGTGGCATCGAAGGAAATCATAAATATTACAAAAGGGGAAATAGGTATAGAGAAGGCAAACGGATTCAAAAAATGTTCATGCTCCAATGGAGACTGAAGCCGGGCTTTACTTCATACCCCGGGCGGTCAAGCAAACACGAGAAAAATATACTTCAGAAAAACAAAACAAGACTCGGCGAAGGACGAGGGATAAGCCTGCATAATCAAGTGGTTTTCGATAAATAGAAACAAAAAGGGTAACGGCACCCCTGCCCGGCCGCTCCAAGGCCAGTTAATCGAATATGTTTGTTAGAAAAGTTTTGAGGCGTAAAAAGGCAAAAGGGGTCTAGCCAGGTCCCACATTTACTTGTCCCTCGCCCTGGTAAAAATTTAATTTCGGCCACCTTCAATCCTGTCTAAAAACTCAGACAAAGATGAGACCGTGACACGAAAAACTGCTAGATATTTTGGAACAAGAGAGTGACAACGACTCACGTAGAAGCTATTCGATTTTTAAGGTTAGTAAAATGTCGTTTGTTAATTGAGGCTTTATTTCTCAAACACTCAAAAAATTACGAGAATTAAGCAGAACATCTTCAAGGCAAAGGCCTAAGTCCTGGTTCGTTTTTTTAGAAAGTTCTCCACCCTTTTATGTAGACACAGTTTGAGAGATTTTTTATCCGTCCAAAATAGTTTGGAAGGCCTTTTCGGACTCTGGGGTGGCTGAATCAAAGCCAATTGTAAGCGATAATCAATTAAGACCCAAAGGGGTTAGCACACCCTTCAGAGTCCGCACGTGCCCGACCGAGGAAAGCCTTCGAAATAAAGAAACAAGAAAAAACTGGCAACAAAGGAGTTGTCGAGGCCCCAACAAAATCAACCACTTGACATCACAAAAGATAATTAAATAAACAATGCGCCAACACTGGGGACTAAGTGAAAATGCGAGGCAGAAAAAGGAGAATAATGCAAATTGGGTAAAGCCGTCTGGGCCTTCAAAGGCCTCTTACAAAATTTAATGGAAAACGAGAGTACGAGGCCTTATAAATTCATTGTGCTTGAGAAAAAATAATCAGGAGTGGAAAAAATATTTTGGGAATGGCTTCATAATGTCCGTAATTTAAATTAATTGTGTTGATCTTAATTTTTTGTTATTTAACCCTAGAATGTGCTGCAGTTTTTCATTTTCATTAAATTTCCTCCATAGTCCCGTTTCCCAGAAAAATATGAAATCATGTAACAGCACTTTAGAAAAAATTGCAGACTTTGGAAGATTTCTACAAAAATAGAAGAAGCACCCCGTTAAAAAAGTTTATCCTGCGCTTTTCTGACAATGGTGTCGGCATCGGTTTCCGGACGCGATGCCGCCATTGCAACTTTTCCATCTGCCAGTTCCGCCTATTGAATCGGACCCGCCCCTCACTTCGATTCTACGTAAAAATGTAACTACGAGGGGTTTAACCCACTCTGCAGCAGCCCGAACACGGACAAGAAATGCTTTTTTAGAGACAACCGTCGCCATCGCAGGCGCACGTTGGGTAAACTTTTCCATTTCATCGCACGATTGCAATTTTACGCAAAACAATTTTATTTGTGTAGATTCCATTTCTTCGCTTGCAAGGGAACCATATTTTTGTTCTACACGCCTGCCCTTTCGTTCCAGTTTTAATTAGGCCCATGGCCTTAAATCCAAATCCCAAGATTGATTTTAGATCTCGTTAATCCTCTTTTAGATTCGTTGGATTAGGAATATAATAGTTTCAACAAGCCATTTTAAAAATCAAGTTCTGGAAGGATCCGAAAATTTTAATTCCTTAGTTTTCTCTTCTTGCCATATGGAATTTTTCATGAAAAATATTCAGTTAGTTTTAGGAAATTAACAAAAACTTTTTTCTTCGAGCTTAGAAATCGTACATCAATACGTACTGCTAGTTATGAATATTTTACTCATCATATTATATTTTTTATTAATTGTTATTTTTTTTTGTTTATAATTTGATGAAAATTTAAAATGATTTACTTAGATTTTTTGTGTTATATAATGTTTAATATGTATGTTATACATATGGTACCTCCAAGAAGTTATGCATTAAACTTTTAAAGGATTATGTCTTTATAACAAACCTTGTTATTTTTATGTATATGGTCTTATTTGTTAAGACATAATAAATTAATAAAATATATAATAATGGAGATACCGTGTGTCCATGTTAAACCGTTTCCATAACCAATAACAGGGAAGCCGTTAGAGAATTCCATACTTCTTAAATAAACTCTGATATCCTATGCTCTGTATCCTAAAGAAATCATTTTCTTTTTCAAATCCTAGGTGGCCCAAAAATCCCTTCCCCTTGCCCCATAATCCGTTTAAATGCTCGCCCCAAATCCTTTTCACCTTTCCCTGTTCTTCTTCAATCGCATTGTTCCTTTGACTGCATCAATTTTCCTCTTTTCAAGTTCGGCTTTCCTGCAATCAGTTTCGTTTTCACACCCAATTTTCTTGGCTATTTTTTTCGAAGATTGACCGTTTATCTATTTGTACTATCCATTTCTGGCCCTTTCGCCTCTACAGCGCCAACGACTGGCGCTTCTGGCAAAGTGCAAAATGTTGTAAGTTAAATGGAAACAATAATGGGCTCGGGCTGCATTCGTTAGGGCTTCAGATTGACTACGACCGCGTTCAGTCCCGACTCCTTCCGTCATCCTCTTCAGCGGGCGAGAACCGTGCACTTGAAGCACTTCCCTCGTGATTTCGATGACTGTCTTGCACTTTTCACTTCACACTGCTTATTCCTCATTCTGGATTTGGCGGCGTCTGCTCCCACCATCCCTTGCAGGGACTCCGGGGTCGCGATTGACGGACGCATCAAGAATTTCTTCGGCAGTCGCACTTAAATCGCCACCTGAGCTCGCCCACTGTTCCCGACCTGCCAGTATTTTAATTAAATCCATTCCGGCTCTCACTAACCTCTGGTCCTGTAAAAGTTTGGCCGGCTCTGGCACGTTATAAGTAGGCTCAGCAGCCAAGCAGTACCCGGCACCACTAGAAATAAAAAGCCCCATAACAAAGCCAACCGCAGCAGCTCCACCACCAACAAGCCGCACCAACAGTTGCCGGGACACACTGAGCACAGGCTTCTGCAGGCGAGGAAGCTGGCAAAGAAATAGTTGGTCCAAAACTATTTACAGGACCGCCATTTTCATATGCAGCTACAGCAGCATCAGCAGCGCCGTGGTAAGTTGTGCCATAATTTCATGCCACAGCAGAGAAAACTTGTGCGAGCCTTGCCCCAAGTGCCCGCCCCTCCGCTGCCGGAGCCCCAACTGCCAGCCAGCTAACCAGCCAGCCACGCCTAATAATAAGAAATTAGAACTTACGACAGCCACTAAGACTGTCCGCAGCAGCCCCGGCAAGGAGCAGGCGAGGGCAGGGCAGCAGCCGACAGGACTCCGTATAATCGTCTTGTACTTGGTCGAGCGAGGAACTTTAAGCTAACCGCAAAATATCCTTCCAAGTGCGGGTAGGATCGTTAGGAAACTGGAGTCGTGAGTTGCGATGGCTGTCTTGTGCCGCAGCAGCCCGACGATGAAAATAAGAATCATGTCTTGTATTATCCACTTGGAGAGCATGATGGGCTTCCTAGATCTAACGTTTTTGTTTGTTAAAAATTGAAAAGAATAGGCATCAGGATGTCTATGGATCGTCAGCAGCGGTCCTTACGTTGGAAAACAGTTCTTAAATAAAACGTAGTTGGACCAATTATAAAAATTTGTACATTTTCTAAGAAAGTCTGAGGAAATTGGAAACCTATTACTTTATTTCGCCTAATGACCATCCAGTTGAATCAGGTATGGTTTTTCTGTTTGATCGCGAACAACTGCCTGATTGTGACTGCGTTTATAACCCCTTTCCAAGTTTCCTTTGGCAGAGTATCAGCTTCGCTACACCAGCGGCGCCACAACTTGATGTTTTTGCTGCTACCTCCGCCCCACTCAATCCACTTGCCACCCACCTGAGGGCCACTCCCGCGGCCACGTCCTACTCGCTTCTCAGATGCTGTGAAGTGAGCGCTGAGCATTATTCAGGATTTACCTTTATGTTGTTGGCGACGTGGCTGCTGCCTCTGATGCCACCGGAGTTGTTGCCGGCTCCATTTGCTGCACTGCAATGAGCTTGGTCCTGCCACCTAGCCCCTGCAACCGCCCCACCTTGCCCCGCCTTTGGTGGGTCGTTTGTAAAGGCGGAGGCAGCTCACTATCCTCCTTGTCTTTGTTGCCACTGCTCCTGTTGTCGTCGTACTCATGATGCTGGGTGATGAGAAAATGCGAGGCTCGTGTGACATTTTCATTATCGTTGTGGGATATGCGCTTTTCTGTGGCAAACCTTCGACCCCGGCTTACGACGCCCTACCGCCCCCTGTCCTGGACCCCCCGGCGACCCGCCGACCCGACGTTTTGTGGGCTTGTGACAACAGCGGGCGCAGATAAGGTTACAAAATTATTAGTTGGGATTTACAATGCTCCGTTATAGTGGGCGCCTGTGCGGGGCTGCATCCGCCGTCCTTTATCCTCGGAGTGGTGCGTGGGCGGGTCATTACCAGCATTACCAGTGTGGCTGTGTGATATATCAGGCAATCAGGCCACTCGATGAGCAGCTCGGAGAGGAAGCTTGGGTTACACCGCCTGATCCAACGCGCCTAACATCCGGGCATCTCGCATCTGGCATGCATTGCTCTGAAATTCAATTGGGAATATTTATGGCTTTTCTCTTATTTCCCATCTGCCAGAATTTGCCGAATTTTCACCGCGTTCGATGCAACTTTTAAATTCGAAGATTAACACAATTTCGGCGAATAATAAAAGCGCTGTGAAAGGAGCCAAATTGGCGAGTGAGTCAGGAGCTGGGCCCGAAGAACCGATGTTTTTTTTATCATCCCATAAATTCCATTTTAGTCTGGTAAAGAGCGCAGGCGAGCGGGCCGAGGGGATAAAAATGCAAGCAAGAATTTGAAAATTTTCAATTACGCGTGCAATGAAAATTACGAAAACCCACAAAAGTCATTTTTCTTGATCGATTTTTTCCCCGCTGCTCCGTTGATGCTTGTCGTTGATGCCACCTACCCTCGCCGCCCACAAACACACTCCATCGGTTGCTTTCAAAAGAATCGGAGGCCAACAATGCCAGGACAGCGTGCGGCGGAGCAGAGTCCTTGCCACAGCCCCACAAAGGTGAAATGGCGCTAAAGTTGAGCCCCTGAGGGGGAATTGCCGATGGGCAGGGAGGCGGGGTGACGAAAGTTGCCCTCTACATGGGGCTGCGGAAAGTAGAAAAAGCAATTTCGAAATCCCAAAGAAATTGCAAAATTCCATGCGGCAACGACAACGGCGGCTGTTCAGTTCAGTTATCTTTAGTTCAGTTCCCTTCGGTTTGGTTTGCAGGACTCGCCCGGCGACAAAGGACATATCCAGGGCCGTGTGGCGACAGCTGATAGCAAAAGCCCTCGACTCACCTGCTGGAGGGGTAAGGTGTCCGCCCCGATCGTTCATCCCTCCTGCCCCCTAGCATAAGTAAGGTTAACTAGCAGTACACAGGCTAACCCTGCATCGATAGTGGAGGGCTTTGAAAAGAAGCCAGTGGAGAAGCACATTAAACCTTAAGCTGCCATACGGGTCAAAGAACCCGATCAGAGAACGTATGCGTACGTTCAAATGTTTATCTTTGACATTTTAAAAACAGTTTTTAGAGTTAGTCCCAAACTAGTTGTATATGCCTGCCAAGGATTGGTTTTAGCTAGGCACAAGTAATTATTCCCATTTGTTTCATAAGTATTTTATTATAACAAGATTGTGATTTATAAATAACATTTTGCTTGGTAGTTAATGAGAAGTCTGATGAAGAAGAGAATTGGAGTATACATTTTAAAGTTGCATTGCATTATAACCAGCTCCAAAAAAGTTGTTTGTTTTATATTTCAGTTTGTGTTTTAGCTGTTTAAAAATAGTTAAAGGGATTTTTTGAGAATTATAAAATTAGCTCGCTTTTTCTTTTATACTCTGCATTATGGCTACCAGTCGTATAATAGAAATTTTATTAGAAGTATCTAAAAGGCTGTACCTTACTTGTAGAGCATAGCCTTCCTTTCCTAACATAGATACGACTGCCTGTCGCCATGGCGACAGTAGGGAGAAAGTCGCTTTTCCTAATCCATTATTTTGAAATAAATTTTCTATAACTTGGTGACACGGAATAAATTAGTTTAATTTTTTCCACACATTTGCGGTTACACTTTAAACTCAGCTAAGAATACATTCCCGAAGTGCCTGGAATCATAATAGTGAATCACCTGCTAAGATCAGATCTTCTCTAAACACTGACTAATAAAATTACCAAGAAATCTGCGGTGAAATTTAAACAAACCTTCTTGCGCCAAATGTAGCATTCATTGATCGCCCATTGGCAGTAAACAAAATAGCAAATGTAAATTTTGTGTACAGAAAAGTATGGGCCTCCTACGTCAAACAATTGAGAGAATAGGTGAAAAAATAAGTGAGTGCCGTAGACGAACCCCAAGTGCGAGAGGCCGCACAAAGGGGCACAAAGTGTGCCAGCCTGGAATGCCGCAGAAAAACTAGACTCGAGGCGTAATCCCCTCCCTTAGTTGCGACCATGGCTGTGGTCTTCGTCTCTGTTGCTCCCCCTGTCTCCGTGTTGTTGCCCCTCCGTTGCAGTCTGAAACCGCCTCCGATTAAATCTTTCAACGCCTGGCCACTGAGTCATTGGACTTGCTACCACTGCAGCTGCCCAGAAACACGAAATCAACAACAAGATCCCCGTCCAAGCCCCTTCCTAGCCTCAGTCCGAGTCCGAGAGCACTTACAAAGGTTCATATTCAAATTTGTAGAACGTGCAATGAATTCAGAAATGAAAATGAGTAAACGCGCAAAAAGAACAGACTCGGAATGAATGCATCGGGCAGGCAATTGTTTTTATTTTTCTGTTGTTGGGGTCAATCGGAGTGTTGTCAGCTTAGTCATTATTCCCGCTAACAATGGGACTGTTTCTTGTGTAGAAGACTCGGGCTGACCCGCCAGCCGAATTGATAACCTCTCTCCATGTTCTGGGGACAGAAATGCAGGAGGAATTCACGCTGGCGATATCTTCTCCATTGGACGCAACGATAACCCCAGTGCTTTCCTCCATGTTCGCTGATTATTCCGGGACTTGGCTCACTCCCCTGGAAGTTTTTATTTCTGAAGTCTATCTGGGGAGCTACAAGTGCGGCCTATGCCCACCTTCACTTTGTATTTTTAAGGCGATCGTTAAATTCCAAAAGTGCATTTGATTTTACGACATTCCACTTCTGATAAATGGCCTTTGTATAATATTTTGATTTTCAGTTAAATGTATATAGGCCAATGGGTATGGATTGATTGCTGGCGCTATTTGTGGCTAGATTTTTTATGTTCAGACATTAGCAATCGCAAAGATTCCCGCAATATCGCCATGAATATGGATATGTAATGTGTGTCCTTTCCAATTTAAATTTAATTGCCCTGTGTGCCTCGTAGAAAACTAGTTTCCAATTCCAGATTCGAGAAAATTTTCTCGTAATTGTGCACATTAGATACAGCACTATACTCCCAAACTCGTGTCTGCCTAGGGGTTTCCTCACCAAGTGCCTTTCTCGTCACTTTCGTAATTTGCCAAACATTTTTATGTCACCTACTACTATACTACTATATTTATTTCGCATTTCATCGTAATTTTAAGTTTATTCTCCTATCACAACAATTTTAAAGCTTAGGGAGAGCAAGGGTCATGAGATCACACATCTATTCTATTTCTATCTATCTATTTCTATTCTATCTAATCTATCTATTTAGTAAATTTAGAATCTTTTAGCACATGCCCACTCCATGCAAAATATCTTTACTCCTTCCCTTTCTTACTTTTAAAAATATGAGTTTCGTACAAAACTAATATATAACGGATGGCTTTTGAAATGAGGGGTGCTTCGATGCGTTGTGATGCCACTAGTGAGGCTTTAAAAGTTTATAGCCAGTTAAAGCCAGCCGGCGATTGCCCAAATACCAAGCCGATCGGGTCGCCGAGCTATCGGTTAAGATCTCCCAGGCAGTTGGCTTTCCAGATGCAGTTGCCAACTAGCACCGCCCCCGCTGCGCATGCGCGTTGAGAAAGGCTGGGTGCCGAAGGGAGAAGCGGGGTCAGGCGATTTCATTGCCGCGATATGGTCGGTCGTGGCTGGCCCGGATCCGATGCTCGCATCAATGACCAAGTAATGAGCCATTATGGCTTTAGAAGCGATCTTTATGGCCGCGGCCTGCTTCGTCCTCCTGGCCGCAAAATGCTGGTATTTTGGCCATATTTGTCCCCTTCAGTTAGTTGCCAAACTTAGGCTCGGGTTTCCTGGCTGTTCGTGTGTGAGGCAACATTAATTGGCTCAGTAACTGTTTATGGCCGTGCAACCAGGTGTGGTTTTTTAAGACCTTCTGCTCCGAAGAGTAATCAACTATTTAGTTTTCTTTCAGAAGAGTCTGCGGAACACTCTTCACCAGCCTTATTGACATGTTTCCGGTTCTTCATAATTCTCCCTTCATTAAAGCTCGACCTTTGTGACTAACTAGATCGCACCCCAATTGTAAAATAAATTTTTTGTTTATGGGGCGAGTACTGACCGACTATACTTCACTGATAATTCAATGAGGCACAATGCAACAAACTCTAAATGGGTGTTCAATAAATTAAACGGAACAATAAAATGGAATTCTAATAAGATTATACTTCTCACAGTAGTTCATGAGGGAGATGGGGGACTTTTCAAGAGCCCCGATTGTGTTTTGAGACTGGTATCTCTCGATTTTATCTGCCTGTGTTTTGTTTTTCCATCCAAGCTCTCAAAAATTATGTATACTGAGTAGGTCCCGACAAAGTCTATTAAAGGCGGAGTGGAGAAGCAGACTCCGGACTGGGGCATTTGTCAATAGATTGGGGACCGTAAAAGGGGCTCCGAAAGCCAACACAGTCCACGGCCCAACCCAAAAAGCTGACCCAAAATGCTGTCGATCTGGCTGGAGCCAAGTGGCTTCGAGCACCGAAGTTGTCACACCCTTTCAGGTAAAATTCAAAGTCCTCTTAGGTGTTCATTCAAAATATAGGTAAAGTCTAACTGGTCTAAGAGTATTAAAAATATATACCTTTGAACGACGACTATTGTGTCTGTACAGCGATGACTAGGGTGCTTGTTGGCCAAGTTAACCCAAAATGCGTCAAATGACAAATCGTTTGAAATTTATGGTCCCATTCGCAGATCTTGTCCCCAGACCCAATTGGCATCGAAAGTGAAAATCGATTCATGACTTGAATCAAATTGGAAAGGCATGGTGGCTTCTATTTTCCCGTCCGTTTGTTATCGACCTAATCGGATGATTGATATTGGAAAATACTGGCAGTCGTTCCTAATTTTGTTCTCCAATTCAATCGATTTTCAAATGGTTGATTCACTTGCTCTTTTGCTCCCGCCCGCTTTAATTCATCCTATTTCGCGGCGGAAAAGAATTTATAATCATTTACAATTCGTTGACTTTGGCAGTGCGCAAATTTGCCACTTTGGTGTGTATTTGCTGGCCAAATAATAACACTAACAACTACTGCAGCCATGCCAACAAACAAATAAACAGCCGCGTACTCGCACACACATTAAACTATCAAAATAAACAGTTTTGTGCGTGGAGGCGTGGCACAACACATCGAACTCGCATATTAATCAAGCGAATAATTTGGCCAAAGACCCCCTCTACCAGCGAGCGAGCCAGCCAGCCCGCCAGCCCGCCAGCCAGCCATCCAGTAACTACGAACAGCTCCCCCTTGTGCCAAACAGGGAGCCAACATCGTGAATAACTGGCGATAAAAACTTGGCAAATATAAAATGCAAACAACACTCAAACCGCTAACAGGGCGGCGGGCGGCGGATGGTGTTAGATGGACTCCAGTGGGCGGGGCGGCTGTAAACGCTGTTAGTCATCGAAATTCGACAGTTGTTGGCTTGTTGCCGGTTAACCGACCAAGAGCCGAAAACCAAAAACCCCGGCCATTGGAGATGCGCCCGTGAGCCGCGTTTTGGTAGGTTCACATTACTAAAAGTTTTTAAATATGGATATTTTGCGTCCTGTTAAAGTATTCTTTCAGATATGTTTCTTTACTCTCCGACAATTCGATCAAGATTATTTTTAAACCCAGTTACTGGCAAGACTTCAAGTTTCATACCTGATGAAGTAGGAGGTTCGATTTATTGTAGGCTTCATTTAAATTAATTTATTCTTACTTATTTTTAATTGTTTTATATTTTGTTAGCAATTACTTAAAACCGTTTATAATTTTATAATTTGCAGTTATACTGGTCCGACACTGTGGAAGTCCCTTTTGGTGACTTACGGCCCATCTCGCCACCTCACTCTCACCCACCAGCATTTACACATGGTGGGGTATTTGCATTTCGGCCGACGCTGTTTATTTTCGACTTGATTTTGAAGTGAACAGTTTGCTTAATGCCCGATGCAGGGCGAATTCAGAACTACGCACACGGAACGCTGCGTTTGCAGAGTTTGCGGCAGGCCGCAGCGGCACCCCCATCGGCCTGGCCTCTCCCGCCACTTGTCAATAGTTTCTATAAATGCCGCACACACTGACCGGCTAGCAGAGTGCCCACCGCCCACTTGCCACAGCCCTACGCCCACTCTTTAGCCGCCCACCGACAAGCGCCCTTCTCCCCTTTGCCACTGCCGCCCCGACTGTTGGAGCCGAGGTCTCAGCGTTAAATTGGAAGCACTTTAGATTCACATTCAATTAATTAATTTAAGCAAATTGTTTGCTTCAAATTAATTGAATTTGCATTTAATTTGCGCCCGCAAGGGCCGCCGCCCGCCTGCGGCTCTCTAGTTGGCAACAACAATGCGGACGGACTTCCGACCGTCAGGCAGTGCGTCCGTCTAGTTCCTGAGACGAGGCCTACAACGCCCCTCTTTATCTCATCAACGTTAAATTTATTAAGTAACATCAGTGGCAAGTGGGTGTGTGTGCGGGTGTGTGTTTGGAAAGCGACAACATTAGCAACAACCAAATCAAACAAACAGTCTCGAGGGACTCGGTTCCGGGCAAGGGGTTCCGCTCCAAATTGCCAGGTTCTGGGCCTACTACTACGGCCGAGACATTCGGGGCCGGGACTAATGTAATGAATTAACGATATAATAGAAATCTCACTTGAATATTTGATGCAAACTGTGTGTGTTTCGTGCACGAATGTGCAAAATGAATAATTGAACAGTTCGAGTTCCGAGAATATGTTTGGAAATTCCATCTGGCCGAGGGTGGTGGCCGGAGGCGGGATAGATTATCGCTCGAGTACTCACCGGCCTCGGATTCGCTGAAGCGCTCCTTGGACTCGCGTTCTCCCGGGTTCTTGGATAGAGGACCATCCAGCTGGGCAGCGTCGAGAAGACTGAGCGCCAAAGCAGAACTTGGTAAAATGCTTACAAGGAAAATGCAACGCTGGCGGACATTTCATCAGCCCGGAGAATCCGCCAACGAAAAGTCAATCCGCACTACAACAGCTTAAGCACAAGCGGGGTGATAATAATTATAAATATAATGACTGCTTACAATAATTGTCAGCCGTTGTAAGCCAATTAGGAACTTGTCCGATGGCGGTGGGGTGGCCGGGCAATAATTTGAGCTTTTCACACTAATTAAAAGCGAATCGGACAGAAAGAAGTTCCCGACAAAGGGATTGCAGGGGAAGGTTGCAAGGTGCCACGGGCGCGGGCTTTGGGATTGGACGAATTAAAGTCAAGCTGTGGAAAATGATTAAAAATGTAAATTTTAATTCAATTTCGCTTGCAAGAAGCGCGATGGAAGCTGCTGCAAACAGAAATTGGAGCTGTAAAGTGGTTTATTGTCAGTCAGAACCACCAGTCACAGGCTACAGCGTGGCAGGAGGTGCCAGGCGGTGGAGGCAGTTGGCAGGATGCGGAACTTTAAGACGCGACAAACTTTGCCGCTGGGCAGGGCGACAGAACAAAGATGCAGAAGAAAGCAAGGAGGGTGGGAGGGTCTTGGAGAATGGCAACGGAAAGACACGACAAATGCATGTGGAAGACAAGCGATAAAGTAGCTCTGGAGGGGTGGCAGGGTTTGGGGGTCCAAAGGAGTCGAGTCCTGAAAAAATCTTGAAATAAGACAAATCGAATTTTCTATGGAAAAGAAAACGAAACAAGTGGTAAAGGCTCAAGCCGAGTGGTTCTAGTGTGTGTATACCCGGTACTAACCGGCAGAGATGAAGCATTGCATAGAAATTGGGTTTTTGATAGAATTTTCTATTTCTTTCTATGGATCAAAACTATTTTAAGGAATGGCTTTAAGAGAAAGTGTAGAAAGCTATTTACTAAGGGATTTGCTGACGTATCATGTGATATTAAGCTTATTATAAACTAAGCTTTTGAACAATATACGATCCACTCCCTGAGTACCTGTTATAAATATTTAAGCTCCCCGTCTAGAATGATTCAAGTTTCCTGTTCAAAACGGAATAGAACACCAATAGACACCCCATCAAGCGTTGTAAATTTCAGAGTTGAACAGTAGAATGGTTATCAGAGCACTGGTCATCACATAAAAGCTATTTAAAGTGTAAAGAAACCTTTCAGTGGCGAATAAACAGAACACAGTTGCTTTTTCCTCAACTAATGTAAAAGAAATCTTTGTTATCTGTACTGGCGAATGCATTAATTAAACTTTTGCAGCTGCATGTGCAATCAGTAGCCCTATCTATTCCTTTGATTCACATGGCAACGACTTCCTTCCTACTCCTTGTCAGTCGGCGAGCTGGGACGAACAATGCGATTTGATGATGTAGTCATCTTTGCATCAATTCAACTAATATTTAAATAGACAGCACCTAGCTCTGACTAGCCCGGCTCTATTTAAAGTAAATTTGCGTCGAAATCAAGTTTTAATTGATTTAAGCGGATTTCAGGGCAGGGTTCTCCCTGGCAACCCGGAGCCCAATCGAGCGGGAAAAGAGGAAAGCCACTGATGTCGGTGAAATGTGTGGGTGGGTCTTGGTTTTCCCATCTGGGATATTGATGGGGTTAATAAGCTGCTGGTTAGATGATTTCCGAATGGGTTTTTCTCAGCAGCTCCGTTCCAACCTGCGGTCGCCTTGGGAATCGGTATCTGGGTATCTGAGCCACTGATTCGGCTTTTGACCTTTTCTCCTTCCACAACCGACTAAAAGGTTATGTCCCATCCCTTCTTTCCTTTCCACCGGTAAGCAACTATTTTCCGTCGTTGAGTGAAATGAATCTGCAGTTTCATTCCATTTGGTGAGCAGCTCCTGTGTTGTCTGTCTTTTACCCGAAGAGGATGCTGAAGGATGGCAGGATGGAGCCTAATGGGGGCGACGCCCCTCCGTCTCGCCAGCAGCGATGGCTGCCAAACACTTTCATCTTTTCCCTCAAGCGCGAACTGAGCTGGAAGGAGACGAAAAAGAAGCGGAAAGCGCTTCACCTTCGCCCTCGGAGTGTAACAGATCCCCAGCGAATGCAAATAACGCGCAGTTGCCGCAGCCGCATCGCTTGCCTCCGTTCGCGCCACAAAAAGTGTGGCAAGGCTGCGGGTAATCAAGAAACTATTACGGCCACCTCCGCGCGCTGATGAACTTGTTGATGATCGCGGTTGGTCATTTGTCTTGGATGAAGTGGCTGGTACCTGAGCCAGTGCGCCTTTGATGATGCACACATCAGGCACCAGGCATGAGGGCAGCAAGGCATCGAGGCACCAGGGCGATGCTCTGCTCAACAGCCATCCAATTTCTCTCGCGCATTTGCATAAATATAGCTCCTTTTATCCTGCCAGAGTGGGCCAGGCTCAACTTGTTGACGACTTATGCTAATGCAGGAGCGAAATTCAAATAGCACGCCCCCCTCAACGCGGCGGACGCTACCCCTCAGAAATTGAAAATTGAATTGGAGCTCCGCGCGGAACAAACAAATTAAATTATAATTAGCAAACAGTAACAAAGGAAGGACACGCGGAGGAGAAGCACCCGAAACAAGGCCAAGCGGTTGTATCACAGGAGTGTACATTTCTCGACTCTTGATTAGTGGCGGTTGTCTGCTGATTGCAGGAGACCCCGCCGTTTACCGCCAATTATCCAGGACCAAAAGCTCCTCTGATGCTGTCCCGCTGCCAATCCCCGCCAATAAGCAATTGGTTACCACCTTTGTGGCCCTGACAGCCCCCGACTCATTCGTTAGGTCCTCCACTCCGAGTTGACAAAATATGCAGATGCGTCGTTAGCACTGTCACACATCTCGCATTTGGAAATATTTGCCATGATTCGATTGTGTAGACTCCCCCAAAAGAACCAAGCCCTGCCCCAGCACACACCCACTCCCAAATCCACACACCCGACCACATCAGCATCTGCATCTGCATCTGGATCTGCCCCACACACAAGGACGGCAGGAGTGCCCAATTGAGTTTGGGTTTGGAGCAGGGAGACACCGCTCGGCATTCGGCACTCTACACTCGGCGCTCCGCATCCCGCTCTAGTGGTTATTATTATTTCTGATATATGCGGTCTTACTCTGCGGTTGTCACTCACCGACGAGGCGGAGCTGGGGCAACCGGAGAGCACCCCTTTCTTTCCGTGGTTTCTGCGGTCTCCGCTTCATGTGTCGCCTCCGCCTTCGCCTTTGCCTCTGCCGAAGTGTCATGGCTACATGCAAATGAAGCGTGTTCCCAAAAGGTGTTGAAAACGGCCGCCTGTGTGCGGAGTCTGTGTGCGGCATTGAACTGCACTCTCCGCCCCTCCCCCTCTCCGGCCAGCACGCATCTGCATAATTCTATGCCCAAAATATTCCTGCTTTTTCATGCAATATTTTGTTGACAGCTAAAAGCCAGGCTCTGTTCTATTTTGGGTCTCCAATTGGTGCAGCATGCTGTCGAAATCGCTTCGTAATTGCAATGTTGACAGCAGCCACGTAGAGGGTCCTGGAGGAGTCAGTTTCGTGAGCAGCTGCAGAAGGAGAAAGTGGGGAAATATAAAGTCGATTCGGCACATAATGCCCCAGAATTGAATTCTTCATGGTTTTATGACCGTATAGTGCAACAGTTTGTACACTCGTTGTGTGATTACAAAAAGGTTCAACGTGCAAGACGAATTTATAAAGTCAAAAATCTTTATTTCTTAATATTATAGTTTGAAGCTAGAGTCTAGACTTCAGACTACAGACCATATCGTGACATCCCGTGATATTTCACTTCAGTGCTTAAAAATCACCTCAACTCATGTTTAAATAGTAGCCCCTTGAAAGTGTATTATAAAGGATACCTAGCTCAAAAAATGTTATTATTTTCTACTATTACCAATATGTGATGTCCAATTCCAGTATTATTACAATACAAGTTAAACCTAACCATAAATGTAAAGCTATGTAAGATATGATTACAAATTCTTGTATTTTTCCTTTTCCTTTCTTTTTTTCACATTTTTGGTATTAACTATGTAGTTACTTTTTTCCTTAAAGATGATCTTATTATTTGGAATTTTTAAGAAAAATGGAAAATATGAGGAAGTTTTCTGGAGTGGGATGTGTTAATAGATGTGTCGATGGATTTGTAAACATCGGTTTCATTCTAGTACAGTTCAAGGTGTAGGTATCTCTTAGGATTTCTTCTTTTGATATAAAAAGTGCTAAATGTTCAGTGCATTGATGTTAATAGTTTTATTCCAAGGAGTGGTGTCATATGGTAATTGTAATGCCTAATTAAGAAGTGTGCATTTGATATATACAAAAATATTAAATAGAATAGGTACTAGAGTTTTTCTCAAATTGATTACTGTTACTAGTTTTAGTATCATGGTGGAGGGGTTAATACTTCTGCCCCAATATTTAGACTCATGCCTCGAAAAGAGGTATGGTCTGGCCGCAGAATTGCTCAAATGCAGCCAGACATAAACGTGTTTTCGAAATTTACAGAGGCACCCCTCTTGTCGCTCGTCCTTCCGCAACTCGCGTCTCTCGGAAAAGCCACACATGTGTGTAATTTTCTTTACGAGTCGGCGGGTGGAAGGCGGTGGAGGTGGATAGTGGAGCGGGGAGGGCCCAAAGTATTTCTTGATGAACGATGTCTGCTCTTCAGAGGGCCCTGGTCCTGGGCCAACCAACATCCAATTCCGACGACGACGATGAGGACGTCGACAACTTGGTCGGAATAGAAAATTCAAATTTGAAAATATGGAAATGTCGACAACGACATTGCGCATGAACTTGGACAGCTGAGGCAGCTCCCACCCTGGCTCCTACCCCTCCAAACGCACCACAGAGGGTGCAGCTGCGAAAGTTGGGCCCAAAGTTGAAGTCGATGGCAATGCCGATACCGAGGTCGTAATTCGATTAACACCTTCCGGGCGGGGGGAGATGGGAACCATTGGCCTCTAATTGGTGAGCGGCGTCAATGATGCTTCCCCCTCCACTGCCGGCCCAGGCAGATAGCCCGCTTGCGGCTTATTAGGTGCGGAAATCTTTATTGATGGATGCTTTGTTTGTTTTGCCTTGTGGACGACTCTGTGGCTCCTGCCACGACCCGTCCGCCCGCATTCTTCGGCAGATGCGCCAAAGGAGTTGGAGGGACAAAGGAAGAGTTATGGCACCAAGGGCTGAGTGGTTATGGCTCGTAACTCTTTCAATTCGAGGTCGTTATGGTAGGTTTCTTAAGGAAGCAAAGTGGAGAGAGCCTGGCAAAGAAATTACAAAATTCCGATTTTCATAATACCCATAATATCGAAATTATTTATCCAGGGTGCATTTCTGTCAAAGAAACTCCGCTCTGAACGTTCGAACACTTTCTTTACTCTGCATCGTTACTTACCAACTTTAAGTCCTGACTGCAAATTGCATTGCCAATTCAAAAGGGAAACATGGGCAGCAGGAGAGATAGAGACGGATAATTCACGGAGGAAGAGAAGGAGCGAAGGATAGAGGACGAAAAATCTCCTTTAATTAGTTCGCCTTTCGTTTAATGCAATCGTGAAAAAATATTTTTAATTTAGAACGCGTAATTCAATATCTTGAGTAATTTTATTTACCGGCCACCCCCACCACTTACACTTTGGTTGGACAGGACGCTGTCAGGCCAGTGCCGTCAGTCATTGTCGCTTTCCGATGTCCTTTGTCCGCCGTTCGCTGTCTGATGTCCGTTGTCCGCGAGTCCTGTGCGATTTTCATGCCAGCCCAGAGCTGCGATGAGTGGAGCATTTTTGCGTGCACGCCGGATCGATGGTGCATTTAACCCGCCGTGCATGCACCATATAAATATAGGTGAGTATATTGACGTCCTACATGGAGCAGCACTTGGCCGTCCTCTCCCATTGAGAACTGTGTAAATTGAGGCAGGAAATGCCGTTCGAGGGTTCAAAGTTGATGATATTCAGGTCAAGAGTCGTGCAGCAAGAACAACATCCTCGCAGCGCCACTCTGGCCACTCGCAACTTGTTGTAGCAGCGGCTCCCCTTTCCCCTGGATGGTATTTTTTATTCGGAGCTCCTGCTTTTAAGTGGAGTTCAAATTTCCTGATTGAAGCTTCGAGTGCAAGACAATGTGCAGCTGCTTATCCTCAAACAGGATACACCAAATGACCGAAAGTGCTGTAGGAAGTCTGAAAAAGTAATTTAAAAAATTTTAGCTTCCACTGTTCCTCCAAAATCGATCCTATCATGTGTCAATTTTGACATATTCTTAAAAAACATTTTATTTTCTTAAGCAACCTTAATTTTACGAACACATCGTTTAATGTTATTTGTTATTATATTTTTAAAAGGAAACCAGGTTTTCACGGAAAACCCGGAATCCCGGAATTAAAATCAGTAATTCCTAGCTAGTCCTAATCATATAATAGTGGTCAATTCTATCGTCAAAAAACTTCAGTTTTAATCTATCTATCGTTCAGTAATATGGCAGTTATAAGCCAAGGTCGGATCCTTATGCAATTTGATATAAGCTTATTAAAAAAAAGTTCAAATAGGGTCGTTATAAATATAATCCTCATAAAGTCCCGATCTTTAAACTTTAAAATCAAAAAAATGTTGAGATTTGCGATCGTTCAGTTATTTGACCTGAAGTTTAGGTATAGAATAATTGTCCGATTTGTCGAATTTTCTACTCATATATTCTAGGGTTTTTGTGAAATCTTTATAGAGATAGAACGTTAGAAGTTTGTATGGCCGCGTTTTTATACAAGCCCAACCACTGAGCCTTGGTCGAAAGGTTTCGGATAATAAGTTAAATGACCTTTGATTAACCAAAGGAGTATAAATGCATAATCTATCCGCTTAAACTCAAAACCCTAGCATTCGGCAAAAGCCAATTTTGATTCCTCCTTTCAAGCTCGATCATGGCCCGGACTAAATGCAATGTGTCAAATGCAGGGCTTAGACTGCTGGCTCGCTCCTTGTGGAAATGAAGCCAAAACATTTTTGCGTACAACAGGAAATTGAATTTTCATCGACAGCAGGCAATGGCAAGAAGGAGAAAAATAAAAATAATAAAAAGAAGATGCCACCAGGGAGGGAAAGAGTCGAACCGGGGCATGTCCTATGCAAATACTTTCAGACTTCAATAATTTGCGTCACGCGGCGTTGCCACATTGCCAGGGCCGCGAAAGAAATAACAATTTCTACCGAGTCTGCTCTTCTGAGGACTCTCGGCTTGGGAGAGCTGTCAAAAAACCTTCAGCAACAACTTCCGTTACATGGCGGAGAATTGGTAGCTCGGCGAGGACCTCCAAGAGGAGGCAGAGGAGGAGCGGTGCGACCTGCGCTCAAAAGTTAAGCCATTAGCGAAATGTCCTTTACTTTGCTTATAACGCAATTTTCCGCCCCTTCTTCCGATCCCTCGCCGGTCCACTGTTTGTTTCGGACACTTTTTGGACCAGGTCTGGTGTGGCTTGGTTCTGGGCCTGCTTCTTGTTCTGGGTGCTGAATGACAACTTCGTTGTCAGCGTTTTGAAACTTTCGCGTCTCCTCTCGGCAGCGCTGGCTAACTTTTCCAGCGCTAATGAAGTCGAAACAAATTTTTTGGCTGGCTCCGAAAATTTGGCCCTAGAATCTGACGTTGTAATTAGTGAATGAAAGAGAATATAAGCCAACCGAGTGCTGATAGGCTTTAAATTTAGGCGATCAATCACGTTTTGAGGGCCATTCCCAGATTCCAATTATTTGAATTGTTTCAGGATTGTCGACAGCAAAAGTTAGTTTATTTCAATCTAAAAATCATTATTGAACCAACTTTCAGATAATAATTTTGTTTTAAAAGATTAAATTAATAAAAAAAAAAGTTAGTTTAAAAATAGGAAGGAATGAGAAAGAATTCGATTCAACGCAAAGGATTCATCAACTTTCCAACTTTCATCTGGGTACTAAAATATCTAAAAAATTAAGTGACCGAACATCTTTAAATATAAATGACACCATTCCATGTTTAGGTATGACAGTATAACTTAAATAATTATAGAAGATCGCGTAGTTATTTTGAAATTTCATTTATTAAAAACTTTTGGTCTATGGAACCCGAATGGAACCTCCATTCATTTTTATTGTACACTATATTGTTGCGCGGTAGCTTATAATTATTATTATTTTTTTTGTCACATAATCTTATCTAAGAAATTACACCTTATAAATGGTAACAAATTCCTGGTTATATTCTTCAAAGGCCCGTTAAAAAAATTCCAAAAAGCAGTTAAACGGAAAAATGGCTTTTGTACGTCATGACCCCTTAAAAAAATGATAGGGATATTATAAATCTTTGAAACGGAAATTGTTATAAAAATACGATTATACAAAAAATTCAGAATACTGATACAGTAAAAAAAATTTTTAAGAAAAAAATAACAGTTTATGAATAATATCTCTTCTAAAACATACCACCTATGTATGTACATACATACAGTTGCGGTCAAAATAATAGTAGTGCTGATTGAGGAAAAAGTTTTTCGACTATAATTTCTATATGCTTTAAGAAATCGAATCATTCTTTTTATATTATTAGCTATTAATATCTGTACTACTAGAATATGCATTTTCATCGTCTTATTCCATGCCTTTCTATTTTTTTTCGCCATTATTCGCTAATAACTACCTGTCCGACGCGGTCAAAATAATAGTAGTGCCAAAGAAAAATTTTAAATATATGAAATTTGTTCTAATTTTCGTAATGTTTTTAGTTTAAATAATATATAAGGATGTTCTCCAACAGCCTTTTCACTTTATCGGTTCTTCTTTATCATTTGGTCCTGGCAATATATTACGTGCCAAATACTTTCCTGCCGAGAGGCGTAATGTGTTTTAAAAGTAAATACAGGAAGGGAGAACGTAAGCCTTAGTGCAAAATATTATTGGTTGATCTCCTACAGTAATTACAAATGAATAACAAATATGAGCCAGCATAATAAATGCGAGCTCCGCTTAAGATATGTCGAAAAGGACAATGAACCGTCTAGTGGGGCAGGCGAAATATCAGTATATTATGTCTAATATCGCCTTAAAGTCAACTGTAAAATTGATTCAAGTTTGAGAACATCAAGAAAACGACTTAGAGAAAACAATTTCATAGATAAAAGTCCTGGAAAATTGCTTCTTTAACAAAACTAAACACTAGGTCAAGCGCTTCACGTTCGGCAACGGGCATTTGAAATAGCCCTTGAAAATATGAAGGACATCCTGAGGTAGTATGAGTCCAAAATTGATTTTTGTGTGGCTGGGGGTCCTGGCAGTATATTACAAGTATAATTTTCGCCAAAACATACATTTAAAAATTTTTTCACCCAAATTTATTTGACTCAGTTTTGCATACTATAAGGTTTGACCCCTTATTGGTTCAAAATCATCACTGATCGTCACCATTACTCCAAAATTTTAAGCGAACTGATACTTCCGTATATATTAGAGGACATGATACTTTTTGGACGTTTTAAAAGGATAAAGAACTGAAGAATACCAGTTTTTTGACCAAAGAGTGGATTACCGACAACCGAATCAAAGTTATGTTATCGCTGTTATAGTCATTTAATCTCAACCCAGTTGTGATCTTTTGGTGTGAAGTGAAGAGATTAGTTCTACAAATTAAACCACCCATTAACATTCAACTTTCGGAAAATTTTTAAAGGTCCTGAGCCTTAATTACTGGCGAAAGATTCAAAAATTTTGTGAACCATTTGGTAAAACGCTATGAAGTTGCTATAGTTAACAAAGGCGGTTCAAATAAATACTAAAAAACTCTTTCAATCTTACTTTATAGTAATCAATCGTTTAAACATTTGTACAAAATTTATTTATGCTGTGGTATATTTTGCAAATTTTCACTACTATTATTTTGACCGATTAATTCTTTGTCAAATTCAACATTTTTAATTTTTTCTGAAAAGTTTCTTGTTTTATCCCAAACGTTAATGTATTATAAACATCTATTATTAGTTAGGTTTCGAAGAAAATTTTAATAATTTTCCTAAGTCTCTTACAAAGCTATTTTTTTCGAGTTTTTCGATAGCCTAAATGGGCACTACTATTATTTTGACCGCAGCTGTACATACATATGTATGTACATATGTGTAATCTAATTAAGATATTTTTAGTTATATTAGTTATATTTTTATCTATATACATATATGGTTATCATATATAACTATATAGATAGTTATATTCTTACTTAAAGCAAATTTTGAAGCTTTTAATTTTTTCCAAAATATTTTATAATATTCTCTAATATATAATATAATAATATTGACAAACATAAAACAACATAATTCCAAATTAAAAGATAGTACAGTTTAAAATATAAGTTTTCAGTTTCAAAAGCCACGTCTGATACAGAAAATTCCTAATTATTGTCTTCATTCGGTACGATTGTACGATTGACGTACGATTTGTACAACTCTGGTATTCCCCAGCGTCCATCTTCTACTAAAGATTCTGTTAACGCAGAAGTAGTTATGTTATTCAACAGTGTAAGCGCCAGATAAAAGGCTCTTCTTCTTCTTCTTCTTCTTGATGCTCTTCAGATAAATCTTAACGAAAGTGGCATGCAGCGCGTAACACGGTTGCACTACCCCTTCGAAACAATCGGGCTTCGTTCAGTTGAGAGCGACAGAGAGCGTGGGTGAAACTGCGCAAACTTGGAACATGGAACTGCGCGTTGAGCAGGTACGGACGGAGGGGAAAGAGTAAGGCCAAACTGTGGCCAGAGGACAGTGGGAAAACATTATAACGAATGTCGTAACTTTTTGGTTGAATTAAATTAAAGAAGTATTAATATTAAAAAAGTATGCATTGTTCATTAAAACTCATTAAAACATTAAAAATATATATGCATTGCCATGTTAATAAATTAAAATATTGAGAATTATGTTTCATATATAAATTCTTTGCGGTTAACTTTAAAATTTTTTTTTGGTATTCCACTGTACCTCAGTGAGAGTAATTGAGAGAGTCGGCAAGATTCGGTATTTCACGAACGAACACGAACGAACATGTGAGCGGATTTTCGAGAGATACGAGACTCGGTAGTGAAATTCTCAGAGTCTCTGTATCTGAAAACGTATCTGTATCTGTAAATTGAGAAAGTATCTGAAATTTGTGTTCAAACGCGCTCAGATACTCTATACTACTCGTTCGGAGAGGACGCGTTCCGCGGTTCGTTTCGTTTTTGATTTGTTTTAAAAACGACAGGGAAGCAGCGCGAACGCGAATTCGCACTATTTACCAGAGCAGCGACTAATAGTGAACGTACGCGGGAATACACCGACTTGCAATATTACAACATTTTTGACCGTCGATTTGGAGCGCTGCCAGACGAACGCCAGCAGCCGCCGCGCAAACAAAACAAGCCTCGACTCGAACAAACAGAGTTGGCTGTGAATCCGCCTCCGCCATCGCCATCGCCATCGCCTCTTCGCCTCCGCGCCGCGTCTCTGCACCGCGAGTGTCCCGGCAGGGAGTTCTGGAGCCCAGAGTGTGCAACTACTCCGAGCCAAGTCCTGGTCTGGACCAGCGGCTCCGTGAAATAGTGATTGTGATTGTACTCGCAGATTAGCCACCACAGAATGCAAGTGGCACGCTGAGGCGACAGCTCGGGGTTGTGAGAAAGTGCAGTGAAAGAAAGTGTTGAGAATCGAAACGAATTGCAGAATTGCCGAGAACAGGGCAGCAGACGAGACCGCATCCGGTGCGCCCCACTCTTCTTCCTACTCCCACGCGGAGTCCTCTGTCGCTTCTTCTGTTTCCGCCTGTCGCTGTCCGGCTGTCTGGCCCGCAAAAGCCGCCAAGATTAAGTTCTCAAAGCAGCACTCCCACCACGCATACCGCCACACGGACAACATCTACGACGGTGGCACAGACACCGACGACGACGAATGTCCCCTGGAGGCGACTGCCATGAATACCTACGAGTATGAGTCCACACTCGACTGCCGCGACGCAGGCGGCGGCCACGGGCACGGCCACGTCCAGGCCCACGGACATGGGCACGGCGGCGTCGGCCCGGGCACCCTGCCCATGAGCGGGCGTCCCTCCGCCGCTTCCGCCAGCAACAGCGTCCACAGCAGCCAAACGCTGCAGCACCAAAACCAACAGAACCTACAGGCCGCCCAGGCAGCCACCGCTGCTCAGTCCTCGCACTACGACTACGAGTACCAGCACTTGCCGCACCGTCCGCCGGACACGGCCAACAACACGGCGCAGCGGACCCACGGAAGACAAGGTGAGTGTGAGTGTGCGATGGTGAACAGGAACGGACATTCGCGGAAGGATGTCAGATGATACCGTAATCGGAATGCAAGTTAGGAAATGTTAGAAAGCGGCCATTGTCAAACATTTTGCATAATTACAAAAATTAATGCGATATCCCACCGCTGGGAATGGGTCCTGGGTCCACTCGGAAATCGAGCCTCGCCTATGTTTCACATTTCATAATTTTCCTTTTTCCGCCTGAGCGCGTTTTCCGCGATTTTTCCTGATTAATAAAGCGGGCGCAACAATAGCAGGCACACAAAGCGCGGCTGAAAAGGATACCCACTGGCAGTCAGTCAGAAATTAGGAGAATCCCAGACGAACCCCTCCCCACCGAAGTGCCTGCGGCATGTACATATATAAAAAAAACCTGTTTCCAAAAGGAGTTTGGTTACAATTGCCTGCGTTACACTCGGGAAAACTCTGCACAACCGAAGAGTCAAATTCCCGTTTTGGAACCGCTTGAAAAAATTTTCTACCTAAAACTGCGGCTTGAATAGGAGTAGAGAAATTCGGTTCTAAGACTGAAGATTCAAAGAATTCAATATGGAAGATTTTATGTAGTTTATCAACTACATTTTATGGTTTCTTACAGAATTTTGTTTAATGTTTTGGGTGCTTTTCTCTTTCCAAATTTGAATGACGTATTTTTGGAAAAAAAACATAGAAAAGATTATTTCTAAAACATTTGAAAAATACAATTAAATATCTAAGAATTTTACTGATTATTAGGTTTTGTTATAACTGTTTGTTATCATTTAAGAATAACAAACACTGTTTAAGGAGAAAGGGATTCTTTCAAAATATTAATTTAGGCTAGATGTTTGTTTAATTGCGTAACGCAATAAAATTTTTTTTCGGTTCTGTGAAATAATATTTTGCTCTAAAATCACACTACGAGGCTCTTTTTTGAAAAATTTTAACATATTTAATGAAGGAGAAATATACATACATATATAAAATTCACAATTTTTTCGATTTTGTGTAATTTATTATGTGTTTATTATAGCATTTTTTTTTTCATAACAAAGATACAAATCTTTAAAAGTTTGATTCAACAATATTATAAATTCTTGATGGTAGAACAGTTTTTTTTTAAATTTTTTTATCATTTCTAATTTTTAACTCAGTACATTATTTTTCTAAAGTATATTTTAGTAAAAAAAACATGTATGAATGTATACATATATGTACATACATATTTATTTTCTTAAACAAAACTCTCCAGAGATATAACCCAGCTATTACAGCGATGGTTTAAGCCAGTTAATACTAAAAGTTTTTACCATTTCTAGTCTTGACATTTGTAATACCAAAAGTAGTGAAATAGTTTAGTTATTTTCAAAGAAAGGGTATATTATTCCTTGTTCTCAGCACATAAAGTGATTTAGAATGAGATTTAAAATGGAGTTTGAAATTGCTTTCATAAATAAAATAATATTATAACTAGCCAAAGTATAAAAGAAATGTAACAATTTAAAAAAATTTCGGGAAGGTTCTTTAAAAAGTTGTAAAAAGTACTGCATTTTCGAAGCGCAACTCTGCCTTGGTCCAGTGCTCCATAAAACCTATCGGCTCCTGGACCGCGGTCCTGGAGGGCTGAGCGCCCTGACTCAGCTCAAGCCCAATGACCGCCAGTACACGCTCCGACATGCTTCGGTTTTATTATTTCCGAGCTTGCTTCTTGGCACTGGACTCGCACGCACACAGACGCACTCGGAGCCGCACACAAAACGGAATTTACATAACTTTATTTCTGGCATTTCCTCCATGTGCCTCCTTTTGGCGTTCTTCCTCCTCCGCCCACGCCCCCGCCCGCTCCCGGTTCTTCTTCTTTCAACTGCTTTGTGGTGTTATAAAAACAATTGCCAAACAATTGGAGCTTTGGAGCGAAATAAAAAATCAAATGGAAATCGAACTGGGAAGAGGCTGACGGAGAGGGGCAGGCGGACAGGTACGTGTAAGGTGCCTGGGAGAAGGCAAAAAAATTGGAAATTTACAGCAACAAATAAATTTCGTAACTGAAACACAATAAATTCCTGAGACCCGGGACTTGGAAGCGCTTCTTTTTGTGCTTTGGCGCAGGAATAAAATTAAATAAAGCGGGTCAGGACGAGGGGGTGAGGTGGGGAGGGAGCAACGCGAAGCTCGTAAATTTCCGACACTTCAGCAGGCGTCAGCCCACCTCCCCCCCGTCATAAAATTGCCAAAAAGCCAAGATGGGAAAGAGCAAAAATTGCTTCTGTTCCAAGAAGCTGGAAGATGGCTGGCTTTTCCGACTTGGGCCGCGCTGACGTGTTGAAACATGTCCGACAGCGGCGGATTTCGGATTTCGGGAGCGATTTTGAACGAAACATCTCAATGTTTGATTTGTCGGCTTCCAATTAGCCAAATTAGGTGGAAGGCTCTCCCGGCCTGACAGCCACTCTGCATTATTAAACAGAAACCTCAGCCAGGTCCCAAAACAAACCCCAGATGGCCTCGAAGGCGAATAACAATCGCATTTCTGACGCCAAACGCCGAACGCCGAAAGCGAAAAAAGCGCAAGAAACACGCAACTAATTTCGAAATGGAAGCTCACAAGGTCACCTCGGAATCGAAATCGGAATCCGAGTCAGATTGGTATTGGAATAAGATTGGATCGGTGTCGGAAATCAGAGTTCGCAGTCATTTCGATTTTCTCACACAAGTTTTCCAGCAGCGCCTTGGCCGCGCGGAAAATTATTTGTTTATGCCGCGCCCGATTAGTTTATGGCCCGCCCTAATGAGGCCACTTGTTTATTTTTGTCTTGGCCACAATTTGCAAACGAAATCTCGTTCCCTGCACTTATTGTGTAAAGCTTAGCACTTGAATCCCACCGGGCAGTGAGTGGCCACAGCGGATTGTTTGTGCTGGCCTGGTGTATGGCGCGGGTGCGGCCGCTTCTCCAAACTGTTCGATCGCCCCGCCGGGATCTTGGCAGGGGCATGTTTCAATAATTTTGTGCTTGCGGCCTGCTTCCACTTGTTCTCCGCGGAGATCGCGGGCGGCTATTTTTGGCCGCGGTATGGATTTTGGCTGTGGCGGGAGGCAATATTCTTAATGGGCGGATAAGAGTGAGAAGTGGGGGCTTCCTGTGCGTCATAGACGGGGGGAATTTCGAAGGAGCCCGACTGAGTCACCGAGTATCTAAGTAGTTTGCTTTTCTAAATTATTAACTCGCGAATAGTAAATCCATTTGAAAGCCAAAAAGGATAATGAGTTAAAATTCCACCCTTACCTATTTGCATAGGACTCGTCACAACATCACCCTGTTGGCATTGCAGAGCCCAGGAACCCCATTCCCAGGCCTCTTTGCGCTAATCCCCTTTGGCAGTTAAGCGGCTCATCGGCTAATACTCCAAATCGTCCTGAGAAAGGACATCGGCCGCTAGGCCATTAATGATCCAACAAATCCCATCTGTCATCCTTGAATCCCGAGTGCACCAGTCGAACAAGGTGCAGTGGTTACTCCTGCTGGTGCGCCGGAGACCCTGGTGGAAGTCTGGCAGCCTTTCTAAGATGTCTGCCAGGACTCACACACGCACCCCTTTCCCTCCAGCCCCCTCGCAACTGTCAGTGTCAGGGAAGTCGTCTAGGCGCCAGCTCAGAGCGAAACTCCAACTTATTACTTCCTGACAGCTGTCAAAAAATATGCAAACACCAGAGCCGAGAGCCGGGCCAGGACAAGAGAACTATGCGTCGAAATGTGCCCAGCATTATGTAAATCAAAGCGATTTGTAGAAGGCTAGCAGGAGAGGGGCAAAAGGTAGACGGAAAAAATTGGCAGCGACGGAAATTCGAAATGTCTGAAGCAGAAAGGGGATTGGGTCGGGGACTGGGACTGGGAATGGAAAGCTGTGGAATGCTGGAAAAATTACAGCGAACAGCAGGAGGCCCGGCTAACCCTTGTCTCTCAGATCTTTTTGCGAAACACACAAAGAAAACGAGCGCAGAAGGACACAAAGGCCTTTAAGGCCCACACACTCGAGAGGGTGGGGCGGGGGACGCTAGGGATATAAGCGATAATGATGCCGCAGCGCGTAGGACAACCGCAAATGAGCAAGCGAGCGAGGGAGACGGCTAGATTAGGGCTGGAAATTTGTTAGGTGACCCGACCTGACCCGCCGCTCAGCGGAGTACCTGCTGCGAGCTCTAACCGGCTACGTGCTCAGCTGCCTTTCATTTTGGGATTAGTTGGAGAAGCAGCGAGTATCTGCAGCTCACCATCTGTCACCCTGAGAATGGAAAAGGGAAGTAGGCGCTTATAATTATGACAGAGACCTTAAAGCCTTTTCAGAAGAGTTCGATTAGAAGCATTTGTACTGATTATTGCACTGACTCTGTGGGCTCTAGTCCTTTGCGTACTTTGTGGGTAGCGGGGTCTGGCTACACTTTATGTCTGCTTTTCAGCATAAAGTTTGTTGGAGCCCAACATTGTCTCCTCGTGTGGCACGTCCAGGCCCGACTTGACGATTGTTGTTTACTGTAATTGCTGCACAATTGCTGATGCGGAGAAAGGTCCTGCCCCGCCCTCCCCTCGCTCCCCCACCCCGTCAAGGAATATTCACGCAAAAGCCATAAAAAATATGCGAATGCTGTTTGGCTTTTTGTACTCCTCGCTCGCTTTTATTGTCGAACATTAAATTTATTATTTTTTATAGAATGTTTCACAACTGAATGCAAATTCTGACTCCCCGCCCAGCGTTCTTTATGAGCACATTTCGAGCTCTTTTTTCAGCGCTCTGCTGTTACTTCTTAATTGCGTTAGCCAGAACTGCATGCAGAGTGGCAGAAAGGCAAGGGTTGCTTGCTTCTCGCTAGAAAGGTCATAAAAATTATGTTTCTGGGGCTTCCAGAAGCTGTAAAAACTAAGCGTAATGACAAATTTTTGTGGCCGCTCCTTAATGGGCCCTGCGATGAGTCAAGTCCCAGCCTGAGACTGGCTCACAGCCGTATGGAATGTAAGGGGCTTGAGATCCTCGCTGATAAGCGGATTGCACTTGTCTCCCCATCTCAATCATCGCGAGGCCTCGGAGACGATGTGCTCTGCATTCCGCGGAGCAGCTCTCGGCGGCAGCTGTCACTATCGCTAATAAAGTATCAGACTCTATAAATACTTTAATGTGTGCCACTCGAATGGAGCGGACTCGACTCGGGCAGGAAAAGCCGCTGCAGTCCGAGACGCTGAAAGATTTCGTTTATCAGCGGGACGGAAGTGCTCAATGGCGATCCACAGTAACTGTGAGCAAGGGGGAACTTTTGACCGATATAGACATTAATAGGAAGATTAAACGAAAAAATGGCAAAATATCTGAAGATTTTGAGGGCTTAAAGCCGGGAATTAGACCTAGGCTGGGAGCCTTCTGTCCCTTCACTAAAAATACTAATAAAACCGTGTCCGGACATTTCATCATTAGGAGCGAAGCGATAAAAAAGCAAAACAACGCTCCTCTTATCCCGCAGCACAGAAAGGGAGAACCCAAGCAACCACGCCAGAAAAGCAAATCTCGGAAAATGTTTTCCATTTTATGCCGCAGCGCGGCCGACGAGGAAACCCTAACAAACAAAGAGGAGGCAGGCAGAAACGAAAGAAATGAAAACAATAAAATAAAATTTAAGATACATCGGAGACCAAAACAAATAGGCAGCGAAGTAGGAGAGACACAAAGATAAAAGATACACGCACTAGGGAAACTGTCGCAGCTGTACCGGGCGGGCGGGACTGGCAGGCAGGACTTGCTCCGGCTCCTTGAAGGTCTCCGGCACTTGAAGTAGTTTGGTGCGAAAAATAATTTACGGTGCGAGGCAAGGAAGCGAGTGGCAGGGAGTGGATTCGTCAAACCGGGACAGATCCAGTGCCAGATAAGACTCCGAGTAATTGGGAAGAGGAAGGAGGGTCTTCCTATTCCGATTCCCCATCCCCCGCAGCGTTGTTTTGATGGGAAATGAGTATTTCGTGGCAACATAATCGTCTCGCGGCGCAAATATGTATCTCTTAGATACTCCGCGCTAATGGAAATTTTATGATAGTTGCGATGACAATTTTTATGCAACCGAAATAAAAGCCAAGACAAGACACCACCAGCAGGCAGCAGAGTGTCTTTTCGAGTCGCACATTAGGCGCCTGCATAGAAACATAGAGACATGGATGCTCAGATGCCCAGATACTCAGATACTTAAGATACTCAGATACTTTTGCACGCACAATAAAGCGGCGATGAAAGCAGCGGGAAGTGTCTGCCAACGACCGCACATTTTTAGCACATTTTCAGGATATCGGCTTACAATGGCCCAGAGCCCAGCCGGGAGCGGCAACAGGACATCGCGTCAGGTTACAGGACAAGCCTCGTCCTGGTCCTTTTTTAAGGCATTTCAGTGCATATCGAATGACCTGCGCCCACCCTCGTAGCGCTCCTAATGAAAGGACCTCGGGCTCCGGCCGAAAACACTCCATGCGGGTGTCGAAACTGCTCGGGAGTCGTAAAATAATAATAGTAACTCGAAAACCAGAACCGGTCTGGCCGTCCCGCTCTGGCAGCCGAGGGGCTATCGTCGTGTAAATATTGTTGAATGTTTTTATTCGATTAGCATTCGCTACGTGCCGCATTCTCCTTTTTTCGTAACCTTCTCCGCTTTGTTTAAAGGTTTTGTGCATTCCTCGGCCCGAAGACCCACGGCCGATGGGGATTTCTCTCCGCAGCGTCCTCATCTCATCGCCGCCCGACTCCCAAGATTAATTGTGTTAGCGTAGATTTTTTAATTTCGGGAAAATAATGTTTGTGGCAGGAGGGTGGGAATTCATGGGGGAATGCATCGGCATCGGGAAATGCCTTCGTATTTCGTTACCTGCTCGAGATGTCTTCTAATCAATTTTAATTTTTCATTTCTTTGCAGGTGAGTAATTGTTAATTGGAACCGATTTAAGAAGTGTTTGTGGTAAGTTATCGCTGTCGCTGTAACGAGGTGGGAAACAATGCCTCTCCATAGCCTATAGCCTCAGCACGATTTCAACTTCATTCCCAGATGAATTTAAGTTTTTAAGTTAAAGTTAGGTAGTTATACCTATAAGTGAAAGCTAGTGGGTCTTCATCACCTGCTTTATGGCCCTGCAATAAAGTGAGCCAGAAAACATATGACTCATTCTCCGACAATCGGGGAATCGGGGAATCAGAGTCGCACAATGGAAGTATTGTCAGGTGCCAGGAGAACAAAACTGGAGGCCGTACAAAAGATTATCCCCCAGTCGCAGCCCGCAAAACTTGTTCCGCTCTCCACTCTGGGCTTCCTCCAATGATTTACTCTAACTCTTTTTTGTCCGCTTCCTTTGAAAAAGCCTTGGGAAAAGTTTCCGCAACTACTTTCATGGACTTCGTTCCGCCGAACACTTCTGCGGCTTGGGAAAACTTTTCCGGAGAAGGAAACTCCCTCTTCTGACCCAACAGTTGTCATTTGATTGTTTTCATTTCATTTTCGGTCCGGCCATCAATAAATGGGGAGACATAATGGCTTTTGCTTGGCAGGGAGCCCCGTGTGTGCAGGATTTCTTGGGCGAATCTGCCTGGATCTCTGTGAGGGCCGCTTTAAACGACCCGTACTTCATGAATTTAATAAATTTAAGAACGCATTCAGCTCCTCGATGCGGGAGGGAGGAGAAAAGTAATAAAATATTAATGAAATTCCAAACACTTTGCCGTGTTGAGCGACGGAGGGGTGGAGTCCAGGAATGTCCTTGCCTTGCCCTACACCTGGCTGGTCTAGATGGGACCAGGACAACCGTTTTTGTTGCCTTTCCTTGTACCAACAAAGCACGCACCGTGTGGGACGAGAGGGAGCTGAGGGCATCTAGGGGGACAGACGCCGCTGGAAGCCACTTCCGTTGAGCGGCAGCCGGCGGGCGGAGTGTCCGGGAACCTTTCGCACCTCGGAGCGATGTCTCTGACGCAGAAAAATGTTTGTCCAGAGCCCGAGGCGCCTGCTCTGCTCCTGCTCCAGCGCCGGCAGAGCTCTTCCAGCCCTCTGACATCCACATATGCAAACCAATGAGAAATTTGATAGAATTCTCCCCGACAAACAAACAAATGCAACACTTTGCGGTTGGGGAAACCAGCTGGAGAACTGAACTGAAATTGCAATTGAAACATGCGGACTTACAAAAGCCACTGCCAGCCACCGCCCCCTGTCAGTATTAAAGTTCTATGCCAAATTGAATTTGCCCGAAACTACGAAACAAAAAATAGAGCCCAGGCCCTGTGGGGTGTGGGGTGGGCCAGCCCGAAAGTAGATGAAATTGATTTTAAAAAGCCGGGGGAAAGGGGCAAGAACGCTCTGGGGAGGGTCGAGGGCACACCACAACTGCTTCAGCTTCTAGTACTGTTTCTGCTGCGGCACGAAAAACAAATTAAAGTAAATTCCCCAATTTCATTTTGCGGCAACAAAGTAGAAAAAATAAGAAAATAGGGAAACAGAAGGAAACGCAGCCAGCAAAACAATTGCATTTCCCAGCCGAACAAAGCGAGTGGGCGGGTGGCCGGGCGGAAGCTCAGAATTGGAATTTACGGAGCGCATCGTCCTTCGGGAGGACTTTATTGACAATCGCATAGATCATCATGAGATAGCCCCGATTCCGCATCTAATGGAGACTTGTGATCGCGGGACTAGACCCCCGCGTCCATTAGCATAGCGCTGCAGCCCGGGCCTGTATCTGCTGCATAAACCATCCAAACTGCCAAACTAACTTTCGACTTTTACTTTGGACTTTAATAAAGTGTGAAATAGCCCAAGATGAAGTTTTAGTTTTGGCCCTGAAATCGATTTTTGTGCGTGGCGAGGGGCGGTGGAGCGGCGGTGGCAGCGGGGGCAGCTGCGGCGACGTATTTCATAAATTTTTCAACGCTGAAAATGCTATTTATATTTCATGGCGAACGAAAAATAGAAAGAGCCAAATAAAAGCGAGGAGGCGAAATAAAAGAAGGAAACTTTGGCGCAGCACGAACGGCTACAAATCGTGCGTACTGGCCGCCAGGAGGTCGCCAGGAGGTGCGGTGGTGTGGAGCCGGCGGGGACGTGAGCTGCGGAGGCACGAAATCGAGAAAAACTTTTATTCCCGGGCCAGGGGCCAAGGGCTAGGGGCCAGTCATCGTCCAACAGCGCTTTACGGCTTCGTTTATTACGTGTGAAAAGTGTGAAAAGATCCAGGACCCCGTCGGGTGGTGGGCGGCTAGTCCTGCGACAGTTTCTCCAGCATCGCCGTGTTGGGGCAGGCGGCCACGTGCTCCGGTGGGCCACAGACTGCGGCCAAGTGCGATTTTCTATACATTCTTTGGCTGCTTCGATTTTTATGCCTTTTCTCACCACTTGAGCGGAAAATCGAATCCAAATCGGGGGATGGCCCATCAGGACGACATTGATTTCTTCCCAGACCCACGTCAAGCCGCCAATTATTATTTTCGTTGTTTAATGTAAATATTCGACTTGCCACGCGGCCATTTCCATTGTCCGGCCAGAATCGAAAATAATCGACCCAGACACGTGACCGCCCATCCTGGGGGAAGGGCTACCTGCCCGTTCCCGCCGCGCACTGACCTGGCCCAACAATTACGGCCGACATGCAACTTCGTCTCGAGTTCAAACTGTCTGACAAATTTATAGCTGTACGAATTTGTCCAACAACTTCGGTTTAATTACACCAATGAAACGAAACATTTAATTTGTCGCGTACACTTGTTCACCGTGAGCTCTACCCCCAGCTCTGCCGTGCGGGGTCTATAATTAGCGTCTGGTTTGGAACTTTGGAGGAGCACAGTGCCCGGGTGTTAATTGGGGGAAAGCGCACAACGCTGCTAAACGCGACAATCGCCCCGCTGGAGGGCCGGCATTATGGGATTTTATGGGGTTTTATCATCCATCCGCGGAGTACCGCGCTCTTTTATTATTGTTATCGCTTTATTGATATGTGCCAATATTGACACGTCAATTAATACACCGAAAATGAGTGGAATGCCTCACCGCCGCGTGCCTCTCTAATGCTAATTGAAATTTGCGGTCGCTGCAGTGCCGGGACATACTATATGCAAATCAAAGGGAGTATGCGGAGTACATTCGGCCTGATTGGGTTTCAGTTTCGCGGCTTTCGTGCGGTTAACCCGGAAAGCCGCGTGAGAAAATGGCGACCACGAGCATCTTAAAGATGGGCCCAAGTTCTGATGGAATTTAAAAGCCAATAGAAGTACTGCATCAGTGGTTCAGGGGATGACACCCCTTCCTCTGCATAAACAAGTATTTTCATTGTCAAAACACAAACACAATGAAAACATCAACACGAGTGCGACATTCCAGCAAATTGGAAAGCAGCAGGCAGTAGAATAAAGAACGAAAGCAGCAAATCCGGCTGAAAATAAGAAAATGTATTCCCAGGTTCGTTTGCCCCTCTTGTTGGGAGAGCCCCATATGTGGGGGAGGCTATACATAAATAATATAAATAAAAATTAACATAGACAACATATTTGCGAGGGCCCGGGGGTGTGTGTGAAAATCAGCGCCACATAAATATACAAGTGGGGAAGACAAAGCGAGGAGCGAGCTGCCAAAGATATTGTCAAATTTTGCGACTCATATTCTCGTATTTTCCGCCGCTCTGCTCGAGGGTTTGCCTCCGAGTCATAAAAATACAAGACACGGCGGATCCGGAGCTCCGGAGGTGACACCCTCCGTTGGCAAGACCCAACACCCAAGACCCGAGTGAAAATAAAAACAAAATGGATTTATTTATTTTGACTGTAAAAACTTTATTGACTTGATTCCTGAGCAGCGGGACAGATTGGGAAAACCGATATGCATGCTTCGGGAAGGGAAGAGGCGAACAGGTGTGGGGCCCGGTCCCCCGAGGACTGCTGTGGGACAAATTTTAATTACTTGTGAAATTGGAAATGTCTGTCGGGCCCCAGGGGCGGAGGAAATGAAATGTCGTCATCTTGAGAATTGTGCTTATTAATAATTCGTGCGAGGGGCGGCTAAGTAGGGCACTCCGGCTAATCGCCAGTTAAAACTGTTCAAAGAACCGATTTACGGGCCTCGTTCTGCTCGTTCCAGGAATCACAATTTATTTCAATCCTGAGCAAGTGAAATGCCAGGCAGGAATGCCACCAATTTAAGCCCTTGCAGGACTAATTGACTTGTAGGTCAGCCGTAACACACACACACACGAAAATATGCCAACAGAGATGGGGACAGTAGGACCCATTTGTAGAACACGCAGTACTTGGGGTAGCGGCCAAATTCTCCTCGGAATGCGAGGGCGAAGGCGCAAAGTTCAACTCTTAGGTAACAAGGAATTAAGAATCTGTCTTAAGCCCACTCGCCGCTGCCGCTCTCCCGGCTGCGTGTGGAAATTTAATAAACATAATGATCAGGACGAGTCCAGGGCCGGAGCGAGGGCCGCAGGACGGGCCAGTGCGTCCGCTGCGTGACAAATTGACATTTTGCTACCAGCCACTAGCAACCCGAGACGAGAGGCGGCCAGACATGGCCCACCCCGGGCGGGGCTCCTCCCTCGACAGTTGACTCCGCCACCCACCAACCGCCTCCTCCCGCATTCCTTCGGGCGAACAGGTAATGAAGCAACTGAGGCAACCAGGGGAGCGAGGAAGACACGGGGAAGGCCAAAGATGACGACGACCGAGGAGAAGAAGGTTGTTATTTTAAAATTTAAATTTCTGTATAAATACACGTGGATGTGCGTTGGTGCCCCGAAATGTGCATAAGCATGCCCCAGAGTCGTTGTCGACGTTGCCGGCGACGTCATTAAAATCCAAAAGACGGCAAAGTCGCCGGAGAAAAACTCACTTAAAATTTCAGCGCACGTGAGGCAGCCGCAAGGAAAGGGCGTCACGACGGCAAGGGTAGGGTAGGGTAGTGCCACCGGCGGCGAGGGGGCCCGTGTGTTCTTATGTATTATTTTCTTTTGGCTCTTGGGGCTTTGGCTGTTGCTTCTGCTTTCGATAACGGTAAACATAAGCGAGTTGCTCGCCTCCTCCGGGTGGATGGGGCAGGAGCTTGAAATTATATTTAAATGCGACTCCAAGTCGGGAAAAAGTTGAATGCCTCGGCCGCAAGGTGTCCTGAAATGTGGACTCTCAGGGATGGTGTTTTTGGATCATCTGCGCCTATAATTATGGATGTTCTCCCGGAATGTACCAAACGCTCTTCGAGTCCTTTGTTCTTAATGATTTTTTCTTTGTCTCCGGGCTCTTCCGCTCCTGACCTTCCCAGTCAGTCACGCAGTGCCGGGCGAAATCCCGGGCATGTCACGTACGAACTTCAGCCGTTCTCCGTATTTAAATTCTTTAAGCTCCGAATGAATTCCTGGCTCACCACTCCTTTTGCGATTCGCTGTTAAAGAGCCTTTTAGCAGGGCTTTCCTCCCGCTGCTCTCGGCAAACAATAAATCCATTGTGGCCAGAGCGGAATAAGGCTCAGCCCCTTCTCGAAAGCCACTTCATCGCCATTCGCCATCGCCAGTGCCAGGGTACGGGCAAAAACAAACACTTGAGACGTCGCTAGCTAATGCAAGGCTGCACAGTAAAATGTTAATCAGCTGATTGAGTTGTTGAGGCCCGGGCACACACAGTCCCCCCAGCACCCAGAGTACCCAGTCCATGCCACTTTCACTCTCGGCAATGTCTAATTTTAGGCGCAAAGGCTTTTCCCCTCGCCACACGCCCACGCACCCCAAACGCCCCACCCGCCCACAGGAAGCTGACAGTCGGACTGAAAGGGCGATGGGACAGAGGTTTATTAACATTCGCACTGGAGCATAAAAGCCAGTCCTGAGCAAAGGAAACGAAAATAAGCAAAAGGTGGAAAAACAATAAAAATGCGTTAACTTCCCGGAGCGGCGAGGGATCGAAGGATGAATGGCTGGGAGGGGCGTGTTCAAAAGATGCAAATCCCCAAACAAACAGCTTGAGCCCGCCTAGGAAGGGAGGGGAGGGCGGAAAAGGCACCAGCAGGGATTCTGCGAATGCGTTGTCTTAAGTGGCATCCTGGCGGGAAGGTCCGGCCCGGGATGCCGGGGAAATTGAGATGAAAGGAACATTGACACCCAAATGAATGCAAAAGCCATCAAAGAGGGCTCGAGTCGACTCGAATATAGAGATTACCAGAAGTATTACTAGTTAGTGTTCATAAATATGTATCATTTTTACTTTAATGAGAACTCCGGGCATAAAGCATATCAAGTCTTTGTTTCCGTGATGAAATGTCCTATTCGTGATACAATAATGAGAGGAAAGTCTTGTAACCAAATGTGGTCGTTAACCAAATTGCAGGTTTCGAATGAAACAGTGTTGGCTATAATGAAAACACATAATGTCCTCTATAAGTAAATAAATTTTAAATCGAAAGTATTTTTCGACATTTATAATTTTCATAAACATTGGTAGGTGGTATCTGCTACACCATTTTTATTAAAATCTGTAGTAAAACTAAGCCAGTATCATTTGCTTTCTTGCTTCTTGCTTTCTTTTTATTCATAAATTTAATTCCTACAATGGGCTTGCAGAAAAAAAACATTTTATTTGTACACAGTAAGGTTAAAATATTTCAAAATTCGTATGACAACACTGGATGTAATCGTATCATAGTCCTATCAATACACCAATTTTGCGAGAAAGCTTTTCAGTAATGTCGCGGAAATAAAAGTTTGACAAGCTTTCGTTGCAAATGGAAACATCAGACGCAATATTGATTTCAACATCAAGTTTTCCTCTCCCCAGCCCAGCCTCTTGTTTCACGTACAATATTCATTTCCTAAAATCGCAAAACCTTTGCAGAAGGGCAGGGAAGGACGTCGCACGCAATCCCGCGGTTTCCTCGAGGAGATTTCCTTGCTGCTCCTTGAGGGTGTATGAGGGAAAGTTTTTATCGCCAGCCCGCCTCTGCCGTGTGATTTTTTCGGGGTTGCTCGGCCTGACTAAACGCACCATTAGTCTTTAGAAATAGCTTAGAGCGAAATTTACATTATTAAGCTTTCGGCGTGGCTGAGTGGTCCTGCGTCCTGGTCCTTACGGGGGTCCTGCCGTGGCGTTGCTGTTGCTGTTAATGCTACGTTATTACAACGCAATGTCAATATTTGCTCTACTTCTTTTTTGGTTGGAATTTTACGTGCAAATGTTTGGGGGCGGAAGGGCCTGCTGCTACTGCTGGCACTGCCGGGAGTGTAGTGAAAAATTTCTCCGAAAATTAAATAAAATTGGCAACCCTAAATGAGCTGTGAGGGCTTAATTGAGGCGTGTTAATGGAGGGTCTTAGGCGAAAAGCCTTCGCCGGGTGCTCTGATCAGACTCAAGGTTTTGGCGCTTCCTGCGTCTTCTTTCAGTGTCTTCTCATGCCCCGCTGTGTGTGCCATAGTTCCCTCGTAGATCTGCTTTCACTTTTATTCGGACCTCGAGTAATCATCCCACAATATACCATTCATTTACAAAGTGCCTCGGAGAAGTAACATCCGTGAAAACATCTCATTTTAATTGTTGAAAGTAGAGTCCGAGCGAAAGAGCTCAACAAAAGACGAGCAATTAGAGACTGCGGCTTCTACACCCGCCTTGTATTGGCTTGAAGCATAGTGTGATTCAGTTTGCTCCTAAATACATCTTTCGAGGCCATCAGTGAACTCTTTGCACAATAGACAGTTTTGTCTTATTATTAAACAATCAGGGAGAATCTGCACCGCACTGGCCCGAGGCGGGGAGGGAGACTGTCTAATTAATCATGGTGGAGCCAGCCCAAACACTACTGATGGAATGGCCCGACATGGTGGTAGCTTTTCCCCTTAAATGGATATTAAATTACCATGGAAACTAGCAAGGAACAGAGCTGGGTGAATTTATGCTCACTTGAGTCATTAATACTCATAAACGAGACCCTGACACTCTCTAATCGAATCTAATGGAAGTGGGCCAGCGCATGGATAACTCGATTAGCGAAGAAGTCTTCCCTAATATCAAGTTTTGAGCTAGTCCAACCTCTAAACTCGTATTTGACGTTCAAATAACTTAATTAATCTGCGCCAAGCACTCGAAGAGATACAAAACAGCCAAACACAACATAAGCACCCGACTATTAAGCCATTTATGGCAAATGTCCTAAATTCTGTTTGTTTTTTGTTTATTCTGGCCGGCTTTTGTGGAACAAATCGCTGCGGCTTTGGAAATAATTCATCAAAGAGCCAAAAATGTGTGAGATATTAATCAGCGGTTGGAGGGGCGAGTGGTACACACATGTGGCAACTGTCCATGCCAAGAGAAATAATTTTATGGCGGCTCATTTCAAAGGCGCGGGCCTCCGACCCGCCTTCCGCGATACCCTCCCTCGGGTCATTATAGTTTTGGCCACAAGTCTACAAGAATCTTGAAAAGCATGGGATTTATTTATTTGTTTTCCAATCTAAGTAGGATTCTTTGAAAGGGTATTCCCCACAGTTTCCGCCAGCACCACCTCTTGATGTACACAATTTGAATAAATTAGCGAGCGCGGCTGCTCCTCCCACGCCAATAAGTGGAGGGCATGGAGGAGGCGCAAGTGGGCGTAGCATCCGAGGGAGAACCATTTGGAAGGAATTAAAGACGCTTGACATTATTTGGTTAATGGCTTTCTCGATATGTTGACAAGAAGTTGGCCGCGGTCATTAACCATATTGAGGGGCAATAAAGATGTCAGTTCGCCGACACTCTTGGCCGGACAGGTAGAGGTCTGGACATACCTTTGATGGTTTCCTCCGCGACTGCCGTGATGATGATGGCCGCGACAAGTGCCAGGGCGAGGGCCGTGAAAGCTGAGACGGGAAAGTGATCAAGATGGTATGGAAATGGACATGAAATGGGTTGGATATGAAGTTGTCATTTGCCATATCGCCGCCGAGGCATCATTTCGGGCTAGACGGCGTTGAAGTTGAAGAACCTCTAAGAGGAGCGTGTAACCCGTCCGCCTAACCCGGGCACCACTTCAATAGCCACCCTCCCGCCCCAGGGCAGGGAATTCCATTTATATTTCTGAAATCCAATTCCCCGCCGCCCACACCAACAGCTAAAAAATCAATTTGCGGCATACGAACCCATTTCCCCGAAGCCACCAGCGAAATGTAAGTAAAAAGCTAAAAATGAAATCACAACAATCGATTGCATAAAAATCCAGGGGAGCCGGCCCGCGGCTCTGCGAAAGAAAAATAGTTTGCACAAAACCGAGACAGAAACAGAAAGTGAGGTGGCTCTTTATGTGCTCTGGCGGGAATCAATTAACAATTCCGACTCTGTGGGGAAGGAGTTCAAGGTCTCACCTCTGGAAGACAGAGCGCGGAGAAATCAACTCAATGGCAATCACATTGACAAAACGTCACTGCAATGCTGCGTTGATAAGCCTGGCATGGGAGCGATGAAACCAAAGAATTGATTATCCAATTCCAGGGACGGGGGAACGGAGCTGGAGCCCAGGGCTGCGGCCCGCGGAAAGACGACAATCAGCGAAACCACAAAAAGCCAAGGCGACCACGCGCATGCGCAGCAAAAGTGGTCGGGACAGCCTCGACTGAAGCCGAGGCCCAGGCCCAGGAAATTACATACGACTGGCGATAGAGAGCGAGGGAACCGGTTCAATAATATGTGGCATTCAGACACGTTTGCTGCAGCAGCGCAGCCCAACCAATTTACGATTTAATAGCGCGCCACAAAATCGAACGATCGGCGAAGATGCCTGAGAGCGTCGACGAGGAGGCTTCAGCGATGTGGAAGAGAGTCGAAGAGTCAAATCCCAGATCAGATCGATTTGGAAACGCTGCAGGTAGACCAGTGCCTCCAAAAAACATCGCCGGAGAACAATTGATTGAAACTTGTTCCACCGATGTGGGACTTCGAAGCAAGTCTCGTGCTTTCCTCAGCGGGAAGTGCAGGGAACACATCGACAGAGCACAGTTCTAAGAAGATTAGTTGCTGAAATTATTGTATAGTTTGTAGTTGTAACAATGGAATGACATAGTCCTTATTATTTCAACCAAATCTTAAAAGAAGGGAAGTGGGCACTGTAGGGTATTAAAGCTTCCACTCTTGACCAAAGCTCTCTTCTAATCCGAAACCCGAAGTAATTTTCGTTTAACCACCTATAAGCCCCCAATCGAGCCAAGCAGAAGACCCGGCCACTGCGGTCAGATAATGTCAGACCCCTCCTCCCTCCCCAGAGCGGGCATCGACTGCGACTGAGCTCCGGCTTCGAACTCGACTCTGTGGTCGCTCTACTCTCGGCTATTGTGCATATTGTGTGCCCTATGTTGACTTTTCATTTCCTTTTCCCATCAGTTGATTGCTGAAATAGTTGGGGGCATGAGATGCAAGCTGCCGGTGCTGTATCTGCGGCTCACCCGCCTCCGAGTGGCTGTTACTGAAGTGCGATTGCCCCCACCCGCCTTTCAGGCCCGGGCCCGGGCCCAGGCCAGACCCAGACTCAGCCTCTCAAGTCCGAGCCAAGACATGGTTGCAGCTCGCAATACGTTATGCCGCGCTTATTTATGTGCCCAGCCTTATAAGGAGAAATAGCCAAGCAGAAGGAGCAAATGCATTCGACTTCGGTGACCGCCCCCCACCATTGTGGGATATTTGTGTGCCGCTTTTGGCCATATTCAATTTTAGCCAGGCTCCATCTTTATGGGTATAAACAATTCGCATTGAACGCCTGTGCGTCTTTGGGCCGAAGCATTGCTTTTTATTGCTCCACGTTCTGGCAAAGTGTTGCCTCGTAATGTTGCGTTGCTATTTAGGCGTTCAGGGTTCTGTGAACCCAACGTTGGGCTCAGGGGGCCGAAGGCAAGCCACCCTATCCAGTTTCACTCCGAAATGCCAAATCCGAGGCGATGTGCACCACTGCATCAGAAGGTGGAACTAGAGCCGAATGCTCTAATTAACCGTATTCTCCGCCATTAACTGCCAGCCACCAACACCGAAACGAAAATTGCGAATCATCCTTCATGCTGTCACAACGGCTGACAGCTAATCAGCAATAACTGTCGTTTAGCAAATAGTGGCTCATACTTGCACTTAAGCATACAAGTGCCCTGCGAGGCGGACGTACACTCCCATCAGGTGGCAGACACTGACATGGCCCTGGATCGGAGCTAATGGGATGGGCGGAATCCGGTCGGGATAGCGGGAGTGGCGGGGGCTCCTAATAGGACGGCCGGGTCCTGGCTCATCTTGCAATGTCTCATTGTAACACTTCCGTTAAAATCGCACAATGCACGTCACACAGCTCGGTCTCCATCGTCCGACTGTGACTCATGTCCATAATGGTCAATAAACATAAACAGGCTTCGTAGCTCCACTGCTCCATGGCTCTGTACGTCGAAGCCAAATGAATGATGGACATCGAAAGGCTCTGCCTCGGGTTCTCGATGTTGGCAAGAGCATCATTAGCCAAAAACAGGCGTCCCACTGGTCGAACACGGGGCGGCGGAGGACATTTACTGGAGCCGGCTCCAAAGACCAATCTGAAGCGCTCTGCTGTGTACTGGGGCCGTGCCCATTTCGCAGGTTTCCTAGGAAATGAGAAGCTTAAATGTTTAGCCAAACGGTAAAGAAGATCACATTTCCTAACCAAGCCCGGCCAGGACGGCGGTGGAGGGGGAGGGAGGGCATAACTCCATGTCAGCCTGGCCGAGTGCTATTTCCAGCCATTAACCTTTATGTTGTGCCAGCTAGCACAAAAACTGCACGTAGGGAGTCGAAGCAACCTCCTCGTCATGTGCTGCCCTGACGGACCAGGAGGAGGAAAATTGGGAGTCTGGTAGTTAGAGCTTGTGATATATACTCGCATTCCAGCAGCTGACGTTAAGGTGAACAAAAAGTTACAAATGGTGCTGGAAGAGAATGAGGAAAGCCAAAAGGAAGCCAGAGCCGGGGAGACTGATGTGTTTTGGCATCTCTCGATGTTCCCGTTCTAAGCTCCGTCCCTCGCGAGTAGAGCGCCTTTCTTTGGCTAATCTTGCCATCCTGCTGCACATTTTTCGGCAGTCTTGGCTCCGATGAAGGAAAAGCCCTAATATATGACCTTGCGTCGTGGCTGCACCTCAGCGTGGAGCTCCATTGATGGCACACGATGCGCTTTCGGGTTCCCGGCAATGATTAAGTTTCCCCGCATGTAATTACCCGGGGTTGCTCCTCGCAGGTCGAAGGCAAGCACCGAGCATGATTCCGCATCCATATTTGATGACTGACCTCGCAGCTTCAGAGAGTTAACTGCTCACAAACCATCCCGGCAACCTGCAATTTCTGCGAAGAGCTCTCGCGTGGGGTTACACTCGCTTTCTTCTCCGCTGCGGCTTGATTCGCTTATAATTTCCAAGCTCTACCTGCGTCTTCCCCGCCAAGCCCGTCCCAGCCGCATCGGAGCACACACATCCATTACTGTGCTCATATTTCACTTGATTACTGGCCCGAGACCGAAATTGCACTGGCAGCTTGGGGCTGCGAGCTGGGAGCCGCCAGCAAAAACAGGATTAGCATCCACATGACGGGGAGGGACACTATTTCCATTGCGTGTGAACGCGGCTAGAAGAGGCCCCACTGAGGCCGTGAAAGTGACCGGCCAGACGAGGTCTAAGACTGACACAGATTCTGGAAGAGCGCGCAGATGCGCATCTGACGATTGCGGTCATCTCCGAATGCGGAAAGAGATTGGCTAGGAAGATCGCACGGAACCCTCATAGAACCCCAACTCCATCCATCTTCGCGATAATTAATCGTCGGGCCGAGGTTGGGCAGCCAAGCAGCCCTCACCCAACATAAATATATGCTTAATCGAGTTAAGCATTCTCGTTATTATTCGCCATCAGTTATTTAAAATGTAAGACGTGTCCCACGCTGAAAAACAAACAAATGAAGAGCGAAGCGGTAGAATTTGTTTAATTGATCGCTGGTCCACATAGAGGGTTAACTGAAGCACATGTGTGGGCAGAGTGGGACTCTTCTTCAGGGCTAACATGGCTTTCGGGGCACATGTTGGGGTGCCCTCCCTGGAAGCTGCCAGTGATCGATGACGAAAACGAAGTGAGGTTGCACATTTCGAGAATGCCTGCATTTTGCGCTTGAGTTGAGATTGGCTTAATAAAAAACATCATCACGAGAAGCACTGCCTGGCTGGAATTGTGAAAGAAACGTCGCATAATTTTTGATTTATGCCTTCGAGCAGAGGTAATAAACACCCCGATCCGAACGCATCATCCCATCTCTGGCCGGGCCAATTGTGTCGAACACATTGTAGCTGTCAGAAGATGACAGATCGTTTTGTGAGTCAGTTCCAGTGCCAATCCCAGCTGGAACTGCTTGGCAGCCGCATGGGTCTCGTCTTCGAGCGCCAAAAGTTTTCCACGACTCTCCGTTCCAAGTCCACTGTTCCCGAGCAGGTCCTTCCGGCCGCGTCGAGTGCGTTTGTGTGTGAAATTTAATTAAAAATTCCTTGCTGTGCATAAATTTCCCTTTGTTTTACACTGGGCAGCGGGAGAAGGGCTGTGTCGGCAATAAAAATGTCATCATGGCCAGAGGCCCCGATCCCTCGGTCTTCGTCCTTAGACTACATACAAGCCAGCACTATTTGGAGCGCATTATTTTATAATAATAGCGGAGCGGAACAAAGCGGAAAGGAACGGGGCTAGCCAAGGAGAGCAAAATTCAAGGAGATGCCCATACAAATATAAATTAAACCTCACCCTTCTCCTTTCTCCTTTCTCCTTTCTCCACTTTCCACTCTCCATTGCCCCTCATTTCCATTCTCATTGCTTTCGCCTTATGCCTTGTCATGCTTAATTGCTTTGTTAATTAAATGTGTTAAGGCCGAGGAAAGGATATTAGGGCGCACCAGTCTGAAAGGGACATTAAGTTGACAACGACAACTGCGGAGGATACTAATATGAAATACATTTCGCCTCAGCCTCCCCCACTCTGGCTGCGGCTCCGTAAATTATCCCATAATGGCTGGAGAGGCAGACGTCACTCCTGCGGGGACCTCGGCGGCAAAAACCCAACTGGAATTGGGTGCTAAGTCCATGCAAATGAGCAAATGATTCGGCAGATGAATGGAGCCTCTGGACAGATGTTGCCCGCCCTGGAGCACCCGCCATTAGCAATTAGGACCTGCACTCGCCGGCTGCCCTGTGTTTTGCTCAGTGTAGTCCCAATCATGAATCGGAATCAGCAAAAATGTGTCCAATTGCAGGCGCGTGTCGGCCTCTGTGCCACAACAAAGGTACAGGCTAATGTGACAGGGCCACTGCCACTTCCCCTACTGCCTGCTACTGAATGTGCAACATCCAGACATAATTGCGTCTTTAGTTGGGCCCTTGCCACGGCGCGGGCGCCACACTTGTCCCGCAGAAGCCGCTATTTGAGGAGTTGGGCAAAATGTTTAGTCTGGTGATTAGCGGCTCCGCCGAAACACATGCCTTGGGAGGAGAAGCACAAAAATTATACAGATAGATCTGCAATCTGCGAGCCATTTCTGGGTATTTTCTAGCAGGGGCCTCCTCTGGGGCAGCCGAGCGGAAAGGCGGACCCTGCATGCAAAGTCGAGGCGGATGATGAATTGGCAAAGCGGAGGGGAATCTGCCAGTGGGCGGACGGAGTTCATAATACAGCGGAGCTACCGACTCATGCTGCCTCGCAATATGTTAATACCAAGAGGGTTGGAATACTCGCACCGCCATGCCATCTAAAACAAGGCAGCTGCCTCGCCCATTCGCAACATGTTGCAAGTTCTCAAACGTCAGCAGCACAACTCATTATTTAATGTCAAATCTGGTCGATAGTTGGATGGGAAGGAGCGAATAGTCGTCGTTAAATATCAAAAGTTTGCAAGTCGAAGACAGCAAATCGATGCGCCAAGCTCGCTCCTTGTGGCACACACACTACTCGCTCCTCGAGCCCGCCTCCGCCCCGCCAAGAAGCGGCTCACCCTCTTAATGACATTTACACGCATGCAAACACACATAAATCATTTGCGTTTGTCAGTTCTGACAGCCACGAAAAAAGCAGACAGAACGGAGGAAATATGTGAGATATTCCCCCAGTTTTTTCCTTCTTTTTTTTTGGCCTGGCCTGGCCCGGCCGGAGGAATTTACGTTACAAAAGAACGTGGCTCGGGACAGGAAGGGACGGGTGCGCGAGAGCTCGTGGAACGGACAAGGATAATCGGAGGCAGCCTTGTCGCAATCGTGGATTGAGTGAAGACAATCGATTCGCAGTGGTTCATCAGTCAAACTCATATGCATTTCGCTGCGCCCTCGCCGGATTCTTCAAGAATCCGATCCGAGGCAGTTGAGAAGGGTTCTGAGCCCATTCGCCATGGCTAGCTGGAATCAGAGAGTCTGGATCTCCTATTGGATCGCTTCACACGCCATCCAAACAAAGTCTGCGTCATAACCATAAAGCACTAACAGGTTCCAGCTGCTGTCGCCCCCGCGCAAGTGGGTCATGTGCGGAATCACTATTTGGGGCTATAATAAATGGAGTTCGTGTCTTGTCCGCCGACTAGCATACATCACTGTGCGAGGACTAATTTATGGAATGTCATACACTCCGAATGGGGTTACAATAACGCCGCCTTGTACCTGCTGAACGCTTTTGAATTGTGCCACCCCGCGGCCGAAGGGGTTGCTGCGGATTCTAAATCCCCGCCGCAATCCAGGGATTAGAGCCGATCTTCGGGAGAGACATAATGCCATTAGCCACAACTGTCGACACCACATGTCCCAATAATTAAGCAAACGCGGCTGCCATTGACGATAATGTCTAACAAATTTAGCTGATGGCTGTCCAGGGGGAGGATGCGAGCAGTACCCGCTGGCGGAGGACTCCATCGAGGCGAGGACAAGGACGAGGACTCAATAAAAAATAATTAATTTCTCTTTTTGCGAAAAGATTTGCGGGCGGGGGACGATCGCATGCCATATGGTTGCAGCGTTCACACCCCGGTGTCGGCACCCACCCCCGGACAAGCCCTTGGCGTTGACAAATAATGGCGGTTTTATGAACGCCCCGCGGAGGGAGGAGTACATAGTCCGCATAGCGAGTAGCTACCAGAGAGTCACTCGCTCCTGGCTCGTGTACCGTTATTGGCGTTGATAATGCAATTGAAACGCTCGTGGGTCTAATGACCTGTGGATGCATAGAGGAAGCAGCTGAAGCCCGGCATGACAGTTTAATATTGTTGTCGTCATCATCGAGCTGGCTTAATGACTTTCTGGCCACCCCGGCCCCTCACGCGTCCCTTCACATGGCCTTAAACATTTCTTTTTGGCAGCTTTGCTTTGTTGTTGACCATTTAATGCCTCATAAACTTTTAATTTAACAAAAACGTCGTTACTTATTTTTCTCCATCGCCATTCTCGCAGTGCTGGCATTGTTATTGCTGTTATTGTTGATTTTGTTATTGGCTCGTCTTCCGTTATTCCTTCGCTGTTCGCCCTCCACCGCCATTCTCCTCAGCCGACAGCTGAGCAAGCTGTCAAAATGACAGTTGCTGAGGTAATTTCGTCTTTTGCTGATTTCCGGCGATGAAAGTTTAATGGATTCCCTTCTGGAATCGCTGTTATGAACATAATATGATGAATTCTGTCCTCCATGTCTGTACGCTTATGCTAATCACATTAAATGTTTTCTTCTGCTTTCAGGTATGTACTCCAGCCCAGACCCATTCTGACCCGAAGTGTTCACTCGTGAGTACTCCAAACACCCCCGAGCTGCTAGTTTGGGTTTTCAAAATGAAACGGCAATAAATTGTCAAAATATTTATATACACGCTCGAAGCGGGACTGCGATACAACCCCAAGCTAATCCCCGCCAGTCGCACATCCTCCCAGGGCATTCCCCGATAGTCATCGCTAGACAGGCGATTGACAAAGCCAACCAGAGTGGCGGCCACCGAAAATAGACAATAGACTGGCAGCGAGGGGGACTATCACAATATCACAATACAATAATGGAGAAAATGAATTAGTCATTTATAGCACATACTCGGAGGCCCTGGCTAGACAGACCTCCTTCGGTGTGCGTGGGGTCCCCAGACGCGGCTGCACTTCCAAATTAATAAGAGATGGCAGCGCAGGGGCATTACGATTAATAACCATTTATAAGTGCAACTTTTGCCGTTGTCGGTCGGGGCTGTTTCGGGGGCCAGACTAATCCCCGATGAGGTTGCCTGATGGATGAGACCGCTTGCCGGGCCACAGCTCTATTTCCACCAGAAAGGATTAGCACGGGATACAAATGTACGGGCACTCGGGGATGGGGTGGAACAAATGGCCTAAAAATAACGTTCGAGGACGGAAGTCGCTGGGCAAGACAAACTATCGGCGATTAGACAAGCATAGTGGCATTAATACTGGGATGGCTGGCTCTTAAAGGGGCATCCCGATACTTTCTTTCTGCGGCTCTTCCTCTCCCAGATAGAAGATTATCAGTCATCGCATATGTTTTACTCGTCTGCTTCTCCGACTCGGGAAAGTAACACAAATTATGGGTTAGCCCCCCCTCCGGTTCCATATCGGACGTCCCCGCCCCAGGCCATGTAGATACACACAGCCCATCTGAGACACGAAAAATCTTTGAGGCGAACCCAGACCCAAGCTCAGTCCCAGACCCAAACCCGAAACAAAACAAAGACCGAGTAACTTCATGAATGAAACAATAGCCAAGACGAGGCCAAAGACAATGACGGAGCTACCCCTGCTCCAGCTCCCTCCTCGCTCCCGCCCTCCATGTAAATGGCTATTCCTTGGTTCATCCGCATTTCAAGTGCCCAGTTGGCTTTTGTTCCTTTTCGGCCCGGCTCTCGGTCCGTCCACTTAGAAGTTTTTTCGACGTCCGAGTTGTTTCGCCTTGTATACACTTTTCGGTAGCCGCAGGAAAAAGTGCATAACATGCCCCGCTGGCCCGGGACTCCGGCAGGAGCTACTTTGCTTATGCACTTAAATTTTTTACTGCCCTCGGCAGCAGTGGCAGGCGAGGCGGCACAAAAAGCCAGAAAGAGGCAGTAGATACAAACTACTTTCAATTTGTAATTTGTAGCTGTGCCTGAGAGGACTAAGAGGGCGGCGAGGTGGGACGGGAAAGAAAGCCCCGGGAGGTGTGAAGGATTTATTATTTCGGCCTGGGCTTCGGTTGCGGCCTTTCCACTCGAAGATAGCACTCCGAATACTCAGTCTCGGTGGGCACTTGTTACCAAAAACAGTTAAAAGGCTGCTTCCCGACAAGGATATGGTTAATCGATATAGTCCACGGCAGACGGCACAGACCAGGGGCCGGGAGAATTCAAATACTCATTGGCTGCCTAATGAAATATGCATGGGGCAAGCCCCAAAGTGGCACGCCCCCGACTCGATAAATCAAAATACAATGCATATTAAGTGCGAACAATGAATCGGATAGGAGCAAGCCTTGACCTCTGACCGGCTCTCTCTGCTGGCCGACTGCGGGTCGCGATACTCCATGGATTTTAATTAATTTGCCAAACCAATCCACCCGCGGAGCTGCTTCGCCGAGCCTGGGCTGCCTCCTCGGCCGGCATAATAAGAAATTCAATTTCCGCTGCCTCGTAATTATTTTCTTTCAATTTCAAAACAGACGCCGCATGAATTATGGCCCTCGCCCGTGGAGGCGGAAGCCTGGACAAGTCAGTTCACCCACGCCGAAGAGTTGGCCACCGGGATTGGGATTGGGTCTGGGCCTGGGCCTGGGCCATCGGATTATGCAGCTGCATAATTAGTGCGAAAAGGGAAAAAACTATGGCCAGGCCGCGACGGCGCTGCATAAATAGTTTTCGGAGCAAAAAAACTCTCCAGACACAGGGCTCGAGGAAAAAATGCATCGAGGAGCTGGGAGCTGAGCCGGGAAGGCATCAAGGAGATCCAAGCTAAACGGCGGCGACTGTTGCGTGCATTGAATTTAAAATTAGCCAAGATGTCGGGTGAAGCGAGGCCGGGTGAAGGATAGTCCCGGGGACAGGTCCCAGGCAACGTCAGGTTGGGCTCTCGCTGATGAACTTCGCGAATCCAGACATGAACAGCCTCTCGCCAAGCCGGAGGTTGTGTTCCTTTGAGAAATCTCAGCCTGGTCTCTGGGCAAGGCAGCGTTTCGAACCAAGAAGTATGTGCTCTGAATGGATTTTGAGTGCAGACTGTATATCCAGAGAAGGACTTTTTGCATATGACTTGAAGCTTTGACTAAGTTTGCCATGGCCATACCCCTGAAATGGGTACTCTCTCCGGCATGGGACTTGTTGTTTCAAAGAAGAAGTCACCGAGAGTCGGCATTTTATTCGCAAGGGTGTTTGGGATTCGACTCCAAGTCGGATTCCCTGTCGGACAACTGCGGTGGCTTCGAGCATTTGCTGAAATGTTTCCCCCAATTCCCAACCCAATCCTAGCCCCTTCATCACCAGGTCGTGCGCTCACGCACATGCCGAGATTTGAATGCGCTGCGATTTTTTGCGTGTGCTGCCAAAAGCACGCTAAAGAGACGGCAGAGCCGTCGGACCCAGGGCGGGAGCTTGTGGGGATTCTTTGTGCCGGGGTCTTGCTAATGTCGCATGTCAACGTTGTCATGTTGACCACTTTTTCTGCAGCCAGCATCGACTTGGCGCGGGCGTGGGCGTTGTTGCTGATGAGCGAAAATTACTTGTTCAGCCTTTTCCTTTTGTGCGCCGGAAAACTGGGAGTAAGAGTAAGCCCCTGCCCGGCCCCAGTCCGAGGCCCGACCTCCATCCTTGCGGCATGCCACGGCATGTTTGCTTTAATTGCTACCTCCGTGGATGGGGAGTGCGATTGGACCGGGCTAGTCGCTGAGATTTTTGTAATTTACTTTTGGCTTGCGTAGGTGTCTGGGCTTGACTTTCGGCCCGAATCGTGTGATCAGCCTTTGCGCTTGCGTGTGCGGCTGCTCCCTGTCCCAAAGTTGCTGTTGCAAGACAACACACATGCTGTAGCATCTGCCTCCTTTTCATTTTTGAGGTGCGGTGTGTGCATTGAATTGAGCAATCTTTGGCTCGGCTCTGAGGGGGACCTGAAAGCTGCACTGTTGAAAATCAACTGCGCTAGACAGAGGCTCTTCCTCACTTCTTCCCCACTCGTGGGATGTCCACACAACTAAAATTAATTCCTTAAACTGACCACATGAGAAACGTCTAAGGATTGCAAATATTTCGAACCTGGTATATAGGCTTGCTTAGATATACTGTTCGATGAGAAGCTCTTCAAAATTTAAAATCCGCACAGCAGGGGCATCAAACCGAAATAACACTTCATTAACGGAAACACGCATTGGCCTAAATGTTGGGATTACAGGGGATACGTGGGACTTATCAGAAGGCAAAACAAAAAGATCCGGCGGAGTCTTAATGAGCTTCTGCAGAGCCAGAAGGCGGGACCGCAGTCGGGGAGCGGGTCAGAGCGATGGCGTGAGAGATGCCGAGGCAATCATAAGGCCTTTAGATCGCCTTGCTGATGCAGGCCAAGCTTTGGGCCCCGAAAGTCATTTGGCCAGCACACACAAAGCCCAAGCAGGAGCCGGAGACGGAGACCGAGCTAAAGCCCTTTTTGTTTGCTGCGAAACGTAATCAAGGAAGCACACCACAATCCTAGGCCGAGGAACGAGGGAACAGGAGGAACGCAATTTTCCACAAAAAGAAAATGGCCTGAAATAAAGTCCTGCCCCTTCCGCCGCCCGCACGGGTCCAAAGAAATTCAATGAAACGTCGAATGGCTCACAGGCGACCAAGCCAATAAGCCAGCTAGCTGCCCGCTCCATAGATGGAGGCCTTTATCCGCTTTCCGTTTTCGGAGGCGGCCGCACAGCAGAATGGCCGAAATGGTAAAATTGTCAGACCCCTTCCCTGCTCCGACTCCGACTACGCGTTCAACTCCAACTCTCTGTCTCTGGAGAAAACTGGTTAGTTCCTTAGGTCTTGTAATTTAACAAGCAAACAGATTGTAATCGATTGCAGTCATCATTATGGCTGGGGCCGCTGGAGGAGACCCGTTAGGCAGCGGCCCACGCTCCCACATATTAGTCAGGAATTGAAATAGATTTCGCTTAATTTATTTTAAACAACGACCTCGGACAGGAATCCCAGCGGATCGGGAGTTTCTCACATAAGCCTGTCTAGAGCACTTCCTCGCTCCAACAGCTCTTCGACGAGCAATTTTCCCATTTGGCTGTCGTCCCATAATTCCCGGCCGCATCTTTTTCCTTTCTTTCGACGGGCCCACCTCGTCCACCCACATGACGCCTTCGAGGAGACGCTAATTGTTTCCACCGCACAAATCATTCCATTCGTCCGGCTGTCCGAGCCAACAGTTTTCCAGTTTCCCGCGAGTGCCGACACACATTCATTCAAAGCATATTCAGAGGCCCCTGGAAAGCCAAAGTCGTTCAACTTTGTCGCGCCGGCCATATGTTTTTTCTGGCTCGGTACGTGTCTGCAGAGATTTCGGCGATGTGCGCGCACTGATTATCCACGCATCGACTTTGTCGTCGGGGTCGACACGGCCCCGTTTTTATAGGCCCCGACACGGCCGCGTACATCGGCCATTAAATGACCCGAGGTTTCAATTTTAATGACAAGTCACTTACACGGCCGTGTCCGAGAAGTGCACATTAGGTCTAATTGGTCGGGAAGCGAGCGAAACGAAAACATCTTGAGCGAGCTGGGGCTCTCCGGGAATCTGGCTAATAGATTCACCCCGAGCCCCGACATCTCAGCAATTCCGTTCAATTTATCGAACCCGGCTGACGGAGGAGCCAAGGAATCCAGCACCCACTCCACCTCGTTTGCGTGTCCCTCCATTACTCGGGAAGCGAGCCCATCCACCTGGCGTGGGGGTGTTGCTAGGAGCCCGGAACATCGTCACAGGCATGTGCGTGTGCTTGTGGCAAACGTAGCTTGCGGTTCGCCGTCCCGTGTGTCGATACTCGAATTGCTGATACGAAAACAACGGCAACATATTCGCATTGTGTTGTTTTGCCATCGAACAAGGAACCAGAGTGAGGCTCGGGGCCCAGGGCTTGGGGCGTGGGCTGGTTGGGAAAAAATCCAGCATACACGTGTGTGTGTACATACGACAAAACTATGAAAATGAAAACTCATATAATGGCCCTGGGCCCGGAAGGTAGAAGCCGATGTCGTCCCGGCGACAGTGGGTACCAAGCACAAACCCAATCCGAGCTGCTCCAGGAGCGCCCGCCCCCGACTTTGGCTCATTAAGGAGTCCGGCGAAAATTGCGTGTCTGCCTGTTCGGTTGGCAAACTACTTTTATTATCATTGTATCCGCCGCCCTATCTCGGAGCATTATCTATCCATGTACGAAGCGTGGGCGCAGCCGAGTAATGAAGTTGGCTGCAGCTCCACTCGACTCGGCTGCTTCACTCTCCACTCATCCACCCAGCCTCTAATGGCGTTTTAATGCGTTTGTGTGGAGTTGCATTCGAGGCAAGTCTCTCGGCCTGCAATTGCCACAATGGCGGTTCCGGACAAAATAATTGGCACCATATTGAGCAATTGGCCGTCCCAGTGGGTGCGTAACGGTAGATACTGGCTGGCGTATTTGGCAAGGCGTCCGTGTTATGGAGAGCTTGCCACAACTCTTCTAATCGTTTCCTCCACAAGGCGACCGAGGTGGAGAAATGTGATATTAAGTTAAGTGATTACCTAGAGAGCTTCCCTGCTCAGAGGGAGAGGGTTCCGTTTCCCAAATGAATTCGCGGGCCGTATCCATTCCAAGAACAACTCTGAAAAGGAGCGATTCCACCTGACACAGCTCCAAATCCGCTCCCGTCCTTCCGGGGCATGTAATCAATGTAACTACATCTTGTTTGACAGCTCTTAGCATAAATACTTGACAACGCAACGGGTTCTGTGCCTAGTCCTGTTCTCGGCGACTTTGACAGTCGGAAAGTGTACTGCGGGACAGGCGAGCGACATAAAACACAAAGGCTCGAGTGCCGGGGCGGCAGATGCTGGGGGGACGGAGGCCCGCTTCCTTCTTCGCACTCCCATTTGCTCCAGCCGAGCGTGAAATCAATACAAGGAGAAACATTTCTTACTTTGGCACATTTAACGAGTGTTTTGCGCACACTTGAAAGATACTCGACAGATGCGGTAGACATAAAGATGCGCGGATGCGAGAGTATCTGTGTGCGGGTCCTCCCAGCTTCATCATCGACGTCAACGTTATGATTATCGTGGCCATTATGCCGCGGCATCACTTGACTGGATGGGCATCCTCGCCAATCCGGGCTGCCCATCACTCTAGAGTCTAGAGTCCAGATCCGTCCACATCCTTTGATCTTTTGTCTCTGCCAATTGCAATTATTATTATTGGCTCTAGTCGACTCGGGAGACGAGAACTTACCTTCTGGCTGGGCCCTGGCTTTGAAAATCAATTACCAATGGTGGTCATAACTGGGCAGATTCTCCTCCTTATGTCGATAATTTATTTGCTATTGCGGTCGGCTGGAAGGGCTAGTGGATTCCAATTGAGTGTGCTATGCACGTTCCCCGATCTGGACACATGTTTTAGCAGGAATCCTTCACTGCCCATGACATCAATTCTCCAGCGACTCTTGCAGGCGCATTCTAGGCGTAGTTTTAAATTTCAAATCCATGTTCCGCTGGAGAAGAATGTTCACTTGAGGATGATGTATTCCACTACAGGGTATACAGGGTACTCATATGCAAACCAAAGGTAGTTCCATGTGCATAACTATCGCATAACATTTATAAAGAACCTTACTAATATCTCGCACATAGTGCCAGGAGAACTTTTTTGCGTTAACCAGGTCAATAAATTCCTGAAGTTCCTGCCCTTTCCTATACTTGGTACCGAACCCATCCACTTTCCTCAGTTGGGCCATTTTTCTTGCACTCACTTTTCTTTCCATTTCTGCGTTGCACTTTTTGTCGCAACAATTGCTGGCATTTTATTGCAAAAGAATCGCTTGCCATTTGTCCAGGGCATTCGGTCCGTACATGGTCACATCGTTAAGGCCATTTGAAGAGTAATACCTGTGGGCCACTTGGGAGAAACAGTGTCACAAGCTGGGACCTCCAAACGGCTCTTGTCCCTCGAAAAATATTTAATTAAACAGAGGAATTCCGTCATATATAAAATTCAAATTGCTTCGGCCATGTGACCCCTTGACCAAATCGCATTTTCATCTCCGTCTCTGTTCGGTCTTCTGGCTTCAATTTTCTAAAAGAAAATGGTTTTTTCCTGCTTTCCACAGGCCATAGAGAATGAATAGTGGAGGAGAAGACTGGCCAAGAATAAAAATCCGGTTTTCTGTCTACCAAAACGTGTCTGTCGGCCCCCGCCCCGTTGGCGACTGTCCATGAGCTTCAATATCCATAAATGTCGAATGTGTTGCCATTGCTGTTATTCCTCCTTTGACTGGGGATGGGATGGCAGGAAGGGGGACCTGGGACTGAGCCTGGTCATGACATTGGCTCTTTTGGGTCGGCTTTGTCCGGTTGTTGCCGCTCGAGTCTTCTGCTCGCTCTGCCCGCTCCCCTCGGCTTGCCGTCTTCTGGTTTTGGTCTGGGCCCTGTTCACTTCTTGAAGATTTTTATCGGTTTCCACTTAAGTGATTGTCAGTCAGTCATTGGCCATCCTCAGGTTGCCTCTGGATGGACAGCCGTTTGTCGATTGTCCGATGGCTGTGCATCATTTTTATAAAGACCCTTATCGTCTGCGGGCTTTCAGGGAATCTCGGTATCATTACCGGGAAGACGAGTACGTTCCTAGACCTCGAGATCGGCATTGCTCGGTTCTAATCCCAAGCCGAATGCAAAGATTGGGCTGTGGTCTGACTTTTCAATGCAGAACTCGTGTTTTGCTGTCGAGTGGAGTTCGGCCGGGGTCTTGAAGAATTTAATTAGGTTCACCGACTGGAAGAGGAGGGCTCTTACGGCGACAGGGGAGCGTATGAAATAATGTTGCTCACAAAACTGTGCAAATTTGTCAAGTGGCAACCTATCCAAACATGCCACCACATGTGCAGGCGCAACCCTTGCAGAATGTGTGCTACAAACAGAGAAGGACCCAGATCCACTTGGAGCTCCTCTCAACCGTCGCCCAATCCTCGGAGCCTGCACTATTTATGCGCATTTTTCATGTGGAACCTTTCGTTAGCAAGCTTTTCCTTCTTCGGGCTCCTTTCTGCCTCGTGTGTTTTTCCTCGTATAATTTTATTTAATTTTCCTTCGCTCTCTGGCTGTCCTTTCATCCCCACACACACTAGTGCATGCTCATATGTATATCCTGTGTGTTTGTGTTAATTCTATTGAAATGCTGTCAAGCTCGCAAACCAAAACCAACGCATGAAACACCCGCTGAAGTGCCCCAGTCGGCGAGTGGCGAGTGGGTGGGTGAGCGGGGCTCTGGCTGTGGGCACCTCTCGTGTGTTTACATGCCTGTAAATAAAATGGCACAAAAAGGTTCCAGCGCCAAAAATGAGCAAGCGCCGGCTCACACACAAAAACAAACACACGCGTGGTGGATTTTTGCAAATTAGTTTTAGTTTTGTGCGGAGCTCCAAAAAACCACGAGAGCCAAAAGCACAAGCAGTGGGGCAGGCACATATGCATCATATAAATAGCAAAAAGGCACCAGCTCATCCTGGCAACCATCTCCCCCTCCACATCAACCTCCACTCGACTTGAAATTCTTTTCCCACATTTGGTAAATTAGAATCCCGATGCTGCCCTGGGAGATTGCTGGTCGGGTAGGGCTCTTCATTGCGATCCAAGAGCTTGTAAAATATGCAAATGTATTTGGATTAATTTAATTCAATTTTGGTCTGTGGACCCATGACTCCGAGTGGTCGGGCCGTAAGTCATCTTGCCGCAACTGGAGTGCAACTTCTGAAATGTTGGCCACACTCGAGCCAAACTTTCTCGCATGTAAGAAGCTTTTAGCTCCCAGCCAAGTTTCCGCCAGCAAGAAATGCAAAAAACACAAAAACTAAATTAGTAAATTATAAGCCGCTCAAAATTAATTGCAAAAAAATATTTACTCAGTCTCCAGCTCCCTCCATGAGCACCCAAAACTTCGAGCTACGTCGACAGTCGAAAATAAAGTTTTAAAATTCTTCCACACACACCCACATGCTTGCAGGGACCGGCCAGAAAGGGTTACTGCGGAGGAGGCCAGAGATGTGCATCAAGCTGTGGCCAAAGTAGCAGGGAGTGGGCCGCGGGAGGGACGATAGTTTGTTGTATTTACAGCGCAAACCACTTGAAAAAATATTTTTAATTAAATTACAAAATTGCTAAAGAGTTGCCCGATGTCGGTTGCTCCCCCCCAAGCCCGACCCTGCTGGGGATATTACAGCGAATGCAAAAAGCCACTGAAGAGTGAAGCAATGGGTGAGCAAAGCCGCAAAGCGCTGGGAAAATATGGGCTCGGGCCCCACTCGAGAGTGGAGTCTGGAAAAGTTGTGTGAGTTGCCGAGTTTCCTTTGAGTGGGGAGCAAAGTTTAAATTAAATGCATTCGAATGCGAGCGAAGGAAGCGGAAAAACGCGCGCCCAAGATCGATACGCCTCGCCATACCGCCCTGTAGTGCCATCCATACTTCCCGGACCCTTTCGGCTCCTCCGAGTCACAGCAAAGTCAAAGGAGGTGGCAACTCTGTGGGTAAATATTTTACGTGCTAAGTAACTGTAAACAGCAACTGATCCGGCGGCCGCTAAATGGCGCCACCCCCGGCGCCGACTAACCCACTGCCGGACACTTTCGGCGCTTTGACTTTTGTTGTCTCTCGACCTGCTACGCCCCTCCGCCGTCCGCAGCCGCCACCCGCCATTTTTCGCAGACTTCTTTTGTGACGCCATTTTGTTTTGTGTTGCAGTCCCCAAGGGGGAAAATGGCGTGCGAAATGTAGGTGAATGCACCGCGGGCCTGTTCCTTTCGCCCGCAGGCTGCGAGCTTCCCGCCCTGCTGGTGGTTACTGTTCAGGCAGGTCGATGACTCGCTCTTGGCCAAAGGCCCTAGCCCGTGGCATCCGTGGGATGGACTCGCGGCCAAGAGGCTTAGCGGGCTAATCGCTCGCCCCAGGCGCAAACTGGCCAATTAATATTGACCACGAGGTTCGCCAATTTGCGTTAGTTATGGAGGAGCATTTGCATTTAAAATCGCCGCAGTGACACTGAACTGACAACGTGGAGTGGTAATTTAAGGATTATTTGCCTCAATCTTGGAGATTAAAACTGGGTAGGGGGCAGGGATGAGTGGTGACTGGGCGTGGAGCCTGGCTAGCTCCAAAACAACCACAAAAGCTCCACTTGCTTCCGTATTTTTTTACAACAGCTCTGCGTCTGTACTGTGACGGTGAATAACTTAAAATGTGTGCCACATGCGTTTGTTGCCATTTCGTTTTGTTGCGCCACGCTTTTTGTTTTTAAAAATATCGCAACAATGCAGAACTTCCGCGTACCCTGAACTCCCCGCCTCACGGGCGTGCTAGTCTTTGAGAAGAACTCCGGGGGTGGTCCTGATTCCCTCGCAAGCCCATATCCATCTGCATCTCGGTCACCAACCAACGTCTATTTATTCATTGTGGCTGACATGAAGTGGATGCCTCGGAAGGAAGCGGGGTGACTGCCAGCCCAGCAGCCAGGGTGCACTTTAAAAAGCAGAAGCTAACAGATACAAGATTTTGTAATTTTCCATCTGCTGACATATGTAGTTCATTAGGGCCCGCTCCGACCGCTCCAAGCGCTCCTCACTCCGCATGTAAATCGTACACAAGATTCGAATTAGAGCTGTCAAATCTTTGTCATACATCAGCGCGGGAGGAGGTCGCGGAGAGGTCATGCCACTCAATCAGAGCGCTGCCAGGAATAGCTTTTCAAGCCATTGTACAATCCATGGCGACTCTGACTCTCTGGTTGTGGAGGCGACTTCGACTGTACCACACTCGGTCGGTGGTTTGGCAAAGACACGCCGAACTGTCCGAACAATTGCGAGTGTCGAAAAAATTGATTGATTAGCACATGGGTTGCCAGGCCATGGAATATTCATAAGGGTTGCCGGGTTGCCAGGTTGCCGGCGTGCGTGCTCCGGCTGGCTCATTAATATTTGCTGGCCCAGCTCCGACATAATTAAAACTGACTTTTTCCGACCAATCCTCCTCCCTCCGGACTAGAACAGAGCCGGGTAATGTGTTAAGTTTTTCATCAACGTCTAATGCCTGACAGTGGCTCGAAATGATGATGACAGTTTAGATGAATTAGTTTGCACAAGTAATGCGTTTAATTAATCCCCTGCCCCGCCGCGTGCTCTCCCGCGCCGGATGTGTGTGCTTCTTGGCCCGGTCCAGGTCAATCTCAGTCGAAATGTGACCCACTTTCGGGCAGCGCTTTTATTGACACTTTGAAACAGAGTGACATAAAAATGGTATTAGTTTGAGCAGCAGAATCGTAAAATGGCACTTACTGGGAAGCTCTTACAAGTTCTTCCGTCGCTCCAGACTCTAGAGCTATGTTTGTCCCCTAATAGGAACTGTCATAAAACGCGAAAAATATTTTACAGCGACGCGGTAGTTTCCGAACAGAACAAGTTATGAAATGTCCTCATTTTGTCAGCATGTGTGGCTGATAGTTGGGTTGGCAGCTAATTTGAATTGAAATTAATCTTTGGGAAACCTTTTATTTTGAAAGCCTCGAAGATCGGAGATTTACATGAAACGTCCATTAGAGGGGAGCGACTGACAGTCCCCACCCCAGTCCTTTCTAAATTTCTTTATGGCCACTTCCCATTCTGATCCAGATGCTCTCCCCTGGCCACCTTCTGTCTCCTTCGGCTGCAGCCATGAAAATTAATATTAATTTCGTTATTAGACTCATTAGCATGACTCAAGTGCCATCGTTAAAAGCCCCAGATATCTGGGAGCAGTGGCAGTGGGAGTGCCATCTGCGAGTCTAAAAATAGGGGTTCGCTCTCAATCAGGGCACATACTTCCAGAACTATTATCATAATCGGGAATGCACAAATGCAAAAATATTTTAAAGACTGTGACTGCCGGGAGTTCAAGTGCCTGGAATAGCATATCTCCGCAATCTGAATCACTGCGTCATGCTGGGCACTCCAATAGAATTGCAACAGAACTCGTGAAGAATTGGAAGGCATCACGACGAGTCTGTATCTGAGAGGAATACACAAACTGAACAAAGTAAAATAGTAAGGCAAGGGGCAGAGTCAAGGGGTTTATCAAGCGGAAGTTCAGCCGAGTTATGCAAAGCGGATACAATGTTTTTTCTAAAAAACTGGAATCTAATGGGCAATGCCCATTGAAAAATAATTCATTCGTTTTTCATTTGTGTAACATATTAGTTATCAATATAAACATACTCAGATTAGTAGAAGATATCTTACATTTTAGAAGAATATCTATAGCTGCTTTGGACTTCTATGCATACATTTTCCTCACAACTTTTATTAAGAAATACTTTTCAACATTAACTAACGTCATTTTTCTCTTTCTTGCAGGTATGTTTATTTCAAAGACCCCAATTGGAATCGAAACTGGTGAGCTTTAATGGCCAACTGTAGTAAGATCTTCAAAGAAGCAGGTTTGAATGCGAGGGGGATTCCTTCGAAGTAAATAAAAATAAATGGTCGGAGGGGAGACCGGAACTCAGGGCACGGGAAAAACTCTGTGAAGGTCGCCTGAAGGAGATGGAGGTGGGGCGTGGAAGACTCGTCCTTCAGCTAGGGATCCAAATAAACGTAACGTGTGGCATTTATATTTGTGGAAACAAATTTATTTAGCCCGCGAGGGGGACGCCCCAGTACGTGGGGTGTATCAAAACTTCATGGCACCTGGAGGGCAGCACGAGAGCTGCAAGTAGTGTGCATCAAAAAAATGATTTACATCCAGGATACATACACACCTTTTGAGTTTGTTGCTTCGGGGCACACATGTACTATTATTTGCACAAAAAACGCTCTTGAATCTGCAGCCAACGTATTTGATTTGTGGTTTAATTAGTTGGCCAACTAGCGAGTAAGCGGGCAGCTCAAATATTTCCATTATATCTGCTGCTCTCGGATGGCTCGGGAAAAACGGATGGTTTTCGATTATTGATTGACTCACATCCGTTCTTTGTACGAAAATCTGCATCCGTTGGCGGCGATTAGAGAGTGGGAGGGCCCCCTAATCAGCTTTCCAAAAATGCCCGGTTCCTCTGGGGTTATCAGACTCGAACCCACTTGTTGTGGGGTAATCATACGAGAAGAATTTTTTAATGAGAAGCCCGAGACTGTCCAGATCAGGCGGCCAATGTCAGTGAACTGGGTCACTGTGGCGCTTCAGTTAATTTAAAGTATGAGTAGGGAGTCCTTGGGAATAGTAATTAAAGCAGTAGGCGGGTAGAAGAAGTACGACTCTGGCATAATGAAGCAAAACATCCGTTGAAATTATTAATGCAATGTTTCTCCGCGCTATGACGCTTCAGAAAGACTTCCCGGCAGAGAACGATGACGAGAGGGATTTTATAATCGGTCGCGACGACGAGGCCACTTAATAGAGGCAACTAAACTACAGGAGAAACAAAGCAATGACTAAAACATGCCATTTCCAGGCAAGAATTACACGCCAAACCAATCCCCTGTCATGAATCGCATTTAAAGTCGCTTAAAGAATTTCCTTAAAAGCCGTGACTCGGCAGATAGAGTGTTCGCGGAGAGAGCCGTGCTGGGAACGGGAGGCGGAGAAACCGCATGTAGGTGTAGTGCCCGTCGTGTTGAAAGCAGGAGATTTACAAGATTTACACACGCACTCACCTCAAATAACAAATAGCCAGCGAAAGCCGGGGACAGCCGGGGATAGCCGGGAGAGGAGCTCTGACAAAAAGAAACAGCTCATACATATGAAAAATTACGGCGTTGTGTCGGAGCGTGACAAGGCACATATACATACTATGCGGAGTAGACAATGCGAGTAGTTTGGGGCCCGAGTGGGAGTCCATTCCCCGTGCCCTGGACCAAATAATTGGTTATGCCAAGCCCCCAATTAAGTCCTTAAAACGGGGACTGTGGAGAACCAAATCAGCAGCAGGTTGCCTTCAAGATCGAAACAAGTCCGTGGCTAGTTCTGGGAACGCTACTCTAGTCGGTTGATTCGGCCATTTCATAGTCGAGTAGGTCAAAGGGCGCAGGCGCCGCCGTCACAGCTCAGTGGTTAGTGCAGCCGAACGCGAACAAATGACCCAGACGGGCCATAAAACGCTCAAGAGTCGAGGAAGACGCTCCGGAGACGCGGCTGAACAGGTAAACCGGGCTGGGTCAAGGGAAGCCGGCTAACGCAAAGGTTTTCCGGTTACTTACCAAAATTATAGGTTACATAAAACCCAGCATAGCCGGGGACGCCCCCAACAAAACGCTTCAGAGGGGAGGAAAGCGATGAGTGAGCGCGGAGCGGAGACAGTTCGTCAACTACTCCTCAGTGTGTATGGGGTATATACCCATTTATTTATTCATACAGTTTCTGGGTCTTTGTTGTGCTTCTTTATTGGTTTTACTTATTTTATTAGCCGTAAAGTAGTAATAATGGTTTAGGTGCGAGACGCTCTTATTGTCAGTAACATTTACTGTGACGTTACTTGGGGTCAAGAGTTAAGTGAAACCCAACGGAGCGTGCCAAAACAGGCAAGACACAATGGATACGATGGCGTGTACTGGGGCTGAGCTACTTAGCCCAGTTCTTGCCATTAGGGGCTTGGATTTAGCCAAAGGCTGAACTAGAGCGACTGCTCCACTTTTTGGCATGCAACCATCGATTGTCTGGCGATGGGACTGTGTTTTCGGGTAATGAAATGCGACAAGCAAGTAGCAGATCAGCATAGTATAGGATAGCCATCAGTGGAAGTACAGTCCCTGAGAGGGCCCGCCGCAAATAGCGCCCGGGGAGCGGGCACCCGCCTTGCGAGGCTGTCAACGCAATTACAAACGCATGCGAAATGTCCTGCCCCGTATGATTTGCGATAAACCATATAATACGTGGCCGGGCGGCGCACAATGCATAATGGGATACTAATAAACCGGTAATACGATAGGGTCAGCGATGTGTATCGGGCTCCACATGTCGTCGACTCCGAGGAGGAATTATTTATGCCCAACTAGGCCCGCGGGGTGGTAGGGTGGGTGGTGCGTGTAATTAGTCGCGTAGTTATAGGAGCCCGCCACATAACGGCTAGCAGATATGTCATGCCGTGGCCCCTTTTGAAGTTGGAGTTGTAGTTGGAGCTTGAGCCAGAGTTGGGGCTTGGGTGCAGGGACTGTAATTGAATATCTCGCTGCCTCATCGGCGGCAACGTCGTCAGAGCTGGCCTCCACACATCAAGGCACCTTCCCGCAGGAGCCCCTGGAAATCGGTCAAGCTGTCAATCAGATAGGGAGTCTCACTCCGAGCTTCCGCTGCGGTCGGCCCGCCTCGCACGTGTGGGTGTTTGAGTTTTGAATTTCCTCGTCATGCATTTTTCATGCGCTTCGATTGTCCCTGCCCGAGGTGGGGACCTGCCCCCAACCACTCACTGTTAACAAATTATTGCGTGTATCTGCTTTATTCAATTTAATTGGTAATGACAACAACGGGACTGCTAACGCGAACTATAATCAGTGGGAGAAGGGTTGACGCCGTGTGTCCGCGACTTTCAAATGACTTTTCACAGGCGGGAATGGGAAATGGGAAATGGGGAGGGGGGACGTGTTTTGACATTCGACGTTGCCTGGTAATGCCCTTTTAATCGCTGTCGCCACTCCTGCCCAGACACTTTTCTCCAGAACGGTAATCCGGGGAAAGCTTTTGGGAATTTCTTCAATTTATTTGCGTTAATGACACTTAATGTGTCCTCTCCAGCATCGCGGCTGTGTTGTTCCATTGACAGCGACATAAATTAGACAAGAGTCGGAGCAAATGGAAAAACAATTGTTCACCGGAGAAAACAGAAGAATGGAACAACATGTCGTTAGCACGCACAGAACCCCCTGTTGCAAGATCAACAGATGAGGCGACATTTTTGGTTGATCCCTCCGGGACCCGACACCCGAATTCCCATTCAATGTGTTTTTTAATGGCTTCCAGGCGGAGTGGGGGTGGCGATTGTTTTTACAGTTGCATTCGACATTCCACTCTATCACGTATGATGGAAACTAGCTTCTCAATGCTCCTACTATTCCCTCCACGGCTCACAAAGTTTCCCCTCGAATTTTCAATTTCGCCAACCGCTGGCACGTACGGAGAGCGAGGGCTTTAAATCCGACAAAACTTTTTCCGATTAGGTGACCATTAGCACAGGGCTTCCTCCTTCCTCCTACGACCACATGGCAAAAACTTGAGACATTAATCATGGTGCACTTTTTTGGGGATTGGATTGCCATTGCGGCATTCCGTTGCCGAACGTAGTTCGACTTTCGATAGCCAAAAGTTGCCGGGCCACATTTGCATATCGCTCTGCGAAGTTGTCAGCCCGGGTCCGCCCCCAGTTGGTCAGAGTTCCCTGTACCCGGCCAGGACGACCGAAAGTCACAATGGATTAAAAAACTAAATTATCCGACTTGTTTTCATTCTCCCAGCCCTGTCCCTGTATCTGCTCCAGCTTCGGTTAAAAAAGTTGGAAAATCAATTTAAACTTTACTGCATAAATTTGCACCGCACTTTTTGCAGTCAACACGGGCTGGGGACTGGAATTCGTATATGGTTTGGCATCTAGGCATCCGCACAATTAAATCCGAGCTTGCCACATGGATGCGCCTGGCCATTTATGCCTTAAATTATGGCCTGGCCGGGCAGTGCGAATTATTGATTAGCCCGAAAATCCCTAGCCTGCTGTTGTGTTCGGGGATAGCCTCCATGCAATGGCTACAAACAGGGACAAATATTTTTAATTAAACCTCAAGCAATTACAAGTCAAAAGGCGCCTCACAAAGGGAGCGGGCTGGGCTGGGCGAGGAGGCAAGGTGAGGATGCGTTGGGGCTGAGAAAGATGACACCTCTCTCAGTTTACACTCGAAATGACAGGCAAAGAGGGCAATTTTTGGAAGGAAAAGAGGTTGCGAGGGGCTGGGCGGCTGAGACGAGCTGCGTGCCACATGCCTCTGTGGCTTTGTGCGGCACTAATTGATGTGCCAGGCCGAGCTCTCTATACGCCCACCCTCCCCAGGGACTGCGAGACGGCAGAAGACGAGGCCCCAACTGTCTATGAAGTGGAACAAGAAGCACGAGGTGCAACAACAGAGCCGGAGGACAGAGGAGCCTGCCGCAATTTTCTAATTACACGCAAAACTGTACACCAACAAAAGCACACAGATGCAGATACAAATACTAGTGGCTGAGGCAGATGCAGATACACAGCTACAGACTTTCGGGCGCTCCAACAGCTGGCTGCAGTGCGTTAGGGGCGTTCGGGGCGTGGTGTCCCATAAAATAGTGGACAGGGGGAACGCCAACTTTTATGCAACATTTCTCGGCTGCTGCCATAGAAGCAGAAAGCAGAGAGAACGCAGCAGCTGTTGCAATGGCAACAATAACGAGAATCTCAACCATTTCTGCAGCTGTGCAGTGGGCTGCCCCAACCTTCCCTTGTTCCTGATCCCCCACTGGTCCAGCCCCGCCCCGTTCCTAGCCCGTGCTTGTTTGTGTGCGCTCTAAATTTTGCATTAGTTCGATTTTCGTTCCATTTGCTGCCAAAAGACTTTTGGCATACATTTTTCAGAGCGAGGAAAACAGAGTTTAAGCTCCGTCCCGGCGACCTTTTTGCTTTTGCTGGCTCAGCTACCCAGTTGCCCCTCGATTAGCGTCGCATAATATTTTATAGAAATGTCAAAAATTCATTCATAAATATGCACACCAGTCCCCAGGGCGACAGCAATCGGCCGAAAAATCCGACAAATGACAATTAATTGCCGGCCTAATGAAGGCCGCATTCGTTGAATCTCGCGTGGAAGAAACAAACGGGTTACAAAGCGCGATGGAGCGTCACGCAGAGGCAGAAGCACTGAAAGGCCCGAAGAACTGGGGATTCGAAGTCAGACTTGGCAGCGAACTGGGCGTGCCAAGACAAAAGACTGACAAAACCAAATCCCAAATTGAATTCGATGGGAAAAACAAAGAGAAGCCACAGATAGAAGTTACGCTTCATTAGGTTTTAAAATAGTTCGCGCTTGAGAAGCCCCGGCCCGACGGAATCTGAGACGCCGTCTAATGCGCATCCGTACGCTGAGATACTCTTCAATCATTGAGGCAACACAATCCTATACGCCGAATATTGAGCGTTAAATGGAATCCGACCGATCGGACGGACAGTTTCCAAGTTAATTATCCGTTAGCATCTGCGTTTAGTTGCATGTTGCAAACAGTCCGCGGGCGCGGCGGCGTTGCTGCAACACTGATGTTTTAATTGAGTTTCCTGCGGCGGCAACTGAGCTCCTCGCAAGTGGCTCCGTCCGCTGTCTTTAAGGAAAGTTGGGCAAGTAAAATAATTGCATTACCCTAAATGCCCTAACTCGCCCAACGAGGATGTGTGCGACGAGCCTGGAAAGGGAAGACGCGGCGATTTCTGGCAACAGCCATGGAGCTTCCCTTGTTCCTCGTCTGCTATCGCCATGTGCAGTGAACAATAAAAATTAACTGGAGCATCAATAACTATGCAAAAGCCATAAAATTGGTGCTAACAATGTGGAGCATCGGTCTGGCGCCCCCCAATTCTATTTCGAAAAATATATTGCAATTTTGTAACTGGCATTGGTAGTTGGTATCCTCTGCTGCGGATCCTTGTGCATTCAAAACGCGGATGTTGGTTTTTAGATTCGAGTTTTTATTTTCGCTGGGGTGTCATAAAAATTGATGAATGCCCCGGCGGCAACTCCACCCCTACCCGCCGTCCCCCACACACTATCAACTGGCCTCCTGCCAGTGGCAGTACTACTTTCACACAATGGAAATTGATGAGTGCAAAAATTTGCGATAATAAAATTGATATTTTACTGGCTGCGTTTTATTGTTCGCCGCCACCTAACTAGAACAATCCGAGCACACAATAAATAAGGGCCGAACGACAAGTATTTATAGAGCAATCGAAACAGTTTTTTCCCTGATTAAAAATCTGAAAAATTGGTGTATCCCCGGACGTACAGTATATTTCTATGGAGCTTTTGTGTCCGACTGGAAAATAAAGAAAGGAATGACCGAATAAAAGACGTCAAGGACATCAAATCGCAGCAATTGAACTGTAAGGAAGCATTGCCAACAAAATGACGATTGCAGTTTCTCCGGGCCTTCGTTTTATTTTCTTCGATTTCGATTTAATTTCTTTGTGTACTTCATTCCCATGAAATATCTCTTGGCATTTTTGCTTGCTTTTTTCGGTCACTTCACTTGCCATAACATCAAAGTCAGAGATTGCTGCGGAGTGAAGTGGGGGCAGCTCTTGCCTTATAGACGGTCGAGTTCCCCGTTGCTTGGAGAGTCCAAGGGTTCGCTGAACCGCCGCGGGAGCATACGACTTCATTTTCATTCAATATCCCTATAAGTTCTGTGTAATTACGGGCTCCGACTCCATGGACTTTATGGACTGTGCATGCAAAGCAAATGCAGTGGAAAGCACTCTCCGCTACAAGTGCTTATAATTTTAGTTTGTTTTGGCCCTTTGGGTTTCTGTTCAAAGACTTGGCATCCACATCCGATTCAAAGGATGCGCCTAAAATGCGACACTCCGAAGAGTCAAAGCGACAAGGCAGACATGATTTGTAAAAGTGCTTTGCCGCAGTTCCTCGACACAATTGGCAACTGGTCAAGACGCCGAGGGTCCCTAGATGGGCTATTAGCGTAAACAATGCGCTTTTGAGGCCAAAGCTTTGACCGGAGTCCGTGCCGGGCATTATAATTGCAGGTTGGTTCGATTCCGATCCGAAACCTATGCTGCATTGGAGCTGGTCGCTAAGTGACCTCTTGAATGGGTGAACATTGCTCCAGGGCTCTTGGCTTCTACGGTATTAAGCTGCTTTGCCAATTTGGCTTCGGCGAGAGTCCTGCGGCTCACTGTCCGCCACCGACTGTCTGGCGACAAGCGTCCAATAACAGATTTTGGGTGTCAATGGGCGGAGAGTGGACGGGCGGACAGCTCCACTAACTAACCGACGATCTTATGAGCCAAACAAAGCCGCAGGTCAGCCGAGCAGACCCGCAGCCAGTGATGAGTTAACACGTACCCGCCGGAACAAGGCAGAAACAATGCCGATCCGGGCAAGTCCGAGGCACGTCGCATGTCTCATCATAATCAAGTGATGCCGGCCAGCGGCATAAATGTCAACGATTCGATAATGGAACGGAAGGAATTTGGGGAAAGATGGCCGGGAAGTGGAGAGCGTGGAAAATTCCTTGCTGGTCCTTGAGTGTGATTCCCTGGCCCGAACCATCCACCATCCAGCATTCGCCATTATTTGCCATTTGTTTTGGTTGGCAAGAACCAGAAGAGTCGGGGAACAAAGAAAAAACTCAAAGACAAATATTTGAGAAATTGCACAAGAAAATAAAAGCTGTTAATATCGGGCGGGGCGGTCTGGGCCTGGTCTCAAGATGGACCATCATCCACCACTTTCGGCTATCGATTTTCGAACCATAGAGCGCTTGGAGGGGGGCCTTGGCGAATCTCTATCCACCCCATAATGCTCTGAATAACGTTTATTTAGCAACTTTTTGCCCTCATATTTACTTAATACATTTTGTTGAAATTATACCAGTCCTCCGCCCTGCGTCCGCAGTAGCCCCCACTTCGCGCCCCTCATAAGTAACACATTCGAATGGGGATTTCCTTTTCAATCAGTTGGACCGAGTGCGTGTGTGTGTGTTTGCATTTATTACCCGCTTTCATTGGCATTTATTTTGGCCTCCACCCCGTCGCTTAGTGCTCAGGGCGTAGCTATCAGAGGCAGCATCCTTAAGGAGGTCCTTGAACGGCGAGGAAAGCTTCGTACAGAAACTCAAAATTAAAGAACGCAGCTATTGGTCTGACGTCCTGCCACTCGCAACCTGGCCCAGCTGTTGGCCCTAACTCAATCTGCGCTTCCCCTCCCAGCATCACCTCGCTGATTACGACTTTCTTCCTGCCTCGAGCACCGTCCCAGCCTCCTCTGCAGGTCCCTTTCTCCTCTAATTTTCTTTCAGCCGCTCCTTATTTGGCCAACTAAATCGACTTTGCCTTTGTCCCTCGCACACAATATCACAGTGTGGAATTTCATAAGCACAGATAAGTACATACATACATGTATGTACATTGTACACCGTGCTGGGTACAGTGCGTCCCGAACCGATATACACACGCAGGACACATGGGACCTGAGCTCCCCACCCACTCCGCCCGGCCACGTTTTCAATTTGTTCGCTTTAATAATTCACAATTCAATAAATACTAACAAATTGACATTGTCCAAAGGCCCAAAGAAAGGACGAAAAACGCTCTATGGACTTGTGTGTGCTCCGTTTATGGCAGCCAACAACAGTTCCGTAATCATATGAAGGGCTGGCTGCCCGGGGGTGGCTCAGTGCTTGGGACTGGGGCCCGGAGAACCCACCAATTACGTAGCCGAGGAATTAACTTGAGCGACTTTTATGTCAATTCAATACATTTCATTTACTCCGAGAAGTTGCCAAAGCCGGGAAAATAATAAAAGGCAATGGGCTTGGGATTGGCAGGGAAGGGAGTCTGCGGGAGGGGGCTGTAAGAAGAAGAAAAGTTGGTATTTGCAAGGATTTGCCTTCATCCTAATCGCATCCCCGCATATTTTCAACGTAGTTTCTCGGTAAAATTAATTTGTAATTTTAGTGACTTGGGAACCATCCTCCTCCGAGCCCGGCTCCTGTAACACCACCCACCCTCCACTCGGCTGTGCTCCTCCATCTTTTCGCATATCCTGCGGCTGTGCTGACAAATTATGTGCAAATAAATTGCTTTTTGTTAAGTGGCTTTGCATAAGAAGTTAGAACTTGTGGTTACACCATCCCCGGGACTTTCTTGTGAACTCCCGCCGGTTGTCTGTCGTCTGTAGTCCGTAGTCTGTTGTTGTCCACATTGCCGATGTCGATGTTGATGTCGATGGCTTGGCATTATTTGATCGCACATGAATATTTAACTTGGCAAATATTGCTTGCTGTGACACAGGACCCACAAACACAAACACTGGCGGACGCACAAGGATACTCGCACTCACTTAGAGCACACTCAATTTATTGCTATTAATAGCCCGGAATATGCATTTCGTATACTTTTTATCGGGTGTTTCACTAAAATATTAACCAGAGCCAAGCACTTACCCTGCGGCTCCCATTGATTGTCGATTCGGGCCGAAAGCTTTCGATCGAAGCTAATTAAAGTTGATTGTGGTGGGGCGGCCAAGCCTCGTCCAGGTGGGCTAATGGCTGCAAATGTTTTGGAAATTTTAATGGGAATCGACAGCTCGGCAGGACAGCACTAGCAGGTGCCTAGTCGATTGGCTCTTCTGCAGCTCGGATGGCCGGCCAAGCACCTGTAATCTGTCAAAGTTTTGGTAAATGGTCGAAATTGCAATCGTTTTCCACAGAAACATCGGTAGTGCGGCCTGCTCGGACTCCGGGTTATTTAATACCAGCGTTTTCTATTCTCGCCCATTAAATCTTTCGGAATTTGGCAGGGTAAGCGTTAACGATTATTCCGCAGAGCAAATATTGTTCCTCCCACCGAAGACTGTCATAAGTGGACAAAGCGAACGACCGGTTTAAACGAAATGGTTTAAAGTTCAAACAATAAAGAGGAGAAAGGGGCTCCGGCCAGGGAATTCTGCGAAGAAGGCGAGAAACAGAACAAGAGCGCTGCGGCTGGAGTTCTATATAATTAATTATTATGGCCGGGCATTACAGCCTCTCCAGAAAGGCGGGGGGCATTGAACGGTTACCAAGACAGCCACTACCTGCGGACCAGCAGAGCTACGGACCGAGCCCCCCGCTAGAAAAAGAGTCATTTATATTAATTTTAATAACATTGTTAAGCCCGAACACGCTTACGACTTGGTCGGGCTAATTTGGTGCCGAAACTCCCAGTGCCAAGCTCCAATCTCCGAACTCCAAGCTCCAGTCGAGTGTTAACAACAAAACACTTTTCGGTCTATGAGGCTGTGAGCAGCTAATCAACTGAACAAATCGAAAACCCGAAATGCTAATGCCTTCAATTAAAAACAAATTAGCGTTTTAGCCCTTTGGCCAAGTTGGTAAGAAAATTCAAATGCAGTTTGATGGCCAAGCCTCATGCATTGGGAAGATATTAAAATCTGAATAATTAATATTCACTGAATCCATGTTTGCTTCATGTCCTGCTTGGCTTAAGCTTTGGGCCTCCATTTGACTTTGAAGTAACCTTTGCTTGTTTGGCCGACGAACTGGTTGGGCCGAATCGAACGCTTCCTCGCTGACAGTAACAGAAATCGAAAGTTCGGCATATTAATTAGTTTCTTGTTCCTCAATCAGAACGCAGCGCGATAATGACCCGGCCAGGCAGTCCACCAGCCAGTGAAAGGCAGGGCCTCAGCCCCGGGAACCAGAGATGGCCCACAGCTTCCAGGGCAGTGAACGGGCCACTCGTGCTTAGCCAAATGCCCCTGGTCGGCCGCCCGCCGGCCGCAACTCCATGCGGCGTACTTAGTGCGTTTCCCCCAAGCTGGGGGAAACCTCAGCCAGCACACCACTACGAGGGCGAGACCCGGGCGGTAATTAATCATCATTAGATTTTCGTAAACAGAGCGGATTTTAAGTGGGATTTGCAGCTCAGACAGGGACAGGCGGGCGTCGGTATCTCGAAAGGACTCTATCACGGATCGTCCTCCCCGAACACGTTCATTTAGTAATGATTTCGCTCTCGCCTGGGCGTCCTTGGGTCCTGGGAGCACCATTTATTCTGGATGCTTGTGCATTGACAGCTTGGGTCTGCTTATCTGTCCTGCATTTGACATTTAGCATTAAAAACGTTTTAATAATAACGCAATAATAATAAGGACGCCTCTATGTGACTGGCTGTAACAACTTTCGTATTCCCGGATGGGGCTCTCAACTAGATACTTATCATTTCATCAATCACACGGCGGACAGATGGGTGGCAGACTGCCTGGCTGGCCGCCTGCTCGCCCGACAGTGGCCACGACTTGCGAAAACTTTTCATCGTTTATTCTGTTCGACTACAATTATCCGAAAAAGCTCAAGTTCAAGAGTGGTGGCTGCTCCTGAGAGTCCTTCAAAGCATCATCAATCTCCCGGGTGGCCGGGGCTGCCGGGCCTAAGCCGGGTAAGCAAAAATGGCGGACAGGAAACAAAACTTATCAATTACATTGGACACGGCCGCACAGCACACATGGCTTCGGCTCATGTCGTCATATTTAAAAAGCCAATGTCCAGTGCCCAGTGCCCTTGGATGGCTCATAGATTCCCGGCCAGTCCCGGACCAGCTCTCTTTGTGGCTGCAGCTGAGTTATGACTTAAGCTGACATTTCATTAGTGAGCATTAAGTGTTTTGCGAATGGGTTCACAACTGCCACGCTGTCATCGCAGTCGTTGTCTTCTGAGCGCGCTCTTAGCCCACTTCTAGCCTTGGCTTAATTAGACTCTGTCCGGGCCGGCTGGCCGTAATGAGGCTTTTAACAGAGCGCTGACCCAGATGCTCGCCTCTCTCTAGCCGCTAGCCTGGAGCCTTGAATACTTGAACTGAGCAAACTTTAAATATTTGTCCTCGGCCTCCTGCTGGCTTACTTGCGGCACTTTAACAACAAATATTTGCGGATGGATCTCCGCTAATGAAAATCCGAATACTTCCATCCAATTATTTATTTGGTTTTGATGAAAACGATAAGGCACACTACCTTCTTCCTGCTTCTTGCAGCAGAAACAGGGAATAATAAAATTGAATTTGAAAGGAAGCCAGCCGGGCTAGGTCCTGCTCAAGTAGGCCACTCGAACCGTTGGCACCGCCACTTGGCACTGAATGGAGTTGACCACGAACCGACGGGCTGACTGACTGACGGAATGAGTTAAGGGGGAAGTGGACGAGTGCGCGGATGAACGAATGAACCATTTGCATGCACACAAAACATTTGCCCGGGCCGGGAAGGAAAGGAAAAAATGTGCAAGGAGGAAGCAAGGACTCTGCCCGGTGCAGGTCAATTAATTAGGACTAAATTAAGTGCAGCTGGGGAGTGCTCGAGTCAAGGATCTCCAGCTCCTGCTCGCCTCCGACCCAGCTGCTGCTTAGCAGCGAGCGATTCGAGTGGCAAGATTATAGCCCATTTGCAGGGCAGTCCACCGCACGGAGCATAAATCCTCGCCGGACTCCCGCTCGGAAGGGGTTTAGTTCATTGACCGGAAGTCGGACAACGAAAGTACGCGGCAAGTGGTCAGCAGAGCCAAGTCTGCAGATAAGCCCACCGTCCATTTGTATGCGTCCTCTTGGCTCCGGCCCTCAGCCGGAGGCGGCCAACGGAACTGTTTGGCATACAAATGAACTCACAATTTGACAGAGAAACATGGCCGGGCAGTGCAATCTAGGGCGCCGAGTCGATAAGAACTGGTGGAGTCCAACCAGGGCCTCAAATAGCGATCCGGCCTGGACGTGGGCGGACAATGGCTTCAGCCGGTGGGGCCGCGTCGAGCTTAACATTTTAATGATAACCCACACCATCGAGATCGAGCTGCGAGATCCCAGATTCGCGATTAAGACAAACGCAGTAAAGTGCAATAAGCGAATAATGATGCACGTCATATTTGCGTGCATTCTCGAGGAGCAGCGCTGCTTCGATTTACGATGTCGGGGAACTGGACAATTGACTTGCCCCGTGGCACTCTGGCATTGTGGCATTGTGGCAGTCTGGCATTGTAGGTGTAGCGGCAAGGAGGAGGATGCCTGTAAAATGTTTTCAGCCATAAATTAAAACCCACTAACGAACAAGGACGGGACTGTAGAGGGAGCGCCTTCAACTGTTGCAACTGCAACAAGATAATGGCAAATGAAGCCGTAGGAGTGGGTCGAAGCATGTTGCACGCTACGAGTGCCACATGTGAGCACGTGACACGGCAGAGCGGGATCTGGGGGATGACCACTCCAGCGCAGGCACGATCGCCTCACGCTCGCATCTCGGGGAGCCGACAGGGGACAGAAACCCACACGGCGGCACGTTCATGCAAATTGCAGCTCCTGCCGGCGAGGCCTGGCCATTGTTCGCATTGTCTGGAAAGTCCATTGCGCCTGCGCAGCAATTTATTTCATTTATACTTTCCACTGCTGCCCTGCCTTCCCTGCTGCGTTTTATTATCATTGCATAAGATTCGCATTGTCGGACTTGCAACGGGCGGGGGATAACTTGTGAGTCGCGACTCTGGCTCTGAAAGCAATTTTCTGGGGAGCCTCGCCCGGCGACCCCGAGTTCTTGTCTGCCACTGCCAGTTTCCCGTCTAACATGTGCTCGCGGCTACTGTGGACCGAAAACCTGGACGGGAGTGGGATGGTTGCCTGGTGCTTCCTACGCAGGGCGGGGCAGCAGAATCGCCGATTTCCTGAGGCTACCACTAGGCTAAGCCTCGTGTGTTCGGTGTTCATCTGACGGGCCCTGATATGGAAGTTTAGCCAGAGCAGCTTTTGATTGGATTCCTGGGAGGCCAGCGCGGCGTTTATGCAACTTGTACAGCCAAACAGGTTGGGGAGGGGGCTCGGGCCGGGGCACCTGCTGTGAAGAATGGATTTTTATCAAATAGGTCTGTCAAATTTCTCCCCAGCTATACGATACAATGCTATTTGCATATCAATCCGAAATCCATTTCACAGTTTCACGCAGCGCAGCCCACAGGCTGGGGCATAAATAAGCGATAATTTCCCGGGGAGGGCGTCATGGCAAGTGTCTGGGAACATGACAGTTGACATCGCTCACATATCTCACTCGCAACCGACACCGGGTTGCAGCTAGTTTCTTCTCTCTTCCTATCCATGAGCGTTGTGCAACAGAGTCGGCTTGCATTGCCGTCTTTAGCATCACAATGGGAGCCAACGAGTTATGAAAGCCCGGAGCACTCATCAAGAAGCCATTTAAATTAATTTTAAATCCGAAAGCTAAACTAGAGAAACCGATTTCGTCCGACAATTTCCCTTTAAACTGCCGGCCAACCAGCACCGTTGGCTTTAGAATTCGGTGCCAGAGACAGGCCTCGCGCTGAATAAAATTCATCAAAATACCCGCACGGCGCGGCCAAAATGAATTGTAATGCATTATGGGATGCAGTGTGATGCCTGCAGTTGACAATCCAAAAAACAGCGAAATATAAAATAAATCCATGCGGTTGGCCGCAGGTTTATAAATTTAATTGCGGCCCGATCGGGCCATCTCTTTAAGGATGAAATGTTTTTAAATTAAGTTAGACCTTAACCCTACAGACTGCCCTTTCTCACGACTCTCTCTCTCTCTCTCTTCTGTTTCAGGTATGCTTGATGTGGACTCCACTGCTGACTTTCCCGTCCACAGATGTGGGATTGAGCTCTTGGCAACTCCTTCCCACCCTGTACATGTTCCAAATAATTAATGAATGGAGCAAAAACTGTTCCTCCCAGCTCACTTTCGGTTTAAAGCTGCCGGGCGAAGCCAATAAGCCAAAGTAACTGGGTAAACACATGTCCCAGCACCACCACCCAGCACCCAGCGCCCAAATGGCCAACAATTTTTAAACAAGATAGAAAACACCCGGGAACACATGTACACAATGATACACCTGTTCTAGCCACCCACACCTTACCTCCGCACGGCACGGCACGGCACAAACGAGCTTAAGCCCTGTGAAAATAGTTTCAATAAAGGCAGCTTGCAGGTTGCTACACTTGTTGGTGGCTGGCCACGCCCACTAACCCAATGCAAACCTGGGCCGGGTAGGGCGATCTACTCACAACCCACTGCCACCCACTCCCTGCTGCTATTGTTATTATTTATGCGAGTCAAACAGCAGCTTCCGTTTGTGCCACATGCGGCTGGCAGAGGCATGCAGCTACCGGCAACGCGGTGGCAGTGGCAGGGTCTGCAGAACACGGAAAGGAAGCGGCGAGCATTTAAAAAATGCACGCAGGGGGAAGGCCTTGACTGCAATATGTTGCCAGCAGCGGGCTGCATTTTTATAGATTTTTTACCAGGTCAGCGGAGCAGCGAATGGCGCGCGATGGCAGGCGACGGCGGGGGGAGTGTGTCGCCTCTTCACTGGCTTGTTTAACATTTTTCAACAATTTCCTTAATCACGGGTTAGGAACCGGCCCACCCTACCCTTCCTTCCGCCTCTTGTGGGCGGGAAAACAGCTGCTTCGTCCTGCCCGTCCGACATGCCATGAAAAGTCAACTGTTTGTTTGGCTGTGTACGGGTGTATGGTTTGGGGTGTGGGCGCCCCAAGTTATGCTACATTTGGTGGCTGTTTCAGTTGCTCGTGCTACTGCCTCTGCAACATTTTAATTGCTTTACATAATGCAGCAGAGCGGGCTGCAACTCCGGCTGCCGTGGTGCCTCCTTAATGTGCGCTGCACTGCAGTTTTTCATTATTTTTAATTGTTTGCCCAGTCGTGTGTGTCGCCACTAAAAATGTTGCAAACTGCCGCCGCAACAGCCTCGGCCCAGTCCCATTTACGTCTCCATAATTGCTAAATTAATGTCGAAAAAGATGTGCGCTGGCCGTTCCTGAACGGAGCTCGGCAATGGTAATGGCAAGTTAGAGGCGCCACACTAGCTGGGCCCCACTGTACTGTTCGTCATTTTTTCTCGCTCTTCCGGCCAAGTTTCCCGCTGGTTCGCAGCATAATTACCAGGAGCAACTTTTCTCTGGCCCTCTTGGCAACAACAGGATCAGCAAGAAAAACAAGGATGCCGGCCGGACTGGGTGCACAGGGCGGCGGGAAAAGTTTCTCGAGACGTTGCGAGCTTTGAAACGGGGGCAGAACATTAATAAAACCGCACGCTTCCACCACCTCGGGCGGGCGAAAAGAAACGGAAAGTTCCTCCACTTTCAAATTTGGGAGCTCCCAGGTTCCCCGACTAGGCCGGGACAGCACAGGTGGGCGGTGGGCGGCTGAGAACTGGTAGTAAGGCCGAAGGAGGACTTCAAATTTAACGACTCTCCAAAGTCCACTGAAAAGTTGAAAAGAATGCACCCGCAAAAAGGGCAGCGCAGAAATTTAAATTATATTAAGCCAAATGAACGGGCCAGACTTTTTCCATTACTACGAATAATAAATAAACAAACGAGCAAGCTCAAAGGAAAAATCCACACAAAGAACCACTTGACTGGGGCAGTCGCAACTGCGAGTGGAGAGGCGAGTGGAAATAGAATGGAAACTTCGCTTTCAAAGTCGTTCCAATTAAAGTTGCCCCGAGATGACGACGGAGGCAGGGTATTAGATCCCATCTCCCACCCCAGTCCTCCGTCCTCTCCAGATTTTCCCACATTCGTAACACGAAACTTGTAATGTATACATGGCAGACATTCCATCAAAAAAATAACCCCTCCCCCAAACACCGACCAAAGTTTTCTATGTACTCGCATTATTCCCCTCCCGCCTCTGGCGCTCCCACGTGACGAAAAGTTTTCCACTCGGTGGTGCCACCGATGCCTCCGCCGCTGCTGCTTCCACTGCTTTTTTTGGCCTTCGATAATGATTTGATGTTCATGTTTCGCGTTTGCATAGCAACTTTTGTCAGCTGGCAAATTGAATGAGATCGCTGCCAAAGATGAAATCCAATTAGAATTTAAATCAGAGCAGAAACACGGAAAGCGGAATACGGTCGCGGACATGGAGAAAGGTCCTTCCTTTGAGCAGAAGGAGCAGCAAAAGCGTGCGTCCGCGCTCTAATTGCTGCAACCAGAAATGGCGAGGGTCCTTGCTTCATTGTTTGGGCAAAACAAAGGAGCGAGGAGCAGGACTACAGCTGGCCACTAAGTAAACCCCTAAGTAAAAAGTGGCGGAGCTACTCCCCGGGAAACGGAGCCAAGTAGCAGGGTTGGGCTAGGTCATGTTGTCAGCTTGTTGCACTTGGCCCGGGGCTCATTAATGGAACGATTATTTTTTCCTCCACACGTACAGACCCTCGTGCGAGCGGGTGTGTGGTGCCACACTTCACTTGCGTCGCGTCACCTCCTCGGGTGGCTTGTTGACACTCATTGAGACAAAAGTGCTTAACTGCCTGCACTTTCTAGGGAGCTGCAACAAAGGCAGCAAGAAACTATTGGGCTTACACTGAAAAAGATTTCGTGGGCTCCATAGTAAAGTCTTTTAATAATTTATGGTCCTTAAACAATAGCTAACAGCAAGAGTCCTCTGACAAGAAAGGACGAACCTTAATCATTTATTAACCTTTCAACCGCAACGCTTTGCGGGCAGTGTTCTCTTCTGCCTTGCCTTCCCCCTGCTTTATCACTTTCTCTCGGGCTTCCTTCTCGAACACACGTACAGATAAAGCTTTTATTTTCTGCTTAATTTGTTTGCAGGCGTTTGGTCGGGGATGCCACCCGCACTTGCCACCCAGGCAGAAATGTGTTGCATAACTAAAGGCGTTCGCGAAAAATGTCAAGCACCTCAGCTGGCATTACGACATGTACGACGAAGAAGGTTAAGCACGCCTGACACGCTGTGAATTATGGTAGCAGGGAGGGTGGCAGTGGGAGGGCGGAGTGGCAGAGCCTGAAAACTGTGTGTTTTGGCCTCTTGGCTGCCACTTTGAAATGCTAATGAGTCGCAAGCAAATGCCAGTTATCTATAGCCTACTTTCTGGCGGCAGTCGTTTCAAAGTTTTTGCTGCATTTCCGCCCTCCCCCTTACTCTTGCCCCATCACAAACAAAGACTTGGCCCACTTGGCTCCAAGGCCTTGCCAAGGGCCGCCGCACTTATAATTTCGGTGTAATTTCCAGCGAATCAAATGGCAAAGAAGTGGCCCGGCCCGACCCGGCTTCACTGGCAACTTGCATTTGGAAATGTGTCAAGTAAGGCGTTAAATTAGATTCAAATTTCGCAGCCTTTTCCGCCATTCTGGTGCTGCGGCATTCATTTGGCCAAAACTTTTGACTTCTGTCTCCAGCCGAGCGGAGCTGCGTCGAAGCAAATAAATCCTCAAAACTTGAGATTCCAGGACCAGCTACTGTCGCCCGGCGTTTATTACTTTCTCGGATGACAATGAGCCAGAAGTTGCGCCACGTCCCAGCCGAGTCGGGTCTTTAAGGCTTAAAGAGTGGGTCTCCGGGTGCCAAGCTAGACACAGACATGGCAGAGTAGAAACCGCAAAATGTGCAACACACAGGGCGATGAGCCGTCGCCTAATAGGATTAGGGGCAAGGGCCCTCAGCCCTGCCGTTTGTGGCAGGGGCAAAAAGTGGAAGTGTGGCAAGATGTGGACCGGAGACCCGGTAAAAAAATAAACCCAAATCGGCTGGCTTGCGGTTTTGGGGTCGTCGCCTCCCCGGCTCCACCTGCCACGAAATCAATTAGGAGCCGTCGCGTCTCCCGGCGGAGAAACTATTAAATGCCTTCAGACTTCATTTGGGCCAAGGAGGTCAGTGCCGGAAACCGGATTTGAAAGCCTGGTGAATGGGATTTGGCTCTGGTTGGGATTAAGCGTTCTCGCCAGCCTTGCGGACGGCTCAGCCGAATCAAAGTTTGATCCTCGCCAGGAGCAGGACCGCGGCTGAGGCCAACCAGCATACAAAATTGAAACTAAAGCAAACAGCGTTAACTTTTTGTTTTCCTTAGCCACCTTTTTGCTTTTGGCCCGTTAAAATATTCGCATCGCGTGCCCCTGGCTTTTTACCTTTATGTCGTGTTTAGCATTAGCCGCCCCTGCCCTGCCCCGCACCCCTCGACCCCCGGCCCAAGCCACCAGGATCCGTCGACACATGGAACGTGACTAAGCTGACAATTGTGTCGAAGTAAATCCAAGTTTTGCCAGCCCGACTAAATAAATCTCCTAGGCGAGCGCAAAACTTTGACAAACAAAGATTGTGGATGCGAAGGGCTTTGCAAATGACGCACAATGGGCGTGTCTCCGTCCTGCGTGTGTGTGTGATGGGGAAGGAGGAGAGGGAGGGCGGTACATGACAGGCAACATAAATAGTTGGGCAGGATAGGTGCCGGCGCCCGGGCTTTGGCTTCATCTTCAGTTTGGGGCCGGTCTCAAATTTAATAAACTGTACACACTCACCTATGCAAAGGATTACTTGACCGGGCAGACGGGCCACTCTCCTGTAAACGCTGACATCTTTATGGGCGGGTGGGTGTGCGGCCTGGCTCTATTTATATGTCAAGCGCAGGCGGCACACAGACTCGCACCCACAGAGGACACAAAGCGGCCTGTGATGGTGCATGTACAAACAGGGCAACGCGTACACGCATACAGATGGCCCGCATTATGCCTCCGCCCCGGGGGACGGGTGGCGGGGCTCCGATTCGGGAATGCAGTGGCCCAGGACCAGAGGCCTTTAATACATAGACACGCTCCAAACAAAGCATTCAATTGTCAGTTAGGCGCCTTTTGTCCGCCCTTTCCAGAAAAATACACTTTCGACCTCACGTTGCGTATACGCAGTGGTGCACACGTGGCCGTGCATTAATTCATAGCCAGTTGGCCCGACTTGCCGTTCATCTTTGAGTAGTTAATAGACGTAGGAGAAGGGGCTTCCATCGATTAACCAGTTTCCCAGTCAGGGCCCTGCCAGAAAAGGATTTTAATGGAATTGTCCGTTCTGCATTCCTCTCCTCTCTGCTTCCGCCCCAGCTGGACAGTTGGGGGAAGAGCTGTAGTTAAGAAATACTTCAACAGCTGTCTGCACCTGCTTCCGACTCAGGTTGCCTCATTTTCATTACGCCCGCCCCCGGCCATCCCGTCGCTATTCCTGGCTTGCAGCAATTCATGCTCAACTGACATTTCAGCTGTCATACCAAAAGTGTTTTACATTTCTCTCTCGTCAGAGCAAGGAGCAGCTAGCGAAGGTGTTGGCATGCCCCTCTCGCCCATTGCTGGCATGCCACAAGCAGCTGGTGTCGCTTTTCGATCCTGCCTCCTCCTTGCTTACTGCTCACTGCTAGCTGCTTACGGCTCACTCTTAATTAAATTAACATATTTCTCTCGCTACGTTTCCATTCCGACACATTCCGCAATTCCGCAATTGAAGTCGCATGAGTCATTTCCCCAAATTGTCTTAAAGTCTGGGCCCTTGCGGGAGACTTTTCGGCATGTTGGCTGACTTCCCATTTCTGGTTGCGTTCCTGCCTCTTGGCTGCTGGCTGCTGGAGAGGAGTGCATTATAATGGCATTAAAATGCAAGCCAAAAAACCATCCCCAAAAAGGGAGTCCAGGGAGGTGGCGCTGGATCTGGTGGCAGAGGTGGGCAGCGACACAAAGCAAGCCCAGCAGGGAGCATTCGCTTTGTCACACACAAGCACACATTGCGGGAAGCATTTGGCCTCGCAGCATCAAATGTACAATCTCCGAGCGAGCGGGCGACCGACCGACCGACGGACCGACTGACTCCCTCTCCGTGCCCCTGACCCTCTCTGCTCGCTTATCGCTAAAGCTCGCCTCGCTTTTTCATGCTCCGTCTGACGAAATGCCATTACACATTTTGCGTTCCCCTAAAAACAGCAATGTTGCCGCACAACAACGCCAACACCAACAACAGCACTACCCCATTCAAAGCGACAACGGCAACGGCAACGACAATGGCGGCGGCAGCAGACAACAACAACGGCAATGGCAACAACACTGGTACAAGCAGAGCAGCAGCAGAGCAAACAAACAACGCAAACACATACAAGCACACACAGATACAGACACAGACCCAGATACAGAGACAGAGGAAAAATAAACGCTGGGGGTTGTAGAAATGAAGATAAGCTGCTTATCAGCGCCATTCCCAGTAGTTGCCCGTTGTTCATTCGTTTGACTCTCTCCTCTCCCCTCCTCATACTTGCCACCCCCTTCCCCAGCCCCCTCTGCGGCTCCTTTTTCTTCTATTCTTCTTCTTCTGCAGCACTTTGGCTCCGAATGCGCTTTAAGTGGTCGCTTGGCATTCGCCTGCAAAGCTTCCCGGCCGGCTCATGGATCTGCTCCGCAGTCCCCTCCCACCGCATGTGGAAGCGACTACGGATGTGGATGTGGATGTAGACGCCAACTGGCTGGCAACCACGGCCAGTGGCTCTCGGAAAGTGGCTTCGTTGGCCCAAACATGGCCATTGTCATCGTAGCTGCATTTTTTCCACTGCCAAGTTCCTTGCTCCGTCAGGCGAGAATAAGCTGGACTAGGCGATGCGCAGTAGTCCCATCCGAAGGAGTATATTCTTAGTATAGGTGTTTGGATGTAAACTTGGAAGACTTTAACCTGAAAATCGAAACAAACTTTAAGTCACAACACAACTTTCATAATTTAAGGATAAAATGCAAGGGGCATCCCTTGCAAATCCTTTATTTCGCAAAACTAATATGCCCTTCAAGCGAGCTGTAAGCTGAAAATGGCGCTTTCCTTGCTTAATATTACACTAATGCATGCAGCATGGCACACCGACCCTGCTCCGCCCCGCCTCCTCCGGTTTAAGTGTGTTTAAGTGACATCATAGCTTTTGCAAATGAGAGTTGATAAGCTCCTTCAGCATGACCCCGCGCCTGATGGGGATCTAATTGGAGGAGGATGCTCCTTAGTTTCCTCATAAAAATGTACATGACGCATACGCATCGTGGCCCCCGGTTCCCATCCGCTTGCCATTCCCATTCGAGCGCTCCAACTGTAAGCGCCTTAAATCTGGAATCTAATTACGGGCGGGCCAAAGACAAAAGTCCAAAATATTTTCCACCCGGTTTTAATCACAGCTGACGGCCATCCTCGCCATCCGAAATGTGAGTGAAAATTTTTGAGCGACTTTCGCTGCTTTTGTTGCTGTGTTTAACCGCGTGAAATAATCTTTGCTGGCAGGCAGTCGTTGGAAGTCCGGCAGCAGTTCCCCCTCGTTTTTGTTGTCGTTTCCGCAGCCAGTCTGCCAACACGGCCCCTTGTCCATTTGTCCAGTCCTCCTACTTGATGCGGCAAGAGGCGCGTTTCATTATGACGATAATTCGCAGGTCCTGCGGCGAGGCGAGCACAAGGCACCAGGCAGCAGGCTGCGGACGAGCAGGCAAAGTTGGTGTCATATTTTCCGCAGCTTAAATTTTCCGCAGCCCAGCGAGGAGGCCGACGGCCACTTGTGAGCCCAGATTCTTGTGCCCCTCTGGTCCGGCTTAGAGCGCCACACCAACAGCAGCACAGACATTGGAGGCCATAGAGGCGGGAGGGCTGGAATGCGATTACGGCACAGAGGGCCCTCTTGAAGCTGCGCTCCCTAGACTAACTATTACAACTAAGCCGCCAGCAGCTCACACACGCACCCTGGATCCTTCAAGGGGGATTAGGAGGAGGACAAGGAGCCGGAGCAAGAGATGAGGACGGATATGATTTTCGCGCCCGACAAATCTCAACAAATTTGAAATTTTGTTTCTTGGCCGTTGGCGCTTCCGTTTGTTGCTTTTTATTAGGCTTTTTCCTGTGTTCAGTCTTTGGCTCCCGGCGCTCGGATCTGGGGAGTATCCTGTTTGCCGTGCGCTCCCCGCGTCCACTCCTCCGTGGCAGGACCTCGGAATGCTTTTTAAGCCTATAAATGAGCTTAAAATTTTCTATGCGAGTGAATGCGAATGCTTTTGAAATTTATTAGGGCCCAAGGACTGAGCAGGATAAGTGTGGAGACACACACACAATCAGAGGCCGACACCCTCGGATTCTGTGTGTGTGTGCGGGCATTCGGTGTCCCCCTGCCATCCCCCATCGCAGTGCCATCGCCATAGAAATTTCCAAGCGCGCCAAATTGAATTTCATTTGTATGTTTTCCTCTTATTTTTATTTATATCGCGCCGCTCCTCGTTTGGAAATTGCCTTTTGCCTGGTAATTTTCAGAATTTTAGAGTTTTGAATCTATGGGAGCTCTGCCTGTATCTGTATCTGTCCTTTTTATATCCGTGCATGTTTGTTTAGAAGTGCCCGAAAAAGGAAGCATCGCAAAAGAATACAAATTGAATTTTCTGCGCTGTTAAATAATTTCATTTTGATTTCGTTGCTTTCGCCTGATTTTTGTGCCTCGCCTTCAATGCGAGCTGATTGCAGCCCCTGCCGCGCCTCGCTCATCCCTGCCCCATGCCGTGGCGCCACTAAATCCATTTGCAGCTGTTTCCAAATTCACGAAATACTTTTAGTGTCAAATGTGCAATGATTTCAGCCATTTACAGAGCGCCCCACAACGAACGAGTGCACTGGGACAGAGTGGGATTTATCGTCATTTATTTTTCAGGAACTTTCAACCTTTCAAAATTCAATTAAAAACGAAGCCCCGACTTTGCGCTAATTTTCGTTCTGTTGCAGGCTTCCTCCTGGAAGGAGTCACACCCACGGCCCCACCGGATGTTCCGCCCCGTAACCCCACAATGAGTCGCTTGCAAAATGGCCGCCTAACCGTTAACAATCCCAATGACGTCGACTTCGAGCCTTCCTGCTTGGTGCGAACGCCGTCCGGCAACGTTTACATTCCTAGTGGAAATTTAAGTGAGTACCCGACACACCTCTGCTACGGATACAGCCCATATGGCCGTGTCCTATTCATCTGCATGTATTTCCCATTTCAAAACCGAGCCACCGAGGCAATTTTTCTAGTCATATGCAAATCCAACCCGCATCCAATCCCGGCCAGGGCCAGGACCCCCCACCACTCCACGGCGGCCATCAAAAAGCCACTTGACTCATTTAAATGTTTAGCGCTCGCATCGGGCACAGAAATTCCATTTGCCATATTGCCATAAAAATGAAAAATGAAAAAATCGAACCGAACCAGTGGCAGTTGGGAGTGGGTCTACCCCGTCCGGGAAGTCCGGGGGGAAGCGAGAAAGCAAAAGGCCGCAGCATTTTGCAAATTTTCAGCTCTTTTGTTTCCTATGCGCCATGCGCCTAAAATGCCGCCATACATTTGCCATTTATTGTTTTTCCAACAATGTTCTTTGCCTTTTTTCCTGCGGACTGGCAGAACTGCCTGGACGGGTGCTGGGGCCGTGGCTGAGGCTCTCGCTCGGCCAGAGTTGAGTTTTGTTTGTGTTTTCGCTCTATGCATATCCGCAAGCGGGCTTTAGGGATAAAAACATTCGAAAGTAGAGTGAAATAGTTGGCAACAGCGGCCCAACAAACCGAAAAAAGCCAAACGACCGCAGGGGCCTAAACAAAAAATCAGGAAAAAAACCCAAAATAAACTGGCTAACAGCCCGACTGGCAAATAGCGCGAATGTCTGCCGGATGGCTATGATGGAAAGCGGTTCAACGGGGAGAACGGCATTTATAGGTCTATTAATTGAATGGCTTTCATTAGAAGAGAGGAGAACTCATTTATGCACCGACTTCTTGTGCGAGATACTGGCAGCCATCGCCCCAAAAAGCCAGCAACAAAAGTGCGAACCGCACAATGTTGCTTTACTTTTCCTTTCCCCAAACAACCTGAGGTCCTTCCAAGTCCACATCCCTTTTTAAACAGAGAGCCTCGTGTGAATACATGTGTGTCGTACAAAGTGGACGAAAAATAGCATACATGTTTTCCACACAATACTCCCAGAACACTGTATAGGTTTTGAACAGCTCCTTGCCAGCTAGGCATCGCTTTTCTCGCAGTGTACTCCTCCGGCTGCCTCTGTATTTGCGATACACTGCCTTTTGTTTTGCTCCGGCATTGTTCAAAAATACACGCACACGTACGGGCGGAGCGGAGCTGCCTCTGATGGTATCGTATGTGTGCCACGCTTTGTCTTGATTTTGCTGCATGCCACATAATTTTGCACTGCGTGCGTACTTTTCCCATTTTTTAGCCAAGCTCTGGCGCAGCTGGGCGAGTGGCACAGTTTTTGCTGCAAAGCTTAGTTGCGGACCGAATTTCAGAATTCTACGCACTTTAATCTGACAGATCGATTTCCATGTCACTCTGCCAAAGTGTCCGATGGCTCGGCAATTTGCATTTTGCATATCGTTTATGGACCCTAGGCCAAAGTGCAATTAAATGACTATTTATGAAATTCTATTTGCATTTTTGCATAAATTGATAAACATCCTAAACCTGCTACCGCAAAGTACGCACGACTCGGACGGAGGGATGCTGCTGGGGATGCTCGGTAGGCCCGTTGTCATCGAAACACAAATATTGATTAAATTCTACATCGCATTGAGATTCAGTTGCCCCGCACACATGTCTGTGTATGAATAAACATATAGACTCGCAAATGTGTGACATTTGCAAGGGGGGGTTCTGGTTCGGGCTCGGGATCGGGGTCCTCTGGGCTCCCATGAGCTGAAACATTTCCATTTCAATTTTTGCGCCAGTGCCAATTTTTATGGAAAATATTATTTGTTGACTTCTGGCGCCCAAAAAGCGAGCAAAAAGGAAGCGAGGAAAGAAAACTTGAAAACGAATGAATCGGGCAACGGATTGCGGCAACAGCCTACGTTATTTTTCTGTCAAACTTTGCCCATAATACACACTCGAATGTGGCTGGAAAAATCTGAAAATTCCCTCGATGGGGCATGAAAAAATGCTTATGCTCCGTATGCAAATACATATAAAAATTGGCATTCTGCACAATTGCATGCCCTCACGCACCCACTCTCCGAAGACAGCCACCCACCATCCACACACCTTCCCTCGCGGAGTTCTCCGAGGGCGGGAGGAGCGAAACAAAAGTTAGCCCAGAGTACTGTGTGTGCATATCCCAGCAGAAAAATTGCATAAATTGCCGCAGCAAAAAAAAACGAGAGGGTGGTGGGGTGGCAGTGGGGTGTGGCCTCTCAAAACAAAAGCTGCAGTGGTGCACCGGCGGTTCCGGTGCCGCCAAGCGACAGCTGTTTCCGATTCCGGTGCCCGTAATTTTGCGCGTCTCTTAAACCTTTAATGGATCGGTGGCCAGCTCGGCCCGACCCGTTCCCGATTGGGGTGCACTTTGCACCGAAAATTGTTAATGACTCGCGATGGTGCCGAGGATACTTGTAGGGGCAGCCTAGTCCTCTACAATCGAAGAGGCCGGCTAGGCAATGGGCATGCAGACCCCAGGGCTTCCGGCCCTCAAAACTTTTCACCGCTCCAGCCGTCCAGCAATGCCACCTTTTTATATTATCAGCCCATTGCGGTATTTTGATGCACTAAGGTAGCCCGGCCTCCCAGGCCTCACCTGGTCCTTAATTTTTTATCGCTTTCGAGGTTAGTTTGCAGAAAAACTTTCCGCTGTCATTGACCGCGTCAACTTGCCCAGAAGGCCAGACAAAGTTCGTCGAGCGATGCGCCTAGACTGTGTCTGCTGTCTGGTGTCCGGCGTCCGGTGTCTGGCGTCCGTTGTCTACTGTCCGCCCGTGTGTCCTTCAAGCAAAGGCATAGTGGCCTGGCCAGTCAAGAGTCGTGAGTCCAAAGTCGAGGCTCTAGTTCTGTGTCTATTGGCCAGTCGTTATAGCTCTAGTCTGGTTCTGGTGCTGGTTCTGGTTTATCGAAGCTGCCAGCCATGGCAATACTCGTAAATTTGCGAGCATTTTGCAAAACCTCAACTGACCTCCCATCCGAGGCGGGGTTATAGAGATCCAGAAAGGGCTTTAAATTCGTAGGGGTCAGAAGGAGCGCCACTGAGGCAGTGGGGGAGCGGCAGCTCGTTTTGGTTTTTGCCGCTGCTACTAAATTCATTCATAATGGGTTTTTGGCTCCACTCAGTATACTGCACCACCCCCAGCCCCACGCTTTCCCCGCATAGTGTGTATAAATTTAACGTTTTTACGCAAACTGAAATTTATTATGGCGCAGCATAGTAATTTATATTTTATGCCTGCTAAGTACGAGCCAGTGGTGGCGGTAGCCTGGGGCATATCCTTTTCTCTGCACTCTTGACGCACAATTTTAATTTTATCTACTGCACCGTGTGGCGTTAAAAAAGAAAGCGGGCGAAAGCTCTGCCACTTCCATTCGATCTATGCACGCTGCGATTCGGCTGCCACTTTTTGTGGCGCAACAAATTGCCTTCGTGTTCCGCTTGCCACTTTACTTGCCATTTATAAATGTATGCTCGGATGTGTAGCGGAGTGTATCTGTGTGTATCTGCAATGCATACATCAGGATATGGGCGTGGGGCTGGGCAGGGGCTGTAGGTGGGAGCAGTGGCCATTTCGAATGGTCCTTGTACGTGGGTTTAAGTCCGGCTGCCGGCGTAGTTGTTGTCGCTGCATTTATAGACCGGGCCATAACCATTTGGCCACTAGAAATTGGCATTTTATGTTCGGCTGTCTGGCCCCCTCCCTGAAGAGTGTGTGTATCCTTTGATTTTTGAATGCAGATTGTTGCGGGATTTATTGATATTAAGTGCTATCGAACCGACTGACCCGAGTGCCTCTGGCCCCAGCTCGTCTTTCCGGTCGAGCGGCCCAGACTACATGGCAGTTTACTTCCTATGCCACTTAATTAGGAGCTGGGAGCTGGCAGCCGGGTGCTTGGATAAGGTATCCCAACTTTGGCTTCTGAATTTCTTAAAGCATACTTTCAGGTGCGCACACGAAATAACTTGCTTCCTTTGAACCCTTTTCTCGGGTTTTCTCAGCCGCCTCCTCAACCTGTGTTCGGTGAAGCCATGCAGAACATTAACAAAACAATGTTTGCCTCCCCGCCCACCTGCCTCGTCCTTCCGACGCAGCTGGCCCTCCTCTGGGACTCGGGGGCTGCATAATTATGAGGCCTTTGCTGCAAGGATGCGGCGGAGGTGTGCTGGTTAGAGGGCCTGCATAATTTATATGTTTTTAATGATTTCGTCTTTCGCAAACAATTTTTAATGATTTTCAGATGGAAACATTGCGACACTGTTGTGGCAATGCGCCTGTTGTGGCATCTATGTGTGTAATTAAAATTGCAACTCACCCAGCCCTCACCGAGGGGCACCTCGGCTCGTTCTTTGCTGCAGCTATCCCGCCTCTTGCCATACACCCTGCATACCCTGCATGGACATGTAGGAATAAATATGTTAATTAAAATAATGTTACCCCGGCGCACAAAAAAACCAGCAAATGGCTTAGAATAGCAGCGCTCTTTCACGGAGTCGAGAGGACCAAAGAGACCGGTCCCTGCAGGCTCGCTTTGTCGCCATTTTGCATTTACATGCCACGCTCAACGCCTTTCAATAGGCGGCTCCCTTCCCCTCCAAGGCGCACATTCCTCGGCATTACGTATACGCAGGGTTGGCGAGGCAGCTCAGCAGCTCAGAAACTCGGCAGCTCAGCAGCTCAGAAACTCGGCAGCTGGGGCAAGCGACGGGGCAGCTGCATAGAATGTAAACAAGCAGGAGCTGCAGCAGCAACCGCAGTGAAGAGTGACTTCCGTTGTGGGAAATGCCTGCAGTGTCTGGGCCCCGTCTTTTGTGTCTTATTGCTTATTCAAAATAAATTAAAAATGGAAGAGGAAATGCAGGAGCTGAGGCCCGGACGAGCAGTCAGCCATCGCATAATTATAAACTTGAAAATTCCTGCATGCGAAGGCAGAATCCTCGGAACCTGGACGGGGGACTCGGCATAATTACTTTAAAAAGACGCCTCGTATTCCCCGGCCATTTACTTTCTCCGCCAGCATCTTGAGACACGTCGAGGGCCCGAGTCCTTCCAGGGATTTGTTGCCTCGGAGCCCAGCATGGCTCCGTATGCATTTTTAATTAGAATATTTTTGGCTATGAGTCAGTGGCACAAAAAGGGAACATTCTCTTCGACATTTCAAGGTCTTGGGGCGGAGCTCCATCCGAATGATGGGTTGCAGCAGGACGATGTGTGACGTACCATGCCTTTTCCAGTCCCTTTGCCCGCCACGCCCTCACGGTTGCCCGAGGTCATTGCAATTTTGCTGGGACACGAGAGTGTCTGCCACTCGCCGAGGACACACCACTGCATGAGGGGGCCCCGCTTGCCACAGCAACGTCACAACCGCCGCTGCAACTTCTCGTTCTCTTGTATGAAAATTCATTTCAATTAGTGAAATGGTTTTGGGATTTGTATGGCAAACCACCATCGCGCTTTCGCTGAGACAGGCCCTGCGAGGCGGGGGGAGGCATACGTCACTTCACAGGCATGCATCGTGGTGCATGGCCAGAACCAGAGGCAGCGCTTGTTGCAACTCTATTTACCTTTGCGTGGGGCATGAATGGTAAATAGAGACACAAACGGGCGGAGTTCCATGTGTGTGCAGTTTTGCGGCATGGGATTCGGGCGGGATTATGAGGCACGCAAGAAACTATGACGAATTTTTTCCCCACTCCACACCGCTCGCCACCGCGACGGCTCCTTGAGGCGGCCATTGAACTGCAGGCCCTTGATTAAAGAGAGAAACACGTTGGAGGGGGAACCGCCTTGCAGAGGGAACCGCCTTGCAGCGCAAAGTATGCCAAGGAAGCCAAGCCGGGCAAATATTTAAATTTTAATGCAGAGCGAGGAAAGCAACTTTGCGCTACGTAAATGTGTATTTAAAACTTTTTTGCTTGCAAGTTGCCACTTGTTCCTGGTGCCAGCCCGCAGCTTGTTTGGGCAACGGAACAAACTCGTTTTCCTATCTGGGAGCGTGTCTCTCCGGGTCGGAGAACCCCGGCAGCCCTCCACTCCGGCAGTACGCGCCGCAGTTCTGCTCAAGTTGCTCCCTCGACGACACTTTTTTGACGCCATTTTATCAGCGGACCACCGCAGTGAAATTTATGCAACTAACAAAATGTTTATTTCTGCACTTTTATCATCCTAAACGCTTGCCAAAAAGGGGACCTCAAATATAAGCAATAAGGGCAAGATGTACTTTTGTTTTCAGCGAGTTCCGGGGGAGTTCCTCCTCCAATGGAACTCACAATCCGACGACGATTAAGAAAAGAGAACTTAATCGTAGCAAAAGCCTTGACTTGTAACTGCTTTGACCCCCAAAAGTGACCGAATGTGGACCACACACGCCATGTTGGCAGCTGTAGTGGCCAAAGAAAGCTCACTTTCCCGAACTGCAGTGGAAAAGTTTCCTGTGCGGCAGACAGGGGCCAACATATTGTCGCACTCTATAAATTATGCGCATAACCAGAGAAACCCGATCCCCTCCAAGGAGCGGGAGCAGCAAAACAAGAGACCTGCCGAGCCACCCCCGAATCCTGGGCAGACTTGGCTTGGCTCGGTTCGTTTCGGTTTCTGTCTCGAAAGAAAGAGAAACCAACCAAGCATAACTATTACTGTGGCAAAAGTTTAACCAGTCATCTGGAGTCCCATCTACTTCCACTGCCTCTGCCACAACCACTTCAACTCCCACTCTCAGATATTACAATTTTCTTTCCGCCCAGTTGGACGGGTTTAAATTTACTATTATTGCCCTTCCTCGTACATGTGTAATGTGTAATGGGCCCAGGCTGACAGGAGGAAACCGCAGGCCTTGGTCGGAGGACTGTGTACCGGCATGCCTTTCCCAAGGTGGGCTAGCGGAGCGGAAGCTTTCCAGGCTTGGTTATGGGTCTCAAAACTTGTCATACTTGTCAGCAAAAAGTTTTGCTTTTCGGCAGGGTGGCAGCCAGGTGGGGCGACTGCGGTTATTAGCTAACCTAATCAGCATCGCAGTTCGCAGCGAGCTCGGATTATCAGGCCGTCTTTGGCCTCTTGCCTCATCAGAGGTGGAGCGTTGGGCGGCAGGGCGCACGTGATTGATAAATGAGATTTAGCTTTGGCCTTGTAATTATATGCAACGTGTGCAGGCCAGATAGCTCCTCTTGGGCGACAAAGACGCCGAGACATGCTCAGATAATCACAAACGACATAATCACAGCAATTAGGAGCATTAGTTTATGGTCAAGTAGCAGTCGGATGGCAGGACGGACAGGGCAGCAGACTGCCAGTTGCTTGCCTGGTTACGTCAGTTAGCCGGTCAGTTAGTTTGTCAGCTGGACGAATTGGCCACGCCCCAATTATTCGGTCTCCTGAATGCCGAATCCTGCCGCCAGGCTTTCCTACAATTGACAGCTGAGTGACATTTGGGACTTATGGCTGGCTTATATTTTTCCCCGTAAGACGGCCATCGAGTTGATTTTCATTATTCAAATGTCGCACCCGCATGACAGACAATCCGTAATCCCGGCTTAGTCTTTCATCAGACAAACTGATTAGGCCCAGGACCCAGCACTGATGACCACAATTGCCGTTTAATTAGAGACCAGGCAGTTCGGAAACCTGACAGCGTGGAAATCTGTGCGAGTTGGCCGGGCAGGCCGAGGAGCTGTCATAATCATTGCGCAGCCAGGCCGGCACTTCCGGAAGTAACCTCCCCGGGAAGGGTTGGCCTGAGACAAAGGCGATGCATTATTCAGCCCGCCCTCATTAAATATTGATCCGAGTGCTTTTACGGAAGGTGATTGGGGGCGGGCAGGTCGCCTCGGTCTGATCAAAACAATATCAAAACCCGTGGCTCGTTTTCAACTCGGAACTTTGTTTGATGTTCAGTCGAGTGTGGGTTAGTTGAATGGAGATTCGATTCCATTCTGGCCATAGTTGGCAAACTATCAGTGCATGCGACAAACACATGGAGAGAGCTATAATTAATAATTAAAACACATGGTGGTTCCCTGACAATCACAACGCATAATGGCTTTAAACTTGACTGCATTGGCTTGTTTCTGTTTGCTCTGGGGTTTTTTATTCGCCACACAAAACATTAGCCAATTTCATTTTTCCATAATTTATGGGAAATGTATTAGTGGCTGATTGGTTTGTAATTAGCCGTCATCTACCGGCCCCCACCGGGCTTTAAAACCAGTTTCAGCTGCAATTCGGTTGCCGGCGTTAAAGCTTGCTTTTGACGCTAATGCCTGCGAAAATAAAGCCTTCCGCCCACGTTCGTTAGCCAATAAACTTTTGACCTCATTTCCTCGGAAAAAACCCAACCACCACCCACCCACATAAACCAAATGCAGTCCACTGGGGGCGGAGTCGAAGGGAGCGAAGGATCGCATGGAAGGGGACTGGTAGTGGCGACCTGGGAGGACTAACTGGGCCGGACAGATTCCGCCTGGGCAGGTTTCGAATAAATAAAATAAAACACAAACAAAAACAAAAACGAAACCGGAATAGGATGCCGAATCGCAGAGCAAGAGGAGACTAAGTGAAAATATTTACTCTCCCCGTGGCAGTGGAATGTTATTTTTGCTTTTGTGGCTGATGCTGCGCTGCCCACAGCAAGGATTATAAATTATAACAGCCTCACACGGTTATTTATGTCGTGTCAATGGCAGGGGAGCGGGGGCGTCAAACGGAGCGGGATATATCATCAATGCATGCGCTTAGTTGAGTGGAAAAATCTGCAAAATGAAAACTATGGGGACTGGCGCCGCTTTAAAGCCGAGCACGGCGAGAAGGAGGGCCTTAAATCCGAGCCAGTCAACCAGAGGGCACCATTCCCATTTCCACTCCCATGCCACTGGGCTAAGCCAGAGATCTGCTTTGAAGCTTTTGATTTATTTGCGTCATGGCAAATCATTAATTTGTTTTCAGAGCAAACCGTTTCGGAACCAAACTGAACCGAAAGGAAGCACAAAAAGCTTAGCATGCTTTTCGGCTGCTGTCAGCTTTTGGGCGACAAACAACCATCCACCCACCCAACCACCCAGCCGCCCTGCGAAGCCCAAAGGAAAAAATTTAAATAAAACCCAAGCCAACAAAATAATCCGACACATTCGCTGCCAAATGATTGCCCAAGCCCCCGCCCATTCCCCTAATACCATGTGCAATGTCTTCCTTCCCGCCCCGCCCCCTTGTCACGCTGTGTCCTCAAAGCTTGCCACAAAAACTGGAAATCACTTCTCTTTATTGTGCCCGCAGAGAAAGCCGAAAGCTGACAGTTGGAAGCCAGAAAGGGACAAAATTATTAGTCCAAATTGAGGAAGTGAAAAAAAAAAAGTTGTGGCAATATCTGCTTCTCGGGCTTCTTCTCATCTCCCAACCAAAAGGCCTACAGAGCGGTGATCGTGGACTCCTAATCGCTGCCTTGTTGACGAATCAAACGAATGTAATCATCAGACGATTCTTCTGTGTCACTGAGCTGGATCGGCTTGACCAGATTCACCGGGTTACCGCCACCGTAGTGTATCCCGAGGTTGGGCTTGAACACGCGATTCTTGACTTCCTTCTTGAACTTCACAGCCCCGTTGCTGGGGCTCCTCGGGCGCTCGTCTTCCGCCAGGTTCGTCACGGAAGGGGGCATCCAGTGCGCCTCCACGAAGTCGTTGAGCGGCTCGTGCAGCAGTTGGGCATTGCTGTCAGGCAGGCGCCCCACTGAACGCTTTTTGGCCAGAAAGGGATCGGGTATGTCCTGCCGCTCCCAGATGCCCAGCTTGTACTGGGGGCCGTACTTCTTCTCCATCCGAAGCTCCAGCTGCTGGAGTTCTTCGGACGGTTTCTTGGTCACGGGCTTCTAACGGGATTTAACAAAACAAGAGTTATGGCTAGAAAAGTGAAGTCTTTGGCTCACTAACCGGCTTTTTCATAAACATATTCACAATAAGGCTCGCAGATGTGAAAAACATGAGGACGCCCAAGCAGGCACACACGAAAGAGGAGCTCAGCTCCGGGCTGCTGACCTTGTGGGTGATTTTGAGCGCTTCCTTGGCGAATGGGGGGTACAGGAAGCAGAATAACTTGTATGTGACATTGGCCACCGTCTGGTTCGGAACGGACCTCCAAATGTCCTCGAACCGAAGCGACCAGTGTGCGTCCTCTGGGGGAACCGTAAGCGTCATACTCGTAAAAAGGTGCAAACGAATTGTATGTTACAAATTTCAGAAAATATAGGCACTTTAATGAGCTATACACAAAATTTGGACGCTTCAGTAATGACTGATCTATGAAGAGTGACTGTTCTTCTCAAAAGCCCGGCAACCCCTTTAGCAGGCATAGAAGCGTCGCCTACTTGGGTATCTCGGAACGGAGAATGATTTATTAGCAGGAGCAGCTGAGGCGGGAGGAGAGAAAGCCCATCCCGGCCACCATCAGTCACCAGGCAAACAAACACGTCGAATACCCACAGCGCAACGGCGTCATATACAAAAAGGACTAGCATGCATTAGTCCGGACTCCGGACTCCGGACTCCGGACGCCGGAGCCAGAGACCCAGAGAGCCGAGCGCCCGGGAGAGCCGAGGAGCGTCGAGATGGGAAAGTGTGTTTTCAAGTAGAAACACGTACAAGAAATCATGAAATGTTGCCGCCATCATACCGAAAATTGTACGGGTAACGTGCAAGCAATCAAAGCGTACGGAGCCAGTCTCGACTCAACTACGGCGCCATTTCTCCGGCTCTCCCTGCGCTTCACGTCTGATTTTTACTGCACACGTGTGCTGATGTGACGTCGACAGGATTGCGACTGCCTACTGACAACACCAGCCGGCCGGGCTTAGTCCGGGAGCGAGTCGGCCCAGACGTGCCAGGCCGACGTTGTAGAGGTTCCTTTTTACTGTTTAAGCAAGCATGCAAATGTCACATGCAGTGGAGGAGCGGCCTAGACGGCCTAGACGGCCTCGACTACCTCGCCTGCCTCGATGGGGCGGGTGAGGAAAGGGGGCGTGATAAGCACTCTCGGTTATCAACGTGGGTCTGCATACTTTTTGGGCTCCACATCCAGGGCCCTCCATAAATGATGAGGCACGGCACTCTTGCCTTGGGCTGAATTTAGTGATTTCCCCGAGCATGTGGCATACTTTCTATACGAGCACACACCACGTGAGCATAAGGTATTTCTGTTTATGGTTATTGATTTTGCCGGGGGGAGGTGGGGATAGTTTGAGTTATGGCCGTGGGCTGATTTGTGTCAGCAGGAGTTTAAAAGAAATTGTTGCACACTTTTGGCCCTGTTACCATGATTGAATTGAGGTGGGTGGAGGTTGCAGACCTAGAGCCCTAGAGCCAGATCGGATTGGCCCGGACCGGATGGGACTTCCGATTCTGATTCCAACTACTGCGTCGGATCAAAAATTCATGCCGTACTCTCGCGCCGGATAGGTGTCAATAACTTGGCTAGTTTACCGACACTTACCACTCGCCCGCCCAGGACTCGCCCGGAGGCTTCCCTGCCTCCTGCGTAATTTACAATTACCGCACGCACAGACAATTTATTTTCCACCGCCAACAAATAAGCTGAGCATTCTCGGGCGGGGTGCTCCCGCCTCGCTCCCAGGTGTATTGCAAATCAAAAAATCGGGCAGGACTGGGCACGAATCCAAGCCCAGGCAATCAGTTAAATGTTTGTTGAACTCGCCAGCACCGAGGTCCTTAAGTTCTCGAGAACCCGGGACTCGAGCACTCGAGGAGTCCCATGAGCTTAGCGTCTCTGCAACGAGAGCTGCTGCCGAAAATAGTGTTTTTTTTGGCACCCCACAGCAAAGCGAAACCACAGGACCAAAGGAATAAAAAAAGGAGCTAGACTGGAGCTGGAGCTGGAGCAGGAGCAGCAGCTTTACAGTATAGTAGAGAACAGAACGATGAAGCGCCAACTTGAAAAATCGCCTGTCGGGGTGACAGCAGCAAAGGGGGTTCGACTCACGCGCAGACGTAGTGATTTGGCTTTAAAAAAGCAAAGAAATGCCGGAGCAGCAGGAGCAGTCAGGGCGGAGCAGGAAGTGGGGCGCGGGGAAAGCTGCCACGTAATGAAACTGACAATTTAACTCACAGTCAGTCAGTTGTTTTGGGTTTCGGCCCGGACCGGGTGGTTGCGTGCGTGCTGAAAAATCGTGTTATCGATTTAATGTGTGCGAAGGGTTTTGGCTTCGAAAAGGGTCGGGAGGGCTGCTGCCACTTTCCTTTGCCTTTGCTATTGCCTTTGCTTTTGGCTTTTATCGTTCGGCTCTGTCATTGCGACTGTCTGACGATTCCGTGTTTGTTTGCCAGTCCTGCCTTTTGACGGCTTTCTCCTGCTTGCCCACTCCCACTCCCCCTCCCGATCCCAATTCCAATCCCATCCCGCCCTCAAAGCTCACAGTTGGAAGAGCTGCAAAGGCATTTGATTAATTTGCAGCAGTTTTCAATTTGAAATTGCTTTAGTTTCCTGCAGTTTTTACCATTTGCCAGTGAGCAGGAATTGACAGCACTTTGGGGCAACTCGCAATCAGTCCCCTTTTTCTTAGCCATCCCGCTCTAAGCCGTTGCCCGAAAACTTGGTGAAATGTGTGTTCAGGCGAGTGTGGGCTGCAAGCGGAGGGCCATGGGCTGAGTATGTGAATCGTTGAAAGCTTCTTATGGAATGTTAAGTGATTTTTTATTGAATTTTTAAGCCCCACTTAGGCGTTGTCACTGAGAGTATCCAGCTGGAGCCCGACGAACCTTTTACCTCAGCTCTATCCGGTTCGGCGTGCAGCTCTCCTGGCAAATAAACAACCTTTTCGTGTCTCCTTCAACGTAATTTTACGTATACGCACTTTTATGACTATGGGGGCTCTGAGGATGGATTGAAAAGCCGGCCGAATATTGCCATTTTATGGCGGAGGAAAGCTGATTACGGGGAGCCTTGCAAGTCCCCTGGAATGCAAAGAACTTTCTGCTTCGGCAATAACCGCTCAAATGAAAAGGCAAACAATGCCGCCGGCCACAATGATCAAATTTAACGCCCTTTTTAAACAAAACAAAAGCCGTTTTCCATGGCAGATCCCGCCCAGTGCAGACGCTGCACAAATACGCGCCCTCGCAGTGTTGCATGTGGCAACAACCGATGCACACATGCATACTAATTATGGGAATGCACCGCACATTTAAGCAAATATAAACAAAATGTTAATGACAATAAACAGCAACGTCAAAGTCGAACAGAGGCAGAGGCAGGAGCGGTGGCACGGGCAGTGGCAGGACAGGGGGCGAGGATGTAAAGGATGTAAATGATGCTGATGCATCTGTCTGGAAGGATATGGAACGTGCCTGTGCGAGCACTGGCAACTTGATGAACTGCTGCTGCGACAGCTTATCGCATTGCCCCCGATAACTGGTGGGGCATGCAACGGATTCATGTGCTTATTGTTATCCTCGTGACTGCTGCATTGTGATTACTATTATTAAATTGCAAATGAGACATGCACTCCCGTCGAGCCGGCGTTCATTTATTGCCACAAAATGCAGCAGAATCGAATGAAGATGCACTGCCACCGCCAGAGGACGCACCCATTCATTTTCCCCGTCGCAGTTTTTGCAGGACGCAGGACGACAGACGTCCCGTCAATTGTTGGTTGCCTGTCCATTAACATAATTTCAATTTGCATAAAATGGCGTTGAATATTACATTTTGGACAGCAGCTGCCTGCCACGTCTGTCAAGAGAGGGTCCGGGTAGGACAGGTTCGGGGAGCCCCGCGAAGCGGGTTCATTGAGTTAATTGCAGGTGCGAATGTGTCGCAATGAGCATTGCACGCCCTGTCAGGCACGCAATTCGCCGAGGGACGAGGCACGAGGGGCGCGGCAGTCATTTGCTTTTGTTTGATGTTTAATTTAGATTGAATTTCTGCATAAATTATGGGGCACAGAAATGATTTCGAAATTATTGCTGGTTTGTTTTGCGGTCAATTTCCACTGCAACTATTGCATAATTCGGGGCTTCAGGCCAATTTAGCGGTGCCCGCACACAGGCATTTCAAGGATTCGGGACGCAGGACTCTGCATTCGGCATTCAGCATTCAGCATTTATGGAACTGCATTTTTTATTATGACCGAGCCCGCACTCTCTCCTGCCGCGGGCTAGAGTGGCGGTTGCCACTCCAATCTCCAAGCTCCAAACTCCTTCCAGGCAATTTAGCCGAAACGAGGACTGCCATGGCTGCTGTCTAATGTGCATTTCGCTTTTGCCTATCTGCCATCCGCCTCAGCCAGCTACCCTCCTGGCCCACACCAACTGACACTTCACACGCTCAACGATTTTTGATTTGGCAGCTCGTTTGGCAAAATGCAGCAACAGCAACAGCCAGAGCCAGCAGGAACCCCCAGATACCCCCAGATACCCCCAGAAACCACCGCACGAAGCAAACCAAAGCGATTCACCCGCCACGTCGCTCGCTTAGCACATTTGCCAGTGATTTTATGCATATTTCATAGCATACTTTTGCGCGCTATTAGCACTCTCGGCTTGGGCCTGAGCTCTCGAGGCGCGTCTATTCATTAGCATTCCCCAGCAGTGAGCCGTCGCTCGACAAGGACATCATCATTACTATCGAAACTTTGAAGTATTTCCAACTCGATTACCATAACCGAACTAAGAATCGTAATCAAATTTGCCCATTTGACACTAAACTTCCATGAAAATTAAAGGGAACGGGATAGGAGCTGGAAGCAGGAGTGGTTGTTTACGCAGACTGATATTTGCTGGTTGCCGAAAATTGAGTTAGTCAATTAGAAATTGTGTGCCTGCATTCAAAACGCCATCTTTCATTCCATTTGGCCCCTCGGGCACGCCACTAACTTTGGCCTATTTCGGATTCTCTCTCGACTTATCTCAATGCAGGGGGTTTTGGAACGCACTTACAGTCGGGGAGAAGGCGCAGGGAGACACCCAGGCATCCTGACACCCAGTCTCCATTTAAAACGCTCTGGCCACAGAGCCAACTCTGAAAATGTTCATAGTCATAACCCAGTTAAGACCACAAGTGCTGGCATTGGCTTTGGCTTTTCTGTCTTCGCATCGTTTTAGCCCCAAATGCTTTCTATGGGGACCATGCGGATAATATAGAATTTTTAAGTATTTTTCCGTTCCTAAGCAAGTCAGCTAGTATGTGATAGCCCATCTTGGGGGTTGGGCGGAAGCTCATTAAGCCCGAGTCCCAAAACATAATGTGTAAGGTCCGTTGGCTGCTTCTCCGGAACACAAAGCCAAGCACATAGGCCATAAACTCATATTTTAATGCTCAGCATCTTGTCCGGGCCAGGTCACTCGCTGCACAAGCTATCAGAGCTCTTTCCAAACACTCGGAAGCTGGACACACATTCTAGGGGATTGACTCGGTCAATGGGTCGGGTGCGACGGAAATGGCTTTGTTGACAATAATCTTTTGGCATTATAACCAGGTGCCTGTCGAAAGTGCAATACATGCTGCAGAGAGAATTTCCACAAGGCAAAAGTTGAGTCCCCAAATTCCTTTAAATCCTCATTTCTCCTGCCAGGAATTCTAGAGCATTTCACTTATTCAGATGCCAGTTCTTCGGGGCTAGAACTAAGCCCTGCTTTTACTGGGGCTCTGCTAACACAAAATTAGTGATTAATTTTTGAAACTTTTGTGTGCATATTTGCACAGATTTTCGCATCTAATTACCTAATGTCCATAGACGTGCCACAGCTCTTTGTGAGCGCGGATACAAAACAAATATAAATGGCCTTTATCTTTAATGCTCGCCGGGGATTTTGGACAAACGCACAAAAGTCTTTAAAATGGCTATTTGACTTTAATAAACAGGTCGGCGCAAAAAAGCCCTGGCCGCAGATAATGCAATTTGATTATTTTTGCACTATCAACTAATTAAAATTATGCAAAATATAATAATCGTTATAATTACTGCCACCAGCTCCACTTTCGGGCCCGCAACAACGTCCTTCCCCATAATCGGCTCAATAAATTAGAGCGATAAAAACGGGCAGGAAATGAGGCGAAAAATTGTAAAGCACCCTTTTGGACACTTTGCCCCAATTACGTCGGTTATCCACAAAGAATCCCAATCGAATAAAGCTTTTTTAGTTTCTGTCATTTTGCATTTTGTATTTCGCATTTTACATTCTGCAGTTGCAGTTGCATTTTGCATCCAGGCGGAATGAAAATTCCAGTGTTTATAATCAATTAAATATTGACTTTTTGCCATTGCCGCATTGGATGTGTACACACCAGCAAATTATTTCTCTCACCTAGAGATGCTCCATGGCTCCACTCGCCTCTCCTGGCTGCCCCAGCTGTCTCTGTCCGTTGTGGCAGCATACAGAGCACTTAATGCAATTTGCATTCCGATGTTTTTGTGTTTGCATTTTGCATAAAAGCCAAAAAAGCCTCACACCAGACCATCAGCCCACCAGGCCCCCGGCAAGCCTGACCCCCAGGCCCCGATTTTGTGCGTCGTCTCCTGTATAAATTTCAATTTGGCTTGGGAAATTCTGCATTTTGCAGCTGTCAAGAAAATTATTGTCTGTCAGGCCGAGGCCCTGATATGCTGTTGCTTTAATTAAACAACATCCAAAAAGAATACGACTTCTCGGATCTAGGATCTCGGGCTGGATTTCCAGCTTTGTAAAATATGTGTGTTTCTTGTGTATCCTGTCTCTCGTTAAAGTGTTAATTTTATTGACATGTGACAGCCAAACAAACAATTTGTTTGCCTCCCGGCCGCATTGGTCCTCGTCGCTCAATGTTTGTGGTCGCAATGGACATTTTAAATGAATTTAATAAACGAGGGAGGGCAGTTGGGCAGCTAGCAGTCGGGGCGGAAAGCCGGCCCACCGAAAAAATAGTCTTTCCCTGACAGGTAGTAGCCCCGACTGATACAGGAGCTGGGGCAAAGCAAACTGGAAAAAAGAAAACATTAATCAGCGTTAAAAGTCGCATTAGCAGTAAACAAAATGAGGAGCGCCCGGGGCAGGAACAGGAACGGGCAACCGACAGGATGGGGGAGCTAGCAAATTACCGAACCGAGCTGAAATGAACCGATCCCAGAAAGCAATCCGAGGCGGGGAGCTCTGTCGAACTCGAAAAACGCAAAAGTCAGGAAAGGACGAGTCGAAGGCGGAGGTGGAGTCGGAGGCTAGGAAATCGAACGCTGGGCACGCGATGGTGGCGAAATGAGTGACTGGCAGTGAAAATCATTAAAAAGTCGTAAAAAGTGAGGAAAATGGTAAACAACCAACACAAAAAGCAACCCGAAAATGGGCTGCCATCGAGGGTTAAGGAAAAATAGAAAATAGAAGAGGAGAAATGGGAAGTGGAAAGTGGGAAAGCCCCATAGCTCCGAAAATACGCACTCTTTATAATTAGAATTTAATCAAGCGCAAATCGCAAACGTTAACAATTTTCCACGGACGGGACAGCGAGGAAGGTTGCCCCTGGAGAAGGATGGGGCATGGGGCAAAGGGCACTGGTTGTGGGACTGGCGGAGCTATTGTTTAAAGTGTAATTAAAAGCGTCGTGGAAACCTTTTAGTGTGCAACGAGCGCCGGACACAGGGCGATGATATTAAATTTCCTGCTAAAACGCACAGGCAGCAAAGGCTGGTCCCTGCCGGCCAAAGTTTTACAGCTGCTCTTAGGCTGGCTTAAAAATAAAACTCCATTAGGCCCGAACCGACTAACCTTTGCTGACCTTTGCCAATTGATGGAGGGGACTGGGGTGGGAAGCGGACGAACGGAGAAAGGTCGGGCTTTTGCATGAGTCATCTAACAAATGATGGGACGGGTCGGCTCTGGGTCATTCAATCTTTGCCAATCACAGCCCTGGACACAGAGCGATGGGAGGGAGATGGCTCGAATGAAATTCTGATGATGCTGGACAGGAACCGCAACCGACCACCGGCCATCTATCAACAAGCTCAGCACTTTCCACCCCTAAGGCCTTTATTTCGGCACACATTAATTTGGCGCACGAAGCACACTCACCTTGTAGCACTAAGTGGTCCAAAAATAGCATTCAACTAGCCAGCTTGCCTGACATTCTAATTACTGCACAACAACACCACGGCACCGGGTTCGCTGCATAAACTTTGGCCATAAACAAATTTTAATGGAGCAATTATAGGCAGCGTCTGAACGCCACGCAACGGCGAGCGTGGCATGAAGAACTGCGCCATTTTCATAACTAAAGCGAAACTACACTGCGCCATTGTTGGTTTGGGGTTGCCAAGCAGAGGAATGTGAGGACGGTCCTGCAAAACCCGACAAATGCAAATGTGTTACACTTGGAGCCACGCACGGGCCGCGGAAAGGTTGCCCCGATGACGCATGCAAGTGTAAAAACGCTGTTAAACGTCTTTAAACTGGTTGAAAGGGGTGCTGGGGAGCTTGGTGCCCCAGCCAGCATCTGCGTGCCCCACTCGCTCGCCTCATTTCTATGCAGCCCTGCCGCACTTATCGGCGTACAAAATCAGCAAACAGGCAGCGCAGAAATATCTTTATAAATGCCAAACACACCCCTCAGAGCCAAGGCACAACAAGTTATTCACTCAGTGACTCACCGCCCAGTTAAGGGGTTAACTCGACTCGTTGACCAACAAAAAATGGATCTTGTGCATCGAGGGGGCTCGTGCCTTTTGTCCGGACCAGGACTTTTTCAATGCGCCCTCTGTTTGCTTTCAGGGCTTTTTCTATGCCTAGATCCAGACAGGACATCCCCCATGCCAGTCGCACTCCCACTACCATCGCCGTGCGCTTAAACAATCTATTAAATGTTGTCATTGTGTTTGCTCTTTAGGCAGCAGACAATGAACAAAAGAAACAGAACAACAGGGGCAAAAAAATGAAACTGCTGAAATGATTAAAAACAGTAGTTCTAGCCCGCACCTATCGCTCCGGCTCTTCAATCTCCATCCATTCAGTTTTTGTGGCTCTCTTTTTTGCGGGGTCCTGCCACCTATGTAGGTCCCAGGTCCTACGTCCTAGGGCCTGTGGCGGGGCAGCTCTGGAGCACGTCGATAAAGTCTGCCGAGCGGTAATGGATTTCTGAGCTAGACAAGAGTTTATTGAACCGAGTCGCCGAAGGACGCGGATTAAGTTTGTCTGCGCCGCAAAAACGCGACCCCTGGCCAAATGCGAACCCATCTCAAGCCAACAGCCCTGTCCCCATCAAAGTCAAATCTTCGACTAATCGTTTTCTGATTTCTTACCTAACCGCAAAGATACCTTTGGGGATCTGGAAGAACCCAACCCTTTTCGCACTCTCTGACTAATAAACGCCTATTTGGCCGACACTCGGCCTACAAAACCAACAAGGACCTCAGCCGCGGCGGATCGACCCTTTTCGCCTTGGTTACTTTGAATAATGTCATTTTAATTACCGGAGCACTCGAATCGCAAGGAAACGTGCAAAGAAATAAATAACACGCCCTAAAAAATCCATTTTAATTAAGCCCACTCGAAAAAACGGGCATTACGTATAATGTGGAAAAATGCCCTAATTACCTTTGTTTTTGGTTGCGGAAGCAGGACTTGGATTGGAGCCGAAACTGAAACTGAAAATGAAAATGAAATTGAAATTACTTCAACTGAGCGCGGAAAAGATTTATTACCACAGGATCCTGGGCTGCTCGGCTAATTTGGCAGCATCTTGTTACCCTTCCAGAGGGTACTAAAGTTTTCCCTCAACCTTTGGTTTTCACACCTCTAACAAGGCTTTAAAGATCATAAGTTCGAATAGTATGGCACTGAAATATAATATTCGTATTTCGAAGGAAAGAGCATGCAGTCGGCACATCTAATCCGAGTAGTCCTTTTCCCCACGCTTCCTCTCAGGTTTCATCCTTCGTCTCAGCTGTCGTCGACTTGATTTTCCGGTCGCCCTGGCTCCGGTTTAATTATACAGAGATAACAAAAAGCATTCTTGTCTTCGTGCCACCTCGCACCCAGCCCATCCCGCAATCCAATCAGCCGCTAATCCGACATTGCGGCTCTGATTAAAAGCCAATTTTTTCCTTCCCGTGCGGGCCCACAAAAATATGCTGCATAAAATGTGTACTCGGCTTAGACGGGCGACTAATTGGCCGCCCCAGGAGGGAGGGGCGGGCCGGAGCGTTTTGTAATTGAATTGAATTGATTTAGTGGATTTTCGTGAGCGACTGATGGGTGGAGGCCCTCAAGAGCACCTTCTCCTGGACAGATACTAATGGATTCCACTCCGCAGAACGGAGCCGCAGGCCAAGCGGGAAAGCTTACATGGTACAGTTCACAAGCAATTACATTTCCATATTTGCCATCATAATTTTCGCACAACTTCCGGCTTTCCAAGGGCTCTTCTCTCCTTACCGGTTCCCCATTCGAATTCCGAATTTCACATTAATGAAATGTCCGGGGGACACAGGTTATTTTTTCAACGTCAGTATACCAGTTTGGATAAGCGATGAACAGTGATTGAGTAGCACAGTTTGTAGCCACACATGATTTTTATTGCATAACGAAAATTGTCAAAATTGTCAGCCGCCTATAAGCCACCACCCCACCCTCTCCATGCATTCATTGATGTATGTGGTCGACCCCATGACTCGCTGCTGCCGTCCGGCTTTCGCGGCTATCATTGCGAAATTTCATTTCCGGCGGGACCCACTCCGCGAGTCCCAACCCACACCCGCACCTGCACCCGTACCTGCCCCGTCCAGTAGCATCCCTGTTTTTGACAATTTTCATGTTTCAATTTTTCATATTATGCACCGGCTCGGCCTTTGTCCCCTGCCTGGGCCGGGCGCGGCGGCATCAAAATTATTTATGCATTATGCAGGTGGGTCTGACAGCACACGCCCGGCCCCAGCACCCCCGCCCCTCACTACCCCTTCACCTCCGTCGCCTGGACCCGCAGAAATCGAGCCGCAAATGCGAAATTCCGATCGGTTTTCGGAATGGAATAGTCTATGCCGTTTATGGCTTTGTAATCGGTAAAATTTTGATCGATTATGTGGGTCCAGTGAGCTGGCCACCCACGCCCCAGCCATCAGCCCGCCGCCCGTCGTTTCCAATACTCGTCTCCGCCGGGGGAAGACTGGGGGCTGCGGCAGTAACCTCTACTCGCCTTGACCGAGTTTCCCGACAAGTTTCCGCAAACAAGGGAGGAGCGTGCCCGTTGCCACGCTGCCACCAGGCCAAGAACAACACAAATACGAAGCAGAGTCCGGGGAGCGGGTTGGGGCAGCAAGTGGGGCCAGTGAGGCAAGCGCGGCAAGTGGGCGAGGCAACTGTGCGTTAATGACAGAATAAAACGAAATCCAAACATAAATTACCCGCTTATCAATTTCATTTATCTTTTGGATTTCGCTCTGCTCTGTGCGAGAGTTTCGTTTCATTTCCTTTTCATTTTGATGGTTTTGTAATTGAGTAATAAACTTTGGTATCGTTTCGTTAAATATTCCCCCTCCGCACCGACTGCTCCGACTTTGGCCAATTTTCCCAATAAATTTTCGCAACTCTGCTTTGCCGCTCCTTCTGCTCCTAAAACTGATTTTCCCTCTGGCCAGTGGGCGTCGGGCTTCCTCTTCTCCGATAAGCGCTCGAAAAAGTTTTCCACGAGAAGACTGTTATTCTGACCGTTTATTATCGCCGACGCCTCCGATAAACGAGCATCGAAGGGGCCATTGTTGGACGCAGTACAGCACTGTTTCGCTTTCCTAATTAATTTTCAAGACTTTTAAAACCCTCTTGTGCCGCCCAAGCCAAGCCCACCAAGGTGACCGGTGCAGCCGCTTTAGAGGCACATCACCATAAGCAGGACCATCTATTTCAATCAAATTTGATATGAGCAGATAAATCTTAAAAGCACACTCGAAGTTTCCACCCTGATAGCCGGAAATGGCCGGCCATCAGAGGAACAAACACAGAAATTGTCGGTCATTGTCAGTCGATTGCGATGGATGGGGACTGTCGTTGGCGCTGCCATTGTCGCTGTCGCAATGCGCCTAAAACTACGTATAATAAATTTTTATTTGCCGCTTTATTAAATTTTATTTGCCCCGCTGGAGGTGGGTGGCAGCGCGAACTATGCCGTCATCTATCCCCTTCAGCCGCCTCCTGTCTGCCAATCGTCTGGCATCTGCAGGCCTCGCAGCCCCCGGGTGGGTTAGGCGGCGACGAGAACCAGGCGGGGCTTTCGCGAAAAAGCAAATTCATCAATTACTTAATATAATTACTTTTGGCTTTCGGATTATGCATACCCACACAGGCACCCGCAGCACAGACACGGAGCAAAAGGCCATTTCAAAGAGAGCTGAGTCTGGCGAGGACCAACATTAATACTTAATATAATAAATTGTTGCCAGTCGACGGGCAGTGGCATCCACAGCGCCACCGACCCACCTTCGGCCAGAGCAACCCTTGTGGCAGGCCGAGAAGCCCCCACCCATGTCTACCGCATTTTTGGTCCCCAAAACAAGACCCTCTCCGAGTGCGCTGCAACTCCATATATGCAATTACCAGTAGCTCTGATGAAATTAACAGGGCTGGCTGGGCTGCGGAGGGCGGTCCTTCCGTGCGACCCTGCCTTCGGTCCGGGCAGACGGTTCGCCATTTAATGGCTTTTAAAGTGCAGTAGCCACAGAAGGAGTAGCCCGAAACGGACATGCCATGTTTGTAATAAATAAGTTTTGAAAAAATAAACATTCGTATGGACGAGGGTAGAGGGCATAGGGCAGACAAGTCGAGTATTTGTCTTTCAAATGCACTTGGGTAGAGCAGCAAAATCGGTCTACCCTCTAAAGTCCAGACGAAAACTTTTCAATTCGCATGGCTTAAACCTTTAAGGACCCGAATTCCATTAAAATCGGAATTGCTAATCAAAATTAGTGTCGCCGATATTAATATTAATATATGCCAACACTTTGGACGGAGCCCTTAGTTATCGGCCAATAAAAGCGACACTTTATGGGCCGCATAAATTGCCATAATTTTAATGTTTCCAGTTAATAATTTTACATTAATTTATTGGGACTCATAACCCTGCGGTTGCCGGCTCAGCGGTAATTCGAATAGCCATCAACTTTGCTTCTGACCACAATTAAGGGAGTTCACAGGTTAGATCGCTGAACGTTTGCAGCGGCGCCAGTGGGTCTAAAAAAGTCAAATTATAGTATAATTAATTCGCCTGACAATTAGAGCTGCAAATAGAAAAATTATTAATTTAATAAATTCCATAATGTCAAAACCATTTCGGGCCTGCCAGCCTGTTCTTTTTGGCCGTTTTTGCAGCTCGTGTTTAATGGTAATTTTTGCATACAATTAAAACAATTAAACGCCATGAAATGGCAAACAACAACCACTCATAAATAATGGCAGTTTTTGTGTAAAATCGCACAAAAAACAGAAAATATGACGATTATTGGGAATAATATTAAAGCAATATTAATTGACACGCCAAAGCCCAGGGAAATGATAATGACATTTTTAATCGCATAATCTATTTACTTTTGGCGAAGGGGTGGGGAGACTCTGGCTAAGGGGAGACGTCCGACCCAGTCAGAGCCACCTGTGGTCGCAAATTAGAACCCCTCGGGCGGACGAGCGTGCTCCTTTTCAAAGAGTGCAATTTCCCTTTCGCGGCTCACCCAACTGAAATTGACTTCATCTCACTCGCCACTAGGCAGCCAATTGGCAATTTCACACACACTCTGCCCCCGTGCCACCGTGCCACTCCCCTCCGCCAATGTACAGGTGCCAGCGGTGATTTGCCAAGTTTTTCATTTCGCTTTCCGCAGGTCGCCACTCGCCTCTCGCAACTCGCCCGCGGACCCCGTCGGTTTAACTATATTAAATATAATGGCAAACCAATTTTTTTGGTACGACTTTTATTAGGGCGCCGTTTATGGGTGCGGACGGAAAAAGCGCAGTGCCCGCCACTGTTATTTTTATGCAGGTATTTCAGTCGCAAGCCGGAGAGCAAATAAAATATGCAGCGGAACAGGCCATGGTTCATTAAGTATGCGCCATGTGGCCGGCCAAACAAACGAGTGCGCTCGAAAGTATGCAATTGAATTTAAATATTGCAAGTGCATGTCCCGGCTCTCGGGCCAGTTCGCGCAGAGCGGCAGCATCGCAACAACTGGCGGTATATGTTTTTTGCAGCTGTGTGCGTTAATTAACACAAACTTTATTACAAAATGTCTGCCGCTGCAAACTTTAATGGCCGGGCATTTCGCGTCCCCCAGTTGGCCCATGCACCCCAGCCCATCTGCCGACCCCCTCCCTGGGGTATATCAACATAATGAAATTATAAGCGGTTTGATTTTAATATAAATTACTTTTTATGAGACAATAATTGATGTTCGCCCAGGCGGCTGACGTTTAACGATTAAATGCCAGCCATGGACACGCCGAGCCCCAATCCTGCCTTTGTTTCCCCGAGGAGCTTCCGCGTCTTTTTGGGCTGGGGATCCTGTGATTAGCGCTGAACTAGGATTCGGGGGAAGGGGCCATGGCTCCAGTCAAATTAAAACAACTTAATTGTTACAGCGGGCGGGGATTTCCTGACAGCGTTTATTAACTACAAGCCGACCTCCGACCCGAAATCGGGGGCGCAACAACACAATGCAATAAAAACGCAGATAAAACAGCGTTTACAGTAATTTAAATTAAAAGCATTAAAATGATAAAGGTGAAAACAAAAAAACACAAAAACCAAAAAAAACCAAAATCCAAACGTGCAAATAAACAATAAGGAAAAAAGTTGGCAATAAATATGGCTACGCTTTACAGTTCATTAAATCGAAAATAAAAGGCAGCCCCAGCATTTATTTTTCACCTTCCTCCACCGAGCCAGCAAACCCATGAACCACTGAACCACTGAGCCACCAATAACCAAAAGCAAACAAACAAATATAAATGCGTAATTAAAATATACATTTTTTCGCGCTCGTTTATTGCACTTAATGCTGGCTTTATCGCAATTATTGTTATTAGTTTGCCAAAAGCAGGCTTCGCACCGCCCCGCCACCGTCCTCCGCCCCTCATTAAAATTATGCAAGCATATCGGGCTAATTAAGTTTAAAACCGGAAATGCCGAGCAGCAGCCGGCAAGTCGAGTTTTCCCGCGTATTAAACGGAAATTTGCACGCGTAGCCATTACAAGCGGGGAGCCCGAGAGAAGCTGCGACCCAGGAAGGGATCAAAGAACTGCCAGGAGGACCCGCAGCACCAGAAGGGCGATCCCTTCCCCACAACACACCTGCCGGTCTGTCCGACGTTTAATTGGTCTAAAAATTGCACGTCAACGTAGATAAATTTTTATTTGAAAAAGTTTATTAAACATTTGCATTGCTCAGGCACCTCACGTTCCCGCTCCCGACTCCCCACTGTCCCTTGCCCACTCCCTCAGAAGGGACTCCTCTGTGTGCAATTGTGTGACGTCGTTCTGGCCATTGGCGTTTTTATTGCAAACTTTTCCACAGTTGCCTTTTGGCATTGCCATTTGTGTCGTTCTCTATTGCTATGCCCCCTGCCACCCGGTCAGCCCTCTCCCTCTCCCTCCACTTTGGAGCCGTTTTTCTTTTTGTTTGTGCAAATTTTTGTTATTGAAAAAGTTTTACGTTTTTGTAGAAATTATATGCGAAAGTTTTGCTTTGTAATTACATGCAGACAGTCGTAAAAAAAGAACTGTGTTCGCACGGCCTGGTCAGCGAGGTCCCAGGGCCCTACAGCCAATTTCTGCCCCCCCAGCAATGGGATGTCCTTACGTGTCCAATTACATATGCAAACGCCGATTGGCCCTCAAAACACCAGCCGCATAAAAAAAGACGTACAAGGACCTCAAGCGCTCCACCAGAATTTAATCTCAGCCAATATTTGGCCAAGCCAAACAGCTGGAGCAGACACAACTTAAGCTACCTTACACTATTAAGCAGGGCATTAAACGACTAACGGTAAACAAGGCAACCCGTCCGCTCCCACCACCCCCATAACCATGCCCCCAACCAGAAGTCTCCCCGCCCCGTTCGACAAACAAAGCGAACGCTTCTGAAATCTTATTTATGCTGGGAAAACTGAAACTGTTATCAAATAATTTATTCGTCTCACCTGCAACAACAAATTAAGTTTTGTTTTGCCGCCGCCCTCTGTGCCGCCACCCTCCGGTTCACCTGCACTAAGGCGAAGCAGAAGAAAGTAAAAGAAAGAACCGGATGGGGCGGGAGAAGGGCTGGAAGATGGATAAAAGTCCGAGGGCGAACAAAGACGCGTAATCCACGTGCCTCGCCACTTTCAACTCATTAACTGTCCGCCCGGGCCATTAAGAGACTTATTTTCACACTTGCATAAACTCATTTAGGAGGAGAGCCAAGTCGGACTGTTACAGGCAGCCCTCCACATCCTAGCACCCACCTCCGGAGATTCTGGAGAAGTCGCCACCTTATCACACGGCACGTTGGCTGCTCCAGCGCATCGTGACATAAAATTAATGCCCAACCGACAATTTTAATCGGCAACAGTTCTCGTCCTGAGTTATAGCACCGGGAGCGCCGGGAGCACCGGGACGAATCCCACCCAGCGCAACCTGTAGTCCTCCTCCCTTGCCTTTCGCCTGTTTTGGTAAACTTTGCTGCCAAGATTTCGCCAACTTTTCGGAGTTCAGACAAAGGGAGTCTGAGTCGGCGAGAGTCAGCCGGATGCGTATATTTAAAACTTATTAAATTGCTATAATTTATACGACTTATCTTGGCCCGAGGGTTGCTTAAGCGGGAAAAAATCCGCCGCACAGGCTCGGGCTCAGACTCGGGCTCAGTCTCAGGACAAGGACAGGCTGAGGGACACACGGCAGGGCAATTAATTTACATGCAAATCGTGCCGAAAGTTCAGTCCTCCGCCCAGTCCCCGCGAATGACACTCGTTTCCAGACGACTTTAAGGCGCTGTAAGAAAGGGGGCTCCGGAATGCGGATCCGTAGTCCGGATGCGGACTCGCTCACCCATCATCTATCCGTACACACACTTGATTAGAACCCGGGGCGGTGCTCAGGTCGCCTGCTGTGCGCCGCCTGCTTGAAACAATATGGCGCCGAGGAATACAGGAACACAGGGATACGACCCTTTTGGGGCTCTTCAGAAACGTCGACAGGTTGCTGGATCGTTAGAGTCCTTTGCCCGTCCCGTCCCGTTCCGGCGCCGAACAAGGACTTTTATTGTCCCGGCCGTTGTGCCTTCGCTTTGTCTTTGCGCGCCTAACAAATTGCAGAATTTTTGTGTTGATTTATCGTACAACAAAGCATCGGCGGCAACAATAAAAAAGCGGCAACGGCAGGGCCAGCGTAAAACGAGGGTACATTAAACATTTAGTAATGAGTTTAAAGTTTTAAATGGAATTTTTGATTACAAGTACCGAACGGCAAGTGGCACGGCGCGAAGGGGGAAAACCAGCTAAAAGGAAAAACAATCCAGGATATCGCAATTTGCTGCCCACTTACGGCTGTAATTACGGGCGCAGCGATTCGCGCGACTGCCTAGAACTAGCTACGTTCCGGCCTCTCCAGCATTATGCCTGGCATAATAACCTGGCCATGAATGCGGGATTAGATGTGTAGTTGATATGACAGTTTACACTTCCAACAGTTCCTCGGCTGGAGAGGCAGTGTCAGCCCTTATCGCGTTTCCGGCTGCTCCACTTTTGTTCAACCCCCACTGAAGGCGGGCCTCCCATTGTCAATATATCACGGGCCTCCTACACGGCACAGAAACAACCCTTCGAATTCCGAGGAATCCGTTGAAATCCCAACACTTTGTTCAAACATATAAAATAAAATCCTTTCCCAACTGCCGAATCTCCATCTTTCGTCCTTTGTGGGGCTTCTTTTCAATTTAGACAAGAAGAGCCGGGCGGCGAGACCATTAAACGCTTTAAAATCAACATCAACACCGATGACTACGACGACGACAGGGGCAATAAAGTCGACCCAAAAATTGCTTCCTCCGCACATAAAACCCAGGCGAGCGCCGCTCCAAATACCTTTACACACATATAAAGGCGCAACTGCTGAGCCTGGCAAACAAACGCGGTAAAAGTAAACGAAACACTTTGCCACCCTCCTGCCTTCCCGCCTCCCAGGGTTGGGTGGGCGACCCAGCCCACTTAATACTTAAATACAAACGTGTAAATTATGCGATTTTTCCCCGGCGGCCATGTTTGTTTGCAAACTCCATTACCAACATTGCGGGAGCTTCCTCGCCTCCTTCCAATTGCCAAGCTCTCCCAGCTTTTCCAGTTCGCAACTCCCAGCTCGCCCACCCCTTTGTTGGGAGCAATCGTCGCACTTTACCATTAAAACAAAATAAAAAACAGGAGAGGAGCCAAGCTGGGTACCCCTTTATATGCCTTTATGTGTTTTTCATGTACTTTTATTTGATTGTCGCACGCTTTGGCGCCCCGGCCAGGGACGCGGCACCTTGCCTTTAATGGCGTTGTTTTTTAGTGCTCAAAATATTAGCAAATGTTTATTAACGACTACGCAAATTGGCGGTAATCAGGGCTCCGCCGACCTCTGGTGGACTTTAAAGGCGCAATTACTCAAAAAGTACTTAACACACAATTGTTGCGTGTGCCCTGGAAAGAGGTCAGGCGTCCAGAGCCTTTGGAATACCTGAAACTTTGGGTGTGTCACAATTAAGTGAAATCGAAATCAAGGCAGGACAACATCTTGCCATATTCGCAATTTTATTAAAAATGTTAAATTGTGCGGCATAAATCACATTTTACTGCACTGGCTAGGGTGGCGACGCCAGCTTGTGGCACCTTGCCCCGAGGGTGGCACTGAGCGGCACTTGACGCGGCTGCCATTACAGACAGCTGCGCTTGCCACACTATTTGTGTTTTTATTGTTCGGCCGCAGCTAATTCCCGCCCATCCCACCACCGCATTTCCCAGCGGCTGTGTATTATTTTAATTCCAACGATTTACTCCCGGGAGCAGGGCTAATTTCCATTTTGCATAGACTGGCTGCACAGTGATATTAAATTTAATTCATAAGCCGTGGCTGCCTTATCGAGGAATGGGGCCATTCAGCGGAGAAATCAGGGAGATGCGATTGGGTCGTTAACATGGGCAAAGGCATATTTGTGATCTATTTCACCGATAAATTGACCCTGTGTGGGCGGCAGGGCGGCTGCCATTTATCGTGGCATACTTTGTCGTGTCTGCCATTAAGTTTAATGACCTCGCAGCACTTTCATCTCGTCAGCCTGCAAACACTTCCGAGCCTCCCGCTTTTTAAAAGCATCCAACTCCCATTAACTTGTGTGAATTTATATCAGTCATTGGCCCTGCTCCGGCTACTGACTGCTATTATGCGTTCGTTAATTATTCACACACAAATACAACCCAGCAGCCATCCTCCTGCCCAGCCGCCCGACTGCCGTCTCGACTACACGTTTCGGTCATAAAAACTGGCCATACTTGGTCGCCACGCCCCTTTAACGAGGCCACTAACTCTGGGACTCTCAGTTTAGCCTTTGCTAGTTCCGTCGGAATGTCCTGCACATGTACATATGTATGTATATTGGGGATCTCCGCACTCCGGCCCATATGGAGGGATCTTGACATTAAATAAATCTAACATCCCGTATACGCTTAGTGGGCATCTTTAATACTCATCCGCACATCCCCGAAATGTGTGCTATATGCATACATATAGAAAAAAATGACGCAGACATTATTCACGCTATCATTGCGCACACACGAAGGAGCAGTGTCAAAGGACGGCTAGCGGGGACTTGCCCGAAAGGGAAAAAGGCAAACAGCGGCCGGCAGCCAGCAGCCGTGCCAAACTATGCTCTCATGACTCGGGGATTCCCGACTGCGGCCGCTCGATGTGCCAAAAATTACGACTCTTCCTGAAAGGGAACGTTCGAGGACACAGCAGAGGATACAGGACATAGGGCACAGAGCAAACGTATGATTTCTGCACGCATACGCACGCATTTGTGCCACATGTCGCCACCGAGCTCGCCCGTCTGCCACAATCGGTGGAACTGAGTCTGACATTGATAGCAGCATGCGTCCCCGATGCGCGCCTAAACTTTATTGCCTGAAAGTGAACGGGTCAAGAGCCGTGAGCTGCTGATTCCTGTGGCACAGAAACCACAGCCGGCCCAATCGAAGCTCGGCAGCAAGTGCCGTGCAGTTGATTTGCATTGGGGTGCGCATCGAGGACTTCCAGGGACCGTCCCCGGGACCCCATTTAAGGCAACCCCAAGCGACCGCTCCATGTCACATAATCGAATTATCATCATGGCATCAACAAATGATTTCAGCTTACGCTTGCCCTTCTGCTCGTCATCGTCATCATCATCCAGCAACCCGGTTACCCGGCTATCCAGCTTTCCGGCTATCCGACTGTCTGTTTTCCAGTCGGTCCAGTTGCTCCTGGCGCTGTCACCGCTTTGGCAGTCCCGCGGCGTTGCCTTTTTTCACTTCACTTCATTGTGGCCCTCTCCTTTCCACCACTCTGGACACTGGGCACTGGGACTGGAACCACATCCGCAGGCGAACCCTTCGCAGGAACGCTATTCTCCTCGTTTTTTTAACACTTCCCCCTTTGGCTCCTGTTTGCCAACGTCATTGTCGCTGGTCATTTTCCCTGCTTACTTCATCCATTCATTCGGAGTCGACCGTTTGGTTGGGTCCATTTCGTTTCGAATCATTCGTTTGGCTCCTTTTTCCAGCTTTGTTCCGTCTGTCGTCTCGTTTGTTTCAGGTTATGTTGGATGTCAGTTTGTTATCCTTGTGCAAATCCTTTTATACAAATGAAATTTGCACCAAATGGCGATAAGCAAAATTCAATAGTGTGCGGACTGTCCACCGTCCGTTGCTTGGCTTGCGGTTTCCGAGGGAACGGACTCGGGGCGGGGTAACCAGCCAAGTCCAGACATGATTTTAATGCAATTCACGTCGGTCACTCTGTCTCTGTACCTTGCACGCGTAACTGCCCTAATTGATTACTAACCTTTCCTTCTCCCTCTCCGTTTCAGACATCAACAAGGCCTCACCCATCGACTTCAAAAGCGGATCGGCCTGCTCCACGCCCACCAAGGAGACGCTGAAGAGCGGCTACGAGCGCGGCACACAGGGCTGCATGGGGCCCGTGCTGCCCCCGCGAAGCGTCATGAACGGACTCCCCTCGCACCACTACTCGGCGCCCATGAACTTCCGCAAGGACCTGGCCGCGCGCTGCTCCTCGCCCTGGGTGAGCGTCGCCGCGATCTCGGCCCTGTTCCTGGGCGTGCTCATGCTGATTCTGCTGACTACCTTCGGGGGCCTGCACTGGACCCAGTCGGCGCCCTGCACTGTGCTAGTCGGCAACGAGGCCTCCGAGGTCACGGCAGCCAAGAGCACGAACACGGACCTCTCCAAACTGCACAACTCTGCGACACGATCGAAGAACGGACAGGCCATCGGACCCGTGCCAGGACAATACGGATCGGGAGGTGGACTGGGATCCTCGACGGCCACGGTCACGGCAGCCACCTCGAACAGCGGCACCGCCCAGGGTCTGCAGTCGACGTCCGCCTCGGCGGAGGCCTCGTCCTCGGCCGCCACCACCTCGTCGCAGTCCTCGCTGACGCCTTCGACGTCGCTGTCCTCGTCCCTGGCGAATGCCAATAATGGAGGTAATTATGCACAACTTTTAATTATTTTTAAATGAGTTTTCGAAAGTTGCGCAAGGCAGCTGCAAGACGGCGGGCGTGAGCCAGGGGGAGGCGCCCAAAGAGAGAGAAAGCCAAGACGCCGGACTATTTAGAGCTTAGCGCCCTCCGGCGGAGACAAAAAGTTTGTTGTTTTCGTTGGTTTTTTCATCTCGAAGTTTGCGCCTGACAGACAGACAAACGCCGCGCTGGATAGGGATTATGTGAATGCCGCTTTCATTATATTCCGGAACGCCTTCCCATTTCTTTCAATTAAAGTTCAGCTTGGGATTCGTCGGACTAAAATATTGCATTAATTACTTTTTTAATTGACAGTCGGGCGAATGGGCGTAGGGGCGTACGAGTAGAAAACAAACACAAGACAGTGGAAACTTTTCACTGAGAATTGTGAACAATCAGATCAGTTATTTCCCAATCAATGATGAGATGCTGGGCTGGTACCCAATCTTTCGGTGGTTCGACTTAGCGTACGGTACCCAGCTTTCCTGATTAAAAATCCTTTTAGAAAATTCTTTTGTCACTGACATTGAGACCGAAAAAAAATGATGTACTCGGATAGTAAGTTCGCCTTGTTTACCTGTAGGAAGAGAAACTTTAACGCGGCTGTCGACCGATGGGGCAGATGAGAAAAGACGACGAAATCGGCGAAGTGCGGACCAGGCGGAGAAAGGTGGCGAGTTATCTACCGATGAAACTTTCAGCAACTTAATTACAATCGAAAGCCTAAACAGGGAGCAGGCTGCTGCGTACTTTGCCACGACTGCGCCAAGGAAGCTGCAAGAAGTCGAACGGAGAAGTAGTTCCGATGAAACTTCTTCCGGATTAAACGGTGTATTGAGTCTACAGGGGGATGAGGACGTAACCACCGACTATGTCTATGAAGACGAAACTGCGCCAGACAAGTCTCCCGCCACGCAAAGACCCAGGACCAGGCAACAATTTGGCAAATCATTAAACAGCAATTTACGTAGCGCAGCTAAAACATTGGTCAACAAAAAGACAAAATATGACGGGGAGGCGGGGAAGAACATTAAGGAGCTGGAGGCTTTCATTGAGGCCGGGATGACACTGGAGTCGACTACGACAACGGATCCAGCAACGAAGGCGACTACGACGACGGAGCCGGGAACCAGCACATTTGTTGCTGTTATTGATGACGATAATCAAAGTGACAGCAGCAGCTCAGGCGCAGTGCCGCCGGTTCTGAGGAGTGACACCGATGACATTGTTGAAATCAACACCGCCCTGCCAGAGCCGGCAGAAAGCTCTATTCCCGCCCCCTCCCCTCAGTCTAGCATGGCAAATGATTTTCAAATCAAAGGAAAAGCGGTTTCGGAGTCAGGGCAGAGGAAACCTGCCACTGATGATAACAATAATGAGCGTGATTTAGCTGACAACTATGAGTTAAAGCCCGGGGAGCCGGCTGCATCTGCCACCCCCCTCCAAGGTATTAATCAAGTCTTGGCCGGCGGTATAGAACGGTGACCACAGTTAAGGCTCAAGAAATGTCCTTTAAAGATATTATTATGAAAGATAAACATTTTAAATTCTAAACTAGCCTTTAAACATAACAGTGCTCTATTGCTTAAATATTTGTATCTAAAAAAATAATCATATTTAAATTGTAAGGACCTTTGGTCAGATATAAGTTACATATCATACCCTAATATCTCAGGACCTATTTATTCTGGTTGGGAGTTTCTTGAGCCTAAACTTTCAGTTCTATTCCCCGTTTCCGTTTGTATAACATTCTACATTTCGTATCCAAGGTAAGGAAAGTCAGGAGAACGCGACAGTTTTCACGCCATTAGCGGAAATAAATAAAACGGAATCAGATTTCATGGTGAATGACATGGCATCCCAGTTTGAGGATATTGATATTGTGAACCTTGGCGAAGCACCAAGCTCACATGAAGAGGCTGTGTACAAGACATCTAGCTCAAAGGACAAGGCAGTGCCCCTGGCGCCAGCTCAGCCCGAAGCTATCGAGAACGAGGTCCTCAAAGACCAGGACGAGAATCGCCAGGTGCCCTTACACCTGAGACCCCTTAAGCCCTATGTGAGTGAGACCATCGATCAGCCGAACAGGCGCATTTTAGTGAACCTAACAATCGCCACCGACGATGGCCCCGACAACGTATACACACTGCACGTGGAGGTGCCTACGGGCGGGGGCCCTCACACCATAAAGGAGGTACTGACACACGAGAAGCTGCAGGAGCAGACAGATCACCAGGCAGAGAATTGCGTGCCGGAACCACCGCCCCGCATGCCAGACTGCCCGTGCAGTTGCCTACCACCGCCAGGGCCCATTTACATCGATGACAGGGGCGACAGTGGGGACAGTGGCTCTGCGCCATCGGTGGTCAGCGGCTCTACGCCACTGACATCGACCACACTTGGTGCTTTGACATCATCGCCTTTGGAGAGGGTAACCATTTCAGGCGACAGTCACAGCGGAGAGGATGACCATGGGGTTGGAAAGGGGGACGCATCAACGAACGAGGGGGAATCAACTGCCTCAAGCTTCGCCACTAACACTCCGAGCACAGAGATCGATAACCACATTGAAGCCTCCCATACCGAACCCCCTGTTGGTGGTGGTGAACCCTTTGCATGCCCCGATGTGATGCCAGTGCTCATACTGGAAGGTGAATTGTGCAATGTGCATTTGTCGCTAATCTCGCTTGACTTCCTAACTCAACTAAGCGCTGTACAGCCAACTAACCTACGTCTATGTTTTGTAACTAAACTCTCTCACCACCATTCCCGCATCTGTACAAATCACCTCCACGCCTGAAGGCCTGGCATCGCATCAGTATCAGCCTCATCCTCTGATACTTCCATTCGTAAAACCCATATCTAATCCAGTGGGGTAACCATCCAGGGGGAACCGTATCCAGTCTAGGATAAGATGTACAAAGACATACAATATATTTACTCCGAAGCATCTTCGACTAACAACTATCTAATCCTTTTTGTGTCTCTATCACCCCCACATTGCACACTCGAAACATTGCGATCGCTTGCTAAACTAGGAGCCCGAACCTTCCCGGCGCGCAGCTTCCCACCCGATGGCACCACCTTCGGACAGATCTCCCTCGGCCAGAAGCTGACCAAGGAGATCCAACCGTACAGTTATTGGAACATGCAATTCTACCAGTCGGAGCCAGCCTACGTTAAGTTCGACTACACGATCCCGCGCGGCGCCTCGATCGGCGTCTACGGCCGCCGCAACGCTTTGCCCACACACACGCAGTACCACTTCAAGGAAGTGCTCAGCGGATTCAGTGCCAGCACCCGCACGGCCCGTGCTGCTCATGTAAGTACCCCGCACCATGGGCCATGCCTGCAAAGCAACTAACCTTAACCTAATCTGTTTCATGCACCACCATACTCCATGCCACACCACACATCATCCGCACATGCAATGGCTTGCAACGGCGCAGCTGTCTATAACGCGGGAGGTGACGCGCTACATGGAGCCGGGACACTGGTTCATGTCGCTCTACAACGACGACGGGGACGTGCAAGAACTGACCTTCTACGCGGCCGTGGCCGAGGACATGACCCAGAACTGCCCCAACGGGTGCTCCGGCAACGGACAGTGCCTGCTGGGCCATTGCCAGTGCAACCCGGGCTTCGGCGGCGACGACTGCAGTGAAAGCGTTTGCCCAGTGCTGTGCTCCCAGCACGGCGAATACACCAACGGCGAGTGCATCTGCAACCCGGGCTGGAAGGGCAAGGAGTGCTCTCTGCGGCACGACGAGTGTGAGGTCGCCGACTGCAACGGGCACGGCCACTGTGTCAGCGGCAAGTGCCAGTGCATGCGCGGCTACAAGGGGAAATTCTGTGAAGAAGGTACACCCGGGATCTGCGTTACTTGCTGCCCCCATCGACAATCTGCTGTGGCTTTGAATTCTAACTCTCTGTTCTATTCTCCTCCACAGTCGACTGCCCGCATCCGAACTGCTCCGGTCATGGATTCTGCGCCGACGGCACCTGCATCTGCAAGAAGGGCTGGAAGGGACCGGACTGCGCCACAATGGACCAAGACGCCCTCCAATGCCTGCCTGACTGCTCCGGCCACGGAACCTTCGACCTGGACACCCAAACGTGCACCTGCGAGGCGAAATGGAGTGGCGACGACTGCTCCAAGGAGCTGTGCGACCTTGACTGCGGCCAGCACGGCCGCTGCGAAGGAGATGCCTGCGCCTGCGACCCCGAGTGGGGCGGGGAGTACTGCAACACGCGTCTGTGCGACTCCCGCTGCAACGAGCACGGCCAGTGCAAGAACGGAACCTGTCTGTGTGTCACGGGGTGGAATGGCAAGCACTGTACCATCGAGGGCTGCCCCAACAGCTGCGCCGGGCACGGCCAATGCCGCGTGAGCGGTGAAGGCCAGTGGGAGTGCCGCTGCTATGAAGGCTGGGACGGACCGGACTGCGGCATTGCCCTGGAGCTCAACTGCGGCGACAGCAAGGACAACGACAAGGGTGAGTAATGAAGGAGAAGGTCAAGGAGAAAAATCTTTACTGAATGTCCCATTCGTTAGATGGTCTCGTTGATTGCGAGGATCCGGAGTGCTGTGCCAGTCACGTCTGCAAGACCTCCCAGCTCTGTGTCTCCGCACCGAAGCCTATCGACGTTCTGTTGCGAAAGCAGCCTCCTGCCATCACAGCCTCCTTCTTCGAGCGAATGAAATTCCTTATCGACGAGAGCAGCCTGCAAAACTACGCCAAGCTTGAGACCTTTAACGAGAGGTAAGTGATTCCTGGTAGCCAGTTGTTATGCTGAACCTAATTATAAATCCAAATCAAGGCCCATCGGCCGCACAAACCTTCCACAATTGGCATACAAACTGTATTCCTGTACAGTAATCTTAAGAAACTAGAGGGTTGCTCTACAGTAACCACATATTTTTGTACAAACAAAATTATAACCGACTAGTTGCATAATTAATCATTTTCTATGTTTATATATTTACGTTTTTCGTTTTCGTGCCCTCGTCTAAACCGTTTCCCCAAAATAAAAACACCATCAAACCACACCACATTCCGAAAATCCCATTAAAATCTTGTAAATACAAACCCTAAATGTCCTTTGTTGGAAACAAATCCAGACAGAATAACCCTAAGTTAGTATAAGCGATTATGTCGTCCTAGACTCATAAGTATAAGGCTAAGGTAGCATTACGAACTTGTCATAAATCGCCGCGAAATTGCAACGAGCTTGAATCCCAAGCTTGGAGGGCAAATCGCATGTCCTGACTATGAATCCGAGGCAACACTGAACACCGAGTGGGGTCCTTCCAGTGGGCGCATTTAAAAGGAATAGCTAAGGCGATTTCGGCTTGATCGAAACGGAGCCGAGCCCTAGGGTCCATGAACAAGCTGATCGAGGGATTAACACCACACTTACCCTTCTAGCTAACAAGGCCATAGACAACTATGCTAATACAATTATTTTCTCTCTGCTCTCTTTTCTTCTCCACACGCGCCCCCTAACCGTGTTAAAACCAAACCTGCCACCCACCTAATTACTCCTGCTTCACTCGATACTACCACCCTCTACTAACTAACCACGCACAATGACACTCGCTACCGAACACCCCACGCGTAACGAACTTCCAAATGCTTGCATTAACTAACGAATGCTAACGCTCTCGTTAATCGGTTAACGGTTCATAACTCGTTACCCGGTTCCCGGTACTCGCTGTAACGAAATCCAAATCATATACTAACAGCATTTTTTGGAATTATTTCAATGCAAGGTAAGCAAGCGCAACGGTACTGAAATAAAAGTAAACTACCACTACTCTACTCTACTTACCTCTAATTATGATTGGTTCTTTGGTAAAATATACTTTTTATTTTGTTCATTTTGGCTTATACGTATGTTATTCCGAGACTTGACCGTTATTATTGCCATTTGGTTTATAGAGTAGCCAACCTTGTTTCATACAAGCTCAGTTGATAGCTTAAGTTTTGTTACCAACCTTATTGTCCAGACCAGACGAAAATCTTTGAGTTATTTATTTACCATAAATATATATCTAAGCTATTAAAACTCATACTACTCATACTTAGGTCGCTACTAGGTCACAATCATGAGCCACAAAGAAAAACCATAATACCATACTGAACATGTATTGTAAACTTGTAATACCTTTATGTGTGGAACAGATTCTTATGTTTTGTGCGTGTGAACTACTTTTATGTTAATTATTATTGCTAAAGTAGATGCCAATTCTTAGTTGAACTGCTTGCTAGCCTGCCGGCTTAGACTGCCAAGCCCCAAGACCCCATCCTTTCAAGACCCGACTAATCCGCCTTCTCTGTCCTCCCACAGCCGATCGGCGGTCATTAGAGGCCGCGTAGTCACCTCCCTGGGCATGGGTTTGGTAGGTGTCCGAGTGTCCACCACCACCCTCCTGGAGGGCTTCACCCTCACCCGCGACGACGGATGGTTCGATTTGATGGTCAACGGCGGCGGAGCCGTGACCCTTCAGTTCGGACGTGCCCCCTTCCGACCCCAGTCCCGCATCGTTCAAGTGCCCTGGAACGAGGTGGTCATCATCGACGGCGTGGTGATGAGCATGTCCGAGGAAAAGGGCCTGGCTACGACCTCGACGCACACCTGCTTCGCACATGACTACGACCTGATGAAGCCCGTTGTATTGGCCTCGTGGAAGCACGGCTTCCAAGGCGCCTGTCCCGACCGCAGCGCCATCCTCGCCGAGTCGCAGGTTATTCAGGAGTCGCTCCAGATCCCCGGCACAGGGCTCAACCTCGTTTACCACTCGTCTCGAGCCGCCGGCTACTTGTCCACGATCAAGCTGCAGCTGACGCCAGACACCATCCCCCCCTCGTTGCACCTTATTCACCTGCGCATCACCATTGAGGGCATCCTGTTCGAGCGCGTCTTCGAGGCGGATCCGGGAATCAAGTTCACATACGCCTGGAACCGGCTCAACATCTACCGCCAGCGTGTCTACGGGGTTACCACAGCTGTGGTGAAGGTAGGATACCAGTACACGGATTGCACGGACATCGTGTGGGACATCCAGACCACCAAGTTGAGTGGCCACGACATGTCCATCTCGGAGGTGGGAGGCTGGAATCTAGATATCCACCACCGCTACAACTTCCATGAGGGCATTTTGCAGAAGGGCGACGGCTCGAACATTTACCTACGCAACAAGCCCCGCATCATCCTGACCACCATGGGCGATGGCCACCAGCGACCTCTTGAGTGCCCCGACTGCGACGGCATGGCCACGAAGCAGCGCTTACTGGCTCCGGTGGCCCTGGCCGCCGCTCCCGATGGCAGCCTCTTTGTGGGCGACTTCAACTATATTCGGCGCATCATGAGCGACGGCAGCATTCGCACTGTGGTGAAACTGAACGCCACTCGGGTCTCCTACCGCTACCACATGGCACTCAGCCCTCTCGATGGCACCCTCTACGTATCGGACCCCGAGTCCCACCAAATCATTCGAGTGCGCGATACCAATAACTACTCGCAGCCGGAACTCAACTGGGAGGCGGTGGTGGGTTCAGGAGAGCGGTGCCTGCCCGGCGACGAGGCGCACTGCGGTGACGGGGCGCTGGCCAAGGACGCCAAGCTGGCCTACCCGAAGGGCATTGCCATATCGAGCGACAACATCCTTTACTTTGCGGACGGAACCAACATCCGGATGGTGGACAGGGACGGCATCGTGAGTACCCTCATCGGCAACCACATGCACAAATCGCACTGGAAGCCCATCCCCTGCGAGGGCACCCTCAAGCTGGAGGAGATGCACCTGCGCTGGCCCACTGAACTGGCCGTCTCGCCCATGGACAACACCCTGCACATCATCGACGACCACATGATTCTGCGCATGACCCCCGATGGTCGCGTGCGTGTCATCTCCGGCCGGCCATTGCACTGCGCCACAGCCTCAACGGCATACGATACTGACCTGGCCACGCACGCGACTTTAGTGATGCCCCAGTCGATTGCCTTCGGTCCACTGGGTGAGCTCTATGTGGCGGAGAGTGATTCGCAGAGAATCAACCGAGTGCGGGTGATCGGAACTGACGGGCGGATCGCTCCTTTCGCCGGCGCCGAGTCCAAGTGCAACTGCCTGGAGCGCGGCTGCGACTGCTTCGAGGCGGAGCACTACCTGGCCACCAGCGCGAAGTTCAATACTATCGCCGCTTTGTCTGTGACTCCCGATGGCCACGTGCACATTGCGGATCAAGCCAACTACCGCATTCGATCAGTGATGTCCAGCATCCCAGAGGCTAGCCCCTCGCGCGAGTACGAGATCTACGCCCCCGACATGCAGGAGATCTATATCTTCAATCGCTTCGGCCAGCACGTGTCTACGCGCAACATTCTTACCGGAGAAACGACCTATGTATTCACTTATAACGTAAACACTTCCAACGGAAAGCTCAGCACCGTAACCGACGCCGCCGGCAACAAGGTCTTCCTGCTTCGCGACTACACCTCCCAGGTGAACTCCATCGAGAACACCAAGGGTCAGAAGTGTCGCCTGCGAATGACTCGCATGAAGATGCTCCACGAGCTAAGCACCCCTGACAACTACAATGTTACCTACGAGTACCACGGACCCACGGGCCTGCTAAAGACCAAGTTGGATTCCACAGGTCGCTCCTATGTGTACAACTATGATGAGTTCGGGCGCCTCACCTCCGCAGTCACGCCTACCGGCCGAGTGATTGAGCTGAGCTTCGACCTGAGTGTCAAGGGCGCCCAAGTGAAAGTTTCCGAAAACGCGCAGAAGGAGCAGTCGCTCCTGATCCAGGGCTCCACAGTGACCGTCCGCAACGGAGCCGCTGAGTCGCGTACTTCCGTCGACATGGACGGATCCACTACCAGCATCACACCATGGGGCCACAACGTGCAAATGGAGGTGGCTCCATACACGATTCTGGCGGAGCAGAGCCCGTTGTTGGGCGAGAGCTACCCGGTACCAGCGAAGCAACGCACCGAGATTGCTGGGGACCTGGCCAACAGATTCGAGTGGCGCTACTTTGTGCGTCGCCAGCAGCCACTGCAAGCGGGCAAGCAGAGCAAGGGTGCACCACGCCCTGTCACCGAAGTGGGTCGCAAGCTTCGCGTCAACGGCGACAACGTTCTGACCTTGGAGTACGACCGCGAGACCCAGTCGGTGGTGGTGCTGGTTGATGACAAACAAGAGCTGCTCAACGTGACATATGACCGCACATCGCGTCCGATCAGCTTCCGGCCGCAGTCGGGCGACTACGCAGATGTGGACCTCGAGTACGATCGCTTCGGACGCCTGGTCAGCTGGAAGTGGGGCGTGTTGCAGGAGGCTTACTCCTTCGACCGCAACGGTCGCCTAAACGAGATCAAATATGGGGACGGATCAACGATGGTGTACGCCTTCAAGGACATGTTTGGATCGTTGCCGCTGAAGGTAACTACTCCCAGGCGCTCTGATTACCTGTTGCAGTACGATGATGCTGGAGCACTGCAAAGCCTAACGACTCCTCGAGGCCACATTCACGCATTTTCTCTTCAAACCTCTCTGGGCTTCTTCAAGTACCAGTACTATTCGCCCATTAACCGTCATCCATTCGAGATCCTTTACAACGACGAGGGCCAGATCCTGGCCAAGATTCACCCACACCAATCGGGCAAGGTAAGTAGAATGATACAAAAATTGGAAACGATGCGAAACTTAATAGTTTTTATTATTACAGGTGGCTTTCGTTTACGACGCTTCTGGTCGCCTGGAAACGATTCTCGCGGGACTGTCAAGCACCCACTACACGTACCAGGATACTACCAGTCTAGTCAAGACCGTGGAAGTACAGGAGCCTGGCTTTGAGCTGCGCCGCGAGTTCAAGTACCACGCAGGCATTCTGAAGGACGAAAAGCTGCGCTTCGGGTCGAAGAACTCGCTTGCCTCTGCCCACTACAAGTACGCTTATGACGGAAACGCACGCCTTAGTGGAATCGAGATGGCCATCGACGACAAGGAGCTCCCCACGACACGTTACAAGTACAGCCAGAACCTAGGACAGCTGGAGGTTGTGCAGGATCTGAAGATCACGCGCAACGCGTTCAACAGGACGGTGATCCAGGACTCGGCGAAACAGTTCTTCGCTATCGTGGACTACGACCAGCACGGTCGTGTGAAGAGTGTGCTGATGAACGTAAAGAACATAGATGTGTTCCGACTGGAGCTGGACTACGACCTGCGCAACCGTATCAAGTCGCAGAAGACGACTTTCGGCAGGTCGACAGCCTTTGACAAGATCAACTACAATGCCGACGGTCATGTGGTCGAGGTCCTGGGCACCAACAACTGGAAGTACCTTTACGATGAGAACGGTAATACGGTGGGCGTTGTGGACCAGGGCGAGAAGTTCAACCTCGGCTACGACATTGGTGACCGAGTGATCAAGGTCGGCGACGTGGAGTTCAACAACTACGATGCCCGGGGCTTCGTGGTGCGGCGCGGCGAACAGAAGTACCGATACAACAACCGCGGCCAACTCATCCACGCGTTCGAGAGGGAGCGCTTCCAGAGCTGGTACTACTATGACGATCGCAGTCGTCTGGTGGCTTGGCACGACAACCAGGGCAATACCACCCAATACTACTACGCCAACCCACGCACTCCACACCTAGTCACCCACGCGCACTTCCCAAAACTGGGACGCACAATGAAGTTCTTCTATGATGACCGCGACATGCTGATTGCGTTGGAGAACGCTGACCAGCGGTACTATGTTGCCACCGACCAAAACGGCTCTCCGCTTGCCTTTTTCGACCTGAACGGCGGCATTGCCAAGGAGCTGAAGCGCACGCCTTTTGGCCGGATCATCAAGGACACCAAGCCAGACTTCTTCGTGCCCATTGACTTCCACGGCGGACTTATCGATCCGCACACGAAGCTGATCTACACGGAGCAGCGCCAATACGATCCGCACGTGGGTCAGTGGATGACCCCACAGTGGGAGACGCTGGCCACCGAGATGTCGAACCCAACGGATGTGTTTATCTACCGCTACCACAACAACGACCCGATCAACCCCAACCAACCACAGAATTACATGATTGACCTGGACGCCTGGCTGAAACTTTTCGGCTACGACCTGGACAACATGCAGAGCAGGCGCTATACCAAGCTGGCCCAGTACACTCCACAGGCCTCCATCAAGTCCAACATGCTGGCCCCCGACTTTGGAGTGATTTCCGGTCTGGAGTGCATCGTGGAGAAAACGAGCGAGAAGTTCAGCGATTTTGACTTTGTGCCCAAGCCGCTGCTTAAGATGGAGCCAAAAATGCGCAACCTGTTGCCCCGAATCAGCTACAGGCGAGGAGTCTTCGGTGAGGGCGTGTTGCTCTCGCGGATAGGCGGACGAGCGCTGGTCAGTGTTGTCGACGGATCAAACAGCGTCGTGCAGGATGTTGTGAGCAGCGTTTTCAACAACTCCTACTTCCTCGACCTGCACTTTAGCATCCATGACCAGGACGTGTTCTACTTTGTGAAGGACAACGTACTGAAGCTGCGGGACGACAACGAGGAGCTGCGTCGCCTGGGTGGCATGTTTAACATATCAACACACGAGGTTAGCGACCACGGTGGCAGTGCTGCCAAGGAACTCCGCCTGCACGGACCCGATGCCGTGGTCATCGTCAAGTACGGCGTGGATCCCGAACAGGAGCGCCATAGAATCCTGAAGCACGCCCACAAGCGCGCCGTCGAGAGAGCCTGGGAGCTGGAGAAACAACTGGTAGCCGCTGGCTTCCAAGGACGCGGCGACTGGACCGAGGAAGAGAAGGAGGAGCTCGTCCAGCACGGGGATGTCGATGGATGGATAGGCATAGACATCCACAGCATACACAAGTATCCCCAGCTGGCCGACGATCCCGGCAACGTAGCCTTCCAGCGCGACGCAAAGCGCAAGCGCCGAAAGACCGGCAGCAGCCACCGCAGTGCCTCCAGCCGCCGCCAGATGAAGTTCGGCGAGCTGAGTGCGTGAGTGGAGGCAGTTGGAGCGGAGCCAAAGCAGTCGGAGTGGGAGGCAGAGGTGCAAGCTAATCCCCAGCCGGACGAGAGCGAAGCGGCGGACGAGGAGGACAGCGAGCAACCCGACTACCTAATTTCTGTGGGCCGGAAGGAGCCAAGGGACAGCAGCGAAACTCTGGAGGAGCAGATTTTGTAATTAGGTGAAATACGCATCAGCAGCAACCACAACAGCACAAGAGGAGGCATTCAACACACAATTAATATAAACTTTAACCGTGAAGTTTAGTATTAGTCACAGTTCAGCCCTTGAATAACCGAAGAAACTTCTTATATTTACCAGGAACAGAAATATGTATGTTGGTGTTGAGTTAGGCATGTAGGCATATGTGTAGTCCATGTGTGTAATTGTACGTCTGTTTTTGTTCTTTTTTTACCGTGGACAACCGGCTCCCTCCTCGAAGTGGTGGCCGGGCCGACGGATTAGTTTTGTATAGAGTCAGCGAACTAAGCCGAACCCAGCGATATTGTCTGTTTGGGGGCATGGTGGGCGGCCCACGATGGCCACTCCAAATGCCCTTGGCATCGCGATGTCGAACGATGAGTATTACCAAGCAAAATACGCATACGATAAGTCAGATGTTAATCTACAAGTTGAGTAAATGTAAAAAGATGAGAGTTCTCTGTAGTCGCCCCTAGTCCTAGACCCAGCCTTGTCCGACCCAGCACCTCTCGGAAGGTAACGGCAAGAACACGCTGCTTCCCCCCGAAACTGCTTTGTGTATATAAGAAAACTACTTTACTATGCTTTAACTAAAAAATCTGCGGGCGATTATTCTTTTATCAAAGTCCTTTGTCGAAACAGGTGTCCGAACCGAGTGCTCGAATAAAAATTACTCCCACTCATGCATTATTTGGAAAGCCAAGAATCAAAATGAATCTTCCGAAGGACCCTTTCAACGCAAAACCAATACTCTATCTACCCTTTCCACTCATTTTACAATGTTAACCTGAATATCTGTTGAATCTGAATTTATTCGAAGGCAAAATGCATTAAAAACTTTTTACAAATTGTGATATATATATTTCTAAACATTTCATTTGAAAACTTGAAGTGTGATGAACAAAAATCGAATCAACTCAAATCGAAGGGAAGTGAGAATGGAAAGCAAATAATGTACTTTACTCTTTTTTTAGTTAGTCGTAACGATTAGTTTGTACAACGCAATATTTAGGTCGTACCATTTGCCATGTTAATTTGTAAAATCGAATACACCTTAAAGTACTCAGAGCTTAATGGCTTTTATTTTTTTATTTTGTTCGTCATCCAACTGCAGGATCATGTCCGCGTAACTGTATTCCGTTTCTTGTTGCCGACACTTGGGGTTGGCCCCTGTGTTTGCAATTATTATTGAACTATTTATAAAGCTAACTATTGACTATTGAGATATTAACTAGCATAAAATTAGAGCGCAATATGTATGTAAGTCTTGCAGAGAACGTAGACACACCCCTATAACCGTACGAAACGAACCTTGTATTATAAACACCCCACTACACATAAGCTTAAGGACTAGGCTAAAGACAAATCCCGTAAATCAGAATGGATTAGCACCTAACTAATGTTAAATCGATTCGGTTCGATGTCGACAGCAGTGAGGGTAAGGGATGAACCGAAATGGTAGTAATTAGCTAAAGTGTTAGTAATTTTATTAAATAAAATCATAAAGGATACAAATGAATATAATTGAATAATAATGGACAAACTCTTAAACCTACACTTAAGACTACTCACTCGAATCTGGATCCGGATACGTTTATTTCGAATTGTAAAGCTAATACTGTGTAAAGGTTTGAGAAATTCAATTTGTAGGTCGGTACACAGATTAGATTTTACAAAGAATTGTAAAAAATAGCAAACGTATATGAATGAATGTATATGTACTAAGATTAAGCAGCATTATATTAACCAAAAAGCATAAAACAAAGCGAAATTATTAAATTCAGCAATGGAAGCGGTAAACGAGCGATAAGTGACTGAAACAGACATTTTAAAGGCGAACGGTGCAAATACTTAGTCTAAACCCAACGCGTTTCTGCTTCAGTCTGGGAAGCCCTCAACTTTTGTTCTTTAACTGTATCAAAAAATTCCACAAAGGGCAACGCTTAACTTAATCAATTAGTTGCCATCTTGACTAGGTTATTATGACTATGAACGAACAGCTTGTATTCAATGTGGGAATAGTCTTGAAAATCAGAAATGGCAAGGGGGCGCATTAAGAAATACTAGATCACGAATTACGATTCGATTAAAAAACATTGTATACACACTACATACCTACAATTATGGCAACCCGATATGCATACATGATAATACATAAATATATATAACTTATAATATTACGAGTAAAAAGCGATTTCAATAAAAATGGAAACATACAGCCTGTTTTTTAATTGAACGGAAAATGGAAAGTAATTTAAAAACCTTGGAGGAAGCTCCCCAAGAAAGGGCGAAGTGAAAGGAGAAATTATTCTTAAGGGCAGCCGTAGTATACTCACTTGTTTCTGGATTAAAAACTATCTACTTGGTATGTATTTTTTACATCCTTCAATTAGTCTTTGGGTATGTTCTTTTGATAGTAAGTTTGAGTTTTTTGTCAAATTAAGGTCCAATATAACTATAAGTCTATTTTCTTGTAGAATACCTAAAAACGCCCCTTTAAAACGCTCATACCCTTTAATAGCCAAATATCAAATGTTCGATTGGTTTACAACTTTTTGTAAAAGTTGATAATATTTATTTTTCGTTTATTCTCAATCAAATTCCATAAATAAAAAGTCAAAGTCTTCAGTTTAAATTAAGGTAGTACCCTTTGGATTCTCTATAAAGGCAGCGGTTTTACCATGGTTAACAAACTTGGAGAAAGGGGATGGGGGTACGTCAAAAGACGCTTTACTGTTTAGTGCCTCTGCCCCCCGGGATAATACCAACAAGTTTCCATTGAGGCTCTTATCGACAGAAGTCAGTTCCTTGGCACTACCTTTCTGGTCAACAACATAGATGTTAAAGTTGACTCCGTACAGACCAAACAAAATCTCTAGTTCCCTGCGCAGCTGAGGCAAACTGATTGTCTGCTGGCTGGCACTGTGCTGCAGGAACAGCGACGCCTTGTTTCCGTTGCCGAATCGCGGCTTTAGATCTTCAGCCAAAGCAACGTTCAAGAATGGCAGATTGGGCAGTTGCAAATCCTCCGTAGAACAGATGGTAAGCTTCAAGTTAATTCCCTTCAGATCGACAAGCTCACTGGCAATGACTCGTTTCTTGGCGGACTTCTCAGCCGAATACGGTGCAAATTCTGACTTAATGGCCGTTTTAATCATATCGGAATAGCTGCTTAAAACCTTCTTCAGCTGAGCCTGTGTCTCCAATGTCTCCTTCTTGGTGCTATTGGTCTCAAGCTCGTGGAAGATGAGAACCGGGTCAGTCGGGATGAGTTGAGCCTTTTTCTTTAGCTTTTGCACTCGATTGATGACCTCTCGGGCCAATCCCTCTTCCAGAAGTTCTTCGTTGGGGGTCATGTCAAGCAACACCAAAACCTCATTATCGCTGTGGGCCTCAAAGTGACCGCCAACCTGCTCAGATGTGCAGTAAATAATTCGGACTTCGTCTAGTTCTATACGCTGATCTAAGATGTTGAAGTAGCCCTGGGCCACTTGCTTTTGAATTTCATCATCCTTCAGCGCCTTGATGGCGGCCATAACCGCCTTAAAGTTACCCTTGAGTCGCTGGCCGAGAGTCTAAAACGAAATTTCATTTAAAATTGTTGGATTGGAAGTCGTAAATAACTCAATTAACTTACCTTATGATCAGGCTCAGCCCTCAAGGTGACGCCGTACTTTTCTTTATCAGAGCTCAGAGTCAGCTTGCGAACGTTTAGCTCGCTAAGAATAAAGTCCTGCAAATTCTTGATAGCTTCCAGTACTTGAGCATCTTTGTGGATGACGATAATCTCCGAAACAGGATATTTCACAGGCAAAGTTCTACGATCGCGCATAACGCGACCCAACTCCACAACCGACTGCATCAAAGACACTGAGCGCTCGATGTCGTTTCGGATGAACTTGCTTTGACTAACGGGCATCATTTGGTAGTGGACCGAGTCGGCGTGTTCCAATGACCCAGGAGGCTGGAACAGGACCAGCCGCTGGAATATGTACTCGGTAAGGTAAGGCGTGAAGGGGGCCATCATCTGGACCATTGTGTAAAGAACATCATAGAGAGTGTCTAGCGACTGGATGCACTGTTCGGCACCAAGTTCTCCCTTAATCCGACGACGGTTTAACCGAACGTACCTAGTTGAGACATCAATATTTTAATAAATATTTCAATAATTGAATACTACAAAAGTTACCAGTTGGTCAGTTGATCGATGAACTTCGTTAGCCGGGGTACAACTGTGTACAATCGGTACATCTTCATTTCCTCGGCAAAGAACTGCAAAAGGGATTCCTTGAAGGACAGAATCCACACATCAATAACCGAAGCCTTATCCATATTCTTTAAGTGGCGCTCGCGCTCATAAATGTATTGTCCCTTTCCGCCGAGGTCTTCCTTTTCATACCGAGCAATGTTTTGAAGCAGGAAACGGTAGGCATTGTACCAGGGCAGGAACACATCCTTGATGATGTCGCGAACGCCCTCTTCCTTGAAGCGTAGACTTTCAGCCCGCACAACAGGCGAGTTGATCAGGTACAAGCGCAAGGCGTCTGCACCATATTTGTGGACCACCTCCATGGGATCTGGATAGTTTTTCTTGCGTTTCGACATCTTCTGACCATCCGCAGCGAGGACCAAGCCACTGGCAATGAGGTTCTTGAAGGGCGCCTTGTTGAACAAGGCCGTCGAGATCACAAGGAGCGTGTAGAACCAACCACGGGTCTGATCAATGCCCTCGGCTATGAAGTCGGCGGGGAAGTTGTTCATGAAATCCTTTTCGTTCTCGAAGGGAAAGTGTTGCTGGGCGAACGGCATGGATCCGGACTCGAACCAACAATCAAAGACGGGCGCAATGCGACGTAGGGGAGGATTTCCAGGGACCGCCGATGGTATTTCTATGTGATCGATGCTTTCCCGATGTAAGTCCTCTACCTGCACGCCAGACAGCTCTGCCAACTGCTTGATGCTTCCGACAACTATGGTCTCCTCGCCGTTTGGAGACCGCCAAATGGGGATTGGCGTGCCCCAGTATCTGTTGCGGGAGATCTGAAATACTTTTATGAGCAACGAAACAATGTATTCCATATTAGTTACTTACAGCCCAGTCCCTGGCCTCCCTCAGCCAGTTTCCAAATCGTTTTTCCTTCACAAAGTCGGGAACCCAGTAAGTCTGGGAGCTGCAGGCCAGCAGGTTCTTTGACATGTGTTCCACACGCACGAACCACGACGGCACGGCTTTGTAGATCAATGGAGTGTCCGATCGCCAGCAGAATGGGTAGCTATGCTTCACTTGACCGCAAGACACCAGGTTGCCACGCGTTTTTAAAACAGCCATGATCTGCTTGTCTGCGTCCTTTACATACTGGCCTTCGAAATCGGTGGCCTCCTTGGTAAACCGACCAGCTTCGTCCACTGGACAAAGCACCTCGCTGGACTTTGTGATGAGGCCCGCAGCCAGGCAGACCCGGTAATCGTCCTCTCCGAAGTATGGTGCATTGTGAACGATGCCCGTACCCGAATCCTCAGTGACATATTCGTCAACTAGCACGCGGTAGGCCTTCACCTCGGCGCCGCGCTTAGCAAAGTATGGGAACAAAGGCTTGTAGTGCAGATCTTTGAGGGTTTTTCCAGCAAACTTTTCCTTCACCTCGTACTCCGCCTCCGTTTTGTAGACATAGGAAAGGCGTGACTCAGCGAGTATGAAGAGGCGATCGCTCTTTACGTCGCGCACCTTTACGTAAGTCATAGTAGGGTGAACGCAGCACGCAAAGTTCGATGGCAGAGTCCACGGCGTAGTTGTCCACACCAGGAAAAATGTGTTGGGCAGACTAACCGCCTCCAAGGCAATAACCACACATGGATCAACCACCTCTTTGTAGTTCTGATTAGCCTCAAAGTTAGACAGTGACGTTGTGCAGGCAGTTGAGTACGGCATCACTTTCACACCCTGATAAACTAGACCCTTGTCGTACAGCTGCTTGAAGATCCACCAAATGGACTCCATGTACCAGGGGTACAAGGTCTTGTAGTCGTTTTTGAAGTCGATCCAGCGACCCACACGAGTCACAATATTCTCCCACTCGTCGGCGTACCGCATCACAATCTTCCGGCACTCTGCGTTGTAGGCGGTGATGCCCATCTTTGCTACGTCCTCTGGTCCTCGGATGTTCAAAAGCTTGTCGATTTCGAACTCCACAGGCAATCCGTGGCAATCCCAGCCGAAGCGGCGATCCACGTGGTACCCCTGCTGGTAGGCATAGCGCGTTACAATGTCCTTGATGGTGCCGGCCAGAATGTGCCCGTAATGAGGCAGGCCGGTAGCGAAGGGCGGACCGTCGTAGAACGTATACCTGTATGACAAAGAAGACATGAGCAATAGGGCAGGGCTGATGCAATAAATTACTGCACTTACTTGGGCTTTCCCTTCGACAGCTGGCTGCACCGTTCGAAGACGTTTTCCTCACGCCACCTCTGCAGAACGTTCTCCTCCTCGGCCGGGAAATTAATGTTTTCCGGCACGCGACAGACGTCGCTCCGCTCCAGTTTCTTTCCCATGGCTTATTTATGCCCTAGTTGGTTGCCAATATCAAAAACAAAATCTCAGGATCTAAATCCGTCCGGCGATTTTTCGTGGCAACGTGCACTTTAGTGTTGTAAAATACCAAAACATTGATGTGCAATACATCGATATTTTTACATATATCGTAATATGAATTCGTCTCTGGAGTCGAACTTAAAATTCCTTTTCAATTTTTTAATTTGTTCTAGGGGCTGGCTTTCTTTGGCCAGAAAATATTTTGGGGAATTTTATACTTTTATCGAATTTTGTAGCTTAATTGTGGTTCTTCATCGTTACAAAAATTACACTTACAGATACTTACTTTACAGAATGAGTCCTAACCTTTCAGATATATTTTACATTTACATCTTACAGTCAACTTCAGAAGTTTCTGTTTGGAATAAAGCGACACCTACCGGCACTATTAGCAACCAAATATAGTTTAACGAGCGATGTCTTTCGTTACCTACGCAGTAATACATTGAAATTTTTGTCGATAGTTTTGACCAGGGATGGAATTGTGGCTCTTTATCGCCGGCCACCACTAGTGCCGAAGAAGAAGAGTAATGTGTACATTTTTATGCCGTACTTGCAATTTAAATAATATTTAAAGTGTAAGGAGAGGCCCTATTAGATCGAATTGCTAGTTGAAAGACTGCTGCCGCGCACGTGTGAGGCCTGCGCTCTACCGGAACCTCGATTTTAGTCCCCCAGTGTCCCCAATTAATCATCGGACATGGCACGCCCAATTTTTCCGAACCAGCAGAAAATTGCTGAAAAACTAATCATCTTGAACGATCGCGGCCTGGGTATATTAACGCGAATATACAACATCAAAAAGGCATGCGGCGACACTAAATCCAAGCCAGGATTTCTCTCCGAAAAGAGCCTGGAGTCCAGCATAAAGTTCATCGTGAAGAGATTCCCCAACATCGACGTCAAGGGACTGAACGCTATTGTGAACATAAAGGCGGAGATAATCAAGTCGCTTTCCCTCTACTATCACACCTTCGTTGACCTATTGGACTTTAAGGACAATGTGTGCGAGCTGCTCACCACGATGGACGCTTGTCAGATCCACCTGGACATCACCCTGAACTTCGAGCTGACCAAAAATTACTTGGACCTGGTGGTTACCTACGTGTCTCTGATGATCGTCTTGTCCAGGGTGGAGGACCGAAAGGCAGTGCTGGGGCTGTACAATGCCGCGTACGAGCTTCAGAACAACCAGGCCGACACGGGTTTCCCTCGACTGGGACAGATGATACTCGACTATGAGGTTCCCCTGAAGAAGCTTGCCGAAGAATTCATTCCCCACCAGCGGCTACTCGCGAACGCGCTCCGTTCGCTCACTTCCATCTATGCCCTGCGAAACCTTCCCGCCGACAAATGGAGGGAGATGCAGAAGCTGAGTCTCGTGGGCAATCCTGCAATTTTGCTGAAGGCTGTTCGCACGGAGACCATGTCCTGCGAGTATATCTCCTTGGAGGCAATGGATCGGTGGATAATTTTTGGCCTGCTGCTGAACCATCAAATGCTGGGCCAGTACCCAGAGGTGAACAAGATATGGATCTCCGCCTTGGAGTCCAGCTGGGTGGTGGCCCTATTTCGGGACGAGGTCTTGCAGATCCACCAGTACATTCAGTCCACGTTCGATGGCATCAAGGGCTATAGCAAGCGGATCAGCGAGGTAAAGGATGCTTACAACACAGCCGTTCAAAAGGCAGCCCATATGCACCGCGAGCGACGAAAGTTCCTGCGTACAGCTTTGAAAGAGTTGGCTTTGATTATGACGGATCAGCCCGGTCTGCTGGGTCCAAAGGCTATATTTATTTTCATTGGTCTGTGCCTGGCTCGCGATGAAATTCTCTGGCTGCTCAGGCACAACGACAATCCGCCTCCAGTTAAGAACAAAGGTGAGTTCATCCAAATTTACTAGAGCACCCAGGTTCATTATAGTTTCCATTCGCAGGTAAGAGCAACGAGGATCTGGTGGATCGGCAATTGCCTGAGCTGCTTTTTCACATGGAAGAACTGCGAGCTTTGGTGCGGAAATACAGCCAAGTGATGCAGCGATACTACGTGCAATACTTGTCCGGGTTCGATGCAACTGACTTGAACATACGGATGCAGAGCCTGCAGATGTGCCCGGAAGACGAGAGCATTATCTTCAGCTCGCTTTACAACATTGCTGCTAGCCTCACCGTGAAGCAAGTGGAGGACAACGAGCTTTTCTATTTTCGACCATTCCGCCTGGACTGGTTCCGACTTCAGACCTATATGAGTGTGGGAAAGGCAGCCTTGAGGATCACGGAGCACATTGAACTGGCTCGCCTGCTGGACTCTATGGTTTTCCACACCCGCGTGGTGGATAACTTGGACGAGATTCTGGTGGAAACCTCAGATCTGAGCATATTCTGCTTTTACAACAAAATGTTCGACGACCAGTTCCACATGTGCTTGGAGTTCCCCGCCCAGAACCGCTACATCATTGCCTTCCCATTGATATGTAGCCACTTCCAGAACTGCACGCACGAAATGTGCCCAGAGGAGCGCCACCACATACGCGAGCGGTCCTTGAGCGTAGTAAACATTTTTCTGGAGGAAATGGCCAAGGAGGCCAAGAACATCATTACAACCATATGCGACGAACAGTGCACCATGGCAGACGCCCTTTTGCCAAAACACTGTGCCAAAATCTTGTCTGTGCAGTCTGCCCGCAAGAAGAAGGACAAGTCAAAGTCTAAACACTTCGACGACATCCGCAAGCCGGGCGACGAGTCGTACCGAAAGACACGGGAGGACTTGACCACGATGGACAAGCTGCACATGGCGCTCACGGAGCTCTGCTTCGCCATAAACTATTGCCCCACGGTGAACGTCTGGGAGTTTGCCTTCGCCCCTCGAGAGTATCTGTGTCAAAACTTGGAGCACCGATTTTCGAGGGATCTGGTGGGTATGGTGATGTTCAACCAAGAAACGATGGAGATAGCAAAGCCCTCCGAGTTGCTGGCCAGTGTACGGGCCTACATGAACGTGCTCCAGACCGTGGAGAACTATGTGCACATTGACATTACGAGGGTCTTCAACAACTGCCTGCTTCAGCAAACGCAAGCACTAGACTCGCATGGCGAGAAGACAATCGCCGCCCTGTACAACACCTGGTACAGCGAAGTCCTTCTGAGAAGAGTTTCAGCCGGCAACATAGTCTTTTCCATTAACCAGAAGGCCTTTGTGCCCATCTCACCCGAGGGCTGGGTGCCGTTTAACCCACAGGAGTTCTCCGACCTCAACGAGCTGCGCGCCTTGGCGGAACTGGTGGGGCCCTACGGCATCAAGACTCTCAACGAAACTTTAATGTGGCACATAGCCAATCAGGTGCAGGAGCTGAAGTCGCTGGTCGTCACCAACAAAGAAGTGCTCATCACACTGCGAACTAGCTTCGACAAGCCGGAGGTAATGAAGGAGCAGTTTAAGCGGCTCCAGGACGTTGACCGCGTTTTACAGCGCATGACGATTATTGGTGTAATCATCTGCTTCCGCAACTTGGTCCATGAGGCTCTTGTAGATGTGTTGGACAAACGCATCCCCTTCCTGCTGAGCTCGGTGAAGGACTTTCAAGAGCACTTGCCCGGCGGAGATCAGATTCGTGTCGCTTCGGAAATGGCTTCGGCAGCAGGACTGCTATGCAAAGTTGATCCCACCTTGGCCACCACCCTGAAGTCCAAAAAGCCAGAGTTTGACGAGGGCGAGCACCTCACTGCCTGCTTGCTAATGGTCTTCGTAGCCGTCTCTATACCAAAGCTGGCCCGGAACGAGAATTCGTTCTACAGGGCCACTATTGACGGCCATTCGAACAACACTCATTGCATGGCGGCGGCAATCAACAATATTTTTGGCGCACTCTTCACCATTTGCGGGCAGAACGACATGGAGGACCGAATGAAGGAGTTCCTGGCCTTGGCCAGCTCTTCGCTGCTGCGCTTGGGCCAGGAGAGCGACAAGGAAGCCACACGCAACCGTGAGTCGATCTACTTGCTGCTCGACGAGATCGTCAAACAGTCGCCCTTCCTCACAATGGACCTGCTCGAGTCCTGCTTCCCATATGTGCTGATTCGGAATGCCTACCACGGCGTCTACAAGCAAGAACAGATCCTCGGACTCGTCCTTTAAGCCTGTCTTGATCAATAGCGTGAGCATCCGCGCCCGATTCCAAACTGCTTTCTTACAATAGTTTACCCAACGGCCGACTGTCGACCATTATGCTAATCTTATTTACTTTAAACTGTTAAACATACCCTAATGTATTCTAGACACTGCATTTTTTTACTCGTAAAATGTCGAATAAAGTGCTTACGTAATCTAAAATGATAAGTCGGGCTTGTTATATGTTTCGTAGCTTGGTACGTATATTTTTTATTTCAGCTTTACGAAATATGTCCTCTTTGGATTTGGGTGTTGGTATCTGAACACTGGCGCACATGCATATTTTGGTGGTGAGTTAATATTCAAAGGACCAGGAGCCAGAGGGAAGCTTCCACAGAAGTCTAGGACTATGGCTACTGTGACTGAAGCCTGATTAGAATGTAAATTATTCGCCATATGCTTTTAATGTTTCAATTATACATTTGTTTGTTAATTATTTCTTTAGTTGTTTTTGCTTTTAAAAACATAAATAAAAAACATTAAATTCATTTAAAAAAAAATAAAATTGTTTTGCAATAAAAAAAATAAAATGTGTTTTAAAAATGTTATTTCCATTTCAACTACAATGTGCCCTTGTGCTGTAATAGCTGGTACTATTTTAGCCATAGTGTGTTTAATCTTTCACAAAAATTCTATTATAAGTAGTCCTCCCTCGTGGCTCCTATTTTGGTTTTTGCACAATTGGCCCACCCTAGTGTATATATATGTTACGAAATATGTCTTTTCGGGAAACATTTTCCCCTAATATTAACTTATTTGGTCACGCTCAAAATTACTTCTTAGACTTGTGTTCAAATACTTGTTGGGAAGTAGTAAAATATGTGTTTTTCGTATTTCTCGTAATGGATTTTTATCTCAAAATCATTGGTACCTCTGTCCTTCGGAGTACCTAGACTTTGATACTGTTTTCAATTCCGCTACAAAGACTTTTATTTGCTTTTGCAATGATGTTACACAGGATAGAAAATGCAGAGTGAATATGAAATATTAGTGTTCTTATCTATGCATCCGGTTAAGTTTAATGGATTGGAAAAGCATAGTGTGTCTCGCACAGAGGGGCTCCTGCTCAGGCCGGAAGGACCTCCAATAATGGGTTTGGTATAATCTCTACACGCTTCTAGAAAGCTTTCAATATGAGTTTCGTCTGTATTTTCATCCGACTTTGTTGAATATTCCTGATATCTACATTTAAGGTTTATTAATTATACACATACCGAGTTATTATTATTTTATTACTAGTCATGTGCACTCGAATATTTAGCTAGATCATATAATTTATTTAGCATGTTCCGTTTGATTGGTAATTTGTTTTCTTGAAAATGTTTCCTCTCAGTCAGTCAGTTTAGGCATCTGTTGACTATAAAATTGTCGTCATTGTCTTTTGTTGTTCATTTGGGTTTCCTTTGGTAAAAAATATATATGATGTATATACTTATATGCACACAGTCGACGTAAGAACTTGAAAAACACCTGCGCCATTTTCGAGTTCGTTTCCGACGTTAAAAATAAAATCGCTCCTTTAGCAATTACGTTTTAAAGCTCTCAAGTACAAAAATCGTGTATTCAAATCAAAAAGCTTTAAAAAATCCACGCGAAGCCTCCTTTTCTCATATTGTATGCAACAGATCCAGGAGTGTGCAGCTGGCGACCCTCACTCCAACTCCGGGTTAACGTACATATATTAATCCTCTTTTGTGACAAACTGTTCGCATATAAAAGTTAAGCTTACAAATACAATACGAGTACGAAATATGTAAATTAAGTATGCATAGTTGTCCCGCCGCCTAGACAAACTCCTCCTGCTCCAGCCAGGGGTGCTGCAGGCACTCCGCAGCCGAGGCCCGGATGACTGGGTTGTATTCCAGCATTGGCAACAGGAAGTCGGAGAACTTCTTGGCCTCCACCGGGTCCCAGTCGTACTTCTCCACGAGCACGTTCATGAGGCTCCATGGCTTGAGTTTCGTGATGTTCCTGAGGCTGCCTGCAAGCAAATACGAGGGGTTAGCCCACCAGGTGGCTGGCTGTAATTTAGTTCAGCAACTTACCATAGCTGGTGAAGTACTTGAGGCCGTGCTTGCCCCGCAGAATCACCGACTGAGGTATGGATCCGAGCAACTCAACGATGTGCGCCAGGTGATCCTCGTCTCGGCTGTACGATTCCCCCGCATGCGGATCGAAGAGATAGTCGCCGGTGGCCAGCTCGAAGGCCAGGCATGCGGTGCTCCAAATGTCAGCTGTATAGTTGTACGGCGCTCCCAGGAGCACCTCGATCGACCGGTATTGGCGTGTTTGGATGTCCTCGGTGAAGTGGTGGTACTGATGGAGGGTGTGGGATGAAGGACTTGGAATGCAGACTCTTTCAGGTACTTACGTCGTAGCACGCGTTGCCCAGATCGGCAATCTTCACCCGCACGTTGCTGTTGTTGATGAGCGACTGTATGGTGTAGGTGTTGTTCTGGCTACTCTGACTCTGGTTCTGCGAAGGAATGGCATTGGCATGGACATTTAGTTTAGCGGTTGTGGTGGTACAGGTCGATATTGGTTTGGTCGTTGTCGCGTTGTTGGTTGTTGTCGATGTTGATGTGCTATTTGTTGAGTGGTTGCCATTGCTTGCGGCTATTGTTGTACTGGCTGTCGTTGGCGCTAGATGCATTAACGTGTGAGTGCACGTGCTGGGGGGCGTGGCTGTAGCGGAGGCAGATGCAGTTTCGGGTGTTTCGCTCAAGGGGGCGGGGGAGGTTGTGTCACTGGAGGTGCAGTTGCTGCCGCTGATCGTGTTCGTGGTGTTGTTCGTGTTGATGTTGGTGGTGTTGGGGGTGTTGGTGGGGTTGCAGTAATTCGGCAAGGATGTGCAGGTGCCTTGATTGGTCGAGTCGATCTTTGTGTTGGCAATCAAAGTGGTGGAGTGGGTGTAGGAGGAGTTGTTGGTGGAGTTCGGATTGGGCAGCTGCACCGTATATATATATTGTATATTAAGTGATTATCACAAAGAAAGAAAGAAGGGAAGAAAAAAGAACACACAATATTGATTGCATTTTTATTCGCATCTATAGGCTGTGCATCTAACAAAACACACAAATTGGTTATCTTTTTTAGTAATTGACAAGCAACAAATAAAAAGTTTGTTATTAACATACAAGTGCCATTCACAAAGAGGTAACCCGCTAAGTTAAAAGAAGAATACCTGAACTAAGCAACTACTTACATTTTAGATAATCTACTCTATTTTAAACCTCTATTTTTATTCTCCAATTTTCAATAATTTTTTAGGTATTTTAATAAAAATTAGATCAAACATCAATTAATATTTTAATACCTTTTGCTTAAACTGCTTATATTTTTTTACTTATACGATTATCAGACGAGGCAGAACCGCTACCTTTTACTCTATTACTGTGGTCCACTCATGTGGTTGAGGTTGTTTACAGGATTCCAAATTTTCCAAAGCACCAATTGAAAGGTATAGTTTTAATTTCAACATTTTCTTTGTTGATACATATAGACTCTATAATATCTCGATTATACTGATCGAGTGAGTATGTCAATATATGTATGGTGTACTATCAGACAATTTTATTAAACTTTATTCTATTTTTAAAACAGATTTTAATGAAGGCTTTCCAGTATGTAGGATAAAATCCTATGTGGGATTTTTATTCCATATACAATATTTTGTACTATTTTCACTAAAAATAAGATTCCTAACTGAACTTTACATTAAAGCTTAGAAAGCATAACAGCATACCAACACAGGAAAAGCAGGGCGGGACTATTAGGAGGCACAAGGAAAAATAAGAACTGGGGAAGTCGATTTTCAAGTATAAAGCAGGCAGCACTCACAAACATTTAAGCATTTGACGAGGCGATTTCGAGTCAGTATGTGTGTGTGTTTGGTGGGGTATGCGAACTTAATCTCTAGGGACAATCAGTACCAGTAACTAAGCGATTGAAGCGGGAGCAGGAGTCTCTGGCCGGTAAGCGACAAGATCAGGGTGGTTTGGGGGAAACGAATGCGAGCTCAGGAGTCCAAAACAGTAACAGCGCAGAAGCGGAGAGTGGCCCGAAACCCAGGATCAGTCAAAGGATACATTTGTAGGCCATCTCCGCTCGAAACAGACAAAAGCTAACTTCGGCCATAGCCAACGCTAATATATTCTTGCAGCTATCAAATAGGCACTTGAAAAGCGGTAACATATTCAAAGGAAATTTTTATACATAATAGTTTGGAGATCCCACTGAACCCCAGAGGTATGAATGAAGAAATAATTTTGGTTTTAAGCAAATGACAAGCAGTGACAAGCTCAAAGCCCAAATGATATTTGCAACAGGAGGAAATGTTGGATCAATTACCACATTTAATCAAGAACATATACATACATATGTAGTTAGTGGGTTGGTTACCATCGACCTTTCATGACGTGCACTATTTGGAGCGAAACAAGAACACCCTTCGCAGGTTTTTCAAAACAAACTTATAAGGCAAAACAAAAATTATAATGCGAGCTATAGCGATCATTGACATGAGTCCTTGGACTAGCATCCTTCGCTATGGATTCCATTTTACCTTCTGTGGGCGGTCGAGAGGACAGTCCTCAGGCTCGGTGGGCGAGTTGCTGGCCTCGGTTAGCTGCTCGCTGAGCATGTCAGACTCGACTTCATCTTCGCGGTCGACAGAAGACTGCGTCGAGTGTCACGCCAAAAAAAAAATGCAAAAAGGACGAAAATGATAAAAACTTGAATTTGGTGGCTTGTGGAGTGCAGTGTTTGGCGGGAGATTCACTATTTCAGAGGTGCAGATGCTACGCCATCGGCGTAGGCGAGCGGACAATCCTTGCCAGCGCTGTGGACTGTGAGATGATGGGCCTACTTAGGGCTAAAAAGGGCAGACTCACCTTGGCAGTGATTTTCTTCTCGGTCCGGTAGCGATTGAGACTCGCAGATCCGCCCAAGATGGGACTCTCGACGCCTCCTCCGTCGAGACCGCCGTTGCACTCGCTCTCGCCCAACAGACTGGAGTACTTGGAGGTCAGCGAAGAGGTGGTGTTGGAATTGAGAGTGGACGAGTTGGTGGTGGTATCTTCTTTGTCCAGCGACGACATGACCACCGCGGCTAGCGGCGTCGATGAGGTGGAGTTGTTCGCCGTGCTGTTGCTAGTGTTCGTATTCGTATTGGACCCGTTTGGCTCGATCAACGGCCACTTGGCCCTCGTCTTGGTTTGCTTTTCGATGGAACTGACTGCAACCAAAAGTGTTAGGGTATCACAATAAGATACTATGATTGCGTTGCTACATGTCCTACTTACTGTACGAGTCGGGAAAATCCGCACCCTTTACCCGCAGACTTGTGATCTCATCGTCTATTTGTTGGTTCATCGCAGCGGCATTATCTATCACCAGCAATATGTTTTCCGGCTTGATGTCCGTGTGGATGATGCTGCACTTGCTGTGGAGGTAGTCGAGCCCCTCCAGCACCTGACGGATTATGTTGCGCACCTGGACAATGGACAGGCCCTGATAGTTGTTCTTGACGATCAGCTTGTATAGACTGCACCCGAGAGCCTCGAACACCAGGCACGTGTGCATTCCATTGACACCGCGCACGGTAAAGTGGTTCATCAGGCGGACGATCCTCTCGCGCTTGACGTCGAGAGGGTCTGCATCGCGGATCGCCTCCAGCAGACGGATCTCATCTGCCGCAGTCTCTATGTAGTGCGGCGCACTCTTCACAACCTTCAACGCCACGTACTTATCTTCTCTGTAAATTTGGAGCTATAGGGGGTGGAGCCAAAACCACAAACTTATATACTCACTTGAGATCCCGGCATAGCCAGACGGTTGAGAAGTGGCCCCAGCCCAGTTTGCGGACCACGCGAAACCGATTATCGAAAATGTCTCCTATGACTACCGGGTGGTAGCCACCACGGCAGTATTGGGATGCATCCTCTTGTTCCTCATCCGACACGTAGAGACTGCTGTCGGAGGAGTCCGGATAGATTTCATCAGTCGTACTGAGGGTACCACGAGGCTCCGATCTGAAAATTGAAACGGAATAATGTGTAAATTAGCGTCGAAATCTGGCAGGTGTGGACAGAATTCCATCCCAACCCCAAACCCAACGCACACGAACTCTTGGCTTTCTGCTTCCTCCCGCTCGAAATGCTTGGACACTGTCTCCACCTCAGGCAACCTAATGGTCAAAGGTTGCTTTCGCGGCGGCAGGTACGTGTCCAATATCACTTCCCCAGGGGTGACAGGCTCGAAGAGCAGGGCCATCTGACGATGGGGCTTGGGCCGTTTGGACTGTTGGCGCAGCGCAATAAGAACGGGTCCCGCCGAGACACAGTTGCGCTTCTTTGTAAATCGCTTCCGTCGTTTCTTCTCCTCGACTTCAAGCAGGGCCTCAGTCTCGGCTTCTTGGGCGGCTCGCTTCTCCTGCTCGGACACAAAGTTGAAGTCACAACTTAGCTCTTTGGCCACACTGGGGGTGGCGCTGGGCGGCCTTTCAGGAGCGAAGCCACAGCTCCACAGCCGGAGAATGTACATCAAGAACAGGAAGAGCATCAGCAGGCTGCCCTGCAAAACGCCCATGAAGATCGGGTCCTGGGCGAGGGTTCCCAAAATTTTCCGGCTGTGGGAGTGCACCTGGCTGGCCCATGATGCAAGCAACTGCATCACCTCCACTAATCTAGGGTAGAGGTCAAAAAGGGCTTCCCGCCAGTAATAGCTGGCCGTTACATTGGCTTCCCGGGGGCAGGTGCCCCCCTCACCCTGGCTGCTTCCGAGGCGGGCCACCCAGTCGTCCATTTTCGATTTGCTTGAATACTCGATACAATTGGATTTCTGCTTGGGCTGTCGCGTCTACATGGCCATGGGTTACAGTAACGGGGTGGCAGTGGGCGCGGCTATAGCTGCATGTGTGGAGAACGACCTTGACTTTATGCGCCCCTTGCAGTGCGGCCGACTGCCGGAGAAAGGGCGGTGAAACACACAAAATGGGCTCGAACACACTCCCCTTATATAACCCGTGCTGGGTGCTGGGTAAATAAATAAAATATCTCGCGAGAAATTTGAATTATGAAAAGTATCTATAGATACGGGCTGCGCGAGTATCTTTCCGCGTCTGTCCGATTCGTTCTGTGGCGGCCGCGAGAATGCCGAAATAGCTTTCGGTTTTCGCTTTTGTTTTCGCCACCTCTTCCTGAGCGACCTGAGCGACCAAGGCGCAGTCGTCTCCAACTCGCACGAGTATTTCTGTTATGGTATTTCTATTCTGTTTTTATTTTGGCCCAACTAAGTTCCCCGCATCCTCCGTCCGTTTGCGGATCGCCCCGTGCTCTCGGGTATTCGTTGGATGTGTGCTCGGGGCATATTTCGTTTGGCGTCATTATCCAATGCTCTTCATCAACTTGTCACTCACTACGAGCTACAAGGCGCCTTTGCCGGTCATGGACTGCACCACACCAGGAAAGAATCCACAACAAGAACACACACATTTGTACATATGTGTGCATCGTCATTATCGAGTTCATCACGATTTCTTGGGCATCGGGCCAAGTTTGTCTTTGCCTATTTACGATTTCGCTTTTACGAAAGGGGCATTCGCATTTCAGGATTCCGAATGTATTGAATTTTCGAATATTTCGAACGTTTTAAAATTCGGGTGGGTTTCTCATTTTCCCCGCCTCGTTGTGCAGACCCCACCACCCACATTGTATGTTAATTTTGAAGTTCGTGAAATGACTAAGCGGACCATATTGATTTTTACCCCCTTTTCTGGCTCCTTTTAGAGTTGCAGCACCACTCTCAATGAACAATCCTGCCCGTGAGTCACCCTAATCTTCATGCACTAAAAAAGACGCACCTACGGCTAGGTGTAGGGTCTCGATTGTTATGTGGCAGATTTTTTCAATTGTATTATTTATAGGCGGCCGACGAAGAGTAGAACAAATCCGTGAAAACAGGACGCCAATCAGCGCCGTCGTCACTTCGCCCGCTGGTAGTCCGAGTGGGTGGGAGCTACTTCGGGCTGGTTGAATGGGACGCGTCACGTGGTGCCTAATGCGGTTACGGCAAATTAAAAACGTAAACAAACTCTAGCGCAGAAGGTTAAGGTGTTTGGGCGCCTCCTGTTTAGAGGGAACGACGCGATACATACTTTATTGTCTTTATGTAGGCTTTATATGTAGGTATTATAGGAAATTTATGTGCAAGGCAATGGTCTCACTTAGACTCAAGCTAAGCTTGGGCAAGTCAGGATAATAGAATATATTCTGCCGATCCTTGTGGGAAATTTCTGGAAGAAAGGTTTTAAAAAAGAAACCGCCTATTAACTGTAAAAAAACGAGGGTTCCGATCATTAAGTTGTCTGACAGCCAAAGAAACGACCAACCCGGCTTATCTCACTCATGCCCGATCTCATGTCGGAAGATTTAAATCCGGTAGACAAAGAAACAGGCAGGAAAACAGAGAAGGACATGCTTATATAAATTCACTAAGTAATCCTGACTTCTTATATAGGTACAGGAATTATTGTAGCTCCGGCTTTGTAAACAATACGGGTGCTGCTCGTCCCGTATGAGGACAGTCGGCCACTGATGTGAGAAAGGTTTCACTTAATTGTGCTACGAGTACTACGTGTTGTAACACTGTGACAGTCTTGTATATAGCTAAACATATTATCATTTTTATTAAGCCTTCGACATCCCACTTATCATTTATTTGAAAACACTCTAGGCGATGTTCAAAGTCTTGCGTACTTTTTAAAATGGTATTAATACCCATTTACATCCTGAGGGTCTGTGTGGATCGTTGGCCATGTGTTACATTTAAATTATTAAATTGATGTGGTAAGATTCCAAGTAAATAATCCAAGTAAGATTCTTATTTAGTGCCCTCCCAAAGCGGAACAAATGCAACCATTTTTCAAATACTCACAGACTGACAAATGGTCCGCGCAGAGACGGCATGTCCCGTCGCCGGTTCAGGGGCGGCGAGAGCGACAGCGACAGAAAGTCCTGCTGCGCCTTGTCCTCGTCGACGATGCTGGTTGGGGTGCTATAGATGCGCGTGGTTGGCAGGTAGCCAATCTGCTGCAGAAAGTCGTCGCGGTAGGAGAGCTTTGTGGTCGACTGCGAGGACGTCAGAGGCATCGCCAGTGGGGAGCCTGATCCGTAAAGAGGAGCAATTGGCAGTGCCGCGGTCACCGTCGACAGAGACAGCGGAGGTTGATGCGCAGGAGAGTAAAGGCCACCGCCTCCCACTGCGCCGGCACCTGATCCCGACTCGGAGCCGTTTCCGACGGTGTGGTGGTGCAGGTGTAGGTGGTGAGGTGTAGTCGCCGCGGGCAGTGGCCCGTGGAAGTGGGGGTAAGGAATGACGTGGGTAGGGGCTCGTGACACGTACGGTGGTGTGATGATCTTATCGTCGAAGCTGCGCCGGAAACCGAATCCCTTCAGCGTATTGCTGTAATTGCGGTGAGAGAGCGGCGAGCTGCCCAGATCAATGCTGGCCGCCGGACCCAACATTCCAGCGGTGAGACCTCCGCCGCCGTGAACGGTTTTTCCACTGGCAGTCGCCGTGGCACTGCCCAGCATGCTCAGGGCGGGCGATGTCCGCAACTGAGGGCTGCCTCCGCCTCCGCCCCCTCCGCTTCCGACTCCAGTGACCGGCACAGCAGGCGTCGAGGTGGAAAGCGGAGGTGATATGGCGCTTAGGGTGGAGATGCCGCTGTCACTGCTGCAAATGCCGGCCGGCAGAGATGGCAGCGAGGTCAGTGAGGTGTTGGTGGGCGAAATGAGGTGGTGCTTGCCGTTGGCGGCGCCCACGAGGCCGGCCAAGCCGCTGCTGGGCAGTACAGGAGCCAGGATGTCGCCTTGTCGGTCCGCTAGGGCCTCGCCTAATGTGAACTGGGGCCAAAACAGGTCCTTGTCCTCGTCCTCGTCCCCCTTTCCCGTTCCAGTCCTTGACTTGGGGTGACTGGCGATCCGAGTGGTGCTTGGACTACAGGGCAGCCGATGGGGAGCAGCTACTTCGCGTCTTTGTCCTCATCGCAGGCCTGCTGCTTCCTTTGTTCTGGGTCTGGGCCCGCTCCGCGAAGCATACTTTTGTGCGTAGGAAAATCGATGAGTTCCCGTGCCCAAGTAATTTTTTAATGCATTTTTAGAAGCGTTTTTCTCGCATTGTAACCTAAATTGCGCATGAAAAAGTAAAACGAAAACCGACACACACATGTGTACAGTCCGATACACGCTCACTCACACCGAAACGGATACTGGAGCACACACACAGAGAGCCACCGAGTGGGGAATGGAAATTTTTTCACGACTGATTCTGCCTTTGATTTGGCTTTCTCGCCCTGGTGCCCCGACCTGGCCTGCCTCCGGAACCAAGTTAACAACCTTAATTCGATTTATTCCCGTTAATTAGATCGAACACGTAGCTCTGCACTTTTATTTCGTCGCAGGAGTAGCATCGGGCCAGGAGCAGCAGCCAGCAAAAGTCCTCTTTTTGGCGCAATCCCACACAAGCTCCGCGCGACGAACTCTCCCTCGGACTGCCTTTCGGCTTCTGAGCCACCAGACGGATGTGGCGGTGGCGGCGAAGTTTCTAGCGCCTGCGAGAGAACAGGCGAGAGATGTGGCGCTGCCGAGCGTCCGTGGAGCGCATGTGCCGGCCTGCGCGGTTACTACTCGGAAGCAAAACAAAGCCAGGGAGGAGTCAGGGCAGTCAGCTGTCGCCACCGAGGGTGGGCGGAGACGGAGAGGCAGCAGGCAGCAGGCACCAGGCAGCGTGCAGCCAGTTTGTTTACCATCCGGAGAGCGGCTGATTCCGCTGCACAGTGCTCCGCCACGAACGGGCCATACCCTGGAGTTACCGCTGGAACCCAATGGAGAGAAACGAGAGAGGACGACTCACCGGCGAATTCGTATGGTCAATTTATTGATCTCGAGTTCTTCGTGTTTACCAGAGTACAATCGCAATTCGGAAACAATTTTAAGTTTTTGTAGGTAGATTACTTAGTAGCTTTACTCTTGACTTGTATGAACAATAAATATACACGCAATCCGGAAATCGTAAATACTATTAATTGAATTTCGTATATTCAAGATTATTCAGTTGATCGAAACGGGCGACTAAATCGCTCCCTGGACAAGACATCCTCAGCCCCGCCAGGCAAAAATGTATAATTACGAATAAAATGAGTAGTATTAGGAATATAAAATTTAATACAGCTGGACTATTCGCATTCATTTACATTTAAAAGCGGGCTAACCATTTACCAAACAAAAGAGTTTAATTTTGAAACAAAACTGGAATATATGTACGTGTACGTGCTATATTTACGGGTTACAATTGAACTTTGAATACTCGTATTTAAGATTTATATATATATACGATTGAATACATAAATGGGGGAATATTATAATACGTTTACTTGGTTTTCAATTCTAGTTATGTTTTATCGTGCCCCCTCCAATCGGGAGTCCTTTATTGTTTAACCTGACTTATTTACATTTGCATTAGGATCGGATCGGAACAATCAGCTCGAAGCGCCGCTTAAAAATTCTTTACATGACAGGGCTCTTGCTGTAACAATTAATTGCAAACTAACAGAAACAATAGGTGATAATGGACGTGGCGTATGATCCAGCTACACTAGACAGACGATGACACAAATGCGAGCTAGGTACACCCGTCATATGCATAACATAATTAACATACAGTGCTTCTTGTATTAGGCGATTCCATAGGAGGGAGTGTCCTATTCCTATCCACGTCACCCCTAGTGACCGTTTCCCAAGCAAATGTCTGATGATTAACAATTTAAAAAAGCCACAATCGTGTGTTTGATACAGTTGATCGGTGTTGGTGATATATGTATGGTAAGCCGCACTTCAGCCCTTGATTTTAGTCGGTTTTGCTGAGTAGCAGCCCCTAACCATGGAATAGTAGAAACGTTTATGGGGGGTGGACCAAGATCAACCTGACTACCACCTGCACCAGTTGCAAGCGCCGTGGTAAGACTGTTTAAAATTAAAATTAAAAGCTAAGAGCTATCTCTTACTATAAATACAATGGTTTATATGTTATCTCGCTTCAACATATCGCTCAACCTTAAAACAAATCTAATTATAAATAAATCTGGTTTTCCATTTAGTTGCAACTTAAATCTTTTTGTTTATGTCTGTGTCAGTATCGGTATCGTTACATACGCATGCACTTGGGACTTGAATCGATCGCTGCACTTGGCTAATATTTCTGATTGACCATGTCTAGAGGTGAGAAAAGAGGAAAGAGAGAAAGTAGAGCATGATAAATGTGAACAAAATAAATGTAAGATTTGTATAATAAATAAATGAGGAGCGAACAAAGCAAACAAATTAAATTTTCAGTCATGGCAGTGTTTCTTCGTGTCTTGATGACGCAGTCAAATGGATATAACTTCATGGTCTAGTTAAACCAAGCTTGCAACTAAAACTACGGGCCACTTCGATATAATTTTCATTTTCTCCAGATGGCCCTCAGAAAAGCGGATTGAAAAACGGCTGCTGCAGACCTATGGAACGGAAGGTAAAGTCAATAGATCTGGGCATGTCAACACGGGCAGTGTGTGTGAGTCGTCTTTCGCATTTGGGTTTCTGGATCTTATGTTCGCCTAGACGTGTTGTGGCTGCCTGTGTGACAGTTTGCTTACACGGGTGATGTCTAAAAATATATGTCTTTGTGGCTCAATATAAGCACACTCAAATACAGAGCTTATATTCTAAGGATGGGCCATACGGCAGGTCTGGCCATGTGTTATCAAGAGTTCGCTGAACGGCGATGCGTCGGTTTCAGTGATAGAAAGTTACAATATTTGTTCGAGTTGGTGTGAATAATGCACAATAACATTTTCGATGGTCAAAGACGCTTTGTTGGGTTGCTAAGCTGGCCACTCTCCCTAAGGAGGCTGGATGAGGGGCGGACTTCCGTATTACCCGTTTATATACCTGGTGTGTAGGTGGTCTGCTCCGTGGTGTTTAGCGATGTGTTCTCGTTGGCCGCCACAGGGGCTCCGGTGAAGGGGTTGACACCCACGGCTGCTCCACTGGGGGGCGGCATGGCGAAGACAGGCTGTCCACCGGCCTGCTCCCGCGGCTGTGATGTAACAGGGGCGCCTCCCGATCCAAGATTCACGTCATCCAGATCAACGTCCTCCTGCGGGATAAGCAATAAGTGAGTTAGACTTGCGATTTCAAATTTAACTTTTGTGGCAATTATAGCAGAGTTCTATTAGCGATTTTAGTCAAAGGAATGGTTATCAGTATAAGCTTTATCTACAACTAGCCTACTCTCATTACTACGGGTACTCTTCTACGATTGCCTGGGTATGCGGAATTATGAGGTTACGAGCAAGCTTCATGCCAAATGCTAAGAAATTATAGCCAGCCAGAGAAGAGCGTTTGGATGAAAATAAAACATTTACCCAAGCATTTACAGCAATGGTATCAGGAGGTTCACCCTCTCCCACAAACTTATCAAACACATTCGCCTTTCAACATCTCTCATCTGAGCCATCGAACGACTTAATTTTCGACTGATTGTTAGTGGGTCGTGTTCTCTTGGAACGAATAAATTTTGACTGGTTTCCGGTTAATTCCGGTGGATTCGAATTGGGTTATTGGTTTAGTGTTAGTTAGTTAGTGGTTTAGTGGGCAGGCAGGTGGCGGCGACGTTTTTCCGGGATCATGCCGTACTCGTACTGGTGTCATTTTCAAAACGCATACTTACAAGACGTGGCGTTTGTCCCAGGTGTGGTGGCAGATCGCTGGCCTCTCGATTGCCATCGGGGCGCTGACGGGCGCGGAGCGAGAGCGAGTGTGTAGGTGGTGGGTGGTAGTAGGTGGTGGATGATTCGATCGCAAATATTGAGAAAAAAAATTAAACAAAACAGAAAAGTAAGTCGTCGGCTTCTCGTGGATAGCTTGCGACTCGCTGTCGCAAGCAAACAAACAAATAAAGGAGAAATTCTATCAGAGGTGCCGGTGAGAACAAAAACTGAATGTGGAATGAGACACTTAAAAAACAAGAAAAGCAATCGTGGATGGAAAATAAAATCTCAGTCTCCGTCTGGTTAGTGGATTGGCCAACCTCAGTCACGGGAAATTCCAACTATTATTATTTGATTTAATTTACATACATAGGAAAACTGGGGGAAATTGAGAGCATTTGATGATTTTCATGAAAACTAACAGTATCACGATGACATTAGACAGAACTTGGTTGAAAAAGTTTGTGGGTGAGTTAGTTATGATTACCTTGGGCCTCAGACCACAGTCTCTGGATGTCCCTTGTAAACTTTCGAGCACTAAGATGTGAGTACAAAGTACCGAACACCGAAACCAAATTCAATACTTACCCCAACGTAAACTTAGAACATAGCCGTGCAAACTGGGACTCACGTATTCATAAAGAGTAAAGCTAAATCAAACAAAGAAGGCAGAGTGCCAAGAAGCTAGATAGCTATGTGAATTATGCTACATAATGGTATTGCGTTTATTGATATGTTAGGCTAGCTGGGAAGCATGCGAAGCGCCCAAATAAATGCCCTGCGCTTCGCACACGCCTCCACCTTACGGACACCTTCACAAAAATCATCAAAATGGAATTTTGTTCGGTTTATGATAGATCAGAATGGGGGTGGATGAAAGCATGCGTTAATAGATCTTTAAGATAAGCTTTGCATCGGATTGGTTTTCTTGTTTTCTCGTTACTAAACTAAATCATAATGGAACCAGTTAGTAGCGGGTGGGTCGGGGCAAGGCAGGACTGAGTCAACTCATACATCACTCACATTCAGATGTGCATACTGGTCGTGCGACTCGTTTACTGGCGGCTTGAACTTGCCGCAACAGAAGTTGCAGCAGCAGCAACAACAGCAGCAACAGCAGCATCCAGTTACTATGGCGCAGCAGAAGAACAATGCCTGCAATAAAGATTAAACATTATTCCACCTATTGAATGGTGCTTGAAGCCTGATATCTGACCTTCACTGCCGGCGACGTTACCACGAAGTACGCGTTAACGTTCTCCTCGCCAAACTGCTCAGCAATGTACAGGCCAAGGGATCCATAGTTGTCATATATGTTACGCTTAGTCTGATCGCTCAATATCGAATGCGCTCGGTTCACCTCCTTGAACTGCGGAAAATGATTAGGCGTTGGGCTTAGAAATGATCAACAGGTCTCATGTTCTAACTACTTACCTTATCGGCAGCATCAACATTGTCGGGGTTCTTGTCTGGGTGGTATTTAAGCGCGAGTTTTCGGTACGTCTTTTTGATATCGTCTCCGGTGGCTGTTTTAGGAAGTCCTAGGATTTCGTAAAGTGAATCGCCAGATGTGCTGCACGCGATAGAAAAGCATTATTATTTGGTTCTGTTACCATACATATGTTAAGGTGTTATATATTCAATATGTATTATTTCTATTTTTTGGACATAAATCTTTGATTTCAGGGAAGCAAATGATTTCAGGGATATTTTCAAAGTTAAAAAGTACGGCTTTTAAGTCAGAGACTTGAATAAACAACAAAGTTTATGTGTTTTATTTATAGTTTTAAGTATATTTCGATTAGGGATATTTAGATGAATATTTTATAATAAATGTGGGTCTCCGCGCAACAATTTAGAGTGGGCCAAGTGTGGATGAAGTGGTGCAGGATTGAGTGGTGCAGCAACCGACGGCGATACATATAAGCTTTGAAATGGAATATAAACCTATATATAGGGCCACAAGTTTCAGTCCGGCTAGCGATGAGTCAGAACCGGCGGCTTGCGACTCCAGCAACAGTTTGTTGCGCCGTGACACGCAACGGTAACTCGTTAACCAACACCCTGTCCTCTGGGGCAGCCCGCCCGACTCCAGTTTGAAAGGAGTTAGCTGTTGGACTTACGATGCAAGGGCGTCAAAAGCGGCAAGGGTCGCGTGAGATTGCAACCTTCCGCTTTCACATCATATGGATTTTCTGAGGCAGGTGGGCATGCATGCAGAGGTCTCTATTTATAAGCCAAGAATATGGAAGGCCAAAGTAGAGAAAGGGGTATTCTGGGAAGCCCCGACCACGGCAGTATGACTACCGCCCTGGCTCACCCACTGAGAAAGGGATTTTTTGAGCTGATAAGACAAGAAACGCTTAACTGAGAGTGAGCCTCAAACGTTCTGCACAGTGTGTTTTGGACCAGGACGATTAGTGACTTGAGAGGATAAGGGCACTTATTATTAGGGGGTGGATGGGTGGCAGCCAGGGCCAAGGACGACGACAGTCGTCACGAAGGCGCAGCCAGCGCCAAATCGCGTTGCCTTGAACAGGCCCCATAACTGGGGCAACTGAAAATAGTTACTGCGGCCATTACTCATGGCGGTCGAGTAGGAGCCAAGATAAGGAATTTGGACTGGTATGCGAGCTAGTGGATCGCGATTGGGGCTATCGCAGATTTGAATGAAGAGGTGTACGATTCTCAGAGAGCGAATCAAGGGCTTATTGAATTCGCCTTGTAATGATGTCTGATGCAGCAGCTCGACCTTGGCCTTGCCCAGGACGAAGTCGCTTAGCTTTGTTTTTCTGCAGCTGGCTCCATTAGCAGCTGCCCGTCTCCCTGTCACGCAACCACCCCGTCCCGGGCCGAATTCCTGGCTCTCGGGAGAGACGGGTCGCATCCATACATCCATACCAAAGAATGCCCGAGTCGTACAACTTCTGCCGCGAAAAATCAATTCGACGCCGACTGCGCCGCTACCGCCTGCGCGCAGCTGCTTGTGTATGTACTTTGCTGACTGGTCGGTAGTGGCGTGTGTTAGTGTGCGAGCAGTTGAAAAAAAAAATGTACGGGCAAGGGTGCAGTGCGAATTTTACTTACGAGAGTTTCCTCTTATCCATGCCAGGTGCACTCATTGTGATTGTATTACTCGGTGTCTTGCGGATGTCAATGAATTTATCACTTGCACTCGCTGTCACACGCCCTGGACCGTCAGCCAAGCACCACTCTCTCCGACGTGTTTTATATTTTTATTTTTTCTATTGCAAATTGCTTTTACTGCCGCCGTTGCCTTCTTAGTTTTTTTTAGAGTGACCGTCTTCAAGTTCTGGACAGAGATACCCGCTTAGCCATTTTAGCGTATAATTCAGCAATTTTTAAGGGTCACACATTAGAACAGTCATAACTGGCTGTTTTACAATTTTTTTGGCTACTTTTTTAGCTTTTTTTACTCGATATTTCAAGGAAAAATAGATAAGTTTATCATTTTAAAAATGATCAATTTTCTGTTTATTTTATTTTAACAAAAATTTACCACCTTTGCCTTCATTCTCGCAATGGCAAATAAAGCAAAAAATGACCCGCTTTCTTTTATGATACCCGCATCTCCTCTCTCACACCCACACTTGGTTATTTTTAACTTAAATAACCTTTTAATATATATGTAGATTCGCAACTAAAATGTTTGCATAAAAATATCCGACTTCAGTCGGATCGGAGTACTAATAAAAAGAAACTTGACAAAACCAATCCCATTTATGGAGCCAATTCTAAGACACTATTTACCATATCTTGACGAATAGTACTCCGATTTCAAAATGTTATACCTTCCCGACCTTGTATTTTTAAGTATTTGTATTTGAATTGTTAAGTTTCATTCTGTATCAAAAACTGGCCAACTAAAATTTTAGCCAATTTTCGAAAATTTTCAAAGGGTAACATCAAGATTTTGACCAAATTTTTTGAAAAAATGTTTTCTCTCCCATTTTTTTATATTTTGTAAACCGAACAAAGGAGCTTGAAGCCTCGATTTAGAAATGGCACTCCTTTTAATAATCGGTTGGAATTTGACTGAAATATTTAATAACACTGTCTGAAAAGTGTAATTTTGGCCAAAAAGAAACTTGACAATTTAAAATCCCTTTAAGGGGAACCCCCATTCTCGATTTCAAATTTTGACGATTTTTAATGGGCTGGCAAATGAATATAAATAATTTTTTAGGGTTGTAACTTTGCATACATTTATTTTATCTCTTGAAAACACAAAAAAGAAAGCAAAATTTTACATCATTTTTTTTTTGTTTTTTGTGATCAAACAAAAGCTTTTCTTTTCGGCGGCGCATGTGATTTTCGCTCACTGGAACATCCGAAACAAAATTATTAATTTCGCACAAAAATTAACAAAACCGCGGACTTTTTTTGGCCACAAATCAAGTCGAAAAGTAAAGAAGATCTTCACCGATTTGATTTATCCTAGTTCATACTAGAGCTATATATGTATAGAATAACGTATTAAAATTGGGAACCGATTGGATTAATAGGTTTTAAGTATCCTTATGCACCAGTCGTAAAAACACTGTATCGAGAACGCGTTTAAAGTTTTGAGACCATAAATCGACATTGTCTCCAAGAGAATTTTTGTGTTCACTTGATTTCACTTGAAATTTTAAAGAAACATTCTTGAATAGTTATAAGTTCGAATTAAATTTAAAATTGATTTTTTGAAACCGAGAATGGGTGTGAAATGGTAATATTCGTTTCTATTATTTTTTCCACCACTGTAGTCGGAACGGGAGGGATCGGCCGACTATATGCTATTTCCAACTTTTACGAGTCAAAAGCGGTATTCCCAGACACTAAAATACGTATGAATTGTTGTCGAACCTATGCCTATTCTAGAGAACTCTGTCAAAAAGTCGGAAAAAGTAATCGAATCGGACCGTTTTTCCACGAAATCCGCTGTTTACTCACTTCACATTGCACTATGGGCGATTAGTTGATTTTGGCGGCATAAAGTCCACACATAGAGCTAGGAGCTTAATTTTTTTTGTTAAGGGTTACTATATGGAAACAACGATCATGGATGCTGAAAAAATCGTAAGTAAATGTATTTTATTGAATAACACAAATTAAGTAAATTTTTTTCTTGCAGTACGACAGCGAAATCTGCACCCTTATGGAGGAACGTCCGAAAAATGAGACGGGAGGAAGTATCTTCCATTCCTGGACTTGCAAATTCGAAGAAAAAATAAGCGGTAAGTGTTTAACAAAGTAACTAAACTTTTTAATATTTATTTAGTTAGTTACTAGTTTGTTTGAAGCATAAATAACCGTCAATTTGGCTGCGGAAGCGTGACGCTTCTTTATGTTTTTGGTTGTGATTCGTGTGAAACCGTTACTCGTTAACATTGCACGGTGGTAGTGGTTTTATAAAGTTGCAACCAAATTTTTTTCTAAACAATAAAAATGTTAAATTGTTATTTAATGTGTGTTGCATACACTTGATCAGGATCACCTCCTGAGTTGATAAAAGCATGTCCCTCTTGTCCGTCTTTCTGTTCCACGGAAACCAGTCTCAGATTTAAAGCTATCGACTGGAAATTTTGCACACACCCTTCTGTCCTTTGTACGCAGTATATACATATGTAAGTCTGAAGGACCGGGATCGTCCGACTATATCCTATAGCTGCCATTTAACTGATTGATCGGGAATAGTAATACTTTGGTGTTTATCGGGTTAGAGAGTTCGAATTATGTATGAATAATAAATTTAAAAGAATAATTCGACCCACACAATTTCATAAGGATAAACATCTTTGGTATTTTTAGATAGATAGAAGCTTGGGACTTTTTTTTTTATATTTATACCCTTGCAGAGGGTATTATAATTTTGTCCAAAAGTGTGCAACGCAGTGAAGGAGACATCTCCGATATATATATTCTTGATCAGGATCACCTCCTGAGTTGATATGAGCATGTCCGTCTGTCTGTCCGTTTCTACGCGAACTAGTCTCTCAGTTTTTAAGCTATCGTCTTGAAACTTTGCACACACCCTTCTTTCCTTTGCACGCAGTATATATGTAAGTCGGAACGGCCGACTATATCCTATAGCTGCCATATAACTGATTGATCGGAAATGGTATAACTTTGGTGTTACAGAGTTCAGATTTTGTACGAATTTTTTTGTTCATAAGGATCGGCCGACTATATCTTATAGCTGCCATGTAACAGATTGATCGGAAAAGCTAAAACTTCGGTGTTTTTAAAGCTAGAGAATTCGGATTCGGCATGAATGCTATTTTTGGCAAAATAATACAACATGCCGAATTTCATAAGGATCAGCCGACTATATCCTATAGCTGCCATATAACTGAACAATCGGAAATTACCCAACTTTCGTGTTTTTGAAGATAGAAAGTTGGAACTTCGTACAGATTCTATTTTTGGTCAGTTGATCCAACCTACCAAATTGCATAACGATCGGTCGACTATATCTTATAGCTGCCCAATAACTGAACGATCGGAAATGGTATTTGGTAAAAATACCAACTTTGGTATTTTTGAAGATGGAAGCTTGGTACTTTGTTTTAAATTTTTTATGGTAATAAATTTGTTATATTATGATATTCTCATAAGAATCGGCCAATTTAATCCAATGTTTGCGATATATATCCGGTTTTAACTGCAAGGGTATATCAACTTCGGCTCCGCCCGAAGTTAGCTTTCCTTTCATGTTTTTATTGAAATAAAGTCGTTATATAATGATATTCTTATAATAATCGGCCAACTACACTGCCGCTCACTTGAATAGCCCATCATACTTTTTAATACAAAAAAACAATAATCTCATAGTTTACTGTACATAAGTGTATCTTTTTTGTTTTTTTTCTTTGTTATACTTATTTTCTAAAAAAAAACCAAAAACTCCGCGTATTTCGACGATCCCTTTGTTTGTAATCGGCGATTCCCTTTTGGATTAACTAAAAAAGCGCGAATTTTTTGGCTCACTTGAATAGCGCATTTGCTTGTATTATCATTTTGCGATCGTTATAAAGTGGGAAAATTATACAACAATTATTATTAAGTAAAGTTTAATAAAATAAAATCAAAGATATTCGAAACTACGCAAAATGGGTCGTGCAAAACCGTTGAACGACGAAGAAAAAGGAAAAATTCAAGCTTTTAAGGAGGTTGGCCTTTCTTTACAAGAAATAGCAAAAAGAACAAATCGAAGTCGCAAAGTTATAAGCAACTATTTGAAGAATCCCCAGAATTATGGAAAAAACATGAAAGGACGAACCTCCAGTGTAGTTACGCTAGCGGACAGGAGAGCTATTTTGAGGCATGCATCCAATTCCCATGACTCTGCTGCAAAAATAAAGGAAAAATCCGGTGTGAAGGCTAGCTTGGCCACAGTTAAACGCGTTATTTCTAAAGCAGAACATTTAAAGCGTCGTAAATTACAAAAAAAACCACCGTTAAACGCATCTCGAAAGGCCCAACGCCTTGTTTTTTGCCGAGCTAACATGTCTCTCAATCGAGAGTGGTATCGAGTCGTTTTTTCGGACGAAAAAAAGTTTAACCTTGAGGGGCCCGATGAATATAACTTTTATTTCCATGATTTGCGTAAAGAGGAACACATTCTTAAAAAAATGCACAGTCGAGAAGGTGGTGTAATGGTATGGGGAGCGATTTCCTACTACGGCACACTCCAACTGCAATTCTTAACATCAAGAATGAATGCAACAGCATATAAAGGAGTTCTAGAGAAGGCCCTTCCTGAGGCAAAAAACTTGTTTGGAAGCCTGGAATGGAAGTTTCAGCAAGACAATGCCCCAATACACACGGCAAGGATCGTAAAATCATGGCTTGATAAAGAAAACGTGTCAACATTACATTGACCACCTTATTCGCCCGACTTAAATATAATCGAAAATGTTTGGGGATGGTTAGCAAGAAAAGTCTATGAGTCCGGAAAGCAATATGACAATAAGAATGATCTCATTAACGCCATCCAAGCGGCCTGGTCAACAATTTCCCTGGACTACCTTAAAAGTTTGTACGACTCTTTACCCAGCAGGATAATTGAAGTCATCCATAATCGTGGCGGATCCACCCATTACTAATTTTAAGAAAATATGTCAAGAAACCTTCTAATTTATTAATTACATTATAAATATAATTAATTCTTCCGAAAAAATCATCAGAATATGAAGTTCTTGTAGAATGTGCTATTCAAGTGAGCCAAATTTTCAGTTAAAACTTTGTTACTTTTTTGAATTATTAATTTTTTTTGTTATTCTTGTTAAACAACCTGCATAAATTTTTATTATTTTTATTACATATATAAACATAGTTTAAGAAATAAATAAGACTGTGTTTTGAAATTTTTATTTTGTGAGTTATTGCAGCTTTAATATGAGCTATTCAAGGTGGGCTATTCAAGTGAGCGGCAGTGTATATCCGAGATTTGCTATAGGTTATACATCAAGGGTATATCAGCTGCGGCTCAGCACAAAGTTAGCGTTCCTTTCTTGTTTACTTTTTATACCCTTGCAGAGGGTATTATAATTTTGGTCAAAAGTGTGCAACGCAGTGAAGGAGACATCTCCGACCCTATAAAGTATATATATTCTTGATCAGGATCACCTCCTGAGTTGATATGAGCATGTCCGTCTGTCCGTCTGTCCGTCTGTCTGTCTGTTTCTACGCGAACTAGTCTCTCAGTTTTAAAGCTATCGTCTTGAAACTTTGCACACACCCTTCTTTCCTTTGCACGCAGTATATAAGTCGGAACGGCCGGGATCGGCCGACTATATCCTATAGCTGCCATATAACTGATTGATCGGAAATGGTATAACTTTGGTGTTTTTAGAGTAACAAAGTTCAGATTTTATACGAATGCTATTTTTGGCAAAATAATACGACTTACAAAATTTCATAAGGATCGGCCGACTATATCTTATAGCTGCCATATAACTGATTGATCGGAAATGCTATAACTTCGGTTTTTTTTAAAGCTAGAGAATTCGGATTAGGTACGATTGCTATTTTTGGCAAAATAATACAACATGCCAAATTTTATAAGGATCAGCCGACTATATCCTATATCTGCCATATAACTGATTGATCGGAAATGGCATAACTTCAGTGTTTTTCGAGCTAGAAAGTTGGGATTTTCTATGAATTCTATTTTTGGAAAAATATTACGACTTATCAAGTTTCATATGGATTGGCCGACTATATATTATAGCTGCCATATAACTGAACGATCGGAAATGGTATTTGGTAAAAATACCAACTTTGGGGTTCTTCTAGATAGAAGTTTGGGATTTTTTTTTAGATTTTGTCTTGTAATTTATTGGTTATAATATGATATTCCCATAAGAATCGGTCAACTATATCCGATTTTAGCGATATATATCCTGTTTTAGCTGCAAGGGTATATCAACTTCGGCTCCGCCCGAAGTTAGCTTTCCTTTCTTGTTTGATTTTGATTTGTATACGTTCCACCAAAGAAACCAAATAAGGCAAAGAATGGTTTATCTTCTGGTACTGGTGGGCCTGACGAACCAATTGAGGCTGGCCAACTGCACCCCTATGTCCGTACACCTCAGCGGCCACCTTTAGTCACCATGGACATGGGCAGCAGCTCCGGCCCCAGCAGCTCAGATGAGGAGCTGCCGACTTCGTCCACAGCTATTAGCCCACCTGTTACAAACCACTTAGATCGCCACTACAGCTTCTGAATGAAAAGATTCGTTGCCTATAAATGCAGAATGGCATGGATACGCCCAAGAGTGTCCCTCCAAATTCAGCCACTACCCACTCAGACATGGGCATCAGGTCTGGCTCCAGCAGCTCAAACGAGAAGCCACATTCTTCATCCACTACTATTCGCCCATCAACTCTCAAATCATCTGCACCGTCACAACGGCTCTTTAAAGAAGAGATGCGTCACTTCAAAAGGCCGGAGGACATGGTTGTGCCCAAGAATGTTCCTCTATATTCAGCCACTATCTACCCAGATGGCTCGGAGCGAGCAGAAGCTTCCAGCACCCCGGACGATCCAGTAACACTGGTCCTTGAAAGAGTATGTGCAATACAGGCTGCAATTGGTCAGCTCTGCTACTATTTTGCCACCTAGCTTCTTTGATCACTATGGAGTTTTCTGAGGAGCCCTAAGCTGATGAACTATGAGTATTGGACTCCGCCATGGACTAGGGACTTGGATCCCTTTGCTGCCGTTTCTTCTTACCAGCCAAGATGTGGATTTCTCTAAAACTTAATTTGCCATTTAATTTTTATCAACATAAGGACCACGGATCAGGTTCCTAACAGTTATATGCCTTATATTACTCATTCCTTTTCCTATGTCACACTTCTCTATGAAAAGAGAATATTTCGTTTTGTTTTATGTTTACATTATTACTATATTAATAAGATAATGTGGCCATCCATTCTCCTGTGTACTTTCTCCGGTATTAAAGAATATAAATTATATAAATTAATGGCATTAATCATCTCTAATCATCAATAAAATTACCATCTGAATTAGCCACTTGTTGCCGCAGTTAAAAATACATCTAAACACGTGTATTTTACATGTACATAACCTACCCCAACGTATGTGCATATTTATTATGGATCCCGGTTGGCTAAAAGCGACATCAATTAGAGGCATTAACCATCTTTAGTCATCCATAAAAATGCCATTTGGATCAGCTTATTGTTGCCGCAGCAAATATACACAAAAAATAAGTGTATTATGTATACACATAACCTACCCCAATGTATGTATATAGCCACCTGTATGTATGTACATAACTGCCTGGATGCATGTGCATATGTAAAACGGATACCGTCCAGCAATAAGTAACATAAATCATCTATAAAATTGCCATCTGGATCTACTAAATGGCTACAGTGGAAATACATCAAAATACGTGTATTTTACATGTACATAAACTACCCCAATGTATGTACATAACCACCTGCAAGCATGTACACAACTGCCTGAATGTATGTGCATATGCATATACGGATCTCGGACAGCAATAAGTGACACCAAATTATCTATTAAATCGCCTTGGATTTTCCAATTGTTGCCGCCACTAATACACCAAAATAAGTGTGTTTTTCATATGTACATAATCTACCCCAATGTATATGCATATGTATAATGGATCCCGGCCGGCTAAAAGTAAAATTAATTGGTCTACTGACGATCAACTATACTCACCCGGATACCACCCATTATTCCATTCGGATCGCAATTCTTACCTGGATATCAGCTACTTATGATCAACCATACTATCCAGGATTCCAGCTACTTTATAAGTCAACAGTTTTCAGTTAGTCCGACCTCCCAATCCAATTGATGAAAGCCATATTGAGGCTTCCCTTAAATGTATAAGGAAAAATGTCAATTTGGGAATTTAAGTTTAAATTTTGACGTAGAAATGGTTAAATTGGTCCCAAGTCGTGTCCGCATACCTAAATCACACTACATTTAATAGGAAAGTTTCAAATAGAAAATTTAGGAGATTTTGATTTAAATAGGAACAACATTTTCAAAAAAACAACTGTTGAGCACCTAGTTTAAGAAAATTTTTTCTTAATAAATAACGCGTGCGCCTTAAACTTTAGGTCAATGCGCCTTAACAAAAATTCATTTGTCGCTTATGGATATTGCAATGATCCATCTTGCAATAGTTATACATTCAAAGGCTTGTACAATGGATTTGTTAAAATTCATTCTAATGAAAAAGGTATTACGCACACCCAAGGTTTTCAAAAAACATATTAATGCCGAGCTAAGGTAGATTTATGGCCAAGCTGGAAATCTAGGGTAAATATGCGTGTGAGTTCCGAAATGATCTGGTTAATAGGGAAAAAGCAAATTCTAAACAAAAGTTGTTCATATTGTAGAAATTTGATATCGGAGGAGAATGAGAGAGAAGATCTCGATAAAGATACATTTAAAGATGCATTAGATAATGAAATGCAACGAATTTTCGCATTATATGGAGAATTTGTCCCCAAAGCTAGAAGTATTCCTGTGGAACAAAGAACACATTTTGTTATTTATTAAAACATTTAGGCAGAATACATAATGATGCCACAGGTTGTGTCGTGCACCCAATGTCATTTATAAATATGGTAAACCCATTTATCTCTACACATGGGCAGCCCACAATCCTGATGAACATATTGTGTTCCCTCTAGCTCATGCTGTTCTTTTGAATCATACCGCTTATGATATTGTTCTCTTTTATGCGAGCTCAATAGAGCTTGCAAAACTTTTAAAATTAAATTACCAATATGCAAGCGGATAGTAACAGTTGTGAGTTTTGCCATAATTCATGCAGTTATGAAAGAATTTAACAAAACAGATATCATTGAGTACAATAGCATGTGCTTTCGCTATCTATATGGTGAAAGTGAAATTTTTCCTCCTGCAGTCATTCAGTTTTGTACAAGCCATTGTGCAAAAATAATGTGCTAAAAAAATAAGTAGCAAATTTTTAAATAGAAAATTTATATAAAATTAAAAAAAAAATAGACCATAAATTTTCAAAAAGCACCTTTTAGAGAAAATATATCGATAACATTTTTTCTCACTAAATAACGCGTGCTCAGCTATGGGGGACGGCGTGTCTAAGCAGCCAAAATATCATCCAGATCGCCCAAAACAAATCTTTAAGAACAATAACCGGAGCTCACCTGTACCACGACAACGCAACAATCCACGCCCAACTGGGAGTCCCATCCGTGAGAGCAGAAGTTCAGCGATTCGCCAACAAATACGTGGAGAGGCTGGATCGACATCACAACCCTGAGGCCATGAACCTGTTAGACAACAGCTACACCACTAGGAGGCTGAAGCTGCATTTCTAGATTTATCCACGCCCGTTAAAGGGCCCAACATAAAATTCTAATTAAAACGTCAAGGCTTAAACAAACAAAATTAAAGTTTCGTAGGACAAGCAAAAATCATATTTATACATTATACATTATAACATCATATTACTCAATATTCCATTAAGCTAAGGTATCATTAAAAAATTTAATTATTTTCCATAATTCCTGACAGATTTTAAATGTAACTATTGAATGATTGATAATAAAAAAAAAATAACGCGTGCTCCTTAATCTTTAGGTCATTGTGTCTTAAAAAAATGTCTTTGTAGCCTATGAATTTTAACCTGAGCGGACTAACACATCCGACCACTTCGGCGATCGAAGGAGGACGATAAGAAGAGCTCTTCTTTTTCGCCATCTCTATGGGCCAGTTTAATTTATCCATGAGTCACCCGGTTTAATCGATAGTTGCATGAGTCACCCGGATGATTATTGCTGGATATCGCTTACTATATGGCCGCGATATTTTCTTAGTATTTTTCTGTGTTGTTAATGGCTTATATTCCGTGATTATATGTCCGTGAAATATACATGTCCGTCAAATTAGCGTCGCTCAGTTAGCGTCGAAGCGGAACGGTGGAATTGGAACACAGCAACGATTTTTTTGTTTTTCAATTATTTCAGTATTTAGCCACTAAATTTAATAAAATAAACACTAGAATTGTTAAGAATTGAATAAACTATTGTTTTTTCTTACTTTGAGCGGGCTCTTCACTCTTTAAGTAGCTTAAAAATGGGGTTGAAAAATTGCCCCTTCACTGTTTTGAGCATTATCTCAGAAATAAGAGGATGCGCCAATAAGCACGATACACCAGCTTATAGCCCATTCTTTTGAGAATATGCCCTGAAAATTTCATTAAAATCGTTCCCTACGTTTTGGAGCAAATCGACTAAAAGTGGACCAACCCGGCTAACAGCCCATACAAAAATGACCCCAAAAAATTGTTTTTAAAATTGTGAAGCTCCAAGAGGATGCGCCAATATGCACGGTAGTGGAGTCGATGTAGGACCTTTTCAAGTATATATGGACCAAAAATCATACAAATCGTTCCCACAGATTTTGAGAAAATCGAATTACAGTTCCCCATATAATTTCACTAATAACAGGAGCGCCAACTAGTGAACCGGAACCAGTCCGCAAAAAGTTCATTGAACTAGTTTAAAAATACTAAATGGCCCTGTTAAGCTTATTAAGTCCTTCACAGAGGATGCGCCAAATTGCACGGTATACCGTTGAAAAGCCTATTTTATAAAGAATATTATAAGACTATTTTTATTTAAATCGCTCCCACAGATTTAAAGAAATCAAGTCCCGAAAATTTCAGTCCTTGATTCACCAACACTCGCCATTAACAGCATCACATATATCTTTTTTTAAAGAGGATGCGCCATTATGCACGGTATACCACGAGAAAGCTAATTTTTAGCCCGTTCGAATGGTACCAGTGCCATTAAAATCCTTCCCACAGATTTTGAGGAATCAAGTCCCAAAGTTTTCAGGCACTGATTCGCCAATACTGGTCATTATCAGTTTCCCGTGTTTACACGCTTCCCAACACGGCAGCCGCCATCATGCATGTTTACCTTTTTTTAAAGAGGATGCGCCATTATGCACGGTATACCACGAGAAAGCTAATTTTTAGCCCGTTCGAATGGTACCAGTGCCATTAAAATCCTTCCCACAGATTTTGAGGAATCAAGTCCCAAAGTTTTCAGGCACTGATTCGCCAATACTGGTCATTATCAGTTTCCCGTGTTTACACGCTTCCCAACACGGCAGCCGCCATCATGCATGTTTACCTTTTTTTAAAGAGGATGCGCCATTATGCACGGTATACCACGAGAAAGCTAATTTTTAGCCCGTTCGAATGGTACCAGTGCCATTAAAATCCTTCCCACAGATTTTGAGGAATCAAGTCCCAAAGTTTTCAGGCACTGATTCGCCAATACTGGTCATTATCAGTTTCCCGTGTTTACACGCTTCCCAACACGGCAGCCGCCATCATGCATGTTTACCTTTTTTTAAAGAGGATGCGCCATTATGCACGGTATACCACGAGAAAGCTAATTTTTAGCCCGTTTGAATGGTACCAGTGCCATTAAAATCCTTCCCACAGATTTTGAGGAATCAAGTCCCAAAGTTTTCAGGCACTGATTCGCCAATACTGGTCATTATCAGTTTCCCGTGTTTACACGCTTCCCAACACGGCAGCCGCCATCATGCATGTTTACCTTTTTTTAAAGAGGATGCGCCATTATGCACGGTATACCACGAGAAAGCTAATTTTTAGCCCGTTCGAATGGTACCAGTGCCATTAAAATCCTTCCCACAGATTTTGAGGAATCAAGTCCCAAAGTTTTCAGGCACTGATTCGCCAATACTGGTCATTATCAGTTTCCCGTGTTTACACGCTTCCCAACACGGCAGCCGCCATCATGCATGTTTACCTTTTTTTAAAGAGGATGCGCCATTATGCACGGTATACCACGAGAAAGCTAATTTTTAGCCCGTTCGAATGGTACCAGTGCCATTAAAATCCTTCCCACAGATTTTGAGGAATCAAGTCCCAAAGTTTTCAGGCACTGATTCGCCAATACTGGCCATTTACCGATTCACGTGTTTTGACGCTGCGCAACACTTATTGCGCCATTAGAAAAAAGAGCTTATAAAGAAAAAAAATAACAAGATGAATACAACGATCATGGATGCTGAAAAAATGGTAATTAAATGTATTTTATTAAATAATACAAATAAAGTAAATTTATTGGTTGCAGTACGACAGTGAAATCAGCCCCATTATGAAGGAACAACAAAAAAATGAGACGGGAGGAAGGATCTTCCATTCCTGGACTTGCAACTTCCAGGAAAAATTTGCCAATAAGCGGTAAGTGTTTAACAAAGTAACTAAACTTATTAATATTCATTTAGTTAGTTAGATAGTTGTTAGCTTAAAGCATAAATAAGCGTCAATTTGGCTGCAGAAGCGTGACGCTTCTTTTTGTTTTCTTCTTTATAATTCGTGTGAAACCGTTACTCCGTTAACATTGCACGGTGGTAGTGGTTTTATAAAATTGCAACCAAATTTTTTTCTTAAGGGGGGACATCTGAGTAGAATTTTGAAAAAATCGGAATTTTTTTTTTTCGCTTAAAAAATTTTTTAGTGTCTTAAAAATGACATATCAAAAGATAGAGTCCGGCAAAAGTGTCTAAGTGTCGAAATTTTTCATTCTGCGGCGATGCCTCACAGGTATATCCCACAGTACTTAAAACTTTAAACGCGTTTTTCTCGAAACCACTTTTTTTGAGTTGGCCGAACACCTAACTCGAACAACTCTTAACCTATCGATCTAAAATTTTGACAATATACTCAGAATACCTATGTCTATCGACACACGTAGGATTTTATTTTTTTTTTTTACTTTTTTTTTTATCAACAATTTTGTGACGTTTTTTGTTAGTGAAAATTGAAAATTTTGTTCAATCACTTGCCATTTTGGAAAAAATCAATATATCGAAAAAATCCTACGTGTGTCGATAGCCGTTGAGATAAAGAAACTAACCAAACTTGATTTTTTGTTCTAGATCAAAAATTAAGGACGTTAGGTGTTCGGCCATGGACCCCCTTTAAAAAAATAGGGCCTACGAATAAGGGCTGCAGGGCCGCCATTTTGTTTTCGATTTATTAAAAAAATTTTATTGTGTAGTTTAAATATAATATAATAAAACCCCATTTACAAATTTTCGATTAGCTGTTTTGATTTGGCCAAAAAAAATTCGAGAAAAACCGCTTTTTTTTGGCCTGTTACTCAGATGTCCCCCCTTAACAATAAAAAATGTTAATTAAAATTTTCTTGTCAATTGTAAATTTAACAAAAAAATTTAAAGAATTGTGTATTATTTATTTTAATAATCCCTAACTTTATTTAATGTGTGTTGTATACACACTTTATATTGATAGACCCTTACAGACGGTATTATAACTTTGGTGAAAAGTGTGGAACGCAGTGTAGGAGACATCTCCGACCCTATGAATTATTTAAATTCTTGATCAGGATCACCTCCTGTCCTGTCCTGTCCACCAGCATGTCCGTCTGTCCGCCTTTCTGTTCCACGTACACCAATCTCAGTTTTAAAGCTATTAACTGGAAACTTTGCACACACCCTTCTGTCCTTTGTACGGAGTATATACATATGAGTATATACATACATATACATACATAACCCATTTACAAGGGGTTTCAAATTAATATCATTATAATCTATCTATATATATAAAAATCAATTGCTGTTCGTTAGTCTCGCTAAAACTCGAGAATGGCTGAACGGATTTATCTTATCTTGGTCTTGAATTATTCGTGGAGGTCTAGGGAAGGTTTAAAAGGTGAGAAAAATTCGAATTGCTGCGTTGCAGCAACCTTATTAGATGGAGGCATAACAGCTCATTCAGCACTTAAGCTGTCATTGAACATTCAAAATAATCCAGATGCAGTGTGCAACATTAAAACAATCGTCTATGGGCATAGCGCCCATATTTTGGATGAATGCACTATAGGACGTAAAAATTCGCTTGGGGAATTGGATTGGTCAATTAGGGATATAAGGAACAATGATAAACTATTTTACGGCCCTTTGTTACTCCTTTCAGGTGTTCACGGTTAACGTACGCTGATGAATTCAATGCTTGCTTAAAATCATCGCAACTGTGGCGTAATGTTGAAAAAGAACTGACCAAGAATATGCGCGATCAAATGCTTCAGGATTCATCCTTTCTCTAAACAACTGTTAGATATTGGCGAGGGGAATTTTCAGAAATAGCAAGTTTAATGTTAATAAGGCTATTGTAGAGGGTATAGAAAGAGGTCTAGTACAAGTATCAGGTATACTGTCTGACCTCGACTATACCAACATTTTGAACATAGTCAGTAAGAATGCTAGGGATTCAAAAAACAGTTGGTTTAAAATAAATATAAAATCCAACAAGTTAAAGAAATCGATAGATAGAAATTATAAAAGACTGTTGCTGAAATGCAACTTCAAAAAGTCCATGGATGAATCGGTCATTTCTCACCGAACACCTCCATCAGACCAGTCTTCAATTGGTGTTCAGTTAGTCCGATCTCCCGATCAAGCGGATGAAAGTCATATTGAGGCTTCCCTTAAATGTATTAGGAAAAAATGCCAATTTGGGAATTTAAGTTTAAATGTTGACGTGGAAATGGTTGAGTTGGACCCAAGTCGTGTCCACACACCTAAAGGAACACCACATTTAATAGGAAATTTTCAAATAGAAAATTTAGAGGAGATTTTGATGAAAATAGGACAAAAATTTTCAAAAAAACAACTTCTAGAGCACCTAGTTCGAGAACATTTTTTCTCAATAAATAACGCGTGCTCCTTAAATTTTAGGTCAATGCGTCTTAACAAAAATTCATTTGTAGCTTATGGATATTGCAATGATCCATCTTGCAATAATTATACATTCAAAGGCTTATACAATGGATTTGTTAAAATGCATTCTAGTGAAATAGGTATTACGCACACCCTAGGTTTCCAAAAATCATCCCAATGCCGAGCTATAAGTAGATTTATGGCTAAGCGGGAAATCAAGGGTAAAAGTGCGTTTGAGTTCCGAAGTGATTTGGTTAAAAAGGCCGATAAGAGTAGAATTCTTGTAGGAAATAAGCAATTGCTTAATAAGAATTTGTCATTTTATAGAAATTTGATATCGGAGGAGAATGCGAAAGATGATCTTGATAAAGATCCATTTAAAGATGCATTTGATATGAAATGCAACGAATTTTCGCATTATATACAGCATTTGTCCACAAAGCTAGAAGTATTTTTGTGGAACAAAGAACACATTTTGTTATTTATTAAAACATTTAGGCAGAATACATAATGATGCCACAGGTTGTGTCGTGCACCCAATGTCATTTATAAATATGGTAAACCCATTTATCTCTACACATGGGCAGCCCACAATCCTGATGAACATATTGTGTTCCCTCTAGCTCATGCTGTTCTTTTGAATCATACCGCTTATGATATTGTTCTCTTTTATGCGAGCTCAATAGAGCTTGCAAAACTTTTAAAATTAAATTACCAATATGCAAGCGTATAGTAACAGTTGTGAGTTTTGCCATAATTCATGCAGTTATGAAAGAATTTAACAAAACAGATATCATTGAGTACAATAGCATGTGCTTTCGCTATCTATATGGTGAAAGTGAAATTTTTCCTCCTGCAGTCATTCAGTTTTGTACAAGCCATTGTGCAAAAATAATGTGCTAAAAAATAAGTAGCAAATTTTTAAATAGAAAATTTATATAAAATTAAAAAAAAAATAGACCATAAATTTTCAAAAGCACCTTTTAGAGAAAATATATCGATAACATTTTTTCTCACTAAATAACGCATGCTCAGCTATGGGGGACGGCGTGTCTAAGCAGCCAAAATATCATCCAGATCGCCCAAAACAAAGCTTTAAGAACAATAACCGGAGCTCACCTGTACCACGACAACGCAACAATCCACGCCCAACTGGGAGTCCCATCCGTGAGAGCAGAAGTTCAGCGATTCGCCAACAAATACGTGGAGAGGCTGGATCGACATCACAACCCTGAGGCCATGAACCTGTTAGACAACAGCTACACCACTAGGAGGCTGAAGCTGCATTTCTAGATTTATCCACGCCCGTTAAAGGGCCCAACATAAAATTCTAATTAAAACGTCAAGGCTTAAACAAACAAAATTAAAGTTTCGTAGGACAAGCAAAAATCATATTTATACATTATACATTATAACATCATATTACTCAATATTCCATTAAGCTAAGGTATCATTAAAAAATTTAATTATTTTCCATAATTCCTGACAGATTTTAAATGTAACTATTGAATGATTGATAATAAAAAAAAATAACGCGTGCTCCTTAATCTTTAGGTCATTGTGTCATAACAAAATGTCTTTGTAGCCTATGAATTTTAACCTGAGCGGACTAACACATCCGACCACTTCGGCGATCGAAGGCGGACGATAAGAAGACCTCTTCTTTTTCGCCATCTCTATGGGCCAGTTTAATTTATCCATGAGTCACCCGGTTTAATCGATAGTTGCATGAGTCACCCGGATGATTATTGCTGGATATCGCTTACTATATGGCCGCGATATTTTCTTAGTATTTTTCTGTGTTGTTAATGGCTTATATTCCGTGATTATATGTCCGTGAAATATACTTATTATATGTCCGTGAAAAAGGCATCGCTCAGTTTGCGTCAAAGCAGAACGGTGGAATTGAAACACAGCAACGAACTTTTTGTTTTCAATTATTTCAGTATCTAGCCTCTAAATTTTATCAAAAATGAATATTAAATATTATTTTATATATTAATATAAAAACATAAACAATATTTTATAATATTTTTATTGTTATACAGAATATTATAACACTATTTTGATTCAAATAGCTCTCAACGATTTACAGAAATCGAGTCCCGAAAATTTCTAAACCTGATTCATTGTAGCATTTTTTACAGAGGATGGAACCATTCCCATCCATATCGCCTCCCTACGATTTTGAGCTTTGAAGTCCCAAATTTTTCGGATCCTGATTCACCAATACTGGTTATTAGTAGCCAATACTTTGTAAAAAAAAAGGTATACATTCAGAGGATGTGCCATTATACACGGTACACCACGAGAAAGCTATTTTTTAGCCCATTCGAATCGTACCATTCCCATTAAAATTGCTCTCACAGATTTTGAGCAATCAAGTCCCGAAAATTTGTGAACCTGATTCACTAATACTGGGCGTTTAACCGTTTCACGTGTTTTGACCCTTTCCAACCCTGAAAGCACGGTTTCGCCAAACAGCGCCATTTGCAAGCGTCATTTGGAAGCTGATCGGCACTGGGAAGCATCATGGCGGTTAACATTTTCTACTTTAACAATGTCGTAAGTATTTATTTAATGACAACTTTTTTTTAGAAACTAGTTTTTGTCACTAAAGAGACATCGGCTCCCGGAAGAGGAGAGTCAGAAAAAAAACCCGGACGAACGGCGAATCTTGACCTTGGCAATTCGATCCGCGCTTATGCGGATCAGTCAGGATGTTGACCTTGGCAATTTTTAACGGTGCTTTAATTAAAAAAAAAATTTTTGTTTTTTAAATTTTCTTAGATTCAAAAATAATCTACACTCATACTTGTTTGATTAATTCGGATCCATCGCATGAGCGCGCGGAGCCTGGATCGCTAGCATTATGAGTGTGTGCTCTGACAGTCATAAAAAAGGTTTAACGGTATTTTTTTTTAAATGAACGTCATAAACAGAGAAATAAAAGGGTTATAAGGGTTGTAAAAAAGGATCATTTAATTTTTAAAATTTTTGTAAAAAAAAATGACCTTACATTTTTGTCATACGCTGTGGCACCAGGGCTAGACGTGAATCTTGGCAAATTATGCACAATAAGAAATTTTTAGTTGAACTACATATCTTTGGTAAGCATTTACTACAAAGGGGTCGATCACAACTGTTGCAACATTCTGTGCCAACATCCCATAATGTAAACAAACATTTTTTAACGAATGTAATTTCAGGTAATTTTTAAAGTAATTTCTTACCGAAAAAATGTGGGGGTTCCAAGTTACTCATTGGTAGATTAATCAAAATGCCAAATGAATCATGTTGGATATCATGATTTTTAGAGATAAAGGTATAATAATTAATAAATTTCTGCGCAATTTTAGTCTTCCCAAAGGGATCTAATAAGCGAAATTCCATTTTTAAAAAATTAACAAACAAAATAAGGAAATGCCTTTCATAACAATGTGGAACAGTTAAAATATTGGAGGTCATAAAAGCATTTTTTATGACATTCTCATTTTGAAATGCATATTCCCCAAGCTGACAACGGACGCTTTCAAAGGTAGCATCATCACCCGGACAAACTTTGAAGCAATCTATTATAAATGTGTTATGATGCAGCCCTTAAATAAATGCATTTATCGATAGCTTGTACTTTTCTGAAACAAATATATTTACATTTTTGTGATTCCCATAAATTTGATATTTGTTTCGGGATGTCAAACAATCTTTGTGCAATTTTATAACTGTTTCAACAAGGAAATCGCCAATGCTATATTTTTCGTTTGCTTGGCATACCAAAACAAACAGTCTCTGACGCTATCCGGCGATTTAATGAGCTTGGCCATGAAGGTGACCGTCGCGGACGAGGCAGACCATGCACCGCTAACACTTCCAGAATTCGCCAGATCGTGAAAAAGCGGATCACTCGGAATTGCAGTCTCGGTCAAAAAAAATTGTTGATTGCAAAAAATGTATTTAATCTCAAGCCCTAGAAGCTCCAAAAAGTGCATCTTCTTGATGTGATGCGGCCCATTGCGCTAAATTTGAAGAAACGTTTAGAGCTCTGCATCGCAGCCAAAGGAAGCCACTTCGAAACCGGCTGAATATATGTTAACACAATATCTATTTAATAGTTGTGTATCTGCATTTTTCTCAAATACAGTTCCTTAAAAAGTTATGATCAAAAATGTTTGTCCGGGTTATTTATTGTCACCCTGTATAATTTGAAACCCAATTTGCATCCATTAATGTAATTAAAACGTCTAATTCAAAGTTATATATGAACTCTTTCATTTTAATCCCATGCACACTTTCAAAAAGAGTTTTGCACAGTAAAATGTAGAATTTATTGTTCTTATTATTTAAAAATTGTTTTAAATTGGAATTACTCAAAAGAATTTTCTTGAGTCACTCATAAATAATCCCACTTTAAGTTTCTTAATCCCTTTTTTTTGCCAACTTTCATTGAAAGTTGACAATTCTTTAATAGAGGAATTAGTCAGTTCATTTTCTTTTCGTTTTTGTATAAAAGTCTTATCACAGGTACGTTTACATATTATATATTGCGCCTTGCTTTAAAAATTTTACCATGATTTAAGGGAGAGTGATAATGCTCTGGGTGCGTGAGTTCAATTTGACGCACCACAGATTTTGAAAGATCATCCATTTTTCGTATGAATCTTTCACGTTTTAGTCCCACTTTAGACTTAAAAACGCTGTTTCAAAATCTTAAAAAAGGATTCAATGGGGCTATACTTGTTCTTTCATTTTTATTATCGATAAAAATACCCATTATGTTGGTCCAAAACGGAGAAAAAACTTTGCCAAAAATATACTTTGCCAAAATCAAATCGACCAGTTTTGTCTGTAATTCAGTAATTGATTCGAAAAAAATGCTGAATCGCTTTCTAAAGTCACTTTTCCCAGAAATAGTGCTCAAAGTAATATTGCAGCTCTTTCCAAACTGGGTCGACGATTTGGAAATAGGGTACCCAAATGTATATGGTTGCTTTTCTTTTAAAGAGAATATAGCTTCACTAACCATATCATAGACGTTTAATAACTAATATTTTATGTACAGTTGGAGACATTGGGTACCACGGATATGTTTTCATATATAGATTAAAAGTGTCTTTACAAAATTTTCGGTACTTTTTTGGGCTGATTGAGAATTTACACAATACTGCTATTAATATATAGTACAAATTATTCAAAATGACCTCATCAAACAATGTTATGGATGCAAACAGTTTTGTATTTGCAAAGATTCGTCTCGCCGCGTTACCACCACTTCCGTCTCTTTCGCACGAAAGGCTGCAGAAAAAACGCGCGCGACTTTTCTGCACCTCGAGTGAAAAACGGTTAAAAATTTGATTTGATTTTTGTTCTCTCATTGAAGAAAAATTGAATTGGAATTTTTCAATGTTCAATTGGAATGTTGGAAAAAATTTGAATTGAATTTCTTGGGCGCTGGTTTTAGTAAAATTGAAATATTAAACAAAACAAATTTTGAAAAATATTATATATTATATTTATAATGTATTACTATTACTATTACTATTACTATGGTATTACTATTACTATTTTTATTACTATTACTATTACTATTACTATTACTATTACTATTACTTAATTACTATTACTATTACTATTACTATTACTATTACTATTACTATTACTATTACTATTACTATTACTATTACTATTACTATTACTATTACTATTACTATTACTATTACTATTACTATTACTATTACTATTACTATTACTATTACTATTACTATTACTATTACTATTACTATTACTATTACTATTACTATTACTATTACTATTACTAATTACTATTACTATTACTATTAAAAATTAAATAAAAATTAATTATAATCGGGCTGGGAAAAGGCAGGACTAGGAGGACGATTAGGAGGAGGATTAGTGGCAGGATTGAGGAGCCCTTCCCACAGGGCCCACAACTCCCTAATTTTGGGGCCGGGAACATACCGGACACCCGCCACGCCGCACAGTGGTCCGGCTTGTATGGGGAGAGCGGCCAAAAATACTTCTAGTTGAGGTAGGGACTTGAAACTTTGCAGAAAATTTTTTAATATTTATCCTAAAATATGTAAAAATCAGCCAGATCGGGCCACTATATCATATAGCTGCCATATGAACAATCGGTCTGATATTCAGTTTTTATATGAAAAACTATTGTTTTTTATTTTGATGCAACAATAATTTGGAAATTTTCGTATATAACCTGGAAAACTTCAGTAAAAATCTGGATACTATAGGTTATAGCTGCCATAGGAACAATCAGTGTAAAACGGGTTTTCGCCGGGAAACTATTTCGCCTTAAAATAATAATGACAGAAATTATAAATGTAATTTACAAAAACGAACATAAAATAAATACATTTTTTTAATTTATATGCTTACCCTTTAATATTTAGTGCTTTTTTTCAAATTGAGGTTAGTTTACCTTTTTGTATTTTGCAAGCCGCACGGCACTTGAACTAAACTTTCTTATATTCTTAAAACGCTTAAAAATATTATACAAAAAGATTTGTGAATGCCAAAGAGTGCCATTACAACTAAAACTCTAACCAAACACAGAAAAGACAAACTAAGAACGTTCACAATTATTTACTAAATACAACAATGATTTACACAAAACACAACAAATACTACATATACTTTTTATTGTAAAAAGAAAGTTAATACCTTTCTTTAAAATATTAATCACTTCCATGGCACAAACACTTGTTTAAAAAATGTTTAACAAATTTTTTGCGGAGAGCTTCACTTGCACGTTGCTTACGTTGCAATACACAATGAATATCATTCTAACTTTTTCGATGCTATTCTTGAAGCGGACAGACAGAGCAAAACAAAAAGATGAATAAATTCAAATAGCTAGACCAATTATAAATAAGAATTGGTACATTTAAAGTCAAAATTTGGACTTTGGTTTTTTTATTTTTGGCCTACGGGCTGGACCACTGTGCGCCGGAGCATTTTCCATGCTTAATATGCATAGAAAAGTTTGCCTTGTCCTTTGTAAAGGGGCACCACTGGCAGTGGTGCACCTTTGCCTCTTTTAAACACCCATTAAAGTGTGTTTGTAGGGCCCTCAGACTCCTAAAGTCCATAAAGCAGTAAAGACACTGCATCTCCTTACTTGTCCATACTCCCCCTTGCCCATCAATGTGCCAGGTGGGCACAGCGGCACCGCGTAAATTAAAATCTAGCTCCCGAGCGGGCTCCAGCAACACCTGCCTCCAGGGGGCAGCATCGAAACTGGCGGGGGCATTGAAACTGGCGTGGACATCGAAACTGGCGGGGGCATCCGCATAGGTTTTGGCTCCTCCTTGTAGATTTTTACTGCAGTGCTTGGAGTTTTTGGCGTCGACTCCTCATCCTTGTTATTCATATCGATATTCTGGGAAAAAATAAATAACCAGTTAAATTATTTACTAAAATAATACTTACACCAAAGTTAAATATTTAAAACATCATTAAAATTTTATGCACTTGTTTATGCCTTGTTTATGTTTTATGTTTTGTTTTAACACTTGCGCTTGTTTATGTTTTGATTTAAATTTTGAATGTTTCGATACATCGATACTTGATTATCGATGAATCGATACTTGCAATTTTGTTTGCAAATTGTTTTGATTTTGAAATACAAAATTAAAATGAATTACATTACTAACTTGTCGCTAAACTTGGAATTGAAACAAAGATTTCTTCAATGGATGGAAAGAAGGGAAGGCACTCTTCGGGAAGGGGGGTACACCATGATGGAGAGCAATCTCCACTTTGTCATGGTGGACGAGCCCTTCTTTCTGTTATTCGACGAGTTTCACATGAAGAATGTGAATGTAAGTATACACCACGCACCTTAATACACCCACCTTGTTCTATATAAAATTTCTATATTTCAGAGGGCTCCAGCCAATTTGAAAAATTGGAAGATCTTCGCCATCGCCGCTTCCAATTTTGAGGGCCATTTGCAAATAATCTTTTTGCGAACAGTAAGTAATTAACAATATTATGTATTATGTTTATATACAAATGAAATTCTTTTTTATAGGCATCAAGTGGCTTGGAAAAGATAGGTTCCGCTGCAATTTTGCAGGGGATACAACTGGCCCTTGGCAGTGTAAGGAGGAACCCCGATCTGTCCTCCAAATTGGCCGACAAGTGCGCCGCCAATTTGCAGGCCATTCGCTTCTTACAGCAAAATGGGGTTCCTGTCTTATACGACTTGGAGCATTTTTGTGGTACCATGGCTCGGATGGACCACATCGACCAGTTTGCCACGCACCTGTATGCGGTCCCCCTTTCGGTATGCTAATATGCAAACCGTTTGCTGTTTATACCTTCCATACTGTTTGCTGAATTTCCTTCTTTCTTATTATAATTTTATTTTTATCATCGCCTTTGATGTGCCAGGTCTTTCACGAATTCCATAAATCGAATCCATGCATGACGTATTTTAAAGAGCCAGGCTGAGGTCGATATGTTTCAGAATTAAAATATGTAATTTCTATGTCTTTTGGGATTTACGGCACAGATTGGGCAACATTGATTGGATTTTGTACCAGTTATGACGTTTAATACCTTTCCATCAATAAATGACATATGGGCAAATCCCAGAAACAGTCCACCAACGACCAATTTTTAATTTTAACATTTTGTAATTTTTCTTTATATGGAACATTCAAGTAGATATCAAATTTTAAGAATTTAAAGCAAAAAAGATATTTCGATCATTATAAATGCACAAATTTTTATCAAACCCAACCCAACCACTTTGTGTGCACTTTTATGACAAAAGTTAACATTTTTCAAAATTCCAAATTTGACATTAATGTTAACACAATAAATTGGAGCAATAGTAGTCTTATTACTTAACTTATGTTCTTTAATTTTAGTGAAAAAAAAATATTATTTTTCTTTTATAGAAATTTAAATTTTAATTGGAAAGTAGTGCTGCGCTGTAGCGTGCGACACGAAAATAACGTTTTTTTATATAGCTAGTGTGAAAAAAAATTTTTTTTTGATTCAACTTAATTTTTAAATCATAATTATATTGTGCTTTTAAAAACATAAAGTAAAACATAAAAAAGTAAAATTATGTATTTACATGAATATATTTATACCCTTGCAGAGGGTATTATAATTTTGTCCAAAAGTGTGCAACGCAGTGAAGGAGACATCTCCGACCCTATAAAGTATATATATTCTTGATCAGGATCACCTCCTGAGTTGATATGAGCATGTCCGTCTGTCCGTCTGTCTGTTTCTACGCGAACTAGTCTCTCAGTTTTAAAGCTATCGTCTTGAAACTTTGCACCCACCCTTCTTTCCTTTGCACGCAGTATATAAGTCGGAACGGCCGGGATCGGCCGACTATATCCTATAGCTGCCATATAACTGATTGATCGGAAATGCTATAACTTCGGTATTTTTAAAGCTAGAGAATTCGGATTTGGTACGATTGCTATTTTTGGCAAAATAATACAACCTACCAAATTGCATAACGATCAGCCGACTATATTTTATAGCTGCCATATAACTAAACGATCGGAGATGGTATTTGGTAAAAATACCAACTTTGATATTTTTGAAGATGGAAGCTTGGTACTTTGTTTTAGATTTTTTATTGTAATAAATTGGTTATATTATGATATTCTCATAAGGATCGCCCAATTCAATCCGATTTTTGCGATATATATCCGATTTTAACTGCAAGGGTATATCAACTTCGGCTCCGCCCGAAGTTAGCTTTCCTTTCTTGTTTATTTTATCACACTTTGCGTGGCTTATTCACGTACTGCTAAGAAGAGCATCAGATTTGAAGGGGCTGGGGAATTGAGGCTGTTTTAAAGAGAAAAGTTTGGCAAATGGTCAAATGTAAGAATCTCATTTTAAACAATGCCCATGAATTCTTTAAATTGGCCAGGGAAAATATACCTAGCATTTACATTTTGTATGTAAGTAGCACTTACATTGTACATTCGAAATACCACAAGTTCGCTGCTGGAGATCACGAATCGAGCATACCGGGAATAAAAAGCAATTATTATTTTGCATCATATGAGGAGAATGCATTGTTAATGGCGTTTACGGCAGCCTCAAAAGTTAAGAAAATTAATTTGTAAACATTAACAATTTTTATTGTAAATAAAATTATTGTAAAAAATTTATTGTAAAGAAAAATTGTTATGAAATTTATGAAAATACACATTTATGAAAATAATAAATAATGTTTTGTTTAAATAAAAAGATTTGTGTCTTATGTTAATGCTATTGGAAAAAGTGTAGCGTGCGACACAATGAGTTTACGGCTTTGCTAAAAATCTGTAAACATTATAAAAACCAAACGATCGGTTTTTGTCTTCTAAAGCCTAGTACTGAGTTGACGAAAATCCACTGTCGAAAATCTGACAGCTGTCAAACTCCATATAAAAAAAACGGTGTAAAAAAAGGAAGAAGAAGAATTTTTCGTCTCCTAAATTTTTTGGGTACTGTGTTGAGAAAAATTTTAGCTATCAAATTGAATGACGTTGCCGGATCAAAAAAAATAAACAGCTGATTTTGGGGTGTTGAAATAATTCATTTGATTTATTTTGATAGCTAAAACATGGAGCAAAAATTTGAAAGAAAAAAATTGTCGGACCGAAAAATGAAATAATGAAAATCGCTGAATAAAGTGCGATTTCGCTAGCGGAATTTCAACAGCGGATTTTCGTCTACTCAGTACTAGGCTTAATATTCTTAACTTTCTTTAGGATATTAACTTTCATAGGGTTTATTTGACATAATTCGCTAAAAATTGCGTTTGAAATAAAAATTTTGAAACTAACTTCCACTTTGCGTAGCGTGCGACACGTCACAATTTTATTCATTATTTTCAAAACTGTGACTCCAATGAAATTGAACCTCCGAAAGTACTTTCAATTCACTCTAAACACATAACAAAAGTTTACGGTAAATCTTTAAAAAACCCCCAAAAAATTGAATTTCATTAGCTAAAATCGTGCGAATGTAGCGCGCGACACGTGGTATTTGCCCATATATGTTTTAAAATCCACAGAACTATTTTCACGTAAAGGAAACTTCAAGTGCAAGGAGGAAAAAACATGATTACTACAATAAACTAGACACATTCGTTAGTAACTTGCAATTTTTAGTTGCATGATTTGATATGCACTTTTCAAGAAATACTTCACGGAACACAATTAAAATTGTTAGATTTTTGCTAAAAATACAATCAACATGACACCGGACATTAAAAACACCACGAACATTTATCGTAAATAAAAGATTCAAAATACCTTGAGCTTTGCTATCCATGTTACACTTATTAATTTAAACGAAACCAATAATAATTTAAGCACTTTCAACAGCATGAAATTTTTCGTGCCAATTTATATAATTGCGAGCTTCAACAGATCATCCGGTTTTGAAGGGCTGCCACAAAAAAAGAGTTGCCACCCAGCTAACTGAATTGTTTACTATTAATAAAAAAAAACTTCCTTAATATTTCACCATAAATTTTATGACTTTATGCCGCCCATTATGAAAAATCGCCCATAGTGCAATGTGTAGAAATAAATGGGTTTACCATATCTATAAATGACATTGGCTGCACGACACAACCTGTGGCATCAATATGTATTCTGCCTAAATGTTTTAATAAAGAACAAAATGTGTTCTTTGTTCCACAGGAATACTCCGAGCTTTGTGGACAAATTCTCTATATAATGCGAAAGTTCGTTGCATTTCATTATCTAATGCATCTTTAAATGGATCTTTATCGAGATCGTCTCTCTCTCTCTCTCGTCTCAATATGAACACCTTTTGTTTAGAATTTGCTTATTCCCTAATAACCAGATCATTTCGGAACTCACACGCATATTTACCCTAGATTTCCAACTTCGCCATAAATCTACCTTAGCTCGGCATTAATATGTTTTTTGAAACATATTAAACCTTGAAAACCTTGGGTGTGCGTAATACCTTTTTCATTAGAATGAATTTTAACAAATCCATTGTATAAGCCTTTGAATGCCTTTCGTCTCTCTCATTCTCCTCCGATATCTAATTTCTATAAATTGACAAATGTTTTTTGGAAACCAAGGGTGTGCGCTATACCTTTTTCAGACTGCATTTTAACAAATCCATTGTATAAGCCTTTGAATGTATAATTATTGCAAGATGGATCTTTGCAATCTCCATAAGCTACAAATGAATTTTGGTTAAGACGCATTGACCTAAAGTTTAAGGCGCACGTTTTATTTATTGAGAAAAAATTTTCTCGAACTAGGTGCTTTTACAGTTGTTTTTTTGAAAATTTTTTTCCTATTTTAATCAAAATCTCTAAATTTTGTAATTAGATTGGTAATGGATTGGGAGATCGGACTAACTGAAAACTATTTGAAAACTGGTCTGATGAAAGAATTCGGTAAGAAATGACCGATTCTTACTAACTTTATCCAAAATGTTGGTATAGTGATAATCAGACAGTATACCTGATACTTGTACTAGACCTTTTATATGCCCTCTACAATAGCCTAACATTTAACTTACTATTTCTGGAAACAAAAACAAAATAAAAAATGATTATAAAAGAAGAAGGAAATGTAGCTTCGGTGGTTTCCGAAGTTATTGGCTTCTAAAATTCAAAAACAGCTAACAAAGCTAGTAAAACCAATAAATGCTTAAGAAAATGCCAATAAAAAAGAAAAATTGTAAAGAAATCATCACTTATATGGACTGACGTCCTTCTATATTTGAAAAGAACATTTTTATACCCTTGCAGAGGGTATTATAATTTTGTCCAAAAGTGTGCAACGCAGTGAAGGAGACATCTCCGACCCTATAAAGTATATATATTCTTGATCAGGATCACCTCCTGAGTTGATATGAGCATGTCCGTCTGTCCGTCTGTCCGTCTGTCTGTTTCTACGCAAACTAGTCTCTCAGTTTTAAAGCTATCGTCTTGAAACTTTGCACACACCCTTCTTTCCTCTGCACGCAGTATATAAGTCGGAACGGCCGGGATCGGCCGACTATATCCTATAGCTGCCATATAACTGATTGATCGGAAATGGTATAACTTTGGTATTTGTAGAGTTACAGAGTTCAGATTTTGTACGGTAAGCTATTTTTGGCAAAATAATACGACCTACCAAATTTCATAAGGATCGGCCGACTATATCCTATAGCTCCTATATAACTGATTGATCGGAAATGCTATAACTTCGGTGTTTTTAAAGCTAGAGAATTTGGATTTGGTACGAATGCTATTTTTGGCAAAATAATACAACCTACCAAATAACATAACGATCGGCCGACTATATCTTATAGCTGCCATATAACTGAACGATCGGAAATGGAATTTGGTAAAAAAAACCAACTTTGGTATTTTTGAAGATGGAAGCTTGGTACTTTGTGTTAGATTTTTTATTGCAATAAATTGGTAATATTATGGTATTCTCATAAGGATCGGCCAATTTAATCCGATGTTTGCGATATATATCCGGTTTTAACTGCAAGGGTATATCAACTTCGGCTCCGCCCGAAGTTAGCTTTCCTTTCTTGTTGTAATATAAAATATCAAGAGAACACACCAAATAGCCCAAAACTTCGGCGAAAGAGAAATATTGGGCTATTGTTAAGCGTAACTTAATAAAGAATTGAAGTATTTCAAAAAAAAAAGCAATAAAGGACGGCTATAGTCGAGTTTTCCGACTATATTATACACGGTACTCATCTATTTCACCCACACATTTAACTTCTAAGAGAAAACAACTAAAGCAATTTAGGAGAGAAGCAGCATTAAAAGTATAAATCCTTTAAAATTTCCAGGGCGTGGCAAAAATGTGAAATAAACTTTAACTGCGAGGGCATTGTTGGAGTCCCCATGCCTAATCCTATAGCTCTAATTCTTAGAGTCTCTGAGATCCACGCGTTCATACGGACAGACGAACATGGCTATATAGACTCGGCTGTTGATGCTGATCAAGAATATATATACCTTACCTAATATATACCTAATGGGGTCGGAGATGATTCCTGAATAAAACGTGAATACACGAATAAAATATACCCTTGTACTCTACGAGTACCGGATATATCCAAATACACTACGAGTACTCTGAATTAACTTCGATAATAAACAAGAAGTTAAATCGAGAGCTCTTCTGAATTGGCCTAAATCTTATAAGCTCATATAAAAGTCGAGTGACACACAAAGTGAAAAAAATAATAAAAGAGTCGGAGCGGGCGGAGCCGCAGTTGATATACCCTATAGCAAACCTCGGATATAATTGGTCGATTATTATAAGAGTGTCAGTATATAACCCATTTATTTCAATAAAAATAGTCTCAAGCTTTTAACTCTAAAAATGCCACCTTAAATACCAAAGGCGGATCCTTATGAAATTTGGTGGGTCGTTTTATTTTGCCAAATTTATTATTCATAAAAAATTCGAACTCTTTAATTCTAAAAACATTAAACTTATAGAATTTCCGATCAATAAGTTATATGGCAGCTATAGGATATAGTCGGCTGATCCCTGCCCTTCCGACTTATATTCTGCGTACCTTTGTACGAAGGGTGTGTGCAAAGTTTCCAGTCTATACCTTTAAAACTGAGAGACTGGTTTGCGTGGAACAGAAAGACGGAGAAACGGACATACTTGTATCAACTCAGGAGGTGATCCTGATCAAGAATTCAAATACTTTATAGGGTCGGAGATGTCTCCTAAACCGCGTTGCACACGTTTCACCAAAATTATAATACCTTCTGCAATGGTGTATCAATATAATATGTGTACACAAGACACATTAAATAAAGTTAGGCTTTATTATTAGGCATTGTTGTTAAATAATTCAAAACTTTCTTATTAATTAGTTTACTAATTTATATAACTACAATTTTTTTATTTACAATTTTTAATTTTTATTGTTCAGAAAAAAAATTTGGTTGAAACTTTAAGAAATCACTACCACGGTGCAATTTTAACGGACTAACGGTTTCACATCACGCTTTTGCAGCCAAATTGACGCTTATGTATGCTTTAAACTAACTAACTAAATGATCATTAACAAGTTTAGTTAGTTAAACACTAACCGTTTATTAGCAAATTTTTCTTCGAAGTTGCAAGTCCAGGAATGGAAGATCTTTTCCTTTCCTGCCGTCTCACTTGTGAACGTTCCTGCATAAGGGGGCAGATTTCGCAGACGTACTAGAAGAAAAAAATGTCCTTAATTTTTATTATTCAATAAAATACATTTACTTACCATTTTTTCAGCATCCATGATCGTTGTTTCCATATATTTATGTATGTACATAAGCTCTTTCTAATGGCGCAATATGTGTTGGACAGCGTCAAAACACGTGAATCGGTATTCTGAACCATCAGGTTCTGAAATTTTTGGGACTTGATTTAAATCTCTTTAAATCTATAGAAGCAATTTAAATAAAAGTAGTCTTATAATGTTCTGTATAAAATAAGCTTTTCAACGGTATACCATGCAAATTGGCGCACCCTCTGTGAAGGACTTAATAAGCATAACAGAGGCCATTAAGTATTTTTAAACTAGTTCAATGAACTTTTTTGCGAACTGGTTCCGGTTCACTAGTTGGCGCTTCTCTTATCAGTCAAATTATATGGGGAACTGTAATTCGATTTTCTCAAAATCTGTGAGAGCGATTTGTAGGATTTTTATTCCATACATACTTGAAAAGGTCCAACATCGACTCCACTACGAATCCTCTGAGAGCTACACAATTTTAAAAACAATTTTTTGGGGTGATTTTTGTATGGGCTGTTAGCCACTTTTATTCGACTGGCTCCAAAACTTAGGGAGCGATTATAATGAAATGTTCAGGGCTTATTCTTAAATGAGTGGCGCGTGCTCTAGTTCCTCTAGTCCCCAGGGACTGAAATACGAGGTTGAAATAAGATGTAATATTTAAAAAAATATGCATATAAATCATGAAAATTTGACGGATTTTGCCGATTTTATTTAAAAATAATACTTTTTTCTCAATTATATCAAATTTTAGGATTTTTTCCTTATTGCGATGAAAATGTTTTTACTTTTTCTAGAAAAAAAATTATGTATTTTCATGTAAATTTGAAATTTAAATTTAAAATTATGTTTTTGCCCCCCATTTAATTATAGACATATATGTTTTGGGACTTATGGGGAAGATTTCTTTGGTATTCAATTTTGGTTTATCCTCATTCTGGGCATCATCAGCCTACAATTAGTGTTTTAAAAGGCGAGGGCGACCACTTTTAAATTCTTGTACTTTACATTTTTTCATTACAAGCCAACCACTACTGATTGGCTTTAAAAAAGCTTACTTACATTTGTTTAAATAATTCATATTACTGAAGCAAAGTTTGTTTTCACGGTTTGTAAATCTCAGCGTTTTCTCGATGTTCATGATTATTTTTCTTTGGACCTAATATTATTGTCCTATTTTGTAGGTTTTATTTTTGGTCATAACCACAAAAAATAAATTGCGCGGGCATCATTTAAATATTTTTATAGGCGGCGCGAGCCCTAATGCAAATAATCGATGTATCGATAGTTCTATCAACTGTTTCTCAGCTCTGCCGCAACAGTCTTGGCGCTTCGCAATCGAATCGAATCGAGTGACACGAGTGGACGTGTTTTGAGACGCCCGCTTAGCTTGCAGACTTCTGGAAGTAGAGCATAATGAAAAGTAAATAAGACGGCGCGTGTCGAGTGTTTATAATAAAATTGATTTCGTTACCGCGACGGAGAAGCACCAGCGCCTCTTTTGCATGCCCAACATCCGTACCGCGGATGCCGTCCGCTTGTGAATTTTGGCGCGTTTTCAGCAACAGGTGCCTAGCGTCGTGGCCTATCCGCCGATGCCTTGCAAACGGATCGTGTCGAAAGGTGGGATTTGGCGAAATTTGTGTTTATAGAGTGACATAGGCCCGTTATTAATGCTGCACCCCAGCCAGTCCGGCTAAAAGGGGTCAGCCAGTGCGCGCGTGAAGAAATTGAATTGACTTGGCCACCGTCGGCGCTAACCGAAATCTGTGTCGCAAATGAGGCACTAATAAATTATCGCACATTCGCAGGCCGCAATTGAGAGTGCTTCATTAATGTAGAAATCGCAAAAGAGAATATCTAGTTTTGCAGCGGCTGCGTTTGTTTAACTTTGCTTCGGACGTGACCAAACTTTGTAAGCGTCAGTGCCGCCTGGAGCTGACGGATAACTTCGGAGTCCGAGCAGGCCAAGAAGCACAACGCTCTGCTCAAATAACGGACGCCCACTTACCAAGCCAAGCCAAGCCCTTATGCAGTCCAATTAGCATCGCCCCGAAATGAAGACCCGCGGATGAATGAGTGAGTAAGCTCTTCTGCAGCATACAGTGCGTATGACAGTTCTTACGCAATTGCCGAAACATCACACATTGCTGTAAAATTTGCATACAAACAGTTCCCGCCGACCGGAAAATAATTGATAGGCCCCATAAAGAACAGCAAATACACACACTGTACGTAGTATGTGCAAACATGCTTTTTCACTGGCAACAGCTTTAAACACAGAATGCCAGGCCAGTAAGCCATGCAACCAGCCAACCAAACACCAGCCAGAGAGCGAGACAATCAAAAAGCAATGCCATTTTCCATAATTTATTTAAAGTTCTTGTTGTTTTTGCCGCGGCAGTGCGAGCCCCGAAGTGAGTCAGTCGCGTGGCGTCGCGTCGCGCTTGTTGCAGCCGCCGCCGACTGCATGCCAGCGCGTAAAGCACTCTGCAAGAGAGGCAGCGCTGCTGTCATAAGCCCGCCGTCGCAAACTGCCAAATTGTGATCGTCTGGGAGGTAGGGGGTGGTGGCACGTAGTGCGGGGGCCGTCGCAGCTCCCCCTGCCCCACCATGGCCAGCAGTGCATTTTTTTCGCAGTCACTCGCAGTCGACATCGCTGCCACTGCCCTGCTGTCACTGACCATATACAACGGATGGGAGTGCACACCTGCGGTCATAAGAGTAGCAGTGGCCTGAAATTACCCACAACTATAGCACTAAAATACATAAGCTGTATCAAGTTTGTCTAAACTTTTTTTAAATTCAAAAACATTTATATATTTTTGTTCTTAATTGTTAATTTTTTATTAACGAAGAACATCAATCTCGAACAGCTTGCGTGCGTCTTAGAGGCATTGCATTTGGAAAAGGAGAAACCTATGAATGATTGATGTGCGGGGCCAGCAGTCGCATCAGGCGAGCACTAGGTGGCCTCCAGGCGGGCACCTGATCTTTATGGCTTGGAGAATTTTGGCCAAGCGTTATCATCCACGCACACGAATTTTAGTTTAAATAGTTGATTACCCACAATATATAAAACTAATAAAGCTGATTACCCGCAAAACGGGGCCAAGAGATTGTGCGTTGTGTCGAGGATGTCCCTCGGCGAAACGCAAATTACCCGCAAAATTGCGCTCTGCCGCCCCACCCACTCTCCCCACCAGCATGTCATTCGCACATGCGGCCGGCCGTCGGGGGTGAAGTGCCGCAAATTTAATTAAACCTGTATGCAGATGGCTTTCCAATCGGCCCCAAACTTTAACCGGGGTGTCGGACAGCGCGCTTATCACTTGAAACAATTGGAAATGTAAAGCATTTGCCAGGGGAAGGAGGAGGGGAAGCGGTGGGCGACATATGTTACATTCTGTTGGGCGCTTATCAACGCTTACAGCAACTACCCAAGCGGCAGTAACAACGGGCCGGCAGGTTGGCTTGGCGACAAAGAGCCTCACCCACCGTTGGCACACTTTTTCGGGGGCTTGGTTCCGACTGTGGCAAAAAGCCGGCGCAAGGGGGCCGGGTCGGGGTGATTCGCTCAAATGGCATCCCATTAAACGTTCTACAAAAATTAACATAGCCATAAACGCAAATACGCCAGGCGGAGGCCAGAGGGTCGCATGGTCTGATGGGGGCCGGAGCCCACCTTGGCTACGTGCGTGTGAGGCTCAAAGTAACTTTAATTGATGTTGAAGGAGCCATGGAGCCATTAACGGAACTGCCAGGATTTCAGCTTCCAACTTTGGCAAAATTCGCCGAGAAATTAACATTAGAAAGGGCCAATCGAAGAGGCGAGAAAGAAAGAACAGACCAACGCCAAGCAGAGCTAAGTGAAATGAAAATGGAATTTTTGCGACTTAATTTCAGTTACACATCCTGTAACGGCAGCATTTTATGCTTACAATGGCCATGAAAACCCCAAAAACCGACATGGAAAGGACAACGACCGGCTTCATTCTGTGTGGAATATGTTGTACCTAAAATACTAATTATGAAACAAAATAATTCGTGAGATAAATGTACTTGATTTATTGAAATTTGTTACCTAAAAGATCTATGTTTCTTGGGTAAAGATAAGTATTAATCAGAAAGGAGGAGAATAATAAATAAGATGAATGTAAATTATATACATATATATATACATATATTATATACATATATAATTCACACTATATGTATTTGTTTAGATGGTTTTAAGTTTTATGAAGATGTTTTTTAAGTCATTGTTTTAATATACTATTGTTAAAAATTTTTCACGAACATTTTACGCTTAATAATAATATATATTTATATATTGATATAATATTTATTTGAAATGTTTAAAATAGTACATAACTGCAAAATGCTGGTGAGCTATGAAAGAATATGCCCTCCCTTCCCCTGAGTACCCATTAAAAACAATGGCATACGGCCGAGGCCTGCGGTGGTGAGGTCTGCTCCTATTGAACGACCCGGGGCTGCTGGGCGGGTGCTTGTATTTTATGAGCTGAAATTTAATGACCACAAACTGATTCTGAAACCATCATTCTAGAAAGTTGAATAGGCCAAGTACATGAAAGTAACGCCTGCTAAAGCCACTTTTTCTGGCCGACAAATGTCCTCACACTTCCCCACAGCCAGGAGTGTCCAGTGCTGCTAGAAGGACCCTCTCATATGCATGCTATGGATACATGGATACATAAGTGTGACAGCCATGGGGACTTGTATTTATGCCGTGGGGGGTGAGCTTCTTTGCCATTTTTCAGAAAATCCTCTCCAAAATCCCATTATTTTTGAAAAAGCAACCATATGTTGACAAAAACTAATATTTATTAAAAGTTTGATAGCTGCGCCCGTAAAAAGGATACGTGAGCGCACACTTTAAGGTGATGGTAATCGCAGTGAAGAAGTTTGGTTGTTGCGCAGGCTAAGGTGTGGGTCACATCCGTTAACACAATCCTCCAAAAGATAACCCCAAGAATAGCGCATTTAAATGCAATTTGCGACAGTTTTCCTTTCGCGCGACTTTCAAGTGACACGCACACAGCGCCAGTTGCAGGGGGTGGGTGGTTAATCCTGAAAGAAAACTCGGCAAGGCGAGACAAGGCATGGCCCTGTAAAGGAATTTTCTGATAGCTCGGAAATATGTGCAATAACGACCATTCTGAAAAATAAATTCCAGCTGTTCGTATGTTTATTGAAAGTGCAACCCACTGGTATCAGTTAAAGTGCTACAACTGTCTTCTTATTCGGCTTTGTTGGTGATAGTCATCCCGAAGGTTGTGCCCCAATATGCGGCAAAAGTTCCACAAAATGGGTGACAAAACTCGACACTGGAGCCCGAAGTATTTGCCAAGAAAACAAAGAATGAACCGTGCGGAAAGGCCTTGAATGAAGGCTTTAAAATTGATTTTGAGATAATGAATGAGAAGCACGCTTGACGCGCATCAATTTTCAAAGTTGTCACCCATCGAACGGATCTCCCCTGGACCTCCTGGACCTTCTGTCACTCCTGCCATCCCTCCCCAGCTCAACCTGTAATGACTAATGACAAAGTTCCCTTTTGTTTCATTCCTCCGCTTGGCTCTTTATTAGCTAAACTTTTCACAAAAAGCTGATGTGGTAGGCGCCTCGGCCGAAGGGGGAGGACTGCCGCGTCTCCAAGAAGTAGATGCCAGAGGTGGCCCGGTCCTCTCCCCTCTGACCCATTTTGAGGCTGGACCACCTGCAGTTCTGAGCGCTCATCGTCTCCACGGAGCCGCACACGGCACTGACGAAGTCGTTTGCTGGCGACCACATCTCCGCCAGGAGCTCGAAGGCGCGCTCGTGCGAGCAAGAGGCTTCAGAACAGCCAGGCTGGGACGTTCCTCCGTTCGGGAAGTAGTCCACGTGGCCCAACGTCTCCCAAGTGCCTTCCCCCTCAGAATCGGTGTGCACAACCTCCACGAACTCGGCATCCGACGGAGACAGAACATGCTGAAGCGATTCTCCCGAGGAGGGATCGAGGGCGGTGAGGTGCAGTAGCTTGTGGCCCAAGTCCGCGTGCACCTTGGCAGCCACTCCTCCTGCCAGGTGGGCGCCCTCCGCAAAGCCCAATAGGAGGATGTCTTCAAGTGGGACGTCAAAGTTTCTGTTCAGTAGAACTACCAGCTGGGCCACTTTCTCCAACACCTCCGCCTCGTCGCTGGCATCCGCCAAGTCGACGCTGATCACGTTGCTGGCATGCTGGTCCAGCTGGGCGGCCACCACAGCCTGGAGCTCCGGCGACGAACTGTTGCCCTGCCAGCGGGGAAGCGAGACCCTTAAGGACAATGGAAGCACTTATCAGAGGGTCAACGGATTTACGAGCGGGGGCATTGACTCACACTGTGGGATCCGCTGCGTAAAAAGAGCTGCGCAGCAGCGACTCCACCTCCGGATCCACCTGTTGGGGAGTGTCACGGATGCGTTGTGTGTGGAGCAGGAATTTCGTATCCCCGTAAACTGGAATTGGGATCAATGTTATAGATCCTACGAGGTGTCTTCGTCTGTATAGCGTACCTGTTGCACCCAAAAAGGCGAAAACCAAAAATATAACTAGTCCCGCTTGCATTCTGAAAAGAACTGAGCTGGCTGGAAAAACTTGCGCCGCGGGCATTCCTCAAAGGCTCGATAAGATTGCGGCTTTCGGTTTATTTGGATCGATAAGAGATCGGTTATCGTCGGTCATCTATGGTGGCGGTTGTATTTTTTGTTACAGAACGCTCAGTCCGTTCGCCTGCTTAGTCGATGATTAAAGAATGCGTTGATGTCATCGTAATCCCCATTGTCCCCACTAAAAGAGAGCTTTGAACCATGGTAACTTGCACTATGGGAATTTTACAATTTTCGTGGCTTGAATTATATTTACGTAAAATTTTTCCAGAGGGTATTATATTTTTGGTCGAAATTGAAGTGAAGTGCAACGCAGTGAATGATATTTCTCCGACCCCCTGAATTAAATATATTCTTGATCAGGAATCTCCTGATTTGATGTAAGCATGTCCGTCTGTCTGTTTCTACGCGAACTAGAGTCTCAGTTTTAAAGCCATCTAAACCTTTTTTTAATACATAACTTAAATTTTTATTTAAAATACTTAAATCGAAACCATCACAAAAAAAATTCAATTTAATATTTGGTTTTTCACGGTAAAACCTTTAATCAAGCCATACAATGCTGCAGTCCCTTATTTCATATAGAGGTTGCCAGCTTTTTCATTTAGTAGCTAAAATAATGCAACTGGAAAATTACTAGCTAACTAAACTGGATGTTTTCAATTTAGAATTGCTTTCATTAGATAATGGATATATATTACACTAAGTATATGGAAACAATTTTTGAAAACTCTCTTCAAAGTTGTGTTTGTTTTGTGTTTTACACATGCTAATATAATCCAAATTTTAGTACAAACACATGCAACAAACAAATATAATAAATATCCTATTTAAAGAATACAGAAAAACGATATTTTTTCGACCTTAAATTTTGATGTTCCACAGCAGGTTGACCTTCCGGAAATCATTTGGCTTTGACTAACATTCTTCATAAGATACTGTTGGTATATTCGGTTAGCTTTTATTTCTTACCTTTTCCTAACTGACTATTAAACCTCTTTCAAATATTCCACAAGAAGTGTTCCATTTCCCATAGTGGCATGGTTTTAGATTAAATTTATTTGCTTTAATTTTTTTTAAGGTGTTATACGCAGTTGCCGACCAAAAGAGGTTAAATTTTAAAACATTCATACAAAGAAAACTTGAATTGTTTTAAGGCAATTCTTATTTGCTTGATTAGAAGCTAGAAGAATACATTTCTAATATTTTCTAATTCCTCTTCTGCAGCCTTTATAAGAAACATCGCCGAAAACAAAGAACTTTGCGTTGAACTCGTTTTTTTCGGTGGTCAAAAAAAAAATAGTAATACATTTTTGAAAATAAATTCCTTTGTTCTTTACCTGGGGAATATATCGACGAAAATCGTGTAAAAAGACCGATAAGTTTATCCTTTTTCGAGAAATCAAGAGCACCGACTTTAGAATCGCTGTTTTGAGAAAAAGGCGTTGAAAGTCATCCGGCTCCCTTTGAGGCACTCCGACATTAGCATACAAATGAAAATATTATTAATATATTGATTGGATTGAGTTAAAATTTTGAAAGGACATTTACGTATATATGTAGATTAGAATAAAAAAAAACATGTTATTTTTATTTTTAATTCCACCTGCGCATAACCCCTTAATGCATATTTTAAAGACTAATACAAAAGACAATACAAATAAAACACAACATATTTTTGGAGAAAATATGTAGAAGTCCCTCACAAGTTTTTAAAATAGAAACAATGCAGCGAGCACACTGTTGGAGTGTTTATTCGTGTAGGGCCCTTTTTTAAGTCCATTCATTTGCAGCATGAGAAAAGCTGAAATTTATTAGGATAAATATTCCATGGTCCAAAATTGTTTATGGTAGACTTTCGAATTAATCAGCAGCAGCAACGTTGCATAACAAGTAGTTTCGCCTCCCCCGCCCTCAGCCAGCCAGCTTGATTGCAGCTGCATTGGCTGGCAGACAAATTGCACTTAATTGCCTGACATCCCCAGCAGGCGAATACCGACAAACGTCTTTAAACGTTTGGAAGTTGGCCGGAGCTGGAAAAATATGTGGGTCAAACTTTAAGTCACTCCCATCCATCCGACTTGCTATTATTTGAAACTTAAGGTTGAAACCAATAATAATAGAAGTAGTTTATCGCCACCGACCTTGGAAGATAATTTTAGGATATGTAACTGACCGGTTAAAGCCGATAAGATTACAGGCACCTACATAGGCACTTCTGCCACAGTTTTCGCAAAAGTTAAACCCCTATGTCTTTTCAAGTGAAAAGTTTTTCTGATAGAACTGGTTCCTAAGATCTTATATCGGATAGATTCATAGAGGGCACATTACAAACTTCAGGGTCAAGGAATACGTCCGTACGGGTAGAAGTACCCAGTTCTGCTGCGCGTGGCCTCGCATGCGAAAAGCCACTTCGACCAGCTTCGCCTTCCGGACACACTGGAGCGGAAACATTGGAAGATGGCCCACATCCCCCTTCCGTAAGCGACTAAATCGCATGCGAAATTGTTGTGTCAACTGCAGCCGGAATACCTAACTTCCGCGCCCTTTGGCCAATGATTCCACAAGGTCTAACAATTATTGGCGGATGCCAAGGCTCTTCTTGCCGGCTCAGTGGGCCCGTTGTATTTATGGCTAAGTACGCTTTATTAAACGATGCCGGCGCAGGCGGCGGTCATTTATCACATTCCCGTAGCATGATGGAGCAGCTCTCGGGGAGGAGCGTTAGACTCCCAGTATTAGCATATAGATCGTATCCTAAATAAAGGACTCCAAGGTTACCGTGCCAGGCGCATTCAATCCCACAGCAGCTTCAGGCCGATTGGAAAGTCAATATGCCAGGCAGTCTCCGAGGCGGTTACAGAGTCAGGGGAGGATGCTCGGTTTAATGTAATAAATTACTTTGATAGCTGCAAAAAGTTGCAAAGGTCCTGCCAATACTGGCATCGACACGAGCAGTGGCAGCTCCTCGCAGCGTCCTTCCCTGATTTCTCGCTGGCCTCTGGGGCGGGCAATCTAAAGGGCGTGCGAATCAAGCTATTTGCAATACGGGCGAGCATGAGGGGAGTGAATTGAAGGGCACACCCACATTGAAGCCAAACAAAGACATTCCTGGGATGGGGCGATTTGTGGGGGATACTTTCCCGCACCCCACACAGCATCCCAGCATACACATAATGCGACGACATTTCTCATAAAAATTTCATTACATTCGCCGAAATGACGGAAACTTCAATATCGGGGAATTTTTATACACTCGTTGAGTTCAGTAGGTGTGGCATATGTAACAAGTTAAAGTAAACGCAGCCAATTTAGCGACTGTGGATAGTCTACATTATGGGTCTAAAAACTGGATGTTAAATGACATCTCGATCTTAATAGTAAAGCATTCCTTAGTTATGGCCTGTTCCTTCTGATAATGTAAGAATAAATGGATATGTAAGTGTCAGGCTCATCCTGGCATATGCGCCACCGTACGGGAAGTCCTTGCTTAAGCCCCTGCTAAAGTACCACGCATTAGTTTATGTATTATTCCTCCGCATGGGAGGATTGGGGTGGTGTTGGGCATGTGTGGCTGCGCATAAATCAGCGGCAGTCCAGGACCGCGTCCTCCACATTTCCAAAACAAATGCGCCTTTATTCAACCGACTTTACTTTCAGATTCCAGAATACAAGGAACACCCGAAGGAAACTGAAGTCGAGAACGTAATTAACCGCCCAAAACACATAAAAACAGAAGCTACGGGGCATTGGGCCGTGCTGGGCAAGAAGGGAAAGCAGGAGCAATGCAAAATCAACAAAAATGTTGCATCTCCCCGAAGGATCAACATTTGCTGCCAAGGATACCGCCAACGAAAAGGGAGCTTTCATCCTTCATGCGAACCAATCCCCTTTAAATTAAATGCAACTTCAAGAAGCAGCCTCGCAGCTTGGTCCCCGTAATGTTGGCGTCCCCCTGCCCTGCCCCCACTGGAATCCGCGTTGCCAAGCCCTCTCCCTGCCTGGTTGCCCTGGTGTTGGCTGCTATCAGCCAGTTCTGCCCCGCCCGCGCCGAGGTCTTTACACTCGGCTATCTAACGGGCTCGCAGAGGCGTCCGGGTAACCTGGACTACCACCGCCCCGGCCTCACCATTTCTGGCGCCATATCGCTGGCCGTGGAACAGGTGAATATGGGCGCTCTGCGGGACCGCGGCCACACACTGGAGTTCGTCGTGGCCGAGACCTTTGGCGAAGAGGTCACCAGCATCCGCCAGACGGCAGCGCTCTGGACCCAGCAGGTGGCTGCTTACATCGGACCCCAGGAGACATGTGTCCATGAGGGTCGCATGGCCGCCGCTTTCAACCTGCCCATGATATCATATGTGAGTTGGTGCTCCACTACCTAGACTCGGTCTGAACAGTTCCCTTCCAGTACTGCACCCATCGAGATCCATCAAACAAAGCCGACTTTCCGACTTTTGCCCGGACCCGGCCTCCCGACACCCAGATCTCCAAGTCGGTGGTGGCGCTGCTTCTGGCCTTCAACTGGACGCAGGTGACCTTCCTCTACTTGGACGACGCCATTGGTCAGTACCAGCCCGTAGCTGAGACCATTTTAAACACCCTGGCTGTATCCGGCGTGAGCATCCGGGACGTCCGCACCTGGAACACCATATATCACCACGGCTTTATGGCCAATCCCTTCGAGGCCTTAGTGGAGCAGACACACGTCAACACAAGGAGTGAGTGTCAAGATTGGTTATCTGCCAAGTCAAGATAATGATTGTTTTCCTTAACATTGCAGTCTACCTGATCCTGGGCCACTACTATGAGCACGTCGGGCTCATGGTCAGTCTCCAGAATCGGGGCCTGCTGTCGAGAGGCGACTACTTTGTGGTGGGCATAGACATCGAGCAATACGAGCCGGCCAAGCCAGAAAAGTACTTGCGCGGTCTGTTGCTGGACGAGGTGGATCCGATTGCCGCACAGGCCTTCCAGTCCTATTTGGGCATTGTGCCGACGGCGCCCGTCGCCTTTGCCACGTTCGCCAACGAGGTTTGTGGTCTGACAGGCCTGACAGTGGTTTGATTGATGCAGTGCATCCGCCGTAATCCAGGCTCATAATTGTCAGGCCTTTCGCTACATTGATCACACATTCTGGCCCTCATTTTGCCAAATTTCTTTTAGGTCAACAAATACATGGAGCGACCGCCATTCAATTTCCCCAACCCCCTGGGCGTGTTTGGCGCCGCTAAGCAGGTTCGGGCATCCCTTTTGAATGAAACTGAAACCATCGCTCCAACCCCCTCCCTTTTCCAGATAAGCGCCGAGGCTGCCTATCTCTACGACGCCGTCCATCTGTACGCCAACGCCCTGATGGAAGTGATGGACTCGGGAGGCAGGCCCAGGAACGGAAGCGCCATTGTGGCGGCCATTAAGGGCTCCCGATACCGCAGCGCCATGGGGTGAGGGTCATCCACTCGGCAGCGAATACTCGTTAACTCAGTGCGCCTCTTTCTGCCAATTTCAGTTATCACGTGTACATCGATGAGAACGGAGACGCGGCGGGCAACTACACAGTCTTAGCCAGGGGGAAGGTGCGGAATGGGCGCAACCAGACGGTCCTCGGACTGCGGCCCGTGGGCACTTTCAGTCACAGGAACAGCAGTCTCAGCAGCACGACCGAAACATTGCCGGTGAGTTATCCTTGCTATTCGTCCTTCGCCTTGTAATTTGCTCTCTGCCACCTTTTAATCCGCTTGGCCTCCAGCAGCAGGTAAGCGCTTCTTCATGGCTAAACCCACACTCGTTCTGTTTGCCATTGGTCTTTGCTTTTAATCCTGTTCCCATGTGCTTTTCCCCAGGATCTGAATTTGTTTGTCCCCATTGACTGGGTTGGCGGTGCGCGTCCTGCGGCGGCTCCTCGCTGCGGCTTTAGCGGCGAAAAGTGTGTTAGTGAGTATGTGATTCCTTGGCCATTTTCCCATCTAACCACCCTGTGCTCTCGCAGATTATACAGGAGAAATCTCGGCAGCGATAGCGGGAGGAGCTTTGCTACTGTTGGGATTGGTTTCGCTGGTTTTCTACAGGAACTGGCGCTACGAGCAGGAGCTGGACAGCCTGCTTTGGAAGATTGACTTCCGCGAGGTGCAGATGCATGAGAACGAGAGGGATCAACAGAGCCAAAAGCAGACTCGCGTACGTAAACTCCTCGCAATCCGGAAATTTTTATAATCGGGGCTACTCTTTAGTGATATCCACCTGAGTCTATGTCATGTTGTGTAAAGCAAGTCTGGGGAATAAAATTTGAGAGACAATTCTTTTATAGTTAAGGTTTAGGCATTGTTGCATAAATTTATCCTCTAATTCTTTAATTTCAAATAGTAGGGATTTTCTAAAATTTCAGACAGGATGTGCAAAGGAATTTGTTTTTAATTTTTTTAATTTTGGTTTTTAGAATCTGAGTTTGCAAAAAACTTTTTAATATACTTAAGGGCCCGAAAAAAAAATCATGTCGGAACCCTTCAACACTCTAAAGTGTTTTTGCTATAAATTTCTGTCAAAGACACTTTCATACGGTCTTTTGTACAATAGTTTGGGACCTTATAGGAAGCAAATGAACATTTTTTGTTAAATCACAACATTCCGAATTTTGAATAACCCATCCAAAACCTTATTTAAGGCAGAAGTGCATCCCTCTGTGGCAAAAATATGTATATATTTTTTTAATTTTTATATATATAAAGGTTGTCGATCACTTGTAACAAAGTTGTCATTAAAAGAAACTTTTGTAGGGAGCATGTTATTAAAAGTGTCCTGCTTAAGTCTTACAGAGAGACCGATTTTTCTATTTTGTTAATAACATCTGTCGAACCGAATCAGTATGAAATAAAACAAAAAGTGTTGCGGTCAGAGAGAAATCAAACTTTTAACATTTTGAGTGTTTTTTTTCCAATACTGACAGCATAGAAAAATCATCATCAGAGCTTGCATTCTGGTCAGAATGTATGCAATTTAATCAAATTTCCCAAAAAATTTTAAAATCGAAAAACCAAGAAAAAGCTAGGTCCATCACGCACAACCTTCATGAAAAAAATCCGGGAACAGGTTCCTGATGCCAAAAACATTTTGTTGCAATCATAATTTTTTTTTTTGCAAAATTTAAGAAAATAATTGGGTTGGAAAGCACAACTTGCGAAGTGTTATAAATTTTATTATTAGAGTATCTTTAAGGTTTGAAGATGGACGGGGACAAAACGTAGTTCTCCTTCACTGCGTTGCACACTTTTTATCAAAATTATAATGGCCCTTGCAAGGATATAAAAACCATAAAAGCTTTCCCTGCATAAGCCTTTTGAATAATTCTGTATTTTTTCATAGTCTACGCATCCGCTGATCCGCACCAGTCAGGTGAGCCTGAGCTCCAATCCCGATGCAGATTTCCGCTACACGACCATCTTCACCCCCATCGGCCTCTACAAGGGCCAGCTTTACGCCATCAAGAAGCTCCGGAAGAAGGGCGTCGAGATAACGCGCGAGATGAAGAAGGAGTTGAAGCTGGTAAGTCTGTAAGCCCTTGCGTCCTAGAATTTCTCGAAAAAATTGTTTCCTAGCTACGCGACACCCGGCACGACAATATCTGCGCCTTTATAGGCGCCTGCACGGACCCGCCCAACATTTGCATCATCAGCGAATACTGCACTCGGGGCAGTCTTAAGGTCAGTCGGTCAGTTGGCTTTATCGGGGAACGCTCCCATGACCCCCCGTTACTTTCTTATTGCAGGACATTCTGGAGAACGAGGACGTCAAGCTGGACAACATGTTCGTTGCCTCCATGGTGGCTGACATTATACGCGTGAGTGCTGAAACATTATACTAATGGCCTGCTCTGACCCCCTTTCTATTATTCTCCTTCCGTCCAGGGCGTCATCTATTTGCACGAGTCGCCCGTTCGCTTCCATGGCGCTCTGTGCACTTCCAACTGCCTGGTGGACTCCCGGTGGGTGGTCAAGCTGACGGACTTCGGCTTGTTCGCCTTTAAGCAGGGCATTGAGGACAACTCCACGGACATGCAGCACATGTCGGCAAAGTGTCTAAGTATGCGTCCGGTCTTAGTCGTAGTCCCAGCTCACCCCCCTTTTTTCAGAGTTACTTTATCGCGCCCCGGAACTTCTCAGACAGGGGCCCTCTTCTCTGGTCATGGGAACCCAGCGCGGGGACGCGTATTCCTTTGGAATTCTGCTGTATGAGATGCACGTGCGCCGTGGTCCATTCGGGGAAACTGGCCTCACGTCCATGCAGTGCTTGCAGAAGGTGCTCCATCCGCAGGACAAGATGCATCCCTACCGACCCTCTCTCCAGCCGCTGGAGACGGCCTTTGACTGCGTCAGCGAATGCCTGCGCGAATGCTGGGCGGAGCGGCCGGAAGACAGGCCCGACTTCAAGACCATTCGGGCCAAGCTGCGTCCGCTGCGCAAGGGCATGAGACCCAATATTTTCGACAACATGATGGCCATGATGGAGAAATACGCCAACAATCTGGAGGCCCTCGTCGACGACCGCACGGATCAGCTCCAGGAGGAAAAGAAGAAGACCGACGCCCTGCTGCACGAGATGCTGCCGCGTTGTGTGGCTGATCAGCTCAAGAAGGGCCACAAGGTGGACCCCGAGCACTACGAGCAGGTTAGCATCTACTTCAGCGACATTGTCGGCTTCACGGCCATGTCCGCCGAGTGCACGCCGCTGCAGGTCGTGGACTTCCTCAACGACCTCTACACCTGCTTTGACTCGATTATCGGCCACTACGACGTCTACAAGGTGGAGACCATAGGCGACGCCTACATGGTCGTCTCTGGGCTGCCGCTGCGCAACGGCGACCTCCACGCTGCGGAGATAGCCACCATGTCGCTTCACCTATTGAGCGCAGTTTCCGAGTTCAAGATTCGCCACCGACCCACCAACCGCCTGCTTCTGCGAATAGGCATTCACTCGGGACCTGTCTGCGCCGGAGTGGTTGGGCTAAAGATGCCGCGCTATTGCCTCTTCGGGGACACCGTCAACACGGCATCGCGGATGGAGTCCAGCGGTGTGCCCCTGAAGATCCACTGCAGCTGGCAGTGCAAGCAACTGCTGGAGCGCCTGGGGGGCTACTATTTTCAAGAGCGAGGCATCATTTCCATGAAGGGAAAGGGTGACCAGCGCACCTATTGGCTGCAAGGAGAGGACGAAGACGCGCGCAATAGGCGCACCTACGAAAGATCCCAGAGACGGGGGTCGCGGGCGCTAAACAAGTTCATCCAAGGCACAATAAAGCAGGCCCAGGAGCACGCCAACGATTACGGCATAAGGTCCTCGCTGAAGCAGAAAAATTTGCCGCGAAACTCGCTGGCCCGTTCCTCCAGTCTGGAATCGCCAAAGAAGTTACGCTTTGCTGCCGGAAGCCTCCTGGAGCATCACCGCTATCACAGGTTCGTTAACTTATGGTCATGTCTATCAAATAAACCTAAAGTAATAAATAGCTTCTTAAAACGGACGCTAAGATATGTAGGTAGCAACTGATCTTATAGCATTGGAAACGTTCAGTTAATATTATTATTTTTATATTTTCCACTACGAATGTAGCGTTTGCGATTCTGAAAGCCCCCATATAATAAAAATAATAATTTTATGTTTTACCATGAAGTTTAGAGAATCGAAGATGTTGTCTTCCATGCTCTACTATTATTGTTTGGATAATCGGCTTGATGGATTTTAAAAGAGTATGTTGCTAATGAAAATCAGGAAAGATACATTTAGATTTTGAACATTTAGCTTACGCTTAAATGTGACATTGCAGCATAAAATTATTTAAATATTGGCCTTGTAACCCACCTAATTGTGCATCTCTCTCTTGATTTTATAGTGATGAGGCTCTTCTGGAGGTGGACTCGTACACGGGGCTGCGGCGCTCCTCGGGAGGATCCGTGCACTCGCGCTACGAAGAGACTACCCTCTCGCAAACAGTGTCCTGCCAAAGCATTGAGGTGCTGAGTGTTCAGCACAGCCAGCGGCGCCCGTCATCATATCCCACTGCCAACACGCCGCTGTTGATGAACCACATTGAGGTGTGAAGTGGAGGCGGAGAACTTATCCAACCAAATACAGGAAAGCTAGTGGAATTTGTGTTCAGTATAATTAGCCAAGTGTTTGTGTCGCTTCGTCATGGGGGACCCCCTGGCACCAGCGCCATAGCATCAGCATATTGTGAGAGTGATTATAAATCTAGTCATTGTTATACAGATCCATGCAAATCGAAATAGTCAAAATTGTAAACGGAACGAATTAAAGAAACACCCAAATAACGGCAACGTGATATTTTCTAGGAGTGACCTTGGGCATGTTTATTATGTTATGTACTTTGTCAGAGTTTGATTTATTGTGTCTTGAAGACATTGCATCCTTTTAATGTACATTAATGGTATTCATTCGACAAACTTAACGATTTATTTATACAACTTTAGTTTAAAACCTATTTGTGCATTTCACTAGGCGTTATAAATACAATATTTGATTTGCAATCATTGGATCATTGCAATATATGTTTGTGTTTCACTGAGCCAATCTGGCCAAGCCTCTTTGGAAAACGACCTCGAAAGTCCATGAGATTGTTTCAAAGTCCTAAAGAAAGAAGTGTAAATAATTTACATATATGTTTGATTATCATTTAAATTGTGTTTTTATGGTAAGCCACAAGCTTTAAAGCACTCTTCAATAGGCTGAGTATTAATTTTGTTTGCGTTTTAATTTAGAAAGTATTGCTTGTTTGTGTTTCAATTATTCTTGTTGAGTGTGTAACGAAATTCGTGTCTAAGGGTGGGATTATAAGGTTTGGGATGGTGTGACGGGGCGAGCTAATAAAATATCTTTACATATTCAACGCTGCATAATGCAACAACTCTAACAATCTGGTACCCGAATCTGGTAGTACAGTGTATATCAACTAGGTATGAATGTATATAACAATTATGGGGCGGCCCACTCGGCTTGCCTTCTATCAAAATATTTTCGACAACAATGGATATAATCAACAATTCGCAATTGCACAATTCTAAGTTATTGTTCGACTGCATTCGCGATCACTCGGCTGCTCCCCAGCTTCTCGTACAAAACTTCTCCTGCAAGAGGACCGACAACAATTGGCTTATATAAATAGTAACACTATTTAATATACAGTTTATAGTATATATGTATGCGTGTATATGTATATGTCGGTATTTTTAAATGCGCCTCTGAAAAATAATCTCTCAACATTTGATTTTGATTTAGGCTGCAAGGCGACTGCCGAATTCCTCTAAAATCGATAAACCACTATAGTGATAAAGCCAGCAGAGAAGGATGCTGCAGCCTTAGCGTTTGGTAGTACAATAGTAAGCTAATGTAGAGACCCCGATTTTCGGGTTCACCTCTACTCTCTTCAAAATAGTCTGCAAAAGGTTCAAGCTGCCCCGGGGTCACAAGCTCTCTCCCGGAGCATCGCTTATAAAAATTCTAGCCTTCATCTCGGCTTCTTCGCCATGCTGGTGGACCTGTGAATTGGAGGTTTTTCATCATTATTCCGACATTAAATAAAAGCATAGGATACTCACCTCTTTATTCCGTGTCGTGGGCTGGAAGGAGGTGTGTTGCAAGGAGAGGGCGGGGCGGAGCCGCCCGATGAGCCCCTCGACGACGATATAGACAGGGTGGACGCCCTTGGCGCCGAGCAGCCCAGATAGATGGCGGATCCCTTGTCGGCATCCCGCAGATCCACTCGTGACCCGTGGACGGAGGAGGGAACCGAGCCTATTCAAATAAAAATAAAATTTAACCACAAAGTAAGAACAAAGAAGTTGCAGAGGGACCCAAGCTTTTACACCCCTTCAGTTAAATGGTGGTTTCTCTTGTAATATTTTAAATATATTTGGTAAATATCTGATACAATTGGACGATCCTGTTGGTAATTTCAGAATCAGGCCAATTTTGACCGATATCTGCAGTTCGGACTTTTGCACTGCATGCAGAACGAAGGAAGTTGTATGCATAGTTTCAAAAGTCAAGAGCTTTAGGACTGACAGACTACTTAACGTAGATACCGTCAATCTGGTTTTTTAGTATAACGACTCAGGAGTTGATCCTAAGTCCCACACTTTTGACCTAAATTCTATCCAAGGAAATAAACATTTACTAGGTTGATCGTTTCAATAGAATAGACCGACAATTTCCAATTCTTGTTTCCTCCACGCATAATTTTATCTTTTCCATACCCTTTAGGTTCCACTGAGCAACTGAACAAAGTCCAGAGCAGACGTACATAGGTTCCATCACCCACAGAATAAATTTGGCCACATATTTAATTATTCAGGCCGCGTAATTTCGTTGACCATCATTGTTTTTAGTACATATAATTTTTGAAATGTATATATGTATACCACCTCAAATTACAAAATGGCATCTAGCAGTAACCATATCATTAGAATACTCATCCGATGTTGATTACTCCAATTTTATACATTTATATTTGTGCTTCTATGAATTTTTTTTTATGGAAATCAGTAGATTATAAGATGTTTTAATTTGGAATTTACGGAAAAGCTTGAAACATTTTATTCCAAATGTGAACGGGTTCTAGGTAGCCATGAACATTCTTCCATAGGAAAATGTTTGCGGAAAAACCAGGTTGAAAGAAAACCCCTTTTCTAAAGAAATTTATGGAACGTAACATTTTGTAGCCTACTTTGAGGCTTTATTTTACGCTTCTCACATAAATAGCTGAATATAAATAGATGAAAAGCTTTGGAGCTGCGAGGCGGTGGCTTTAACTCTGACTAAAAACCCTGACTTTAACTCCAGCAGATATGGTCTTCAAAAATGTCTCTAAAACGCACAGAGGCTATAATGATGTGACCACACTCACCTGTATAAGCGTGCAGACCTGCTGGACTGCTCCACGGACGCACTCCAAAGCCGCTTACTGTGCTGGCACTCCGCTGCAGATGGGCGGAGCCATTGCCTTCCTTGGCCTTAGACTCTTTCCGACTCCCGGCGCTGCTCACCCTAGGAGTGGCGGTCGCAGACCCGCCAGGTCGAGGTGAGCGCTGGCCCTTGCCCAACTGCTGCTGGCGTTGCTCCTGCTCCCGACGGGCGTCCTCAACGGCGGCGGCGTACTCAGCCGCCTCACTTGAAGTGGTGGGGACCGGTTCAACCGCAGTCTCATCCTCGGGGATTCGCTCGTTTCCCACAGACCGGCGGGGCAGGGGCAGCGGCGAATGCTTAGGCGATGTGGGGCAGGACTGGGCAGCGGCTCCGCTCACAGTCAGCGAACTGGACGAGGCGTTGGTGCTAGAGGACTGGGCACGGAACCGAGAGTGGGTAGAGGCGCTGGAAGGACGGCGCCGGAACAAGCCCTTGGTGGGGTCCATATTGCAAACGCCTGAAAAACACACACACAACAAAAAAAACCCTAAGACTGGTGGATTTAATAGAATTTTATTGTCGGGAGCTAAAACTTATTGGTTTCGACTTGGGGCGTTGTCTTTAGTTTCCGGTGTCGTCGTTTAGTGGGGTTTGGGGAATCTAAGAGTCCCACACATCCCAACGCCTTTGTGCTGGCACTGGACGGGTCTTCCTCCACTTCCGAGTCCAGGTTGTTGACGAATCGCCCTTTGTTTCCGTCCGCATCAAAGTACCGCACGTTGGGTATCAACTCTTCACCAGAGTTGATTCTGAAATCAGGAGAGTCTTCCTTTGGCGGAGAACCAACATTCTCCTTAATGATGCTATCTCTCCACTTCTCCACCGCGAAAACTTAGCGTGTAGGCAACGTTCTGCCTTAAAGGGCCCTCATTTTCAACATCAATCTGCAGCTCATTCTCATTGTCATTCCCCATTCCCTCTAAGTCCCCGCTCGCACCTGTTGGACACTTTTCGCCGCGGGAGCAGTTGCCTTCACATATGTCTTTGTTCTGCAGCAGCTCCTGGTAGTTGTCCAGCGCCGTCACCACTTTGATGCGGTCCAGCTGCTCTAGGGCAGAGGACGGGAAGCGCTCTCGCAACCGTCGTCGCTCCTCGGGGAGCTTGAACTGCTCGAACTCCTGCAGCTGGTTCTGGAAACCCGTGTTTGGATTGGCCACGGAGCGACCGGCCCGAACCACCTTCAGCGCCTCCTTCCAGTTGAGGTGCGTGGCCGTCATAATGTAGGCCACGGCAACAGTCACCGAGCGAGACATCCCCGCCAGGCAGTGGATCAGCACGTTGCCCTCCCGCAGGCGGGCGGCATGGATGAAGTCGTTGCAGACGGAGAAGTACTGGGAAAGGTTCTGGTCCGGCGTGTCCGAGGCCATCACGCAGAGGTAATGCTTATCCTGCGAGTATCAAACATGAGAGGGGTGGTGTGCGGGACGGGTTGAAGCCACTTACCGGGAGCAGGCGCCGCGGACTGTCATGTATCGCGATGATATGCGAGATCTTGAACCTTTCCAGCTGCGCGTGGTCTTTGGAGTCGCGGTAGTTGCCGACGTATAGACCAGGCAGGACCTGAAAGTTGTTTTTTTTAATAAACGTACAAAAGAGTGGGTCCCAGAACCTACCATTCCCATGTGCCAGTTCATTAATGCAGTAATCATGTTCGAATAATTGTGTATGGATTTACGAAATGGAAGTGTTCTCGAATGGGAATTTCGGATTTTGTTTAGTTGTCGTTGCTATTGACAAGTTGCCGTGACAACTATCGTAAATCAGAACGTTAAAGTGGGTGCCAAAGACCCATTTTCATCGTATATCATACTTCAAAATAAATTACGAAATAGAATCAATAGTTCAATAGGTTCTTATCGGTCGAAAAAGTATAATGTGTGTTCTATTGTCAACTGAAAATGTTGGCTAATTATTGATAAGAACTATTTGCGGGGTACTTAATTTTTACATAAATTATGTACAGCCTTAAAAGGAAAGAAAACCTGTCAAACTTAGCTGTCTAGGAGGATATAACTATTATTTCCTTTTAAATACCGAACAACCTGCTTTGTGATATGTCCCCGTGTTCTGTGCTGACCTTGCCAGCGTCGTACTGCGGCTTGTTTTGTTTATTTCGAACTGCAAACAACGGTCTTACCTTGTTCATGCCATTTCCCATATTTCTTCATTTAAAACTGCAGCTCACTTTCTCAATTGTCAAACGAATTGGCCCAAAGCAGTGCTGGAAGTACACAGAGAAGAGAATTCGTGGTATTACAAGTTCAGGGTGGAAAATTCCCCGCGAAGGTCAGGAGGAAATTTAAGCAGCCGGGCCAGAATGGGCAGAGCATTTAGCCCCATGCTCTGATGAAAGTGCAATGGCAAGTGGCAAGTTGCAAGCTGTTGCCACTGCCACGGCCGCAACTGAGACATAATGGATGTCTTTGTCGCCGCCTACATCGCGGAAGTAAACAGGCCTTGACGTTGACTCTTCCGCTGCCATTGTTGCATCTTATTAGTGGGGAAGGCAGGCAACCAGGCGGGCAGATAGACCGACAGGCGGGAGATAGGTGGCGGGTGCCCCTAGCAGAGCCGGAGGCCATCTGGTATCTTCAGTTGGCCTCCAAAGGTAGGCAAGGCCAAGTGATTCGGGCAAATCGGACCCGGCATGGCTTGAATTTATGTCCGCTGCTCTTCCGCTTGTTTTCCAGGACAACAGTAAGCCTCATCACAAAGTCAAAACGTTTGGGGCTTGCTCGGCGTGGGCACCAGGCTCATATGCTATCTCAGCGCCACACCATCCTTGGGCACACTTCGGAGCCACCCGATTTGCATAAGTGCCTCGAGTTGAGGCAATAAGGAAAGTGTCGCTTTGTTATTATTTCATTCCCGGCACGTCGACGGGCCACGGACAGAAAATTGACTGGCACACTCGAAGAGCGGAAGATAAGGCACGTGTGCCGCACCAGCAGAAGTGACTGTCATTTGCCAGTCAGCCTGGCCCGGGCCTGGGCCACAAGAACCAAGCGGCATCCCACCCGCACTGCGAACTTATGGAATTAGGGCAGTCAATCCTGACGACTCTCCGAGCGGCATCGGAGGTAATTGATCAGCGAAAATTCCAGCTTAGTAGTATCGGGTCAGCTCAAGTGCATCCAATCAGCATCACTGCGCTTAAAATAGACTCTGGCCACCCTCAGCCCGACACGATTGCATTACCAAATGGCCATGTCGTGGCCAGAAGGGAGGCCAGCCATCATTCTGTTCAATTGATGTGACACTTCACTCGCCCCGGTCCCGTGTTCCGCTTTGGGATTCCGCTCAGTCGGAATCAGTGGCTCGGCGTGTCCTTTGCATGCTGGAATTAGAGGAGCTTTTCCGGGGAAAGCGCAAACCGGAACCTCCTCGCTTGTGCAGCCTTGTGGAGTCCGTGTGGCCGTGGTTGTCCAGCCAGGGCCCAAATATTTTAGCGGCCATGATTGAAAAACATTTCCTCTTTGAATTTACTGAAAAACTCCTAATGAAATCCCCTCGTGGACGGGCGCCACCCCTTCTTTCAAGCCTCGCGGTTCTGGGCCGTGTGCCAAAAAGATTTTTTCTCGGTTTGGACGATGAAAAGTGTTGAGAACCCGAGGCCTAGACATTCAGGGAGAAAACTTAAATCGAATGAAACAGTTCTCCTGACTTTTTCAGTTCCTTTTCCTTGTGCTGGATTTGAATGTGCTGCCAAGTTTTTCACTCAACTACTCCCCCGGGGGCGAATGTCGTTTCAGGTATTGTTTTTCAACAATTTATAATCAATCAGATTCCAATTCGAACTTTTTATTTGGCCCAATGTCACATAAATTAGCCAGATTCGCCCTTGGACGGTCTCGTGCGCCCCCCACAGTTTGGAGTCAATTATCGTGCTTCGACATTCCATATGCAGGCAACACCTAAAGCCGCACCTACAAGGGCGGGTTTATGGGGCGATGGCGCTGCCTAGGGACCCGGAGTAGGGGAGTAGGAGCCACTGCTCACTGACTATGAAAAATGTGAGCTTTTTCCGTTGAGTTTAGTTTGTAATAAATGTGCCAGAAATGAAAAGGGCACAGCAGGATAATCGCGCTCTACACAATACTACACGGCCAGGACGACAAGACAACGCGCGACACATTTGGAAAGCGTTTCTGGCCATCATATACATGTATTTCGGTTCTGCTTAAGCTCAACCAAGTAAATGAGAAAGGTGGCTAGAATTTTGCTAACGTAATGTAAAATCAAGTGTATTTGTGTAATCCAGCGGCTCCAACACCCTTTCCCTCGGATCTTTGCCCTCTTGTTTTCACATTCAACATGATAAGGGCAGACAAGGCGGCATCCAAGTAGCGCCGCTTTGTCTGCGGAGATGTCAGAGGCCCACAGCCCTCCTTGGAAGCGGTCACAAGTCAGAAGCCGACTAAGCAAAACTTTCCTCTGGAGACACGTGCTGCCATAAAAAACTCTATTAACATACAGCCGCATATAAGATGATGGAGGGGCAGCCTGGGTGGGTTGTTCATTCCACCGGCTTCGATGATTTTATTGCTTGGAACAAATATTTAACAAGCTCCTAAACAAACGTCCGCCCAATAAATATCAGCGCCAGCAAAATCCAACTCTTCCCCTTGTTTGGACTCATGGTACTCATTCTCCCCCGCCCCCCGTTTATTGACAGAGACAAAGTGTTTCTATCGCCATAAACATGAAAGGCGATCCCATGAACAGCCTTGATTTTCCAATGCATCCCCACCGCCACCCACCACCCACTACCTGCCCCAATTAGCTGCATTCATGACCGAAATCCTGGGGCCGACCCTGCCTAATGAACCGCACTGCGCCCGTGAAACTTCCGCTGCTGACAGACCCAATTTAAATAAATAATCAGGGCGGTGAGGTGCATGACTCAAAATATTAATTTCGTTTTACATATGCAATGGCGGGCCAAAGAGTTGGCCCTTGTTTTTAATACGCAACTAGGGAAATTAAGCAGAATAAGCGCTCTAATTCATGGCTGAGAGCAGTTGGCACTGGGAGGACAAGTGCAAAGTATGAGGCATAACTACATGGCTCACTTGGGCGTGACATTAAGTCCAGGTTAGTCAAGCAGATCCCGAGATCTAGGGACTCGGCTGAATCGGTTTGTGAGTGGTGGCCCCAGTCACGTTTTGGGCCACTTTCACACCAATTTGCCTATGACGGCCGCCTGACAGGCCACGACTTGGCTGCAACCGTACATTACCCGTACGACCCGTGAGCCATGGGGTCTTCAGGGTTTCCAGGGAAAAAACCCAAGCCCTGGAACCCTACTATTGGTAGGGTGTAGTCTCCTCGCTAATTCCCCAGTTGCGTGCCATCGCATGAGGAAAGCGTGTATTATAGCGAACGCGGCGCAAATAGCGCCATATAGGATTGTAATTTTCGAGACATTTGCGTTTACGGGGAATCGGGCGTGGGTCAGTCACCTGCCCTCCATGGCCAGTTGCTCATTACCGCTCATAACCGAAGCATTATAAAGCCGCTAAGGAAATCGCTCAACTTACGGTAACTTCGGCGCTCCTGCGCTCCGGTTTGTTGGCTCCTTCGTCTGCCCTGCGTTGGTCAATGGCGCTGCGACATGAGAGCTTTGACTTTGACTCCGACTCCGGCCCACTTCGTCGTCGTATCCGCAGCTGCTTCTGCTCCTGCTACTGATGTGGACGATGACAGGGGCAGAGGGCGGGGGCGGCGGTGGCTGAGAGGAAGAGAGACGCCAAGGAGGCAGAGCTAGGTGGGCGCAACTCCTGTTATATCACAGTGCAAGAGCCTTGCCAGCGGCGGCCGCAAACGCAGAAATTTTGATTCGCTTCAGCTCGCCTTACTTTCGTTCCCGTTCCCTTTTCCTTTCCATATGAACAAAAGCAAAAAACATAAATGTGACAGTTGAACTGGTCGCTGGCTGCTGCCTGGCCATTTTCCGTGTCCGTAGCGGGCACCTGGTGGTAGGGGAGCCTGACCGTAGCGGTAGCCGTAACAATAGCAGACGCGAGGTAGGAAACAATGACAGCCAAACCGCAAGAGTCGCAGCCGTAGAAAGTGTGAAAGGTAGAAAGTTGGAAACGAGCCGCAGCCGCCGCGAGACTTTTGTGAGCTTAAAGGACGCCAAACAAATAGGGTCGAGCGTTGGTCACAGACTGAGCGCTCCTGCAGCTCCTGCAGAGCACAGCTATGGAAACACTCAGTTGTGGAGGGATAGTTGCCACGGCCGGCATGCGCGTTGGCTTCCTCCGAATCGCGCCAAAATAAAAACTCACTCAAGCCAAGTGACAGTGGGTGCCTTAAGCTTTGATAGAAGTATATACATAAATATTAATGTTTAAATTAATGTTTATTTGATTTAATAACATAAGAAAATAAATAATGTATTGTGCGACCGATCCCATGAAAAAAAATAAAATCATGCAGAAAAGGACGACAATTATCGAATCCAAAAGAGTCTCAAATATCATCAGCCCAGAGGGAAATGTTTTGTTTTGAAAAGTTCTTTCAACTTTCATATATAATTTGTTAGTTGTTTTAGGATAAATCTTTCTTTAAATTAAATTTTTTCAAAAATAAGTGTATTAGAGAATTATAATTACCAGCTTTTGGGGGATTATTTTTAACTTCGTTACTTTGACAGAGAGTGTCATCCATATAAGTGTGATTTGGCCCACTGTGATAAGTTCATTTGAAGAGAACGGAAAAACAAGAATGAGTGCCTAAGATAGCTTGGCAGAGTGCGTAAAATCCTTTGATTCAGTTATATAATAGGTGGGGGAAAGCAAATCTGCTTTACGTTCTGTTACGTAGTTTACCCTTGCGCTTACGTTTCATGAGTTTTATACTACCTGTGGCAGCAATAAAATTTTTTAATAATTTAATCAATTTGAAAAACAATGGCGAGCACGTGTGGAAACATGTTTATGACTCCTCTCTTAAAAATGTGATACAATTTGTAAAAATGTATTAATTGCCTTAATTTTGCAAAATGAAAAAAAAAATATTTTTATATTATCTTTTATTAAAAAACAACGTCAAAGTATCCCCTTTTGCACGTTTATGCATTTTTTAGGTTTCAAGCAAGTCTTAATATGTGTAACAATAAACATAACTCATGTTAAAATATTTAAATTCAAAGCCGAAAAAGCGCGATGGTTCAGTATTAACATTTCAGTATACATTCAGTATTAACAGTAAATTTCCAAAGCTCATTTTGTTTTCATATATTATTTCTCAAAGTGACTAAATATGCATTAATATTCGATTTTTATTATAATATTAGTTTATGTTTATTAAGAAATAAAAAAAATGTGAAAGAAACGGTGCATTTTCTAAATCCATCAAATTTATAATCAGAATTTCCCATTCTATTACTAAGAAATAACATGTTTTATCATATTGTCCTCGTAAATATTAAACAATTTGTTGCGTGTGACATGTCGCGTGTGGCAGTGATAAAAAATAAGTTATAAAATACTTTGTACTTTTAAGTAAAACATAAACAATTATGAAAAAATTTAAATACATAAATAAAATTTTAAATTTTTTTCTGGGTAGCGTGTGACAGGCGTAGTTCTGTTTGAATATCTTCAAAACAAGAAAGGAAAGCTAACTTCGGGCGAAGGCGAATTTTATATACCCTTGTTAAAACCGGATGTATATCCCAAAATCGGATATAGTTGGCAGATCCTTATGAGAATATCATAATATAACCAATTAACTACATACAAAATAAAAAAGTCTGTAAAAAACTGTACGAAATTGCAACTTTTTATCTTCAAAAACACGAAAGTTGCATCATTTCCGATTACAGTCGGCCGATCCTTATGCCATATAACTGAGGGAACGGAAATGACCTTACCAAATAGTAGTTTAAATATTTTTTATTTTAAGAAATTGGTTTTATACTTAATAAAGTTTTCATAAGAACACCAATCTAATATTTGCGATCTTAACATCAAAATTTATCGATTTCGGCTCCGCCTGAAGATACCCTGCAGAACTTGAGGTGTCGATTGGCCCTATTTGCGGACATTTCATACAAAAACGGAAATTAAACAAGAAAGGAAAGCTAACTAAGGGCGAAGCCGAAGTTGATATACCCTTGCAGTTAAAACCGGATATATATCGCAAACATGTTAAATTGGCCGATCCTTATGAGAATATCATAAAATAACCAATTTATTACAATAAAAAATCTAAAACAAAATACCAAGCTTCCATCTTCAAAAATACCAAAGTTGGTATTTTTACCAAATACCATTTTCGATCGTTCAGTTATATGGCAGCTATAAGATATAGTCGGGCGATCGTTATGCAATTTGGTAGGTTGTATTAACTGACCAAAAATAGAATCTGTACATAGTTCCAGCTTTTTATCTTCAAAAACACCAAAGTTGGCTAATTTCCGATTGTTCAGTTATATGGCAGCTATAGGTTATAGTCGGCTGATCCTTATGAAATTTGGCATGTTGTATTATTTTGCCAAAAATAGCATTCGTACAAAATCTGAACTGTAACTCTAAAAACACCAAAGTTATACCATTTCCGATCAATCAGTTATATGGCAGCTATAGGATATAGTCGGCCGATCCCGGCCGTTCCGACTTACATATATACTGCGTGCAAAGGAAAGAAGGGTGTGTGCAAAGTTTCAATTTGATAGCTTTAAAACTGAGAGACTAGTTCGCGTAGAAACGGACAGACAGACAGACGGACAGACAGACGGACAGACGGACAGATGGACATGCTCATATCAACTCAGGAGGTGATCCTGATCAAGAATATACATATATACTTTATAGGGTCGGAGATGTCTCCTTCACTGCGTTGCACACTTTTGGACAAAATTATAATACCCTCTGCAAGGGTATAAAAATGTTCTTTTCAAATATAGAAGGACGTCAGTCCATATAAGTGATGATTTCTTTACAATTTTTCTTTTTTATTGGCAATGTCTTAAGCATTTATTGGTTTGACTAGCTTTGTTAGCTCTTTTTGAATTTTAGAAGCCAATAACTTCGGAAACCACCGAAGCTACATTTCCTTCTTTTTTTTATAATCATTTTTTATTTTGTTTTTGTTTCCAGAAATAGTAAGTTAAATGTTAGGTTATTGTAGAGGGCATATAAAAGGTCTAGTACAAGTATCAGGTATACTGTCTGATTATCACTATACCAACATTTTGGATAAAGTTAGTAAGAATCGGTCATTTCTTACCGAATACTTTCATCAGACCAGTCTTCAAATAGTTTTCAGTTAGTCCAAAATCCCAATCCATTACCAATCTAATTACAAAATTTAGAGATTTTGATTAAAATAGGAAAAAAAATTTCAAAAAAACAACTGTTAAAGCACCTAGTTCGAGAAAATTTTTTCTCAATAAATAAAACGTGCGCCTTAAACTTTAGGTCAATGCGTCTTAACCAAAATTCATTTGTAGCTTATGGAGATTGCAAAGATCCATCTTGCAATAATTATACATTCAAAGGCTTATACAATGGATTTGTTAAAATGCAGTCTGAAAAAGGTATAGCGCACACCCTTGGTTTCCAAAAAACATTTGTCAATTTATAGAAATTAGATATCGGAGGAGAATGAGAGAGACGAAAGGCATTCAAAGGCTTATACAATGGATTTGTTAAAATTCATTCTAATGAAAAAGGTATTACGCACACCCAAGGTTTTCAAGGTTTAACATGTTTCAAAAAACATATTAATGCCGAGCTAAGGTAGATTTATGGCGAAGTTGGAAATCTAGGGTAAATATGCGTGTGAGTTCCGAAATGATCTGGTTATTAGGGAATAAGCAAATTCTAAACAAAAGGTGTTCATATTGTAGAAATTTGATATCGGAGGAGAATGAGAGAGACGATCTCGATAAAGATCCATTTAAAGATGCATTAGATAATGAAATGCAACGAACTTTCGCATTATATAGAGAATTTGTCCACAAAGCTCGGAGTATTCCTGTGGAACAAAGAACACATTTTGTTCTTTATTAAAACATTTAGGCAGAATACATATTGATGCCACAGGTTGTGTCGTGCAGCCAATGTCATTTATAGATATGGTAAACCCATTTATTTCTACACATTGCACTATGGGCGATTTTTCATAATGGGCGGCATAAAGTCATAAAATTTATGGTGAAATATTAAGGAAGTTTTTTTTATTAATAGTAAACAATTCAGTTAGCTGGGTGGCAACTCTTTTTTGTGGCAGCCCTTCAAAACCGGATGATCTGTTGAAGCTCGCAATTATATAAATTGGCACGAAAAATTTCATGCTGTTGAAAGTGCTTAAATTATTATTGGTTTCGTTTAAATTAATAAGTGTAATATGGATAGCAAAGCTCAAGGTATTTTGAATCTTTTATTTACGATAAATGTTCGTGGTGTTTTTAATGTCCGGTGTCATGTTGATTGTATTTTTAGCAAAAATCTAACAATTTTAATTGTGTTCCGTGAAGTATTTCTTGAAAAGTGCATATCAAATCATGCAACTAAAAATTGCAAGTTACTAACGAATGTGTCTAGTTTATTGTAGTAATCATGTTTTTTGCTCCTTGCACTTGAAGTTTCCTTTACGTGAAAATAGTTCTGTGGATTTTAAAACATATATGGGCAAATACCACGTGTCGCGCGCTACATTCGCACGATTTTAGCTAATGAAATTCAATTTTTTGGGGGTTTTTTAAAAATTTACCGTAAACTTTTGTTATGTGTTTAGAGTGAATTGAGAGTACTTTCGGAGGGTATAAGGTTCAATTTCATTGGAGTCACAGTTTTGAAAATAATGAATAAAATTGTGACGTGTCGCACGCTACGCAAAGTGGAAGTTAGTTTCAAAATTTTTATTTCAAACGCAATTTTTAGCGAATTATGTCAAATAAACCCTATGAAAGTTAATATCCTAAAGAAAGTTAAGAATATTAAGCCTAGTACTGAGTAGACGAAAATCCGCTGTAAAACTGTAACTCTAAAAACACCAAAGTTATACCATTTCCGATCAATCAGTTATATGGCAGTTATAGGATATAGCCGGCGGATCCCGGCCGTTCCGACTTATATACTGCCTATAGCCTATAGTTTTAAAGCTGAGAGACTAGTTTGCGTAGAAACAGACAGACGGACATGCTCATATCAACTCAGGAGGTGATCCTGATCAAGAATATATATACTTTATAGGGTCGGAGATGTCTCCTTCACTGCGATGCACACTTTTGGGCAAAATTATAATACCCTCTGCAAGGCACAGTGGCCGGATTGACGGTTTTTTTTTTGCATAAAATCCAACAATTCATGACAAAAGAAACATATATGGTCAATGGATTCTTAAAGTAGCTTCTCCAACTAGATATAAACCATTAGTTTTATTTAAATATCTGCATCCCTGAGCTTCTACCAGGGCTGCAAAGTTCATTAACAGATCAGCTGGTTATCGCAAACATAAGGCGGGAAGCTGCACACAAACTTTGAATTTTCCGCAATTTGTAATACGGGCACCAATTTTAACGAAACAAAATGGAATATGTTATTTGTGGTATATAAAATATAATTTAATGAAACCAATTTGTTATCAGTGTTACGTGTTTTTTCTGTGAATTGTTTTCGTGATGTCTTGAAATAGTTAATTTGTATTAAAAGTGTCTGTGCATTATGGAGTATAACTAATTTTCTGTCACCTTCTGTCACCATCTGAGTTTGCAGAAGTATTAATGTATATTTGTTCTTGATAAATTAATTAAAAACTTTTGCATCTTTTTGCTCCATTTCCTACTGTTGTCGATTAAAGACAAGGTCGAATTCAGCCACTGCACACTTTTTGAGGTTTGGCTGCGCAGCAACAAAAACAAAGACGCTGTATCTGATTACATTTTGGAAAAACTGAGCATAAAAAATCTTGACTCGGAAGCTAAAAGCAACATTTTGAAAAAAGTCAAGAGTTTCGACATATGTATACATATGTTAGCCAAATTATAGGCGATCTCACGAATTCGAGCCTGAGAGACTAGTTTGCATAGAAACAGACAGACGGACAGACGGACATGCTCATATCAACTCAGGAGGTGATCCTGATCAAGAATATACATATATACTTTATAGGGTCGGAGATGTCTCCTTCACTGCGATGCACACTTTTGAACAAAATATAATACCCTCTGCAAGGGTATAAAAACGCATGGCTAGGCGCCACTTTGTAAGTAGTGGTGGTCTGCTGGTAGGTGCTTATTTCACCAGCAACGAACTAGCGCTCAGAACGGCAGGGTAGCTTTCCTTTCTTACTTCCAGTTTGCTTCCTGAAAAAAAAAAAACCTCGGCAGAGATAAAGACAAGCGTCTTATATATGTATATTTGTATCTAATTGCAATGCAATAGGTTTGCTAAAACACCTCATTTTCAATCTATCTCTAAACGGTCGCCCCAAATAGTTATAGTTCAGACCTACATACATACGTACTCATCCTGGTGAAAATACCTCTACTGCGTGACGCATAATGTTTACAAGGTGGGTAGAACATCTGGTTTCCCACTAAACAGCTGATCGTTGGCCATATCGGTTGGAACAGAGGTTTTCATACTGAACGACCCCCACGAAAACGAATAGGTGCGGGGGCAGAGGGAGCCAATAAAAGTGTTAGTCACCAAGCAATGGATAGACCAAGTCGATGTCGTTTCGATTTGTTGCGTCTCTGTGCCATCAGTGACGCAGTGAATCGGTTCGCGGCTGGGGACGTGAGGGCGAGCAGACAAGCAAGGGCTTACGGTTACAGATTCTAGAAGCCATGCGACTGCCTAGGAATGCGTCTTCGAGAGCCGCTCTCGGCCAGCTTTCTAGACAAACGCCTCGCAGTCTATTAATAAGTCTGATGTGTGTGTATCTCGGCAGAGATCAGTGTCCAAAGAGAGCGGGGGATCGCGTGAGCGCAGTGTGGAGCCACGGGGCACCTCTGAATATTTACCAATTTAGGCCTTATTCGCTGGCAGAGAGCCACAGAGCCAGTGGGGGTCGGGGCAGAACGAGTATGCCAAGCACAGAGAAGCCAAGCAAAGCTTACACAATGCCACGGTGCCGAGAGCGGCGGCGAGTGCACACGGCGGAGAGAGCCCGTGGGGAGCACGGCATGGGGCTGGACTGGCGTTGGGGCTAATAGCGAACGGTTGGCAGCGACGGCTCTCAATCGTCGAGAAACTTTGGCAGCGTGAGGACTCAGTAGACGCCGTGGTGGCCAACAAACAACACAACTCTGAGTGTGTGCGCCTGTGTGTGTGGGTCAGCGGCAATGTGCAAAAATAAAAAAGCTATATATATTTTAAATTCAATATAGAAATCCGAAAACATACAAACGTACAGAGCGGACCGAGCCGAAAGCCAAAAGCTTGCAGCGGAAATACTCAAAGGCAAAGTGGAAGTAAAAAGTATCTGTGAGCTTGTGTGCGCGACTGCATTGGTGTGCGGCTGCTAGAAAGTGTGGCCAAAAGTGACATCACACTCCGGCAGAGTCGCCTTTTGGGGAAGCATCGTCGCAGTTCGCATTTCGCATTTATCAGGAGCACGGGTGCGAGCTCGAATACACGTACATACGTGTGAAGGAACAGAGCCAGCGCAGCCAGCCGTTTCGCGGAAAGTACGAGAAGCCGCACGCGTCGTCGTTCAAGGTGAGCCGCGAAGTCTCCCCATCACCGTCCCCCGTCTCCCGTCTCCTTGCCTCTTCCGACCCCTCGTGCCCGCCGTCAACCGACGCGTCCCGTCCAAAAACTAATCTCTACAACTCGTGCGACAAGTAGCCGACGTCGAGAAGTCACAGCCAAATATCAACAAAAGGAAATTTTTAAATTATCGCTACGCAGCGAGACGCGTCGGCAGAGAGACGGATTCGATAGCGGTAACGGTAACTGTTACGTGTTCGGCAAGGGTAGCGGGTCATTGGCTGGGCAAACGCCTTCGTTTCAAACGCTATGAAGCCAACTGTGGCTGCCAACCAGGCCCATGAGAACGCCGGTCCCGGCGGAAATGGAGCTCCCATCGGAGGAGCTGGGTCCGGAATAAACATACCCATTAGCCGGGAGTACGTGAGCGGCGGCTACGGATCGCCACAGAGGCACCAGCCGGCGCCTCAGCAGCCACAATTCCACGGCACCCAGCCGGCCTGCGGATCTCCAAGACAGCAGTTCCAGCCACACCAGCAGATGCCCCCCAACCAGCACTTTCAGGTGAGTGGCCTCTCCGGTCTTTGGGGAGGAGAAGAGACGAAGTGGCGGGTGGGGCGATTGCCAAACGAACTGGACGCCCCAAGGTTGGCGCCTGGCAAGATCAGCCAGTCCAGGCCCCTCGGGCCGACCCTGATCGCTCGTATGCTCGGGCATGCTATGTACATATTCGTATCATTGCTTTTGTTGTTAGCTGTCAGTGTGGAAATTCAATAACAGTGGAGCTCCTCTACAGCGAACGCTCGTCTATTAAATAGCTTTATTGTGTGTTAATGGATTAGTAATAGTCGGGCCGGAAGTATCCAAGTAAGCCGTCTTTACTAGCTCATCCCCCCACAGTCCCCGATCGTTTTGTTCCATTTGTAGAATTTTTTTAATGAGGAGGATGTAGAATTACCTTCAGATAATTGTAGAAAAAAACTGAAACAATCAGCCTGTGTGGCTCGTCCCAATAGCACTCCGCTTTGTACCAAAAGCGCAGTATGTCAAGCCTGTATGCATGCACGCTTGACCTACTGAGCCTGAGGCACTCACCGGTTCACGGGGCGGAGGTTCCGTGAATCCCTGCCACTACAGCCATCACTGCGTATGATTAATGTCGCGCCGTGCGAGGAATTTTACCAGAAAATAAATGTACAGCTGTTTTTTGTGGCCTAATCTAAGGCCAGCAGTCCAAATCTATCAAGAATGAGTCCCAGAAATATTTAAAAATTTCTAGAAGAAAACGAGCAGTCGCGCATATCTCTGCCCCCCGCCCCTTCGCACACCGCTTCTCTCGGCCAATATCGCTGCTCTTGGCTTTTTTCTGTAGGTGGCAGCCGAACAGTAATACGTACTGGTATGCGTCCACATCTGTGTAATCAAGTGAGTTGCGGAAAAGGAAGCGTGGGCGGTTTTTTTGGTTGCTCAACGACTCGGCCAACTAGGAGGGGGTAATTCGAGGTGACGTTGACTATCCAAACGTCATAGACAAGTTATTGGAGAGTAGATAAAATCATGCTGTTCCTCATCGACTAGAATTTTCATTTGGTTTCTGAAACTCGTAATTTCGTTAAATCAAAACAAATTCCTTGGAATTAAATTTGAAAAGCTCCCACCTCCGAATTTTTTGAGACTCGCAGTATATGTATGTATGTAGATATGTATAGCTGTGGCTGCGGATTTTCTAGAACAAATTTTTATTAATAGTACCTAATGTCTTAAAAAATGTAATATAACGTTAAATTAAAAATCTATTTATGCGTTTAATTTGTGTTTCAAACAAATTGTTTGAAACAATTGCACAATAATTACTCATAATCTGCCTGCTTAGATTGGACTACAAGTTCTTTGTTTCAATTCAACCATCCTTTGAATAAATACAATATTCATTGGATGATTTGTATGTGTTCTTTAATCATTTTAATAAATACATACGAATAAACCGAATTTTTATTCATTTTCATGTTATACATACTACATTAGGAATAAAATAGTTCGAATTTATTTAGATATATATACATATTTGGATGTACATATATATTTAGATATTCTATAATATTTAGAATTTACAACTTATTCGCATTCACTGTACTTCCTCAAGCTTATTTCTGCCTCTGAGTAGGAAGAGGCAGCCGAAGCTACGAGAAGCAGCCAGAACAGGCTGGTCGGCCCGAGTGTGGGCGACATCCACTTTAAAATGGCTTCAACACCGGCTGCCCGGCTCATTCGCTTCCAAGCAGCCAAACAATTGAATCCAGTCAGTCGTACCACAATCCCACATAGAAATACCACAAAACCACAGTGCCACAAAAGCTTAATAACTTAAAAGTGAGTAGGAGAGTCCAAATAAGAGAGCAGAGCGTGATTTTTATCAGAGAAGCCGTTTCTAACATGTTGCAAGTTGCAACCTCGCTCGACAGACCGAGTATGTTTGATTCGAACGAGTGCTCAGAGTAAAAGAGAATTGTAATTGAAAAATAGTATTTCAAAGATATTTTCAATCCGATTTGATCCGGAAGACAAAGCAACTAAAAACAGTGGAGTAAACCTCTTCTAGGCATATTTGGTTAGCAGGTGCTCATTGATAAAGTAAACAAATTGAGTCGTCTCCGAGTGTGAGTGAGAAGTAGAGGCGAGATTGGCAGACCCGCTCCCACGTCCCAACACCTGTTCATTCAGCTCGCATTGACATCACTCGTCGCTGCCGCAAGTTGTTTGCGCGCAAATACAAGTACATATCGACAACACAACAGCGGGGCTTACTCACCCTGTTATTTATAAACAATTCGTCCATAGCGCCAAACAAATTGTACTTTAGCCGCCCACCAGTGCCAGTGCTCACGAATCTCTCTCCGTTTTTGCAGTCAACCTTTGGATTTGAACCGGACATGGACATGGACATGGACAACATGTTCCCCCGCTCCCGCCTGGGCAGGATGCACGACCCCTTCGCTGGCTTTGGCGACTCACGTAAGCAAGGCCACTTTCCTGATTTTTAACCGCGTTCTGATAGGGATTTGTTTTATTTCGTTCCCTTAGACTTTGGGTTCCCCCAGTTCTCGACAATGGGACGACGGGGCCGCATGCAAGGCGGCGCCAATAACCATATGGAGCACGACGACGATTTCTTCAACCGGCTGCCGTCGGAGTTTCGCCAATACATCCCCGACGGATTCGGAGCAAGGCGCGGTCCAGCCGGGGCAGCGGCAAACGTATCCGGGCAAACTCCCCCCCAGCAGCAGCAGCATCCCCAGCAGTATCCGCCGCAGCAATACCAATACGTGCCGCCGCAACAGCAACAGCATCCGCAGCCGCAATACCAATATGCACCGGCACAACAACATCAACCAGTCTATGCAGCTGCACCGCAGCAACAGGTGCCGCAGTCGCCCTCTAAGCACCTTTGCGACGCTGCAATCCAGACTGAGGATCCGGCCGGCCGCTCTGAGGTGGACTGCGCCCCACCATCTACCCTTAACCAGCACGGTCTTCGTAACACTGTGGACATGGGAGTGAAAAGCGTCGCTGAGCAGGACCAGGGAGCGCGCAGCCACTCTGCTCCCCCGCCAGAGCAGCTCCATCAGAATCTTATGCACCAGCAGCAACAGCAGCGCAACGCTGCTCCGTCCGGAGGGCAGCAGCAACAGTTTGGCACTCAGACCAGTCCACCTGTCCAGGGACAGTACCATGCCCAGCAGCAGCCGCAGTTCAAAACATACTACGCGCCACAGCAGCAAACGAATCCACAGCAACGGCAGCAAAGTCCGGCGCCAGCTCCGCAGACGCCCGGCGGCAGTTACATACGGACTATTCCCATCTTTGTGGAAGGCCGAACCGAGCCCATTATCAATGCCCACAAGGAGATTCCCAACCAGAGCGCACCGTCCAGTGGCCAGGCCCAAGCACAGTCAGAAACGCAGCCCAGTTTCGCGCCTCAGCAGCATAGACCCACGCCACTCAATACTCAGTCGCAGCAGTCACATCCAGAGCAGCAGGTGCCCGTGGAGGGCTCCGCAGCCGCAGGCCTACCCCCACAGACCCCGCACACACTCGACTCGATCAACAAAATTCAGGACATTCAGCGCGATGTGCTCGAGCTGATGGGCAAGGTGGAGCAGTTCAAAGGCACGCGCCAGGAAAAGGAGTATGTCTACCTTGACGAGATGCTAACCCGCAATCTTCTTAAGCTAGATACCATCGACACGAACGGCAAGGATAGCATTCGCCTAGCTCGAAAAGAAGCCATCAAGTAAGACACCCCTTCGCCAATGCCATGCATTATAATTGACTCACATTCCTTTTTATTTCAGATGCATTCAGGCTTCCATTAATGTGCTAGAGGCAAAAGCCGAAGAAAACGCCAGGGCAGCGTCAGGAGCAGCAGCTGCAGAACACAGCGCAGGCGAGACGGTGTCTTCGGATGCAGCTACTGCGCCAGAGGCTGCCAAACAGTCCGTGGATCCGGTCACGCCACAGGATGCTACGAAAATCCAGGAGCCCATCCCATTGCCAGCCCCACCCAACGCCGGACAAGCAGAGGCGGCTTCCGCTCCCGACGCCTCCGAGGAGCCTCTCGCAACTCAGGCTGCTGCTGTCGAGGTGAATGACACCACTGAGGAGACTAAAACAGCCACTGCGACATCCGAATGATGAACCTATCGCCACTACAGGGCGACAGTTTCAAAGCAGCTACGTAAATTAACCAAATTTAAGTGATTAGAACCGGAAGGAACGATGAAGAGACGAGTGGGAGAGCGCCCCTGGAACGACTTGACAACAGCGGAAGACATGTCCACATTGAAAGCAATGGGAACGTGAATCGAAGGTGCATGTAACGTGAATATAGAACTTGCGACATAGCTTCCTCAGCAGAAGAAAAACCCACGACTACATTAGAATGAAAATCTCTTGTGGCAGCACACCTTACATTAAACACACAACATACACCCACCATTTAGTTAGGCTAGTAAGGAAATTGAAATTGATATTGAGAGTGCCTGCATCGAATTATGAAGTTAACAGTCAAAATATTTTGCAACGAGGTACGGTGTTACCCCAAGAGCTGATACTATTTAAGAAAAGACCACCATGGTTAGAAGCTGCGATTTGGCAGCTGGTAGTCGAGTTCGAAAGGCGTTCGGTGACAAGCCGTTGTGTGATCTCATGCAAATCTACAGAAATACGCTTGCCGGACCCTGACACTACGACCCAATCAGCACCTCCATTCACCCTGAGAACACCGCTCACGGCTTTGCTGCAGCAAATTGTTAAACAAAGGTAAACACGTATAAAAGAGAACTATTGTAACTATTTATGCTACTAATTAATGCAAAAATAAATGTAGATATTGTTGACCATAAGCATGGATCCTGTTGCACAATTATTAAAATTTATTATCGAAAAGGTTTCGTAGTTCCATCAATAATACAAAATACAAAAGAATCGTAATCCGGGAATAGAGTCGCCGTAAATACTGACTAAAGGCTTACAGTCTATATCCAAGATAGGTTTAAAAGGACGCAACACGGCTTCGGCAATCGAAGCCAAACACTGATATATGTAAACACAGATGGGAACAACGGATGAATACGTCGCACATGTGGCTAGAATACATAATATATAATATATGCGAAGGTAAGAAAACAGACGCTTAATGTTGGGTAAAGGGTTATGGACATCTTCTGTCCTCGATGATCCTCATTTAGGTGTATCTAATTATTGTTCAAGTGTTTAGTATGGGCAAAGTGTAGATGCTAACTGCTGCTCGTATAGATTTCTATAAAAGAATGCCCCAATTGCTTGGCAAGTGGGTCACCACCTAGTTTATGATTTCGACATAGTTTGCCGGAAAAAGTCCATAGGTTCCGTCGGGGCCCAACCCCTGCCACCATCCTTCATCAATTTGATCGATATGCGTTATGACATCTCCCGGGTCGAACGTGATTTCAGACTCGTCAGCTGCCTGGTAGTCATATAGGGCTCGAGCTCGGAGGCCCAGATCTCCCAAGCTCTCTTGACAAATAAAGTCATCCTCGTTCACCAAATCAGTTACTGCAAAGTATACAGTCCAATAAATTAAGACAATATTAGTGGAAAGGTTACACCTACATGTGTTCCTCTCAAGCGTGCTGAGGCCGCTTGCCTTGGACGACTGGGACTGCTGCACGGTGACTGATACCTTGGTTCTGACCTCCTCTTCGGGCTCCTGGTACACAGCTGTATCCGTTTCGTTGGAAGATGTGGTCTCGTCAGGGGACTGGGACTGCAGCGAATTAGTTTTACTGTGTGGCGACCGCTTAATGGTCGAGAACTGCTCGCTCTCGTGCGCCAGTGGTAAGTCGTCCCCTGGTTGAGATTCTTCTATCTCGGTTATGGCAGATACGACCTCGGCAGCTACCGGAGCCACAGCCGAAGCTGGCTCCGGTGTTGACCGTTTGACTGGCGATGATGAAGGCACAGATCCGACTTGAGGCTCGTTTTGGTTAAAAGCGTTGATACGCTGTGCTATGGAATTGCGTGCCGGTTTCGCTGGCGGGTTAGTGTTAAGCCTGGAAATGCGGATGCTATTAGTGAGAAGCTGAAATATTTAAAGTGAATTCTCATACTTAGATTGTATCTGACTCTCGCTGGTGTGTTGGGTGAAAATGGCCTTGGCTGCTCCTACACGCGATCCAATCAACTCACGAGCCTCCTGGTTTCTTGCTTGCCGCAATCGCTCCGCGTCAGTCATATTGCTTGCAAATCCCGGGGCAGTTTTTTCAGGACTTAGTGGTTGCGGGGAGCTAAAAAAAATATGACCCTAAACGATCAGTTAGACAACAAATTTAATACCATAATTACGTTTTAATAGGAACGTGGGCTGGCTGGAGTTTTGTTGTGCTCACAACAACTTTTTCTCGTTCCTTGTGCTCCTTCTCCTCACGGCTGCGCTGTTCCTGCTCCAGCTTCTGGAGCTCCAACCGCTTTGCTTCTTTTTCCGCTTCTAAACGAAGCTTCTCCTCAGCTTCCTCCTTCTTCCAAAAGTCCTGCATGACGCTGGCGTTCAGCTCCTTTGTTGGAATGACTCGAGTGTAGTTAGTGCCCACTGGGGCCTTTTGCTCCTCAGTAGTGGTGCGCGGCTCTTTAAAGCTATAAGCAGAGCTAACAGTGCTTAGTTTCTTGAGCAGACGGTCCAAGTCGATATCGTCCTCATTACGGGCACTGATGGTTAGGTGGGCGCCGGACAAGAGGTTTCCGACGTCACGGATGTGGTTGGCGCAAGTCCCCTTGCGTAGCACAGGTGCACCTTCCCCCTTAAAAAGCATTATTTTACAGTGAATACTGATTGCCTGATTGTGCGTATGCCGATAAGATTAGGCCAGTTGACTCACCTGCCAGTTGATGAGTAAGTACTTGTTGAGGCCAGTTTTAGGGTCTTCAATGCGTACGAAAGCGTACATGATCTTTCCACTATTGAGGTCCTCGTTAAGCTCCTCCACGCCGCCATCTCCAGACCCCACGACCTTTAACTCGTTTGTCTGACCCTCGTAGCCGAACAGTGACCAGTTCGTACTGCTCTTGTCGTCGAGTACATCCTTCCAGGCGGCCACTATTTGCGACCGATACTTCTCGAAGCTGATGGACATGATGAAGACTGCCTATGGCCTTGAACAAAGCTTTCCCTGGTTCTCCTTATCCGGCGTCCCGTCTTCGAGAGAAAGCGAATGACTGCGATGACTTTAACTCCTACTGGCTTGCGTTGAAACTATTTAAGTATATGGCTTATTCGATGCAGGCCATTGATTTTTCATGAGTAGTTCACTTACTTATCATTAAACTTTTGGTATTTAGGTTTTTAGCCAGTTTTCCATTTTCTTTGAAAAAAAATTAAAGATAAAAGAATTCTCGTCTCATTAAAATGCGTCCACACTTTCTCCCCAAGGCACCCCGGCCCCATCGCTATATTTTGCCTGACTCACCCTGTGCTTATTGGAGTACCCTGTTCATTCTAGAGTTTAAACTTTTTAAAGCAAAAATATTTATTAAAATTAATATTTATATTACAAGTAACATTAAAAAATTTGCAAGTTCATGTGGGTTTTCGGCGGTACGACCGGCATTTACTACATCTTCAGAGGTTTTGGGGGGAAAAACAAAATTATTTATTAGATCTACTTTTTCAAAATGTAGCCTCTGAAAAACCAAAAATTGAAACTTTGTTGCAAAACGTTTACTTAAAGTGAACTTTTACAACACTGCAATTATCGATACAAATTTCAACATACACCGATAGCGACTTTTTACGCATCTCTAAGCAGCTGCCAATTTTCCAAAATTTCCAAAACCTAAAACAACGGCATTGCCAGTCAAAATTGTAGCCCAAAACAAAGCATTGCCACTTGGAGAAGATACCCACGGATGAATTAGTGGAATTGTGGTGTTTATATCTTGCTACCAAACGGATGCATGAAAATAAAACTTCGCTCTAGTGTGCTCCCTGGGAAACCCGGACGATCAGAATTCATCACAAACTCAAACAGCTGCGATCGTATTACAAAAACAATTCGGAGGCGTCCCAAGGCAAAAGGTAAAAGTGTTGATGCTTGTTGGCGAGTGGACACTCGGCGGATGCAGAGGCTGGCCCTGCTTGGCAACAATATGGCATTTGTCAGAGATTTCGTTGCTGGCTGCTGTATGCTGTACTTGGTCATTGCCAAAATTTCTGCGCCCCTCCGCCCGCGACCTCGCTGCTTTCGAAACCTGTCCCAACTGCATCGTGCTTGCATGGTTCGTTCCGATCGCCGAACCACCCCCCGCCTACCAGCGGTTGGCAGCAGGATTGCGCCTTTCTTGTTTTCAAGTCAGTCAGAGAGTCGAAGTGGCAGAGTGGCAAGCGGGCCGCAGACTTTGTTCAGCTCAAGCAGCGATCCATTTACATATATGCCAATGCAGTACGGCCCCCGATACATCCAGTTTGGAGCCTCGGCCCCTCTGTTCCGTGCCGAGATCTCGGGGCTCCATGTGTCTCGTGCTTGTGTGCATGCTCACGGTCAATTTCTTTTGCATTTTCAGTGTGAAACTCATGCGGTGTAGATCAGGTCGGATCAGCAGCAGACCAAGCCCACGTTCGTAGGAATTAACATGGAATCGGCACTGGATGTGCTCTCTCGGGCGGCCACCATGGTGCAAAATAACGCGAGCGGTGAGTGAACTGGTGGAAAGGCGTCCAGGTGGACGGAGGGATGAATTCGGTCATTAACCAATTCCATTTAAAAAGAGTCGGCCAATTATAAGATGTTAGTCCAACTTACATACAAGTTGTGTGGACCGGAGGGCAGTGGGCGGAAGCGGGGTCATCTAACCTGCGGACTAGTTACGTCCGCTTTATGACTTTCACCTTTGTACCTCTGGCGAGGCAGAAAACCCGAAGACACCAAGCAGCGATCCCGTTGCTACTCGCTGGTAGGTGTCTCTTTGGATGTAGTGGGTCACTTCAAGTGTAGTCCAAGCTGCCCTTTGCCAGAGAAATGCGACCACGATTGTGTATTGACGGATTAAATGCCAGAGCGGATTGCAGGACGGGGTGTGCAATCCAATATGGGGACCCTGTTCGGAGTCGTAAGCTTTCAACGTATCTGATAAATGTTTATTTTTGAAAGAAACAAAAAGCAAAAACCAAAGCGACAACAAAACATTCCAACAAAATGAGTTGCGGCGCATTCCGATTCCGATTTTCATAAATGTGTCAAACGCCGCATTTTCGACGGCAGCCGAGCGACACACAGAAATGCGAGCGTTCGGCAGACAGACATACGTACATATTTACGGCATGAATTGTACGTCCGATTCTCTCGGCAGTAGTAGGATCACGGGTCGCGGGCGCGGACCCCTTATCAATAGACAGTCGCGGCGCTGTATCTGCCACTACGGCTGACGAGCACGAATTCTCGGCTCTCGCCCGCAAACCCAGGCAGGCATGTGTCTGTGTGCGAATGTTGCATATTTTTGCTCGGCGACATATCTTTTACACTTCCAATTTGCATTCCCCGCGCCCCCAGCTCCTTCGACCCGCCGCCCAGCCGCAAACAATAGTACAGAGTCCCTTGCTCGGCGGCGCGACTGCTAAACAATTTGGCTTGTTTTGTGCTTCGAAATGACTCTGAAATTTATAAATTATGGATAAGCCTGCGACTATCGCTGGGCTTTGATTTCGCCCCAGTTTCTGGCATTGGCGGGGCCACTGATAATGGTCCTAGAAGGCTCCGCCCCACTCCCCCAGCACTGGGTTCACTGGCTCACGAATGCGCATGCCAGTGGTGCGGCGCGGAACGGAATTCCGATAATAGCCCCCATTTAAGTTTGTTTCTGTTTACTTACCCATTGGGAAATGGCTTTATCAGCAATAATTCTGAATATTTGACAAATTCCTTTGCCCACATACGTATACGCGCGCAGCTGTCAACACAGAGCACAATTTATGCGGCAGCCCCCACCCTCGGACACTGAAAGAGAAATGGCTTTGATGCTTGGGAAGCATTTAAAAAATGCGAGCGTTTCGCTAGCGGTTTGCGTGCTGTTTTTATCATTACCGGAAAGGGGAGCTATTAAATTCGGCTGCTTGCCGTGATGGAAGAAACATTACTTTCCTAAAACTTCCTCAAGTGGGCTGCCGTTGGCCATATTCAATACTCGCATATGGGATGGTAGAGAGGCAGAGGGACAAGCATCCTAAGACATGGTCCGAAAATAAAAGGGGATATAGAATCGATTTTGTCTTATGTTTGCCTAGATATCTGTTTTATTGTTTGGAACAAAATACCACAACCATAGATATGGTAACTGAGAAGTGGATTCTAAAAAAAATCGTGATTCTTATATTGGCCCACTGACCCTCAGACATAGCTAGATATAAGTTGTATTGAAAATATCACTTAACTCTTATCTACTATGGCTATTCAGGAATGTAATCATTAATATTTGAAACCAGGTCATTCCCAAAATAGAACTTCTATATGTAGAGTCTCGAATGCGGTCGCGGTGGCATGCATACGACACAAGTGGATTATTTCAAAATCACACTAGAACATTAGGAGACTAGACTTTCGTCAAGTTTGTAGTGTCAGACCCGGCTTAGGAACCTTGTGTTCTAGGCACACGCAGAGTATTGTTTTTTGCCACCTGCCCTGATCTTTTGGTAACTTCTTGCGAGCTGTAAGTTTGCCAGTTTGATTGATTGGCGACAAACAAAAACAGAATTCAGAATAAAATGGCATTAACTACTGAATGATTAATGGAATGGCCATCTCCAAGGAGAAGGAAGATGTACCAGTCTGTGTTCTCCATAAATCATGCGCACACACAGGCCCAGATCGGACTGCTAATTTGGCCACCCTTCGATTGTGTGCCGAGGAGGCCTCGCTAAGTGGCGCACCATCCTATAATTAATAAGCAAATACAATAGTTGCACAAGTTGTGTGGCTGGGTGAGTGTGCGTCAGAGCCAAGCTGATCATTAGAGAAAAATTGCGGCAATTTCAAGCTCGGCCAGGCCCAGCAGGAGACGATCGAACGCGTTGGACGGATTCTGACTGGTGTGGGGCTGGGGGACCATGGGCTGAGTCGACGGCGGCTCATCAGGTAATTTACATGGACTTTCAATTCTCCGTTTTAGCCAGTGCCAACTTTGTGGCCCAGACACTCTCTTCCTTTTACTGGCGATAGGCTAACGGTGCGCATAATTGCCACAAATCTCGACCAGGGTAAAATCGAATAGGCAGAAAGCACCGCAAACCTGTTTGGTTGGGAGCTGGTGCTAACTGGAACTGGGATATGATAGGATTGGATTTGATCGGGACGGAGTTGCGGCTGCGGAAGGGCACGAAGATGGGGACTGGGACTGGGACTGGTACTGAGACCGAGATTGGGACAGAGCTTCGCCTTTCCTTTTGCTGCAGCAGCTACTGCTGGCCACGCTGCGCGGCCTGCCATTAATTTATTGAAAATAAAATGTATCTATTTGGTGTAAGGTTTCGCTGTGGGACATTTTGGCGGCTCAGCAGCGACAGAGTGCAAGTTCCCAGAGACTCGAGGCGCAGATGTGCAGCCTCCTGGTGCTGCCAATATCTGGAGGAAAGTAGCACGGCCTGGGAAATGGACAGGAAGCGACGGGTTCTGATCGGAAAACATGCAAAGGGCAGGCCACCCAGTAGCGGCCCCGCGCATGACACTGATAGTTTGATTAAAATTTCGGCAAAACGTATTTATATTTTTTCTCACGCTTGATTTAGCACCGGATGATATGTTATAATGACAACTGTGTTTATGTTGTTAGTTTTATTTTGGTATCGCTGCTGCCGCTGCCGATGGTGTTGTTGTTGTTGTGGTGTTTCAGTTGTTGTTCTGGGCAATCGAAAACCAGTTTCTCTTCGAATCCCGCGCACGCTCGAGTTTTATTTAAATTTTGAACTGGTTTGCCGCTGATTTGTGTTGCCTCCGCCGCGTATATATTATGTACCCACTAGATATATACATATATTAGATTGTTAGATTTCACAAACAGCCGAAGCCAGCCCCGCACCGGCTGGGATCTGGGATAGGGGATCGGGGATTCGGGCTGAGGCTAAGATATAACATAATTTGTCTTGTTGAATCGACAAGTTCTGGAAATGGCCGGCCATCTCTTCCCATCTATGTGTCATCATTTCAGCGATCAGCGATCTATTGTATAAAGTAGCTGATCTCCCAAAAAGAAGAAAGATCTTGCTGACTTCCGCACTGGCATTACTACGACCCAAATAGTCCGGTGAGGGATCTCATGTTTCTGTGCCGATTTCCAAACCAAACAAATTTCAATTAGCAAAGCATTTTCCGGATTTCTGTTTCTATTCTCTTTTCTTCCGAGCTGAGTCCGAACCAGATCAGTGAAGCAATCTGGAACTGCTGTTAAAGTTGTCATTCAGATGATTGCCAAAAAGGGAAAGCATCTAATCTATCTTCTGAGGGCCTAATCCTAATCCCTAAGAAAAACCTAGTTGGTCCGCCATTAGTTGTAACTTATTTTATAAGGACGCTGCCACTTTTTTGGGCGCTTGTTCAAACGACCCTGTAAAGTTTAAAGTAAAAAGCTCCAGGGTAAAAGTAATTCGTCTCCCTTGTAAGCCAATTTCGTACTCGCTCTTTTCGTTTAGTGCTTTTTGCCATTCGATTGACCTCGTTGCGCATGCGTGCCCATGTTTCACGCTACACTAAAAATTTTCGCGCACAACAATGGCAGCGGCTTGGACCCCGGTCGGGTAGGCCAGGCAGATGAGTAAGCGCCTCTGCCGTGGAGCCGATGTGCCTGCCCGTCCGTTTCCCAGCCCGAAACCGTTTTCAGTTCGATTTCAATACCCTTCCGGCAGAGGGTACTTACTTTTCGGGCACACTTTGCCATTTCCAAGGGGAAGAGTGGCCGACCCCAAGCTCAATTAAGAGTCCTAAGTCCCACTAAACTGCCAAGCAATACGGGGAATAGTCAAGAAAGGTCTGCAATCAACAGAGTCAAGAAAGAGTACAGAGGCTTCACCTTCCCGGAACGTGGCCGCTTCCTACTCGCTCGCTTTTTGTGCTTGGCTTTTACATGGCGGTGAGCTGTGCAACAAAAATTGCACACATTTGACATGGATTAGCAAACGGCGATGGGGAAAGATGGAAAAATAAAACACAAAAAGCACGCCAATATCGAGCGAGATCAACAGCTGAGCCCGCGCACGTCATGCCAGCCAATCCTAGGCGGCCATATGATCGTTGTCGACATGCCCCGGCTGGAATCGACTCTATTCAGCCGCGAACTCTCCTCCTAATGTTGCTTGTTGCTGCCGTTGCTGTTGCTGTTGCAGTTGCAGTAGCCGTTTACGCGATCGCGCAACAACAGTAGTTGTTGTACTCCAAATCGGACGTTAAGTTTCATGGGCCTGCTATTGAATCGAAAACAGGTTACCAGCATGTTGCTTTTCCGCTACTTGTATTGGTTTCTGTTTTTCCAACCCGGCATAGGGTACGAAGGTATATTGTGATTCTTCGGCTCCACAGGGAGATGGGGCAGGTTTTTAACGTTAATATTTTAATATTTTATTAAAGGGGAACTTGTGGTGTTTGGAAATCAAAGAATTATACATATCATTTTAGGATAATTATATTATTCCTATTGGATATACCCCGCAATGTAAATAGTTTAATGCTTTAATCTTAATGTTATGTTAGTCTATCTTACAATCACCAATCCCCTGAAACTCGTATGTGGTTCTTTAATCAATGGCTTTAAGTTAAACCTATGTATATTTTTAGCCAAACTGAAAGTAAAAAATTTACTTTTAAAGTATCTGTTGATTCTTATAAAGCTTTGCTTAAGTTTTCGACTTTCAAAGGAAAAATGGATAGTTCCTTCTCCCTAGCCTCCCTAAACCTCCGCTCAAATACTATATACCCTTGTTCCCTACGACTAACGGGCTTAAAGAGCCCGTCCATTCGTATAGGCCAAATGTAAAGTTCAATTACACAGTTGTGTAAATAAATTAAATGTGAAAGACAGAACGAAACACTTTCCAGAAAACAATTAGAAATGCTTTCTGGCGCCACACGCTGTTGGCTCCAAATCGCCATTCGCTGGTCTGATTATGATAGCTGGCTATGGAGCCAGGGTCATCCCATAGAATAGCTGTAGGTCAGTGCATTCCCATGGCGGCTGCGAATCGGTCATATCGATGTCATTGCTGCAAGCCCGCTGTTGCCCTCACACTTAAGACCAACGTGAATGGGCAGGTCGTGTTGCAACGGCCTGAGTAAACATTATAATGAGCCCCAATGCAGTGACCGGGCCCATACAAGAGCGGAAAACAAACATAAAAGTGCGCCCACACTATGTGGTGCCTGGGCCCAACCTATCCGAATCCCAGTCCCCAGTTCGCAGTTCCGTAACCAGGCCCGAGTTCAAGCCCGCACGCCCGGACTGTGGCCAATGCGAAATACTGCCATTTCGTTACCCTTTTGCCCAATTTTCCAAGCATCGATGGGCGCGCCGAGAAGAGGGGCGTTGTCGCCACATCCTACGAAAGAGGCCTGGACCCACCCGCCCCCCAGATCCCCAGCTCCCCAGGGTCTTCGGCCAGCTTTCAGTTGTACTTTTTCAATTACCGAATCACAAAGCGAGCGTAGATCTGGGCCCCGACGAGAACTACCGGAGAGAGGGCCTCAGAGCCAAAACGGAAATTGGTAAGAAAAGAGTCAAAACAAAAACATCTTGGGCCGCGCTGGGGCACTGATGTGGGCCTGCTGGCACCCCAAGTCTCCACATCCACTGGAGACTTGCACCTCGGGCTCGGCAAGCGCTGACGACGGCGACGTCGGCGAGACTCGGCAACCGAAGACCAAGCTTCGCCAGTCGAAAGCCGAAAGACGAAGGCCCCAAGCCCCAAAGCGAGCCCCAACCGCAATCTTACAGTCGCCGTTCGCCGTCGATCAGTTCGAGTTGGTCCGTGGAAGCCATCAGTCCGCCGAAGAACGTCGTGGTCGCTGCAGCTAGAGTCGTAGTTACGCCGCCGTCGCTGCCAGCAGAACGTGCCCCAAGTCCAGTGCGCGAGTTCGCCAATCCGTCAGTACGCCAGTACGTGTGTGTGCCAGTGTGTGTGAGCTGTGCCTTGCGGCAAACGGCAACCCTGTCGCACTCGCAGTCGTCTGTCTCCGAAAGCGAAAACTGTCGCTCGAATAGAGGCAGCGATTGTCGATTTCTATGCAAATCATTACTCACATTGCGGGCAAAAGAGCGTAGTGTGTTTATTTCGCTAAATGTCGACACGAGGCTCACGTTGCCGTTGCCAGAGCTGAGCAGAGACAGAAACCGAATCAGCAGCACCAGCCCCAGTCCCAGCAGCAGCTACAATAACAATAATAATAGGAGCAGCAGCAACAATAGGAGCTCCAGAAACAGAGACTTGCGAGAGTCTGTAACCCGAGTCGCCTAGCACGGCAGAGGAGGAGCAAGAAGGCAGAAAAGCGCAGAAAAACAGAGAAACAGCAAGCAGATTGTATCTGTATCTGTGCTGTGGGTATAGTCGCGACTTGCGGCTCGTTTTGTGTTTTGTGTGCGCACATTCGTGTATGTGTATCTCGGGCCGCGTCGGCGACAAAGCGAAAAGTAATCACCATCTAAAGGGAAAGAAAACAAATACGAGAAGTCTGCAACTCCCCCGCCAGGCACCGGCCGTCCCGCGCAATCAGAGCTCTGATAAATAAGCTCCCGGAAAGTGGAGAGGTAGGGGAGAGGGCCTAGTCTTCCGGTGAGGCTCAAGCACAAACAGCTGAGTCGGCTTCGGGCGGGAGCGATGTGAAAGGATCTCCGTCTGACCACTGATCGAGTCTCTGCAATCGCACTGCCAGCTAGGAATCGGGCAGCCATGGACTACCTTTGCATACTAAACGCCTTCGAGCAGAACTACTACAACCGCATCAAGGAAATCTGCCAAGGAAGGGCAGCAGCATCCGCCTCGTCGGCTTCCTCCACTGTCTCTACCTCGTCCGCATCCTGCTCCAGTGGTCCGTCGACGTCGTCAGCCGCCTCGTCCACGGCCAGTTCGCCCACCTCGACGGCGAGGGAAATGGCCCAGGCCGCAGCTGCCCTGGCGGCCACTCAGAGACTCGCCGCTTACCAGGGGCACGGACAGCCGCCCCCCAGCATGTTCTTCCACGAGCAGCAGCACCACCAACGCCAGCAGCTGCAGCCGTCCTTCCCGCTCCCCCACTCGGTGTCCCTTCACCAGCCGCAGCATCTGCAGCCGACCGCCGATCCCAACTCCTCAAACAGCCTGCTCTGGCAGCCCTGGCGCGACCTGCAGCAGGCGGCTGCCATGCATCACCAGCTCTACAGGCAGCAGCAACAGCAGCAGTCGCACAAAGGTTGGTTCAGCGGGCCTTCAAAGGGAACTTGGCATCAAAGTTTTCAGCCTGGCTGTGAATATCAGGGTTATCCTGAAGACATTTCTCTAGAATAACTATAAACAATTGGGCATTATCATAAAAAGTCGAACCTCTTTTCAACCCACCCTTGGGGTGATTAGCTGTATAGCTCACCCGTTAGGTTTTAATATTTATTATTTATACTATTATTTCCTATTAATTATGCATCAAGTTCATAATTAAAGGCCCAGCAAATTTTTAATATTTTCCCAAGTGCCAGCTATAAGGTCATAATGACTCCATAATCTTTATAACCCTTTAGGAAGGATTTGATCTTCATACTCGTTTCAAAATAAGAGTAAATATTCAGACAACTCTATGCTTGCATTATATACTTTGCTTTCAAAACTAGATATTAGAAATATCAGCATAGAACCAATTGAAATATGAGTACTATAATGCCCTTTTTTGTTTGAATTAAGCCTTGGTATCCAAAGTCTACTTCTACTGAGGCTTCCCTTTAGCACTACGGGAAGCCTAAAGATCCATTTAAAGTCGACTGTTGGTCCTCCAGCGGGGATGACGTTAAGTTGTCTGTGGAAAGATGACTGGCAAAGATCAGCTTAGGTCAACTGAGAGGGCGGCCGGGTGCGCACTGGAGCACCTGTTGATCACGTGAAGTGGCTGGCTCGTTTCCAGCACAAACTCACCCAGTTTGGTGAATCGGAATCGGAGAACGTGTCGTTCCTACTCGACCATCCATAGCACCCACTCCCTCAATGAATGGGCTTTCGTATCGGCAGAAACCTGCTGCGGCTGGGACTGTGTTATCTTGGCCAAGTCCAGAGGGCAGGCTGGGACGTGCCAGTGCTCCGACTTCGGAACTGGCCTGGGAAGCAACGGGGGGACCCCGACAGTCAAATCTTCGACTCCACACGGGTAGTGCCAGCTGGAAAATTGGTAATGAAACTGTCAATAGTTGCGAAACTCCACACCGGCTACGCCGCGTTCGATCGGCTTCGGTTGGCACACACGCCCGCCGCAGGTTCTCGCCCCTCCCCACCCCGCTGCGGTAATTGGCGACATTGCACAAATCACACAAATGCTTTCAATTACATGGCGTCGCCAGCCAAACACAAACAGCCAGGGAAAGAGCAAAAAACAAGCGCCTGTTTAAACATTAAACCTCCATAAAAAGTGGATGATGAGGTGCATCAGGCGGGCACGGGCACGGGCACGGCCACGGCAGGGGCTGCTGGGCCGTGCCTGACTCGGCTCGGTTTTATTTTGCTTTTGTTAATTTGTTGACATATTAAAACCAGATTTGCAATCAACTCGGCCAGCGGGTAATGCGGTGTTCGGCAGAGACTGGCGAGCGGAAAGCACACCGGGGCGGGGGGATCGGAAATCGGAGTCGAGGAGTCGGAGAGTCGGGAGCGGGTTTGGGGGGCGGCCGTGGGTACGGGCATGACTCATGAGCCGGCGCGAAAAGTAATATAAATAATGAGAAACGCCTGCGAAGACGGCGGCGACGACGATGGAAAAATAAATATGTATTCAAAGCTGGAAAGCAAGCGCAACATGAACTACAGCGACAACACAAATCAGAGCAGCAACTTGTTTGCATAGGCACTGTGGCACCAATTGCGCCTTGTTAGCCCGGCACTTGGGGAGTACGACTTGGCGTTTCATTTTGGGAACTCATTTGCCCGTCTTAGAACAAAGTGCTTCCTGCTTGCTACTCGGTTTCTCGTCATAATCTGGCCCTGCTCCTTGGACCATTGTTTTGTCTTGGGATTATGACTTGAAACTTTTAAAGGGCAGAGATGGACAGGAATGGGCAGGTGGCTCGGAAACAGCGAGTAAATGTTGTTTATGTATCTGTCCACATCTGATATCTAAATCCTGCACATCTACCCTATTGATACACCCAACTGGTCCAATATTAAGGAAAATATAAGGTTCAAAAGGTCTTTTATTGTTTATCTAATACAAATGTATCGAAACAATTCTGATTTCTTGACATTTCCCAGTCAAAATAGCTATAGTAATAGACCATCCATATTGTCCACCTCTCTCTTCTGTTGAGTCCATTAAGTCCCATCTAGTTAAAGGATTTAAATGTAAATTCGAAGAAACGCAACTAAAAGTTTATGAGACTGACTACTGATTCTAATTTCTGATTCAATCTCATTGATTATAATTTCTTATCTGATTTAAATACGACCCTGAAACCACCCTCCTCTTTAAAAAGAGAGGCCAAGTCACCCTTTCTTTCGGTTATGTTATGATCTTGGATGCATCTCATCCTAGGGACCGCTTTTGTCGCCAATTAGCTGAGCTGAAAAAATGATCCAGACGCTGCAAGCCAGCTGCGGCACAGGCAGATAAACAAGGCCAGGAGGATGCTGTGGCGGAAGGTGCGAACGGGAGCAGCCAGAGAACCAAAGCGCAAGAAAGAGTGGGAGCCTTAAAAAGAAAGCTCCACCGTTCCTACTGCCGGACTTGTTGTTGTTGTCGATCGCCGATCCCCCATCCGACACCGACGGCCGCCGTCCGACGACCGGAAATGTGCAATAAAATTTGAATGTTTCTTTATTATTATCATCATCCCCATCATCATCCGCCGCAGCAGCAGCAGCAGCCTAGCAGGCCAGCAGCTTGAGTCCAAGCCCCACTGGCTGCCACCGAGGTTTGCCGTTGTTAGTGTTATGCTAAGGCCTGCCACTCCCCCCACTCCCTGCCCTATAGACCAGTGTCGTTTTTTCTGTCCATTCTTCTCCTCGGCGTCTCCTTTCTTCTTTTTTTGGCGTCACTGCGGACCCCTCTCGTGACGCAGGCGCAGAAATAATAAATTGCAGCCTCGCAGTGACGTTGCCAAAAACAGGACAACGCCCTCCGCCTCCTCGCACGTCTCCGCCTTTATCGCCCCTTCCTCATACAGTCATCCTTCTTCGTGGGCTCCTTCTGCTCCACCAACGCCTGCAGAGCATCTCCATTTCCACTGCATCCGCCACCGCCATCGCCTTCGCCTCTACCACCACCTTCATCCTTTTATCCACGCCATCCGTTCATTCATATGTTGCTGCTCGGACCAGGCTCTGCCCAAAATGTGAAGAAGTCGTCCGACTGGTTTTCCCCTTCGATTTTGGCCATCTACTCGGCAGAAACCGGGAACTGCGTTCTGGGGCCTGGCCTGCTCCACTGTACCTTCTCCCTGGCTGAGGTTCCTACAGTTCGTTTCCTCTCTGTCGATCTACACTGAGCCACTCGGGCCTCGGCTCCTGTCCCGGTTCTGATGGGAGGAATACTCCCAAGCCGACTGCGAACGAGTCCCACGCAGCGGCCAACGCCAGTCGGTTGGTGCTTCCCACGCCGGGGGGCACTGCCATGCGGTTTCGCTCAGTGTACGCCAGTAGACTGGGCCAGGCCCAGGCACACTCGCCAAACGAGTTTTCTTAACCAACTTTGTGATTTTGAGTTTTGATTGTGTGCTTTCTGTTGTTATTATTGCTCGGGTCTGTGGCCGTGTGTGTGCGGCGTTTTTTGCTGGTGACGGCGACGTCTTCTCGTGCATAATTTCTGTGCTGGCTGTGCACCTCTTGGCTGCTCCGCCCCTTTCCCGTCGGCCAGCTTCGGAGCTTTTGGAAGAAGTTCATTCAAAAAACCGAAAGACTTAGGAAACAAACTTGAGTGGGGGGCTCGGGGTGGGCCAGAAGCCAGGGGCCAGGCGTGGAGACAGGCTTCCGGCGAGAGGATAAGGGGAAGGTAAGTGTGTAGAGTTCGCCTCGCCTTAGTTCCATGTGATTCATTACGCCCACACGGCGACGGCGACCGCATAATCGAAACCCCAAGACGACGACGACGACACGTAAACCCAGCGAGTAGTGCTCGGTGCCAGCTTGGGATTGGGACCAGAGAGCAGGCAGCAGAGACCAGAGACCGAACCCCGGCCGACCACAAAAGCCAAACCTAATTTATGGTCTTTAATTGAAATGCGATTTCAGCATTATATCATATTGTCTATTGTTGGCCGGCCCAAAAGATGGCCAAACGAGTTCTATAGATATCGCTTTCTGACGCTCCACCCCCGTCTTTTTCCCTCTTTCCAGAGATGCGCGTTACGTCCAAGGAGCTGCCAACCACCAAGTGGCGTCGAGAGCGACGCCAGCGAGCTGCCGAGTACCAGGTTCATGATGGCAGCAGTGGCGATCGAGACCGGGAACGGGAAAGAGAGAGGGATCGCGACATGGACAGCCCCATTGACATGTCTGTGTCGTCGGGAGTCCTGAAGCTCCATCAGCAGCTGCGAGCTTCGCCTCCGCCCCCGTACCGCGAGCCCCTGCCTGGCGCAGTGTACACGGCAAACAGCCGGCCAAGCGTCATCACCCAAGCGCCCCCCAAGCGGGAGCCCCTGGAGGCAGCTCACTCCTCCGGTAAGAGTTCAAGGAAGAATCCCAATTCGTAATCGACCCACTCATAACCTCTTTCCTTGCAGACGTGGCGACATGCGATATTGACGAGCACTTCCGGCGCTCGCTGGGCGAGAACTACGCCGCGCTCTTCGCCAAGAAGTCGCCGACACCCACGCCCACACCCACGCCGTCTCCCAGTGGCAGTTCCAAGCAGCAGGTTTCGCCCCTAGCATACGGAACCATGTCGATGGCCAGCCCAGCATCCACAGTAGTAGCTGCTGCAACTACCTCGCATCCCTTCCACCAGCTAAGCCCCACGCTGGCCAAGGCGGTTCTGCCTATGATGAACTCGCCGCCCTTGCAGCGCGCAACCACAGAGTCGCCGCAGCCGGAGCTACCGCCTCCACAAGAGGAGCCGTTGCCGCTTTCATTGAGCCTGAATCGCTCCCAAACACCACCGTCGCCCCCACCTTCGGCAACGGGAATCGGAGTTGTGATGGGAGTGGGACCGGGACCCGCTGCGCCAGGAACAGCAGCCACAACATCCTCCGGTCAGGTACTGGAAACAGTTGTCGGCTTAAAGCGTATACTGGACACGCCGCATCACACGCCACCCAGATACAGCACTCCGCCGCCGCCAGCATACGGCGCTCACAACGGGACAGGTGGAGCAGTGGTGGCGCCAACTCCCATGCCTACCCCCACACCCACACCAACGCCGAACCAGACTGCCACCCCAAGCGTCACGCCCACAATGCCTGCGATTATTCGCGTTAAGGCTGAAACGGGACTAGCTGCAGCAGCCGCTTCCTCGGCCCAGACGCCACCTGCTTCGCCCACCTCGTCCTCGAACATCTCGATATTCACCAAGACTGAAGCCTCTGTTGACGACCATTTCGCCAAGGCGCTGGGCGACACCTGGAAGAAGCTGCAGAGCGGGCACAAAGAGTAATGGCACCGGTAGCCGGAAACCCACCCCACACTGATCCCGATCCTCATCCTGATCCTGTGCCCCATGGAGGTGCTGATCACGATTCAACTCAAGAGCTGTTCTTATTATAAATATTTCAAACTATACAATTAACGTTTAAAGATCTCATGCTGATGTGAACGGAAGTTCTTTAACTGCGAGTGTATTACAAGTTTCATATATAATGATTTTACTGATTAACGGATGATACGGATATATGATATATGGATATATGTTTATGGCAAAGTGTATACGTACAAGTGACATTTTAATATTCTTAATAATTAGTTTGTAGAGATTAATCCTTAAAAACATACCTATTAAAAATAAGGGAAAAATTTTACGACAATAAAACACATTGTTATTTTTAGAAGGGCAATGACTTTTTTATTGTCAAATGTATGAAATTCTTGATAGATTCTGTCGCAACATATGTTCAGAAGATCAAAATGCAAACCCATTCATAAATTTCCATTGAAAATATTTTTGAAATTTCCGTTGGCGCAGGCTTTGTTAACAGAGGGTTAACAGAGGCCACTGCGTATAACAGTACACAGTGTGCATAGCCAGTGAGCACACACCTTAGGTCAGAGTTGCCATTCACGGCGAACGATAACGATTGTTGTCATTCGCACGGCACGAATCGTACAGTACATTTACATTGCAAAAAGCCTGAAACAAAGTTTTAAACCAAACTGACCTAAAACAAGCCATTGCCTGTCCAAGAGTTACCTTAAAACAAGCATTGCTATCCTGCATGTGGACTGTGTGAACTTGTGGAGTTTGTATTTCTAACAACGCCAGAACCAGAAATAGTCAACGGCAGAGGGGCAGGGGAAAATGTCACTCAGAGCAGCGGAGGCAGTGTAAAAAGAGTGAGGAACACACTTTCGTCGGGCGCTCCGAAGACGCAACCACAGCCACAGCCAGGGCCACAAGCGCCGCCACCGATCCTGCTGGGAGGTGCTCTCCTGGAATGGAGCACGGTCAGGTGAGTGTTGACGGGTCGCAGACGGGTGCGGACAGCGAGCGAAAGTAAGAGACGACTGTGGTTCTGCATCTGCAGTTGTAATTCACAGGGCAGACACCTGCGAGCGCAATGCAAACCAAGCCGATCCTAGTGGGGCCTGCGAACAAACTCAGTCTTCGGCGCTGGCTTGGATGTCGTCGGTAATTGGGTGCACCTCATTCGGGACCCCCCTCGCATTTCTTTGCCACAATGCAAAGCCTGGACTCCTCATGCCAAGAAGCCGATGTAAGACCAATTTTTCACCTGCATATCCTATTTACTTTTTTTAATGAATGCCCTTTGTTACCTTGTAGTTTATTATAAATGACACGCTCAAAAAGCTAAAGGGTTCCAGCAGCGCAGACCATGCCTCGGGACTGGCGCATGCTGTGGTTCACACTCACGGCGTGAGTGTCCACCAACCGTCATTCGTCCAGTACCAGGCGACGTCCTCCCCCTCCAGTCACCAGCTGCAGGCGCAGCAGACGCAGTCCTACCACCAGATCCACTCGACGCTTCAGCACCAGCAGCAGCCGCAGTCGTCCCCGGTTACGGTCAGCTTTCCGACAAGCAGCAAGTCATACCTAGAGAGTAGTCTACTGCAGGCTATACCTCAGATACCCGCCCAGCCACCCATCTGCATCTTCGATGACGAAGAATCCCCCACCGAGGGGCCAGGAGGCTCACTCAGCGGCTCGCTGGCCATACTCACGGAACCCACGTCAGCCACCCCCACTGGCCTTCCGACCGCGATCGCCCCGTCGCCCTCCTCGTGCTCGTCAACCACTACGACGCTGTCGAATTTCAACTCGATCACGTCGCCTTCCCCGGTGGTGCCCGACCTACTTCTATCGACTCCACCGGGCGTAAATTCTAGCCTCAGCAGCGGCGCGGTTGTTATAGTGCCGTCGGCGGCTTCAGCGTCCAATAAAAAATCGGAGAAGCGGCCTTCGTCGTCTAGTTCAAGCTCCAGTGGAGTGGGTCATCACTTACACCACCATCATCACCACCAGTCCCAGAACCATCATGTTCTGGCCTCGCCAACTTCGTCGCCCAACAAGCGCCAGAAGTCGAGTAGCAGCAGCAAGGACAGCTCTTCTAGTCGTAGCTCAACTTTGCCCTCCTCCGCCTCAGCAAGTCTGACCACCTCGTCGACGCAATCAGCACGAGCAGGCGCCGCCACCTCAAACAGCAATTCATCGGCGAAGACCTCGGGCTCGTCGGGTAACTCCAAATTCTTTAATTTGCACGAGAAGATTCGGGACCTGTACCTACAGCTTTTGAGCAACGACCTAAACAACTTCGCCGAGACAGGGGTAAGCTGTGGGCGAATCCAGTCATTTTTGCATGTCATAATGTGTTTCATTTTAAATTAGCTGAAGCAGCGCACACGATCGTTCACCCTGGAGCGGCTAGTCGAACGGGAGAAGCTCAATACGATCGTGGTGAATCTTTACCCCGGCAACAAAGGATACTCACTAGCCATTCACTACGACGAGCACTTGGTGCTGAACCCTGTTACCAACGAATGGACTGCCACTCCAAGGGACGAATCCTTCTTCGAAGGCCCCGGATCCGGGGCCATCGGATCCGCTGGGGGCCATCGAAGTCGCGCTAAGCTGGCGGCCGTCGACGAGAGCCTTTCTAAGGCGGAACCCGCGCAAGCAAAGCATGACTTTGGTCTTGTGGAAGTCCTCCGATGGCCCTACGAAAACGATCTGCTCCTGCAGTGTATCGATCGCGAGATGCTGCCGGAGTTTTTGATGGATCTTCTCTGTGCAGAGACTGTCAGTCTGTCGGACGGAAGTGAGGGGACGCGGGTGTACGCAAAACCGAATGTTTTCTACGCAGGCTGCGTAATTGCTCAGATTCGCGACTTCCGCCAGACATTTGCCACCTCTACAAATATCTGTGATATGAAGCACATCCTGCTGAGGCCCACGAATGCCACCCTCTTCGCGGAAGTGCAGCAAATGGGCAGTCAGCTACAGGCGGATGAAAAGCTGGCTTTAGAGAGCCAGCTGGTGTTGGCGACGGCTGAGCCGCTATGCCTAGAGCCGGATCCCAGTATTGGGAGGCAGGCTATTAACGCTCAGCATCAGAGACAGCTGTTCAACTCGCATGAGCTGCGGCGCCGAATGAAGAAGTTCACCCAGACTGCTATTAACCGGAAACGCAAGCTGGATCAGTTCACGCACCACCATGGCTTGGAGCTGTGCGACTACTTGGCGCGTCTGCGGCAAAGACCGCGGACAGGTAGTAGCAGCGGCGGGGGCAATGTCACCCCGGCAACGGCACCCACCAACAATCCGCTGGTGGGGGCTATGCTCTCCTCGTTCACCTCCAAGGTTCCCCGCCGACCCCATGAAGTTATTCGGCCCATACTTCCGCCCAGTTTGGAGTATCCTGCGAACTTGAAGGTTCCAGAGCACGTGATCAGCGTTGAGAAATACGCCAAGACCTTCGAGCCCCTGAATGAGTTCAGCGAAGGCAGCAAGGATGGCTGCCAGCCCAGCAGTCGTCACAACTTCCAACCGCAGCTGGTCGAGGAGTACGTTTTGGAGACAGAACGCGAGGCCAGCGAAGGGCGGCGGGCGCTCTATCACATAAAACTGTCTATATTCCAGCGTCCGTCCGATGCAGAGTACCTCGGCGAGCTTTACGTGGACCGGGACTTCAAAGAGGGAGAGCGAAACGGCGAATCATGTCGCTTTGCGCTGGGCACTCGGGTGCATGCCAATCGGTACATTCAACAGTTCCGCGAGATCTTCACGGAGGAGGGGCGCAAGGCTGTTAAGATCACGCATTTAATACCCGGACATGTGCCAATCGTTACCCACACGGGGCTGACAAGTGAGCAGCGAATTCTTCTGCAGCAACAACAGCAGCAACAACAGCAGCCGCAACCTCTGCAGCAACAACAACAGCCCCAAGCCCAGCCGCAGCTGTCCGCCACAGTGCATCACGTAGCCATGCCTCGTCAACAAACCACGCAAAAGACTCTTAACTTGGCGGAAGGCAATGTTATTGGCGGTTCGCAGAACTTTCGGCCACAACAGCAGCTCCATGCAAACACCATGTTGCCACCACAGTCGCCTGCTCCCCAAGACAACACTGCAATCAGGTTAGCCATGTTCGTAGAGGTTTTAATTCCCTTCTTCATTTCATTCGCTCCCAGTGCCCCTTTCATCCAATAACCTTCATATCCCATTCTAAACTTTGTCAAAGTATTAATCGAATGTTTGAAGCTAATTGCAACACCAAATCAAATTTGAAAATTTAACGAGACATAATTCCATCATGTTGCATTGATTGCAGTACTATAAGCCAATCGTTTCCACGATTTCACAGTCTTTCAACGTTGCTTTGATTTAAAATTTTAATGAACTACTGTAATTTTCAGAAAACAAGCTCAGCTCCAAGCGCCAAATTATACGGTTGAGGCCCCGCAGCAACCAGCTACTCACATAGTGCAACAGCAGCAACCGCAGCAGCACATACAACTGCAACAACTGGCAACGGGAGAGCCGGTGACCCTGAGCAATGGTTCCTTGGTTCTGGTACAGCAGCAACAGACCCAGCAACAATCGCAGCAGTTGGCCCAAGCACTACAGAACTCTGGAATAACCATTCAACCCGCCACTATACAGCAGCAGCAGCAGGCGAAGGGCACTTCGTTGATGGGGCCCAATTCCGCATTGCGTGCCCAACTCAACTCCAATGTGCCAATCCTGGTAAGGCTGAGATCTCCAGAGTGCAAGTCATATGTTATGGTTGTGCGTCTTTTCTCGTAGCAGTCGCAGCTCAAAGTTCAACAGCAGCAGCTTATGCAGAAGCAACACCAGCATCAGCAACAACAGACAACTGCCACTAACAACAATAACAACACCCTGAACAACCACACGGCCATACACCCAAATCCTGCCATCAACGCCATAGTGAACAGCATTATGAACTCTGCCAACCAGTACCAGCAACAACAGCAGCAGCAACAGCAACAGCAGCAGCAGGATCATTGTAAGTATCATACGCACATTCGAAGCTGGGAATGGCTTTCCAATGAAATCGAATTCTTCCCCAGCTGGCAATATGGTGAACAGCAACTCAGTGGCAGTCGCTGGTGGTGGCAGCAACAACAACGGAAGCTCCAACACTACGACACTGAAGAACTCCAACAACGCCTCCATTTTGAACTTGCTAAACAGCGCACCTGCTGCCATGACGAGTACTCCGGTCGCCAGTGGAACATTTACCACATCCACGGGCCAGCAACAACCGCAGACGTTGACTTTGGTGCAACATCAGCAGCAGACTACGCCGGCGACCGCCGACGCTGCCACAGCCACATATCTACAAACCACCCGTGGCACCCCCACGCTGGTTAGTGCTCAACGGAAGCAGCAGTCTAGCGAGGTGCTGCAGAACCTGCTGAATGCTAACCGGAAGATTGTCGGGGGAGCCGGTACCACGACGACTTTTCGGACAAACTCCTCTGGGAATCTAATCGCCGTCAACCTCAACCAGGCACCTCAAGCGCACCACCAGTCTTCAACTGACGGAAGCCAAACTGTTCGAGTGTCCATGTCGGCGCTGGCTTCGCAGCTAGCTTCACCTCCAGCCGTGATGACCAATCCCACTACCAGCTACACAGTGATCTCTTCCGGAAACAGCGCAGCGGCAGCTGCAGCCTGGATCCAAAGTCCCACGGGGCCGGTGCAACAGCGTATCTTGAGCTCCCTAAGGCGGGATAGCACAACGGTGCCACCCAACGCCATTGTGGTGGGTATGGCAGCACCCTCGCCGGGCAGCGACTCGAATGCTTCGAACGCCAGCGGTTTTGCGGTACCCAATAATCTGGCATCCACTTCTAGTGGTGCGGGTGGGGCGCTGTCCGCTTTACTTACCAACGCAGCCACACCTTCACCCTCCGGATCAGATCACTCCCAATCGTCGCAGTCGCACCAGAACCAAGCGCTGCTGGAGCGGCTAAGTAACGTAACCTCTAACGTGTCCGCAGTAGCCATGCCTCACATGTCGCCGCAGCAGCCGCAGGCCCAGCAACAGTTCATCACTAAGACGATTGTTCACTCCCCCGCCACCTCCTCCATACACTCGCCAATGTCTAGTCCGCATCCACAGCCGTCTGCCTCACCTCAGCAGCATCAGCAACAACAGCCACAGACCACCGCCACCCTAAACCTGCAAGGCATAAACCTCTCGCAGCTGCAGGGCGCCATTACTAACTTCGCAGGCTTACAAAATGTCCAAGTGCAGATCCCTGGTTTCAACCAACCCATTTCGCTGCAATTTTCCGGAAACAGTATTCAACAACAGACTGCTGGTAACGCGGCATCCGGAGCGGGTTCAGTACAGGGGCAGCAGCGAAGCGTTCTGGTCTCGGTGCCGGTTTCCAGCCAGCAGCAACAACTGCCACAAACGATAACGTTGCAAACGCAGTCGGGAACACATCAGCAGCAGCACCCACATCAGCACCAGCAGGCGCAGCAGCAACACGCGCCAGCGACGGGCACCATAGTTAGCTTGCCCTCGGCTGTGGCGGGCACCCAGACGGTGGTGATAACAAATAATGCAGCCGGAGGAGCAGTCCCAGGCGGCGGCGCCACCGGGGGGAACGCAAGCAGCGGTGCTAATGGAGGAGGAGCCGGAACAGCCATGCTGACCCTACCCATTGGTAAGTACCTCAAGAATGAACTACTTCCTAGGCAGTGGCATCGGTGGGAATGGGCAACCCTGCAAAATCGCCCCAGCCAAAGATATATACCAAGTATTTGATTCTGACTGTGGACGCGGCTACTCGTTGCAATTTATTACACTTGTTAATATTATTTATATGTAACTCTTTTCCTTTGATTGAACATGCTTAATTTTGTTCTCTTCTGTTTCTGTTTCGTTTCTCGTTTACAACAAAACATACAACACAAACCCTTTAACAACTCGTTTCGATCCCTCATGCAACTAAACCAACCGTTTATGTGTCTTTGTGATCTAATCCATAATGCCACCAGTTTGAGATTTGAGAGTCCATTAGCTATAACCACAACCATGTTATTCGTACATATGTCGTTCAAGTTGGCGGCTTCCCTGACCTCCGACATGTTTCATTGCAACCTAAAACAATCCAAAATCTCCCCGCACACCCACGTTCTGCTCTCTTTCTGCTTGCAGCTCAAATTGTCGGTGCCGGTGTACAGAAACTAAATCCCCAAACAATACGTGCCTCAAGTGTTGGTGGTGGTGTAGGTGTGGGCCAGCAGGCGCTCCAGCAGCAGCAGTCAGTCCAGGTCCAGGCTCAGGCTGGTGGCAGCAGCACAGCGGCTATCCAGTTGGTCGGCACCATCCAGCCCAGGGCCCGAAACGTCCAGGTGGTAGGTGCTAAGCAATTGGCCACCAGTAGGCAACTCATCACTGCCCAGCGACAAATTGGAGGTTCCACGTTAAAAATAGCCACGACTCCTGTGAACGGTAAGCTGCTCTGCCTACTGAGATATGCTCTACTTGTGTATTAACATAATCACCATTTCCTCTTTAGCCGCCAATGTGGTTACCAGCAGTTCCACTGCGCCCATCGTGATGTCTACCCAAAAGCTTCAACTAAAGACGGTGAAAGCGCCTGTGCAGCAGCAGCAGTTGCAGCAACAACACCGAATACTCAACCAGCAGAGCACCGCCACGGTTTCGTCCCAGACACTGCCGAGTACGAGTTCCAGCGCGGTTCAGGTGCAGGTGCCGCAGCAGCCACAACTGCAGCATATTCAGATTGCAGGGCGGGCCACCACCACCTCGGGGACCATAAGCCAGCGGGCCCTGACGGCTTTGGCGGCGGCCAAGCAGCAGCAGCAGCAGGCTGCGGTCAATCGGAGGCGCTCTACCACTGACATGACAAAATAAAGACGACAAAGGATACAAACAATACATATTGTGAGGACGTACCGACGAAGCTCAATCGAAAAGGAAGGCTTCTCGTTGTGGTTTTGCTGATATTATAGTTTATGGCTACTTCCTAACTGTCATACTGTCGTAAATAGTATATACCCGTATACCTAAATTGTTTTGATGTGTACTTGTAAGTGTAATGGCACGGACAACGAAGCTAGGGCCTGGAGTTGGCCTAGCTGCAAACCTGCCGACTGCGCTCTAGACAGAAACGAACTAGGTGTAGACTCTTAAAAATATTTATTTAGTTGTATATACACACAAAATATATATAAAATTATATATATCATAGCCATTCAAACTACATAAAATATACCTAACAACTTGGCTCCCAACTCCGATTCGTTTAACCCTAAGACTAGATCGATAAGTGTGCTAATTTTAAGCTGTACTGAAGGAGAGTCACAGAAAACAAAAACAAGCAATAAGATGATGGAAAACAAATTATGTTTAATTAATTCGGAGTATGATTACGTTTAGAAAATTTGAACCGTTATAAGGGTTAATTTTAGTAATTAAAATTATGCATATTGTACTATTTATATTATTATTGCTAAATATTTAATCGATTGCCTAGCCTAAGTTCACAAACGAAAGCAACATTTTAGTTTTTAATGTACAATCGTAGCCTCAACCAATTTAGTACTTCCAATTGCAAAAACATTAAACGAAAAGCAAAAGAAAGAATACAAAAGTCAACATCTATTTAATCAATTTATTTGTAATAGCGCAATGTACAATAAAGTAGAGTCAAGAACAGTCGAAGTTGCGGAGGCGCGGAGAGTTGGACAGGAAGGGTTGAATAATGTGTACAAAATAACGCTTTGACTAAACGATTTGTTTTTATACTACGCCAGTTTTTTTAATGAAATTATTTAAGAAACGAGTTTTATTATGTTACATCTTGCTGTAACTGTTTAGCATGGATTTGTTCTTCGTAAAGCAAAAATAAAAAGAAACGCAAAGTAACCTCACCACTACCCGTATCCCTACCGTTCACCGCAGATTCAAGCATAATTTACTCAATGTTAATATTAAATAATTGTGATTTAAGAGGAATAAACGAATAGAAAACGTGGTACTACAGCGGAGTGAATGAATGAATGAAAGCTTCAAGAAGTTGCTTTAGTTGTGGCATTACCTTACTCAAGCAAGGATCTGCCAATCGGGGTACGAAGTTATATGCAAGTCGGATATGTACGTATGGTCTGATCAAATGGTTATTAAAGCGTAATTCGAAACTTTATTAGGGTAATGCGGAGCAATCTAAGCAGCAGACTAAGCCATTTATATCTGTAAACACAAAACCAACTATTAATATATATGTGTAATTTCAATTCAATAATTGCTTATCAAAATACCTGACTGTAGAAACTTTCATTAAACTGATTGCGAAGTGAACTCTTGAAATATTAAAGAAAACATTAAGGAAAAATAAATATAACATTTAAGCGCCGACAAAGTCACAGCAAAAGCTCCGTTAATCAATAAAGTGTGAAAAGAAGATGATCAAATAGTTTTGTAATTGAACAATACAGGGGGGAACAATTTCAAACAAAGCCACTACAAATACCCAATTTTACTCATTCAAATTATCTAGCAACTCGCATGCGCGGCAATATACATCCTTACAGTTCGAGTAAAGTTACTCTATCAGTTTCCATTCATCATGGCCACCAATACATAACATCTATAATATGGTTCTATGATTCATTTAGTACAGTATCTAACACAGGCAGTATTACATTTTTTTTACTCCACAATTTAATAATAATTGTATCTTGTCCCTAACCTCTTGGCTACCTTGATCCAAAGCCCAGAGCAATCGTAGGTTTGCTCGGTCAACCTCGGTTGTCACGGTACACTTAAGAAAAGAAATCTATCCCATTTTTAGGGTGTACCACTTGTATACTCTCTAAAAATTGATATATTCTTAAAAAGAGCTTTAGATCTAGATCTTATTTATTGAACGAAATTGATGAACTAACTATACAAATTTCCTAATTTATATTGAAGTTTTCCAAGCCATTTAAGGGTGATGGAACCTGGACTTTTGGTCCACGGCTTTGATTCAGGTAAATTCAAAGATTATGAAGTATGTGAGAGTTTTACGCTTATGTTCTTTTTAAAAAATACATGAACAACAAACATAAAAATAGCTTTCCTAACTAAAAACAGAAAAACTTTTTAGAAATTTACGGCTCTTTAAGAATTAAATTGGAACAAATGTTCCCTATTTTATACAATGCGTTTAAATCATGCAAGAAAATAGGAATGAAATACATACCTTTTTATGATCATAAATTTGAGAAAAAATATGACGGATAAAGTCCAGTTTTCCGTTATTTTATCCAAAATCTTGTAATAACTTTTCAAAATTGCCTGATGGTAGACAGCATACACCCAAATACTTCTTGAGTTTATAATAAAGCGGTCAAATTTTTTAATAAAAATAAAAAAACTTGACCAACATTAGGATTCTATTCGTTTAAAAGGAACTATAAACAATATAATAAAAACTAAATTTTTAATAAATTTAAACAGTAACATATTTCAAAAGAACTTAATTTAACTCCATATTATCTTCTACATATTTATAGTAGAAGAGGCCAAATTTTCTGACAGAAGCGAACTCAGACGTGATCAGACCACTTACAGCTACCTTTGCTAGTTGCAAATGGATTCGTCCCACAACAAGAAAACGTCATAGCCTTTTTAAGATTGACCAAACATAACCGATTGAAAGAGTATTTTTTTAGTGAAAAAATAGATAAATAATATCGATACATAAAAATTCCGACATCCAGATTTAAACCCGAGCAAATTGACGTGTCTTTTCTGAACTTCTAAAGTCGCACCCAGCATACCTACACTCTCCAATATCTAATCCTCATACACAAGCATAAGCCTCTTGCAGCCTCTGCAGATTCTCCGGTTTCTATTTTGTGGGGAGTGAGGATGCGGCATCGCTGCGGATATGGGTCCCAGCGAAACCGCCCCGTTGAAGACATGTACAATAGCCAAGTATTTAATTTTGACAGCGGATGCGGCTTCTTGTTGCAATTTATTGGGATACCTCATGAAACTAATCCAAACCGTTTATATGCTTTTGTGATATAAGCCCCAATGGCACCAGTATGGCGGTCGAGTAACTCCGGCTTGAGAGTCATGGGCTCCCTTACTTTTAATGGAATTATTTTCCATTATAATATTTAAATTATAATATATGTATGTACGTATCCCTACTGTTCAGTAGTGTGCGCAAGGAAGATAAAGATGTTCTCTGTTCAGATCTGTTTGATAAACAAATCTAACAAATGTTGGGTTTCAACAATTTAAAATTTAAAAACAATTTAAAAAAAAAAAAAAACACAGAGGTCCGTGGCCGGGATAAGCAAGGGGACACGGACGATGACCCGCCAACGAGAGTTTGGCGAGATGCTGGAAAGCTGGATTAACGGCAGGACCAGAACCAAGAAGGATTAAGGGCGCTCCAGCCAATATATAAGGACATTGGAGCGAACCGGGAGGAGTCTTTTAAGGAAGCTGGTTTCGTTGAGTTGGAGGACCGCTTTTGGGGAGTCCGACAATCAACAGTAAGAGTGTTCCTAGAAATAGCTAGTTGTGTTGAGCTGAAGCACCGCCTTTGTAGAGTACGACAGCCCAGGGTACAAGAGTGGAGTTGGGCAATTTCTCGACTACGACAGATAACCTTGCTACCAAGCCTTGCTCGAGAACTCAAGCCCATCGGGGAAACCGATCGGGTACACCACGTTCACCTGCCAAGATACTCCTAATACAGGCGCCACATTTAGTCTCAGGCCTTGTGATGACCAGTGGCGAACTCAAGCTGTGTGTGTGTGTCCAAAAAAGAAGGGAGGACCTTCGTGCCCTAGTCCCTTCCAGGCACCAAGGCAGCGGATCATTCCCGGCGTGTGCCTGGGTGGTGAGCTTATTGGCGACCACCCCTGAACGGCGACGGGCAGCCGAGCGCCGGCGGCGGAGCCTAGCTTATGCCTAGGAGGAGCAGCGAGGATCCGAGGCAGAGTCCGCCGAGAGCTGTAATTTATTTGTAAACAACCAAAGCCTTAAAATAAAGGCACATTTGTTGAATTGTAGCTTTTTGTATTATTTTTGGGCTCGTGCAATAACATCGCGGTATTTTTTCTTCAAAAATATAAAATTTGGTATTTTTACCAAATACCAAATATCATTTCCAATCGATATAAAATTTGGTAGTTCGGGTCTACGGACCAAGTATAGTATCTGTTCTAAGTTCCATCTTTCTATCTTCGAAAACACGAAAGTTGGGTCATTTTCGATCGTTCGTTCAGGCAGCTATAGGATATAGTCGGCAGATCTTTGTGAAATTTGGTACGTCATATTATTTAGCTAAAAATAGCATTAATACAAAATCCAAACTCTAACTTTAAAAACAGACAAGTTGAAGCATTGCCGATAAAGTTTGATCCCAGCCGTTCCGATTTATATACTGCGAAGGGTGTGCAAAGTTTCAAGTCGATAGCTTTAAAACTGAGAGACTAGTTTGCTTAGAAACAGACAGACAGACATGCTTATATCAACCCAGAAGGTGATCCTGATCAAGAATATATCGAGCCCTCGATAACGTAGCGCCATTTTTCGGCAACATTTTCTTTAAGCAAATGTATGTACATATGAACATAAACGCTAACAGCACTTGCTCCCAAAACTTCAATCACTAATTTCATATATTTTCTACGAGTACCGGGTATAAATATGAGACAGATTCGTGCCGTGAAAGAATACTTTTAAGTGGATAATTTTCTATAACTTTGTATATGGATTGCTTTCATCGACAAAATGGATATCAGATATGTTCAGTGCATCATGCGCTTCATTTTAATATTAAGAAATTGTGATTTAAGAAGAATAAACGAATTAAAAACATGGGACTACATAGAAATGAATAAATGAGATCTTCATGAAGTTTAAATAGTTGTGACATTACTCAAGCAAGAAATTTGCCAAATCGAAGTACGAAGTAAAAGATGTACTTGGGTTCTATAACTGAGGTAAATAACACATAATACAATTTATGAAGGTAATTCGGAACATTACAAAACATGTTTATTTAACAGTAACAGCTCAAATAAGAGTTATCATTCCTTATTCAGTAGTAGATTGGGATAGAAACGAAGACCTTCCACAGACTCGTCCCGACACAATTTTCCAAGGCGTTCGGCTACCAAAAGGCGCTCCTTTGCCAGCAAAAGAGAAATGCCAAGCAGCTTGGCTAATTCCTCTACTGCCATAGATTCAACTGATTTAACTTTTTCTAGTGTGTCCAGAGCGACCACGTCATCGTCGTGGGATTCCAGCTGAAGAACTCGTGCACCACTGGGAAAGCTTCGAAGGCGAATGGGTCCACTGAGAAGTTCGCATGCGTGTAAAAGGTCCTCAGGCGAAAGCAGTTCCAGTCCTCTAGCTCGATTTACGCGGCAGTAGACATCTGCCAAGGACATCATTCCTCCGTGTTCCTTAAAAATTGGATTCAAATAAGTCCACTTAGGAGGTTAAATAGAATTTCACAATACATACCTCAATGGGATCCAGCAGCATTTCGCAAATCTGTTGCCCCAAACTGTTAAAATATGCAGTGTTGCTTGTAAAGTTATCTCTCGTTACAGGACCATCAATTCCCAAGCTCATTAAATAGGATTTGAACTGTACCGTCTCATCATCCGATATTTCTCCCTTCTGCTCTCGTATTTTGCTGCTGATGGTTTTAGACAATCCTACCATATCCTTGGCCATGGCCATCAGGACACTAAGATCTTGGAAGGCCAATGCAATGTTTTCATCCGTTTCTTTGGCCTTTGCCTCTAAATTCCGCTCGATGCCTCCGATTCCTGTTCGCTTTTGAATGCGAGCCAGCCTATCGTTATTTGAGCTGGAGGCCAAACTGTTGGAAGCAGGTTTGTTTATAATGGTGTCGCTAACCAGGGCGATCTCCCAAACGCGGGCATTGAGCGTCTCCTTGAGGGCACTGTGGAATTCTATGCTCAAGCCGTTTTTTCCGGATAGCTTTATGTGCGTGGCTCTGCTGTAGTCAAGTGGACCAGGTCCCTTGTCTGGCGCCGGAGGACGAAGGTGCATAATAATGCGAGTCTTGCGGCCAAAAAAGTTTGAGGCAGTGGTCTCCTCGCTTAAGGATATCACATAGCTGAGTGGCAAGCAAAGAGCTACAGCGGCTCTGGCTATTTCTCCTGGACGACCCCAAAAAAGTCGGTGCGTTGTGAGGACGACCTCGCCCTCCTCAAACTCCGTCTAAAATATGGTCTCATCAGGATGCGACTCGATTGAGTTAACAAATTAACGTACCTTTTGGTCACCATCGTATATTTTCACCTTGTTGTCGCGGCTAACAAAGGCCTCGTCAGAACTCAGGCGTGCCTCAACATAGGCAAACCGATTCATCTCCCTTATTAATTTCGTTTATAAATGAGTTTTGTTTTGGTAAAATTTAGTAGAGATGAGCATTTTCTTACCGATATTTCTAATGTTTGCTCAGACCAAAGTTCTGCTTTTTCTCCACGGATGGCGCTGTTTTGTACTTTTATAGGGTCAATCGGCGTTTCTATCGAATTTTACCCACCTCTAACCTATTGTTTCGGATTTAACAATTTTTTTCGGAATTAATTTAAAACAACGAGAAATACGAACAAAATGACGTGCCTTTGCTAATCATCTCATCTAGCGATGTACTGTAACTTTTCACCTTTGAGCCAGCACTAGCGAAGCCAACCGATTCTCATGGCTGCAACGACGGAGGGCAGCAAAATGCTCGAGGCAGCTTTGCAGCGGATGGATGGTCTCATTTCGAGCACAGCAACCCAGGCGGGGCCAGATACGGGGGCGGGAGCCTCGCTGACGCTGAACGAGCGAAACCTTATTTCGGCCACCAATGTCTTGTCCACGGCCAAGACTTTGGCGCTTGCCCTGCAACAGGTGAGTCACAGAAGGAGATAAGGTGGGTCTCACATGATTGTTTTTTGTGTTTAGGTGGGTCTAGCAGCCCCGGCCCCTGATCCTGTCACTGCGGCGATTATAAGCGACTGGCTGGAGACACATATACCCCGCCAGGACTCCGATGAGCGGATGCGGCGATTGCAACGGGACAAGGAAGGGCTGGCGTTGCAGTACCAAATGCTGGCGGAGCGTGTATCTGAGCAAGCTGATAGGATCATTGAACTGGAGGGCCTGATCACGGAGAAGACTCAGCAGCTATGCAGTAAAGAGGAGCAGTTGCAACGTCAAATGATTTCGCGCTCTGCTCTGGAGACGCAAAAGCTGGAACTAATGAGTGCCTTGAGTGAGTTGAAGCTGCATCGCACAGCACTGGAACAGGCCAATGATGGCGGCGGCGGAACCGGTGGCGGCGTTTCGTATGGGAGCTTAAGCAACATTAATCAGAAGGCTTTCGTGGGATCCCCGAAGACGCCCCCCTCTATGCTACGACATCAGATCAAACCGCAGTTTCACAGCTTGCCACGGTCCCACGGCAAGTTGGCAAATAATAATAACAACAACCGTGCCTTGGACGTCAATGCGAACAGCAGCGGTAAACAAAGGAACGTGGTGTTTGCTTCGAACGAACAAATTTTGATAGAAGATAATGTTCCTCAAGTGGACGATGCCATGACATCCAGTTTCCTTTCGCAGTTCACGCCGTCACCGAAGCTCCGGCAGCGTTCGGCTCGCGGCTTGCGCAGTATTCTTGGCAAGCTGCGACGGAGCAACAGTAGCAACTGTGAGCTCACTGCTTTGGAGCAAGCTGAACCCGAATTCCGCCGTGGAGGATCAAGAGCCACAGCTGGCGGACGCATCGAGTGGAGTGCCCAGACACCATTGTTCGGGGAAAACGAAAAACATTGGACCACATGGGGGGTTCAGGAGGTGTGTAACTGGCTGGTTAATATGGGATTGGGGTGCTACGAGGAAAATTATCGGTATGTTTAGATTTTTTAAGAAGTATTTCTATTAATCCTGGCATATTTGTTTGCAGAAAATGGATAAAGTCGAACCCTTCTGAATCGATTTTTACCGCGTCACCCGTTGACATTGAACGAGAGCTAAATCTTAAAGTGGCGCTTCATCGTAAAAAGATTACTTTGGCCATCGACGATATTACTGGAAAGGAATTCGACGAGCTGACTCTAAAGGCGGCAAAATTGGATGTCTCCTGGGTGCTGCGCTGGCTAGACGATATTGGTCTTCCCCAGTATAAGGACTACTTTATGCAAGCCAAGGTCGACGGGCGGATGTTACATCGTCTGACGTTGGAGGATCTGGCCCAGTTGCACGTCAGCTCCTGTCTTCACATAGCCTCATTACGAGCCGGTATCCTGTGTATGCGCCGTATGTCCTGGAACCCCGAGGGACTTATTAGGCGCTGTATTAAGGTAAGCAGTGAAGACGAGGATTCCGGCAGCCCACAGAAGGACAGAGTGGATTTGTGGACAGCTCACCGCATAATGGGTTGGCTGCAAACCATTGACTTGTCGGAATACACGCCAAATCTACGTGGTGCCGGAGTTCACGGTGCACTGATGCTTTACGAGCCACGCTTCAATGCTGAGTTGCTAGCAGACCTACTTTCAATACCACCGAGCAAATCGTTGCTGCGCCGCCATTTGGCCATGCACTTTAAAGAACTGGTAGGTCGTCCCGTGATCTTTAGCAAGCGTGATGCCGAATCTGCACCCGGCTACCAGCCATTGAGCATCACTGCCAAGCTTAAGCCAGTGAAGCGCACACAGTTCTCGTTAAAGCGGCGCAAAAGCTCGAAAAGTCAAAGCGACGTTGACTGGACAGAATATGTGTGCCCCATGAACGCCAAAGTGCCGGAGCCTTCTGAGTGTGAGCCGGATAAGGACAACGATATTTCAGTGAGCATACAGTCAAAATAATTGGCAAAATTAAGCTAAAATTGTATTTATTTTATAAACAGAGCAGCGATCATGGTTCCCCATACAAATGCACTGCCTATTGAGACACAAAATCTAAGAAACCAGGCGACAATATTAGGAAGGCTAAACTTCTTCAGCACATGAATGGACTGCACCATTTGAAAATCTTTACTTCTTCTGTTACTAACATTAAGCTAATTTGGATCCTAAAGAGGATGACATTGGAATTAGGATAACATTGATAACGATAAGTATTCGCCGTGGCATTGAAGCGACCCTAAGTGCGAGACTAATTTGATAGACTTACAAAAACTACATATTATCCATTTTGGAGTTTATTTTTTGTACTAACACGTGTATTGACAGATTCTTTGTATAAAATATAAAAAGTATGTTTTTAAAAATGAAAAATGTTTCGGTCTCAGTTTTAAAAGTTCTTTAAAGATGTTTCGGAGACTTCGGCTCTGAGGACATTGGAATCGGCATTATTATTCGGCATTACCTTGAAAGCAAAGCCTTGAAATAAATTTCTAAATGGAAAAATTATTTTAAAAAGGGATCTAATTTTCATTTTCTTTTATTTCGTTCTCTCCTTTGGTGTGAAAAGATAAATTATCTTTTAGTTTTAGACAGCCACCCTGAATGTGTTAGATCTATTAGCTTAACGTATCCTTTATAAAACTAAAGTTAACTTTATAGGTTTTAAAAAGATTTATTTGTTAAAAATAACTTTACACTAGGCACTAGATAAACGGATGAACGACTAGGAAGATCTTGGATGACGTTGAGAGGCAGACCGCATGGACGGAATTAACATGGGTTGCTAAGCTTCGCAATCCGCATGCGCAACCTTTCGGTGGCGGCGCGGCAATCTTAGGTCTTAAACTAAATCTTTGGCAGTGCTTTGTGTGGCCGGGCAAGCAGATGATAGTTATATGGTTTGGTTGGGCTGAGTCTCTAGGCTCACTGGCTTGCTCTTGACCTCCGTGCGAACCCCGCTTTGGTGCTTGGCCAGATCGCTCTCGGGGATGTGGTCCTTCCAATTACGAAACAGGTAACGCGTGAATTTTTTCAATTGCCGAAACTTGCAATAGGTGGCTCCTTCCGCGGATTGCAGCTGCTGGGTCTGTATGAGGAACCCCTTTTCCTTAAAGGTCTTTTCCAGCTTCTCGCGCTGCTTTGTCCGCCGCGAAGACCTCCGCTTTTGCTCACTTTCACCAGACGGCTTTGGGGGAGCCACCATGCCTGGCATCGGACTTTGGGATTTGGAGCACTGCGAGGCTGGACTGTGCGGCTGCACAGCGTGCTCCAGGCCATTGCTGTGTTGCAGGAGGAGGGATGACGTAGGCGACTCTGGCGGCATGTGCAGCAGCTCCAGGCTCAGATCCGTTGAGGGCGGTGGCACATCCACGTACAGTTTATCCAGTCCCTGATGCTGGTGCTGCAGCTGTTGCTGCTGCTGCTCCCGAGAAATAAACTCGTAGCCGCGCATTGTCTTGTCCCCGGTGCCGTTGTAGTACCTGTAATTGCCCTCTGCATCCACTGAGAGCATCTTCTTCTCCTGCAGCGTCGGCTTGGCACCTCCGGTGAACTTGAACTTGCAGATGCTGACTTCGGTGGACGGGCTCGAAGAGTTCTCTGCGGGCATGGGCGGGATGAAAATAGCTGAGCGCTTGCGCTTTCGCAACCCTAACGCTGTTGCTTCGTTGGAAAAGAAACCACTTGGTATTGGAATCTTTAGAGACAGCTGATTATCTTTCTCGATGGTCTCCACAGGCACAGGCATTCCGCCCATGCTGCAAGACTCGACCAGTTGCTGGTAGTAGAGTCCCACGGGTTGCAGCAGCAGCTTGGCACCCGTCAGTGGTTGCTCCTTGCTGAGAGCCAGGTCCAAGGACAATGGCCCACATGCACTATGTGGCGTGGTCCTATGGGAACAGCTGCCGCATTCGGTGCCCTTTTCGCTATCGTCGCTTGAAATTGAGTATCGCTCCTCGCTTTGATCCCGCAGGCAAAGGTTAAGCGGCTCATCCGCCGGCAAAACGCTTGAGGCAGCTGTGGTGACGTTAGAGCCTGCTACCGGTGACGGGTGAGCACTTCTGACTGAGGTCGCCGACGGAACAATGGTTCCGTAGTTCTTGTAGATCAGGTGACAGATATCCGCTTTCTTGGGTTTCCGTCCGCGCCGTGGCTTGTAGTTGTCCAAGGTTATCTCTCCCATGTAGGGCAGATCGGTGAATTTCAGGGAGCTGCGTTTTGGTGTTGCAGCAACTTCGGGACTGGGAACGCGCAGTGGCCCCTGTGGCAGTGTCGGTACCACACATTCCGGAGTCATTTTTATTCCTGTGGACGGGGATAATTTGGGTCCGGAAGGTAAGGATTCCCTAGAAGCTTGCAGTTGCTTCTGCTGTTGGCAATCCGTGCCCCGCTGAATCTCGGCGATCTTTCGGAGCCAGCTTCGTACGTTCTCGTGGCTTTGGCTAGGTGGCGGAGGCTGATTTGGTGGCGGGGGTCGGATGGAATGCCGGCCCTGGGTGGCCTCGTAGTGGGCTGCGTATTCCGCAGGCAAGGCCTGGTGATGAAATCGCAGCTTCATGGTCCCTGCCACAGAGTTCCGTTTCCGGGAACGGGTCGGCATTTGGCTTTGTCCCGCTTTGGACGTCTTCAGAGGGGTCGGAGCGGCCTCCTCGTGGGCGAGCTGCAGTGGCTTCTTCGCCTTGCGGCTACTCATCAACAGGTTGGCCTTCAGCTGCTGCTTGGTCAGGGGACTGCAAGTGCCATTGTGCGGCTGCTCGTGGGTGACAGTTTTGCGAGCCAATAAGGTTCGGAAGGGATGGTCGTCATCGTGGGCATCCGTGGCGGCACCGTGGGAGATTAGCGGATCGTCGGAACCCTGCAGGAGCAGGCGGGTCGTGTTGAGATCCAGCCGCAAGCCCGGATGCTCGGGAGTGGGAAGCCAGCCCTCTAGGTCACGATCGTGCTCCAGCTTGATGTTGGGCAGAATCTGGTCCAGGTTGACCACGGGGGCCACCGGTGCGAACTCCCCCTTGCTGCTGGTGCCATTTAAGTCGCCGACTGTCGTTAGTTCTTGCATGCTAGTCCTGGCTGCAAAAAATGGAAAATGCAGTGACTCGTAGGCTAACACGAAAAAGTAAATATGCTTCGAAATCAGGTCGTAATAAAAAAATATAAACTATATGTATAATGTATATGCGATATGGGAGACACACGTTTTCCCTCTGCATATGTTTATGTTGTTGTTTTGCTGGTCGTGCTCACCGGCAGACGAAGATCCGGTGGTGGTGGTGATCGAGGCGGAGGTGGAGGAGCCAACGCAGGCGTGCTTGCTCTCTCTGCTCGGTTGGTGTTCAGCACGGGAATTCTATTTAAATGTCTAATAGGGACTGGCAAGTGGTGCTCTCTTCGAGGCGAAAACACACACACGCACGGAAAGTCGCGCACCGAAACAGAAACGTTGTTTTTGTGCATGAAATTCGATTCCTTGGGCGAAAATCATGCCCATAAATGGCCTAAACGGTAGCCCGGAGAGGCTGCAGACAAAACTCTGTCCCAGTGAGGTGGCTGAAATGGGGAGTTGGGTTTACCTCAATGCGCAAGATTTTGAACGAAATGTTGTCCAAAAACAACTGGCTATCAGTGGTCCGCTTTGGATTCAGTCTTGATGCAGCCTGGCTGTTGGTGTCCTGCGATTATCTTAGTAGTGGTATACTCCCGATGTCAGTTCAAGCTCCCACTTTGTCGTTTCAGCAGCATAGCCACTGGGCGCGTGTACATCGTGTTGACATCCAAACGCAACTAGCTGCGGGAAAGCTGAGTCGAGGAAAGCATCGCTTCTGTGGAATATGCTCCTTAGATGGCCAGCGGTGGAGAGCACGCCCCACACACAATAGAGGTTTTCGCGCACGAAGAGCGACCCAGAAGAAAATCAAATGAAAATCAAATTCCTTCGTTCGGTGGCAGAGATGCGTTGTCGCTGCCGCTCGACACCGCCGTCGTTGTCCGTATTTAACGCCAAAGACGAAGCTATTTCGTGTGTGTTCATTTTTAGAAAAATCCAACTTGTTGCCGGCTATAGACTCCCTCCCGACCAAATACACCCAATCCACCATCCGTCCGCGCACAGCCACCGAAAGCGGAATACGTCAGCCAAAAAGAACAAATTCGAAATCTGTTTTGGCTGTTTTTCATTCATGAGCACTTTCGAGAGCCCAGCCCTCTCGGCGTTGCGGCGCGAATTGTGGCACCAACACGTAGGTGTGCGGCCTGCAAGTGGGTCTGCCTCGAACAGAATGGACTCTAGGGTATCTCCCGCTCAATCACAGTTTCCCACACCTATCACTCTAAGCCAGCTGTGGTGCGGCACTCTCCCGCCGATTATACGTTCATATGCAATCTTTTATGCGATCGGTGCGATGCGATGCGATGCCCCTATTTATAGCAGCTTGCCACTTCGGGAGGGCCACCAGGAATCGCTGGCGCTTCTTGCGGCGGGTTGTGTGTCTTGGACAAAGAGGAGAGGGCCCAACCTCCCAAAATAGAATTCTAATCGGGGCTGTGTTCTATTACGGCCCACGCACGGCCGAATATGGGTCACCTACGGGCTGGAGTGGCGAGAACGGTGTCGACCCGAATCACTTTCGCTGCTGCGAGTTTGAAGTGCTTTTAAGAACGCCGTATTACCCTTACTAATTTGTCGAGGCTTCCCGTTTCCAGCTGGATAAACGCTATTCGCCTTCGATCGCCGCTCGACTGCTTGGCATCGCGTGCAAGTTCCAACTTCGCAGAACTCGACGTGCAGCGATGACGCTAGGCCTTTGCCAGCGGGTAGTGGGTGGGCGAGTTTTGCGCGACCTGCAGACTCTTTGCATTCTACGAGCAGACGGCGGTTAGACAGCGGTCAGGCGGTACGCGGTAAGCAGTGAGCTGCGAGCGGCAAGTGGCAAGCTAGAACCGGAGCTTACATCACCGGCCTGGGGTGTCCAACCTACGGCTCTGGCCGCTCTCGGCTAAATTGCACATCTACTCGGCGGCAGCGGCTGTGCGACTGTTGCTGCTTTTTGCGATCAAGCTCATTGAACGGCATTCGGCAGCCGTCAGTCGGCAGCAATTCTAGCCAATACCTGCTTGTTGAAACGTACATATTTGTATTTATGGCCATAACTGCCACTTTGACGCCCACGCGTGGTTGGCTGGCTCGAAGAAAACAGCTCACCCAAACGAGATGGTCATGAATTCTGAGTGTGTTCTGGCCTTGTCACAAGTTCACAGATTTCCAGCGCAGCCCCGCGGCCTAGGCCCTTTTGGGTAAAGACGAAAAGCGTCCAAAATCGTCCATGAAGTAGTCTTCAGAGGACGTGCCGTACAGAACCTGATGGCCACCTGGCTTAAGCACAGGTGAGGCTAGGAAACAAGAAAAATATTAAAATAAAACGATCGCAGTGTTTGATATTTTTATGGTAAAAGTTTATTATTTGCAACTTTATTTTTTAGTTTCTCCTTTGTATTTTGTTTTCATGTTTAAATGTCTATAAAGTATATATAATATATATTTCTGTTTTTGTGGGTTGTTTTTTTTTTTAGTTTTTAAATTTTTAATAATTTTTTTCTGCTTTCTGCTTTGTTCGCACTGTTTTGTTTAACTTGCCAGTTTCTTTGTTTATATACCTATTACACTTTTGCATAAGTTTTGTGTATAATAATTATTTATCAATAATAATATAATTGTTGTATTTATAACTTGGTTTAGACTCTCCTCCGTCTCAATATTCAATTTCCGCTCGTCGCCTACCTTCTCCCCCTATATATGTATTTCTTATGCTTATGTTACGCATTAGCGACGCCCAGTTTGGCAAATGAAACAAAAATTTACAATGACTCGGGTCTTTTTGAAACAGACCGTAAGTAATGTTGGGGATCTCTGATATTTCTGGTGCCACAGTATGGCCTCAGTGTGTCTCCTGACCTTATTTTTAGTTATTCGCCCCCTGGTTGGCTTGCCTATCTGAAGGATCTGCTACACTTCCTGGCTGAGTCAAGTGTTCCGGAAACACGGTGATCTTCAGAAACAATTTTTCAAAAAGTTCATCTGAGTGGGACTTTGTTACTATTTCTGTGGGTGTGTGTATAAGGTGGTAGCGTCTCTTGCATCGATCCTAATTTGTTTATGTAGTTCGTACTCATCTATTATTATTCTGGGTTTAGTTATATTGTATCCTGCAGTAGGTCGCATAAATAATGTTAAAATATATTTTATGGCAATAATGCATTAAGTATTAAAAGTATTTATAAGTTTGTCCATAATTAATTAATAGTTTCTGATTTGATAGCATTACTTCTGTTGTGGGCTTCTAGCAGCTCACCACGAGGTGGGCAGCACGGAAAGAGCCGATTGAGAATATATTTGTAAGTTTTTCGGTGTTTACTTTCATCCTTTTGTTTTGTTTTCATGAACGAATGCACAATTTTACACACTTCGCCATTTTGTTTTCATTATTCATAAATTGTATTCCATGTACATATATGTATAGTATATAGTATATTTATATATGTATGTATATATTTATATAAAGACTTTGTTTTGCTATTTTAAAGTTTCATTTTAATTGTTTTTCACTTCTGCTCTCGGTCCGGCTCAACTATTTTGACTATTTATGTTTCTCGACTTATTAGGCAATTTATATGTGTAAATATAAATCTTGTATTTATATATCAATAGTTTTGTGTGTCATGCTTATCTGTGTGCTGGTTCATCCCTTAGATTCCCTCCATTTGCGATGGATTAAAAAAAGTTGTGTCGAGTTAGTGTTGGGGTTTAGTGTGCGAGTTCAAATCAGGGACAGGGACATAATCTGAATAGTCGGTTCCGGGTCAACGGGCTTACGGATTATTAACTTTAGTTGTGTGTGATTCTGTTTTGATTTTGAAACCATTTTACATTTAATATTTAATTTATGTGTATTTACGTGATTTTATTTCGCTTGGATTTACTTTCGATTTCAAGTTCTTGAAGTGTAAAAACATGTAACCACTATTTCCGTGGGCCTGTGTTTGCCTTTTGAAATTTCGCTTTCCTTTTCTTACGTTTGTGCTACAATTATTAAGTGCAAGTTTTGCTTACTTTAAATGGTATATTCTGGATTTAAATGATTTATATTCGTGCCTATTTGTAGTTCTCGTCCACTGCTGCTAATTTCTTATTGTTTTCTTCAAAGGTGCTCCTCAAAGTTCTCAAATAATGATATTTCGCAATTCTTGCTATTATGTACATGTTGTGGCCTATACCCTTGCAGAGGATGTTAAGATTGTATTACCATCCATCAGCCTGATCAAAAAAATTTGTATTTGAAGTTCTGAAGCTGATTCAAAAAGTTTTAAAGGAATTATTAAGATATCCATTTCATCACATTGCAGACAGACTGAGCTGGACAACTAGTTCTCGACGATCTGCAAGGGAACGCCATACTAATTCCACCCGGAGTACATATTCCCTCATTTGTTTGGTTGTGGATTGGATAGTCGAATGAAAGTACTAGTAACACAGTGGTGGCAATTGGAAAATGCAACTCAGGAAAAAGTGAGGTGGGATGCTTCTCAAGAGTCTATTTTCGAGTATTGATGAAACGTGTGGTATGAGTGTGTTGTGTGTCATAATGCTATATACGGACGGATTTCTAAACGGAAACTATATAGAGTGTACAAAGAAGCTTTCGTCACTGCATCTGAGAAATAGTTTCTTAAACGCATCTCAAGCTGCACTCAAAAAAACGTTATGTGTAAAAGTGTCTGATGTGTCGATGCTAAAATCTATACTAGCAACTAGTTATTTGTTACCTCAATAATATGCAATAATCAAACCCTCTGGTCTTTAGGTTTTGAGGGTCTCCCTATATACAATATAAATTCGCTTTGACCATATGGTTTCTAGTTAGCCTGCTGTCAACTTTATATGTTATATCTCTGTATACCGTACCTCGATCTAACATTTGGCTAAGTTCCAAAAGATAACAGTTTTATCTACAAAAAATAACTTTGGGACCTTTTAAACGCCAATGTGTTCAACCGCACTCCTAATTTCTATATCGTGCCATCCAATGTACTTTGTATAATTGCAAAATGGCTTGGATGACTTCGCCCTTCTAGTAAATAGTAATAATTGTCATAATAATATATTATGCAGATCACTGTGCCTATACTTAGTGCATGCGTGTACATACTTAAATATATATATACTTTATATACCTACACACATGTAAAAGGTATTCGCACGAGTGGGGCTGCCTTTAAAAATGTTTACATATCATTTATTTTCGATTTTTGTTAGTTTAAATGCACTTTCTGAGCTTTCTTACAAGCGCCGCCAATTATTGTTGCTGGTTTTTGCTATATCTCTATGGGTGTATATATATTTATATATATATATGTTTATATATATGTATATCTTATTTATATACCTGCCTCTTCGTTCGTTCCTTGTCCTTGTCCCTACTTTTCTCTTGGTTAATGATACTTAAGTGGTCTATCCCAAAGCCTACCCAAGCGGAATCTATACGGTAAGCAAGGTTCAAAAAAGGCTCCGCAAAAAATATCCTATCGAAAAGAAATTCAGGTGCAAAAGCTTGGGGAAGTAGAACCAATGATCGAGTTGCCCTAATACGCATTCGAAATTATCAAATCAGTTTGACAAACTTCATTTCCTATTAAGATTTACCTATATTTGTTACCCTGTATCCAATGTGTCATTCTTGTGTTAATATTAAAAATCAAAACGCTATATATTAAAGGCAAAATGTTTTGGGCCTAGCCAACCCCTCTTCCCTCTACCCTCTACCCTCTACCACCTACCCTCTACCACCTACCCACTACCCTTCCCCGGCTACCCGACTTAACCTACATACATATATACCCCCCATACTCCTTCTCTCCTTTGGGCCCGTGTGGCTGTGTGTGTGTGATGTCCTTCGTGGGTGTCATGCCGGTGTCGGTAGAAAACTAGTGTTGCAATTTCGGAAAGTCCATGGTTATGGTGGGGTTAGGTGCTTGTCTCTATAGTTATTTATCGTAGATTAGGCTTTAGTTAGTTTACTTTAAATACCTGCAGAAAAGTATACCTAAATATATTTTTGATTAGTAAGTTCTAAACTTGGACTCCAGTGTTAAAGGTTGTTCGTCATGTTCATGTGTTTGTAAGCTTCATTTACTACTTGTTCTAACTGGCTATTAACTAGTATATAAGTATACGGTAATAAATAAATACGCTAGTAGCTTTTAGTATATTATGCATACAGTGGAGACCACTCTATAAGAATGTCCCGTTCCACTTTTGTATATTGAAAATGCATTATGGGTAGGACAAAATCTAGGCGCGTACCTATATACACCATACATATATATGTACCTATAGATATGTCCTTATATATACATATATATGTATATCTTTGTATACGTAGTACGAACATGCTCGTGTATACGGCTTACAGATTAAGTTTAAGGAACGTTCATCGATAAGAGACTTCAATTTCAGTTAGTAATGTCCTATCATACATTGGTTATTCCTAGGCGCCTACCGAACGGATTTTACGGACTTCAAGAACCAAACGGCCAATCAAGAGGAAATGCAGTGCCAACGGGGTGCGTCCTGGGTCCCTTCGATTTCGTAGCTCCCGCAGCCTGCGAGCTGGAGAGCTTGAGCGTCGCCGAGTGACATAGTAGTGACCTAAAAAACGCTAATTGATATGATGGGTGTGTTGTTACTGGGTTCTGGATGTTACAAGTGACATTTTGGGGGTTGGTGATGAGTTTGTGGAGTGGGTGCGTATGATTGAGACACAGTCGAAACACAGAGTGCGAGTATGGCGATGGCCATGTTCAAGTTAAAGCGAATCGTCGGCGCCTAACTGTATTTTGGCAAAATTTGCAAAAAATGCGCCAGTACCCTCGTAAGCGATTTGGGCGAAACCTGTCCGTTTTGATAATGTGGAAGTTCAACTATGGCGTTACATCTAGGAATATTATTCTTCAAGTTTCAATTTTTACACTTTATTATCAAGGTACAATTGTTTTTGCTCTATTCAATAATGTTGAACACGAATTCCTCTTACTTTTGTTTATATGTTATTTATATTTCTCTTTTCCAGTGTTTACTCTGCCATCACATATTATTTCGAATTGGAAATAAGCGACTTTATATTGTGTTTCATTATCGATTTAATTTTGATTTGGCTTTAGTGGTTGCTAGTTATCACCGCTCTTTGAAATCATAAGTTCAAACAAAACAGCACGGAACCAAAACGTAAAAGTTAAAAGGTAATTTGATTTTGTTCACACTTTTTGTTAAACGTTCATGTCACAGCCCTTTCATGTTTTAGTATTTTTAGTTTATCAAAAGATATTTTAGGGTGACCATTGGTAACGCTATGTAAATAAAACGGGGAGGGAAATGGCCGAATTTCTGTCCAATGTTGGGGGTAGCGTTCGTCGTGGTAACTGGCTAACTGATCACATTTGCGATGCCACAGTCGTAGGAAATCATAACAAAATAAAACAAGTGGTTTCTTTGTATTTTTTCATTTTGTTCTCGCTTTTATTAATTCGGCTCTTATTGGTTTGTTGAATTTGTTGTGGGTTACGCATTAGAAATAATAGGCAAGGTATGATAATTGGGGTCGTGGTATCCTTCCCGTTGGTATATAATTTGCAAAATTTTGCCAAAATCAGTTTTGCTCTAAGTTTCTTAATGTTTCTTGATTCTGTTTAATAGTAGAGTGTATATAATCTAGTTTTGTATAATAGCATATAATAATTTTGTATATATTCATTTAAATTTAAATTTAAATACTTGCGTTTGTATTTTTAATACAGAAATAAATCATATTTTGTAATCATAATCATGGTACATAATAATAGTAAATTATTATTATCTTAATAGTTTGACTTGGATTAAATTGTATTATTCATTATCCATAAAACGTTTCTTCTTTATGAAATAATTAACTTCAATTTGACTAGATCGATTCATACAAGATCGTAAATACATATAGTGTGTTCGCGTGTATTTGCGTGAGTTTAGTTTCAAGATAAAATTTTAGTTTAGCGTTTAATTTAAATGTCTCAAAATACTTGGGCCTGGGCGCCATGCTGACCTACTGGATAGGCGCTAAAATCAGTTTCATAATTTTGCATATATGTATATGTACTTGTATATGTATATGTATGTTTGTATGTTTGTATGCAAGTGTCGCTATAACTACGATTTCATTCCGTTCTTATCTGTGTGGGACTTTCATCCGCCGCTAAGTATTACTTTCTTTATTTACAGAAGTACTCCCGCCAGGGACTAACATTGTGTGTAAAACCAATTTCAATTGTGGGGAAAATCTACTTGGGTTGAGTCCGAGGAGGACTCTCCATTACATTTAACTGGGCCCGAGTCCCTTCTGAAATCTAATACTGTTTTATTGATCGACTGTCAATACTTAAATCATAAAAGAAACCTCAACCGAAATAAACTGGACTAAATACTGGGTGTTGGTTTGATTAAAGTACCCAAACGCAGGGGTCTGCACCAAGGAAAGCATTGCACTGGTAACAAAATTTAACTTTAAATTTGATAACAATTTTCATTCACATGAAATACCTAATTCGTATGCATTTAAATAAAAGTGAATAAGTGTACTTATGTATGTATGTGTATGATTTAATAATAATTAGATATTCATTTTTATTTTTCTTCTTAGGATGCACAGACTAGCTGCATCGTCTCATTTTCGCTATACAAAATCTAAATAATTGTTTACTGTTCTTATTCGATTTTCCTTCTACTACCCATAACTTGTAATTTTTGGCATATTTAGCTGTAGATCGACTCTCCTCTAAATTCCTTCTTTGTACAGATTTCGCTGCTAAATAGTTAGATATTCGACTTAACACGCGGAGCTATAGTGGTTTGATTTATAGAGATATATTTTTACACAATTTTCGAAAGTGTCCTGTATACGAACTTAAATGATGGGTGAGTGGCAATGATTTTAAGGAATTTAACATTGGTTTAATTTGCAAATAAACGGTCATTTAAAAATTTATATATATTGTATATATAGGTGTTTTTTGCATGTATATATACATACATTCATAGCAAAAGTTTCAGTGGCCAGTTTGCTCAGTTTCTATGCTTCTTATTAGTATCTGCTATTTTGATGTACCTTTTGGGCTTATTCGACTTGCTCTTGTAATATAACTATACATATACATGTTTGTATATATATCTGAATATATATCCATGTATATCTGTAAAGTACCTGTAATTGTTTTGTTGCAAGCAGCTAAGTTTAAGTGTAAAGTTGTTCTTTAACTTTATTCAAAAATTGTTATTCTATAACGTTTTGCGAACTTGCTGATACAATTTTAAACCACTTAAAGTAACGAACGTAGGTGTAATTCAAACAAGTAAAGGACGTGTCTCCAACAGTGAGTGTAGGCCAACAGAAATGATCGCTGTCGATTACACGTGTGAGTCCTTTCTAGGTTTAATTTTGTGTAGCTGGCGCTACTTTGATTTTCTTCAATAGCTCTAACCAATCCGCTTTCGGCTTCCTAAATTATCTCCGTTATATTCTGTTATAAAAATGATATTTTCCCGTGGTCGCGTAAGACTGAACCCAGTGCAGCAAATATACATACATATCTATTCGCGCCTCCGCCCTTTATAAACGTAGCCTTCAAAGCGTTGCGTATAATAAAAGGCCTCTCAGCCCATATAGTTCTAACTTTTATGTCCGATTTGTTTTCTTTACTTAAAATTAATTAAATTCGAATTTTTGTGTTAATTTTGTATTCGCACATTTATATATATACATATATACGTATGAGTGTATATACTCTCTTTATGTATCTATGAATCTGTTCAAATTTTCTTAAAACTACTTGCTAAAAATTTCAGACATACCCTGCCTCTTTCTCAACTAACTTATTTTTATTTTTATCTATTTAGGCCTTTTCTTCAACTGCTGACCGTTAGTTCCTCGACTTACTACGAACCCCTTGGGGTCCATCATCCGATTAACAAGTTCAGTTTTAATAGTTATCCCTTAGCAGCTTTGTTGGTTTCTAATCCCATCACCTCATATCATTACTCATATAAAATGGTATCTGAACTTATCATCCTTAATTGTTTTTTTAGTTTTTATTTTTTATTTTATTCATTTGAAAACCCAGATAATTTTGGTCTCTAGCCAGTCAGTTTTTGTCTCAAGTTTGTGTCTCTGTGGGTGTGGCTGTGGGTGTGGGTGTGTTAAGGTGTGCAATGTTGCTAACAAAACTATCAATATCAATTTTCTCCTTGCTTCTATAAATATATATGAATATATTTATGTATCTATGTATATTTATTTTTTAATTAAATGGATATTTTGGCAAAAAGTCGTTTCCCTTTCTTCTCAGCTTTACAATTTTGTTTGTTGTTTGTCGTCTCTTTTTTTGTGGATTTTATCTAATTTTTTGTATTTGTTCCTGTTCTGAATTCAATTAAGTGTATAATTGGATAAATATATATAAATATATATAATTAAATATCCATATATATATTTACTTGAGGGCACATATAAATATATATGCAGATATTCATAGTAGAATATATGTTCTGCCACTTTGTATATATATATAAATCTATTCAATTTTCAGCTCTAATGTGTTTTCTTTATTCATTTACATATCGCTCCTTGTTGTTTTGTTTCGTTTTGTTTTATTTTTGTTTTTGTTGGGTTTCCATTTGCACTCAATGTGCCTAATTCCCTTAATACGCTTCGCTCTGGATGTCTGAAGGCCATCTGAAAGGGAAAAAGGACATTATAGTGGCTGAACCTTCCGACACCGCCGCCTTAAAGGTCGGGCTCCAGAGCCCGAGAGTTTCTCACCCCTTCAGTAGTTGCTCCTTAATATTTATGTGTCCTGTGGCGGCCCTAGATCTTCCGCTTCTGCTGCTGCCACATGAACAGTTTCTCGACTAGCTCCACTTTGGAGCAGTTGGTGTTGTTGGGTGGATCATTGGCTTGCGATTCTGGATCGCTCAGGTTGTTGCGGTTGTTCTGGTTATTCTGGTTGTTTATGTTGTTCATGTTGCTCATGTTGTGGTGGTTGTCGCCGCAGCCCTCGATGTTGTGATTGCTGTTGCCGTTGCCTGTGCTGCTGGTGTTCGAGTTACTGCTGTAGCGATAGCAGTAGGTGCCATTGCGCCAGCTGGCGAATGTGTAGGGAATCGCATGGGTGGTAGTGCTGTTGGTGGTTATAGGTGGCAAGAAGCCGCTTGGGTTGTTGAAGCGCGGCACTGCTGGTGTTGCAGGCATGGAGCGAGATGCAAGGGCTGCGGGCGCCGTAGTGGAAGTTTCGGAGGCGGCTGATATTGAAGTTGCAACGGAAAAGGTCGGAGGGTGTGGCAAAGCTGTTGATTCTGAGTAGCCGGCTGCTGATGTTGTTGCCCCAGTTGGATGTTGTAGTTGTTGTGAATTGCGTTTGAGGAACTCCGATTGTTAATAGGGTCGGCTGGCATCCTTTGGCCGCTTCAATTGAACTTTCAGTCTTTTCATGCCAATCTGGAAGCCATTCATGGCCTGAATGGCCGCTTGAGCGCTGGCGGGATTATCAAATGAAACAAAACCTGCAACAAAATGGGGATTTTAGTCAGATGCTCAAATAGGTGGCAGGGGACATGTGGCAAGTACCGAAACATTTGCTCTGGTTTGTAGCACGATCAATGAAGACCTTGGAGCTGATCACATTGCCAAAAGGCAGGAACATTTGCATTAACTCGGCGTCGCCAAACTCCTGGGGCAAATGGTAGATGAAGAGGTTGCAGCCCTCGGGTCCGGATATCGAACATCCTGGGAACATCAGAAAATCTTAAGGAAGACATTCCAAGAAAAGAAAAAAGTAGAGAACAAATTAAATTTAAGGATGAGAGAAATCATAATTTTAAACTTTATGAGTTATGTCTGCATCTTGTACTTGTATGGTTTACGCTGACTCTCAGTCAGAGTTGATTTTAAATTGCTTTGATATAAGTGATCGATTTTTTCTCTGTGATCTGTAATCGGTAATCTGTGATCTGTGTTCTGTGGCTGATATATTGTTTCTGGACGAATCAACCAAAACAAAGGCGCAACATAAAGGAGACCAAACTAAAACCAAACGTAAAATATGTATCTTTTCTAATATTTTTAAATCCTGTTAAATATTCTTCCCTGAATGCGGTTATTATGGTTCTTTGGTGTGGTACTTATGTGTCGCTAAGAAGGCCCCGATTTCCAGTGAATTATGTATATGTGTGTCTAGTGTAAGGACAACTTAGTTGTGTATGTGGTTCTCGACTAGGGCTACGACTAACAGACTTATCATGCAAGATAAGTTCTAGGGGATACATAGAGATACACAGACTACATTGAACAGACATTGAAACAGAACTAAAGGTACGTTATATTCAGGTTATATTACAGTTAGCATAAACAGTATACACACACAACACAAACGAAACAGCACACACTCGCATATGCAGCATCCTCCCAGATTGTGTTTTGTATGTTGGGTGGACAGTGGAGGCCCGTGCTGCAGAATTGGGGATGAGGATGGGCAGGACCAACCGAAAAGTAACATAAAATTTTATGAGCAAATGTCTTCGAAATACGCCGACGGTCTTTATATGATTTTAAGCAGTTTATATGTAATTTTTACGATCACATAAAACGCCGTTGAATGCAGCCATTAAAAACGATTTACGCTTTCCGCGCCAACCCTATGCAAAAGGGTTGTTGGCCGAAAACCCCATTCTTTTGGGCCGATTGTGGGCTTCACACGCAAATAAAATGTTGAACAAATAAAAATTGGACAAGGAATCGCAGAATGCCAAGTAATTAATTTTTATGAGCCTTTGTTTTAAATTAAATTCCTCGCCAGGCCGAACGGCATTCATTACTGCCCGATCGGCAGATTTCTTTCTTACTTTATCAGTAATTTTATAATTTGTGTAATAGCACCCGTAAAAAGCATAATGTCTATTCTTAGCATTAGGTTTGTATGTTTTATTTTATTTATTTACAAAGAGTTTAACGAAACAGAGGCGAACAGTGTCTTGTGAAAATCGGACAAATATCTTACAGTCTGTGAGTGGGGAGGTTTGCGAGGTCGCATGAGAGTGTGTCGGAAACGAGAGTACAGGAAGTGATTACCAAATAATAAAGAAAAGCTTACCTTCACGCTGAGTGGGTGCAACCGCCGCTAGGGGAGGTGGTAAAGCTTGTGGAAACTGTCCATAGACGGCGGGAAAGGCTGCATTATATATAAATAATTTTTGTTTTTGGTTTTTACACAGAATCCGAAACATTTATAAAGACAACACAACAGTAAGTATCTGCCCACATGAGTACAAATACGTGGCACTCGCACGTATGTGTATGCATATGCGGCAGTTTATTAGGGTACATGGTATGTAGTTATCACAGTTTAGTAATGAACAAACAATTATACAAAGTCTAGTACAAACAGAATATTAATTCCAGCCAGTAGATGGGGCTGGATGCGGTATTATAACGACGGGTTGATTAGTGGCTCGTATTCAAAAAGTAAATGCTCCGCAAATTGCAAGATAATTTAAAAATTTCAGAACTTTTCAGGCCATAATTACTATACACTGTGCTACAGTGGAAACCCTCTTCTGGAAACCCAGTTTGCAACTGCAGTTTGAACCTTTTTCTTGGAAAATCTCAAAACGTATTCTTTGAAACTACTTGGCCAACAATTTCTTAAAAAGGTCTTCCAGAAGACGGTGCAAAAATGTTTATTTCTGATCTACTGTTCTTCAAATTGTAACTTAAAATAAAAAATTTTGTAATGAAATTAAAAGCCATCGAATAAGAGGCAGCACATATTGTACTAGGAAGTATCACTCGCATCCTTTTTACCATATCTGCTGCCTCCTTGGGAGAAAAAACGGAATGCTTTTTCATTGAGATTCAAGAAATATAACACTTTACCAACAATAAATATTAATGGCATGACACAACAATTATTATAAATTGATAAAAAAAACAATTATGAATGACTGGGTTGGTTCTGTTGTGGGCGTTCTCTGGGAGAAACTCAGATGCTATTATTTAATATAATGGATCTCGAGGCAGATCGAGGGGCTAATTATATGAGGACGAGTCTCAAATGATATTGTAACATGACAATGTGAAGGGTGACTCAAAGATGCTTTGAACTCAAAAAAAAATTGAAACTGAATCTTTCTGGCGTTTCTGCTCTGGCTTGACACCTTGGACGCTTAGCATATCAGTATTTCTAAGGCCGGGATTCGACCTTGATCTCATCCAGCTAGACCAAACTTACCAACTCCTGGAAACGGTGGCAGGCCAGGGAAGGCATGTTGCAGGGCAGCAGCATCGCCATTTGGTAAACCTTGTGGCGGTATAGTCAGATGGAGTGGGTCTAAAAGGTAGAAAATTCAGTTACCAAAAGAAGTAAAAACCTGATTAATATCGAAATAGAAGTCTACTTCAAGCGGAACCGATTTGTAGAGTCTTAACCTTCTATTCTAATAAAATCTTTGTTTTAAGTCCAATCATATATACAAAAGGCGCTGGAACCCCCACACCAACAAGCTCGACGAAAAAAGTTTTGGGCCCTGATGTCTAATGAATGTACTGTTTAATCTTTTTTCTAATACAATGGAAAAGCCATATTTTATATTTATAAAAACTACTGTCAGCTTAATAACATGTTGATGAGCCTTATAGTCATTAGATTTGGCATCTTTACGGACTTAGGATAGATACTTCGGACCTGGCAGTCGGACAGGACTATAAGTAGGGCTGGAGATATCCTTCACTACAATTTCCCCTCCCTTATTAATATTAATATTAAACATTTTTAAAAATCATCAACACTCACGTCCTGGGAATGCCGTTTGTGGAATGCCGTTCGTGAAAACGCCGTCCGCCGCGGCGGCTGCAGCAGCAGCAGCGGCAGCTCCACCGGGCTGCCCGTTGGGCGTGTTGGCGCCCATGTTGAAGTTGGGCATGGTGGGCGAGGGGAGGGAGGGTGGCTGCCCGGTGCCGTTGAGGCCATGAGGTATTTGCGTTGCCAACGCCGCCATGGGGTTCATGTAGGCGGCTGCAGAGCCGGGCGCTGTGGCAGCGGCGGCCATCAGTGCGGCCTGTTGCTGTTGCTGCATGGGAGGGGGGTTAGTGATGAGGCAGTAGTAAGGAGCACGGTGGACTTACCTGAGCGTAGGCCCCGTACGGACTGAACTGATTAAAGACGAAGGGATTCAGCAGGTTCATGTGACCGGCCATTTGCTGCATGCGCCTTATTTGTCGCTCCTTCTCCGTGTCGGCGTATTTGACGACCAGGCTGGAGGATGCTCCCTGGAACGGAAAGAAACGGAAACATGAGAAGGGCTCAGGCATTGCATATTGACGGCTTTTCCGTTTTCCCCTGCCCCGCGCGACAGGAAATCTTATTACAGGGCATTACTTTGTGATGAAAGGCCCGGGTGCCTGGCGCCATGGGGAAGGTCTCCCTGTGCACCTGCCGGTAAGCAGGCATGCCGGAGTCCTTTGTTCGACGAATGCTTATTATTATCTTATTCTAATTGTGTACCTGTGCAAAAATATAGGAAAATAATTGGCATGCGAGGACATGAATTTGCATTTCTATTCAAAGCGGCTTATAGGCTCCCCCTTTCCACGGTGCCCTGCTTCTTTCTGCTCCCTGGCCCATGCCACGCTCCCTGGTATCTTTTGTCATCTGTCATTGATTTCGAAATAAATACTTTTGACAAGGTCCCGTAACTTGGCCAGGCCACTTCCATTTTCTTTGCTTTTGATGTCAATTAATTAGCATAATAATGGCAGGCTTCACATTTCGCACTCCCGCCGTCGAGGAGGTATCATGTTACGTATGACAACGCGAATTCAATAGGCACTTCCATCCATTATTTGGAAACATTTTGTTTTCTTATTAATTAGGATTGCGTTTGTAATGGAAAACCTTTTGCCTGCCGCCCTGTTCGAGACGATGATGATGACGGATGGGCTGGGATTGGGGTTGATTGGCGAAAAGAGGGAAGCTCCTCGCTTCCGTGGAGCTTTATTATTTTGCAAATCATTAATCAAAGTAACAATGATATTGTGTTGCATAATTCCAGGCGCCCCTTGCCTTCTTTCCGCCATATTTGCGAATACGTATTGGGTGTAAGCCCCTAATGAGACTGCAACCTAGCAGGTGCTTCATAATTTTAATTAATGAAATACGAAACTCGGCTTGTGCAAGTGGGCACAATAAGAGGGTTTCTGCCGGAAAATTATGATTTTCTATATCTTGACATAGAACACTACAGACACTGCAAGTTTTGTAACGAGCTACATTAGAGGGCTTCTGGTTCCTTTCTTTGGGGGTACGATTCATCCCAGTCTCCCTTCTCCCTCTCGCCCTTCACGGAGCCTTTGAGAGGTGCCCAATTTTAACGATAAACTTCCATTATCCACAACTAATCTGCGGTCGCAATTGAACCGTCCTTGCCCCTGCAACTGTGCAACAGGCAACCAGGCCTGCAAAGCTCATAAATTAATTCATTAACGTCAATTTAATTGTCTAATAATCCCCGGCTCATGTCAGGCCGATGCTCATGGCCTCTGATGTCCGACGCCTGCTTTGTGCTGCTTTCTGGCTGATGGCCAAAAGTTTGACTGAAAAAATATCCTGATATTTGTGTGGCTCGCCAGGGGAATTATGCTGCCAGGCAAATGCCGAGAGTTCAGCTCCATCTGGCAGTCATTCAGTCAATTTGAACGTTTATTATGTGCTCTGTGTGTGCAGTTGTTTGGTCTGTTCACTTCCGCTTCCGCTTGAAGGAGACGACGACGACAACGACTGCGCCGACGACACGAAATTCCCATTCAAGTGAATTGCTGCCGCCAAATGAAATGAAAAATTCAGGACGGCACACAGTCGCAAACACATCCTTCGGCTCGAAGCCGCCTCAGACCCAAGACCAGATCCAGCAGAGGAAGGACCAAGGACCGAGTTGGCAGCACGCCGAGCCAAGAGGAATGAATCGTCATGGTGCGCTCTGTGCCTCTGTACTTCTGTGGCCGATGCAACAGGCGGAAGGCAGGCTGCCGTTTTCGGCTGCCAACTAACAAGCTAACTAACCGGAGAGGCTCTGGCCTGGTCCTTAGTCCTTGGTGCTTGGTGCTTGCGCTCGGTCCTGGACGCGTGCCAGGCGGCACTTTTGGCAGCAATCGCATGTTGCATGCCACTTTTCAGGGCGGCGTAAACGTGACGCCATTAGACGGGCCTCGTCCGTTTTACGGAGCTCTCTCTCTCTCCTGCTTTGGCAGTACCGGCCAAATATTTTTTATTGTTTTTTAATGCCAAGTTCTATCACTCTCTTCGATTTCGCAGCCCGAGTTTTTGTTGGCAGCGTTTCAGACCACTTGCGGAAAATTACAATTGAAGGGCTCACAGTGCATTTAAAAAGTAATTTGTCTGCCGCCCCAAAAGCCGCACACGTACCCGTATTTATATATATATATTCCAATGCAAATACGAGCCCAGCCAAGACTCTCCCAGGACGAACCTATCCAAATCGGGGCTCGGGGGAACGGGTCGCGGGTTTGGGGTCGGGGGCCAGGGGTCGTGCCGCGGTAATCACAGCTACCCGTGTTCACTAATGGTTCTACAAGCCGCAAGGGCAGCCAGTAAGCCCGGGGTCCCGGACAGAGGCGACGAAATGCAGGCAGGACTCGCACACCCTGGCATTATAAACTCGCACCGGGAAGTATGCAACGTTTTCCGATCCGAATGGGTGGAGGAGAGTGCGCTACGTGTCTGGGGACATGTTAACATGGCAGTCGTGCCAAAAATTATTATTCCCGCCTCGCCACGTTCGCTTTGGCACTGCCTTTAGCCTTTAGCCCGGGCTTTGCATCCGTGTGGCTGCTGACGCCGCTTTTTGCCTGCTTGTTGCATGCTTTTAGGCACGAGGCAGGCCGACACGGGGACGGGGGCGAGTGTCGATTTGCCAACGCCTAAAAGGACAACAAATTCCTTCTCGGCAACATAAAAAATGGCCAGCAAATGGCCGGCAAATGGTTTTAACAAATGAATTATTGTATATATATTTTTATGCAAAACTGATTTGCATTTTATAGTTTCAGTTTCTGCGCGAGGTCGCATTTTTTATGCCCAACCACCGCCAGCCCCTCTCGGTGGTCGTTTTGGCCACAGCTTGTTTTAATTGCTAAATGAATTGGCCCGACCTGGTCAGCATTTGTTTAATGGTGAGCAATTTTTATCTATCAATTAAAGCAGTGGCGGCTAATGGCTTCGAACGCGCATAAATCTTGGCCTAATGGTAATGCACATACATTTTATTATAGCCGCGTAGTCCTCCTTGGGATGCCGCCCCCAATTCAAATCGCAGTAAAAAGGCAGTTTCAAGCCTCTTGATAGTTTATTCTCTTGATCAGATTCCACTAACCCTCACTATAGATTCTACTATTTTCCGCACACCTCTTCTAACATTATAGTATTTTTAGTGGAACAGAGTGCTTTATAGGAGGTGTAATTTTTGCATTTCAAAATAAAATTATCATAGAATTTAGGAGAACACCAAAGACTTTTAAACTTTAAACAGTAAGACTAAAGTAAGTAAAACTTAAGCCCAATATAAGCAAACTAATTCAAAGAACCAGCAAACGTGCGTAAAAGTAATATGTCTTTTGAAAATACTAATAATAGAAACGATTGTATTAAATTTAGGTTTAGTGCATGTTCCTCTAGATCAGAGCCCAAGATAATCTGGTAGTTAAATACTCGCCACCATAGTTTTCCCTACACTTCCGCCACATTTTTGTGTAAAATAAGAATAAATAAATAGCTTATTTTGCCTTATACCTTATCACCTTATTTTATTGATAAGTTTAGGGATGTTAAGTGCATATTGCTCATACGCACTATATTCTCAATTATTTTAAAATAAAACATGCACTTTACATGTTATATATTAGGGTGTTTCATAACCCAGGATCACCTTTACGAAGGAGCTAAATAATAAAGTCTAGACAAACTAATTGAAAGTAGTGTTAACGGTGCGTATGAGTGATATGTGATATTCTATTGGTATACCACTTGCACTGATAGTTAAATAGGATTAAATATAATATGTACAATCAAACAGTTTTCTTTTAGTGCACATTAAAGGATAAAAAAATAAAACATAAAGTTCCATTCTTTTGTGTTTTGTAGATTTTTTATTGTAACTATCGGCCAACATGTCGGGAGATTTAGTAACAACGACACCCGGCACAGCACCGCCGAGGAGCCACCATTAAAACGCCTAATGACGTTTACACGGCCAACATAATTACAGTAATAATGCGGTGGAGACTCGCACCCAACCGCCGGCCAGGTTGCCGGCAGAGGGGCGGAGCCGCCACGATGATGATGACATTAGCGAGGTGTCAGGCGACCATTTAACGAGCGACAACGTTGCATACACGTATGCGCAGAATGGCATGCCACCTCGCGGGGAGTGGGTCCGCCTTTATGTGGTACATGCAACACCAGCACCGGTGGCAGCAACAAGGCCCAGTCGTCACGAAACGGAGAAGCGGCAACGGCAACGGCATCAGCAGAGCTCCTCCTCGTGCGTGCGTCGGTAACAATTTGTATGCTTTTAAATTAGCCCAAGTGTGAAAGTGTCATGTTTCCAAATATGAAATTACCAGGTGCCGGAGCAGGCACTGGCGGTGAATCAGTGACGGAGGGCCTCTGCAACTCTTGCAATAATAAGGTGTGAATTATTCGGCCAAGCAATTAAGGTTTCCCTTCGTGGCTGCTCCCGGAGTATGTGGGGCAGACAAAGCCCTTCAATGCAGCAACTCCCAAGCGCATTGGCAGTGCGAATTCGTCACTCCCTCCCCGTGTCAATGACAGTTGCCAGTGAGTTTTTCAATTAATTTCCATTTAAAGGGGAACCTTGGCGTAACCCAGTAGAGGCGACGGAGAAGCAGTAGAACTAGCAGCAAAACTAATTACAAATTCGTTTTCAGATTTCAATTCCTCTGTCAGCAGCAGACTGGAGCTGAATGGAGTCATGTCAAAACGGTGGCTCAAAGGCTTCCCAATCCCCAGCTGCACAGACCACCCGCTCCGCCTGGAAGCCACAAGCCGAGTAAGTAATCTTTTCCGGCAAATAAATCACACCATTGCCAGAGGAGTCGCCACGACTGCTGCACTCGAAATTAGTATAAATGCCACTAAGCTACCTAAAAGTATGCTCAGCATTAACGGAGCCCGCAAAAAATTCCGAAATTTACGTAGTACTGTGCGAAAAGTTATTTTGTCCCACCCAAACCAGACCGAAAAGTTGCGACGCGCTGTTAACCACAGCCCTGCCCTCGATGGGCGGAAAGGCAATGCATACATTAAACAACTTTTGGCTCATTGCATTCTGGCCGTCCTTCGTCCTCCGCCTCTTCCCTTCCGTCCCTCTGCTTACTTTGCTGGCCCAACAAAGGGCCGCCGGCGAAGCGTAAAATGCGGGCAAGCAAAAAGCACGAGCCAGGCTAAAAGCACAGGACGCAGGAGCCAGGAGCTGGGAGGCAGGAGCCGGTATCTGGCAGTGGCGATGACGGCGTTGACAATGCAACTTGGCTGAGCCCAAAATGAAAAACTTATTTAATTTACTTTGCTTTTTGCCGCACCGCCAGCCATTTAATTCAATTACCCGCCGAGAGTACTTTCCCCCAGAAGAGCCTAATAAGGCAATAAACGGGATTCAAATTTGTCAAAGAGCCCGCGAGATCACCGGGGAGAACCCTTTGAACGCGGCGCAGTCCCAAATGGGTTTTCCGAAAGGGTCTACGGATCGATCCCCGCACCTCGGAAAATAGCAGAGGCCCGGCTAAATGGGCAATCAACAGGCTGGAAAGTGGCCCCAGGCAACTTCGCCGAAGATATGCCGGGAATGTGACAGAAAAGTTCAGGGTAATTTCGCCCCAAAAACTTGAAATAGGTAGAGAATAGTTAAAGGCGGCTTCCTTCCTTCTTTGGACTCTCGCCTGCAGAATTTCTCCGGCATAGTTACAAGGAACGTAGAAAAGACTCTGGGCTTCGACAAAGTTCAACTATCCGACTATCTGTGCGCCAGGACGCTGTCCGGACGGGGTCTCGTATTCGTGAATGCTTCTGTGTCAACATTGTTGTTATTGTGGGCACAAGTGTCTCCAGAACCGGCTCAAGGAGCTGCCCAAAGAAGAGCCGGAAGCAAGAGCGGGGGCACTCAAAGGACACTCAAACAAATGGCCTGCTCCCGAGCAGGGAAGGCGAACATATGACTCCGAAGGAGTTGGCAGGATATTACATGCAAGCATGATTGAGTTTTGAGAGAACATGACCGAAAAAGAGGAAGCGCACAATTTCATAAATTTAATGCGAAATGCTATAGAAGACCTCTGGCTCCAGGACCCATGGCACGGATACAGGATCCAGGATCTGGGCCTTCTGATTCCAGCTTTTTAGCATAGCATTGCAACAAATTGAATCCAGCACTAAGGACTGGTCCTCTAATGCAGTTAAAATCACAGCCCGCTCACACAGACTCCCGACGCAAAAACTAAACCACTGGCTGGATGGCAAGGATAAAGCAGCTCTTCCTTCCCCGCCACGCCCTCCGGCCGCCAATTGGTGCGGTAGTGTCTGTCTGCAGCGTTTTTTGTGCTTGATTGAACAGAATGTTGGGGAAGCTAAATTTAATTTACGAGTCCGAGCCAAAGGGGTTTGGGAATTGGGAATGAAGCGGAGAGATAGTCGGAGCATGAATATTTCATCTGCTCTGGGGCAGCATAAAAAGTGCATCAGGACGGCAGCAGGCAGACGCCTAAAAAGCGCCTTCTTCTGGCTTGGGTGGCCCTGCACCCGCAACCGCCCGCTCCTGCTCAGTCGTAAACCATTTAGACCCGAAATTGTTAATAAAATTATCAAATATTGTATTTATGGCCAGTGTAATGGTCAAGAGGCAGCGAGAGGAGGGCCTGTTTTTATGTTGGTAGTTTAATTTGCTGCTTTGGTTTACGAGCTGTTGAGGCGATAGTTGCTCCGTGCCTGGGATTGATGATAAGCCAAGTCCAGCCCTTCCAAGAGTTACTCGAGTTTTACGGCCGAAGTGACCCGTGGCTCGGGACTTTACTTTACTGAGGAACCCTTTAAGGATTGCCCTTCAACTGTTGGCCCGCCAATCTCAGCTGTAGTATCCGCAGCATAATATTCAGAATTTCAATACGAGTCTAAATCACAATTAACCGCACAGCACGCGAATCGAATTAGCTCCGGAGTGGACATTTGGGGCTGCCCCGCCCGCCAGCTCCCTTGGCAATTTGCAGCCGCAGAACGCACAAAACATTTCAGGATTTCAGGGAGGATATGTCAGGAACAGTTTTGCGAACAGCGAACGGCGAACAGCACTGGTTGCCATTGCAACGAAAATGGAACCAAAAATACTTTCCCAACTAAAAACAGAGCTAAAATCCAAATGAAAATATTATTAAATTCAATTGGGCAAATATTACAGAAACATGGACCCAGAACCGGGCCCGGACACGCACACTGCCCATTTCCCTGTGACCACGGAGAGTGGGGCCGGAGAGGGTGCCGACATATGTGGATGCAATGTGGCGTCCAGTTGGCAACGGCCGCCGCAACAAACGACCAAAAATTGCATTGCCATTTTTACGCGCAATTTGTTTTGCGGAAATATTGCGAAAGTTTTCGAAAGGAGGACAGGACAGACAGCCACGTTGGCGACATTTGGCCAAATTGCTCACTAATATACGTACACGGAGCCGTGTGGGTGTGCGGCATTTGCAGCATGCAGCATTTGGTGGCAGTGGGTGGTGCGAGTCAAATGGCTAACGTTAACACAGCTTTATGTTTTTATTTGGTTCCGTTATGCGTTGATTTCTGATTGTTTCACATTTTATTTAATTCCCCCATTCACCGAAAACACATGGGAGCTGTCCTCCAGCCGACAGAGATGTCGGCGAACTGAAGTCTCCGAGAGCGCCATCCGTTTCCGCCCAAACAATGAAGACATCAATGTCTGGCAGACGCAACCTCAACCGCCTCAACTTAATCATTCCCGGGAATCCCGGCGCAGTAACCCACCCAAATGCAGTAAGCACAAATCGCTGGCATGCCTCAGCAGGCAAATTTTCCTGTTCCGACAATCGAAAGGCAGCCGCAAGTTGGCTGGGCTAGGAATGCAGTGCCACTACCACTTCCATTCCTATTCCGGAGTGCCGCCCGAAATCATGGAAAATCTTTTCTAACTATTTGCAATTCAAGCGTAAGTCTTTTCAACTCACATCTTGCGCAGGAAACCCGCCTCATATGCAAACGTTACTTGAGAGCCAGGAGCTTCTCCCACTGGAAACAAATCTTGCAATGAATATATTTGGCAGAGGGAGGACACGGATTCGAGGAAACCCAAAAAATTGTGCACACTTCTAGGCGTTGGCGGCGTGAAACGTTTCTCTTTGGCATAAAAAATGGGGAGCTGGGGGGAGCAAGACGGTAGGACGGCTCCCGGTTGATAAACGAGACTATTCCGGGTTACCTTGCCTGGGCGGCTTAGGGAGCTCCTGCTGCCACATATCAGTAGTTTGCCTTGCCACTCCGTCTGGCGGTTTATATTTTGACAATTTTTCCAGCAGTAGGTAAAGTTTTTGTCGCTGCTTCAAATTGGGAAAGGAAATTATAGATGGCAGTCGGTAGTGGGTTGTCGGTTTTCGGTTTTCGGGTGACGGTTGTTTTCTGTGCGATTTATGCACTCGCAGGCAGGTCCTTTGTTGTCTGGAACAGGATGTAGCTAAGCCTAGGAAGCTATTTATCTGCAAGTGCGAGCTTAAAGCCACATCCAGTGGCAGCACCCACTTAAAGACGCCTTTCTACATAAGAGACCGCGCCGGGGGCCCCTCAGTAGTTCTGCCATTCCGTAACTTTATTTAAAAAGAAGCAGATATGCAGTTGCATCTGCACTCCAACCCACTACCCCGGCTTGCAACTTCGAATAAACATGCCGCTTCTACTTGACTAGCTTATCATAACAAAAGTTGTCTAATCTAGAGAGCCTGCGGGGGGCGGAGACGACCAGGTCCCTGAAAGGAGCGGCGCAGTCCTGGAGTGGGAAAAGTCAAAATAATATGCCAAAGCATTTTTCAGTGATTCTGGCTACGCGTTTTTGCACTTCAAAGTACTTGAAATCAATTTTCCTGACTTATTTTCATAAACCCGGCGCAGTCCCTTTTCCTAAGACCCATCCTTCGCTTCCTGCCTCCTCGTCATTGGAGAAAAAAAATTTGCCAGAAAAGTTCAATTTTTGAAAAATATTTGCAAATTTCATTCACTGCGTTCGTCCATTCAAATTTCCTGCATTTATGTTGCTGTCCCTTTTGGGGACTGGAAGTGGATTTCTGGATGGGGCGAAATATGAGCGGGCAAGGATGGCGAAAAATGGAAATAAAGGACAACACGGCGTCGGACGAGGGCCAGCTGAACTGAACTGAACTGAACTGCCTTGCCTTTGCCTTGGTCGTCCTTTGCCTCCCCTGGCACCGCCCCCCATTTTCGGCACATTTGCCTGAGCGCAAGGACCTTTTGTTATATTGAGAAGGCAGCAAGAAATTGCGCTAAGATGCTTATCCTTTTTTTTGCTTTTCCCTTTCGAAGGGCAAAAAATGGTAAAAATGCTCCATTATTATTTTTATTACTTATTTGCTTTTAATACTCCACGGTGACGCTGGCTTGACGAGACCAAGGAGGAAGGACCAAGACTATGGCTATGGCTATGGCGATGGCGAGGACGAACGTCATCCAATCTCAAAGCGGATGTCGTCTACTTTGCATTTTGAGCCGTTTCTACTTATATGCTTCCTGCTCCTAGTCCGGAGCCCGCTCTTGGGCCCTGGGCCCTGGCTAGAGTCTTGCCCCGCCCAGACATATTTTAAACGATATTCATCCTGTCCCCGCCCCAAATACGGATGGGTCTCCTGGTCCCAGGGTCCCTGGGTCCCTTGGTGGCCTGCCGTCTCCGGCGGTTGCACTTATTGAAAAATTCGCATCTCACATCAGGAATTGAGGAAATTCCTTCTCCTTGGTCATCTCTTGGCTATCGGCTTCGATTCGGCGTCCTTCAGCCGTTTAGCCCCATGGTCCTCGACTCTCCCTCTCTCGCCGTTTTCGTCCTTGTTTTAAGTGCAGTCAGAAGTTGGCTTTGTCGTCTGTGTTTATGCAAAAAATTTGTCTGCAGAGTGCCCCGTCAACCCAGCCCTCAGCCCTCGGCCTCGGCTCAACTGGTCTGGCCTGGTTCGGCCACGGCTTTTGTTATTTCTTGTGCTTAAGTAGTTTTTGCTGTTTTCATACTTTTAGCTTGTAATCACTGTCAATGTCGACCACGACGACAGCCAAGACGGAGCTGCCGCTTTCCCCATCGTTTTGTTTCTGACATGCTGCTTAAATGCTTGCCAGGATTTGGCCACTTCCCGGAGCCATCCCCCTTACAATGTTATTAATAATAAGCTATACAAATTTTTTAGTGTCTTCGGAGGCTCTGGCTGCTTGTCCGTCCCTGGACAGGTCACAGACAAAGGCACTTGAACTTACGGAAAACTTGACCGATTGGTAATCATTGTGTTATGCTAATTTTTCAACATACCTAAAACGAGAGAAGGGGGAGAATACATTTAGATTTACTTTGTGAAATACTGTATTTAAATAAAACTAGCTTATTAGTTAGAGATACATTGAGAAATAAAATGGAAATGGTGCAAATTGCCTAGAAAGATTGTTAGTCCAAGAATGAAATAAAAATACATCTGCTATGGAAATTAAGAGGACATACCATAGGGGTAGCAGACTTAAGCATCAGGGGAAGTTTATTCAGTAAATTTTTTAAACACTAGCCCATTTTAAAGTACTTCTATGCCATCTACTTGATGGCTGGAAATGTAAAGGCGGTGGTTGTAAACTGGTGGCTGACGCCTAATATTAAGTAGTATAAAGTTCAATTGGCATTTCAATATTATCTTTGACCTTAGCCTTCTATCGGGAATCCAACCCTCTAGGAGCCCCATCCTAGAGGCGGCTGCTTTCAGGATCGGGCTCGGAAAAGGGATGTTATTATGAGTATAGCTGGCATTTCAACGATTTTCAGTTTTCTTATTAAATATTCCAGAAATGTTTCGGAATCCAATGATTGTGCAATGGCATGTACGCGTCTTGCCCCTGCCCTTCCAGCCCCATCCGCTGGTTTGCTGGAAAAGCATTTTCGCTTCTCGGGGCTTCTCGGGGCAACGACGACTCCAATGTTGTTTGTCATTTTAAGTCAGAGCCTTGGGTAGCTAGTGAGGTGGAACTATGGCCAAAAGGCACCCGGCGCAAATGGCATTGTATAACTCTGCATCGTCTCGGCTCCCCCGGCTCCCCCGGCTGCCCCATCGCCGATATCCCCGTCTCCGGCTCCATCTGCGAGTGTGCCAACAACAAAGTGAAAATGAAATGACTCGGAACGAATGGCAAAGCAAGCGTTTACATGATTGGAGGCGGGGTGCCTGGGGTAGCCGCGGCAGGGGCGGGGGCAGGTCCTGGGGCAGGGTCTGGTGAGGGGGAGGCGGCTGGCGGGAGCACGGTGGCTGGGCGGCTGGTCACACGCACACTCACGTAGCTTATGTACCTTTTGGCAAGTAATGAACCATGTCCTAATTGTAGCTACAACTTTAAGGTGAAGTTTTTGAATTTTAAAACAAGACCAGGCATCTAAGTTAAGAGTTTGTCCTTGTTTTAGGTCATTTTATGGGTATGGACTTCAAAGATGTAACTGTTAATTTTTATCCCAACCCCGTTTGCAAGTCAAAAAAAAATTTATGTAATTAAGTATGAAATTATTTTAAATCCTTTATGTATATTACATTTATCAAAATAAAGCTTTGATTAATTGGTACAAATTGTTAAAAATCAAAAATCCGTCAACAATCATTAGACTTTTGATTATGCAATGTGGCAGAGTTTATAACCTATATCCCGGGATTTTTAGTTCAGGCTAAACCACTTGGAATTCCTTGGCATGTTAAGAATTAAAATGGTTTGACGTTTGATTATTCACAAAGTCACTAGAGTTCATTGTGGAACCATTAAAGTGATGTAGGAAGTTTTTAACCCTAAACATTCTTATTATATGAGATACTATAATCTATTTAACGATAAAAAGCCTCTAGCTCGACAAAAAATAAATAGAAGAATGTTAGATTGATTCCCCACAATCAGAAATATCCCAGGAGGGCTGCCGTCACAAACGAATCACTTATCCCTATGTGCACATGCGGTCCAGCAACGAGTGCATTGTAAATATCCAGAGGTTTTTAGTTTATTAATTTTGTCACAGAGTCCTTTTCGCAGGATTCTAGGCTGGGCCTGGCAGTCGCTGATAATAAATTTCATGCTGCGGTGGAAAACGAAATGACAAATGAAAAGAGAAAAGAGAAAGCCTCTAATAGAACTGTATTGTTTATAGCAACTATTGATAACCAGTACATGGACTTTAGTCCTAAAAGTGATAGATGATTTCAATATAAATATAAATATTAAAAACAATTATTAAATATATCCATACCATAAGGTCGTGAAAATGTTTAGAATTTGAAACTTTACTCTTGGGTAAACAAATTTCAACTGTTCTCCTGGCTCTGACATTTACTATTTTTCTAAATTCCACCCTTCCATCTGAAATTGGCATTGGGGGGCCAAATGTTTGCACTGCCTGTGCGGAGCTATTTACTTGATTAAAAATTAATAAATGCACACAAAGCACATCGTGCCACTAGAACCGTGTTTGCACAAGCCAAAACGAATTCTCTCCGAATTTTCGCACACGGATGCAGTTTAATATTTTAAATATGTCAATTAAACGGCCGCGTCCGCCACCAAGTGGCAGGGGTGCATAGGTGGCAGGGTCAGACAATCGCTGACAGACAGTGGCTGCTTATAATAATTTATAAAACCCGCTGCCAGATGAATTAAATAAAACGCAGTCGAACATTCATTTAATAGCTGATAAGGGTGGGCGGCTAGATAGCCTTGGCTTCGGAAATGAAAGTGGAAAGGACCTCGATGGGTGGCTTTTAGGCGAAAGCCAACTGCGAGCAATAAAAATATTGAACTTTACGACTATGCACTTGGCCATAATTCCATCTAGACGAGTACAATCTTTAAATCAACCAAATGCATTCCCGACCCGGAGCCTCGACTCCGGGCCAAGTCAAGTGCTTAAAGCAGCTCAAGAGGAAAGCAGCGAAGTCGTCGGCGAGGGCGAGGACGAGGACGAGCCTGAGGTCGAGGACATGAAAGGAGACTCGAGCCATAAAAAGCGGGAAGCGAGACCCGCCCGCGTCTCCAGCAAGACACACAAAAAGGCACTCGTCAAGTCCATGACGACGGCGATGACGATGTCGACGTCCAACTACAAGTCGCTCTCGAAGCAGGGCCGCAGTTTAAACGACTTAAGCGGCAAAGAAATCATCATTAAAGTCTTGCCGTGGCCCACGCCCCCACTCCGCCTGTCGCCGCCCCTATTCCTGGGGGCGGTGCAACTCCACAAGGCGTGGCCCTGCAATCGACAATGCTGGTTAAGTCAAGTGTAGGTCGTTGGTCGGGTCGGGTCCTGTTCTTCCTGGTGGGTTTTGTTCGGTCGGGCTGCGCCGTGCCCTGGGATAGGGACAGGGATGTCCTGGGCGTTGTTCCGGGCCGCTGTTCGTCTTCTTGTGCTTTCGGCGAACACTTAAGTAAATAGAGTTCAAAATGAAATGCAACCAGCCGCGAGTGAAGTGCAGGGGCCGACGGCGCTGCCTGTCATCGATCTGGTCCATGTGAGCTGGGCGTTGGGGTGGCATGCCCCTGCTCCGTGCTCGGTCATCTGTGCAGCAGGATTCCGGGCTCGGCTTTAATGCCTTGTCTGCATTTGTTTTCGACTGTCCGTGCGTGCGCCATTTTAATTAACATGCAAATCCAGTTGAAAATGCCAATTTATGCTTGACATAATATACCGAGAAAAAAGGAATCAACAAACAGCAATCAGGAACAAAACGCAGCCACACACGCACAGCGCACACCCACAGTGCCACACAGTGGAAGCCACAAAAATATGCACTGTCGCGAAATAAAGTTGGCCAAGCGCCCGGCTTTTTTGGGCCATAAATAGTCCGGGCCTAGTCGGATGGACGGACATTGTGGCCGACTCTTCCTGGGAGCGACCTACGAGTATTACGAATATGTGATTATATAATAATTACATTTTTTCGATTGAGGGATATCCGAAATCAGTGCGCGGACTGCAATACGCATGGTCAGATAATTGTTATTATTATTGAGTATTTTTTATATAATTAATTTTTTGTCGCTTGTTTTTTGATTTTACATTGAACGGACAGGTCCATTGTCCTGGTGCTCGTCTTCGGCCATTGTCAGAAAGTAAATATTAAAAATGATGCCCCTCGCAGTGGAATAAAAATTAAAACAATTTTAATGATTGCTTTTTGTCACAAATGTACAAATGCACGTCGGCTGGCGCAGTTCATTGCCGTTGCATAAATAAGTTTTAATTTGGTTTTTTAATCAGAAGTGCAATGCATAATAATCGTTTTAATGAGACGACCTGACAAGGACGACGGGGACCGATTCCTCAAAGTCCAGCTCCGACGTCAAGTCAGAGATAAGATGCGGACGTGGCCGTGGCAGTGCTGGGAGTACAAAGGCAGTCAATTTGCTAAAAATTGAAACACCTGCTTGATTTCACGCCTGATTTAACTTTGGCCATTGTCCTGTCGACCTGCTCCTTTGGCAGCCCTGCCAGCTCCTGGCAGCTCCTGGCAGCAGCATGTGTTTGCAATTTAGCAAACAACGGGGCAAACTCGATAAGTTCGCTTCACTCTCCTCGGCAAACACTTCACGCTGACTCGAGTCTGAGTTGAGGGCTGGGACTGCCAGGACTCGCAGATGGCCAGCGCCTGATAGGAAGCGGTGAAAAACTCCTGGCCCGCGGCAATTTGTCTTTTGTTTGAAGTGAAATTTGCTGTTTGTCATGGCTTGAAAATTTAATGTGTCTGCCTGGAGGACTGTGGGGGCGGCAAAGGGGTGGCATTAGTCGAATGTTTGATTTTAAATGGCTCCTGGCTGGACATAATTACGACTGGCAAGCAGCTACAAGTAAGCAACAATTGGCCGAACGAGGAATACACTATCCCGGAGGCGGTCGGCGACACAGTAAGCGCCCCTCCTAATGGAGTTTATGGCTTTGCTGCAACAACAGTTAGTGTCAATGCCATAAGCCATTCCGGAGCTAAAGACATGGTAATTAGTGGCTCACTCACACGCACTGGCGCACTGACGCACACACACGCTCGCGGTCACACAGTCACACACCAATGCAGGCCCAGAGGCAGGCGAGGCGGCTGTAAGGCTGAATTTATGCATTTGCTGTTGCCGTTGCTGTTGCTGTTGTTGGTTTGGATGGTTTTGGCCTGGCCCGGAGCCGGCTTCGAGTGCGCCATGCTTTATTTTAAATGCTTTTAATTGTTGTGTCAACACACACGGGCACAGCCGGCACACAGAGGCAGCAGCAGAGACAGATGCGGCTGCAGGCGGGCGGCTGTCAAACCGCAACGCGCCTAAATGCATGCTTTAAAACTTGTACGCCTGCAAAGCTAATGAGCTTTGCCATTACACAACCGGCTCAGCTCACCCGCTCCCGCTCCCACTCCGCTTGTGTGTGTTTCGCACTTTGTTTGCGGTTGTGTCATTAACAGCAGGCGCCTCCGCCCCGGGCCAAGACGGGCGAGGCGTCTAAGCCAAGCCAGGGAAAGGCACACAAGCCAAGACAGAAGTTATTACCAAGGTCTAAGCAGGGAAGTAAGTGATATTGGGCCGGAGTCGGGGCCGGGGGCAGCGACCAAATATTGAGTGAGTTCACTTTGGGGAAGGAGTCATCCCAAGAGCGGTGGGAAAAACTTCGACATCCGAACTGGGCTTGGGCTGCGGTCAGTGTGTGGGTCGGGCTGACGAATTAATTCGATTAAATCTGATTAGAGGCCATGGAGAACAGGAACTCAAGGGCAGTAACCAGTAAGAAGCCCGAGCTGCACTCGACTGTGGCCATAGATTCCATAAACGCGCTTAATTGAATTAAATACTTTGGGGCAAAAAATTATCACATACTCGTATTTATTTGCCTTTCATTGTTCGGCGTGTCTGTCTGAAATCAGTATTATTGGCAATGTTTTATGAATTCATTCCTATAAGTTCTGCCCGAATGTTTTTTCTGCCATAATACCTTTCGCTTTAGTTATTTTTCATGTTAATTAATTTTGTAATTAAATATGCATTAATGGTCTGGGACGAAAATAACTCATCCGCCGGGGTGGCCAGTAGTTGGCTGGCACGAGGGGGCTATGAGTGAGGAGCCATATATTCGATACATGCTTATGCCATTTTCAATATATTTATCTTTGCTCCCATTTATATTTGCATATATTTTTAGCCAGCGGCCATGTTGACACATGTTTGAAACGCAAATAAATAATGCAGCAAACAAACAGGAGAGTGCCAGGCCGCGGAGGGCGTCGGCTGTATATTTCAAATAAATATTAATGGCTCCAACCAGACGCAAATTATTTTCATGTAATTATACAAATAGCTAATTATTTTTGATTTTTAATTAAAATTAAAATGGCCGTCGGCTAGGCGGAGAAGGCCCATCAAGAAAAGCCGCCAATTACAAGATTACCGCTTTCACAAAAGAGTGAGTGTGGGATCCCATCACGGTGGGATTCGAAACTCCAAACTACCTCCACCGTCGACCAATTTCAATGCAAATGAGGCATTTCAGGCCTCATCAAATGCACAGCCCATCAATCAAAACAGTTTTACTATTCGCGGGCAGAGCCATTTGTCTGTCATCGCAATTATAACTATAACACTATTATTGTTATTCGCTGGTGTCTATTTGTTTTAATGGAAATGCATAAATAAATGCCAAATCACATTAAGAGTGTCCGGCCCAGCCGAGATGCAGTGCTCTTCGGCCAAGTTCGTAATTCGGTAATTGTTTTTCCAAGGGCCGGAGGTTGTTGCGGTTAATTCGGAATGTGCTTTAATGGATTGTTTTTCGGGGATTAGCCACTGCAGCCACTGGACAAGGACTCGCTCTCAATATTTTATGGGAATATCACAGAAGATTCCCACATCTGTCACCCAGGCTGAGAACTCAGGGATCAGGGCTCAGAGCCTGCTCTCTTTCGCAAACATTAATCAATCCGAAACAATAAAAATGCTGCATACAGAATGTGTACATTTAATCTACCAGAAAACACTTGCCGCCGATCAGCCGCCTGGCCCCTGGCCCCTGGCCCCCGGCCTCCAAAAACTAAAGGGAAATTTGAGTAATTGTTTTCGGGGTCGTGTCAGATCCAATCATAAATCATAGACGCTGTTGCATAGTTTTAGCCTCCGTGCATAAGTCCCTATTAGAATGTAAAATTACACAAAGCTCGTGGCTGAGGACAGGGCTCGTTTCCTGCAGGCAGCGGATAAAAAAAGGATCAAGGAACAAATTCCAGGTGGCCGGGTCGGAGCCAGCCCCGCCACCCAGCCGCTCCAACCGCCCACACTAGGATGTGTGACAAAATAGCAACAATCACCATTAGTGTCTCATGCCATCATCAATCATCGACAGGACCGGCCAAGGTGGACACTTGGCTGTTCTGTCGGCCAGGACCTTGTTGCCGAGTTTAAAACGCTTTTAGGTAGATGAGCGATACGACAGCCTTGAGCCCCATTGTTTCTGCAGGGTCTTGTCATCGTCAGCTGTTGTTTGCTCTAATATTTTCGTGTTTGGTTTTGTCCAAGGAGCTTGTAGCAGTCCTTGCTGTCCTGCCTGTCCTAGCAGGTGCTAATAAAGTGCTTGGCCCTGACGCAGCTGATTTTCGGTCTATTTGTAATTGTTTTTAGTGTGCCACAGGACTCGACTCGAATCATCATTTATCACAAAATAATTAAAGGTCTAGCAACCTTCAAAAGTTGCTCGCAAAGTGCAGTCCAAGTTTGGGCGAAGTAAACGAGCGGGATAACTTTTTCAGGTGCGCTTCAAAGTTGCAAAAAATGTTTACAGATATGCAACTTGGGGCGGGGACGAGGAGACGGGCAGAGCGCCGAGGAGACGACAAAACACTTGGTAATAACTGCCAAAAAGTTTTCAGCCTCTTCGGGGCTGTTTGGCTGTCTTTGTTGTTGGCCCTCTTGTCTTTGGTTGCGGCTTCAAAAATATAATTTATGGCCCCATAGCCGCGGGTTCAGCCCGAGCATCGATAAGGTGGCTAAAGTGGAGTGGCAAGATATTTGTGCTTTCCCTGGATCCCCCAATCCCCCAATCCCCGAATCCCACAACCCCCAATCCCGAAACACTTATGGCCAAACTTTTCCCCCACATGTCTGTCTGGCAAAACATTGTTGCATAGTTTCGGGCACCTGCCGGGAAGAGTTGCACTTTTTTGAAGGACAGCGGGGGGACCGACCGAGGCGGCATCGCTAATAGAAATAGGAAATGTTTACAAAGTATTTTCATAACTGCAGGCACTGACATCTGACACAGACACAAATACGGGCGGGATGTGTGAGTTTGTGCGCCTGGGGCTATGCAATAAATAAGGCAGACAAATATTTCAAGTCGCAGTAGCAGGGGGCGAGGCGAGGGCAGTACTTAAGCAAGAGCAAGACGGCGAGCTGGCATTCTGACACTTTGGCTAAATAATTTTGCACACGCATCTTAACCCTTCCGAGCCCTCGTCCTGCTGTCTACCTGTTATGTCTGCCCGGCTCCCGGCTCCTTGGGCCAGGATAAATATGAAAAACATGCTGAAAACTTTCAGGGCAACGCTTGTGTCTTCCCTGCGAGGGCACCTTCTTTGCTCCTTTGCTTTCCTACTTGACAGCGTCTGCTGTCTCAGCAGCATTTTTTAAGGTGCAACACTGCAGGTTGCAAGTACTCCCCGTCGCTCTCGCCCGCCCACTCCGCCCCCTCCCTCATATTTTACATAACAAGAGTGCAAACTCATTTCTTGGCCGCCTGTAGAAAAAGCGCGTGGGCGTGGCAGATACCGTTACCGTTGCCGTTACCGTTGCCGTTACCGTTGCCGTTGTCGGTCGTCCTGCCAGTCCTTTGCATTTTTTTATACCAGTTGCATGCATGAAATTTAATGGCTTCCACTTTGTTGTCGCCGTTGCCGTTGCCGTTGTTGCTGCCGTCTGGGGCGGGGACACCTGGAACGCCGGTCCACGCCCCTATCGCTTCTGAACAAAACATTTCGTGCTGCTTTGGTATGTGAATTATGCATCAGCAGGCCGGCTGCCGACTCCCCCTTGGCGACAAGAAATCGTCCTTTTGAGTAATTTAATGTTGAGTGAGATGAAAAATGAGTTTCCGCCGGCGAACAAGAAATCTGGCTAATAAACACGCATCCATTCGGGACGCGACCCTTTCTGATGACCATCTCGCCCCGTCCTCGCCCATCTCCAATAGCGAGAGCATGTGTAGATTAAATGTTTAAAAATTAATCGACCCGGGTCCTGGCCGCCCTCGTCCTGGCCGCTCTCGAGTGATTTATGTGACACTGGTGTCGGCGTCATAGTCGTCGATTTCGTCAGGCTTTTTACTTTAAATGCCCAGAGGGAGCCGGGAGGGGGGTGGGTGTTTGGGAGCCTGCAAAGTACAACACTTTCAAATTGCCGGCTTAAATCCTGTGAAAGGCGGCGACATTTTTGGCAAATTTATGTATTTGTCACATTGCTGTTGCGCCGGCATAAAAAACGAAGAGCCCTAGAGTCCTGGAGTCCTGGAGGGCGAGGAGGCAACAAACTTTTTGCCACAACATTGTTTTTGCCCTGCCTCGCTTTCGTGCCCCCCGTTCTTATTGTTGCTGTCTCCCTGCATATGATTTATTGCAGAGGAAATGCATGTGCCTGACTATGCCGGGGAGGGGGCAGTGTGGCAGGGGCGACAGTGGCAGGGACCTGCCAGTTTCAGGGCATTTGGCTGCAACAAAACGCAAATTTGTCTATTTCGTCAAAATGGTCGACAGGCGTTTGGGGTTTCAGGCCCCTCGCTTTCGTCCTCGCCGCCTGCGAGCCTGAATCCGAGCATCGTCTGTTGTTGACATTTGCCAAGCAAACCAAATATAGGAGAACGCCCGTCTCACTGCTGGTGTGTATCTCTTTTTTGCGGATTCTTGGATGCGGATGCATGGCAAAGTTCAGCGCAGCACCAAGACAAATCACATGCTCTTACACAGGGCAAATTGTCTGTTGTGTTTTTTGCCGGACTCGATTTTTGGGTTCACCGGAGTGCTCCGGCGGAGTGCCGGGGAGTGCCGGCGAGGCTATAAATTATGCTGGGAAATTTTTCCCCGACGAGCTAGGACTGTGCATGTGCAACATTTGCATACTTCTGGGCTTCTGGCACGGCGAGGACCGGCTCGGGCTTAGCCACTCCCACAAGGTCATGACTCAAGGGCAAAGTGCGGCTACCGCTGCCGCAGCGGAGCGGCAGGAATGTATCTGGCAGCCTACTTCGGCCTGGCTAAATAAACTTAATTTTTAATATCGGCTCTGAGGGTAGGGGGCCGAAAACGAAAACGAAAATATTAAAAGTGAAAGTGAAAGCAAAGAAAAATGCGTCAAGTTCCTTTTCTTGCCACCCCAGGTCCTTCCACTTTCCGACGAACCCTTTCGCCCTCGGGGGAGGCAGAAAGGGTTTTATTTTTTCGGGAGGAAGTGCAAAGTTTTGTTTGCCCAAAATCAACAAACACAAAAATGTTGGTAAAAATTACGTTCCTCGTCCTGCCGCCGCTGTTGTATGTTGTATGTACATCATATTATAAGCAAACACATATACATATACATAAATACATATAAATATTTGCCGTAAGAAAAGATATGGCGACGTCGTCGCTTGCCTCCGCCCGCGCCTTCTTTTGGGCTCCGATCCTGATCCTGTCGTGTCCTGCGAGTGTTTGTTTGTGCCTTAGTGCGCAAAAAGTAAATTATTTATCTAAGAGCGGAGCTCGAGCCGGAGTAGAAGCAGGAACAGGAAAAAATAGGAAGAGTGTGTGCTGCGTATAAATGCTAAGATAAACACAAGACAGGCAGAGCACACACGGCTTCCGCCCACAGAGCCACCCCGCCCTGAGCCACCACCCTCTGCCAATCCGCCCTCTTCAAGTACACACAACGCGGCTTTCAATTAGAACAAGCGAAACGCGCAAAATTAAAAACACGCAGTGCAAGACAAACAACCGACGCGAAAGGAGCAGACTGAAGCAGGACTCGCCATCCTACCCACTAGCTTCTCCCCTCTCCCGATTCGGGACTCTGTTTTTCTCTATTTCCCAGCTCCCAGCTCCCAGCTCCCAGCTCCGACCTCCCAGTTCCGGCATCAAATGAAAAACTCAAATAACAAGTCCAACCGTTTTGATGGAAAAGCTTTTTCAGCCTCGGAGCATAGATTTTTTCGGGATTTGTCGAGGGTGGAATGAAGATAAAGTGGCTTGCAGTAGGACTAGATGTACACTCACATCCTGGCCAGGCCCAGGGAGTGCAGCAGATCCAACCTAATTGTAGGACAATTGCCAGAGTTGGCATCTCGAGCGACCAGCGAAGCGGTTTAAGTTGTAGCAATTAAAACGAATAGAGATAGGAGCCACATGCACTGTGGCAGGACTTGGCAGGGCCCGAGTCCGGGTGGAGCACTTTAAGGACCTGCGGCTGGCCCAGCCAAGTGCTGTGATATGGCCAAGTGACCCGGGATGAGCGGTCTGCAGTCCACTTGCAACAACGGCTACGGCAAGATGGCCAAAAGATACAGAGCAGAAAAACCAAACACTCGGCCCTTCTTTTCTGGCCTTAAAGAAGGCTGCTAATGAAAAAATAAGGCAAGGACACCGCCGAACGGAAGCAAAGGGAAAATATTAAGTCTGGGTCTAGGGACAGACCACCGTCCCAACCCTACCCCTGAGCCTTTTTCAATTTTCATTTTCGCAGCTAAACTGTGAAACAATTTTTAATTAACACTTTCAAGTTGAGCAGCAGCAGCGGCGGAAAAAAGGAAAATATAGCCCAAGCTCACGCAGATACAGATACAAGATACAGATACGAACACGGAGATACAGATACGTAATATAATGAAAGGAAAGAGCAGAGATAAAAAGAGGAGCAGCAAAATGACGGAAAACCTCATTGTGTTCCTCAAGTTTTCTTCGCCTCCTTGGGGCTTGGGGCTCCTTGGGTCTGGGCCTGGGTCTGGCCTTCTCTTTGCTTTGCGCTGTATTTTTTAATTAATTTGGCATTTATTGGAAAAGGGTTCCCCGAAGCTGCCACCCGAAACGTTTCATTAATCTAATGCACTACAGTGCCACAGCGCTGGACACACCTGAGGTTTAACTTTTGAAGAGCGACCACAACCCGACAGCGCTGCTTAGCCACTTAGCCATTTAGCCACTTAGCCGTTGAGCCACTCGGCCACTATCTGGCCATTTGTCTTTGCCGGGACTGGCTGTGTGTCACACCGACTGCAATGCAATATTCATAAAATGCAATTAGTCAGCAGATACTTGGAGCTGGGCCCTTTATGAGACGCACTGCAGCCGGACAGACCTCAACTGGCGGGCGGCCAAGGTCGGAGGAGAGTGCCACAAGCAACATTTGCAGTTCTTTTAATTAAATTCCGCGAGCGCAAAGCACTGGAGCACTCCCTTCTTATCCTGAAACCTGTCTGGGGGTGTAATTTGGAATTCCAGCTTAATTTCAGCGGAGGCGGGCAGGTCCTAGCTCCCAACACGCTTAAGCTTTTAAAAACCGCGATAAGCGCTGCTGCATCTGCAATGGAGTCGCCTGGGAGGCAAAAACTGAGACCCAAAGCATTTATTAATGGTTATTTATTGCGAGTTTGCCAGGTATTTGTACAACTTGCATAAAAACTGCGCAAATCCAGCCAGGCTTTGGGAATTTGTGCTACATGTGTCCTACATCACTCTCTTTTTTTGCTGCAACAGTGTTTCTATTAACTGGTTTGTGGAAACAATTACTGCCCACACATTGATAACTTCATTGGCCTAAATACTAACAATTATTTATCGTGCTGCTCCTGCTTTTTATCCTTGCAGTTTAAGGTTCATGGGATCTATCTTTAAGGTGCAGTTCGGTATCTTTATAAATCGAATCCTGGATATCCTCAGGCCCGCACATGTTTGCCTACAGTGCTCCACGAACCACTATTCGCAATCCGTCTGCTTCCATTGTTTTCAGATGCTGCTACTTGAGTCGCATCTGTAATTGCACTTCACTTTAATCCAGTTGGTCCTGCCGCGAAGCGCTCTTCGGAGCCACGGCTGCCCACCTTCCAGCACGATATAAGCGGAGAGACAAATTGATGGCATGCTTCATTGCTTCCACTCGGTGCTGGGTTCTCCGTGCCTTCCGCCAAAATAGCCTGCAAAACCCAACCCGCTCCCAAAAATACCCACAACTGCAACTGATGTCTGCAATTAATTATCGAAAGTGGGCGCAGCCGTCAAGTGGGCGAAAGTAAGTGACTGCAAGGACTAAGGACCATGGAGTCCACGGGGTAATCAATGTAAAGAGCGGATATATATTTTGTTTGGCTTGCTAAGAAGTGCAGCTCCAATGAGGCCAGACACAGACAGAGAACCAGCCATCGGACCAGAAACGGTTTTTGTTGCAGGTGTAAATAATTGAAAGATAGTTGCTTCTGTAATTAAATACAAAAGCGTGCGGCAGGCAACCCGGCGCCCCTCCGAACCATCCGAGTTGGTCGGGGTTTTGTTCTTCATTAGGAGAATGGACTTACGCTCCTCCCAGGACTTGCCAGGACATGGCTTGGCGTCACTTACCTGCAACGAGAGAGAAGGGAAGCGGGACTGAGTAAATGTTTTAATTAAATATTTTGTATGAAACTGAAAAACCCGCAGTCGCCGCAGCCCCACGACTTCAATTAATCATCGGAACAAAAAGCAAATGAAATATATGGGTGTAAATAGGAAAAAATATGGGATAGAGAGCGGAAAATATTCATAGCATGCCGCGTTTCCTCATATCGTGTGTCATGAATGCAAACACAGTGGGACCGCCGCCGAGGACCGGGCCAGGAAGCGGCCACACATAAACAAGTGGCACAGCCAAACAATCAAACAGAGCCTGTGGCAGGCAATAAAAAGAAGCGACACCGAGCCGGTGGATGGGCGGATAGGAGAACAAATTAAAACATTCCTACACACACTGTCCCGCTGGGAAGGAACCAGAAAAAGAAAGCAACGGAACCAGCTCCGTGGCGGCAAAGTTGTAGGCGGTTGGCTGAAAGAATGCGGGCCTGGCCAAAACAAAAGAGCCGAATGGAGTCGCAGGAGCTGGAGTTCCAAACCGGTAAGGGAAAGGGACAGGCACAAGGACCGGGGTCCGCTGAATTGAGTCACTCGCTAGGCTCGTTGAACAAAATCAAAAGGACATTCATTTATAGAGTTGCCTGGCTGCAGGCTGGCTGGCTGGCTGCCTGGCAGAGTGGCAGAAGGACCTGCCGCAACAGTTGCGAATAAATTCTTGTGCCATTTGTTTGCCTCCCCCGCCCACTGCCCACTGCAAATATGAAAGGAGCGTGCCCAGAGATACACACACAAAAACTGTTGCATACCGCACGGCGTACCGTTGCTCATTTTATGGCTGGCTGGCTGACTGGCTGGACTGGCTCGGTCCTGGCAGGACTTCTGCCTGCCTGCGCATTGTTCGTGTTCCGAGGAGCTGGGGGAACGGAAAACGAGACGAAAGCGGGTTAAAAAAACAGCCAAAACGAGCCGAGCACGGCTCGACTGCAAGTCGAGCAAATATTTGTTTAAAAACTTTACGTTGAAATGCATTTGCGGTTGAGTGCCAAACGTTGCCTGGCGATGATAGAGAGACCCGAAAAAAGCGGAGGCAGCGCAGGAGCATAAAGCCCCAAGCCTCAGGCCCCAAGACCGAAGTCCAGATGCCGAAAAAAGCAGCCCGAGCTGCCAGAGCAATGCGGGCAAATAGCTGCTGAGTGTTTTGTCCCTAGACGCCATCCAGCCGGGATATCGCAGAACCTACTCCGCAACATGAGTGCGAAGGATGAAGTGTGATTGGAAGCTGGAGAGCCCGGGCCTGGTGGATAATCCATACCGAGCACGGCTGGTTAATACATTCCTTTCGAAGGCCGCTGTAAGACAGAGCAAACACTGCCCACTTTTAAGCCTTGACCAAGTAATCCCGCCCGGGAGAGTCCTGGCATGCATAATAAACCGAGCTTTACATCGTTAAGCTGTCACTCAACTAAAAAGACGCCCGCCCCTGCACTACTCCCAGCTGGATCAATATTTGCACGAAATTTAATGTATCAATTAAAAATTATGAAGTTTACTAATATGTAAGAGCACGTTCCGGAGATTTTGCAGGGCGGCTGGGTGGGCTGGGTTGGTTTGGCTGGCCTGGCCTGGGCGGCAGAGGTCTGGCGCTGGCATTAGGGCGCCTCTTGGATTCCTCCCCCTTTGTTATTGTATAATAAAATGGCAAGGCAAGGCGAGGCAGGAGCCACAGCCAGAGCCCAGGATCTGTGTTTACCCAAGGATATTGCTGTGCATATTGAAAAGCAACGAAGGCAGCCCTGGCCTGGACGGGTCGAGCTTAACATTCGCCTTGGTCAGGCATACTTTGTGCCCAGGACCTGCCTCCCTTCAAGCAATTATGCGACTCCCTCCCTCGACCGTGTGTGTGTGGAATTATCGTCAGCGGCAGGACTTGCATCTTAATGGAAATGGATTCAACGGCAATTAACATAAGCAAATATATATACAACGGGTTCGCTCCGGTCCGCTGCTGGATCGGGTCCGTATCCGGTCGTACGTGAGAGGCGTGCTGCGGTTCAAGTTCAGGCCATACGTGGCCTCTCCTCGGCAGACGCCGTAATGGTCTTATCATAAGGTAGGCGGACTTGTGGCCGTCACACCCCCACCCTGACCCTCCTCCCGTTGGCCCCACTCTAATCGTGGCCGGGCCGAAGAAAAATGGCTCTTTTAATTTAAATGCAAACACGTTTGACTCTGGGCCGGCAGGGCTGGCTGGGCTGGCAAGTGTGTGCGTGTGTTCTGTGCGGGATTTATGTGATAATCGTTTAAGTGAAAATTTAATTGCATACTTTATGGATGGGTTTTTAAAAGATTGCCGGGCCTTAGGCCCAGGCACACAAAGCAAAATTTATGTAAGGCCGCAATGGCTTTGGGCGCAGGAATGACGTTGCGTTGGCTTAATTCCGATTCTAATGACAGTGCGCCTAAATGTGAGCCATAAATTTCTAGGAAAAGGTGTCGCTGTCTTCGCATGGGAGGGGCATGTGAATCAGCTTTCTTTCTTTAATGGAGATTTGGAGGCTGGCGGTGAAAAGGTATTTGTAATTGCCTAATGCCTCTATAAGCCCTACCGCCTTAGAGGCCAGAGCCATAGCCCCAGAGAGACGAAATTTGCACTGGCGTCTGGTGGTCGTAATTATGCAATACAGGAATTACGTGCAAATAGCCGAAAGGGCAGCGCCGGCCGTTATTAATATGTATTATTAATATTTACTTAGGTCAGCCAGGCCACTGCTCTGCAGGAGCGGCCAAGGCGGGAGAAGATGAAAGCTTAGCTTGTAATACATTTCGGTTTAATAATGTGCCAACAAGGGTCTGGCCCTCTTTCTTTCGGAGGTCCTGGACGCGGTGTTTGTTTTAATGTGCCCCGGTAATTGCTTGACCAAAGGATTTTTTAATTAAAAACATTGTATGTACATGCAAAACGGGAGGGGGAGCGGCTGCTCGCCCTCTGTTTGTTGAAATAATGAAATTTTTATTATTAAAAAAGTGGCTGAGCGAAAGCGCGGCTTACATGGCGGATGGTTAATATTTGCTTAGGCAAGCGCGGCTAATGCGGGCAGGTCCTGCCTCTCGCCCCGAGTCCTGCCGTCCACATTTCTTAATTAGCGAAAGTTGGCCGGGCATCAATGAAGATTTGTATCGACGGGGCAGTGTGGGGAATATTAATTCTCGCCCCCCTCCGGCTCTGTCGAGGCCAATCAATTTGTTAAGCTCCCACGCGGGCCCAGCTGGGCAAATAGATACTATTCAGTTGACCAGTGGAGTTGACTGGCCAATAAATTATGCTCCGACGCTTTAAACAGAAGCGGAAAAACAGCAAACATAATTTCTGCAACTAATCCCGCGGCAGTCGCATTAATATTTATACAAAACTAATTTATGGCGATATAATTGGGGGCGCCGGCAGGGCTACAGGGCGCCAGGATTCAGGGGTGCCAGGGTGCCTGGCTGCATCTGTTGTGACACATTAATGCAGAGCAGAGCGAGAAAAAGTCAGCTGGGCGAGGGTCTGGGCGGACAAACGTCGCACAAATTAAAATCAAACGCTAAGCCAGGGCTTAATTTAATTGTACAAAAATAAAATGTCAGTAACTCAATTAAATTTTAATACAATGCGGGGGAAAGAGCAAGCTCTTTGCCCGCAGGCGGTCCACTCCGGTCCACTCCTGCTCTCCCCATCCACTTCACTCCCCTGGCCACTAGCTAAGCTAAATTAACATTGAGCGTTCTGGGGATCGGCCGTGGTCGGCTCTGGCTCGACTCGGGCGCAGTAAAAATAAATTTTCATTTGCAATTTCAATCAGCGCTAATCCCTGGCAAAGCGCATGCGGCAGCCTCGTCCTCGTCCTGACTGGTGCTGGCGGGGAGCCCCGGCTATTGCGTGATTTTTGCGGGCCAACTGCAGGCGCTCCACTCCGGTCCGGAGCCAGGCTGAGGCTGGCTTAAAAGTGCAAACAAAATTAAGCACGTACGCGCTCAGTCCGCAGCTTGGCCCGAGATTAAAGCTGTCCAAACTGCGTGAGAGACAATATATCCTTATCTGGGGTCGGGAGGCGCTCCGATCTCAGACAGTCCGACTGCCGTTTGCGACAATAATTCTCAATTTAGAGTGAGCATCGTGCTCCGATGGAAGCCGGGGAAAGGACGGCAACGTGGGTGGTTCTTGGCCAGTTGGCCAGACCTAATCCCTTGTCGATTAAGTAAATGCCTGCAACGTTTGTTTTTCAGCCAGCAGACACGGACTTCGCCCGGAATGGATCTCCGCAGTTCATTGGGATTAAGAGCTTCCATTGTAAAATTTTGTTATTTGTTGCGCACAAGCTTGGGTCCAGGAACAGGAGCGGAGCTGGGCCGGAACCGGGACCAACTTTTGACAGTCGTCAAGGAGCTGGGACTGCCAGCCTAGTTTCATAAAAATTGAGAAACGAATTCAGAATCCCGAAGGCCGCAAGTCGCATGCTGATCCAGGCGCTCCAGAGTCCTGGGCGGGGGCGCCAAATGTATGCAATGTAAATTCAAAATAGACACACTGACAAGCGGAGGACGCTCCGGAAGGAGGGTGGCGTGGCAAGTTTTGACAGCTGTCAAGTTTTTTGCGGCAACAGCCGCGAGACTCATGAAATATTTATGCCGTGGCGAATGCGTAGAGTGAAATTTTAATTTCCATCTATTGCATAACTCTTCGCGCCGCCCGCCCTTGCTGTGAGTAATTTATATGCTTTTACTAATTTTGGTAATTTCCTTAATGTCCTTTCGGCTGTTCTATCAGCCGGATCGTCCGGGTGCCCCCGAAAGGAAGCGAGACAAGCTGGAATAACAAGAGTCCGGCCCCAAGGCGCTAATAGTTGCCAGATCCGCACAAGGAGGATGAGATGCTACATCCTGCCAGTCCTCTGCATGTCTCGACCTGCTCCTGGGCCGGCCCGTTCCGATTCGACTCTGGATTGGCTCGGCGTGTGTTTGATAAAAGTTTAGAACCACGAACTTTGCTCATGTTTAAACAACGCAGAAGCAAAAATGCTGCTGGCTATTTTAGTTGCAGGTTCCTCCACAGTGCACACCCTTTCCTTGGCATATCCCTGGTCCCTGCCCCCTGCCAGGCGTCCTCTGCGCTGCAGGAGCTGTTGTTGTTTGGAGAACTTTCCGTGTATGTGCCCATGTATGTGTACATGGGCACGGTCGCCGTAAATGTTTCGTTACAGGCAGACACAGCTTCAAGGACTCGCAGGAGAGAGCGGCAAGGACCGAAAAATTTAATCTCTTAAAAAGTGTCTAGGCTATGCCTTCGTTTTAGTTTTATTGCCTGATACGGAAATATTGTTTGTGACGCACTTTTGGCACTAATGTCTACTGACTTCCGTCTTTAGTTTTTCGTCCCCATACCCAGTCCACGAGGCTGCCCAACTTGGCTTTGGAGGAGAGCCTGCAGGCGCAGTGCCCTAATGCTTTTAGCAGCTTTTGGTTTCGCCTTTGCTCCTGTTGGCCAAGTTGATTACAGTTGATAGTTTTGTCCCGGGATTGTTTGGGATTTTGCTCTTTTGCCGAATGCCTTAAGTACCTATGTAGACTTCTTCAGAAGGCACTCGGAGTCAAAGCAAAAGTTTTTACAAAAATCTCGTATACTGAGAATGCGACTCGGGCACTTGCATTACCAACCAAGTGATTCACACAGCACTTGTAAGTTTAATCATAAATTCTAGTGGTACTTCTGCTTTGCATACTCACTATTGCACCCATAAATAATACTTTCCTCCCAGTCTATTATCCCTTCCGGTTCGGACTGTCTAATAATAGTATCGTTCGAAGACAAATTTCTTGCCAAACGCTAATGACATGCCCAAACATTTCCGTAAGTCGTTACCAGAAAGGCAAAGTCATTATTATAATGCTACGCCCCGCTCAAGATTCGTTGAGGTTGGGCCACTGGGGAAGCGCTAAGCACATCATCTATTCAAAAAAAAGTTGACATAAATACAATTATAGATTTTCGCTGTGAAAATGAAGATGAAAATAATAAAATTGAACCAAAATTGATGTCAACTTTTGGGCGGCAAAAAAGGTCCTGGGACGGGAGGCAAAGGACAACAAACTCAACGACGGCGACGTCGGGCACGGGGCGGAAACGTCGCCATTAGAAGTAAAGAAAAACTGCTGCGCCATTGAGAATTGAACTGCGGGCTTTCAACTTGGCCCAGCCGTCAGGGGAGAACCAGTGGAGGACCAGGGTGGGCGGAGCGGGCAGAGCCGGGGTGGCGTAAATGACAAACAAACAAGCCAAGTCCTTGGCATCGTCCTGGGCGCAGATAAAAAGAATTGTCAAAGCGCCTTAAAAGTATATGCAATGCCAGCAAAGTAAGCTGCAAAATCGACAAGTACAATGCTGACAGGCAATTGCTACAGTCGCCAGCCCAGTGCCAGTCCCAGTGCCAGTCCCAGCTTGCCGTTGTTATTGTAATAATAATATCGATTCGGGCCGAGCGTGGAGGTATAAAAGAGTCCGCAGTCTGTGCAATCTGGTATGCCGGGGTATGGCTTCCTCCGGCCCAGTCTTGCCTTACCTAGCCTTTCCTTGCCTTGTCATCGCCGATTCCGCCGACCATTCGCCGGAATTCGTTAATAAAATTTTATTGAAATTGTAGACAAGCGGCGAAAAACTGACGACGACGTGCAAAACAAAAACACCGAAAAGGAAACGAAACGAAACGAAACGAAAGAAATTGCAAGGCAAAATCGAAGCCGCGACCGGAAAAAGAAAGAAAACCAATTGTCATCATTGGCACGTAGAGCGGAAGAAGGCTGGCTTCCCCATGGCCCGAAGTGTTTGGTTTTGGTGGCAGCTGCCACCACCCCTGACGATGTGTGATAGAAATCTAAAGCAGCCGTCCCCTTGCCCGGGGAAAGGGTTTCCCTCGCCCACCCCTTCGCTCAGATGAAAGGCAAATGCAAAGGCCAAATGGTTGACAGCGCCCCAAGGTATGCAACAAACAAAGCCAAGCAAAACGAGCTGGAGAGGTCCTTCGGGGGACGGGACGGCAACAAGGAATTCTCGCTCGTTTCCTTCAACTTTTCCTGTTGGAGTAAGCAAGGATTCTCCGGCAAGTGCCGAAAATCACGTCAGCATTCAATTTCTCCTGGCCAGTTCGTGTGCCTCATTAAAGTTTATGCGGCAGACGACTTGGATAGTGGCAAGGAGCCGGAGAGCCGTATAGCCAGTTGATGCTGAAGTTTGCTCATCATTCGCCGGCTCCGAACGTGCCCATACATTGATGGAGCTCGCTGCTCCAGGAATGCTGCAAGCTGCTCCTGCACTTCTGTCGATTCAATAAGGTTTGGGTTTATGCAAACAGACGTGCATTAAATTAAGTAGCCGTCGTTTCGGACGAAGGACCCCGCCGTTGTCCGACTGGCAATGCAGTTGCGGCACGTTGCCGAAACAGAGGAATAAATGCAAAAGACAATGGGGGTCCATCAGAGATGATGGAGCGGCAGCAGCTGCCAATTTACAATGTTTCGCAGGAGGACTTGGCCCTCCGACTGGGAGCTGGGTCACCTGCAAATGTTGGCCCTTAAGCAAGTCTATTAAAATTGTTTATAACACGGCGGGAAGATGACAGGCGCAGCTGCAGCGTTTTTTATGCTGCACTTAGTTTCGGGCGCAACACGTTCCGGTGTCGTTTTTAATGATGCACGCGCACTCGGACACAAAAAAACCGGAAGTTTTGTGCTTTTAGCAGTCATGACTTCGTTTTATTAGCGGAAAAGCCCCGAAGAAAGCCATTACCCGTGATTCTTTTATGTGGCAAGGAAATGTGAATGTCCTTGCTCCGGTTGCCCCCAGTTGCTTACAGAAGTTGGATTGCCCAGACTTTCGCTTCAATTTCCGGCGACTAAAACCAAAAATTTATGTCCATTTCGGCCAGACTTTGGATAGAAGCCGCCTGTGCCGTGGAACGTGATGTCAATAGCAAAACAGGTGCCTAAGCTGGCGGAATCAGGCTCTCCTCAGGGCGCAACTTCTGCACACCCATGCCTCCTTTCACCCTCGCGGGTTTTGATTGGCAACACTGCCGCGTGCCAATTTCACTGTCAAGATATTGAGCAAGAAAATTAGTTTACCGAAAAACGCCGATGCCAGGGCCAGGGCTGAGGAGATGGGGGCTCAGTTGGGAAGGAAAAGGTGAGTGCGATGGGGAAGACCTGTCTGAGGACTGAGCCAGAAATTGTATGTGGCAGGCGTTGTTTGGATTTGCTGCCGGAGTGAAATTGAAATTGATGGAGCCTGAAAGCTGAGAGGGTAAATTTAGCGGCTGGGCGAGTGGATATCAGATTGGCTGCAAATCAATATGAAGATAGTATTGGAAGCGAAAGGGACAGGCCGTCTTGCGCATGTGTCTAATATGCTAAGCATCAAGCTTGATTTAGAGGCTTTTTCACCCCCATCATGCCCTCCTCTTTATGTATGTACATATATGGAGATACTATGGAATTCAATTTAAACATTTTTCAAAATGTATTCCCAGAAACACTCTGACCCAAATTTAAGGATGAGATTTAAAGCCTGACTAAGGTTATCATAATAATATATGTGTTTCGCTACATTCCACAAAATTCTCCTTTAATATCGAGCTAAGGTTCGCATAAAAACGGCTCTTCCTACCCAATTACTTACCATGTTTCAGGTGGTGGCGCCTGTTATTCGACCATTTTCGCACAAACATCGACAGTGATTTAAAAATTGCTTTAACGAACACATAAGTATACTTTGGAAGGAAGAACACAATGCACACGTAGCACCAATACACGCATCCGCCCACCAAGAGACTGGCAACAAGAACAAGAAACCCAAACACAATCAGAGCTCTCCTCCCGCATGGCGCACCTGCCACAGTGCCTCCCACCGCCGAATCGCCCGTTAGTCCCCCAACACTTTTATTGTTAGCAGCTGCTGCACATTAGAAATTCAACTTCGCCTCGTCTTCTTTTAGGCGCTGAGCAACAATGGCGTGTGAATTAAAATAGAAAGCCGGGCCAGCTCTCCTGGTCGTCAGCTTGACACGCCAAGGTGCCATCCGAGTGTGTGTTGGCGTCGCTCAAGCGCAAAGAAGAAAACTCCCCACTGCTGCCACTGCCCCGCGCCAAGTTGGAATAACGGTACAGCAGCCGCAGCATGCGCCCCACGTTGGGCGCCATTTTTGTCAAGTCGCATTAAGGCGGCGCTCGTTCGTTCGGCTTGTTCGTTTTGCGCGTCGACTGCTAACGAAAATTGAACGGCCAGCAGAACGAAAATTGTTGTATAAATAAAAGCATAATTGATGCGAGGCACACACACACTCAGCGAGCACAGCAGAAGGAAAGAAAACAAAGGCGGGGAGGAACAACAAAAACAGAAGGAGCAAGAGCAGCAATCGCACAACATTCGGAGCCGGCACTGGCACTGGCACAGGCACTGGCATATGTTGCGTCAATCCAGCCATGAGCAACGCAAACAAAACGACCAAGAAGCCGACAAAGTAGAAGGAGAAAAATTGAGCGAACTGCGCGCAAAAATGTATTTTTTTGTTGGCTTTTTTTCTCGTTTTTTTGCATATTTTACGGGGCCCGTTCTGCGAAATGACTGTGAAAACAGGTTTGATGGGATGGAAGGAAGGAGGCGGCGCCTCACTCCGCATATCATTTTTTGGGACAGTCCGGACTCCACTCGTATTTATCTGTCACTCTCCGCTTGTCAGCTTGCAGATTTCTTATTTCCCTCAATCTTTATGTTTCTACTTGGAGTGGCGAGAAATTAATTTGAAATTTAAATGTCCATAGATCCAGCTGAACCATCAACCAGCCACGGTTTTGATGAGGATGACTCGTTTTCCTGTTTCGGGACACATGGTCCACCTTGGTAACGTGGGACAAATGTCCTTGCAAGCATATTGCATGTTACTTGAGCTTCTTGTGACGGAATGTGTCCGCTCAGCTGATCAAATGGCACAGCGAAATGCTAATTGACAAATTCATTCAGAGCCCCGAGCTGACAGAGATGGTAGACTGTACTTGTTGTCACCTTATAATGAAACTTATTTTGACTGTTTCCATTTGAAATTTTATTTCTTTAACTTTCGCTCGGACATGTTTCGGTGCATGTGGCGGGGTTTTTCACGCTTCGGCAATCAAAAGCATTTGGAGCCAAAGGGAGCTTTAATGCATGCGCGCGCTTTCATTAACAAGTGTTCGCGGCACGCCCCCTTCTAAGCCGCGCCCACGGCACGGACGCAAAAAATCGCATCAGCGGCTTATGCAAATGCCGGCGTGTGTGTATGTGGGTGTTGAGTGAATACTAAATTATTGTTTACAACTGTAAACTGTAAACTTTTTGCGCTCTGCCTCTGCCCAGCATGGAGGGTGTTTTTCGCTTTATTTCTGTTTCTTTTTTTTGCATTTAGAAAACGTTTGCAAACCGCACTAAAAGCGACTTATAACATGTTGAGTGCCAAGAGATTAACAACGTACCGAACGTGTGAGGCCGGGCCGGATGGATGCGGTGGGAAGCGGACATCTTGCTGCCCGCCAGGGTCTGACCATCCATTTTGCCCTGCAAATTCCTTTTTAATGAGCGCTTCGTCCATTCCAGGACCTGGTCCAGGTCCTGACTGGGAACGGGAACGGGGGCGTTCATAAGCTGCTTAAGGTTTGGCGTAATCAAAAAATGTTCTTCGTCTGCATCTCGTTTTTTAAAAGCTTTCTGTGGTACATCAACATGGAAGCCACCAGGGGTCGGAAGCAGGGGTGTTGAAAGTGGACTTTGTTAAGCTTAAAATTAACTTGCGGTTTTGTCTGGCCCAACTTTGACGCCTGCAGGTAGGCAATCAATTCGGAGCCCCAAAGGGTAGCCCACCTGCCACGCCCGTCCTGGTCGTTGCACTTGCACTTGGACATGTAATTAATGTATTCGCCTGGCGGTGGAAAGCAGGGCAGCGCAGCGCTCTTTGGCGTGGGAGCAACAATTTTTTATATAACCCAGCAGCTGGCGTCGTTTTGCGCTAATTACCGCCCCCCTTTCCCAGTGCCCCACTGAAAACTCCAAGATCTGAGCGCAGTCGTAATGCCGAATTGCAATTACAGCCGGGAATGCGTCCGGGCGAGGATGTGTGCGCGGCGGGATCGGGGTCGGCAACTGACATTAAAATGCTTAATGCAGGCAGGTATAAAAAAATTACGCGCTCTTACTCTCACAAAAAAATTAACAACTTGCTTTGGGGCCCTCACACACACTTCTGCAGAGCTCCAGACCCAAACTCTTTTTTCCAGGACGGCAATTTGCCAGCGTCTTCGTTGGGGGCCCGGAACGTTGCTGCTCATCTTTAAAACTGACCAGGTGAAAAATTGCAGCTGTCGTTGTTAGGAGCTCTTTTTGCTGGCCCTGTTTTGCTTCCGGCCAGGGGTGTAACGGTTAGTGGGGGCAGAGGGACAAGTTAAGTGCAGTTGGTTGTAGGCCTCGAGCGAAGCTCCTTCTAATGACACGCTCACCGGAAGAGCTGTTTGAGCCTGGATTTTAAATTTAAAGCAAGCCAAAAATATGGAAACATTCAAGGACCTGTACCAAGTTCATCTTGATTCCCACCCCAGTCGGTCGAAGGGCTTCAATAGAGCCCCGGGCTGTGATTTGATTTGCTGGGTATCGACGGCAATCAGCTATAAAATGTGACGGTTGGCCCGGGCTCCGAATTGATTTAAGCCACACTGTTTGCCGTGGCCTTTGACTCGAATTGGGCGCCGAATCGTTTCCACTTGCGCTCCACCTGCGGCCATATTTTTGACGATTTCGTCAGGGCCTTGTACACCCCACAAGGACATACGTATATATTTGCTGTTAGTCAGTGGGATGGAGGTCCGTCATGGAGTTTAGGACTCTTGCCCAGCGGCTAACGCCATCGATTTGGTCCTCCACGCGGGTAGCGGGTAGCCCTGTAATTGCGGGACAGTTGTCCTTCGGCTCCCGAGCTCTTCACACTTCTGCACTCTGGAGCCGGAACCCATCCGGATTCCTCTCCGTCGGGCTCTGCCTAAGTAAACACATGGTTTCTGAGGAGGCGGCGTGGCGTTTGCTTAAAAACGCATCTAAATTGTAAATTAAGCAACAAATTTCATCAACAGTATTTGAATTTGAATCTAAGCGCGCCAACGAGTTGTCGAGTTGTGGGGTGGTGGGGAGGAGGACCGCGTGGGAGGAAGACGGAACCAGCAGCCCGCAAACACAAGCCCGAAATGTAAAATTCGTTTGCCGAAGGAGTGGAGACGGAGACTTGGGACTGCACTGGCTTTTGCCTGTAAACACCGAAAATACAACAATGGCAGCATTTGAGCCACTCCCCCTTAGCCCCCCAGCCCCCTAGCCCCGTAGTCCCGTAGCCCCCTTGGCCTGTTGTGGCCCACCAGTTGGCTTGTGTATTTGCCTGTTTGTTTGTCAAAAGAAGCAATTTACGTGCAAAATAACTCAAGTGTCATGCAAATTTCATTTATTTTTCGCAAGCAGCCAGCAGTCGGCAAGCAACAAAAGGAGAAAAACGAAATAATTCCCGGGCAACGTTGTCATACAGCTAACGGCTCTTTTATACAGCTTCCCAGCTCTCAGCTTCCAGCTCCAGGACCAGCTCGAGCTCTTCAGCCGCAGCCTCCAGTCGCAGTCTCGGCTATGTATGGAGATTCCTTACAAAATTTGGGCATAATGAAGTCACTTGGCGGGAAACCTGCCTGTCTACGTCTCGCATATCAAAAGCCATTTTTATTTATTTTTTCGAGTTTTGTGTTTTCGTTTTTAGAAAATTAGGGCTTCTTGATTTACCATTGAAGTGCGGCATGTCAAAGAAAATAATAATACGTTCTCCGCTTGGCATTTAATTTAATTCTAATTTTATTTATAAATCGTGCTGGGGAAGCCTGGGCACGGGCACTTGTAGCTTAAATGAAGTTTGCTAAGTACTTTTCAACGATGAGAATCGGCAACAGCACCACAGCACCACCGCACCACCGACGAGAACAACAACATCTTGAGGACGCATACTTCAGGTTTGAAATTTCATTATTTTCGTATTATTTTCGTATTATTCGCACACAAGTGCCATCATGTGCTTGAAGAAGCACAGACCGGGACCGGAGCATAATGGCCATCTCCTGGCCCGCCCCACAAAGAGGGTGGGCGGACGAGAAATACAATTTTCTAATTTTACAAAGCGGCGTGGGAAATAGCAGTCGTTTATCCCAAATTCGCTCTCTGACTTACCGGCATAGTTTGGCTTCCGTGTAGATTGGTTATGGCCGACTGGGCCTCCTGCTGCGAACCGAATTTGACGAAAGCACAGCCTGCAACGAAATAAATCAACTTGATTAGTGCTTTGAAGACCCATAGCTGGAGAACGTTGGCATATATTCATACTATGTCTGATTAATTTTTCAAATTTCAGACATTTTTGCCGGAAATTCAATTAAGGCCCACTTAAAACTACAAATTTGCATTTATTCGAGAAGAAATAACTCTCCACTTTAAATCAATTACTGCGTGGCGCACTTGTTCCGTTGATGAGTTAAAGTTTTATAAAATCCCCAAAAACAGTGCAGATTCCAGAGCAAAAATGTTTGCAAATTAACTACATTCCATAAACACTAGAAGGTTCTTCATGTCCGAATACCGAATTGTGAATATTCATTTAAGCATCAGTGAGCATTGTTTGGGCGGGAGTGGTCGGTCAGGTGCGGCTGCAGCTGCGTGGCATCCACATGTGTGTGGGGCATTTAAATAAAATTTTAAGTGCAATTTAAAAACATTTTCGCAAGAATCTCTCCGCGCACTCTTGCATGAAAATTAACATTGGCATCCCCGGCCGCCCACCGCGGCAAGGACTCGGAATCAAAGCCCATCAACGCCCATCAACGCCCATTATATAAAAATAATAGTCGGCTCTGGCGGGCACTGGGCGAAATGTAAAATTCAAACTGAACCAAAAATACACAAAAAATTTCCGCTGCACCTGCTCGCTCATTATATTGTAATTTGTGTGGCAGCTGCTATGTGTGGCAGGAAGGGCGGCTGGAGAGCTTCGAGTAGGACTCGGCTGTAATGGCATAATTATTAAAAATCATTTATGCTAATTTAATATACAGTAATAACCACAAAAATTAAGGACTTTCCAGAGGCTGCAGTCGGAGGCATGGATGCGGCTTATACGGCGTGTAAGCCGGTGCTCGAAACGGTTTAAATCGCGGTGAGACCATTGAGCTCCGTTTTACAATGGTAAGTGAAAAAATCGGCAATGGAATGTCCATAGTCGAGGGTCTCATATCCTCATGGTCGAGTATACGTTCTCTACTAAAATTTGCCCTAAAAGAATTATATTTTTTCCAAAAAACTGTCATCGTGTTACCGGAATCCACTGCAGTTTCACATAATTCTGCTCTAAAAAACTATAGATATGTGAATTCAAAAGACTAGATTAAATTTCAATTAATTTTTTTTTAAAGCGGTATCTCATTTTTCCCAGAATACTGTTTTTTTCTGAAAGACTTGCTTAATTAACAATCTGAAACAGGAAAATGGCCAAAATGTTCATTTCATAACTTTTGGTAGAGCCCGTTTCTGTTGTGCTGTCTCTGCTCTTAATTCGGCAACATCAACAATGCTGAAAATTAAGATCCTTCAGAGAGGACCTAGCCGAAAAAAACCTCAAAAACCCTTCCAATTGTCTAATTCCCCAGCCGGCAGAGGGTTTAGGACAGGCTGGGTGTCGACAGTGCGGCTTGGGCTGTTGCGCTCCGGTCGCAGTTGTTGCTTTTGTAGATGACGCTCCTTCAGGACACTAGCAGGACAGTGGCTGGGAGCGGGGGTGGGGGCGGTGGCGCAACAAAACAAATCCCGCCTAAAACCATGCAACATGCGAGCTGACATGCCGAAAGGCAGACAAGCACAAATTTCGCGTGCAAACAGTGCGAAGAGCGTCAGTGGAGGGGAGCAGGACATTGGGGCAGGGACAGGGACAGGGACCGGGGTAGGGAGCAAATTCCTTTTATTCTTCTTGCTGAAAATGTACAAAAAATAAAGTGTAAAAAATTCAAGTGGATTGTTGTTTGGCGCGGCGCGGCCCGACTCGACGCGGCTCTTGTGTATTTTATGTTTTGTGTGTTGAAGTGACAACAAAATCCAGAATTTCGCTGTCCCGGACAGGCCGGCGGACAGGACCTGCGAAGGCAGGGGACAGCGGTGGTGGCAGAGAGGGACACAAGAGCGCAAATCAGCGCCGCTAAGCAATAAAAAATAAAATATTCCATCGCCAGTTAATCCACACGGCTAAAAAATGAAAGGGAACAACGGGAAAAGCGCGGGAAAACACACAAAAAGTTCAAAAGCGAAGCAATTGCTAAGCATTTCTGTAAACTTAAATCAAAGTTGATTTTGTTTTCCATTTTCCATTTTTTCATTTTTTCCGTTTATCCATTTCGTGTTGTGTCCTTTTTCTTTTGTCCTTTTTCGGTGTTTATTTTTTGTACTCTGCATTTCGGGAGGACTTTTCTTCGTCCTGCGTTCTGTTTATGTGAAATTTATTTTTCTTCCCATAACTTTTATGAAAGGCAAAGTTTGCGCTCGGGGAGGACGGGAGCAGGACCAGGACCAGGACTCAAAATATTCGAACACCTCTCGAGTGGCGGGCAGGAAGGGATGATTCCGAAAAAGTGTATAAATGTTTTCCTTCTATTCACTTAGCCGCCCACAATGCGTAAACCCCCATCGCCATGCCATTTGATATTTATGGAAAGTTTCGATGTCCTTAGCCCCAATCTCGGAATTGTACATTCATTAGCGACTTGAGCAAACACTGGAGCTGGAACTAGACTAGAACTTCTTGGATCTACTTTATTACGTCGCTCGTTCGTCATTTCTGGGCAGCATTAAGAAACTTGTAGTCATTATATTAATTAAAAGCAAATTAGTCAGCGAACGAGGTGCCTCGGACTGATAATGGAGTCCGAGTGCCGGCTCAAGGCTGGCTTCGCTTTGAAGTCCGAGTGGACGAGCCAAATTCAATTTACATACAAATCAAGTCAAGGTAATGGACAACTCTTTTAATAATTAGCGGAGCAGGACAGGATGCAGGACTTCGCAGCGCCACTCCCAGGAAAGTGCAGTGTCTTAATTACTTACCGGCGCAGGACCAGGGGCGGAGTGATCCCTCATTCCCGGCAATTAGTTGAAATTAAAATGTGAGCAAGTGCATCAAGTTCTCGGCGTCTTGAGCAACTTCCGGCGAAGCGTGAAATGGCGCTGCCTGCTGCAGGACCTGCCAGCTGCGAGGAGGCGTAGGCAGACTAATGACACTTTTTAATCAAATATGCTAATGCTGATGCAAAATGAGAGCTGCAGTGGGGTCTAAGATACCTTGAACCTTTGCGGGAGTGGGTCATATGTCCCCGCCCGAAAATGTCAGCGAATCGCGAGCCACCTGCGATTAAATTTCTGAAGAGCTACGGGGAGGGAACTGGCCGGGAGGATCACCTTCGTATACCTGGTTGGCCACAACTTGCACATTTGCAATACAAATTCGCAATGCCATTAATGTGTGGGAGCCCCGATTGCGCCACACCCCGAAAAAATTCCCTGCCATGAAAAATCGCCGCCGGTCAAACACGTAACCGAATTGTGCACAGCCGGGCCGGGAACGGCTACAGCAGGAAACAAGGATAACGAGCGTGTTGAGGCCCTGAAATCCCGAATCCCCGACTTCCCGGACCCCCAAGTCCCCAAAACCGTCTTTGGTTGATATGTTGGCCTTGTCGTTAGCTGGCAGGGCTCTGGAGCGGCTGGCAGGCTCATGTTATTGCCCGGCCAGGGTCCTGTATCCTTCTGCCTCCCTCCCACCAGACTGCCAGACTGCCAGGCTGTGATGCCTGATGTGGCCTGACTGCCGCTGCTGCATGGGACAAGTATTTTAAAATCCAATTAAAAACGCCATAGTGGGATTTTTCAATCGCTGCTGCTGATGTTGCTGTTGCCGTTGCCATTGCCGTTGCTGCCTCTGGAAGGGAAAGAGGCAGCCGGACAGACATCAGAATCAGCAACAAAGTTGCATTAAGCGCGCGACATTCGCTGGCCACCGTTCGGGCGCACTCATTTGTTGGCCAGAAAGGGTGGTGGCAGTGGCAGTGGACGGGGTGGATGGTGGAGCAACTGGACCTCGTTGATGGCCATTGCATGTTTGCCTCTTGGGCGCAATAGCGTAGCCTGCTGAATCTTGTTAGCCAACGTTTACGCTTATTATGCGGTGGCAAGGCTATCGAATTTGTTTGGTCCAGGTGGACGAGGACCTCTGCTCTCGTCGCTGTCATAGTCACCTATAGGAAAACAAGGATGTGTGGACAGATGGCAAGAGGCATGGAGAGACTGCAAATTGCATTTGCAGCATGACACTCGCAGTTGAATGCACCTCGTAAGATAGCACAGGAAATCAAATAAAGTCATTCGCATGCGAGGCTAATGCTTTTTGCAACTATTTGTGCAGAATCGAAGAGCACATCTGCGTTTGGGAAACTTTGACCCGTATGTCAAATCAAATCTGTGGCAGGCAGAACTTATCAATATGAACTACGAGCTGGCAAGCACAAACACACACTAGCAAGCCACCACTGGCCAACTCTGACCCCTCGGAGCCACTGAAATCGAGCCATGCCAGACAGTGGCCCGGCACTTTGCATACAAATCATATAGTCTCCATAGTGTATCACAGAACAGAAAACACTCGGCTCACACACAGCCACTGACACGTATGTGGAATGACCAATGGGATCATTATTCTCGATTTTGGACGAAAAAATGTATAGCTGGCTGGGAACTAGAAACTTTCAACTACCTTTTGCCAGTTGATAAACAACAAAACTTTGGCCGCCCGGCCAGAGGCATTTTGAGGATTTGCAACGTCAGTAAACAACATTTGAGTTGGGGCCCACTTTATATGCGAGTTCTTGGCCAGGAGCCTGGGAACCCTGGTCCCACTTTGCCTATGCAAAGCAGTTGCTCCAGTCCAGTCCAGTTATGTCCCCGTACGTGTAATGTGCTCTATTTCTACCAGTTCCTGGCTTAATACAGGCCAGATGGACACTGCTGGCAAAATTAAATAAAAATCAGTGCTCTGAGTGAGCCAAAATGGCAATTTTATAAGCAATTTGCCACTGGAAAGATACGGCTGGCAAATTTGGCCGAGATGAAGAGCGAACGATTTGTGGACTTGGCCGAAAACAAAAACGGACGATAATGTAAGCAAAAAGGTCAACTGAAAATTACATTTCCAGCAGACCACCCTCCGAGCCATTTGAATAGACGAGGAAAAGTCCAGATATGGGCACTGGAGGTGGGCCGGGGCAGGTCACATTGCAGGCGTTTTAATGGCGCCCTCGACGTGGGGCTTTAAAGGATGCCCCTCGGGAGCCCGGAGTCCCTGTCCCTGGCTGTTGTGTGTGCGTGCATCTGACACGCAATAAACACCAATTAAGAAAATAATATTTTGTGTACACACACAAACAAGCGTCTCTGGGAAATTGAAAAGCCAACGCCATAGCCAGCGCCATTGCCATAGCCAGCGCCAACGAATGCCTTCGTCTCTAGTTTTGTACAAGTGCTGTGCAAATAATGCACAAAAGTATGCTACAAAATACAAACAACAAACAAGCACCACAAACAGCAGTTACGAACCGAAAGCGAGAGCCAAACCTATAACAAAGGCTAAAATCGTATTGCTTTTGGCCCGAAACTTCTCCGCTGCCAGCCACTGGCCGCCCGCTTCACACCCTTCCGCTTTACAGTCTGGTTGTGAAGTCCGAGCCAGCTTGTTATAAGGCATGTTGACAAGCCTCTTTAACAAATGACACCACCAGACGAAGAAGCAGTCTGAGCAGGACAAGCCAAATAGTCACTGTTCACCCTTCTGTCTTTTCTGGCCCTGTGTAACATTTGTCCGGCCCAAACGAAAAATGTTGCCTCTTGTTTATCGAACTTCCTCCTGCAGCTGTAGTTGTGCTCCGTCCCGCAGTCCTTCCCTTGTTTTCTTGTTATTAACTAGGTATTTTTGATCCTTTGCGAGGGATATTCCGGGGCTCTTACTCCAAGGGCTCCTGGGACATTCTATAGCGAATCGACCCACATCAAAGCTGAACTTTAACACTCTTGGAATTCCACTCTCGAGCTTGCATTCGTATATTTTATCCTGCTTAGTATTTAGTTTGGCAAGTCCTTTTGTATATCTCAAGAGTGATTTCCCTATCGAGCTCTTGGACATCGAGACATAGTCCAGATGAGAGAAAAGTTATTCAGAATTGTTAGTCTGAAGGTGCCAGGATCTAAAGCGGCCACTATTAAAGAGGTGAGCAGTTTTTTGAAAAAAAGCTTGAAAGTGATTAAAGCTCCCTACAAATTGTCGCTGAATTCCACAACATCCCAACATCCTCTTGTAAAGTAATTTCAGCTTTTTAGGCGGGGTCTTGAAAAACTGCTGCCAGCGCTCAGCGAACCACAAACAAGGTTCGTGCTTTTGTTGCAGCGGCAACATGAGACTGCTGGTCTCCATCCCGAGTGGGGCGGGTGGGGGTGCGGGCGCACTAACCGCAGCATAATAATTATGCAACAGAAACCGCAATGCATGCGGGCCACGCCAACAACACAAACAACGGCGACAGCCACCTCTCCGCCCCGGGCAGGCCCCTTGCCGGCTCTGGGCCGGATTCGGGAGGAAAATTGTTTTGCCAGGCGAAAGTGTGAACAAAAATCTGTTGCGTGTGCGGCAAAAAGAAGCGGGCGGGGCGAAAAAAGCATAAAAACAAGCAGCAAACGCAACGTCAAACCGCAAAGTCAAATGCAACTAAAACCACAGCACAGTTTGGGGCGCTGAGGTTTCCGAGCCTTCGCTGGTAGGGAGTAGGGTGGGAGGACCCTGCAAGAAGCACTAAATGAACTTTAATCTCCTCCTGGACCTGGCACTAACTATTATGCACTCAAAGAGGACTCGTCCTGACTAGCCAACCGTTATTGTTTCACTTTATTCCGGAGCATTTCATTCCGTTTCCTTTGGCGATTAATGCGCCCACTTATCCTGCAAAGGAACACGAAACAAATTCGAGCAGGGGCGTACCGGAGCTAAAGCCACATAACTTAATGGCGACTCGCTTCATTTGAACTTTATTGCTGACTACGCTGACTGCCCAGGAGAATAAACATAAGCCGGGGGTCCTGGAGTCCTGGCTTCGTGGGCCCGGGGACCACAGGACTTCAGGACTCCCTGCCGCCGGGGTCGTGGCAGGTACAAAAATCAATTTGGCCGGGCTTAGTCGCAACAGCAAAGCGTAAGCAAAGGAAGTGCCCCGGCCGGACATGTCCTGGCCGAGAGACTAGAGACAGGTAGGCTAAGTCTAATAAACTGCGCGTCCAAAAGCGGGCAATGAATTTATTTTTGTGTTCCTCGGAGGGACAGGGCTAAGCTAATTGTATTGCGGCAGCATTTTGATTGCGGGGATTTGTACATGATTGAAAAGGACCTGCTACGGCTCCAGCGGCGGCCGGGAAACATCTGCCCGGCAGGGCCCGCCCAGCGGAGTGCATAAATTGTGCGCCCACGTTGCGCGCATTATTCATTTTAATGCGTCCCAGACGTGGATGGCGCCGGGCCACGGCGACCACAACAATTTGGCCACATGTAAGCACGGCGAGCTGGCCGTAATTGCCTCAAAGTGGCGGCCCACCAGCGCCGTCGGAAGACGACACCGAGCCAGCCAAGCCACTGCACTTGGGCCGGGCCAGGTAGCTGCATCATTAAAATGAGTTAGCGTCCTAGACAGCGGCGAAGATGGCACTGAAGACGTTGCCCGTTTGGGCGCAATTTGCCGAGTCTGTGGCAGTGCCAGAGCCAGTGGCTGCGGCAGCGGCAGCAATTAAGCCACAAGGTAGATTAACTTTAAGCCCGCGCTACCTTTGACGGAGCAGCTGCGCCCGATGCCGTGTCGCGGGGCTTTTGTGGCTCGAAATTTATTTAATTAACCGGAAATTTGTATCTGCGAGTGAGGTGCTTTGGAGGATGCCGTGAAGAATGGGATTTGCCTGCATCCTTGAGGCCCTGGCCACAGGCAACTTCAATTCCAACTGGCGCAACACAATGGCCCGGCCGCACAAAAGAAAGGGGGATAAATTCCGTAAAATAATATTGCAAATTGCTCAAATTTAACAAGATTTCAATTGTATTACGCAAAAATCCGAGAAGCATTGCATTTCAATTGTTGTAGCTTGCAGGCTGCCGAGCTCGTGTTCACAGCACACAGTCCTATTGAGTATCTATCTGAATGCGGATGAATTGTGGAAGCCCGGCTCTGGCTCTGGCTCTGGCGCTCCTATGTGGCAAACAAAACGTGCCGCTTGCTGCATTGTACAACAACCAATTAAAATGCATAACTCGATTTAAAGTTTATATAACATTTTACTAAATAACAGGTTCGTCCCAGGCAGCCAGCTTATATAAGTGGCCTGTATCCAACCATGTGCTGCCGGCTTGTGCTCCCTTCATCCGCTCGACAGTTTGGTTAGCAAGGGGCTTACAATGTCTGCCGCATGTTGCTGTTGCTGCTGGTGATGCTGCTGCTATTGCGTTGCCGAGGCAACACGCAATTAAAAGCGATATTGAATTTTGTTACGCTCTGCGCTTGAGTGTGCTATTTGCAGTTGTTGCTGTGGCTGTTGCTGGTGGGGGAGTGGAGTGCCAGTGGCTTTGAGTCGGGCAAAAATACATATTTTGTTATGTGATTGGCATAACTTATATAATTCCAGGCCAACAACAGCTTAAAGCCTTGCCATGAACAGCGTGCATTGTGCCGCAAGAGTCCTTTGAGTTTTAAGGTTTTAGCCCAGAGACCAGATGCCAATTACAGGCTGATACCCGGTACTGCCAGAGTGCCCTCCGCTGTTCTCTACTAACTATCGTGGCTAATTAAGCCTCCCCAGCATTGAGCTAGCTTTTCTCCAAGTGCACAATCCGGCTTTTAATTTTTATCTAACAACCAGTAGTCGGGCTCTTCAATTGTTGGCCGTCGCCAGCAAATCGCCGCTGAACCCTGATATATGGCTATAACGTCATGCAGAGCTGTTGGCCCGGAGCACTTGCCTGGCAACGGGCGTGGCGGAGCGAGGGGGCGGGTTATGCCAGAGGCCAGAAGGGCATTATAAATCTTCATTGTTTGGGGCCAGCTCTGTAAAGTAGCACAGACAACAACCGAAAATTTCCGATGGCCCTCGCCCACCCCAGTGGCATGCCCCATGCTTCCGCATGTGTGTCTGTGTGTGCGGTGTGTGTGTGAGAGGGCTAAAAGCAACATCAATTTGCATGAATTGTGTCGGTGTGCGGGTGTGCGAGAGTGTACATGTAATTACAAAAACAGACGAAGCGGAGCTGAGTACGTGCAAATCTGACCAAAAATTTAAATTGATGCTAAAATTTTGGGCAAACGCTGGGCTGCCAGCGACGACGAGAAGGATGATGTATGCATCTGCTGCCCCTTCGGCTAGATTGCCACACCTCGGGCAACATAGGCGGTGGTGCGCCGAGGCCTACCGGCACTTTGGCCTGCCCCGCTGCCCCGCCAGACCTTGTTGCAGAGTTCGGAAAACAAGTATATGGAATTTTAATTACAGTTGCTTCATCTGTGCGGGCTTGTGATATTTGCTTTTTTTGCACCCGCCGGTGGACACCGAAATGTACTTTCTGATTGAGTGCTGGCCGTGCTAACCGAATCGAAGCGAAACGACAGGACTCAAGACCGAAGCGACTAATCAAACGGTACTTTTTGTGGAGCGCAGTCTATTATGGATGATGCACTTTGCAGTTAATTAAGATATAGCGGCCATAGCCTGCCATTTTAAACCAAATTTACGTTTATTCCTGCCAGCTGGGGCGGTGATTTACTGTCCTCCAGTGGAAACTACTCGGGCACTTTAAAAGTTCCATCTTGAAGCTTCGATTGAATGAGAAATTATGTTGCTAGGCTTGTTTTCCATTCTCGGCCAATTAGAGTCGCAAGGGCGGAATAAATACTAATGAGCTTTGCTGATGGTTGATGCACAAGTGGCGGATGTACTTCCGACTAGAACTAGGCTCTTCTGTCATTCCTAAAACAATGAAAAGCATAACTCGCTGAGGACTCTCTGGGCAAACCGAAAGTCAAGCAGCCACGTTTGAGACTTAATTTTCAAGTGTTTTCCAGAATTTTATTCTTCGAGAAGCAGGCTGAATTCAAGTGCATAAATTCGTATTTGTTTAAGCGAAATCCACTGCCCCGCCCAGCCCAGGCATTCTCGGAATCTGGAGCCTGTCGCCACTCGACGTTGCTAAGAAGCGCCCAGGAAAACAGGCCCACCATCAGTGTCAGTTTTATATTATTTTGCCTTATTTTATTTTGTTTTGCTTCGTGGCTCTGCGACTTTGAAAAAGGATACCGCTTCCGAGGCTGCCTCGGTGTCTGGTTCCGCCTTAAGACGTTTTCATTTTCATTAAATGCCTTCGCGGCTTATATCAAGCTGCCAGGCTGTGTATCCCGTGTATCCTGTGCAGCCTGCTCGGTGGCAGGGTCTGAAAGGATATTGTCTAACAACAAAAGTGGAATAAATTAGTTTAGCTCATGTCTTGGTCCCGGCAATGAACTAGAAAATGAGCTGCAGAATATGTACGTGGCGTAAGGTTGGCGGCCCCTTCCCCAGGCCCCTGATAATAACGAAATATGTGCATCTGACAGGTGGCAGCTCCAGCAGGAGTCCTGCTCCGAAGCCGTTAGGTGGCTCCTTGTCTGAAATTTAATAAGTTCGGGCTCCGGTGCGACGCTTATTAATATATTAATATTAAAGTTGATGGCAGCTGGGAAATGCGACTCTTACATGTGCTCCTCCAATAAAACCGACCAGTGGCGTATCGGACATTAATTTTTCAATAATCCCGCTCAACTAAAATAAATATCTAAAGTGGCATACTTCATGGCTGAGGAAACTAATCTTTTATTGATGCCCCAGCGATCTGGGAGGAGGGAAACGCGCTCAACTGAGTTAATTAAATTTTGTGCAGAGGGCCGTGCTTCTGGGACTCGTCTTAACTTTAATAAGCACATCTTCATCCTGTTCATCTGGCCCAGTCCCCAGTCCCCAGCACCTCACATCCCATATCCAAACCCCAAAGCCCACCAAATACATCCTCATCGGCAAGTATTCCCGGGCAACCCTTTTCACCGAGCGCCTTCCGTTCTTCTCGGCCCAAACTTTCTGTTTAATGCTTAGCCGAAACTTTTTTGACATTTTTATTGACAAGAATCCAGGACCTAAAGAAGAGGGAGCCTGGGACGAGGCTGCAGCAGGAGTAACCACGGACTTCTCTCCATGTGGCTTGTACAACATTTTTTGCTCTCATGGGCTGCGGCAAAGTTTTGTCTGGGCCCCGGCGGTCTCCTGTGCCCGTGTGTTGCGGTCAAATCTAATTTCCGCAGCTTTTACTACTTTATTAAACTATTACAACTAAAGCCGGCTGGCTCGGGCTACAGCTCTGGCTCTGGCGCTGGCGACGGCAATGGCGATAGGTATTAAAAAAGTTATGTTCTGGCCGGGGAGGCGGGAGTCGGGCGGGCCACGAAATGTGTTAATAAAGCACACTTGCCGCCAACATGGCCACATAATGAAACGAAATTGCTGAAGGCGAGAATATGGCCAGGTCCTTCCCAGAGGGTGGCATCCGGTCGGGATCTGCGTCCGATCAAGGAGTCCATCGATCCGGGTGGGGTGTTCGGTACAGGGTACACGGTGTACAGTATCCGGGCAGCGAGTGGCATTAGTTGCTGCCACTTTGTGGCCCTTTTATGGCCCGTTAGCCCGGCTTGGCGGCGTCAAGTTCCAGCCACTTTCTTCTTGGCCGGCTTCTGCCTGTGTACGTTTAATTGCCCCGACCTTTGCCCTTGCGTACGTGGTGTGTGTGTGTGGCGCATAGTTTCGGGAGTGTTGCATATTAATTAGCATTAAGCAGGGGAGGGGCGAGGGGGCCAGATACACACGAAACTTTGGCCATACTGCAATTAAATTTAAGCTGCATCAGGCTGCGACCTATACATACATACATATAGAGGCTCAGCAACCGGATCAGGACTCACAAAAGCCTTGTGGCCATGGCGACTCCTGCGAGGACGACAAAGTTTGTTGGGTTTCTGGTTTCGGTTTTTGGTCTACAGAAGGAAAAGTTCGCGTTTGTTTCTTTTCCCTTTTTGATATGTATTTTAATTCCTTGGCCTGTGTGCCATTTTGCAACCAGGAGTCGGTAGTCGGTAGGCGGGAGTCGGTAGCCGGCAGTCCAAGTCCTTTGGCTTTTGAGCAGCCGAAACAGCAGCAACAACCGGGATGACTGCGGCTTAAACGGCACTTATGAGCTTATGCCACAACTTACATTATTATTATTACTCCGATTTTTCCTATGCGAGTGCGAGTGCGAGTGCAAGTGCTGCTTCTTGGCAATAAATAGTTATAGACTGCAGAGAGCACTTGCCGCGGTCGCAGGCGGAGAGTTTGTTTTAATTAAGGCCCATTAAGCGCAATGGTTTATAGGTCCCGGGGGGTGCAATCGCGCAGGACTGGCGGAATATGCAAACTGTGAAACAGAGACCATCCATCCGCATCCGAAACCAGGCTGAAATCTCATCACACTGTTAAACATATTGCGGGGAATCGAATAAAGCAAAGCTCTCGCATGTCATAAGCGTTAAATTCAATTTGAGTTTACAACGCTTTCATGTGCGAACGGGAGGGCGAACTGCTGGGGCTTTGTCCTGGCTGCTGGCCAGGTCCTGGTCGGGGAGGAGCTTGTTTGACAGTTTTTGCAGCGCACTCAATCAGCACTTGTTAGAACTTTTTAGTGTGCTGTAAAATAAACATGAGTAAAGAGCCGAAATGAAATGAAATTTAATAAATGCAGTGCGGCAGAGTCGAGTGGCACAGTGGCGGTGGCAGTGGCAGGAGGAAACAGGAGTAGAGCAAAGCGACAGGCAGCATGACATGCACTTCATAAAACTTTGCTCATAAAAATTGAAATTGAAATGAAATGATGATTCCAGGGCCGCTGCGGTGATATGGAATACGGCGTGGGACAGGCGGGTGTGTCCACATGTGGGTGTACATATATGCCACGAACCAGTGAGAGTTGACAACCGACGGAAGCCCTGTCTCTATCTCTTTCGCCATCTCTGTCTCTGTCTCTGTCGCTGGCCCCTCCCCCAACCCCCCGATTGCCGCACAATTGTTGGCTGTAAAAATTTGTTGGCCAAACAACAAGTGGAGCAACCAAAGCAGCAGCAACAGTCTGAAAAACAACTTAAACTGTCATTGCAAAGTTTGGGGCAAAGCCCGAGGCAGGGGGACCTGGGACCCGGGCTGAAACCAGGTAGGGGGCCTCCCCGGAGGAGGACAGGAGGAGCTGCAAGAACGGAGGTATTAAAAACTTTTCTCCGAGCAATTATGTGAAGGCTACTTAACTTTTTTGCAGGCAATAAATTTTGAGTTTAAATCGAGGCACCTGGGCTGCAGCACAATTTTGTTGCATCCCCGTTCCTGGCAGTGAGTCCTGGATTTTTCGGGGCCCGCCCACTCGTTGAATTCGTAGAGCTATGTGCCGAAATTCAATTAGCCAGCCGAGCGGAGCCAACTGCTCCGGCTGGGAGGAGCGGGGAGTCTGTGGCAGAATCAGTTTGCCACTTGGCATCCCACGCAGTTTTGGGGAATCCTTTGAAATACACGCGTGCTCATGGTTATGGATCCTCCCCGCCTGCATAGATACACTCCCTCCTCCCTCTCGTTTGTATTTGTGTGCTTGTGGTTGTGACAGGCTGCTTGCCGCCGCTCTGATGCATATTTGCCTCGATTACTCCGAAAATGTCACATTAATTATTGGCATTTATGGGGCTTGCGCCGCTTTTGATATGATAGACGACAATGCCGAAATTTGAAGTCTGCTTTACGGCGCGCCATTGTAGTGTCCTCAAGAGCGTTTGTGCGTTTGTGTCTGTGTCTGTGTGTGGCAGCTCAACGGATATTTACGTGTGTTTGCTAGTGTGCGGTTGTATTAATTGAAATTTGTTTTTGTGTGTCAGCTGCAAGACGGCGTCGGGTGGCTCATTGTTGGGTTTTGCGGCAATTAAAAGTTAATTTGACAAAGCGAGACATTTCTAATTAATTTCGAGTCTAAACGACATTTTAATTCAATTTATGTTTTTGGCAGCACTTGACAACACAATGAATTGAGAGGCCCGATTGACTGAGCTCCGAAGTGGCACAGATAGGAGGCTCGGAGTTGGCCAGAAGGGCGCGGAATTTGATTTACGAACCATAGGAAACTCAATTGGAAACAATCCTATCCAACGGTCCATCGCCTGTCCAATTCATATTCTTCGCTCTCGCCAGCAGCTCCCACTTTCAATTACTTAGTGACAGGTTGCAGTTGCAGTGATTAGTCCGAGAGCGATTTAAGCCGGGCCCTGCCAGCCATGGGACATCATTGTCACTGCCAACTTGGCGCATTCAACGCCAACTTACGCCAACTGTCTGTCAGCACTGGAGGAGCCTCCACTGGCCTCCCCTCGACGGCTACTTATGCAAAATACTCCACTCCTGCCCCTGGCTGACACCCCTGGCTGCTCATATGCGGGGAGCCTTGATTACCGACGGCACGGGCAGGACGGGGGACGGCAGGAGACGCACAATTGTGTTGATTGCACAGATGACAAGACGTAGGACGAGATGACAACTTTGCTGCCTGCCAGCCCTGATGACAATGAAGTGCATGCATGAATATTCTAATCAAATGAGCCGCCAGTCTGTCCTGGCTAGGACCCTCCTGGCTTCTGGCTGCTGGCTCCCTGCTCCGGGCTCCAGGCTCCTGGCTTCTGGCTGCTGTCTGCCGTCCGGCTATTGTTGAGCTGAAAATTTTCAGCCTGTGGCACATGTGTACACCCGAAAAAATTCGTTGAGAAAGCTAAGCTTTATAAATATTACTATATCTTTGTAGATTCCTGATTATATCGTAATTCAAACCATTAAAAATGAGTGATGTCTTGGGGTGAAAAGTCATCCAAAATTATCTAATATTTATAGTTAATACTATTTTTAATCCAAGAATCTTCCGCAGGACATCCTAATTGTTAGGCTCAAGAAAATTTCTTGCAGTTATGAGGCATATGCTTTGTTTTGTGTTCTGGAAAAGTTTCAAAGTCAGCCCGAGTCCCCGGCCCAGAAAAACCTTTCCTTTACCTCGTTTCATTTCATTCACTCACTGAAATCGAATTTGCATAATTTAACATGATGGTTGCGCTTATTCCTCTAGCCTGTCAGACAAACAGACAGACAGGCTCGAGGAGTGGATGGTTGGATTGGATTGGGCTGGGTCGGGCTGGGTTATTATTGTGGCTGCGCGGCTAGAGCCCCGCCCCTCGCAGTCAGCCCGATGTCCCGAGATCGGCGTCACCGCATTTCGCTGCCACATGCATCATCATTTGCATACATTTGCAGGGCGCCCAGCCAGTCACTGTTCACTCCTCATTACTCCCGGCTCCCGGCTGCCGACTCCGGGCGCCCGTCTCCCGCCTGCCCGTCTAAGCCGGGTCGATTTTCTTTGAAAATAATTCGAAGCGCGGCAGGAAAGTGAAGAAAAGTGGAAGAAAGCATTGACGTTGATGGATTTTGGCACTTACACAGGCCAGCGCCTGTCACTTTCGTGCGCCAACTGCGACTCCGAAAAAAGGCTGCGGTTGAGCTGACTTTGAAGCGCATTTTAATGAAGAATGATATGTTGGCATCGCAGCCGCAACAGCCGCAATCGTCCTGCCACCCCCTCCCATTCAGCCCGCCACGTCCCACACCCATTCATCTTCCGCCGCCACTGCCTAACGAATCTACTGACAGTTTTCGCGGCTTTCGCGTGCAGCCACTGTCGAAGTTGAAGGGCGAGGACATCAACAACAAGTCTTCCTGTTCGACACCCAATGCCGCCAAGCGGGGAAAAATTTGCATCAAATAATGTCGCCGACTAATATTCTTTTGACATTTCAGGGGAAGTTCTACTTTTTACTTTTCATTTTCGGGCTTCAATCGGTCATGATCGGTCGGAAGCAGACTCTACATACTACATTGCATTGTATCTCTCTACATGGCTTGCCGTCAAGGACCTCCTGGGGTAATCTCAGCCCCGAATGCAAATCGGGAAACTTAAAGTACACAATCGCAGAATAAATACCCCGCCACATTGATTTTCTATGCAAAGTGTCACATGGCCGAAGTTCCACGCCCCCTCCTGCCGCTGCCCCTGCCGCTGCCACAGTCGGTGGCGCTGCCTTTTCATGCATATCAAAATAACTACAATAAATGCCAACAAAGGCGAAAAACAACAAACATTAATGGGGAAATACACACGCACACAAAGCCAACAAAAGGCAGCAGTCAAAAATGTTGCAAATGTAAGTAAAATAAAAACACACAACAAAGACACAATTTCGTTCGGGGAATGAGTGTTTGTTGTGTTTGTCTGTTTGTATTTGCGTGTATTTGTAAAACCAAAACTTTTGACATAATAAAATGGAATGTTATTGTCAAAAAAGTTACTTGCATATTAAAACAAACGAAACTTTCTCACTGACTGCCCTATCTCTCTCCTGCTGGTTTTTTATTTTTTGTTTCTGTTATTTTTATACTGTTTTCCCGCCCCCGTCAGGATATTTATTTTGCCCGCTCAGACGTGTGTGTGCCTCATAAATGCCGCACACAAATGCAAATGGCGAATGGAGAATGGCGAGTGGCAAGTGGCAAGTGGCGGCCTGTGAAGCGAACAACGAGTCCTGTGAAAGGCAAACAACTTTAATTGAACTGTTTACCCGATTTTTATTTTATGCCACCTCAAGGCCCTCCACCTCCAGCCCCGCGTCCTGTGAGCTATGTAATTGTTATGGTTATGTTTGTGATGATTATTTGGCTCGTTGCACAGCTGCCAACTTTTGCAGTTGCCCCCGTAAGGGACATTATCATATGCTCCTCCCCGGGAGCCTGGTCCAAAGCGGTGGCTTATCGGCCAAGTCTAAGAGGCTCTCAGCCCAGTCTACACATCGAAACTAATGCCAAAAACTGAACAGTCAACACAGCTTTAATTGCAGTCGCACAACTGGAGAGTACAACAAAGAACGAGCCGAACAGAGTTACGAATACGCAATAGAACAACCAAGTACAGTAGCTTTTAGTATAGTAGGTATGGTATAGCAGTAGATAGGTACATGGGTACACTGAGAACAAAATCGGGCACTTACCTTTGCTAGCTCCGTCCGGGCCGCGCAGAATGGTGCACTCCTCTATTGTGCCGAACGGATGGAAGATTTGTCTAACATCGTCTTCGGTTTGTTGTTTGCTCAACATGCCAACGAACAGCTTGCGATCTAAATGCTCTGTTTGAGGTCGGTTCGAGTTTCAGTTTGAGTTCGGTCATGTTTCATGTTATGTAATGCGGCTCGATCGGTCCAATTGGATTGATTGATTACGATTTTGATTTGATTCGATTTTGTTGCACCAAAGAGACGGCAAAATGGACAAGTGGCAATGTTTGTTTGTGGGTTGTGGATTGTGGATGGTGGATGGTGGGTTCGGGTTCGGGTTCGGGTTCGATCGTGTTCATGTGAAAATGAAAAGATTCAATCAAGAAGCCATAGCCGGAAATATTTCAAACCAAATCAAATGAATACGGAAAGGAAGATTTTTGATCATCATACAAATGCGTGTCATAAGAGGATATGAGAATGTAACAAGGTTACACATTACGCAAAGTTATTTTATTTTTATTTTTATTTTTTGGTTTTGTTTTTAACGAGTAATGAACGCAGCAGGCACATTTACGTAATTGGTATTTTTTGTAAATTTTAAAATTCAACAGGCGCAATATACTCAAAGAAAAGTAAAAGCAACAACATTTATTTAACAAGAGATTTGGTGATTGTTGGATAGATTGAGCACCAATAGAGCAAATACAGGTACAACATTTATTAATGTGGTTAGATTGGGGTGGGAAGAGGAGTACGAATTTTGAATTTGTAAGAAGAGTTACAAAAAGAATTTATTTTCGAAATTGTTGCATTAAAAAACAGTTGATAATTCACCAAAAAAAAAAAAAAAAAAACAGATACAAAACACAAAATCAAATCAAAATCAAATCGAATGTAATCACAAAAGAGTTTAATTCATTTTTTCATCGGAAACAATAAGAGAAGAATTGTCAGTTTTCCAATTTTGCCAATTTTGATGTAGTTTTCGTTTCAATCATATATATATATATATATTTGATATAGAGCACGAACAAGTGTTACATAAAAAGGAAAGAAAAGAAGATAAAATTGGGTGATATTTAGTTAAATTTGTTCTCAATTATTTTTCGACTTACATTTACGAAAATGGAAATTAGCTATTGGATACGTATTACGTACGAGTATAATGGAAGTATATATGTATTTAAATATAACGGTAACACACAGACACGCACACAAGCATACCACACACACACACACACAGTTACAAGCTGGCCACGCACAAGCTACTTAGTTAAGAATAGACATTGAAAGGTAATGGAACACGCTAGTCACTACTTGAAAAAACGGTCAAAGGATAACGGATACGGTTACGGATACGGATTACGGGAGCATGAGAGTATATGGCTTACTAATACTTATTCTAAATTAGAGGCTAGGGGTGGTGAGCAATGACCGCGATGGGGATACGTGTTCGCTAAAATGTAATCTAATGCATAATGTGCGAATGATGGGGTCGCATAAAGGACACGTTGTGCAGCTGGTCCTCGCACTCCGGGTCCACTTTTCGGTATCATATCGAAAATTGAGCATCACATAATTGGCAAAACAATTGCCGGGAAGCCCGGCTCTCGGGCCGGCAGCCACCCAGTACAGCTACCCAGCTGCTGTCGCGTTAAAGTGGCAAAAGCAATCGAAGTAGAAAATAACTAATACGACACGTTGGACCGTGCCCCTGGCCTGCAGGCAATTGTCTTGTGTCCGGGTTAAGCCTAATGGCATTTGGGCCCTGCTCCTCCGCCCGGCTCCAGACCCCACAGCCTAGTCATCCCAAGCACGTGCAATAAGCCAAACAACGCCCATGGCATGCTAAACAACAACGGCAACAACCACAGCGGCGGAGGAGGACCGGAGGAGGGATCAAGGAAGTGGCAGCAGTGGAAGGGTTGGCTTAATAAAAATGTAAAGCACGTTGGATTTCAGGAGGGTTGGGGGTTGGGGGTCGGGGGTCAGGGAAAGGTAAAAATAGTGCAGCATACTTTGCGGCGCCTGCTGTTGTACATATGAAATGGCATAGTTCAACTGGCTGTTAACAGTTGCGGCCAAAACGGAAAAAAGGGCCAAGACCAGAGTGCAAGGAGGACATAAGAACAAGGCGGACGGGGGCTGGCGGTGGAAGGCTGAGGGCTGAGTGCTGTGGGCGAGGGGTGCCAAGTAGACGGACGGGGGTCAGGACAAAAGGATTTGCACAATGTTTAGCCTGGCGTTGCAGCAATTTTCTACAATTACCTGGGGCACAACGACACAGACACAGGGCTGCGAGGATAAAATGCACACCGGGCTTTCAGTGATTCGCTTTTGGCTGTTCTCTCTGCCACTCTGCCTTTCTGCCCCCTGCCTCTTGCCTTTTTATATTTTTTTCCGGTCTCGCAGCTAAAGGAAAGACCAGTGAAAATAATATTAAAGGCCATTAGGCTCATATAGACAAGTTAAGTGGCTTCTGGTCCGGGTCTTCTGTCCTCGTACCTCGTACTCGTACTCGTACTAGCTCTCGTCCTTGTGGTGTTCGTGATTCCCTTGCTGGCCATGTGTGGCAGTTTTTAGACTCTATTCTGTGCCTGCCCCACGTCCTGGGCCCGGCCACTCAGTGTTGCCAAGGCAAAAGAAGTCATTAACGTGTCGTTGTCTTTGATGCTGGGCGGGAGCGGAGTGGGTGCGAAAAAGAAAGCCAAATTAAATTAGTTAACCACATGGCAACTTTTGTACATGTGCATCGCAGGCAGAGGACAACGACAGGTCACTAATTGTTGCACGTTATGTTTTCGCTAGTCTCCCCTTGAGGCGGGACTAGCCAACCGACCGACCGACCGACCGACCGCCTTTTCTCGTCCAACATTCAACATCTAACATCCTGAATCCCGGATCCTGAATCCAGCTGCATCTTCGCCACTTTGCCCTCCTCCAGGGACGGGTAATTGTATTCCGAGCCCTGACCAAAGGTGCCTGGGCAGCGTCTATGAATAATAAAAAAATGTAGCGATGGCGGTGCCAGAGGACACAAAAAACACAGAAAGTCGCTGACAAAGCGAAAGTCAAAGCCAAAGCTCATGTGCCGAGTTGTCCCTTGATCCCTCTGCCCCTGCCCTGCCGCAAGGACCTGTATTTTTTTAGTGCACCAGGCAGAGCAGTGACTTCCTTTGACTGCCCGGCCGTTCCCTGCTGCCAATTGACATGTAAATTGACGTTTAATGGCTGCTAATGAGCGTCTGAGGATTAGTTCTTTCTCCGAGCGGAGCGGACGAGGACACAGCTTTAAACACAAAGGAGCAGTTGCAGCTGGGACGGGCATCCCGTTAAGCCAGGTGTCCGCCCTAAGCTTTCCAAATGCTAAAGTGTCTCGGCTTGCGGGTCAGTCATCCCCGTGCGGCTAATAAATCATTAAAGGCATAAATAAATACTAAATTCACTTCCCCGCCTCCGACGCCGGGCTCGGCAACAATATCTGAAAATGCTTTAATCTGATTAGGACTGGGAGCTCAAATGCAGTGTAAACATGTCCAAACTATTAATTATTTTCTCCGGATCAGTGCTAATATTTGCAGTAATAACCTTTTCGAATCTTAAGATACTTGTCGAGTTGGCAACATAAGCAGCTGGTGTGTGAATGGAAATTCACACTCGAGTGTGGAAATAGTGAATATATATTTGCAAGAACAGTGCGATAAACATCCGATATTTTCACATATTTCCCTCATTGGATTTGTATTCTTTTAATTATTTTTTATCTCTTCCCCAGACTTTGTATTTTGTTTCTGATTGATTGATGACGAGACGGGGATGGGTAAAAGGAAACTAATTAATTCGTAATTAGTGACACTTATTTGGCATGTAACGAGGCTAATGCGAAATGATTACACATCCCGAAAAGCTCTCAGTTTTTAGTTGCATTAGCTCTGTGTTTTAATATATTTTGTTGATAAAGACTGCAGATATGGCCTTTCCAAGGGCAGACTCGTACGTGGTGCTTATGGCACAGACCCATTCAGTCTGAAGGTCTCCCCGTAACGCCGTCTGAGGTGTCGGCGCTTATTCGACAAACAAGCTAATGTTCCCTTTATGAGTCCCCCAGCGCGCTGTCGGCAAGCAGTCGCAGTCGTCGGCGGACAATTGTGTGGCAATTGTCAGAAGTCTCCCTGGTCCTGGCGCTTTAGACGGCTCAGTCCTGGCTCTTGGCTTTCTGGAAACTGCAAAGGCGGCAGAGTGCCCGAATCCTTTGGGCTTTCTTTGGCGACTTGAGCTGCTGCTTATTTGTCAGCCTGAATTCCTTATTAATAAGCGTGAAACCAGACTGTAGGCTGGGGCGAGTTCTGTAAATTATGCGAGTGCCACTGCTCGGGCCAAAGTTGGGAGTAAATTAGTTATTAGCCTTGTAAGTAGTTAAAAGTTGCCAAGTTGCTGACAGCTCCGCCGGAGCGGTTTCTTCGGCGTGGCACTGGGATTGGGATTGAAATGGGATTGGAAACGGAAAACGGGAAGACACCGCTAAAACGCGCCTAATTGTCAATTAGAGCCGAGCAGAAGCCTAGGTGGCGGCGCATTGAAAAGTAATATTTTAGGCACAAAAGTTTGTTTGGGAAGGTCCAAAAGTCAGTGGCAGGCCAGGCCGAACTAGGAAGAGCCAGAAACTTTGTCTTCGTCGCTGTGGTATTGAAGTGTTAATTAATATTGAAAGGATAAACTTTTCCTTGGCTTTTAAGTGGCAGAAGAAAGGCAAATGTAAATGGCAAAGGGCTTTGCAGGGATTCAGAGATTTCCATTAGTTGGCGGAATCTATTTAGAGGAATGAATAAAGCCGAAGCTTTAGCGGGTAAAGTTTGTCTTTAATGCATGCTCCTCTCTACGGCTTTTGGTTTTTAATTTCAAAATAATCATCTGTTAACTGGGTACGAATTATTATTTTTAAGGAGCAATCTCTTAAAGGCGAATTTACGTATCAGGTTTCAAGCCCCCTCCTCTCAATCCCCCCTGAGAAGGACGCACCCTCTGCGAGAAGGCAATCTTGACATGCCATTAACATTTCATGTGCACCTTTTCTCCGCCGCGCCGGCTTCGCGCTGGCTCGACTATAACTCCCAGAGTCAATATAGAGTAAAAATTTTTTATGACCCGGGATTATCATTTTGCCGGCTCTGCTCCTGGCGCGGTGCAGACAGGACATGAAATTGGCTGCACACTGTGGGTAACCAGAAATTGGCTATAAAAGGCGAGCGACGACCAAAAGGTGCTCCTCCGTTGTCGTTCCTGCTTTTATACAAATGCATAAAAAATAGAAATTTTTATTTTAAGTAGTGACGCGTCATGGATAATGTTAATGGCACATGGTATTTTCATTTTAAACGCATAAAAATGTCCGCAGTTGACGAGAAATACTTTCGAGAGGGAAAGATTGGAGAGCTGCAGTGTCTGGACTGTGGATACCTGCTACTGGTACTTCATGGGTGGGAGGAACTTGCCTTTTATTAAAAGCGTGGTCTCAAGTAAGGTACGCCCTTAGCATCGCAGCTACTGGGTATTCTTGAAAGCAGACAAAAGAAAAAGCCAAATGTCGCTGGCAGAAAACCATCTACGTGGCTGTCACATCGGCTGCTAGGACGCAGGATTTTATAATTTCCCCCAGAATGGCAATAAGCAATGGTCACGAAGCAGAAAGGATATCTGGCATACGTCGATAGGAGGACTTGTTTAAAAATGTATAGACAGTAAAGAAGTTCAAGAATTCCTTAAAGAAACAACATCAATTTATGGTTCCTTCTTAAGTTCTTTTAAAGTAAAATAATCTTTACCTAATAGTTAGGATACATTTGTGCGGATTTTAGGTTCGACTGGATCTACCAAGCCTCCATATCGTCCTGCGGCTTTGGGTCGAAGGTCGTCTCTGGCTAAGGTCGAATGCGGAATTCGGTTTTTAATTTTTTACTTTTCTGCTTTAACGAGAAGAGCAGGAGGGAGAAAGAGAAAATGTAAAGAAAGAGTAAATAATATGCTTTATCTGTGTTGTTTTGTTTCCAGATTCATCACAACATTGCGTTACAATATTTACTTTTCTCTTTTTGCATTTTGTTAATTAATAAATTTAAACACACAACCATGAACACTGTTTATTTTACTATTTTTTTTAACACGCAATAACAATTACTATATTTTGATATTCTGTGAAAAATTACGCACAATATTCAAGAACAACAACACACAGATATAAAACATATTTTGAACGACGAACTTTAATTTTAAATGAAACAGAAAACGTTTTAATTATATTTGATGGCAGGGAACCTTTGGAACAAGGATTCTTGGGTTATGTGCATTCTAGTTTAGAAAGTACTTAGAGGTCTATACGTTTAAGAGCTACAATATCAAGATTATCGGAAAAACTTAAGGATAGTGGGTTCTGGGATACAAATGTTTTGCAAGCCAAGTGCGGAAGGCATATCGAAAAACAAAGTCGTCCATCATCAGTTTTCCTCCTCGAAGCACTAATAATTGAGAATATATTGCCTGACTTAACCCTGGAAAGGCCCCACCGGCTGCCTGCCCGGCACGCACACGTCCTGCAAACACATTTGGCCACTCGAGGCGGCAAATCAGTGCAGAACTCCAGGCCGGAACACTCTTCAACACCTTGACAGTGGCTGATGCCACAAATCAACAAATAAAATCAACAAACAGCAACAATAAATAGTGAAGGGTTGCACAGTCCGTCAATCAAGTGCTTCGGGAAGTTTTGAGAGAAAATGCTTCAATAAACATGTCTTACATATAACATTTTAATTAAATTATATTTTACCCCGCCCCCAGGTCGGGTCGGGTGTGTGGTGTCGGGTGTCGGGTGTCGGGTGCCGGAGTGTTGTGCAATATTTATCAATTTTCCGAGAGTCATCACAATAACCATACTTCTTCATCTGGCCGGAATACAAACACAAGCTCCAGCCCGAGCCCGAGCCCGAGCCCGAGCCCCACTCGCACAAGCAAACAAAAGTGTTTTAGCGCTCTTCATGCACATCACTCACAATGAGGGATACGCAAGGATGCCGAAGGCTTCGAGGGGGCTAGACTCAACTTTAATTTAATTTTTGTGGTTGCCTTTCCTTGTCGGCGCAGTGGCTGTTGTTGCCTGTTTGTTTGTTCGTTGCGCGCAATTAATTGAACTTGCAGCAGACTCCGTCTATTGACAGCTGGCCGACAAGGAGTGGAGGAGCAGCCGGAGGCGAGGCGAGGCGAAGGAGGGTTCTGCTGCGGTTCAGTCGATGAACACTTAAGCCGCACTCAGTGCTTGTCCGTTACGCCTTTCGGAATTTAACTAAGACAAACAGCACTGCGAAAACAACCGAAACAGACAGAGCTGCCCACAAGGATACACAAGGACATGCACTCGCCACGTTGAGTAGTTTGTTGCCTTTTCCGGTTCGGTATATGAAAGGTTTTCGGGACTTGTGTTGGCTTTGCAGCGAACTTGTCTAAGCCTCCGTCCTGGCCAGACGGACAGGACTGAGCTTCTGCAATTACAATTACGCTGGGCAGCAGGGCGGAGGGCCAGACGAGGGCCGTTTGCTAATCGTAAATGGTCAACAATGTAGGTAAGGCGTTTAGCTTTCAAACCTTTCCTCGAGGTGTCTTCAAAGGGCCAGCTTCCCAAACGCCTGACTTCCTAGTAAGTACTTAGCGACCTAGGGCCACTCCCAAGCAACCCAGCTTCCCGGTCAAGGCTGCACCCCTGCCACTCCGGGCCAGCCCTTAAAACATATTGCACAATTACTTGGCACGAACACATATGCGGGGAACAGGGCCAAAATAAAATAGCTAACGAAATTTATGTTATTGTTTGTCTGACTGCCTGCCTGCCCGGGAGCCAGCTAGGAGCAGAGTCGTACCTTTTCCAAGGACTGCCCTTCCATATTATTTGCCCATAATTCTGCCGCTTTGTGAGCGAGAGTGTGTGGCAGTGTGTTTGTGCGGCGATGCGCCCGTGTTTGTTGCAACATTTTATTTATCGCACTGGCCATAAAATGCACGCTGGGGGCATTTGTAACAATTTCGCAGCCACACAAAGGAGGAGCAGGGCTCCAGCCCTGCCCTGCCCTGCGCTGCCCTGCCAGGTTCTACCTCCTTCTTAGTCGAGTTAAAATATTACAACATCATGCTTAAAAGTCACGTTTAAGCGCTGACGACGACGGCGCTGAAAGATTATTGCATTTTTAGACTGCCCGCCCCTCGGATTCCACCCGCTTTACCGGCGCACCTGCCCAGCTGCCTCACCTGCGCTCCAGCCGCACAATCACAAACAAACGTAGTTCATTTCAGTCAGACGTCGTCCTTGTCGTCTGCGCCTGGCTGTCTGTGAGCCCGGCGAAATAAGTAATAGTGTTGCAACGTGCCTGCCGCATTTTATTTCCTCTCCAGCCAGATACGGGGCGGGCCAGGAGCTCCTGCCGAGGACGCAGGAGGGATGAGCCCTGATCCGATCGGAGAGAGGCGGAGCTCCGCCTGCTCCTCGCTAGGACGCCATTGATTGTATAATTCTTGTGTTGCGACTGAAAATTGTATATGCTTGATGTCTGATTGAATTGAATTGATGTGAGAAAGTAACTGCCCCTCCGCCCCAGGATCCTTCGCCCTCCTCAATCCCTCAATCTCCAATCCCCGATTCTCAGTTCGTTTGGCTTTTGCGGTTACGAAACCAATTTATTTGCCTTTCGGAGCGGGTGCAGGTGGGTGTGCAATGCTGTTATTTATTTTAAATAGCATTGCAAACTCTGGGCCGTTTACGTACGTGGGTGTACATGCTCCGCCCTTCCCGCCACAGAAATCCTGGAAAGCCAAAAATGATTTCATAAGATGAAAAGCGCTTTTCTCGCAGTATCCTGTGTGTGGGGCAACAAAATTTTGGCATCCTTGTGTGTTGTGTGTTGGCAGATTGAAATGTTGCCTCTCGGATAATGGTAAATGGAAGATGAGAGCATAGGTGATTGCAATCAATAGTAATTGGAACACAGACCGACGAGGTTTCTTCTAGTTTTCATATTTGACTTGTTGCTTGAGCATTTTCAGGATTATTTTCGAGGAGCTGTTGGCCTCTGAAAGGGGCTTCTTTCGGGCCGCACTTGGAAGCCATTATTGCCGCATTTAAGAGTTCATTTATAATTCACAACACTAAGTTCGGGAAAAGGTTTTCTCAATGGCCCCAATTGTGGGCTTTTATGGTAGAAATTGTCGGACCTGCATGGTGGTATTTTGCATGCCAAGTCTGAAATCAAACAACGAATTTATATAAAAACCTAGTCCCTATTGAGTTGAGACCAAATCTGCTCCAAGGCGGTTTCAATTACATTTGTCCTGATCTTTTTCCGCTATCCGCTATCCGGGGCCCAGGTCCCCGAGGTATTTCGGCCTAAAAAGCAAAAGTCACTTTTTCAATTTCAAAAATTAAAAAAACTCAACGCACACACGAGTAAATCACTAAGTTATTGTGTCGCATTGATAAACCCTTATCAAGCCGGCTTTTTTAGGGACACACTCGTCTTCGTCCTCCGTCCTCGTCCCCGGCACGTTGACACTCTGTCAGAGGGCACGAGTAGCGAAGGAAACGCGGAAGCCTGACAAGGGTGAGCGGAGCGAATAAAAAACCTGCCGGGGCGGAGGCTTTCTACTTTCGACGTGAATTTAAAAGTCGACTGGCAGGAGCCAGGCGGCAGGAGTGGGTGTTTGTTATGTAACGCGCATATTAAAATCTATAAAATATGCTTGTGACTGCTTTACGACTTGAAAGCCCTTAGCCCTTGGCGCTTGGCGTTGGCGGACCAGGAACAGTCAGCCAACAAAAAAGTTCAATATTTGTAAATCTTCAGCTTGCCAGCTCCGTTCCCTTGACTTCCTGGCTGCCCAGGATACCCAGGACCTCGTTCTTTATGGGTTAATGGTGCGAAAACGTGACTTAATGTGCGTGTGTAGGAATTTTTTCCGCTCCTGCCACTGTCCTCGCCCCTGCCCCACATGGAGAGTTATGAGAGCTGCGAGATGAGGGACGGAGCAGAGCGATTCTCGTCGCATCTGGTGTTCAAAGGTCAAAGCAATTTGGAGCAACCATGGGCTGATGGCCTTTAATAGAAACGTCTGCCAGAAGAGGTCCTGGAAGAGGATTGAAGATTTTATTAACTCACTTGACTGGTCCGGGCCCCATTTAATTATCCATCTGTTGCAGTCCCGCTGTCTCCTACGGGATTTGGCGTAGATGACAAATCCTTATGCTAAATATGCATAATTGCAGCGCACACACTCGCCGCCACCCAGGCATGCAAATATGTTGCACATACGAGTACGCCGCACGGACAGGCATAAAGAGATGGGGCTTACAACGTGCTGTACATATGCTTAATGAAGCTTATAACTCTCGCCGTCTTCCGCCCACTGCCCCTGCCCGGCCCGGCTCCAGCCACCGACACTACTTTACTACGCCACTTGCAACGTGCAACACGTATGGGTCCTGACAATCCAGGCAACAGGCAGCATATGCCATCAACTGGAGGCCCGCCAGGCGAAATAATTATAAAGCGCTCGCAGCAACGGAAGCTGCAACGGAAATGTTACCGTTATACCTGGCAAAAGCACGTGCACCGGGAGGGCATGGGGCGTGGCAGCCAGGCGTGGCGTGGTGGCAAGTGGCATGGTTGCGGGTGAAAATCCTAGCACTGCCTGGCTGCCTCCTGCCTGCCTGCCGTTTAGTTTAGCATAATGACAGGCGCAGGAGCATGGCCCCGAAACGGAGGCAGGACGGCAGAATGGTGGCAAGGTGGCAAGGAGGCAGCCACTAAACCTGGCCACATTAGCTTGGCAGCAAATGTGGCAAAGCGTGTTAATAACTCACGGTGCTCCGGCAAGCACCAGCTCTCCTGCTCGTCTGAAATTAAAGTTTTCGGATTTAATAATAAAGTTGCGAGTCCGGAGAGTTGGCAGGATAGTGCCCAGATATTTGGGGGCATATCCCAGCAACAGAATGTGTAATCCCGCTAGGTACTAATCCCTTAAAAATCATCCACTCATAAGGTAGTTCTTATTATTTTTCCTCAGCAAAGTCTTGCGAGGAGACTGGCAGCTTTCGCATCACTGTGGGGAATGCCGGCACTGAAGCCTCGGTGGCACTGCAGTCGGGAACCCATGCATAATGCATAACCCGTTTCATCGTCTCGGGCTTCTGGGCTGCATGCCACATGCCCTGCGTCGTCTCGGGCCTAATTTGCCACATAATGAAGCATGTAGATGTGCGTGTAGAATCGCTCCGGCCTGCCACCTCCAACCAGCTACCATGTGGTGGTCCTTTTTCTCCTGGCTGCCTCGAATTAATTTTGGCTGCAAGTTGGGGTCTAATTTCGGTTTGAATATTCTTGGATGGACCAGTGCCCCGACCTGGCCAAGTTCCAGGGGTGGGTTCGCTTATCCCGAATTATTGGACAACATCCATCATGCAGTCATCGTGACTTAATAGGAAACACATTCGACGCATCCACTTCCGCCCCAGCGTCTGCTGTGGCATTTCATCTCACTGATTAAGCCCTGCCACCACCACCATCCACTCCGCGCCACCAAGTCGATATCGTCATCCACCCTCCGGGCTGAAGCCAGCAAAATTTCGGGCACTGCTGATGAGCAGAAGGACTAAGAAGGAAGGGCTGCTGCCTGCCGCACACACCTTTAATGTGTGTAGGCGCTCCATTATTATTGTAGTTGTTTTCGTTCTTCATCCGCCATGTTGCCACTCCACCCCGCCCCGCAGGGGGTGTCTAAGCACGTACATGTACTATATATGCCACACATCCCTGCCACATCCACGCCACATCCACCTGTCCTCGTCAGTATTATTTTTGTCGTATTGTTTGCTTCCCTATAGCAGCCATTGTTATTTTTCGTATTTTTGTCGACGCCTCCTCCTCGTCCTGTCGACTTGGCCATCATCTTGGCTGGATTTTGATGAAGCACCCCCACCCCACGTCGTGTCCGTGTGGCAGTTGCTTGTTTTCGTTGTTAGTTTTAGGTCGCTTGTTCGATTTTCGTCACTAATGAGCAGCCGTAAAGGCAGCGCCGAACTCGACAGGGGCGGGACGTCAGTAATGTGGGGGTGGACAGTCGGACAGGCGGACAAAAGGACCGGGCCTGGACAGGGATTGGATGTTTAGGGGTAAACAATGCATTGGTGTTTACGTTTTTAAGAGCTCCACTGGCCGGTTAGTCGCTCAAGCTGCCCCCCGTTTATCGCTGGGTCGGGGGTCAGGCTTTCATTTGCCTAATGAACTTAATTATTTATTGGCCGTGAGTTATTTTCTTGGCCCGCTTTCAATGACAGTCTCTGACTTTGATTCGCGTGCCGCGCCAGAAATAGAAGACCTGGCCGTTTCTAATTAATTTTATACAAATTACACACATTGGCTTTGTTTAAGGACGCACGACGAGCCGGTTGGACGACAAAAAAAACGAATGCAAAGTTAATTAGTATAAGAGCATCGAACAACTGGAAATAAAGGACTAATTAAATGGCGCTGGCGGAGGGCCCCCGAAGGGGTGCGGGACTCCCAGTGAATGCAACTGGCATGGTTCAAGCACAAAATTAATTAACACTCTGCCACACACACACTCTCGCACAGGCCGGGCCTCAAAAACACACAACGCGTCGTCGGAAGGGCCCGCAAAAATATGCAATTAAAATTTTAGTCGATCTAAAAACTGCCGTCGCTGAAAATATTAACAACAAATAAACAGTAATAATTAGAAATTAAACGCAAACCAGCCACACGCACTCCCACACAGTCTCGCAAATAATAAACTAATTAAATCGACAGAGGACAGAGGGCCTCGCAAAATGTGCTTAATAATTTGAAAATGGCTTTGTGGCCGAATCCATTGACGTGTCAACTGCACAAGTGGGTCTGGGCCCGGCTAAAAGGGGTCTGATTGGAAATACACAGAGAGGAGGAGTTCTTATCCTTCTAGAGAAGTACAGAGTGGGAGTATCATTCGCATTAGTGTTAGTTACTGACTTACTGTGAGGTCGGTTCTATAACTAGACGGCTATGAGCGAGTGGAACTTACCTGCAAAAAAAGAGAGAACGTTATTGAGAAACTTTAAATATTTGTTAAAAATAGTGCAGTGTTTGGTTTGGGCCCGGCCAGAAATATGTGTGCAGGGTGTAAACGCCGCACGTTTATAGGTAACAAAATTTGCTTTATTTTATTATTTGTGTTTCCCCGCCCGTGCCCGTGGGTTGCCTTTTATTTGGTGGCAGATCTTCACAGCAATCCAATGCTAACAGAGAGCTCGTCGTGTCGGGCTGCCCTTTTTTCAGGCTTTTCAATTCCACATACAGCAAATATTTTCCATGTTTTTTTTCCCAGCGCCCAGCACTCCTGCCCCCTGCGACTCGAGCTCGCTCCGCTTGCCGATTCTCGTCTCCTTTTTTTCCATATTTTACATGCAAATCGAATTTTCCTCAATTTTAATTGGATTTTTGATTGGTTATACTTGTGTTTATATACGCACATCTCGTTTGGCCGGATCAACCCTCCCGGCCCCCGCCCTACCCCCTCGAACAGAGTATTTATTTTAAAAAATATGTAAATGCTATATGCACACGAAATATCGTTAAAAATGTTGCCTACACTTCAATCATTTCGCTTCTAAATTTGATTTTTGGCGCTCGTGTTTGTTAGTTTGTTGGTTACATGATGTAAGCCGAGAATTTACAACAAAATCTAAAGGCCATATAGGAGCAGGAGCAAGGGGCATGCAAATTTTTCAGGCTGCCCAGTAATGCAGGTCGAACTCTTTGGAATTGTTGACATTTTGTCGAGTTGCTGGGCCGGGCTGCTAAGAGCCACAATTAGGTTTAATGCCAGCCCGTGTTGGGTGGCACATGGAAATTGAAATACAAATAGTGCCGCCCCCGTAGCAGCTTTTCAACTTTGTCAGCATCACCTTGGGCCACCCCCATCGCCGTCGCCTAATGATACCTTTGCAGCAGTTGGCCGGGGCAATTAACCGAGTCGCGCACAAATTGCTGGCAATTTGTACAAACTTTTAATTGAAGACGACATGAAGAGACAGCCCCCATACGCGTCCCTGCATTGGTCCTTCGAGCCTCTGCCTCCGTGCGCGTTGTTGTATGCAAAGTGCGGAGTACACGGCCCCGCGGGCATTCGCCGGCTTAGTTTCCTACTTATAATTACAATTGAGACCGCGGCCGCAATGATTATAATTATGTCCTATATTGTCGGTTGGCGGTTGTCAGGGGGTGGGGCCAGCAGGTGGGGCCGCAAGTAGCTACAGGTAAGCCAGAAATGGGAAAAGATGAATTTTCGAAATAAATCACTTTTTGTTCGTTCGGCTGCGGCCGTGCCGGGCTGGGCAGCAGTTGTGCGCCTGCCAAGGACTTATGCTGATTAGTAGCAAAGCGACACAGTAAATTTGAATGTCAGAAGCAAAGGAAGGGGGGAGAGGGGGGGCTAAGGATGCGAAGGACTCCCCCCACCTTCGAGGCTTGCGAGGCATTCGAAATGATTTATGCAATGCTCAAAAAGATGAAAGTTGTACATTTTCATATTTTAATTGCTTTGCTCTCTTAATACTTTTGGGACCAGGCTCAGGTCTTGTTTGCTTTTTATGTATTTTTTGTTCCCGGCTGCTTTGGTTTGGTTTCTTCTCCTTATTCCTCGTTACGCTTCTATGGGTCTTTTGAAGTCCTTGCAGGCGCAGGGCGGGCAGGAGGCCGTGCCGGATCTTCCAGCCCCCTGACTTGGGAATACATCTCTGTTGCCGTGTTGGTGTGTGTGGACCCGTAGTTAATGTAAATGTTTGCCGAGAAAATTTTACTAATTTTATAACAAGTTGCGGTTTACGTTTCTGTTGCGTTTTCAGTTTTCCATTGCCTTGGACTTGGACTTGGCCCGCCCTGGCCTGTCAGATGATTTTTATGCCGGCAAAGTAGATTACGTGTATAAGTAAGCACTTCGCATTTATAATTTATGGCTTTGTATTTGTCAATGGCATTATTATTTCCCATTTTTATGTTTGTCCGTTCACCTTGGTCGTACTTTATGGGGCATTTAGCGTTCCGAGCCCTGAAAGTAGGTTTATGGGGTGACAGCCGGAGATGATTGGGGTGGAGGACCCAACTGGGTGCTCTATAAAGAGGAACAAATTGGTCCTTCTCCCACTGCCACCCGTCTTCAATCTTTGTCCCTGTGTTTGTTCCCGAATACTCATTGGAGGGAGACTGCTCCTGGCTCTGGGGGCAATTGTAGAACACATTTTCCATATGCACATTTGCCACTAATTATGCGCAAAATTTGTAGCTCAAGGGCTCTGAGCAATTAGCAGAGCACACACATGCAGCCCTGCCCCACTCGGCTCCCTCTCAAGCCATTTACATTGAAATTAAACAAAAACTAGACGCGTGTGTGTGTCCTCTCGGGCTGGTCCAGACCAGGAGCAGGAGCATGCATGCGGCCATCATTAATGCAACAAATTATGTTTAGAGCGCGGCCAGAGAACGGCGGGAAAACTCCAAATGAAAATAAACCGCAACATTTTTCATTTGTATAGAAAATGAAGAAGCCATCGCCGAGGGGTCGCGGGGTCGTGGGTCGAAGGGCGACTATCACACGGGAGCAATATAACCGGTTCGTATGCCACAAAAGCAATTTTATGATTATAAGAACCGAGGCCGGGTCGAGACAGCACAACACCCACGTCCGACCCACGGCTGTCCTGACCATCCTGTGTCTCTCTGAGGGAACGCTGTGCAATTAGGCGCCATAAAAATGGCTAACCGCCCCAGCTGGGCGTGGCTGTTTGTCTTGCCCGCCGTTGTTTTATTTGTTTCCTCTGGCAGCCCGCTAGCCCCAAGCCCCCATCCGCACAAAACTCGCAGTTTTTAATTTAAAATCCACAACGAAACGTGAGTAGGACGCGAAGAAATGGGGGCTATTGGGGTGAAGGGCAAAGTTCATTGGAACAAATCTGGGCATAACGCTGGAGTTGGCAATAAGGTCAGATCGGGCAGGTAGCGGGTATATTGGCAGTCCCCCAGCAGCCCTAGTATCCTTCTGGTAACCACATTAGCGGATACTTTCCGAACGAAAAGGTGGCAAATTATTGTTTATGGTATGTGCTGGGGCCAGAGGGCGGCTAGTCAAATGGCCCGAGCCACATTCGCCGCAAACCACCCACCACTCTAGCCTTTCTCCACCAGGACAGCCCTCTCCGCATCCTGCCGGTATTTAGCGGAATAAAATGTTTACTCTGCATTTCGCCGAGCAGTCAAGTTTTATAGAAATTTATGAGGTTTATAGTGGCGTGCCAGTCGCGCTGGTTCGGTTCGGCTTGCTTAAAAGTCCCTCGAGATGTAATCAATTACTTAATGCTATGAAAGAAGCTCGCTCCCCCAACGACGCGACGCCAAACAAAAGCCATTACGCGGAAACTTTTCAATGAAGCGTCGCTCGCAGGATCGTTCATTTCTGGCTCCGTTCGTCAGTGGGGGGTGGCAGAGGCAGAGGCAGGGGGCCGACGTCTATTAGCTGCTTGCCGGAGATGATGTCCTCGATGTCCTCTCTATTCTTCGCCACAACCCCTTGCGGGGGCATTGCCACAGCTGATGTATTATTATGGCCCTCTAGATTGGGCTCTGTGGGCTGGCTCTCTGTTACTAATATTGTTTTTCCTCTGTCGCTTTTGCTGTCGCTGTCGCCGTCCCCTCCCTCGTCCCTGCCCAGTCCCTAGGTCTTGGCCCGGCTAATACTGACGCCGAATCCCCAGCGCATTACGTGCCGAAGGTAAGCAGGCAGCATGTCATCAGAACACGCCCACTTGAATTTTGAATGGGGTTTGGCAGTCGTTGGCGTTTCTGGTCTCCTTCTCCGGCACTCCGGCACTCTGGCATTCCGGCTCGGGTTCTAGGTTGAGTTTACAGTAAAATAAATATTTAAGTGGAGCCTGCGACTCTGCCACTGGGGGAGTCTCTTGAGCGTTTGCTGGCACGTAAAAGACATCATAATTAGCATTGGGCGCTCGAAATTAGTGTGGCATGCTGGCGGGCCAAAGGTTAAAAAGTGCAAACGTGCGGCTGTGTCTCCCCGGCGGGGCAGACTTCGAATCGACAGAATCGACAGCACGTGAGTCACTGAACTGCGCCCCTGCCCTCGGATAGGCCCGGCCAAGAGCAGACGCCGGGAAGCCACTGGCTGGCCTCGGAAGAAGTTGCAGGGCCAATTTCCGGGTCATAAAACTTGAGAGCCTTGCAGAGGACCAAAAACAATTTGCATGCGGAATTCAATTTAATAATGGCAGCCCGGAAACAGGGTGCAGTCTAGTCGCCTCTTCCCGGAATGGGTGCCCAGCAAGACATGTGTGAGTCCGTGAGAAGCACCTGGTATCGCCTAATTGGGTCAGGAAGGATAGTGCATCGGGATGTCTTAGAACTGCACCGCCGGCCCGTCGAGTTCAATAATATTGGCTGCGGCGACAAAGCAAAGAAAAGAGCAAAGTTTTAAATTACCGGGAGACGCTGAGCAAACAGTCGTATGAAATTTACTCGGAAAGTTAGATGATGTTGGCAAAGGGGATGCGTTGGATTGGGTCCGGGCCCGGGTCGGATCCGGGTCTGTGCTCGGACTCAGACGTCGACGGCGATGTCGATGACGATGGCTTTGTCGCCGCAACACCCGTAGAATTTGTGTAATTTGACCCAAAGCAAATGTAAATAGAACTGCGACTGCTGAAAGGGCGTTAAATTGTATAACTTAATGAAACGGCGGTCGAGCAGTAGCAGAACTGAGCATCAGCAGCTGGGCAACCAGTCAAAGCAAACCGAAACCGAACCCGAAAGCCAAAACCAAGCCAAGCCACACCAAACCGAACCCAACCCAGACCCAGACCCCAAGGACTGGGGCTCTGGAAGGGACCTGACCAGAAACCAGCACTACCAGAAACCAGCCAGCAAAGTCGGAAAGCAAGAGGAGCCCATGTGCGAGGGTGGGACATCCTGGCAAGTCCAGGCTTTGCTTTGTCCTGTGGACATGCTCTGTGTCTTGTCCTTCGCTTTCTCCACTCCTTCTCCCTGGATGTGGATTTGGATGTGGCTGCCCGTGTGCGGATTACGTTTGACTTAATGCAGTCGGGCTGGAAGGCTGGGAGGTGGGCATGTGGCACGAACTGCGCAGAAACTGTTGCACGCCTGGCCACGCCCACATTAAATAAAAATTAAAATGCTAAATTTTTCAGCTCGAGTGGGGGCGTCTGCCGGACGCCCACTGTTCGGGCCCCTCCTTCAAGGATCCAGAGTGCAGAGCAAAATAGTTTTTAATTAAAAGGTCTGACAGTCGCAGTCGGAATCACAGTCACAGGGAACCAGTCCCAGTGACAGTGTAAGGCCATTTCGAAAGCCTTCGCATCGAAGACCCTTAGCCAAATTGGACCCTTGGCCCACCCTGTCCCTTCGAGGAGCGCTCAATTAAGGCTGCACATATTTTTTCGGCCCCGGCCGCCGCAAGTCAACAAATGATTTCTATGCAAATATTTTACACTAATTATTTCAAATATTTTGCATGCGGCGGTGGCAGCTGCTTGGCAAGGAAGCGGGCGGCAGGCGGCCAGGGCGGGGGAAGGTGTTGCGTCTATCTGTCTGCTGCCAAAAATAGTTATTTGCTCAAATTAAATATATACATTTGTGCCTCGTGTTTGCTGGGCAAATATGGCTGTGTGTTCGAGTCCATGTGGATGTGCCTGTGTCTGTGCGAAACAAAATTATTTTATGGCGTTTGCGTTGCGCAAATAGACAGTTACAGTTAGAGCCCCTGCCCGTGCCCAGGCCCGGCCAGACTGCTCCGCGCGTCAAAGACTGTCGGGTGGGTGGTGGTGAGTCACCGCACCAAACTACCCCGCCCGACCGGCAGAAAGCTCTCCAGTGGCAAAGTGCAGTGCCGAGCAATTTTCCGGCCTTTGGGCACGCCTTTTGTTTGGACACAGGCGCTGAAATTGATTAAGTTTGTTGCCTGCCAATGGAAAAGGCACTCAATCAAGCGCCGATCGGCGGCGAGTGCAAAAAGTGTCATTGAAAGCGCACGAGGTGCACAAGTGTCTGCCCAAATAAATGAATCCCTGAATGAATGGAGCCGAGCCGGCAAGGGTTCCAGGGAAGGGGGCACTGAATGCATTCAAAGCGAGTCAAACGTAAAAACGCCACCCATACCGGCCGGAGGACTTGCCGGCAAGAAGGCTCCTCTATTGATCGCACAGTTTTCCATTCGAGTCGGGAAAATGAAAAATGGGCTCCACCCGGGCGGGCGGCTTTGCTCGGGGCGACAAGTGCCATCGGGTGACACTACTCAGACCCACTTAAATCATCCACTGTTGTGTGCTAAGCAGCCGAAAGGGGAGTTCGCCTCATAAATGCACATGTCGCATTCGGCGCAGGATGCGTGGTCTCTAGAATCTGAGATCCTTTCTGGAGCTCCACGGAGTAAACAAAACCAGTTCTGCACTGCATTCGCATAGACCGTTCTGACAGCCCAGCGAAAATCTTATCAAATTTTTACAGTCCCGAGTCCCGAGTCGCAAGTCCGTAGTGCCATCCCCAAAGTGCCACCGTAAAATATTTTATTGAATATAATAAGCAGGGAAACTTTCTGCGAGCTCTGCCAAACGGAGACAAAGTTGTTGATGCCATTTAATATGAGATTGCAAACATTTTGGCTGCCTCCTCCTCCGAGCCGCCTGGCCGCCTGCCTCCTGCCTTCCGTCCTTCCGTCCTTCTGGCCTTATTGCATTTGCTTTTGTGCTGCTTTGGCAATATAATACCTGCGTGTGAAATAACGCAAAGTTTATGCAGCGCGGAAAAACTTTGCACTTAAATGAAAACTACAAAACATTTAACTTTTGGCAAAAAGGAGACGCGGAATTTAAATGCCGCGTCCCCTGACGCGCGGCCCAGACTGAGCACTGAAGACTGTGGAAGCCCTTGGGCACGAAAATGAAATTTCTTTTCGAAAAGTTTACACTTTGTAGTCGCGGGCGTCCTGTCCCTGCTCGTCTTTATTGCTCGCCGCTCGGCGGGAGGGGAGGAGCGGGGAGGAGTGTCAAATTAAATTTAAAAAGTGATTTGCCGAGCTTTCATTTATTTGCTTTGGTTTCTCCTGTGTCGCCGCCATTGTCACTCCTTGGTGCTTATTGCGGTTCGCGCTAAGCTGCGAAATGCGAAAACAGACCATAATTCGCAAGCCAAAGGAGTGCCCAGCCGGGCCGGGCCGGCCCTCTAATTGCCACCATATTTTACTCCCCGCCACCCACTCCCACTCCCAGGCCGAGGCATCCGAGAAATACGATCTGGCCGGGCTATCTAGCTCGGAACACTCATTTAGGCGCCGAAACCAAATCGGCCGCCCAATGATGAGCTTTCGACTCGGACTGTCATTGACCAGCAGGTGTGTTCCGCCCAGACACGGCTTAGTGTTATCACTCCCCGCCAACTGCCATGATTGACGGTCATTTGTCATTTTCTGCCATTTTCCCATTTATTTGGCCAAAGCTTTTTTAGCCGATGCCCGGCGCTCGCCAGCAGCCCGCCACTCGGCAGACCAGAAACCACACGCAAAAGTTTGGGCCATCTCTCTACGGGGGGGCAGGGGTGGCGCGCCGGGATCCTGCTTATGGAACATTTGTCAGACGTTGACGTTATGCAAAGTGGCCGGGCAGGTGGGAGCGGAAGGAGTTTTGTAGGTGTTGCCGACATGACGCCTTTAAGCGCGTATAAATTACAAAAAGCCAAAAGCCGGGCGGGCACGAGACGAGCCAAAGGGTTTTTATTTCGGTTATAAATGAAGTTGCATACTTTTTGGCCAAGTTAGCTGAGCGAGAGGTGGCGGGGGCATGTCGGCATGGAAAACCTGACATGTCACGCCGTTGCCATTGCCTTTGACTCCGGCCCTTACACGGCTGCAGTTTCAGTTTCAGTTCAGCTCCACTTCCAGCAATCGTGTTATCGTCCTGGCCCACGCCCTCAAACAACCTCCAACCCTTTCACCTCACTCCTCCGCCCTGCCCTCGCCCGGGGCATTCATTAAAAAACGGAAATTTGTGATTTTTGTGCTCGCTTCGTGCGGCTGGAGGTAAAAGAAAAATTGCTGCCCTGCCGCCTTTGGCGGGATCTGATTTTGTGTTTAATTAGCCACTCAGACCAGAACAGACAGCCCGGGGCCGAAGCCGAGGCCTGTCATTAATAAGGGAACGAAATTCACTTAGAAGTCTGCTCAGGAAGACAATTAATAATGGATATGTGGGCCAAGCGTGAGCCGGGACTGGGCTAATGGAAACGGCTTGCTCCGCGGGGCACTCCAGGTCTTTAATGCCTAGTAGAGCCCTTTAATGCATAATGACATCCAGCCGGCGAAAGTTCTGGTCCTCTTTAAGCTCTCCCTTCGGCAGGGCGCTTCTAGGCCATTTGCCAAACGAAAATTTAAATGCATCTGCGTTAACTGGAGTGCACACACACAATGGAGCACACGCATCCTGTACGCACACACACCCGCACGGCAAAGTTTGCAGCTAAGCAACAAACAAGGTCCTGGCCAACTTCTGTGCACCCGACAGGAGGCAGGAGGCGTGCGAGGGAGGCATCCGAGCCGGCTGGCTGGCAGGCAGGCTGGCAAAAGCAATCCATCAAAATTGCACCTTCTTGCAGAAGCTCTGCTCTGCCGTCCCTCTGCCTCCTGCCGGCTGCTCCTGCCCCACCTGCCACCTCTGCTGCTGCCGACTAAATTGAATTTAATTTGTTTTGCGCGTCGCACACATGGAAGCAGAAAAGCATCAGCAGCAGCAGAACATTACGTCCCAGCCATCAGAGGGGCCAAGTTAAACACTCCCCCGAGGACCCGCCGAGTCACCCAGGAGCGGAGGAGCGGAGGCGGCGACGGGCGGCGAAAGACGGCTATTGTTTAACCCCTTGATAGCCCCGCCCGCCACCAGCTCAGCGCTGCGCCACTCGGAGCACTGCTTTTGTTAATTATTTGATGAATTTTTAATTGATTTTTCGCACACAGCATGGCGGCAAATAACAAAAGCTACAACATTCTTCGGCTTTGCATGTTACAAGTACGTGTGTGTGTGTACTCGCCTCATCTCCGCGCAGACGACACGAAATGGGGCACATTACACTCCCATGTATGTGCTTCTATGCTGCAAGTGTGTGTGTGGGGAAAAATTGTGTAACGTTGCATACTCTTAGTGCTTTGTTGCATTTAAACAAAAGGGACCACCGCCAGCCGACGCTGCTCCGATCCGATGCATTGTTGCAACATTTAAATTAAGATAAATCACCACAAAATTTATGGTTTTTAATATACGTACTGGGCCTGTGTGCCACGCCCCCCGAACCCCCCAGTCGGACAGCAGGAGGGCTTGTTGCCTCTGTTGTTATATTGTACAACATGGAAAACAATTTACTAAATTGCAATTAAGTGACATTTTATACCAGCTCAGTTCGCAGCGCGTCGGGCCGGTTCAGCGCCATCCCGCTCCAGTGGAGAGCGAGATAATGGCCCAGTGACCGCACCACCCCGCCCCTCAGCCTGCTCCACGCATCACCACTTAGCTGGCTGCACCGGGCAATAAATTTGAAATTGCGGTTTGGCAGTTTTAAATATTCAATTAGTTGTGAAATTTTTGCGCCACGGACGGCCTGGCCAGCCGACAACAGCGGCGGCAAAAATTGAAAACGAACGAGGCCGGGGAGGGCGGGCCAGAAGGATTTATGGATAGCTGTCGATATTCGCCCTTTTCCAAGGACATTTGCGACCCATTACATGTGCCGCAGTCGGGCAGGACCAGTCCTCGAATGGCCCGATTGCACTGTCCGGCTTAAAGCGCCTTTGCATTTTGCGAGTGCTCCCCGTTTTATTGATGTCCTTTAGCGGCGCACTCTGACCCGAGACTAGCAGCCCGGGACGAGGACTGGCTGCCCGAGTGCTGTCCACAGTCTGTCTGGGAGTGCTCTTCCTCTCCCTGCTGCAAGAGTCCTTGCTGCATCTGCTGTCAGAGTGAGAGATGACGGGGCAAGATCTCCAGCAGTAATTTATTTCGGGGGACTCCGCCCAGCTCCCATCTCACAGCTCTCAACTCCCAACTCCGACCGCTTTCTTTATTGTTGCCCCGCTTGTTGGCTCTCCGGGCCAGAAACTTATTAATTTAGACTTTTTGTTTCGCAAATTCGCGTCTGTCTCGGCTCCCTCCGGCCCGCTCCCACTCCGGGTCGTTGGCCAAGCCATCAGCAAAAACAACTGGCCGGGGAGGAGCAAGTCGTCAGCTATTTCGGGTTTTTGCTTTGGCAACATTTATGCAAATTAGTTTTGATTGTCTCTGTCTAGGAGCCGGGGCGGGCTGGGGCCAGGAAATTGAAAGTTAATTTGCATGCTAGCGGGTGGGGTGGTGGCGTGGGGGCGCCCACATTTAAATACACAATAATAACTGTCAGGAGTTGGCCCGCCCAGATAGCAGCGTTTATTGTTGTTATTATTGCATTATCCGTTGAATTCTTTCGGGCGCTGTCGCTTTATTTAATTGCACGTGCATAATTCTTTAAAAATACAGTTGCAATTATTGCCGGCAGACGTACTGAAGCTCTTGGCTGAAATTTATCGTCTGTTCGAGTGCAGCTCATTGCTTATGCAGGCCCGGCTCAAGGGAGAGTGCGGCTGCGGCTTCCGAGCCGTCACTGTCCACCGCCCATTTCCCTTTTCTGCGTAATTTTAATAATTTTTGTCGTTTTTCCCCATTCGAGATGAAAGTTGCGAATTCGAGTTAAATGGGGTTATAATTTGCCCTGTTGTCCACCCGTCTGTAGATACTAACGACCTCAGATCCTTCGAACCGTGCCGGGTATCGCATAGTCGAGTATTTGATTATTGGTTGTCTCGAAGGACCATCTGCGAGAGGCTTTGGAACAGCAGGAGGCGTTTTAAGAAGCTTACTTGCATATTTATGTCACTTTCAACCGCCCCACTTGGCCGTCCTTCCAGTAGGGCCTCAGCTGCTTCATATGAGTAGTCTCTGGGAGCGGGATAAAATGTTAAAATGGATTTCGGGCCAAGTGGCAGTTTGGTTTTATACTGCGGCCCGCAGCAGCTGCCAGACCAATCAAAACGAAAGCGAAAGAGGGGCGTCCAATTCGCAGTCTCCATTAAGGCGGGATCCAATCTGGTCTCGGAAACTAAATATCAAATAATAATTAGCCGAGCGCTTGGCGGTTATAAAGCACAACTGTTGCCAGCAAATACTATTCTCCGCTCTGTCATGCCTGCTCGAGAGCTGGCAGCTCTATAAACTCATCAACGTAATGAAATTTGCCGTTTGGTTAGACAGAGTGACTCGGGAAGATGCACGCTTGCTAGTCCTGGGGAGACTGGCTGGGGAGAGACGGGAGAGTCTATCAAATAAACAAGAAACGCGCATGTTTTTAATTACACAAGATGGGAAGGGTCCTGGAATGAAGGATAACTTCCCAAGGAGAGTGAGAGGATGAGGACTAGGAGACACTGCGTGACAGTTTAGGGTTCTCTCGGATGATGGGAAGCTGGAAATATGCAATCAAATGAAAGAGAAGTTGGGTCATTAATAGGGAAACGATAAAAGGTGACGGGAGGGTTCTCTGAGGGGAACTCGCGATAAAAATAAAATTTTATTCGGTGCTCGGGCACTGGTATATGTGATCTAGTTTAATTGAAAATGGGCAGGAGGAAGACGCGTTTGACTTTGAAAGGACATTGGAAGCGTCCCCGATGCACAGCAGGGTAATAAAATTATGATGAAGCTTATGGCTCAGACCACACTCGCATTTGAGTGCCATTGTCTGCCTGTTAACATGCTCATTATGGCAAAAGGCAGAAACAGAGCAATGGGCCGAGAGCCAGACCCAGAGCTAGACAGGAGCCGGAAGAGGACCGAGGGGCAGGACACTGAAACTCGTTCATGACTTCACTTCAATTATAATTACGTCAAACAGTGCAACAAGAAAATGTGCAACTTGAAGCAAACAAGATAGAACAGAAAGAGGACGAGTTCGACTACGAGGACCAGGACGAGGGCCGAGGAGCGCAGGACGCAGTATTTCCACGACAATTGTGTGCGCACCGAAAGGGCCCCGGCCCAGGACGAAGGATACAAGAGGGCGGTGCAGCAGGGGGCGCCAGAGAGACAAACAACTTGAAAGTGAGCATTTCCTTTTAATGCCTTTTGCTCATTTTTTCTCTCAATTTTTTGTTTTATATTGCATTACATTTGCTCTGCCAGAGAACATTAAAAACAATGCACACAGTCTGAGGAAAGGGCAGAGACAGTCTGGGACAGGGACAGGGACAGGGAGAGCAGCAGTCAACTCGTTCTGGCAACATTATATCCTGCGGAGAATGGAAACTGTTTTGAAGAAAACTCATAATTGCTTGGCACAAATTGCAAGTTATAGCCAAAGTTATAATTCAAAGGGCGGTGGGGAGGCAGAAGCACCCCCGGCGTGTGTACAAGGTATCTGGTCAGGTGGCTCCGCTCCCACTGCCCGCAATCTGTGGCCGGAATGAGCTGATAAGACGAGCCCCAGTTGTTGGACGACCATATGGCTGTCCGCTTGTTTGTTATTTAAAAATAGACTTAAAGCTCGGCAATCCACTGCCAACAAATCGCTGGTTTTGGTTCTATCTACTCCGCAGTCCATACAATGTTTGCCCGGAGAAAATGTGGCTGGCTGGATGGCTGTATGGCTGTATGGTTAGATGGCTGGCTGGCCGGCAACAAAACATTGCCGTAGTCATACATTCATCTATAGCCCCCGCTCCGGTGGGGGAGTGGAAGGCGGCAAGTCATCCATTCAGCCGGCCATCCATCTATCCATCCATCCATCCATCTGTGCAATGCAGCAAGTCATGCAGCGGAGCTCGCTGACCCGCACGATGAAGCCTTTGTCTGTCCTACGTCATCCGCCCCTCACACATCCGCGCCCCTCCACCGCCCCCTGCCTAGTCCTGCAATGGCCTCCATCGAGCTGTCGACCTCTTGCATGCATTTGGCTTTACAAACAATATTTGCTGTTGTTGTCTTCACACAACAAACTACACCAGGCCCTGGCCGAAACCGCTCTCCGGCTCCATCTCCGTCTGCTGGCTATTTGGGAATCCTCTTTTTCACTTTTCAGTCCCCACCCAGACCCATCCCAGGCATGCCCACGACCCCGCCCCCGCCTCCGCACTGAGCAAACTAATATGCTATGCTTAAAGCGTACATATTAGACCTAGAGTTGTTCTTGCTTGTTGTTATTTTTGATGTTGTTTGTCCATCGGCGGGGCGGTCCGGAGCGGGGAGGGGGACAAAGGCCTCCTGCTGCTGTCATATTTCGTGCTCGCCGCCCCCTTGCTCACTTTCTCCGCCTCCAGCCAGCCGGGGCTGAAAGGAGTACCCCACTGAGACTCACAGGACACGGTCGGACCCGGACACGGATCCAGAGCCGGACCCGTTGAGCTGTGCCCCCAGAGTTCACGTTGACGGAGCCTGAAACGTTTGCCTGTCCTACGCTTATCATATAAATTCTTCTGGTTGCCTGTTTTTTCCGCCCCGCTGTTGTTGATGTTCCTCGGTTGGGTTTGGTTTGGCTTGGTTCGGCTCGGCTCGGCCAGGGCCATGCTCTCCTTATCCCGGCCACATAAAAAGACTAAAAAGTTTTGCTGCTGCTCTGCCGGCTTCTGTTATTGAAGGCTTAAGCGTCCAGGCATCAGTCGAGTTAGTTAGAAGGAGCGCCGCCCGCTGCGACCACTGTCCCAGTGTCCCTCCCGGCTGCTCCGACCACCCCCGGATGAAGTATCCTGTAAACAAAGCCAACACACACATTCAGCGCAAAATCAACGCCAGACGAAAACAACAGCCCGGCAGTGTAGGTTGACCCGGGGGTATCCAAAAAACAACAGTTATGGACGGTTGAGGACAAATCAAGTGTAAGATACCCGCTACTCGGAATAGATTATAACAAAGTACAACCATTGTGCTTTACTTTAAAAAATTCAAAATCGAAAATAACTAAAAAGCAATAAGTGATGTTTGCGACGTAAATCCGATCCGATACACACTAGTCGGCCTAACTATTATGACAAAATAAAAATTCAACATTTTTCAGTTTAAATTTTAGTAACTGTGCTACCATTGAAATTAACATAGTCCTAAACCACTTAAATAAATTTCAATAGTTCGTTAACTAATTATGTAAGAAAAAAAATTTTCACAAAATATTATAAAGTTTATTTCTATAAATGTTCTTTACTTGACGAAATAATTATGCAACCCGCAAAAATTTTTGTATATTGGATTAAGAATCTTTAGAAACATCTCAATATATAATCTAATGCATATTACATATCTAAATATATAATATTTGCTTTTCGCATCACGTTCGTACTTTTAGTAAAGTTCGTACTTTAGTAAAAAAGAAAGTCAAATCAGCTTTTGCCTATTGCCTATTGCCTATTGCCTATTTTCTGTGATGATTTGAATTGGCTTTGTTTAAAAGATTTTCGACATACTTTTATAAGGTCTTAGCAGCTTCACTTCATAAATTACCATTGAACCACTAAACCTTATATCTATTGCCCCAAGGTTTAATGTTATTCTCAGAAAAAACCACTAAACCTAATTCATGAAGTTTGTTCAATTGAGTGCGAGATTCTATTGAAATTTGACATGTGCGCGATAAAATGATTTTAAAATTTGAGGGAGCGCTAACATAAAAATTCAATGTTCCCCAGTTCATTTCAGTTGTGATCTTCAAGAGTTACGGATCGCTGGTCGCCTTAAAAAATTCAAATATTTTAAATTTTCAATAACCAGATCCCAATGGGCAAAGAATTGAAATGTTTCTTAAAATTGATCAAAGGTTCAGATCATTTTATATTGCTTTGCAAATGCCGTGAGTACAACAAAAATAAAAGTATATCTTAATATTACAAAAATATGTGTGTTAGTTTTAAGTTGGAATATTCTTATAAAAAAATATGTCTGCTTTTTAATTTATAGAATTTTCTCTTTAATTTTTGTTTTCTTGTAGATAGTTGCTGTCCTCTTACTCTTTGCTACGGTATTGGCTAACAAAATTCCGTTTTTAAGTGCATTTCTAGCTGTACCATATTTTGTAGTAGCTATAATTGTTGCAGCAGTTATTATTGGAATTCATGGAATAATTTACGACAACCAAATATGTATCTGTTTTTCTTGTGAGTTGCTTTATTTACGAACACAAATTTCCTTATGCGAAACGAATCATATTTCTTACAGTTTGGACTATACCACTTCGTTATACTTCTAATTATTATAAATAGCAGAAAAGGAAGCATAATGGAACGGATGGAAAATATGGACATGACTCCACTTGCGGTTCTGTTGGTAGGCAGTATACCTCCAGTATGTTTTTGTCGCTTGCCTTATGAAATCAGAGCAAAGATTACACAAACGTCGCAGTGGACAAACGTCCTATTTCTATCTTTCCATATAACATATTACATTGTTGTTCTCAAACGGAAGCGGAAATGAATTCCTAAAAGTATAAATTAAATTCCGCATAATTTTTCAAACCTGGCTACTAGAGTTCAAAGTAAGAAACATTTGCCGACCATCGCCTCCACTTTACCTCCACTTTACGCACTTAAAAGGGTGACATACGGTCACGTCTACTCATAAGTTTTATTTACGTTAGATTTAAGATTTTCGTGTTCATTTCTTTTTCAGAAAATTTTCTAAATAAACTCAATTCTAATTTTAAAAGGTGCGCATGTGGGACCGCTGAAAAAATTCCTGAAAAAAGGAATGAATCCTTCAGTATGTCGTAAACAAATGTAGACTTTATGCTTTTTTACAAAATAAATTCATAATTGTGGCGAGCAGGTTTCTTATGTTTTCAAGTAACCGGTATAAAAATTATATTGTTAGTTGTAACAAAGCTAACTTTGGGGGAGGCGACGTTGATATATTCTTGCAGTTTAAAACGGATATATTTATGTAGTTGGCCGATCCTTTTGAAAATTTAAGAATAAAACCAATTTTTTAGAAATCCATTATTTGAAAAAAAGTTTTTATCTTCTATCGTTAAAAATGCCAAAAAGTATGGTTTGTAATTTTACCACATACCATTTCCGATCGTTCAGTTATATGGCATATATAATATATAGTCAGCCAATTCGGCCGTTCCGACTTATAAACTGCGTTCAAAGGCAAGAAGGGTGTGAAAGGCTAGTTTGCGTAAAAAACAGACAAACGGACAGACGGACATGCTTATATCAACTCAGGAGGTGATCCTGATCAAGAATATATATACTTTATGGGGTCTATGTCTCCTTCACTGCGTTGCACACTTTTGGACAAAATTATAATACCCTCAAGGGTATAAAAATGGGCCGCTGTTTTTACAAAAATTACTATAAATTTTTTAATTTTAAGCTTAATTTTGAATTTATGTTTGATTGACAACTTCTGTATGAAATTAAATTAATATCTACAGATAAGAATGCTAATCTGACTTTAACGTTTTTTGTCAGAAAACGTCATTCGACTGAATAGGGGGGAAAGGCGTTTTTTTTCAATTTTGGGATTTTAATTGTTTTACCCGTTGGGGACTATAAAACTTTTTGACTTGTCCCTGAGTGGTTTTTGTGGTGTCCCCTTTATGGATTGGAAATTGAACTTGTTTTCTTGATTAATTTAAGGGAGGGATTTCTTAGAATATTATCAAAAATGTAAAAACATTTTGGTAATTATTTGTAATACGCAGACATGCGTCTGCGGGTGTGGGGGAGAAACATTTTCCCTCACGAAGTTTTCCAATACTGTGATCTCATTTTTGGTTATTGAATTTTTCGAGGTAATTAAATAATATTTAATTAATTGCCAAAGTGGTAAAGATTTTGGACTGAACCACATTTTTTATCACATTCGGAATAGTTCCATATCATCAAACACTAAATTATACAGAACCTATGGATCTCTATAGTTGACGACAATTCTCAGGAAAAACCAACAAATTATTATTGAAATATAACAACTAGACATTGTGTAATGGAGTGCGAGATAAGCCCTTTTTTGAAATTTCTGAAGTGGGCGATAAGATGGTTTGAAAATCCGGAGAGCGCTCTCTTAAGAAAAATCTTGTGTTCCCCAATTCATTTCAATTTTGATCTGCAAGGGCTTCGGATCGTTTGTGGTCTTAAATAATTAAAAATTTATAGAATTTTCACTAAACATATAACAATGGGCAAAAAGGTAGATGGTTGCTTAAAATTATTCAAGACTCCACAATCTTTATATTGCTTGGGAAATTTGGTGAGTTTTAAAGAAATAATTAAATAAATTTAAGAAAAAATTATAATGGTAAATTTATTCATTTATGCAGATTTTCGGGCTATTATGGGCTATCGGGCTATTATGCACGTCTCATCCCGACGAATCCTTAAACACAAATATTTTTTATACAGTTCCAATCGAAAAATACCTTCCAGCAGCTATAATGATTTTAATGTCTGTTCTTGGTATTCTTAAAATAATTTTAGAGAATCGAAAAGTGATTAATTTCATTGTGAGTTGATTTATTTACGAACATAAATTTCCTTATTCAGAAGTAATTATCTTGTTTTTTGCAGCTTGTAATATGCTATATCATTATACTTATTTGGATGGCTTGTTACATATATATAGACTACAATGTTTGGAATCGTTTGGTAGTTGACTTTATTGCATGCCCGGTTTTTTTGGTAGGTGTGATTTCTCATTTTTGTTGTTGTTGTGATTCGAAACAAAAAGAAGGAGAAGTTCAGAAAGGACAAGAAAGGATTGCAGCAACAGCAAAAGTTGCGGTGCAGTACTCCATACCCATAGAAATAAAGAGAGGTAAAAAAAACAAAGCTATTGAATTTCCAGTTTAAGCCGATACCGGTAATGACATAATAAATTGTTTTAATTACTAAAAACAATTTCTTACTTCCTTATGTAATACTTTTTAATTTTAATATAATACAAGAAATAATTATTCACAAAAAAATATCATTCTTATTATTCTGAAAAAAATCTTTGTTGGCAAATTCAAGGAAAATATCGGTCAGTTTCACTGTGGACGACAAAGCCGTAGAATTAAAAATTGTATGAACATACATATGTATGTATCAGAGAACGGCACGGGTGACACTTTTCGACACCCTATGCATACCCATAAAATTTGTGTGCGAGTACCACTTGCCATTCATAAGAAAAAAGGCAATACCGAGTCGGTATTACCGACACACACAATTTTTTTATGAGTACAAAGTATGTTTTGCCTTTCTTGCACTCGAGATGTTGTGCCTGTGTGTCTTAAGGCGCAAACACCCGGATATTTTTCGGTCGCTTGTGCAGGTAAATACCCGAGTGTTTTAAAATGCACAGATAGTACATAAGTTTATACATGAATTATATATTACTTTTATTACACTTTGTTATAATTGAGTTATCGCATTTTCAATTGTTTCCATTTGAGGTTGGGTTAACCAATTTAAATTTGTACATATACATATGTATCTAGTATTATTAGGCATCATGTTATTTTTCCAAAAAATATTCATGCTTGTGGCTAGCAGCTTTCCTTAGTACCGGGTCCGTCGGTTACTACCCACAGCCCTGCTCCACTATGTCCTTCCGAGTAGCTTAGTTAGTTTATTGACACGCTTCCGCTGTTGCGAGCGGTTGTCCTTCGGGGTGGTAGAAAGAAACTTGACCAAAGGCGCCAGTGGCAAGCTCACTGATGCATATTTTGCAACCCGTGGGGCCACAAGGGAATAGATGACCACGGAGCAGCTCCAATAATTTCCATATCCTGGCAAATACTTTGTAGGATGTATTAACCGACTCGTGCAGTCGACCATCAACCATATCGCCCTGTGGCCTGCCAACACGCCATATCTCTGCAACATTACCAGATGGGGACGTGTAAAGGAGACAGATAGCAGTTTTATTCGTTCCTTGCCCCAGCCGTGCTCCGAAGCACCCCCTCCCCCGAAGGACTCACTTGAGCGGCGATGTACAAAGGCAGAGCTTGCTCGGCTCATATACTTTACAAATCTTGATAAGTTAATAGAAGGAGCCGAGCAAGAAAGCAAAGACATGTTTTGGCCAGTTGGCTGACGACGGGTGGCACGAGGGCAGGGCGGAGGGCTTGCGGATGGCAGTGGGGAGCTTGCGTGGAAGTTTGGCGCATTAAAGCCGTGAGTCGAAGCCAAAAAGTAAAATAATATGAAAAGTCTCATAAAAATAACAACGGGGGACAAGTTTCGGGGAATGTTCGTCCTTCGGGGGAATGTCCTGCGACAAGTTTTCTCTGCGTGTGTTAATTTAGGTGAAATCAATTTCGGGAGGGAGCCACCACATTTCTCGTTTGAGAGGCGGACGCGGGAAACCCCATAAAAATTAACGATCTGCAAGTAATGTAGCATACTTTGCAGCATCAAATGCGCTCCGCTGCGCTCCCTGGGCATTGTACTCCCGAAGACTAGCCCTGCCGGCTGGCGTGTTTAGTATTATAATGCTATTATCATTTTTATTATTGCATTTTAAATGCATTCGCCGCCGAGCAGTTCTTGCCTCCTTTTCATAATTTTTAATGCGCCGTCATACCCACGGCTCATTAAGCAAGGACAACGAAGGAGCGCCCGAACGGAGGCTGTCGCGGCGGCGAAGATTAATTTTGCTCACGTGTTGTGGCACTTTCCCAGCGCCACAAAGCAGTCCTGCCCAAAGTCGCTTCAAAGTCATGTTTACGATTCCGAAGGACTGCCGGATCCTGCTTTAAAGCATGCAGCTTACTGCCCTTTGTCTCGCAGGTCTGGCTTTGTTTTTCTGGCTGGCTTGTTTGTTTCTTTTCCCTTTTGTCCATAAACAGAAATGGCCCAGAGCTAGGTCAATCACTCCGCAACACGCAAGCAGGACTGGAGGAGCAGCCAGGACTCAAAGGAGCTCTTCTGCAGAGCGCACTGAAGGACATGAAAATTAGATTTGGCAGAGGAAACCGACAGATTCGCTTGCTAACTTTGCTGAATATTTCATGTATTTTTAAGGACGCCTTTTCCCCTCTGGCAGCTTCTGGCATAAAATAATGAGTTAAATCTCCGCATTTCTTGCCAATAGCTCATCTGAGACATATCCTTGAAACTCCTTATATAAGTGCAGAGTTCGGTTTCAAAACCCGACAGGTTGCAAGTGAGGCCAAAGTGTTTGCTGCACCTGCCAGCTCCGCCACGCCCCGGGTGACCCGACGCCCATAACTATTACCGTAGCATTTATGATTATTAACCCACAATGCGGGGCACTCTAAATGCAATTAAGATTACGATCTATATTACATTTTCTGTGTTGCAAAAAGAAGCCTGGCAACTCTGCTACGACAAACAATTAAAAACAATGCACCTCCCGCAGTCCGCCGCCCGCCCTTCGCGGCAATAAAATTCTGTTCCAGATGCTTATCCGGCCCCGGCGTCCATATTGCATAAGAAATAATTACTTTTTGTATTACACACACTCCTCCCCTCGGCCTTGCCATCGCCCATTTGGGTCTATTGATTGCGGTCGCAGTGGCACCTTGTGGCCGGCTCCCCCACATCATCCCACGAAAGTGTCGCGTTTGCGTGTCGCTTATCACCGGCACTCGTCCGAAACAGAAATGAAGACACCCCGTCAGGAGCGGGGACTCAGCCCAGGACCCGGTCCAAAAAGCGTCAGACAATTGCCGCCCCGATAAGATCGGCTGAAAAGAAATGTTTTTGTGTCCTGGCTCTGGCGCGCAGCACCTTGCTGACCCGAAAGCCGGAAGCCAAGGGCGGCGGGCCAAGAGGACACTGGCCACGGAGCTTAATCGGAGTTAAGCCGCTTCAACCCAATTCAATAAGCGGAATGCTACATAAATTGGATTGCCCGCGAAGAGGGTGAGTGTCTAGCAGCTGCCGTATCCTGGCCCATCTCATATGGGTATACCGGGATCGTGGGGGATGCAGCGCCAAGGTCCTTCGCCCGTCAGAAATGTCAACGTCAACACACTTGACTGTTGGCATTTTATGCAAATGCTGCGAGTGTCACGGCCTAAAATGGCAATTGAAACGCTAATGATGACATTTGGCAACCTAAGCGCCGGACAAAGAAAACAAAACAACAGAATAACAAACTTAAAGTAAAACAGAGAGCAAGATGGCGGCGGAGGCGGCGGGAGAGCAATGGCGGCCGGCCCATTTTGTCTCAGTCTTTGTGTGCTTTCCGCTTCCTGCTGGCACTGCTGCGCTCAGAAAACATAACAAATCGTTTTCTTTTCGGCCTCGTTTTGTTTTCTTTGAAGGAAGTCCTCGTCCTCGTAGGCCTGAGGCCGCTGGCACTTTTACGAGGCATTCAGCCAATTGACAGGCTTCAGTCGCTCGTAAAAGCAAAATCAAGCAACGAAGAAAAATGATGCGGAGACCAAACTGTCGAAGGCGAGTCCGAGGAAGGACTTTTCCCAGATCCCCGAATGGGAAACTATACAGCCGTATAGCCGTCGAAATCACCTAAAAGTATACTTAAATATTTAAGGGCCAGGGTAGCAGGGGGCAGGGGCGAGTGAATGGCTAAAGTTTAAAAAACATTAAAACGCATTTAGCAGGCTGTTCTGCGCCCTACGCCCGCAAACGGAATCTGTTTGCTTCGCCCATAAATACTTATTATCGCTTATTTGAACTTGTGAATGCTGCCAGCAGCCATTCTGGTGATTTAGTCCCGTTCCGGGCCTTCTCGTCCTTCTCGGCCGAGCCGCAAGTGCGTGTGCTTGAAAAAATCGATTTTTATTCCGTCTCGCAGAAAAAGATCAAAAACAATAAAAACCTAAATACACATGCGAGCCTTTGAACTGGCTTTGATAAAAGCCCACAGTCCGGGGCAGGACTCGGGCCGGGTCGGGCCGAGGTGGCGGGGTAAGCCTCCAATCAATAGCTGTGCGTCGCTTTCGGTAGGTACGTGTGAATTTAAGCTGATTAAAGAATTGAGCTCCCTGCCCGGCCCTGGAGCTGGCTCGAAGAAGCGCAGAAGCAGAAGCAGAAGCTGAAGCAAAGGCCGAAACAGAGCAAAGAAAAACGCAAAAAGCCAGAAATTGATGTCTGCTTTTAGGCGTAGATGCTACCGTCGTTGGCTGGCTTTATTTATGCCTTTTGTCTGGGCTCGGAGGCTTTGTTATTTGGGGCTTAGTGGCGCATATCCCCTCCGCCCACCACCCGACCCTCGCCTCGTTTCGATTTAATTTGCACTCCACGATTACACACATGTGGAGCAGATAAAGAAGCCGCCATCCTGGCAGGACGAGGGCGAGGACGAGGGCGCGTCATTCGAACAGAAAGCGAAACCAATAATCATTGGCAGTCCTGTGAATTACAAATTCGCCTGAATTTGTCACTCCTTATTCGGCTAATGAAATTGTGAGAGCTGCCATAAAAATGTTGACGCTAATAAGAGCCAGGCAGGTGGGGAAAGTGTGGCCGACTTTACGGCCCGAAAGGCCAAACTCGGCCAAACAGGAGCGGGAATACAATTCAAATGCGTAATCAGGCAGAAGGACTTCGAGGAGAGTGAATGGCAGCCGGCGAAATGAGAAAAGTTTTGCCGGGGAGCGGCAGGCGGGCGGGCGGACCACGATTGGTATTATTATTATTAGTTTTTCGGGCCGAAACTTTCGCAGCCTGCTTATTAGGGAGTCGGAACGGAATGAATATAGTGGGGAGTGCGGAGTTCTATTTCATAGCTCATTGCTTTTCAATTTGATGAGGCGTTGTCTATAATGAGCTTGCCGAAACTTTTCTCCGCCACGAGCTCCCCACATGTGCGTTCCAGGGACGAGCCCGCCTGGCCGCCCACCCGTGTTCTGTTAATTTTCGACTGTCATTTATCATCGGGCGAGATGTGCGGGAAATTTTTATGGAGTTGATTTTTAATCTTTTGCAATCGTTCCCCCGACCCCTCCCTGCCCGGCCACCGCGGGAGGAAATGAATATTTTTAAGTATGATGAATGAGGCGAGACGGGAATCGCCTCCGGGCGGAGCAGCCACTGATTTACTGACGTGTGACGGGGGCGGGGGATGGGGATAAAGGTAGGAAATTAATGCGTAGTTAGAAACATAAATCTGTGTGTGGTAGCTCCGCCCAGAGCCCATTGCCGAGCTAGCGCGGGAGTTTCGCAATTTATGTTCCAGCGCCGGACTCGGACAGATTCTTTTTGCGCCCGGGTCGTATGAGTGATATTAATATGACTTTAAGTCGCTCGTCTGCAGCCGAGGAATGTCTAACGTAACACGTCAACGTAAGCAAGCGTATGCAATTTACGTGACATCATTACGTGTCGGACAAGTATAAATTACGCTCCGGCGAGAAGTCGGGCGGACTCCGGAAGGGGAGCGGGCATCCAGGATACGGGATCCAGAAAACCTTATGAGTTTGTTAATGATGAAGTATGTGTCAGTGTGTGTGTGTTGCCGGGCAGGTTTATCAAGATAAATTCCCAAGAAGAGTGGGGGAGGGTGCGGGGTACTGGAGCCAATGAAACGAAAGTCATCAGACTTAGATGTGGCTCGGCAGATTGCAAATGCGACAAAACTTGCCCAGAGACGGACGACACATAATGCAAGACCGAAGGCGACGACGGAAGACAAAGGACACAAATTGTCGTGATGCCCTTGTAGGTTTTGGGGTTGAACTCGCCTCGGTTTGGGACTGGGTCGGGGGCTGGTCAAAGGGCAGATATTCCAACAATGAATCGCCGTCACTCAGGCAGTTGAAACTGATGAAGATGGCTGGGACTGGAACTGGGACTGGGACTGGGACGACTGTGATGAAGTGATCCGGGCCTGAATCCGTCCTTATCGTCCTTATTTCTTATACTTGTCAACACTAATAAATGCCTCCCCCACTGCCTGAGAGGGCCGCGCTCGCATTTCATGCCTGATTTGAGTTTAAATAAATTAAATTTCTTTGTGCGCCCGAAAAATGCAAATGTCAGCGGGTGGAACTTGCAGCAGCCTGCAGGGTCCTGGCCCCGACCGGCCGAGACCGAGCAATTAAACTTGTCCTTGTTTAATTGCATTTCGGCCTAAACCAAAGAGCCAAACCCGGAGCCAAAGCCAAGCCAAAGAGTTCCTCCGCACACACAAACAGGCCAAGTCAAAAGTCACAGCTGACTGCCCGAGCAGGGATGGAGACGGCCAGGACCCGGCGCTGAGTTGCCAAGTGCTCTGCTGATAGCGGCCCGAAAAAGTTTAGCGCTTTAATTTCTTAGAAATTTGTTCCGTCTTCTCGCTCGGACGGGGCAGAGTCAGAAGGCGCACAAACAAGGCAACAAACAAAAATGTCGACTTGATTGCGCCGTTGATGACTATGTCCTGGCTGTGGCCCGGCTCTAGCTCCAAGTCCGAGCCCTAGTGTCGAGTAGTCGAGCAGTCGAGGTCCGCAATTGTGCGGACAGATTGCCAGCAAGTTGCCAGAGTTGAGTCGAGTTGAGTTGAGTCGAGTTGCTTGAAGTTTTCAATCCCCAGCGGATTAGAAAAGTTTAAATTGTTGCCGCCGAGCCAGCGAGAGACTCGCAGGAACAGGGACTTGGCTCTGAAACAGAGCCAAAGGAGCCACCAAATCGAAGCAAAGGACGACTGAACGAACGAACGAATGAATGAATGAAGGGAGCAACGTAACGATTAGTGCTTTCATGTCCTTTGCCAAAGTTTAAAGGTCATTCGATGGCAGCTCCCCATTCCTGGTGGCAGGTCCTGGGCTCGCTCGCCCCAGCTCGCTGGCTGCTGATTTGACACATCAACTTTGTCAAGGTTTTTGCCACAGAAAGAGCCCCAGCCCCCGACGCCGGGGACTGTTATGAGAAATGGCTCCTTCTGATCCTTGCTCCTTCTGCTCCAGGTCCCCTGCACTCCGGCTTGGCGTGTGTCTGTGTGCACTTGCAATTTGTGCAATGGACACTTCGAGCTGTGCGCTCTTCTGCTGCGCAGTGATAAGCAATGCCAGCTGCCAAACGCCTTAAAAGATTGCAGGGTGCAGTGACTCTGCCGGAGTGTGTGGCGATGGCTGGGGGCTCCCCCTGCCCCAGAGCCACCTACTGCGGCGCCCGGCTAGCGGAATATAGAAATTACTTTGAAGCTGCTGCATAATGAGCCTGTCAATAAGTTTATCAAGCCAACAACAGCTCCGGCCGGGCTGACCCAAAAACAAACTTGTAGTGCTCTGTAAATTATGCAAATCTTTATCATTCTTTTCTGATGTGCGGGGCGAGTGGGAGCACGAGGGTCGATGGGCTGTCACAAACAAGCGTGAAACACGACAACCCGGAGAGTGGGTCTGGGAAAAACAATATGGCGCTCTGCCCAGAAAGGCCGTCCCACATTCTGCCCTCGCCCGGGCATCCAGAGCCCACCCTACCCTCGCTCCCTGTTTATGTGCCATTGACAGTTCGGCGTTGTTTTGGTGTTCGCTTTTACCGTTTTTACCGTCTCCACCTTCCTAAGCTTTTTCCGAGCTCCGCTTTTTTGTGAAATGTCAAATTTTTCCAGACAGTTTTGACAGTTTATCGAAGTGCGCCCGTAATTTCTGCTGACGTGTGTTGTAGGTGTTGAAAATAGCAGGGACCCCGGCGGTGGGCGGCATACGGCGGACGGCGGACGGCGAACTTTTGCCGGCTCTGCACTTTTCGGTTGAGTGCTTTTGCACAAAAACTTTCCGAAGAAGGACTCGCAAGAAAGCGGGTCAAGTTTTTCGTAATTATTTGTTTGGGTCACCTATGGAGACCTCTTACGGTTTGTTACTCGCAAATTGTTTTTCTGGCAGGCCCGCGTCCGAACACCTAGGTGTACTAATGGAATATTCCCCGACAGATGTCTACTTACCGCTGCGACTTTCATTTTCCGCTGGCTTCAGCTGTAAAGCACGGTTCATCTGCAAGTAAAGAGAGAAACATCTGAATCAGTAACATCGTCAAAGAGGTGACTGGGATAGGGGTATTAGCCATTAGCCGGACTGGGCCGCTTTCAAATTCAATCAACTTTTGTCGTTGGCCGAGGAGCTCTTCATAAACACCTCCCAAAACACATTTGGCCAGCGAAGCATTTTCGAGCATTTAAATGCCACTCAATATGCAAGCCCATCTCCTGTGGTCCTCTGCCTCGACTGCTATCCACCCACCGCCCACTGCCCACGTTTCTGCACATTTGCGCTCATTGCCTTTTACCCACGACTGGGCAGCCACATCCTGTGCCGCTTCATGCATCATTAAAGCTTAAATCTCACCCAAGCGACCCATGTCGATTCTGGCCAGCCAACACTTAACGTTCCCCACCCTACCACCAGGTCTGCACACCCCCTCCCACATCCATATCCACATCCACATCCACGGCCAGTCACTTTCCCGCTCTCTCTGCTCATCCGACCATCGCAGTGGGATCGGGACCGAAAGCAGGACTGGGACTGGGACTCGAATGGCTACGTGTTGTGGTCACCTTTCGGTTTATGGCAAATGAGTAATATCCCGTGCCAGAGCACGAAAAATCCCATTAAAAGACGTTCAAATGAAATGCATTAAAATAAAACTTAATTGAGGGCTTTATACCGAATGTTCGAATCGAGATCCGGAGGTGTCCGAGGCGTCCGAGGGTCCAGGTGACCAAGTCCATGAAAACCGCAAAAACCCGAGCAAATCAATAATCAACAAGAACGAGTCCTTTCGAGCCCCGCTGCCCCTGCCCCTCTCAGGTGTAATTTATTTGCTCCACACAGTCGTACGAACGCACACATTGCCTCGCCTGGGTCTTCCTGGGAAGGGGGCGGATCGGGCACGCCTCTGGGCTTCCTGGCCTTAGATTGGCTCATCAGGCGGGCCAGGAAGAGCCTAGTCCCCGGGCCCTGGCCCTGTCATTAGCCCCGCGTGCAAGTTCGTCGTCTCATCGCCTGCCACCTGCCGCTTGTCGCATGAATATTTTATAATCTGCCATTAGTTTGCGGCAATTGAAAACGATTGGAGCTTTTAACTGCAAAATTAAATTGCTTTATATAACCGTGATTGGGTGGCCAAGCGGCCCCCCACCCTTGCGTCCTGCGATATGAAATATTTAATGTCGTAGGGCCGCCCGCCGCCGAAGCGTGTTTTTTCGGAACAATCCATTAGTCAGAGACAAGTAATTAAAATTGGGATTTATGCACGCGCATGGAGCAGAGTCGCAGAGTCGAAAATTCGGGGCTCTGCTGGCGGTTCGGCTTGTTTGTAATTCAATTATGTTAATGATTGGACAACATTTACCGTATTTACATTAATGCATAATGAGTAGTGCTGGCAGAAGCCTCCCTGCCGGGGGAGGCCTAAATGCACTTTGTTTGGCTGATATTTTTTGCAACTGCCGCCGGGAGCTCTAAACCAGCGGCCTGGCTAGTGGCTAACGACTAACGGGCAACTGGCAACGGGTAACAGGCAACTGCTAACGGCAATTAAGTGCATTTCTCTGTCTGACCAAAGGCATTCCTGCCCTGTTCCCTGCTCCCTGCTCCATGCTGCCCCATCGCTCCTGGCCAGACAACACCCAAATGCGTTTTTGCTTCACTCAAAGCTCAGCAGGATAAATTAAGTGGTCGATGAACTGGAGCCTTGTTGATTTTATATACAGGCATGGCGATGGCCAGGCGAGGGATGGAGCGATGGGATGGACGGTGGCAACGTCAACGCCGTGTTGTTGACAGTAATGCGGGGCCACGGGGAGACGCTCTGTGGTGACGCCGCAAAATTTAAACCAATGTTTAAGCGAAAAATGTTCATTTAGCCACACGTCCCCATACGAGCGCCCGACCTGCTCCCGATGCTGATGAATGATTGATGTGGCGTGGTTTAATAAATTGGAAAATGTTTTCAGCTCAAGTCGGGCTAGGAGCCACAGAGCCACATCCTCAAAGGCCCGGCCGAGAGCCATGCAGGCATCTGGCTTGCCAAACAGACTGCTTGGCTTCTGAAGGGTTTATCAGTGGGGAGACCCGCAGCTGGCTGCCACCGCTATCCGATGGCTTCTGTCTGCAAAACCAACCATCCAACCGACATGCACGCACATTGATCCGCCCTTCGATGCAACCGATGTCCGGGTTCCTGGTCCTGGTCCAGGTCCTAGTGCCTCTAGCCCAGTAAATAAAGCAGCCCATTTATGAGCCGTCAGGGCTCCTCCGAAAAGCAAGTTCGGCTTCTAAGGCATCTCTGACGCTGCACAAAAGTCTGGGCTGATTATTAGCACCGGAAAGGCTTCCCGGCATGCTCCCCCCGACGCATCTCTCGGCCGGGTAATTAGCTCTCATAATTTAAAATTTAAATGCTGCCAGCAGCCGAAGCCTTTCAGAGTCAAAATGTTAATTAAATCTGGCTCTCGTTCTGGCCGTCCCTCGCGGAGTCAAAAGATGCCTGCCTCGACACAATTAGCCCTCACAATTGCTTATGACAAAGTGCGGAGGGGGGTGGAGGCCCTGGGAGGGATGTTTCAGCGGCTGCTGGGAGGCGACAGGCGCCAGTGGCAACGTTAAACCGCAAATTTTAGCGCCCCAGCAAGTCATGCATGACGAGGCGGGGGAGGACATCTCTGCCTTTGGAAGTGTGAGGGGGACACTAGCCGCAGTGTCGCCGCCTACGCATATGCAATGCCCCAAAGTGGCAACTTGGCCAAGTGCTCTGCCTCCTGCCATCTAGGACGTGGCGGAGAGTGTCCTGGGTGCATGGACCCATAAACTCCGTTAGTTTATGATGCCCGAGCGCTAAGTGAGCAAAGCGAAAATCGCAGAGGACAGCAATCGGGACTCGGACTAGAGCCGGGGCAGGGTGGCACTAGAGATCCGGAGATCCAGTCAAGCCATAAGTGCCCTCCCCCCGTGCAATTAGAATGCGACGCATCGAACCGGGCCAGAACAGGCGGGCTCTCGGCCAGCTTTGTTCCGCTTTGGCCAGTGGCCACTGGCCGTTGCCGTTGCCGGCTCTGTGTTGCCGTTTTTATGCATTCGCTGGTCGAACTATATAAAACAGAACAACGAAAATGCAATTAAAAGTACGTTTTATGGCTTTGTTATGGCAGCAGGCTCCAGCACTCCACTTCGTTACCCAGCTTTGGCCCGGCTGCCACTGCTCCGGAGCCCATGAAGAGCGATTTTTACGATGCTTTCTCCACTCGACTCGACGATGATGATAGTTTGGAAAATGGTTTCGAATTGAGTGGCCCGGCAACTTTTGTTGATAGAAAAGTAATATTTTATGGGGTTAGCTGTAGGGTTATTGGGCGGACTCGGCTCCAGAGCTGGGTTTGCTTATTGAAGGCGCTGCTGATGCTGCTGCTGCTGCTGGCTCACTTCTCCAAAAGCATGAAAGTTGCATGCAAAAGTTGTCCGTGCTGCAGCAGATACTTACAGCAGATCGCCTGATGGAAAAATTTGTCACTGGCGCTGGTGGAGCACCTAAAAGTAGACAATGTTGCCGCAAGCATCTGTCATGTGTGCGCAGCACGGGGGAGTGGGAGGAGCGCGCCCCGACATCAAGCTGGGCTAAAGGCAAGCCAAACTAACGAGCTGGCAAGCAAAACAAAAGCTTGTACCAGCTCTCCGCCATAACAACCTGCCATAACTGCAGCTTAATCAAAAGTTTTTCACTACCTCAGCCACAGATACAGCTCGTGCTGGAGGCAACCATCCAGCCAGCCAACCAACAACCACAGCACTATCTCGTCCTCCCTCCCCCTTCGGATACTAATCAGTGGTTGCTTCTTCTGCTTTTTACGCTGCTCGGTCCTGGCCACGTTCAATGGAATATCTATATTCCCTGTGTATCTCTGATGTATGAAATATGGAAGTCTCGCCCGGGCCCGGGCCCAGGTCCAGGTCCTTGTGGGTGTTGGCAATTAGCAAGTGGCAATTAAAGTTGGTTGTGATCCCGGGCAGGGAGGGGCTTATTGGATCATATACTATCTGGGCCGGAGCGACATAAAAACCATATTTGCCATAAAAACACGGAAATTAAATCTTAAATCTTCTTTGGCAACAAAGCGGGCCGCCACCTTGGCAGGGTCCCAACCCAACTCAAAGCGTATTTCACTCAAGACACGACACTTGACTGTCGTATGACACTTGAGTTCCTGCTCCTGTCCGTCAGGCGGCGGGCGCCCCAGCCCTGCCCCGGCAGCCACAAAATATGCAAATAAATTACTAATAACCTCAGAATGTAACCCTTGCACGGAAGTAGGAACGGCAAGGGTGGGGCCCGAGCGGATGGCGGATGGCGAAAGCGGAACGGGGGCTATTCCTGATTCATAATTCAAATTTTACGCCGCAATAAACAAAAATGCCTAAAATTATGCAACACAACACCCATGAACATTGCTGAGCAAGTCATAAATTATGTAAATTTAATTTTACGCCCCCACCGCGGAGTACATACTACCCGGACTATATAGACTCTATATGCATGTACAGAGGTATGTGTTAGAGTGCCACGCCCACAGCCAAGTCAGCCACAAAATTGTAAAACCCTCCTCAGCGGAGTACGGAGAGGAACGTTATTATTATGTAAATAATTAATGGCGTGTAATTATCTAAAATTTGGACAATTAGAAAAATTTAACACACCCCCTGCCAGTCTCGCCGGCGAAGAAGAAGGCAAGATAGGGCAGTGGCACGCGAAAGTACCCGAATATATGACATATTTATTATACCGGAATCGAAAAGAAGGACTAAGGACTTCAGGCCGAGCATGTCCTGCGTGGGCTCTCCCAGCTCGAACATCCGCCGCACATTTAACGCCGTTTTAGCACATGCTAATGACCCACAAAGCCAAGCCGGTCCTGCCCCAAAAGCCACAAAATACTTTATTTATTTTGGAGGGACTCCAGAAATATGGAACAAGGTGTAGCCCTTTGAAAGGTTCGCCATTAATTAGGCAAACTTCGGCCCGGTGCCGGTGCCGGGCCAGACAAACATTAGTTCTGGTAATTTATTAGCCGGCTGGAAGTCCCGGCCCAAACTAATCAATACTTTGGCCTGCCCGGGAGAGGGCGGACGTACCTTTCCAAAAATTGCTAATTAGCCAGCCGACTGGCTAAGCCGAGTGACGACTTGGCCCTTCTTATGTCATGCAGTCCCAATGATATTGATCTGGATTGCGTAATGAGTTCCTCCGATGGCGAGCTGGGAACTTCCAGCGGAGAACTCCAAGGAATTTGCAATATCTTCGCAGCTGCTGGCCCTTAAATTGATTGCTTGGACTTTACAAAGGCCAGAACTGCAAGTATTTGTTAAAGGACCCCCTTCCCCCCCGGGCGAATCGGCAACATGGAGAATATTTGTTGCATACCAACAGGCGCGCTAGAAATACTTACAAATTATATTGTGTGAGGCCCCGCAAAGACGGGGGGCTCGGTGGGGCAAGATGTGCGAATGAGTGGGCGGGGCGGGGAACTAGGAGCGAGGGTGGGGACAGGACGAGGCAGAAGCTGAGCCCAAACAACGCACTCAACTGTGAAAATGTCTGTTAAGGGCAACAAACACGCACTCATGTGTATTTGTGAGTGTGTCCTGGACTGGGGCTCGGGCTAGGTGGCCTGTCAACAGAATGACAGTATATATTGTATATATGCGTTCGCATGTATTGGTCCTTATGTACTCTCCATGCGCCACAGCTTGCCCAGCTCCAGCGCCAGCGCCAGCACCCAGCTCCAGCACCAGCTCCAGCCTGGCCAACTGTCAATTGAGTTGGCATGTTGGCAGGCTCTTGACTTTCGGTCTAATGTGAATTCCTCATAAGCATGATAAGCATAAATCTCCATTTGGACAGGCTGGAAAAAATTGATTGAAATATTGCCAAGTCAGGCCGGGCCTGGAGGGAGTCAGGAGGGCCCCCGCCTAATGCCCATGTATTTTAATTGATTCGTGCCGCTCAAGGAGCCGCAGGAGCTGATAGCTCATTACACATCATGGAGAAAGGCGTCGCAACCGCTGCTCGGAGCGGCACGATCCAGCACGGCTGCAGCAAATTGAAAACCCATGCCAAAAAATAAATCAATGGCAATGCAAACAAGTAGCCTGGGAGCCTGGGAGGCTGTAGGACTGGGAGGCAGACAAACACCAACACAAACACTGCCACAAACACAAGCACAAACACAAACGCAAACAGACCAAAAGGATACTCGATATTTGCTCTTCGGGTTTGATGTCTGATGATGATGCTCCATTTATTATTAACTTGAAATGATTTCGGGCAGTCAGTAGTCCTACCACAGCGGCCCGGCCCGGCCCGACTCGCCCTCTCCGCCTCCGCAGCCTCCCCGCCGAGGTGACGACGCAGCTATTGAATGCACGACTGCATCAATGCCAGGCACTGCATTTATCCTCTGCCGGCAACACACAGAATTTGTTGCCCTATCTGTGAGGCTGGCTCCGTATCTCAGTAGCTGTGTAGCTGTGTATCTGTGCATCCGAGTATCTGAGTATCCGTGTATCTCCACAGCTCCGCATCCGTGTAGCCGTGTATCCGCTGCTCTGTGTGTACACGTGTGAGTTCAATTGGAAAATCGTGTGCGGCATACGGCAGCGTGTTTTTGTAAATAGCAATCGCAATCGCGTACGTTTCTGAGCAGCACTCTCGCAAGTGTATCTGTGAGATACATAATATGTATCATATCGGGGCACATCAGTTGATGGAATCGTGCAAATTCATACTTTGTATTAAAGGCAAAGGACATTAAAGTCTGAGAGTCGGGTGTTTAAAGCGACACCCCACAAAGGACCTCCGCTCCTCTCGCTTGGCAACATTTGTGGCGAGGTCCTTTCGCTTTAAATTTAATTTTCGAGGAGCAGTGCTGTGTGCTCAGCACACAACACAACGCAAAGACGAAAACGAAAAAAATAATAATAAACCGCTTAGCAGGGCTTTGAGAAGTGCAAATAACACAAGCGCATACAAGGACGCATGCAAATGACAACAGGACACGCCCACGCCCCCCGTGTGTGTGCCGAACGGAGTATTTCTTTGTAATCCGAAATGCTCAAGGCGTGCAAATATTCAATTTTAGACATGCAGTCGTCACCCCTCTCCCACTCCACTCCCCTCGGCTCTGACCGTACATTCGAAGTGGAAGGATAGCCCGAATGCAGTTCTCCCTTTATAGTACAGTAGTATATCTGAAAGTCGTCATCCCGTCCCGGCCGTAGCAACTAAATGTCATAAACACAATGTCATGACAACTTTTGAAATTTGAATTTCAAAGCAAAAATTTCTTTCATTTATTCATTTGCTCAGTCATTCATTTCCATTTATTTTATTTGCCGTTCTGCCCGAACTTCATATGCGCAAAATTGGTTCCTGGCCATGTCCCAGCACACCATCCATTCCCCCCAGGACTCCGCCCCCACACTGGTTAGGCGAATTCCTTGCGAGCAAAAGTTCCAAACACATCTTTGATCTTGATTTCTGTCGATATGGCCGGGCGGCCAGTAATGAATGGAAGGGAGAGGGGGACTAAGCGTTCCGACCCGAAAATTATATTAATTTAGATTTCATTTGGTCCTGTTCCCGGGCTGTCCTGCCTAGTCCCACGGGCCGGACTGGGTCGCTATGGGTTTCCTTCGTGTGTTCTGTCAAGAGGATACTTCTATGGCCTTCCAAAACAAGGAACAGATATGAATGGTTGCCAACTATTACATTTTCCTGCTCTGCCTTTAAGACATTTTGGGAATTCAGATGAAGGAACTAGCTAGTTTAAAACTGGAATATTATGCAAATCAACCGAACAACTGAATGGAAACTTGACACTTTCAGTTGAATCTCCCAGATATATGGAGAATCAAAACTCCCCTCTATCAATCATCATTTTTGAAGTGCTCTAGTCCTAGGCAAACAATCTCCAAATAGGGTTGATTTATTTTTCTGTAATTACTGCCGCCCTCGGGTCATACTCTGAAGAGGAACGGGGTTAGTTCGACCAGAGGGTTGACTGCATCCCGTGATTGAAGCTTTCCTTGTTATTATTTTAATAAGCGATTCGCTGTTGTTACTTTGCAGCCCGACATCCTAGGACATGATTATTTGGAGCTGGTTTGTGCTCGAATGGGCTTTTTAAAAAATCATTAAAAAAATAAGAGAAAGCGCAGACACATCAAAAAGAGTAGAAGCTTAAGAGTTCCAGAATCGTTACTCCACTGCCAGATATCATTGTGTTTTTTAAGTCCTATCACTCATCTCTCTAATACCGCCTCGTTCTCACCTTCCGGGCTGAGCTCGTCCTTGTCCTTTGTCCTTTGAGCTGTGACTCGAAATCTCTGGCGCGCTTCCCTCTGATACCCACTCGAGCCTGGAGAGCCGAAAGTTTATTAAATATAAATTTACAACACGCACATGTGGCCCTTCATGTCAAACGGAAAACAAACAGAAGTCAAGTCTGCCCGCGCCACCCTCTTCAAACAAGGGCCACCCCTCGCCGGCTCCTCCGATGGCAGTTCACAAGTGCTCTCTAGAAGGTTGATTCTCGCCTTTGCCATAACTTGAATAAATATGCAAACATTTCGTCACATTCCTCCCACGCCCACGCCCACTTTTAATTTAAGCTCACTTAACACCTCATAAAACAGTGTACGTTCTGGCTGAATAAATGAATGGCTGGGAACCGGCGGGGGACTGGGGCGCACGGAGTGACATTCGGAGAGTTCCTGCACATCGCCAGTTTAATATAAAATATACACATTTTATACGTTTCAATTTTTTCATTTAACAGCTTCCAAGCAATTAGCTCGGAAGGGTTGGCCCGAGAGCCCAGCCACCCCTTCGGAGGGCCGAAGGAAGCCAGCCACCCCCCGGCTCAGTCGAAAGAGCTCTTCAGCCGCTTCGGAGTCCTGGCACTCGGCTGATTGCTACTTTTGACAAATTAAACTTGAAAGTTGTAAAATTTCCCTTGTCATTGGCAAGGACACGTGCGTGTCAAGCAGTTCCCTCGGAGTCCCAACCCTCGTTGGCTTCAGGAATAACTAAATTAAAATGGAAAAGCATGATACCGAGCTTATTGCACAGCCAGGACAGCTGTCACAGTGATTTCGGGAATGCAATACTTGCCACACCGCAACTGTGGCGGCAAATATTGTGCATCTTTTGGCCACATTGATTTGCGTGATTGGAGGCCCTAAATTGTCCTAATTCCAGGAGCCCACAGGACACTGGGACAAGGCTTCATTCGCAGCTCATAACAATTGCTGTTTATGCTGATTTTTATGCCCCCTCAAGACACACACTTTTCGCCCAGGTCTGGCTATGAATAAGTAAGTAAGCGGCGAGGTTTCTGTTCCTCCGCATCCAAATGCTGTCCTGCCCGGGAGCTCCCGTCTCCACCGGCTTATTTGCCATGTAATCTTAAGCGACAGGCATTTGTTTACTTATTTATGCACTTTCTGCTCGCCACACTTCCAGACAACACTCTGTACTCTGTACTCCCCATAAAGGTTGCCAACTTAAAAATCACAATGGGGGCTTTGACTCTGCCATTAGATAAGACGTGTGGAGAGAAGGAGTCCCGAGCCCCGAGCCGAGTCCTGAGCCCCAAGCCCCACTTTCGGGGTATTTCCTCCTTTATTTTTATGCGCTTCGTGTGAGATTTTTATTGTGTACACACAGGGAAGGAACTCCGAGTCAGACGCTATCTCTGCCACGTTTGCTTTTATTATTTAATGGAGCACAAAATGCATTTTACCCGCCATCCCATCGTCCCGTTCCTGCCTTCCCGCCACTGATCCTTAGGCGTGCGGTTGCCTCCGCTGGCCCATTTGCCGTTCTGCCGTTCGGGGGTTGCCCGAGGGACCTGGATCTGGGCCACCCCAGCCAGCAAGCCGGGCGGACCAGAAAGAGTAGGCATGCCAAATTAATAATTTATATATGAAAATGTGCGTTAAGAGCGGCAAATGCGAGTGGAGTGCCGCAGCCTCGAATATGTTTGCCAAATGGCTCAGGACGGAGGCGTTAGGCTGTTTGCCAAGGTCATAAGTAGGACTTGCCAAGGGTCTGCCCAGCTCCCACTCCTCCGCGGCCGTTCATCGTAATTTGCCTAATAAAACGCGGTCTGGCATATTGCATAAAATGTATAAATATTCCTTCTCGGCTGTCTTTGTTTTCTCGGCAATTTGTGAATTGCGGGCCAGATTTGTGCTCCTTCGGATTCCGCTCCAAACGTCGCCTTTCATTTGGCTTAAGGTGAGACATATCTCCGGGTCTGGGGTGGGGCGCTCCGGCCCAGGAGTCAAGTGGATATTATGTGCATAAATTTGCCGCCCGGCTCCTGGGAGACTGCCAGCCAAGAGGCCCGGCGGCCAGGACGACTTTTATGGAGCAGGCAAATGTCAAATTTATGCATATGAATGTTTATGGCAGATCCAGAAAGGATTACGATATTACGAGCCATCGTCATTGTCTTCCGCAGCATATTCTTTGCATCCATGGAGCAACTGCCTCACCCTCACCCTCAGACTGCCACACTGCCACTTACCCACACTCCCCTCACACAATTCACAATTTCGATTCGATTCAACTTTCGAACATCCGCCAAAAGTCAATTGGGGCCGCAATGAGAACTGAAATGGCCAGCAATTAATGATGATGGCTCGGATGGATCCGCCTGCCGACCCACACCCCACCTGCCGCATTCAAGAGTGGGCGGGGAAGGCGGCTTCTATAGGTTTCCGCCCGCCGCAGGCCCCAACACTTTGCATAACATTAAGCAGCTTCGGTTCAGTTTTTATTCCGATTCAGATTCCTGCCACTTTCGACGCTTCCTTTTTTGTGGGTCCCTGCGGTCGACCGCAGCCCCATAAAATATGCACCCAGACACAACAAAGTGAAGTATGCAAAGCGGACGACTCTCTTCGGATCTGGCTCTTTGGATCTGGGCCGGGAGAGACGGAGTGGGCCGGGCGGGGAGTGGCAAAGCGCCTAAAAGCATATTTCAATTAAGCTATCACCTTGAATTATTCTCACGAGCACTGACACCCCGCGCCGTGCCACAGCTCGCCCAAACGCAAACATACCCGGCAGTTCCGCCTAAAAGCAGACTACATTTCTTTTTTAATTTTAATGTTTTCATTCACCGCAAGCGCAGGGACGCAGAGGCGTCTGCGGAGTATAACGTTAAAACCGCTCGTCAAAAATTTGCATTTAAATGAGGCGCAGAGGCGACTGGCTGACGGGCCTCTACCCCCCTCCTTGGAAGTGGAAATTTTTATGATTGCGGTGACTGCCAAATTGTCAGCGGATGGAAGTGGGTGTTTGTGCCAGTTTCCAGTGGCGCGCGGGTGTGTGCGGCCCGGAATGTAAATATTCATTATGTCGGTGTGAGTGCACTCTGGTACAGGCGAGAGGTCAGTGAACACACAAAAGTCATCGCAGTCGCTGCTCCCCCACTCGGGCATCCTTGGGCCAGAGTCCTCGCCCTTTCAGCCTTGATACAAGGATGGATTTAAGGTAAGGGAGTTTTATCATCCCCTATTCGGGGATATTTAATCCAAAATCCACACTAGATTGATTAAAACCCAGTCCCCCTTTGAAAGTCTTCCCAGTCCTTGTATGTAGTATTTGGAAATGCCAACTTTTTAGCCAAACATCCGAATCCAGTTAATTTTTGCAACATTCCACTTGCAACAAGCAACAATTTTCACCGAAAGAATCCTTGGCAGGCATACAGCCGAGCAAAATTCATAATGAAGAGAATAATTCGGGCAACAGGATGCAGGATACAGAGCAGGACGCTCCTCTGTGTCGGTTATGCCGAACTTGCTCCGCTCACACGTTCACACACGCCGGCTCTGACGGCTCGTCGCCATCCTTCATCCTTCATCCGGGGATTCCAGTTGCCCTCTTGCTCCCCCTTGTTGCCCGCCACGTCTGCCTCAGTCTCGACTCTGGCCTCGGCCAAAAATTGTTGGCATAAATGCCATAAACAGTTTATTTAGCAACGGAAAATTAACTGCAGAATGTTGGCAAGCCCACTCCCGCAGAAAAAGAATATGTAAGAGGCCCTGGCAGACAACTACCCCAGACCCAGACCCGTTCCGGCCCAATCCAACTCATCCCAGCCCGCCTCGGCCCGACTCAACTCGACGCTTTATGACGTTTTACTTCATGTGCAGCTTCATAATTAAGTGACTCCCGGGGGTGGGCGGTCTGAGTTCCGAACTGGCACAAGACGGGCCGAGGGGTCGGAGGCACTGAAACTCGGGGGAGCTTTTAGTTTTGAGCCACGTGAGTGGCATCATCGCCTGGGCTTCGCCTGGGCCATAAAAACAAGCCCCAAACGAGGTCAACTGAGGGCACTAAAATGCATTTGCTTTATATTCCTAAACACACATACATAGCTACACATATTGGCGAGGTCAGAGGACAGGGCTGTGGCTGGGGCAGGGGAGATAGTCAGATAACAGAGTTAAAGACGCACATAAAAAGTGTTAGAAGCTCGTTTTGTGTACTTACTAATTTGATGGCTGGTGGTATTAATGGATGATGGCAACTTACCTGAAAGAGAGTCAAGGGAGAACACGGAAAAGTTTAATTTTGAGTGAGAAGCAGAATTGGCTAAAGGATAATTAAGGATTATGGCTGTGGGTGGGAAATGAAAACTGCAATTATAGCTAATGGCGGGGAGAACGAGTGCCATTAATAAATACTCCACCCACTGGTCCCGAACCGAGTGCAGTCCCCTTTAAAGCCGCCGTCCTCTGGCACTCGAGTCCCCGCCGAAAATTGATTATTGCAAACGCTTTAACACGCCCCAGCACATGGCCGAGTGGCCCGGGGCGCAACCAGAGGAAAAAATGTCATAAAAATTCTATTTTCGTATAAAATTTCGAAAGTAATCTAATAAATATTGATTTTCATTCGTCATCGCCAGCGCCAGCGACGGAGCAGGCAAAGCCAATGATGGCGCTAGCGACGCCGGCGACAACAACATCATCATCAGCGCCTCACGGGGTCCGGCGGGGTGGGAGGAGGTGGCGAGTAATCCTACACGTGCATACGGAGAGTGAGCCGGGTCACGACAGGGCGAAGCGCCACAGAGGCGTAGTCAATAGTCGTTATTTGATATAGTCGAAGACCAACAACATGCCCGCCATGATGGAACGTGCCTGGGACGGTCGCCGCCACCGCTGACCAGGACATCGGGTAGAGGCAGGAGCAGGAGCAGGGACAGGAGCGGGAGCGGGAGCTGACCGCACGAAAAGGGACCTCTCGCTGCAAGGGATGAAATCATGCGCGCAACTCGTTTTCGGTCAAGCATGCCACAAACGGGGCCGCAGGGGGCGATGGGCTAGGGTTGTGGGCTGTGGGGGGTGGGGTGGTGGGGCGGCTGGCTGGAGGACAAACAGTTCATTCAATCATTCAAATGTCCTTTGAACTATAAAAATACATGACACTAATAAAGAAAACGAACAAATGACACGACACCGGGAGAGCGCTCCTGCTCCTCTGCTTCTCGTCCCCTGCTCCTGTCCCTGCCCCTGCCCCTCCCCTGACCACTGACTCCTCGAAATGAGGAATTGGGTGAACGTAAGGATACGGAAGAGAAGAAGAAGAGCCGGAGGTAGAGCAGCCAGGACTGCTATTTAGAGCCATTTATAAGCATACTTTGAGGCGCCCTTAGCCCAGCACACGACATTTGACATTTACGAGTGAGCGCGGGGGAGTGCAGGCTAGTGGGGCCTCTCATCCCGCCCGACCATAAATTTTGCTGTTGCCATTTATTGCATTTTTATGTAAAATGACCCCCGCGGTGAACCCCTACGCGACCTCCCTTACTTATATATTTGAAAAGTTGTTTATGGGGCCTTCAGAAATCGAACCGAAGTCGGGGAGCGCGAGGAATTTGAGCAATTAAAGATGTGTGCCCGATAAAGGATAAAGTGCGGTTCGAGCGGAGGTATTCCTGTGGCTGATTTCTACACGATTCTCGAATCCGTATTCATTCGCCTAGTCGCCTATTTCGCCGGGCTTTTCGCATGATTTATACAGAAAATTCCACGTCTGCACCGCACTTTTACAGCCATATGCTCCACTCCCGACTCCTGCAACAATCGGAAAAGCCGCAACAACTGCCCCTCCAGCTGGAATACGGGAACACGAGCTCACAAATCAAAACAACGCACCCAGCGCCTAAAAAGCTGCCAAGCCCTGCCCCGGCGACCTCTCGCTGGCGGAGGAGGGGCCGGGCAAAGCCAGGGGAATAAACTACATGAAGGCTTTCTTCGGCGTGTCTGGGCCCATGTAATCTCTGTTGACCATAAAGATTTATAGACTATTGTGTGTCGTTCACGGTTGCGTCGACTGGCCGGAGCAGCGGCAATGAAAAGAAAACTTTTTGCAACTTAGCGCCAAACTTTATGCAATAATTTATATATATTGGGTAGCGCGAACGGGCTCCGGCCATATAATAAAAATGCTGCCAGCAACCAAAGCAAAACAAAACACGGCAACACAAAAATAGAAAAGTATCCGAAAACGCAATGCCGACGACCTACACAAAAGGCGATGCCCATAATAGCAGCAGGAGCCAGCGCAGGGCGGAGGCAGGAGCCGGGAAAAATATCCTCCGAAGCAACAATAACGGCAACCGAAGCCGGTAAATGAAACTAAAGTATCAGCCAGGGAAGTGGGGAATGGATTTTTCTCAGATAGCGAGGAACTAGTCGACACTGAGTTCTGTCAAATGAGAATATTTTTAAAGGTGATTCTCAGGAACTATTCCACTCTTATAGGACATGTCCGTAGCGATTGTAAGGTATTAGGACGTCCGCTTCGGATCTCTTTCCTCGTTAACCCTTGATAACTATTTTTTAAGTTACTTCTTAGTTCCAAGAACTAATCCGTCCTTAAACCCGATATAGCCACTCATATAGGGGAGACCATCTGTCCGCACCACTTGTAGGGTATGAGGAATTCTACCTTGTATGGGTCCTAATTTTAAATATTTTGTTCATTCTTAAACCTTGAAAAACATTCTGTATCTAAACCATATAGAGCCCCTGACATAGGGATGTCCATGTGTCCGCACCGCTTGTAGGATATTAGGAATTCGCCCTCATCCACGTCAGCTCGCCTCCCTCGTTAACCCTTGATAAGTTTCAGGCCTAAATATCGGTTTTTCTTGTCCCAAACAAGCGTAACAAGGCTTGTCGCATCCCGGTTATAGCCGGCCTGATATAAAAAATTAAAAACTTGCTCCTTCAGAGCGCCGCTTAGGTGTGCAGGCCGGGGGAACGAGGTGAGGGCAGGGGAAACGCGCCAAGTGTAAAAAAAAGAGAAAACTTTTCAATGAGTTTTTCCTGTCGGCAGCAGGAGCGGCGTCGTCCTCGGTTATGGGCCTGCCCCAGCTCCAGCCCCAGCCCCAGCGCCAACTGCCGCCCCTCCCGCCGTGCTTCTTTGGCGGTTTATTGTTGTTTGCGTTTTAAATAGACTCAAGTGTTGTTGGAGATTGCGTTGTTGTGGTGGCTGGTGTTGGTAGTGGTGTTGCTGTTGTTTTTGGCTTTGTGCAAGCTGTCGGTTGCATGCATTGTCTGAAGTGCGTTTGCAACTCTTGTTGTTGCTCCGCCGTGGGCTGGATGCTGCTGCTCTGGATGCTCCGGTCTCGAAATCAATCGATAGTTAATGGAAAATCGTTATTAATGAAAAGTTTACGCCCCAACCTCGCCCACGCCAGCCGTGGGAGGAGGGCCACGCCTCTCTGTCTCCGTCTCCTGGCAGCCGGCAATTGAGCGCTCACTGAGCCATGGCAAAATGTTTGATAAAGTGCAGAAAGCAATAAAAAAGAGAGCAGGGAGGGCGCAAGGACGAGGCCAGGACGAGGACGTGGACGTGGACGAGAGTAGAGAGAACGCAACATTTAAGTAGCAAAGTTTTTCATTTTTTTTCGTAATTTCATTTGGGTGTGAAAAGTTGCACGCACATGAAGGTGGTGGGCAGCAGGCGGCAGGGCAGGCAGCTGTATTTGCCTTCACTTTTTGCTGCTGCATATTTTCCAGCGCATAAATATTTTATGCATGCAACAAAGGCAGCCAAAACACAATGGCCAAAAAGTTGGCAGCAGGGGGCCGGCGGGGGAAGACTCGGCGGGGACTTTTTCTGTCTGTTTGCGGGGGAGGCGAGGCGGGGCTGGGCATTTGCACCTCCAACAAAGCTGGGCGTCCTTTATAATATTTTTGATTGAGGAGGATCCCGCAAAAGTTTCCATTCCGACTTCATTTCTCCCCAGCATCCTGTGCATCCTTCACTCTCAATAGTTTAATGGCAGTTTAAGTAGTTCCTCGGGGGAGGGGGCCCATCCCACCTACCACCCCTGAGCCAAAAAAATGTATTTCGGCCCAGCAATCGGTTACGACCGCATCCCATCGCTTGGCCAATGAAGTCGGATCACGCAGGACATAAATAAGTGGAGCGGAGACCCTGTTCCGCTCAAAACGGCTTTGTAATCACATCAGGACGAGGCAGGAGTATGCGTTGCACCGTTTTGGGGTCCGCTGCCGCGGCTGATTTATTGCAACAACAAAGTTTTATCATGCATATTTTATGCGTGTAAATGTTGCCGTCATAAAACGGCTCTGGAGACGGAGACGGAGACGTTCCTCTCGCACGCACATGTGTGCGAGGGCCCAGGATGTGCCGTACCTCCCCTCCTTGTGCGTACGAGTTGTAATGGCGGCCAATAAAGCCGCCATTCAATGGCAGCAAATTGGCATTTTATTAGCCACCCATTGCCGCACTTCGGGCCGGCATCCGTCCCGGCTATCCTTCCCCGCCATCCCCCCTAATTTGGCCTGTACTCCGCGCGTATGTCATAATAAAAATGAGTGTTGAAAACTTTTAACAAACGACAAAATACCAGCCGCAGTGCCACTGCCACCAGCCACCAGCTACCAGCTCCTCCCCCGCATCGATCGATGTCATCCCCGCCCACCCACTCGTCGCCGTCGACTGCGCTTTGAGGTCGTCGCATCGCAGCCCAGGCCGGGGGTATAACTCAAAGTTTACTCAAGTTACTTGCGCCAGCGACAAGACAGAAAACTTTGTACTTTACATCATTAAAAAGTTTCGCTTTCTCCGCATTTTTCACTGCGTTCTCCGGTCTCCTTTCTCCTTTCTCCGTGCGCCTTTCTCCTTTAGCGTCCGCGTCTCCGGTTTCTTTCGGTCTCGTCCTGCAACTTTCGGGAAACAGACAGACTCCGGCTTTGATTGTGATTCGGGCTCCGGCTGAGGAGCTAAGCGATTGACTGTTGGCCATCAGTCGGTCGGGTTGGGATTGTGGCCCGAGGCCTGAGGCCAGGCCTGGAATGGCTAGGACTGCTCCGACCGCAGGCCCAAGGAGCTCAGCTGATTGAAGCCCGGCCCGAGGAGCGAGCGCTGAAAAGTGCACACATTCACACGTAATCCGTTACTCCCATAATAAACGAGCGCGTAATAGAAAAATCCCAGCCCCCACCCTCGGAGCCCCGGCAAATAAATAGTTGCAATGCTTCAGATTTCTCTACGCTCTGGTTGGTTGCCTGCCACTGGCCACACAGAGGCAGGGACTCTGGTGGCTGGGGCGACTCTGAGCCAGAGGAAGGGTTCAGCGGAGACTGGGGACTTCATAGTTGGCGGAGCCGAGCGGTGGTTGCCTTTTTGTGCCCATGCGCATGGAAAATAGTGGCACAAACTTGCACAAAAAGATAAAAAGGAGGCACGGAATGCGCGGAGCGAAAAAAGCAAAGGGAATGCCGACAAGGAAGGGGGAGTTCCCCAGCTCGGAGGGTCCTTCTTTGTGTGGCTCCCTTTACGGCCGCGAGTGTGTGCTCGGCTTTGTCACTTGGCTAGTCCCCACCATCCACCTTCCACGACTGGCGCAAGATTTGCATAGAGCTCCCCGGCTCGGACAGCACATGTGGCCCTGCTCGGTTGGGGCGGGTGTCCTGGGCAGTGGCAGGGGCGGGGCCCTTAAAGTGTGGCGCCGCGGCAATTATTAAGTTTTCTTTCTCTCGCCAACAATTGCTGTTGTTGGCCGGGACTGGTGTGTGAATTACGCAGGAGGGTGCCTGGAGCTCGTCCGGGCAGGACGGCGTATTAGAGGCAATTTAGCACGTCGTGGCCGGGTTAAATTAAGCCACCCGAGGACAAGGACAATGCAAGGACGAGGCGACAAAGCGCGAAAATTAATAACTCGCAGATTGCTATCGTAAGCTGGACCACTTTTGGAGAGCACCTTCCCTAAGCGCTTCGGGAGCGGGGTAATGCGTTGTTTCCCCGGCCCTGATCTAATCCGAATGCGAGACACAAAATCAAAAGGAATTCGGCATTAGTTGAGCTCCTGCGATGCTCCTCCGGTTCTGTCCTAGTCTACTGGCTTCCACAGTCTCTGGATAAATGATGCATATGCATTTCCATCTCCATCTGCATCTGCGAGGTGCATGTGTCATGTATTTTTTATATCCCTGCCAAAACATAGTCTTTATGCTTTGACAAAATGTACACCATTTGCATATCCTAAGCTCCGGCAGCCCTCCTGCCACACTCCTACCGCCCTCCGCCGCACCTCGGCCTGCATAGAGCGTTTCGTGTTTTTCCCTTGAAAAATGCAGCAAAAGCCAACGAACTGTAACTGGACGTCGTTTTCATCAATATCAATGGGTGAGCACCTCCCCGCATCCGCATTCGTATTCGCATTCGCATCCTCGTTCGCTCTCCTTCTTCGTGCCCCAACAGAGTTGCAACATATGCTATGCTGCAGCCGCGCCGGCCGGAGGCGGGGGCACGTGGTCTGGTGTGGACAGCAGCGCTTTGCAATACAACGCATCATTTTTATTGTTTGTCGGCAGTTGGAGAACAGCAACAACAGCCACGGATGGACGACGTCTATTGAACATAGAAAGCAAAATTCTGAAAGGCAGCGACTGAGTGGGGGCGGTGGTTGGGCCGGAGGCGAACGGGTCGAAGGCGGAGTCCGGGCGTGCTTTTGTATTTTTGAACCCAAAAATAGAAAAACGCAACAATTCGAGCAGCAGCACCAGCACATACGGCGAGATACAGCGAAAATCGAGGAAAATAACTTGAAATGCGCACTGAAGTGGCGGCGTCTAATGTAGCCGAAGTTCTCTATGCAACCGGGCAGGGGCAGGGCTCCTCCGAGGTTGTATGCAGTGTTGGATATGCGCTCAGAGTGTCGATATTACTTTTTTCTGGGTGGGCAGGGCTGTCTGTACCCGCACATGGGTACTACAGAGGGGCCAACTTTGGGGTCAATGAGTCACACTGGCCCGCCCGCGGCAGACTCTCTCCCATTTAGTCCTCCGCGCCCCCAGCCCGCCACTAACGACACTATCAACAAGGCAAACAAGCAGCGCGGCAACCGCACTTAACCATTGTTCACTTCACTACCTAATAAGTCTCAATTAAATGTACATAAAGCATAACACCTTGTAACATTTGCATGTTTCAGCCAACAAACTTTCCCCGCCCCCAGGAGCCGCCACCGTCCCCGCCACCCATTCCCCCCAAGAGCCGTGTTTACTTGAACAACTTTCAGAACTTTCAGCACGCAAGCCTTCAACAAAACCCAGAAAATAAAAACAACCACAGCCCCCAGGTTGGCGAGCGAAACTGTCATTCTGTCAGTGTGTCATTTAATCATTCCCTCATTAGTTCGGAGAAAGTCATTGTTATCGACATATTGAATACTTTTCCGACGGGGAGGGTGTTTGTGGTCCTTCCCAACGGTTCGTAAATATTAATACAGGGAATATTGGTTAGCCGATGTGTGCCCTAAATAAAGCAAGTTAACAGATATACGGCGGATCTCTTCTTTGAAAAATAGTGTGTTACATGATAATCGTACTATACATTCCATCCCTTGGGTTTCAAATTCAAATATACGGAGGAGAAAGGTTAAAACCCTGTACAGATATTCTGTACATACTTATGAAACCCATATTTAAAAGGGTATTTCAAGACTCCCTTAATAAGGTTAAAGTGTCGGCTTGCCCCCTCGTTCCCGGCTGTCAATAATATATTTTTGGCTTGAATGGCACTGTCGGGCAGGACTCCCCCGCCGGGCCAGCCCCACGCCCTCGAGCGTTGCATGCGTGCGTTTCAAGTGGCTGGCGCTGTTCTGGCCCGCTTCCTGTCGTAAATAAAGTGAAATTCGCTTTTGGCAACGCGTGTACAGGTGGCACCCTTAATGAATACGACATTATTTTTTATGAGCTGTCAAACACTATTTTCCATACATTTTTTCTCCTTCAGCGGCTCTGAGGTCTGAGGGGCTCTCCAGCTCACTCGAGGCTCGTTCAGAGTTTCCTTTTGCCATTTTATTTATCGCCCTTGAGGGCTGTGTGTGCACCGCGCCTGTGTGGTTATTGTTGGGTTATTATTTATATTATTTTTGATAAATGTTTTTGGGAAATTTGTATTTTATTGGTTGTTTATCGACAATTAGCGGTTTGTTTGCCGGGCTTCCCTATGCATAATATAAACATAATGTAAACACTTGGCTTCCTCTCTTTTTTGTCCGATGTTGATTTATTTGTCCAGTGGAAAAACAACAAACAACAAGGAGCGCAATAAGGTCCCCCCAGGAGCCTCTCAAAAGGATAAGGATGGGCGGCCAGGAAACAATTACGTAGTTTCCAAATAAAGTGAGGAGTAGAGGCGCGAGACATTGGCCTTTGGGCGAACGGAGCCGTAGAAATTCAACTGTGGACCATAAAAAATCAGAAATCAGAAAAACAATTTATTGAAGACCCGGCAAGGCCCCTTTGCGGTTTCGCTGAAATAATTGCAAAGTGTACTCGGATGCAGCACTTGGACGAAAAGGAAAATTCGCTCGCATGACGCACGCAGCTGCTGGCCGCGAGAGCTGCGAGATTTTCACTTGGCCCGCTCGTGTTCGGTTCGGTATTTCGAGCTTTTGTTTACATTTGGGTTCAGCTATTTTGAGAAGCCATAAACAGAGCAGGGAGCACGAACGGCAGGAGCCGGAGCCGGAGGAGCCGGAGATGAGGAAAAGTCCAAAGTCGGAAAACAAATAACCAATATGTGGAACGCACACTCGCACAGCTCGTACTCGTACAGCGGGAAACCTAATGAGCTGTGCCGCTTTTGAAGTTGGCTCGCAGCAGTGATCGAACTGAATGGAATCGAAAATCGATCGATAATCAAATGGAAGACCCACAATTAAGGCAGGCAGCCATAGATAAGACCTGGGGCTGGCTGGATGGGGATGGACACGCTCGAGGGTGTGCGTTAATCACGCAAGTAATTCTAATGCCAGACCCAACGCCCGCCGCCCTCCGCCGCCCTCCGCCACCGAAGCCGACCACCTCGCCCTGCCCTGACCTCCCGCGATAAGTTTTCCTTCCCGGGGGTGGGTTTCCACTGCCAGCGCGGCACGGGGCATAATCAGGGCAGAACATGCCACGCACAACGAAAACAGCAAACCGCTGGCAAGGACTGCTCGAGGATTGGGGTGCCTTCCTGCTCCCTTTTAACAAAGCTGTAAAACTGTCACCTCTCGCAATCAAGAGACTCAAATTAAAGCCCGGAGTGCTTTTCGCCACACATTAAAATTCAGAAACCTCCAGTCAAGTGCGGCAGTCGAGAGGTTGCGACTCCCATATGAGATTGTCTGGCGGTTGGGCTTCACAGATTTCATTTCAAGCTACATAAACAGGAAAATGTGGAACCTTGAAGGCGTATTTAATTGTGAATTTTAATTCATTTTGTTGTCAAATATTTGGTGCTACTTTTTCAAGGGGTTACATGGGGTAAATATGTACATACATGGTGTATTTAGGTCGGTCGGAGTAACACTTTTAGAAATTATATAAACTTTAAGGCAGTGCTTTCTAGTATAGGTACATTAATATTCGAAATTCAGAAGGTTTTCTTGAAAGTATCATGATGTGATTTTTAAATCGGTCGGTAGTCTCTGGTAGTCTAATATAGTCCGTTAACAAAATTACAGATTGTGAGTGAAATAGTGTTGACTAAGAAGGATGTTGGTAACCCTTAAACGGAAACTAGGGCTTCTTTTCGTCTTCTATAAAAAGACCATATTTTGTTCTCTATAATTGTTCTTTCAGATGTTAAAAATTAAATTTTTAAGACAATTAAAATTTTTATTATTTTGAGCTCGAAAGTATTCGCTGCTTAGTATGAACTCCTTAAATTAGCTTGCAAGGAAAATATAAGTCATTTTTCTTACACGCAGTAAAGGTTAAGGTATATTTAAAATTACTTTACGCTTTACAAAACAGCATGTTATCAGACTAAGAAACTGTCAAATGTCAACGACGAGACTACCTTATAGTTATTGTTATGACCTTTATTTACAGATACATAAAACTTCTAATTAAACCCAAAAATAGACATTGAAATAAGACAGTTTTTCTTTTATAAGCCTCTAGGGAGCTTACAAAAACTATAGACATATTTTTCCATGTCTTTTCTAACCCTTTTTCGGGGTTTTTCGAATAAGTTTTGGGTAAGTACCCCTGTGCTCGAAGGGTACTAATCCGCTTGTTAACCCGTCCAGTGAGTTCTTTGGAAAAGTTCCATTCACAAAACTAATTTTCTTTGGACTCCCTCCCAGCCTGGCCAGTATTTATGTTTATTAGACTGGGCAGGCAATTTGCCGACTTAAGCAATTACCAGCCACCCAACAAAAGGCGTTGGCGCTTTTCAATATTTATACGCCGTCCGCCGTCCGCCGTCGCCCAGGGCTCTGGGCCCACTGCCCGCGGCCCTCTAACGGTATGTAAATGGTAAATGGTTGACGGCTTACAAAACACCACGCCAGGCATAACAAAGGCGGCGCTGCGACCACAGCCCGTTATTATTATTGTTGCATACGCCAAGGCGCTCTCGTCCTGCGCCTGTCTTGTCCCCCGCCCAGTGTTTCTTTTTCTTTGTTTCTTCAGCAATTTGCGAAGAATGTAATTTAATAGCGTTGCATGTGTGCCGATGTGTGTGCGGGCCGGAGAGCTGTTGAATGCGCCCCCAGGTGGGCCGGTGGGCAGGTGGCCAGGTGGGCCCGTCAAAAGGTAAATTACACCAGCAGCTGACTACCCGGAGACACCGTTCAAACAACGGCTCCTTAGCTCCTCGGGCAGGACACATTCAAGATTATTGGTTTCAAGGGTAAAATTATGAAATGAAGTGGAAAATTAAGTGAATGATTGTGCCAAGTGCCAAGTGGCAAGAGCCGAGGTAAAGGATACGTGGGCCGGATGGGGGATGAATAAACTCCTGAGTAAAGACCCCTAATCTCACGTTGTTTCTGAGACCCTGTAAAGGTGGCTACAGAATCCTGCTATAAAACCATTTAACGTGGCATTAGGATGTTTCGCGGATAACCCTTTATTTTCACGACTTAGGGTTTCGGAAACCCTTGTTACGGGCACTTTCGTCACTAAAACTCAAGTAATTTCACAGATAATCACAGTCTTGTAGGAAATTCAATGATTATTTCTTATGAAAAAATGTATAAAGCGAATTCCACAAAGTTTATTGAGTAACCTGCTACTTTTCTTTTAATAAATCGAATCTTCAATAAGTAGCAATGGCCTTACAATTTAAACAGAATTGCTTCTTCCGATCAAAGTATTTCAGCACAATATTACCATTTTATTGTATCCTCTATTTGGAAATGCTGCTATTTACATTTCAATTGTCGGGATGTTTGTGTGCAAATCGAAGGGCTGTCTATCCGAAGTGGCCCACAAAGTTCGGGGCGAGCAAAGGATATAACTTTAACAGAAAGTTCGCGTGTCTGAGTCATAGTCCGAGATGCAGTGAGGAGCTCCCAAGGAAATAAAAAGGACCCAGAAGAACTGTGTCAACGACTTTGCTCCACTTAGCCATTTAAGGAGCAAGTTAGCTGGCACGTAATGCCGGAGAGCAGCAACAGAGGGATGTGGAGAAATTCAAAACAAGTGGCACAAAATATTGAACAACAATAGCGAGGGTATTAACAGGGCGGGTGGTCTGGAGGGGGACGCATGTGTCATCATTAGAATGGAGAACGGGGGCGATGTATTGGAGAGCGGAGCACGGAGAGTGGAGAGCAGAGAGCATCCTCAGCCAAGGATGAATGTAGTGGCAGACAGCTGTGGGGCAAGGGAAAAGGGAAGCACGGGACACACGCACGCAGCACAAAGGAGCGGCGGGACGCCTTCTGCGAGTAACGCAGTATCTGGTCTGCCACCCTGCCACCGAGCCACCACCATCCTCCCCCGAGCCAGGATAGTCACCACCATAAAAGTGAAATACACAATGAAATTTACGCAACATCCAGGAGTTGTCGTTGTAATAAAATAAAAAATAGAGAATAACAGAAAAGAGGGTGACAAGCGGACGACAAAATCAACAAGGACATGTGAGGCACACGCTGATAAAACCGTCAGCTGAAAGAAAGGCAGTCAGGCGAACGAGGAAGACAGGAGGACCGAGCGAAGAAGCAACAGAAGTTAATGTAAAAATCCGATTAGATTGAGACTATTACTTTGTCTTTTTGAAACAAATGCGAGAGTGGGGAAACTTATGAAAACCTGGAATCAAATTAAGTGGAGATGTGGCCCTAAAATGTTTCAAAACGAGTGAGACCGTGCTCTCATACCTAAAGCATTCCAGACTCTTCACAAACACAAGCTTCCCTTGAATGTCGCTCGAAAAGTATGCTACAATTTCTGCCTAGTAGTTCGGAGCTTTCTTTTTCGCGAATCGTACATTTTCTGCTTAAAGCTGACGTTTCAATCGATAAGTCTAGTTTATTTTCGCCCAGGGACACCACTTTAAGACTGAGCAGACAATCTGCAGGAAAACAACAAGCAGCACTTTAAGCCGGGACCAATGTACTCGGAACAAAGGCGTCCTGGCGGGGCTGCTGGCCATTGCGAAGACTGCGTAATGGCCGAGAGACGCAGACAGCCAAATGAGAGCCACATTGACCTACACACACAGACACACTGATTTCGATTCTGCCGCAAACACAAAAAATGCGACCGCAAACACCAACGCACCCGCCACGGGGCCACAGACAGGGCGAATGATTAATTGTCAAAATATGTTGAGCAAAGCCAAATGCAAAAAAAAGAGAGAGGGGCGGGGACGGGGGAGCGCGGGAAAAGCTGGAAAAGCGTCACAACAACATAATAAAAAGTGCGGCAGTGTGCGTGCGACAATGTGTGCGCCGATGTATGCATATGTATTTATATTAACTTGTCATTACGTGACTACGGACAACAAGATTTATTATCATTTGGTCCTGCCATCCGGCCGTCCTGCCGTCCCGCCGTCCTGCCGCCACCCACTGGACCCTTTCTGGTGCAACACTCATTCGAGTCCCCGGTTAATACTCACAGTAACTTGTTGAGCAAACTCAACCTTCGGTTGGCCGACCAGTTCGATAATATGAACCATATGGAACGCTTTGCTCTTCGACGTGGCGCCTTTGCGAGAAAAAATGGTTAGCGATTTTCACCGATTCTCTGGAAGCGTTTGGTTAACTTCCTGCGAAAGCGATTCTCCTTTTTGGGGTTCTGCTTACGACTTTGTATATACTTTTGTCTGGGTTCTTGAATAACTTTTTGCACTTTTTGAGTTTTGATTCGAAATTTTCACTTGAATTCGTAGTCTCTCGTGTGGCTATTGGTTCGAGTGTTTTGATTCTGTGCGCTTTTTGTATACGTTGCTGCTATAAACGAGGCTGTGTTCGTTTAGTGTTTATAATAATTTATCTTATCTTTATTTTCCAGTATTTAAACACGCCCGTCTACTCTTCTATCGCTCTGTGCCGCCCTCTAAGCGTTCTGCTCGTTCTAAAATCGAATTAAAATGTGTGTTCGGTGAGTGTTTGGCTGTTCGGGCCGCTGTAAGCACGGGTAATTGGAGCACTTTTTCAGGTACAGTTGCTTTGAAATATTTGTGCCCGCAGCCAGGCCGCGCGGTTAATTGCTCGGAAATACACCCATTGGGCAGGCAAATTTATTCAATAAAACAACCAAAAAAAAGCTGGCATTTCACTTTTAGGAATTTAAACGTCTACAGGCCAACCAGGAAGTATCGAACTAATAATTGGCTGGTAATTCAGTTCAAAGCACCCAAGAATAACGCGCATTTCACTCTGATTCAACCAGGGACGGCTTTAAGGTCCAGTAGAGCACACAATCCTTTTCCAAATCTTTTCGATGCCTTTTTGGGGAAAACTGCACTCTATTCTCGGGCGGCCAGAAGCACGCTCTGCTGGCCAAATTAGAAAGAGCAATGCATATTCAATTAACAGGGCTATACGAACAATATATGGACAAACACGGAACACGGGCCACAAAGCGCACAAAATACAACAAAATGTGGCTAAAACTGAAAACAGAATATTGGCGAAAAATGGTCGAGTGCTCGGTCGAGTGCTGGAGAATCGGAATGCCATGGAGATGAAAATGAAATTATGGAATGCTCAAAATATTCAAATTCAATGTGAGAATCGTTTTCCACAGCGCTGCTCCGCTCTGGTCCGCCTTGCTTTGCTTTGCTTTAGTTTGGTTGGCTTTTCGGGCCAACATTTTAATTGAAAATGTTTTCGTGTGCTGCGAGCATGAAACAATTTTGGTTGTTTGTTTATCTGGGCGAATTGGAAAAAATATAGCACGGCAAGGCGGGTATAAAGCATAAGCGAGGCGTGGAAAACATCCAAAAAGTAAGCCCCCAGGAGGAGAGAGCGGACCAACCTGATCGGCGCTCTGCCCAGCCCAGTTCAGTTCTACGGTCTATTCGGACATTTTTGTTTACAAATTGTTTCTAATTATTTTCGGGTTGCGGGTTTGTTTATTGTGCAGTCGGGCTATTTCTGGAGCGAGCGTTAATGGCGCTGATGAAAAGATTGAACAGAAATCGAGTTCTGATGAGTCAGGAGCTGCTACTACGGCTACTGGTGGAATCAGCATGAAATGGCTTCGGGAGTGATCTCTGGAGGTAATTTCCCGTGCTTACAGATTTAACAGCTTTGCTTTCAACAATTGCGGGTTGTGTATAAACAAGTGTATAACTTTAGCGTTTTCGAAGCGGATTTGGTTACACTTGATGTGTTTTAAAGCGAATCGGAATTATTGGTTTAGTTTGTAGGGTTTGGTTTAATTTGGTTTGGTTCAAAATATGCGTTTTCGGTACTATCGCCTAGGTTTCAGTTTGCGTTTTTGAATTAAAGAACAAATGTCACGACGAGAACTATACGAAAATATTCCGACTTAACCACTCAGAGAACTTAATGTGTACTCTCTGGCTTTTCCGATTTTCCGACTAGACTGATGAAAATTCAAATTGGAACTGTTCCCGTGTTCTGCCGAGCCGCTGCGAAGTTGCAGCGAAGTCGCGCCCGAGCAGCCAGGCCCTCGTGCTCGTACGTCGGCAATTCGCTTTGCCGTTACTCTGTGGATGTGTGTTCTGTGTGTTACGGGGAAAAGCGTTTGTGTGCAGACGCTGCCCGTCGCCCTCCTGCGCATGCTCACTCTCTCGCGCTTTTCCTCATTGGCTTTGCTTGCGGCTCAAAGAAGAGTGTGGCTAGCTTGGAAGCTGGCATTTCCCCTTTTCGAAGTCCCTCCAGCTTACATGTCTGGACACGATCTTTTGGCAAGCCTTTTATTGAAAGAGGGTAACTCTAGGAAAACCTAACCTTTAGTTTTACCTTTTCTCCAATACATCAATTTAATTTTAAATTGTTTTATATTGCTTTTACCCTTTTCTATAAATCCTATTGACTACTTAACGCAGGCATGAGGGTTAGAATAACATTTATTTTCAAATCAATTTCACATCCACATTATTATACTGATTGTCCTACTGTTACTACTTAAAAATTAATAAATGGCAGTGAAAATCCTGCGGTAGCATGTACATCTGTTGCACAAAAGATTTCCTCAGAGAGCCGTTCAGGATCGTCCTGTGCAACAAGTTCGACTCCGCGAAAGGATTTCGAATGCGTCGAATGTCGGCATTTGGGCTTGCGCAGCGGGTGCAAGAGGGACAGTACCATACTCAGAGCCCAGGAAAAGGATGGCGCCTACTTCGATGAGCCGGCTCCACAGAGGAACCGATTCCAACCGAGCCCCCAGCCCGAACACGAACTCGCGTCGAACGAACTTACAGCATACCCGACCAATTCCAACCAACAAACGCAACAGCCCAACACGCCGGCACGGAGCAGACGGTAAACAACTCCACAAACACACCCGCACATGGAATTCGAAGGGCCAACTTAGACCACCGACTAAGGGTATACTCTACAAATGCAGGGGCAAGATCCTGCGAGGAGCGTGGCTGGCAATAGAGCTTGTTGAGGGGAGCGAGGGGTTCTTACCCAAAAACCAGAGGAAATACCCTTCTTTGAAGAGCTTGACGAAAACAAAACAGCTCGGAGGGGCGAGGGCGGCCGAATAGCGGCACACTCAACGCGGCTGGAAAAGCAAAAAGGCCTAAAAGGAAAATCTACGACGGCCAGCCGAACTCGCCAAGGCCGACTCGTGTAGCGGAAACACCCGCGCAGTCTCGCTCTCCGCTACCGTCGCTCTCTCCGGCTGGCGCCCTCTCGCTTTAGCAGCCCCCAACTGGGCAGTGGGTGCGAGCGAGGCGGCTAGCGCTAGTTTTTCGCCCTAGCTATGTAACATGCCATGTGCTGGGCTTACTGGCTGGTTGCCTGCCGCCTAACGGGACAGCCAGAGGGGGCTGGGTCGGATGGGATGGGCGGCGAGTGGGTGGCGGGTGGGCTGGTTGGAGGGGATTGTTATGGGCTGGAGAATGGCAAACATGTGCGTTTCGCTGCTCCTGCCTTTGCGTTTCTGTTTTGACTGGAAGTGCTCATCATTGCGATGATAATTTTCTGCTGAATATTTATGAAACACATGACTCACAATGTGATTAAGACCAGAACCCCTCCTCTGTGGCAGTGCTGCCTGCCGTAGGAGCCAAAAGGCAAACACAGAACGAGGCTGGAAAACTACGCCAATAAGAGAAGCGAAGAGAGTGCCTCTGCCCGAAGAGAGTCCTGCCGAAGAGCGCGTGGACGCCCACACTCACGCTAGAATTCGCACTCTCGCACTTACTTGCCACCACCCACCACCCACAACCAACCCACCCGCCGCACGCCATTCACTGAAATGTTTGGAAATTCATCATCATGAGGTTTGATGACGACGCACGAAGACGGGAAGAAATTAATATGCGAAACGCAACAATTTTTGCCAACTACAGCGCCTGCAACAACAAGCGGGCCAACAACAACAGCAACAGCTGGAGGAACACTTTTTGTGCGCTGCCTCGAAACCGGCAAAATAATAACAAGGAAAACATCTGCGAGGCATTGAATAATGCCAGGGAAGTTTGGGGCGCGGCTTGTTGAGCGCTTTTTCAGTGGGGTTTCCCTTTGTGGTCGACTCTCGGTCCGGGCCTTGACTTCCAAACGGCAAAAGTGGCACTCAGAGTGGTTCAACTGATTTAGTTGCAATTGTGGCATAAAGGAAGTGGAAAAGGATTGGAAACATGTGATGAAGTACATAATTACCTGCTTCCCGGGCGAGGAAGCACATCCTGAAAGTCCAAACCATTGCAGTTTCTTATTTGAAACATTCTCTTTTATAAATTTTCCTAACTTTTACTTTTCTTATTTGCAGATTTGACGTTTAGTTGCTTTTTTCTGACAGAAACCAAAATGGGCTAACGCCTTAGAACTTTTCCGATAAAGTAGACAGAAATGTCCTAAAGCGTCAGTGCTTGGCCAAATCTTTGATGATATCCTTCTGTTTTGGTTATTAGTAATAAAAAAAACTAATAAAATAAAGATTATTTATTAATTTATAAATAAATATAATAAATTGTTGATTTATTATCTAATAATTAATATACATGCATATGTATACATACATATTAATATATGTACATACATATATTACTTTTCAAATAAATAGCTTTTCCTATCATACGTATAAACTTTGCTAGTTTTATGAATTATTTACATTCGCTGCCAATAAATTAGACTCGGACTCTATTTGAGGCAGCTCTGTGGGCCGGGATGCTGAAATCTGGCCACCTAATATGCCAGAATCCATCAATAGTCAGCTCAATTCAGTTGAGTTCGGTTCAGTTCAGTCAGTCATTCATTCGAGCAGCTAACAATCTCCGCCCTTGACAGACTCGGAAACCTAACAACCTGCCAAAGCAGCAATGAATGTCGACTCCGTCTCCTCACTGCCTGTCCATCTGGCCTGCCCGTCCGTCGTGCCACACCACCCGACCACCCCACGGACCCCATTCAAGCGTTATTATTGTAGCTAGCTGTTATTCTTTTTTCCTGCTATTTTCGCTACGCGCTTTTTGCTTTCGGTTCCTTGTGCGTGGGTGTCTGTTTCTATCTCGGCGTGTATTTGTGTGTCACTAGGATACGCAAAGGCATCATGCGCCACCACCACCCAGCCACCCGGCCATCCAACAGCCCAACCACCCACCTCAACCACCAGAGCAGTCGGAACCGGAGCAGCTAGCATCAGTCCTCGCGTCATCCTCCGGCGGGGGGCCGGCGCGTTGTCTTGGAGTTTTTCAATTTGATATGCTCGACCGATTTTCGCTCATTTCAAGCGCGGCAACGTCGCTGTTGCCACTTGCTGTTGCTGCTGCCGTTGCTGTTGCTGTTATTGTTGGCATTGTTTTTCTGCGTTGCGCTTGTCGTCGCCAATTTATCGCATTTTTACTTTGATTTTGCGTTAATTTTTGGACCTCCCGCCCCAGAGCCGGCTCCGAATGCCTCCCTCGCGTCCATTGGTCCAGTTTTCTGTGTATTTAGCGCTAAATGGTGTGTTGATACTTTCGTTTTTTTAGCTGCCGCAATCTGCCCTGGGCAGTCGAGTGTTAAGGCATATAATCAGTGTCAAGATGGCGGCGATTATGCGAAATCAATTTTGCGAGGAGCGAGAGCTTGTTGATGGAAGGCCCTGTTTTGGTCTCCGATATCCTTTCGAGCGGGAGCCGACCTGCTATAAACCCACCACATCCTCCAGATCACATCCTCATTCGGTTATCCGGCACAGGAACTCGCCAAACAGCATTATTAAATCCAGAAAGAGCAATAAATTCAATAAATGGAAAAATTACCAATGATTTTTTTGCCATTCACTTGGGTTTTATGCACTTCGACATTATCTGGCACTCCCACGCCCACACACGCCACAGGCGCTCCAGGAGCGACACCAACACCACCGCCGAGTCAATGTCATTTCGATTTTACATCTCGTGTACGTACAGCAAGTCGTTAGGCCCGGCCGGACACTCAGCTCCAGAGCGATTGGCTTTATGCATCAGCGAGCACAAAAAGCGGCCCTGGGCGGGGTGGGGAGCCTCCTCCACATGGTCGATATTTATGCGAAAATCAAGCGATAAATCTAAATTATATGCCATTGCTAAGCTAATGCCGGAGCACCAGACAAAGAAGTCCATGACGGGGCAGCCTTGACTCCTGATCCCAGCTGCTCCCTCCCCGACCAGGGGTCTCGGGTTCCGGAATGGGGCCTCGGAACGAGCTGAAAATATGCGAGAGGACACAAAGAGTATTTTTACGATGATTAGACATCCTTCAAATGGCATAATTAAAAACGAAACGAGAGGCGAGCTGATAGATTCTGATTACCATGTAATTGGGAGGTCCTGGGAGGAGGCCTCCGACTCTACTACTTGTCATCCTCCCGGGTCGCAAAGGTCGACGGACGGAGCAGGGAATACGGAATCCGGAATAAGGAATACTTTTCGAGGCGGCTGTCAGAAGGTGGCCTACGGACGCTGAACCGAAACTGGATGTCCTGTCATACATATACATGTCGCAAATTTGATTACGACTGCTGCTGTGTCGTCAAGTTTTCGTTCCGCTGTCAGCCCGGGGGCACAAACTCTCTGCGGTCGAAAATTAATGAAAATTTCATAAACTGATGGGGCCTATGTGCATGTCTATCTCTGGCCGGACCAGAAGCCATCGCAATGTTTGCGGCTTGCCATCATAACTTAATTAACAGCCGCTCAGTCCGAACCCAGGGCCAATATCCATCCAGTCACCCCGTCCCGTAAGGTCGGCCGTGATAGATACTGGGCGGGGAGGACCGGCCCGAGTCCTGTCATCCCTCGCTTTGCATCTGACCCACACAGGCCGAGGCTGATCAAGTTATAAATAGTATTTCATATTTCACTGGCCCGGCTCGACCCAAAGAACTATGTCAAAGTGGCATATGTTAAGCCACGAGTAGGCGGCCAAGCTGGCTGCCAGGGCGTGGGGCGGAATAGAGGCAGCAACCCTTTCAGCCCGAGTCCTTCGGCAAAAATGTTAGGGCGGTGGCTCGGCCGCAGAAGCGAAGGCAGCGGCCACCCGAACACGTACTCATAATAATATTTCACGTTGCTCCCACAGGGAAGGTTTCCGCTTCCCGGTTTGCCCTTTCCCTGCCCCTCCCCTCCCCTCTCTTCTCGATGTCTGGTGCTTGTTGATAAATTGGCGACAGCGTATAAATTAAGAAATTGTACACTAATTGCGTAAAAACTTGTTGTTGCTGCATACTTTCAGGCGGGTTTTCAATGCCACCGCAGGAGCGAGAAGGCGCAGGCGACGGGCCAGGAGCGAGAGGGGTACGGGATAGGACCACAAGGCTGGTCAGGGGGGAGCCCAAGTGCGTGAAAGTGTTGCTGCTTTGTAAAAAGTTTTATTTATCGATTTTGTTTTGCGACCCGCAGCAACCAAACAGCATCCTTTCCCCCTCCGCCGCTTCAATTCCAATTTTATGTTGTATCAAAAATTTTTAAAGCATACATTTTGGCGTTTGGCAGCCACCGACTAAGTGCCGCAGAGACATGGACGGGGCAGGGGCTAGGGCTGGGGCTCGGGCTCGGGCTGGGGCATGGGGAGCCTCATCATCTGAGAGTTGCTGTTGCTTTTGAAGTTTGCACAACACAAAAACCGCAAAATCTAATTAACGGGGCGCTTGGTCTTGGTCGTGCCATTGTCGAAGGATGTGGGGCAGCGGCGGCTTCCCGGCGTGGGGCAAGGGGCGATCATTTCGGGGGAGGTAGTTCTGTGAGGTGGCGCGGTTAGCGCGGGTTTCTTTTGCTGTTCCTGGCATTTGACTTCAGGGCTTTTCTTTCTGGTTCCTTTCTTATTTCCCATTTCTTGTTTTCGCCCCTGGACCAGAAAGCGGAGCACCGGAGGAAGGAGCCACCAAAGCATTTAATATCTAATCTAGGAAACTGAAAGTGTTTTCCGAACGGGCGACAGTTCCGACCTCAGCCAACACAATACTTCAACAAGGTGCCTGATGAGGCACGGACTAGGACTGGAGATTTATTTCAGCCTCAACCTTCGTTTAAGGCCAAGATTCAACGGCAAAGCCGTTAGAAAATTAAAGAAAAGCCAATTAAAGAAAATTATCATTTTTAAATGGCTGTACATGAAAATGGATCATTAATTTTAATAAAAGGTAAAGAAGCTTTATTAATATTAACATGTTATATTTTTATTTATAGTAAATTCAAACATAGGTATGTAAAAGTTGATACATATGTACATACATGAACATACGTATGTATATTCATATAGGGAATGTATAGGGAAGATATAGGCAATGTAATTAAATTAATAATAATAAACCGTCATTCAAAAATTACTTTATGAAAAATTAATTACCGGGTTGGAAATTAATAGAAAAACCAATTGAATTTTTTTTTCATTATGGAACCCAAAGGCGGAATTAATTAATGATTTAAACACTATTTTGCTTAACTCACTAAACTTAAGGATTAAGATTTAATGCTTATAGATTTATTGTTATTATTGTTATTATTTCTAAATTATTTCTGTTGTGGGCCGACATCGTGTTTGCTTAAATATGTTAAAGATATGCAATGACCGGAAATATTGACTTTTAAATAATCTTTGTTCAATGAATCAATTGGAAAGTGTAACTCAATTTAACTTGAAATCAGAACCGCCCAATAAAATATTTTTTTAATAATATTTACCGGCCCTTTGTGGTATTATGCATATATTATAATAATAGTAATACTGCAGTAATATATATATTAGTACTACTCTACATATACATATTAAAATATAATCTTCTTTTGTTTGTCAATAATAACCATGATTCTTTTGAATTATTAACTTCCCGATATTATTGTCAAAATGACAAAGAAAGATACGAGTTTTTTTAAAAGATGAAAGATTTTACTGGCTGAGTGGCTTCAAAAGAGGAACAAATCTCTCAAAAAAAAAAATAAGAAACGAAATGATACATTCGAATTCCCGAATTGCCGGGATTCGCCTGCAATTAAATCTATTTTCAGAAATCTAAAAAGAGAATCACGAGTTGAATGCTCATTACACAATACATTTAGAGAATTTACGGAGAAAAGCCTTTGGAGCTTCCATGGGGTGGATGGAATGGATGGGGTTGGGGGAAAGTCGGGCACTCGACAATGGGTACCAATCGACTTTTTATTCTCCGTAATGCTTTTAGACACAATTTTGACAGCTCAAAGTCTGGGCGCTGCCGCCTGCCCCTTACGCTCTCGCTCCTCCGCCATTAATTTTCCTGGCGGCGAGGTCCTTCCACTCGACAGCTGTGTCAGATTTAAGCAGCATTTAAAGCATTTTTGTTTGTCAATCTTGTTTTACATATTTTATCTTCCCGCCCATCTGGCAGCCCTCCTCCTCGCCCTGCTGCCCGGATTGACAGACCTCAGTTAGTGTCATCATAATCATTTTGTCATTAATATGTCTGACTGGCCACACAGCGCGTCGCCAACGCCACGGCCAACGCCAGTGATGTCCTGGCCCGACCCACCCAGCCACTACTCTCGACCCCCTCTCCCGTTTGGGCGTAATCTGCGGTTTGCTTTTTGTTGTATTCATTGTGTTTGTCAACCTCCCGCCCAGCCCCCAGAGCTCGGGGAGCCAATCCATTGAATTATATGGATTTTTGCCCGAATAAAGTATACATCCGAGCATGTGTGGGTGCCACCCGGGCCCAGGCCCAAGCCCAGCATTTCCGTATTTTTATTTGCTCGTCTGCGCTCTCTTTCGCACACGTCTCCTGGCCAGCCCCTGCAAGTGTGTGGTTTTGTTTAGCTTTTGGCATACTTGGCAGCATTTCTGTTGCTTCTCCTGCTGCCTCCCTGGACCGACGTTGCCTTGGCTACGTGGAAACCGAGATCTCTCGGAGGGACTGCCACCCACCCGATCCCGCCGCCGATCCCGCGCTCTCTCTCTCTGTTATTGTTGGGCCGCCAAATCATCTGGGCGGCAACCAAGCACTCCTGCTTCGGGAGGCCCTTCGTCCGCCCCTGCTAGGGTGTGGAGCCCACACACGCTCGGCCTGCGAGTGTGTAGGAGTGCGATGTGTATGCGAAGAGTACTCTAGGCCCTTACATAAGAACGAGCCCCCAACGAACCCCGTTTCTCCGTGCATTTTTGACATACTTATGTCGCTTCATGTTTTTGCTGATTTTGCATAAAACACAAAAGGACGAAAAGGACTCGGGAGGGGCAACAACAAATAAAAGTGTTACTTTGTCCCCCGGCCCTTGGTTCGTGGGGTGGCTGGTTCTCTTCGGCCTGTTGGCCAAGCTGCTCTTAGCCAAGCTAGGAAACGCGCATGTGTTGTAGCCATGGCAGTCAATTCGCCGCAACCTAAGGGATTCCTCCGAGGCGAATTGGACTGAGGGGCTCAGGGGTATTGACATTGAAATTTCCTTTTCTCCACGAGCCTGCAGTGGCAACTCCTCGACGGGACTTGGTGGCTCACCAAGATGTCCCGCAAGTCTCCGGCTAAGAGTTTTGTTTTTACCTTCCGCTTTTTGGGAAATTTCCCCTCGCTTTACCCCTGCTGGAATCCGTATCCCCTCCCGGAGTGGCTCTGCTCTGGAATTCACTCGCTTTGCAGTGGCAGGCAGCCCGCCGCCGGCCCAAATCAGTTCGACGCTTATCAGTTGGCCCACAAACACACTGGATAGCCAGTTAATTGGGGATATTTTCATGAATATTTCAGGGCAACTCTAACAGCTACACGGCCAATTGCACGCACTTGTCCGGCTGCCCCCCACTCCCAAGCCGCCAGCGCCTCCGGTTTCAGTTGCGGGTGCGTGGGGCTATTAATAGAAGCGTTTTGTGGAATCGATTAGGTCGGAGGGAACGAGACGTGCCGCGGCGCGTGGCAGACTCTGGGAGGCAGCTAATTATTGTAATAAGCCAGAAGGCTGCTGCAACCAGATGTCAGCTGAGCAAAGAACTGCCACACATGTGCGTTGCATGTTGCGGGTCAGAGACACGGGTGCCGTGCCGAGTGGCAGAGAATCTGCCAGATACTTTTGGCATCCGAATCTCAGCAACTCGCAACAAATTGCCAGCATTTTGTATAACAAAGTTGTGGCTGTCAGTTTTGAAGTTTGCACTTCTCACTCTCCCGCGACTACCTCCCTGCCCCAGTTTCGCTGTGGCAGGTATTTCACAGAGTGCCAACCGTGAAATTCGCTGAATAAAATGTGAAATGAGCCGTGATATAGCTTAGAAAAAAGTGGCCAGCCAGGCATTGCTTATAGATCAGATTGGCCAGATCCGGTTGGCCGGCTGGGGCCATAATTCGTTTTTAATTCCGAAAAAATGTGACCGAAACACGAAGCTTTTTCAAATGATATCCCCACATATGCCCGCACGTATCGTCGAACACTAAATAATAAATAATCAAATTAGCCACGAAATCATTTTTGGCGAGCAGTAATTAAGCGAATCTGTCATTCGAAATTCAATATTTTGCAACTCAATATTTGATTACGGAGCGCCGTGCACCGAGGCACACCCACCTGCCGGGTCACGAACACTGCAAAAAAGCAGTGTAAATAACAAATGACCAAACAAGCTCCAGCAGGGCGGCAGGGGCCTCGCAGAGGCAACAAATCATCCTCTGACGATGCACCCCGTCAATAACGAACGCAGTTGAAAAATTGTTAAAATTGAATTACAGTTGCAAAACGCTGAGCGTTGAATGCAGAAAGAGCAAACACATGCCCCCTGCCACACACACACGGCTGGGAGGGGAAAAGTCAACGCATATGAATAACGACAGGAGACGGAAGAGTCCTATTTTTTCGAGGCGACGAGTCAAATCTGCGTATCCTTCAGCAAATAGACAACAAATGGCAATGTGATATACAGTCGAGTGGGTGGCCAGGTCATCCCGGCCCGCCTTCGCCATCGAATCGTGTGATGTCCTTGGATGCCGCTATTGGACAGCGGTGAAAATGATATTGATGAATTGCACATGGCAATGAAAGTATCGGCATAAGGAGAGCCAGCCTTCAGCGTCCCGAGTGTCCTGAGCGATGGTGATGAAAAATAAGCTCCTGCCTGGGCCCTGCTGACGGCTCTCGGAAGGATGCCTCCTCATACGCAAATAGTTAGCGGCCCCAGGCAGGCGTTGTAATTTCTGGGACGAGGCTGGCAAGATTAATGAAGGGATGACTCCCGGGCCGCGGGTGGCTTCTCGGCAACCGGAGAGGCCAGAACCAATTAGAAACTTAGACGGCACCTAACGGATTTTAGCTGCCAAGAGTACCTTGAAGCCCTCAAAAAGTATTAGCAACACATGCGTGCAACAGAATGTAACCATCATATGCGAAAATGTCTGGATTTATGAAGGTATTACCATCAAGGAGGGCCTCAACATGAATTTTTTTCCACATGAATGACAAAATATGTGAAGACGCAATTGTTCTTTTAAATTCCAAAAACTCTAAAAAAGAGTTCAGTTAAAAGTAGCCTTCCAAATAGTTAAACAAATGCTGGAAACATTATAGAAAATACACCAGAGCTATAACACAGGTTAAAGAATGCATGCATGACCCATTATTAAAAGTTAGAGCTTCACTTATAAAAAGTTGTAGACATCTTGGACTTTAGTAACTATTAAATATTTATTATAAATATTATTCTCTTTGCAAGGGATAAGTATTCGTTATATTTAAAATATGAAAACTCGGAATCCCTGAAATCTGAATGTGAATGCTTTATTATTAAAAATTTTAATAAAAGTAATTTTTAATAATTAATATCCTTCCTTATAAATAACGCATTATACTATAGTTTCCTTTTGCAAATTTGCTTGGGGTGGGAACTGGGGGAGTATGTTCACCTGGACAAGCACAGGAGAACGGATGGGTCTACCGGAGAGGGGGAAGTGGTAAAGAGGGTCAGCTATGCTGCCACAAAAATTTATAAGCGCCTTGCGCCAGAATGCCATGGTTTTGTCGGTTATTTAGGAGAAAGGCCCAAACGCAATACTGGTCCTGTAGTTGCAATAAATAAAACAAAACAACAAACCCACTCCCAAGGTCCTTGCTTCCATACCACCACTCCCAGCCCCAGCCTCCACCCTTCCTTCGGCCAGGGTCCTCCGCGATCGTTCTCCGTGTTCCGCCCGCTGTGAGTTCGGTTTATTGTATATAAACTTAGATAACAAACAGCTTGGTTATTTATTTTTCTTAATATTAACCTCAACATTCAGCGGACATGTTGCACGCATATATGTGGCCCGGCCCCGGCCCCCGACACAGACACCGACACCGACTGGCAACCACCCGCTGCCTGTGCCCAGACACCGACACAGATAAAGTCATTTACACACAAGCTGGCACTCGCACACAGGCACACGCAAGGACTGCGACTGTTGTAATATTTGTTGCCGTCTTACAGGCGATGGGCAGTGGTCGGAGCGGTGCAGGGAAGGCAGGGGCACGGCCAAGGAAAGGTGTGCAACTAAATCACATCAACAACATTGCGAAAATTTATAACTGTAGGTTGCGCATACAAAGGACGAGGCAGGGGGAGAAAGAGTGTGTGTGTGCGTGGATGTTTATGTTGGCTTCTTCTATCCACTTAGCCTTGGTTATTTTGACTTTATTAAGCCAAAACACGTTGCATAGCTGCTAAGCACGCGCAAATAAATATAAACAAAAGACGGTCAAGACGCAGGTCCTTGCAGAAGGTGAAAAGCGATGAACGACACACAGAATGCCATTCGCAGAAAGCTAAAAGTATCTCTACGAATTCAGCAAATCTAATCCTTACGTGTAGCGATAGCATTCGCACAAATAATGGCTCTTTTGGATGTCTACTTTCAGCGTAAATATTCAGGAGTATGTGTTTGTTATGATTTTGGTTCAACGGCACTCCCAAGGCCTTATTAAATCCAACTTTGCTTTCATGGTCAGCTCCAGAGGCAGGCATTCAACAGCTCTAAAAATCATAGCTCTACTCCGGCTTTTTCCAGCCAACTATTTGACAAGCGTTAATCAATCAAATATAAAATGAAGCCTGGCCGAGATGTACGTATGACAGCAGGCCGAACCTTTTTAATAATACTTCTCCATCCAGGAGCATCCTCTGCTCAGTCCATCAGTCAAGACGGTTTGTCAGAAATAAAGATAAAAAACAAACGCTGAAGGCCAGAAATCATCGCGCCGCTTGGTGCTCCTAAATGGTGAGTACTCTTCCCAAACTTTTAGATCTTACGTCAAAGGATGTATAAAAATATCAAACGATAACACTAGCCAGGATCTCTCAAGAAAAGTCCTGCCCGGAGAAATGGGTTACATTTTGTTGGATACGCCATGGGATATCTCTGAACTTCAGTTAGAGTATCCAGAAAGAAAAAATTGGACATCAGAGCATAAGGCACGCACTCAACAGGGATTTGAGTCTGATGATGGTATTTCGGGCCCGTTCGGACCGGTCAGAGCCAGTGGGGTAGCCACCCCTGGTGGAGGGCGATGTGCTTCCACTTCTTGGGCAGCTAGGGCACTCCCCCTAAGCCGGGACTGGGGGTCTAAGAAATTTCCAAATTTAATAAACTTAAAAGGGTGCGCTTGTGTGTCTGTGCCCAACTGTCAGATACACACATGCCCCACCGCACCAGCCCCAACCACACACACAAAGTCATGTAATCAGCAACAACTTGAGTTGTCAATAAAATTGTGATTTCTTAGGACGGAAAGTGGGATGAACGGCAGTGGAAGGAGACTGCGGATGCGGCCCAAACAGATTATTATATTGTTTGGGCAGCTATAAAAAGTGTAGCCATCCCGCACCCGTACAATGCCTCCCCGTACCCGGAGAGAGCCCGCCTATTAAGGAACCACTTTGCACCTGTAGTCCATGCAGGGAAATTGCTTAAAAATTTATAGTAATACGCCTATGGCTAGGTAAGCAGGTGGAAGACCCAGGAATTTACGCGTACGTTGAAAAAAGGGCCGAAGAATAATAAAGGAAATTGCTGGGCAATTTCAGCTCCAAAGACATGCTGTCGTCTAATAAAACTAAGTGGAAGACATCGAGTTCTCCAATAAGGCAACAAGATACAATTTTATGCGAATTCTATTATTTTAAAATCGACATTAAACTCGGCGGAAATCCAGGCGGGATCACCCCCACCACTGGTATTCAAAGTTCATTATGCCCCGTCCTGCCACATCAAGGTTCACATTCCTTCATGTCAAAGTCAAAGCTCTGTGGCAGAGCCGCGCCAACCATGCAAATCAATCAGTTAGGCCCATTCTTCTCCAAGAAGCGCTTACGTAAGTGTCCTCCCCGCCCACGCAGATGTATTGATAAAGGACGTGCAGCATTGGCACAGAAATAACTGGCACAGGGGCATGCTCGGCTTTTTGGCAGGACTCCCTTCGTCTGCCTGTGACAGTTTGGTTTTATTGGATTTTATTAGTTCACGGGTGGCGCAACAGGCTGGGGGAACACATCGGTCACGCGGCAGATGCCACACCCATTACGAATTATTTGTGGCACTTTTCAAGCAGTTCCGATACAAGTTATATAATTCTAAGACTTGGATTCTAAAAGCCAACTAAATGATTAGTCTGTATTCATCAGAAATACTGATGAAGGAGTTCATTTTTTTTAAATCTGTAAGTTGCAGGATTGTTCTTAAAATGATTGAATGTTAGCTTCATTCAGATCCTGTCGATAAATGGAAAGCTCATTGTAGGAAGGCAAAAAAGTAGTTTCGCCTCCGTACTTATTGTTTGTCTTTTTAAAAAAGTAAACAGCTGAGGAGGAAAGTATGAACTTTTCCAGCTTCCTTTCATTGTCCGCCCACTTACATTTTTCGGTGCGTGCCAAAAAAGTTGTTCCATTCTTGCTTTTAGTCGAAAAAAGTTTGCTGCGGCTCAGGCATGGCTCTCAGCGTCTTTGCAGGAATATTAAAGAAAAAATTGATACTGAAATACAAAATGCTTCTGACGGACGTTGCAAATCCAAAAAGTAGCCGAAACACAAATACTCAAGTCCTTCTAACGGAATGGAAAGGGGCCTGTTTGATCAAGGGCCCGTGTAGCCACTTTGAGACTCAAGCATACAAGTTCATGCCACATTTTCGGTCCAGATACTTTTAAAGAATTTGTCAACCCAACTTCCCTATTTCCCCATTTGCTTTGTATGTAATATTTGCGTAGACCGAAAGTATTGATGAGCAGTTGTCTTTTTCTGCGGAAATCAATGGAAGCAACTTATTAAAAAGTTTAAAAACACACATAGGGGCATAATCAAGCAGTATCATTCTGCAAATACATACAAACATGTATATGTATGTTAGTAGGGTATTAAGCATACTAAACAAAGTTTAGTTAACCTTCAGGTCTTCAGTTATCTCTAACCTTAGTTAGTTGCCTCTAACCTTAACCTTCAGTTAATCTTCAGATATACTCTTTGTATGGTCTCATGAGTACGCATGGCACTCTCATCAGAAACACAAGGGAATTGCAAAATAATGAGAGATAAGGTCAAGATACAATATCCATAATGGGGCAAATATAGTCCGATAACAAAATTTTGACAATTATGAAGATTATGAGGGTTAACCAACAAATGTGAACGAAACGGTGACTAGCGTTTAATTTTGACTTCTATATTAAACAAATATATTTGTATATCTATATTTCTGTAACTACATTTTTAATTATTTTAAAATTTAAATGTGTTCTTTTAATAATAACTAGATATGGTTTTATATATAGACAGGTATATAACTATAGGTTTATATATAAGCACCTCTTAAAAATTCAAATCACACATTATCAGGGAAATATGAGTATGTGTAACCCAAATGTAAAGTTTTGAATGTTGCATGAAATTTTTGTGGCATTATATAATATACAACTTTTATTCATGAAATATTTTGTGGTCTTTGCCAACCCGACCCGTCACTGAATTTGCACTAATTTTTGCGTAATTGGCAAAAGGGAACATGTTTTACTTTCTGCTTCTGTGGATTTTAGTAAATTTGTAAATAAACTGAAATAAATTCTGAAATCACTACGAACTCCACAGATTTTTGTGGTGACCCTCATTATTTTCGCATACTGCCGGAAACATAAAAGCTTTTAGCTTTTTCTCTTTCTGAAAGCCAATACTATTCATAAAACAAGTAAAAAATTCAAGGATAAACTAGTAATCGTTTTTTCTGAATTTAAAGCTAAGCTTACAAAAAATGGTCTCGTGTTTTTATTTTACATTATTAAAGAGCAATAGTTTGCTGTATTCGCATATTTATGATATATAACTGCAAGTAAAAAAGTTCACCAAAACTGGTCCTTTTTTCCAATCTCCCCCATGGGCTCAGTGTTTTCCGTTCAACAATCGGCACTCATTTCTGAAATTTTTACAAATTTGCCTCCGTGCCACCTTCCACTGGTTGTTGTCTTTGCTTTTTATGAGGTTGTCGGCGTTGGCAACTTTCTGCAGCAAATGGTATTTATGTCGGTTTAGTAAACTTTGACGATAACGACGAGGCAAGAGGCTGAAGGCAGGCTGCAAGACGAGGGTGTGAACCGGAAAGAGGCGTTCCCGGCGGGGCATAACCGACCGCCTGTGCATCGAACGTTATTGCTTTGACCACCTCAACAACATCATGTGGAATTACGAGTATTTGAAAAGTTTTACAAGTAATTTATTTAGGCGCAAGTTTTTGAGACTCTTCCGCACTTTTCTCGCAGGGGCAGGACCGGAAAAGTCGAAGGAGTCAGAGGATGATAGCACATCGACAGCTTCGCTCCCAAAGCATGTGTTGCGGTTACGAGCAAACAAATATAAAAGTATCCCGCCGAAATAGCTTACAAGTACATCAAATTTTCATAAATTAGGCAGGCATAAATAAAGTAGGGCTGGAAAAACTTTTTCCGTTTTCCGCCTTCCTCTGTCCCCCCCTTTTCAAAGCATAATCGAGGCCTTGTCGTTTGCACGAATGTCAGAGATGGCGAAAATTATGTAACGCATAATAATTCATCAGCAAATTGGAAACAGGAAGGCCGGACTGGTAGAAATTTTAACGCAAATTGTCCTAACAAATAGGGTTAGGCTCAAGGTTCGAGTAGTTTGAACTTTTAAAATTGTTAAAATTTTCTTTACATAAGCATTTAGGTTGGACTTGAGTACCTTATGGGTTACCTTCTTTTATTAACCTTTCTTTTAAATCAGATATACAGATGTATTATTATTATTATTTCTACTCCGTAAAGTTTTTCTCTTATCGACATTTGTATTTAAATCAGGGACCGTAAAGTTAACTGAAAAATCACAAAATAATGATTATTCTTAATGATTTGTTATACTTAATAATTTTTTATGATTTCACTTAATGATTATTCTATTTATGATTATTCATTCAAATCATCAAATATCAAGAAAATCTAATTATTAGATTATTTCTTATAGATTATTTCTAATTATACCCTTGCAGAGGGTATTATAATTTTGTCCAAAAGTGTGCAACGCAGTGAAGGAGACATCTCCGACCCTATAAAGTATATATCAGGCATGCTCCGGTTCTCACTTTCGGTTTTCGTTTTCGTTTTGAAAACGAAAACGATAAAATTGGTGCTCCCGTTTTCACTTTCACAAGATTTTTTCGAATTCAAAAACGAAAAAATTTGTCTTGCCTAAATGAAAAGTAAATGCCTTTTTCTATATTAAATCGGATCTTATTTGCAAAAGGAAAAAAATAGTTGACTTATTGGTTTATTGTCGTTCTATTAAGACCTCTAGAAGATCAATTAGGCTTGTAGTTATTTTTAAAACGAGTAATTTCTGACCCCACCTCAAATTCGGATATCAAATTTTGCCGTCGGCAACAACAATTTTCGTTTTGGTGAACGACCGATAAGTTTGACACCATAAGTTATCGCCTAAGCTACCATACTTTTGATAGAATAAAAGAGCAAGTTAAAAATACTTGTATAATCAAATGGATGGCGATAAATTTGTTGAAATTGGGTAAACTATGTTTTTTAAAAATTAATTAATTTAATTTAATAAGTTATGTTCTAAAAGTGTATAAAAAAATTGTTGAAAACACCGGAATGAAATGAAAATGAAACCCATTGAAAAGGTGGCATCCCCTTAACTTGGCTTTTCTGGCTTTTCCTCTTAATTCTTTTGGCTACGAAAGATGTAATTGAATATAAAAAAGGCAATTTTTCCCGTTGTTTGCTGCTGACCAAACCTCAAATCACCTGTTTCGGCAGCAAGAAGTTATGAGAAATGAAACGTTTCGATAGCAAAAGGATAACTAAAAACTTGTGAAAACCGGAGCACCTAAAAACGAAAATCTCGGTTTTGATCCCAAAACGAAAACGAAAACCGAAAGTGAAAACCGGAGCATGCCTGTATATTCTTGATCAGGATCACCTCCTGAGTTGATATAAGCATGTCCGTCTGTCCGTCTGTCTGTCCGTCTGTCTGTTTCTACGCAAACTAGTCTCTCAGTTTTAAAGCTATCGTCTTGAAACTTTGCACACACCCTTCTTTCCTTTGCACGCAGTATATAAGTCGGAACGGCCGGGATCGGCCGACTATATCTGATTGATCGGAAATGGTATAACTTTGGTGTTTTTAGAGTTAGTGAGTTCAGATTTTGTACGAATGCTATTTTTGGCAAAATAATACGACCTACCAAATTTCATAAGGATCGGCCGACTATATCTTATAGCTGCTATATAACCGATTGATCGGAAATGCTTTAACTTCGGTGTTTTTAAAGCTAGAGAATTCGGATTTGGTGCGAATGCTATTTTTGGCAAAATAATACAACATGCCAAATTTCATAAGGATCAGCCGACTATATCCTATAGCTGCCATATAACTGAACAATCGGAAATGGTATTTGGTAAAAAACCCAACTTTGGTATTTTTGAAGATGGAAGCTTGGTACTTTGTGTTAGATTTTTTATTGTAATAAATTGGTAATATTATGGTATTCTCATAAGGATCGGCCAATTTAATCCGATGTTTGCGATATATATCCGGTTTTAACTGCAAGGGTATATCAACTTCGGCTCCGCCCGAAGTTAGCTATCCTTTCTTGTTTCGCTTAAAGAATAATCTGAGAATAGAATGATTATTTTGTATTTTCGAAGAATAATTATTAGATTTTCTTGATATTTGATTATTTCAATGATTATTTCTAGTTTTTATTTTTTCGTTTTATTTTTTAAATAAAACTCATAATGAAAAACTCAACAGTCCCTGATTTTTATACGTGGTACCCTGGTATATTTTTCCGTCATACATAAATATGTAACATAGAGAAAGGATCAACCCGACTCCATATTCTCGATCAGCATAAACAGCCGAATCGCCATTTCCGTCTCTTCGTTCGTCCGACCATCCAACGGCCGACTGTTCGTCCATCCGTCTGTTCGTATTGGTCTATACGCGTTGATATATATAGTCTTATACGGTCTATAAGACTATAAGACCTGTACATAGGATTGGACATGGAGACTCTTATAATACCCACGCAGTTCAAGTGTTTTTTAAATTTTCTTTATGAAGATTTCATGAAAACTTTTAAAAAACATTCAAACCGATTTTTAGAGGAGATTACTGGGTATAATGTAGTCGGGAAAATATAGCCGTTCCCTCTTTGTGTTTTCATGAACTAGAGGACAATATCTCGAAACATGTAGTGACATTTAATCATTCCCATTACATGGGAACATTTAATCTTCCCGTAATAGATATCCTGTCCTTGGACAGGATCTTCTCTGAATTAAAAATATATAATAGATCTTTGGACTTTTTCTCTACAATTAATTGTTATTATGCTCATTACAGCCATCCTACAGTGTAAAACTAGACTATTAATACATATGTACTTAAATTAGTTCCAGTTGTGTATGAGTATGTATATAAAAATACTTTAATAAGTTATTATGCTCCCAAAAGGTTCATGATGGTTTTTTGGTTTATTTTTGGCTTTTGATGGTTTAAATTGAATTTATTATTTATTTAGTTTCACGGACTTATTTATGAAGTGTTGGCTATAATAAGAAAATTAGTTTAGCAAGTTAGTTTAGAAAAGGAGATTAGCTCTAAATACTTAAATATAGGAAATTATTATCTTAAATCATATCTTCTTTGTAAACTAAGAAACTAGTATGCGGCAGGGTGATGATTAAGTATATAAGAGTACCAAGCAATTCCAGGTGTTAGAGACATCGCATTAGGAATTCGGCAAGCTTTCCTACGAAATTAATATACACGAATGGTTAAAAGGTAAAAAATATATTGGACACATATAAATATTTATGCGAAACATCATCTGCTAGCTGTTTTCTGTGCAGCTTCTAAGCGACCCCTCTTGTCCAGCAGAAAGGAGTACAGCCTGCGGGCACTTTTTTGTTTGAACCAGAGCATCGGAATTTAATGAATCTTAGCCAAGAAACCCTTCGTCTAAACTAGATATCCTTGGCCATAAGTAAATAAACAGCTCACACACACGCTACTCCAAATACTGTCATGTCCTGCCTTCGTTCATATTAATTAGAATCCTTGACAGGAAGCCTTGGGCGACTGTACCAAACAACCCTTGGCAAATCTTCAGCTCTGCTCAAAGTAATTAAAATTAAATCTCAAACTAATTATTATTGAACTTTGGAAGGGTTGATTTATCTGTATCTATGCGGTTAGCCTGCGGTCATTTTTTGTGCGCACAAATAGCCAAGAATTTATCAAGGTTACACCATACCACACATGTTGAAGCAATAACTTTGGGTGAATGCTACAGCTACTCACTTTACTATGTATGTTAACGAGGCAAAAACCATTAAAAACAGACAAAACAAATATAGGTTATTAAAATAATTATGTCCGAATTTGTTGAGATGTGTTTTCATTTATTAAAAGCATAACAATTAAATTAAAAAAATGAGTATAGAGTAAAAAAAATAAGTAAAGGAGAATCTCCTTTCTATTACTTTATTCCTTAGAGTCTTTGAGATTTACGGTGCATACAGACAACTTAGTAGAGTCAAATTTTTTACTAAAGGAAGAAGTATTTTTTTGATAACACTAGACATTGTGTATTAACAAGCGCCCCTATTCGAGTCCGTGAGGACTTTTGTGCCTGAGGATGGTAAAATAATTGAGTTAAATATTAAAAATAACATTTTTTAAAATTAGTAATTTAAAAACAACTGTATTCACATTAAAATTAAGACGGTAATCTTTTTTTCCAGTGTATAAAAACTGAAGTGTTTTTAAAAGTTTCAATAATTACCATACATCTAATAATAATCAACAATTTGCATATTATGATTGGTATACATTTCCCATTTGAGAATATTTGGCTGAACAAGTCTACTAATCGTATTTCTAAAGATATTTATAAAATTAAAGCATTTCTCAACAAAGACATCTTCTGGATGATAATATGCTGCAAATCCTAGAGGAACTGTATGATTTGTGATTGCTGCGCGTCTTTTAGTCGACATATTGCAACCAATACAACATTGCTTTCCTTATTTGCTTAGTAAAAACTCGAAAAGTTTATGGTTTTTGGTTTCCGGTGTTGTTTTAGTATATTTAAGTAGCGTGGAAAATGTTTATTTATTAAGTATACACATAAATTTGAATTACAACTGCTGGTTAAATAAACAATGTCCTTTTGTTAAATTGGTGTGGGTTTATTCGAGTGTGGTTTGTGTCCCTGAAGTCTTTGTTTCCGATGATTCATATCAAAATATAGTTTGGCGCTATACAAATAACCTTAAAGGTATAGGGAGCAATTGGAAATTGTCTAAACAAATTTATTTTTTTAATGAATGGCTAGTACATTTAAATAGAATTAAAGGGATCAACAATATTATTCAACTAAAAAAATGAACAAATTCTCCCTCTGAAGCACCTAGAATAATTAACGAGATGGATGTAGTTATATTTTATATAATAGGGTTAAAACGTATAGCTCATAAAATTAAATTTTTGATGAGGACTAATAGATACTAAAGGGCTGTAACGACACTATTGAATAAAGTATCTCAAATAATAAAGAGAGATGATAAGCCATCTAATTGAGGGGATGATTTTTAGTCCAATTCTTTTATTATTTTAGCCATTGGAGCGCTCTCCACAGCATATATATTTTTTTACAAAAATGGAAACTAATAAAGCAACCTTTTTTAGAAAGCCAATGTTGAAAATACCCCTTTCCATTAACGGATTTTCATCTAGGTACCGTTGTTTTCACAATCGAAGGGACCTTTTTTTAAATTTGGCTTTCATAGGCTTTCATCGGGTTTCCTGTAATTTGTTTTTAATTGTCACTCCTTCCCGAGATTTTTAAGAACCACGCTTTTTAAGCAGAGCAACATAATTAGAGGCTAACGAGACAACAAAGTAAGGTCGAAATTGGTGAGATTTGAAGAAAAGGGTTTCTCCGATTAGAAAATAAATGAAGAAAAAGTGTCACCAGCCTGCATAATTTTAACGATTTTCTTTTTAGGTTCAGTGGTTCTGGGCACCCCTCTAATTGACGAAATTGTTGATTAATTACCTTTGACCGCTACGCCAGGCCCAATTAGGCAGGAATAGAATTCATTTGGGCGGCAAACTCTGATCGTGAGAGTCACCTGTTATACTCATTATAGCACTATGTACATTCTAAGGTACTTCAAAGCAAGCCCCCCTGGCTCTATTATCCCACATACCGCTATACCCTTTACAAGCTTGATCGGGCAATCGAGCTACAAGGACGAGGAACTTGGAGACTCGAGTTCCTCACTCGGTTTTAATTGTCACTTTCGGGGTTGACATCGGGCTTAACCACCCCGACGCCCACTCATTTCGACCAATTTGGTTAATGGGTATAATATTTGTTTAGTGAAAGCAAATACAACTCCGAATAATGGCAGGGCCCATAAAAAGCGCGGTCCGTAAAATTAATGCATAAATAAGAGCAAATATATGACGGCGTGTAAAAAAGCGCTGGGAACATAAAGCCCCGCCGGCGAGCGAATAGAAAGCAAGAGCTGGGGCATTCTTTTCTATATGGGGAAACCATAAACAAAGCAAATGTTTTCTTAGCCCGAATTTTGATGGCTATTAGAGGGGAGGGAAATAAAGATAGAATAGGAAGTGGTAGCAATGAATGTCAAATTTGTGTGGCTTATTAATTGTTCTTTGCATTGGGCCGGCTCTAATTAAGACTAAATGTTTTGTTCCGTGTAATTTGTTTTCCTGCATGAAGCCCACTAACGAGCCAAATAAAACCAGTGTCCGATGCCATTGCCAATGAAATGAGGAAAGTCGACTTTGGCCCATTTAGACACTCCGGCCACTCCACATCGCTCAAATACTGCACTGACTTCATTGTGGCCGGGCCGAAAAAAGCAAGGTGTGTACAAAACACAGCCAGCCGCAGATTTCCAGTTTGGTCATTTAATGACTTCCACTGGCCAGTTTGTAATTACGCATTATTCAAATTACAAATCCGCAGCAACAGCAGGACTCCGAGCACGGGCAAGACCCCGACGCGGGGCCTGAAAATTTAAACTCTAAACAGGCGGAAAAACAAGCGACGGGCCACAAAAATCGGGTCAACTCACATGACAAATGCTCTAGGCCTGCCCGGGTGCAGGGCCCTACACCAACGTCTCTCGGACAATATGTTTAAATGCTGGCATGTCCTGCGTCCTGGCTCGGTGCTCTGTTTTTCGGTTTGACTTTCAAAATGTCAAATACATTAAACGTGCATTTGCGTTGGGGTTAGTTGCGATTTGGTGGCACAACCAGCCACAAAGGGGCTGCGGGGTGGCGGGCGGCAGGGCTTCGACCCGATGCGGGGGGGCAAGGAGATCGAAAGAGTCGTTTAGAGTCCTGACAGTTGAAATTTACCTTTTGGCCATAATGACATCACGTACACAAAAGGTGTGTGCGCTTTCGGTGTCCTTCCTCCCCATCGCCCGCCGTCACCCCCTCCCTTGGTTTCCGCCAGTCCATATGCTATTTGTTGCATACTTTTGACCACTTGCAGGTGGTTCAGCGCGAGCGGGGGTGCATGCAGCATGTGTGCGCTTTTGCGGCTTACAGGCTGAAAGCGGAGGGCCCTGGCTAATGCGAATCCGAAAATGGAGCCAATGGACAATCACATAAAACAAATTACACGAAAAGTTTCAGCTGCAAAAGCCCACGGAATGCAAGTACCGAGCAGCATATTTGATACGCAGGACCTGGCCGGGTCTGGCCCGGGCGAACCCGGGATACTCTATCCCCTCTACCCGGCTGGGTGCATGTCTTGAAACCTTGTTGAAATGCCAATGTTAGTTGGCTTAAAGAGCTAAAGGGGAAACAAGCTGAAAGCGAGAGCAGTAGCAGCACAAAATCTTCTCAATCAGTGCTTCTTTGAAGGAATTTCAGGAACCCCAAGCCCCACTTTTCGGGAGGGAGTTACCAAACCGACTGTGGAGATAATCAAATGAAAAAACGTAAATGTCTCGTTAAATTGTACAGAAATTAGATTTTTTCCTGCTCTGCGTACCCCACTGGCCTGGCTGTCCTCGTGTCGGTTCCTGGGAAAATCAGAGCATGACCAGTGGTTGCCTGTGAGGGACAGAGGGGTAAACAGGTGAATAGCGGTATGTGTGAAAAATAAAATTAAGGGGGGGCACTCGTTCAAAGAGCTGGAACAGAAAATATTTCTAGAAAACATTTTATGACTTTTTTTTATGCTTTTTAATATCAATTCGAGCTATATAGTGCAGGAGAGCGGATTTTCAGGATTCTTCTTCAAAGTTTTGAGCGATTAAAGTTGAAATAATCATATTTTGTATCTGGGTTTGTTTCAAATATTTATTTAGTTTTCGGTTACTGTGTATTTGTAAAAATACCACCATTTCTCCAGAAAGGGAAACAAAGAGAAACAATATCGACTGTTTTAAGATAGTTTTTATTTGTTAAATAATAAATCGTAATGACATTACAGTTTTAAATGTAGTATAACTTAAACCCTTTCTAAAATTTCCAGATCGATTTGATCAGTGCTTTCCTCCTCAAATATCTTTGTGTTTATAATAGATTTTATTGCATCGTCTAAAACAGGGAGTTATTTAAAGATTAATTCATCCAGTCGTTGGATGAGGCCAAATCTTAGAATCAAAAATATAATTATGTCGATTCTCCTATATCGAGTAAGGTCTAAAGTCTTTTTAAATTTTTTAGCTAATTACAATAGTATTTGGGATTTTGTTAACATAAAAAATATTGAAGGTTCGTTAAATGTATTATTATGCCATGGCAGACGGTATAATTCTTTTCTCAAATAGTGTCTAAGAAATAGAAAGATTGGAAACGGAAGATGAGAGAAAAAATACCGGATATTATATAGTCTGAAGAATCAATCCCATCTGTGAACCCCTACATATATTTAATTTTTCCATCAATAACCAGAGTGGTATCCCCCCTTAAGAACAGGAAAACCTTCCATCGCCTGGACCCAAGGCAGCATTACCCCTGTGCTACTTCATTCTGGCGCTGAAATCAAGGCGAGTTGTCGATTGGTAAAAGCTTTTAAGGTGCCTCGATGGGGAGGGAGCGGGCACAGCTCGCTAAAAGCCAACTACTGTGCTTCCTTTAATTGGATTACAGGGGAATGGTTGTGCGTGTGTGGCCAGGTGTGGAGGTGTAAGTGTCCACGGCGGCTAGGGTTGGCGAGGCACTCCGAAAGTTGAAGAGAGCATAAGTTTGCATTTTTATGAAGTTTGTTAACCATATGGTACGTAAGCAGAGGGGTGCCAACCGCTGGCTGCCACCATCGGGTGAGGGAGCCGAAGGACAACAGAAGGTCGCGGCTCGAGGGGCATCTTCGATAAGATTAAGTGGAGATCAGACCGAAAATGAGATTGGAGGGTAGTTTTTGCATATCAGACCCCCACCTCCCTGTTCCCCACCCAGCGGGGAGCCTGCAGTCCATTTGGCAGCGCTAACTTGATTAATGCCCCGACTCTATCGGCGCTGCAAAAAGGCCTTTTGCTCAAATATTCATAAATAAGTTTGCAGCTAACGTAGGGCAGCATTTCGAACGGCTACAAAGCGAATTGGTTATTAACGGTCGAAGGACAGGGCTCGCACCGTCGCCCCTGCCCCTCGGCCCTCTGCCCCATTGAGCTGTGCATTTTAATTTAATTAAAAGTTATGGCAAATATAGCGCAATCGAGACGGACGGGGAGGCAAGCCAATAATAAACCGAATTATTGCATGTATAAATGAGTTTCCCGCATTTGTATGTGTGGGTGGCTGATGTTGATGTTGCCTGCAATTAGGCGCAGCTGCTGCACAGAGAAAGGGCCGTGGCAAGGGCGAGACATGGGGCAAGGGTTTGTTGAGTTTATGGCCGTGTTCCTGTGGCTTTTGAGCTTTTTGCGCCAAAACATTTGCCCTTCCATAATTGAGTTTCGGAGGCATTCAGTACACCGACTCCGGCACGCACAACCATCCACCTGCACGTCCACATCCGAAGGATACCCAGGGAAGCCTGGGTCCTTGGGCCGCAGAGGAAGTTTACTTTGCATACTTTCGAGCCACATTTCGATCCTTTTGTTTATGGCCCTGTCATGAGGTTTAATCTAATGTCAAATTCCGAGCATAATTTCCCATTGTTGCCGCCCTGGCTTTTGTTGCACACTTTTGCTACTCTGCCACTCTGCTACGTGAAAGCTCCCCGGCAGCATGTTGTCTTTTCTTCAGTAATTGCATTAGTTTTGACGCGCCCTGCATATTTTCAACCTGCCAATTAGAGGCAGTGGCAGTCGCAGTCCTAGTCAGAGCTTCAGCACACACTTTCGACTCAATTAGTCGGCATCAATGATTTATTGCAAACTTTTAGGCAGTCGGAGCAGCTCCTCCTGCCTGCGTCTGGTTCGAATGCCTTGAGAGCCTTGGGTCTTACACCTGCAGCCTAAGCTGCTTTCAGCAGAATTAAAAGTTTATTAATAAGCATCTTCGGCTCCTCCTTCCTCTGCCCGGACAGCCTTCCCATCCAGGGGCAGACAATAGGAGAAGCCACTACAGATTAGTCTGGAAATTGATGGAAATGCACATGCCGATGATGCCTTGGCCGGCTTCCCTTTCATTTGTTAATTGCCTTCTGACTCTCAATTGGCCAATCAAGACATTTCCATCGAGTTTAGGCCTTAATTAGATTATTATTATTGCTATCTATTTGCGACACAAAAGAAACAACTTCAGGCTCGAGCGGAGCTAACCCAGAGCCCGGCCTCCGCAGAGTTGATCTTGTGGTCTGGCCAGGGAATGGGGGCGGCAACCACAACAAAATACGTCTGGACCCAGCCCGCCCTTGTCCGCCATCGTTTCGAAAATGTCTCAGACCACAGCATGTCCTGGGCGCTGCACTGGCGGTGCAGCAGGTCCGGAGAATGAACCGCACCGAACTGCAGCCGGGTGGACTGGGATGAGCCGGGCTGAGGCGAACTGTCTGCATAAGTTGGAGATAAACGTAAACCGCATGCACGGCACAATAAACAGACATCCGTGTGCATTTCCCTGACTATTTGTCAAAAACAGTGCTATGGCAACAAGGACGGGCCCGACCACGTTACCAGGAGTAGCAGTCAAAAACCAACGAACAGATAAACTCCAGAATATGGTCCAGGAGCCAAGGTTGGTCGACCGGGCGAGTGTGGATGTGGGAGTGGATTTGGATTTGGACGAGAACTTGAATGTGGCTGGGTGCATGGATGTGAAGGTGTTCGTCCCGGCAATGCCAGCGATAATAAACCAGTAGCAACACGGCATCAATGGCAACAAGCCCCACAACCACGGAGTGCGCGAAATGAGAAATGCAGTATAATGCTAACCACAAACTGAGATTGTAAGTGGAGGCTTGTGGGTCCTGACAAAACGGAGAAGGGGCACCGGATCAATTTGCACAGTGCGAAATGCCTGTCCAGGCAGCCAAAATTATTAGGGAGCCTGCTTTCCCGCCATTTGATTGCCATCCATATTTCCAAACAGTATCGGGAATCTGTAACCTTATCCAGATTGTGTCCCACACAATAAAAAGTTGAATCGCTCTGACATTTATTTGAAATGTTTTTTTGTGGAACTTTTAACAGAGTCCTTGTTTACGTAGCTGATAGTGTGTTTTTTGATATAGTCACTATATGATACCGCATACTTATTCTAATACCTCTGAAACTACTGGATGTTGATAAACTACTTTTACTCTGAACTAAATATAATATGACAGCTTTTAGTCTTTTATTTAGCAATGAACACAATATTAATAGAGTAGTATTGACGGAGTTCAAGGGATCGTACCCTTAAGTAGAATTATTCAATTCTACTTGTAGATTGATGACCGATAATTTGAGGCCGAATATAAACAGATATAACGCCACTTGGTTGGTCCACTGATAAGTATTAACTTCTTAGATTTGAGATTTTTATGAAGTGACTTGTATAAATAATATCATTTTCAACTTAGAACTCATTGGAGCACCATCTAACAGCCTTTGAATCGTCGCTCTGAATGGAGTATATCCTTGTGTACATTGAATCCCCAAATATCAAATTAAACTTTGAACAACTTGGTATTTCCCTTGAAGAGATGTTTTAAAGATAGCCCAACTCAGTAAATTTTATGTATTATGTAGATATGTATATACTTTCAATTGGCCAGTTTCGCTATACAACTTACAAGAAAGTTTTAAATAAATAAATTTTGATTAAGCCTTAAGCCAGATATTAAAAAAATGAAAATCCTACAATCATAGCAAAAATAGATTATATCTTAACCCAAGTCCATTACTGAAAGATTGGACTTAGGATGTCCAACTCATATGGCGATTCCTAGAGCATTGTGTGATTCATTTTCGCAGTGCAACTGCCTAGTGGTACGGAGGCCCGCTCCACATTTATCGAAGGAAATGAGCTGCTGGGGCTGCTACTGCAGTTGAGCTCCCCCTGCCCCCAGTCCCACCATTATGGCTATGCAACCATGACTTGGTTGGTAATAACAAACCGAACACTGCATAAATTCAGGCATTCAGCTTCGATCGGCCCACATCCAAGGCCCGGGCCTTCGCTTTCGCTCTGGTATTTGGCCGACTGTCTATTTGTATTTGAATTTGGATTGTTTCGCCAACTGCCAACATCCGCAAAAGCGGCAAGAGCGAACGGGGAGGCCAGGGAGCCAACAGTGAAAACTGCAAAAGGGGCTGTAAGTTTGAATGAAGCTGGGGGCAGGGCCACCCATTGTTGGGGCATGGCTTTTGTTTTGTTAATTTGCTCGGCCCAACTACTGGCGAGCCAACAGCAACAGCCAACTTTCATGGAATGCGCTTTGCTTAGGCTTGACTTGGATTATACGACTACATATACTAGCTGTTTGGATGCTGTAGAGGCAGAGGGCCGACTGGCAGGGCCGGCAGATAACTAAGCTACTTTGGAGCTATCGAAAAATGAACACTCTTAGGCGGCGGGGCTTAAACAACTGGGGATCCAGCCGAATTTCGAATTTTCAAGCTTAAATCTCCACAGACCCAGGGCCTGGGGATATCGAAGTAATAGCGACTGCAGGGCGTACTTAAACCCGTTTTAATTACATGCATGCCGATTGCCTAAGAGACGGCCTCCAATCGCAGGACAATGTAAAAATTAATGCCCAGCTAATTGAATGGGATGGGGAAAAGTCCGCCACTCGCCTAACAGCCAGGCGAAGACACTACAGAGCCGGATAAAGAAGAGACTTCTGCTATAACCCGAACACCGATTCCGGCTGTCACTAATGGAAAAAGAATCAATGGCTTACGGATTCGAAATTCGAAGAACGATGGCAACAAATTTATGGATTTATTTCTCTAGTCCCCGCATTTTCTTTTCCTGTCTCCCTGCTTCTGCTTTCCTGCAGGAGGCCACCTGTCGTTTGACCAATTTGCGGATACTCGACTACCGACTACTGACTATTGGCCACAATCCCCATCCCCCAAGAGAACAAGCAAATGGCTAAGATTACACGGCAGCAGGCAGCCCGACCGGTGAATCCAAGGCGATGGCACAGTGCGTTTTAAACTGACGCCCATGACGCAAACAATAACCTTATGTACGCTCCCCTCCCAGCTCTCCTGCGCCGCTGCCCCAACCTGCCAGCCACCTCACGGCTTAAGCGGTATGGGCGTGGTGCTGTATACACAAATAAACATTCAAGTGGAATTATTGCAACGAAATTCAAAGGATTACGATAAAAGCACGTTCCCAGGATTCAACGGCAACTACAGACTCCAGTGCAAGGCACGGCCCACGGATCGACAATGGACTGCGGCCGACGCTCCGCCAGACTCTCCGGGTTTCCAATGACAACAATGCGGGACGTATGCCAGCAGCGGCATCCTGATGAAGCAGTGGGTTGGAGGTCGGGGATCAGAGGCTGGGACTTGGGGTCACTAAGGGGGAGTGGGCCAAGGAGGCCGACAGTGGTTCGGCAAGTTCAATGAAGGAAAATTATGAAGCCTTATTTATTGTTTATGCGTGCGCATAGCTCATGCAGGGTCATGGGATGGGTGGAGGAGCCGGGGCACTTGTAATTTTTGCCACCCAGTTTTCGAAAGGGTAGCGTAAGGATGAATCAGCTAGGCGATCGAAAGCATCAGCGAGCGGCCTCTTAACATATAACGGTATACAGATATTAAGTGACAAGCCAAAAATATTCATTAAGATTAAGAAGCTAAAGAGAATAATTTCTTGCATTTATATATCTCATAAAATTATGAGATAATTATTATTGTTTTTCCAAACTAGTTATGTTAATTTATTTCACTATTATTTCATTATTGGTTAGTAACAAATAACACAGTTAAAATTTCTAATTTACCTTATTACAGGGTAACTAAGTAACTATATTGACAAAAATTCAAAATTTGTAGATTGCTTTTATATTGAGTGATTAAAATTTAGAGAAAAAAAAATTGTTAAATAAAACCCTAAGTTTAAATTTGTTTATTTTAGTTATTTTAGTTTTATTATTTTAGTTATTTAAAAGCTTATATTGCTTTAGACGATTCGTAACTCATAGAACTTGTATAGCCCGGCGTATACGTGATATTTCATACGAATATTATATTAAAATACTCAATTTTCTCAAGAGCAGTTTTAGTCTTTCTATTTGTTTGTATTTCTGCATAACTTTTGTATTTAAAAGTATATTACTAAATTTCCAATCCAAGTTTTTGTGGATAAAGTTAAATTTATACTTTCAGTAAAAGTTTATGTCACTTCCATCTCTAGCTTATTTGCAGAACTGCGCCTTAAGTTAACCCGACTCAAAGAAAGTGCTTGTATCAAATCAAACTAATGGATCCAGGTCAGATGCAGGAATATTCTTTCGAAATGTCTGTAAGTGTGTACGCAGAACCGAACCAGGAAAAACCTGGAGAATCCTTTGACGTTTGGTGGCAGCATTCTTGTATGCCTCCGAGTCTAGCGAAAACGCGGAGGATCCTGGCCTCCAATGTAACGGAACGGAATGAGGCGAAATGGAAGAGGCACTCGGGTCGCAGGCATGTGAAAAAATTGCACAAATAATTATGAATTGCACTTTAATGCATATTAAGTGAAAAGCAAGGATGCCCGGCCGGCAGGAGGCGGCGGAAGAATATGGGAAGTGGTGTGTGGTTTCCAGGGGAGTTTATTATTAAATAAAGTATCCACGTGTTTGTTTGTATCCAATATTTATTGTTGTGTATAATTGAGTGAAAAGTTATATGTTTGTGCGCTTACAGAGGGAGGTCCTTGGAGCTGCGCGGCAGCCGGATAAACAGCACTGAGATGGGCGAAATTCAATATTATGGCTTCGCAAATAAAAATGATATTGAATTGTTGGAAATTTTTATTCCGTAAGTACATCGCGGCGGCGAGAGGGGTGGCATCGGTCCAAAGCCTCCTACTGTCTTCCGTACCACGTCAGCCATTACTCTGATCCTTCGGCAAATATGCGTAATTGGGGCTCCGGCGGGAAAACACTCCCGGAGAAATGTTAAAGTGTTGAAGAGAATCGAATTGGTTCGTCCCGCGTAAATTGCCTGGCTTACGAGTGAGGAACGGAAGATGGCAACGCAATTACCCATATACGGGTTTTGATTCCGGACCGCTCACCTGGGCCACGGAGGAAGACTCCCTCCGGGGTCGCCATTCGTTGTGTTTTGAATTATTTTGAATTATGCATTCTGTGAAATTTTGTTGCGCGTTCGTTTGTTGCTCGAGCCAAATTTATTTTTAGATGCCCTATTACGGGGATGCATTTTCGGCAAGCCAGCCATCGTGGCTGCTGTTCTCCGGCAGCCGACAGGTGCAGTGATTCATCAGAATTTATGCAGGGTCTTGCCAGCGGCGCTCCTTCCTATGCTCCTCACACTCTGCTGCTTTTTTGTGGTCGCCCATATAATTTGATATGCTGCCTTGGCAGTTGCATTTTGCTGTGGCTCATAAATTTGCCAGCCCAGCCAGCAGCCAGTACTACCAGGACTGCCAGGCTCCAGGCGCTATGAGGGGCCAGGCATTTGTCTGCTGCTCTGACATGCATGGCATTAACTGTGAGCTCCGGATTAATGAAGTGCAGGCCATATTATGTGGGACAGGAGCAGCAACCACGACTAACCGGGTGGGGCAGCGGGCCGAGTGTAAAAGTTATTGACAAAACTGTTGTAGGCCATAAATTCGGTTATGGGCTATCGCTGGCGTGACTTGAGACCGCCGTTAAATTAATTGCCCGGCCTCGTAAACACCTCCGCAAGTTTTGTGTCCTTCTTATATATGCGGTACGTGAATGCAATATTCATGAAATTATAAAATACACGCCTAGTTCATACTCTGCACTTATAAGGATCATAAAAGTTGATTATTTCTTGTTCACTTGACCAAGTAAGAAGAAGTGTGGAAAACTACTCTTGAAAATATGCAAAGATGAGATTAAGTAGCTGGAATTAGAACTTCGGAACAAGAACAATATTTATTGAAAAGAATCAGTACCATCAGTATATCAGTATATCAGTATATGATACCCGGTACTTTTAGAAATTCTTTTCCTTATTGCATCTCTTGGGGGAATATATTTACAAACCCGTATCCCTTATCCAATGGTGTGTGAAAGCACGATGATACTCGGTAATCATAACAACGTTGTTCTAGCCAAAAAAACAGTGTTTTTTGTTTCTTAAAGGGTATTCGGCTTAGGAGTCTCTATTCTTTCTTATTTCACGGCTATTTAACACTTTTTTGGCTAAACAGCTCACGTGCAACGCCGCACGCAATGTTCCGTCCCAGCCGTAAAATAATAATTATAATATTCGAGTAGCTTTCCAGGACTCCGGCAATCATAAACACTAGGCCCGGGGTGGTAGCCGTGGGCGAGGGGGAGCAATAGCCTTTGCCAACTTCCGCTGTCGAGTTGTTTTATGCTTCCGGCCAGCGGAAGTGTTTGGCTAGTTGGCGCGCTAGTTTTGTCGCCTCCCCAAGTGGAGTACGCGAATTGGCGACATCTTTGATTTGCATATTCCTCAGGAACACATCCATCGCGAGGACCAGGTCCAGGTCCAGGCTCGGTCACACAGGCACACAGGCAAGAGAGAATGCGTGACAACAATACAGAATGCTGTACGAGTCAATTACCCAGGACACATAAGCAGCCATTCGAGGTCTTGCGAGCCTAGGAAATCGAAACACAATTGAGGCCGCTTGGAAGTCTGAGGTAGAGAATCCTTGTGAGCGTCTCAGTGTCACTTGGAGAGGGGACTTGTTGAGCATTCCCTGACAGAGTCGGGTAAACATCCTTCTTCAGCAACAGCGACTCCTCGAGAGTCGCATCGAGGACTCGGCACCCGGATCCGGAGCTTCACCGAGCAACTCATTTAAAGCTCCTTCAGCTGAGTGAAGGAAAAGTCGTCTTTTCGGTGGGTGGGTGCCGTGCTGCCAACTTTGTAAGTTTTTCTGCAAAATTGCATGGAAAAAATTGAAAATTATTTATGCTGTATGCCGTTTAAAGCTGTCGATGGACCAGCCTCTCCCACCATCCCCTTAGAAGAACACAAAGTTGCCGACGCCCGCTGCAGCATGCGCTTGCATGCAAAAGTCTACTTTGTAGCCTTAAGTACTTATGCGGGGGCCGCGGACCGGAAAGGAGCGGATGGAACGGCAGGACGAAGATCTGGCAGCCATCGTTGAATACTTTGTCCTTCCTGCTGCAATGGTGCTGGTCGGGCCCAAAAGCTCTGTTGCGCTTTTCTTAGCCATGGCTGGGACAGCTTAGCATAATTTTAGGCAAACTCACGTTGCTTAGTTTATAGGCAGCTGCTCCTTCTTAAGCTCGTCATCGACGTCATCTCCGCCCGCTTCAGTTTGCATAATGTCAACTCTTTTTAATTGCCAAGACACGACAACCAACATTGTCTGGTCCTAGGCCCCGGTCCGTGTCATGTCCCTTCAACCATTGTGACTCCCTTTTGTTCTCCGGGTGCCAGGACACGTCCGAGACGATGAAATTAGCTTCTTCCTATCCCCAGCTCTTGCGCTTCCAAAGGACAGAGTTGCCTTTTGCAAAGTATGGAAAAATAGTTTTTTTTAAATTACAATATAAGAAGTTATTTGATGTCTTACACCCATATGCTCGTTGGAAGAATTATAATTAGGAATAATATTTCTTAGCATTTAGTCATGAAGGACCTGGTGGGTAGCATATCCCTAAAGAAAAAGGGTATCGCAATAGCTGTTCCAAGCTATATACCCAAAGTCAAGGGGCTCGGCTGCAACCAAACAAAATCATAGAAAAGCGTCTATTATACCGGAAAGTTTCGCGCTTTAAGTAATAAGCTTATTACGCAACTGAAAATAATATATTTAGAGTTCTCGGGTATATATAAGCGAAGAAATAACAATTTATTTACAGAATAGTCGAACAAGATGCCAAACATTGTGCCTATGGACCCGCTCCCAGTTCCTTATACCTGCGGACCCAACCAAATTTGGAATTCCCTTACCAAAACCTGCAACCCTTCAACCAACGTGATCTATTATGATCGTGATGTTGTTTTCTGGAAAGCAAGGGCACCTGGAGGAGCTGGTGGGTCTGGAGGACATGGCGGATCTGGAGGACCCGGTGGTTCCGGAGGGCATGGAGGGAATGGAGGAACTGGTGGACCTGGTGGTAAAGGAGGGGATGGAGGATCTGGTGGAAATGGAGGAGGTGCCATAAGACCTACAATAACAGCTCCGATAAAACCTTCAATAAAGCCTACAAAAAAACCTCCAATAGGACCTCCTATAAAGCCCCCTGTGGGACCAACAATAAGTGCCCCTGTAGGACCCACAATAAGACCTCCTGGAAGACCGTCAGTAGGACAACCCTATATACCTTCAATAGATCTGCCGAAAATTCCTCACATTATTCCCCCTCCCTGTCCCAATATTAATATACCTTTCTGGCGTCAAGGATCCAAAAACACTCCATGTAAGCCAAAATCACAAAAAAAATAAAAAGAAATATTTGAAAGCAAATTTATGTTCTCATCAATGACGTAGTTTTTCTTGGGTTTTTTTGGGTAAAAAATTAAAGTTATGGATACATCCCCCTGACCCAGTCATTTAAGGTTATAGACTGCATAAAAAGTAGAGAAGGCTTGATTTGGAATGCAGATTCTACATGCCAAATTTATATAAAAGTACGTATCGTATATGGTTGTGATCAAGGACCGTAAATAATGATTATTGTTATGGTTTTTATTTTAAAAATCACAAAATAATGATAATTCTCTGAGCGAAAAAAACAAAACTCAGAAATAAACAATTTTCTCTGATCGAAAAAATTCATAACATAATCATTATTCTCTGAGCGAAATTAAAAGAAAATTAATGATTTTTATTTTTTATTTTTATTTTTATTTTTATTATTTTTATTTTATTTTTTTTATTTTTATTTTTTAACCCCTCATAGCCTTTAATCTTGTAAATAATACAATGAGGCTTAATATTAAGCTGAAAATGCCTAAGGCCTAATAAAATCTCTTATAAAATATAACAAAATGTAAGTAGGTCGGAGTTGGTATGAATTGTTTCTGGTGCAGGAGCTAATTGATTAAAATGTGTAAAATTTGGAAACAATGTCAAGGCTCGAATAAACCATAACAATGGGACCGAGCTAGTGACAATGGGCATTAGGGAGATGCGACAAGACAGAGCGAAATTGGGGCAGGTCAAGTGGGAGGCAGACTCCGCTTGACTTGGCGCTGGCGCTGGTGGGTTAAGCTGCTTATCAAGTTGAGCACTGAAATTATGGCCGCGGGCTAGACACAAGACACAAGAGCCAAACCAACCAAGCCAGCCCCCAACCGGGATAGACTGCAGAACTGAATAAAACACAGCACTTTGTTATTGTGAGTGTTTTTGTTGCTGCCACAGATGTTTTTCCCTTCAGCTGCTTCAGGGGCAGCCAGGGACGAGCACAAAGGCATCCTTTTAAATTTCCTGTCATTTGCCACACAATACGCTGGAGAGCGGCCACGAGGATGACGATGACGATGAAGCCAGAAGGACGAGGTTGTGGAGGAGGTGTAGGTGGAGCTGCAATTGGTGAAGCTCTAGATGCAGCGTCCAAGAACGGAGCTCGGAGTTTAGGGTTTGGAAAGTGCCAGACTAGGCCAGCCATTTATTTACACTTTAAGAATTTCCTAAAAAGATGGTCAGTCTTACATTAATGTGAAGTAAATGGCATAAAAGTAAATGGAAAATACTGGGATTTATAAGGGATATACAATTAGATTTTTAAACTGAAAACTGTTTATTAAAAGTGATTACCTTAGGAATTTATTCATTTTACTATATAAAAGTTTGGTTTCGAACTTATTTTAATCGGATTTTACCGAAACATGGAAATTAAAATATGAATTATTGAAAACTGTACCATATCTGTGACGGCAACATAAAGAAAATAATTCGATCAAGACGTCTCAATTAAAGTTTTTAATTAAGAAAAAATAATGGGATATCGGCAGCGCCCTGGAATGGATCACCTTCCATCGAAAGAGCATTTACTTTAGGAAAGCTACCAAGAAGGGTAAGGAGCTCAACTCATTTTAAGAAAATATATTGAAAGTTTCGGAATAGATTCTGTCAGTGTAAAGCAGAAAAAACGAAACTGCGCGTCGCTTTACTTGTTTGCTAGAATTTAGCCGTTGGGAATTTGCATTTTTCATTACGCACCGACTGGGGCTGGACAAGAAAGCGGAGGCGGGCGGCATCCTAGCTCTTTGATAGGACTGGGAGCTGGGAACTGGGAGCCGGGCGCCGAGCACCATGTTACCGCCTAGATTCGTTCATGGGGTTAAAAGCTAGTTTCCGGCGGAAGTGGCTGCCACACCGCATTCCCCTGGATCACTCTCCCAGTCCCTCTGTCACTCTGTGTGTACATAAATGTCTGTGCGAAATGAAATGAATGTGATTCCCAGTCTCAAAGACAGCTCCGCCAGCTGCTAAACTAAACCAACTCATAGTGTTGAATTTAATTATTGGACAAGTACGTGAAGAAGAACAATTCTAGTGAGTTCTAAGAAGTAATACATTTTAGAGCAAAAAACTTTATTTTAGAAAAAAGGGTATTTTATATTCGACCTACGACTTCGACCAATTTCCTCATTGGTTTTGAATTGTGTTGGAAGTTTTTCGACTGATAGCGGGAAAATCCAATGATAATCCTAATAGATTCGGGATTTTACAACTCGCCGCCTCTGACACAATGGCTATGGAGTGAACTATTGTATTATATGGCATCAGCGAACATTTTTTTTAAACATGTCCTTATGATTTATTAGAAGGACAATCTTTATCGCCAGTTATAACTGGTCCAAATACTAAAGACGAGAAAAAGCTACCCTGAAGTTGCAGCAATTGCCGACTTCTTAAACTCTCACAGTAATCTCTGGCCTTATAAGTTAATAGATTGTACCTGGCTAACAGCGCACATTATTAATCAAAGTCAGTGCAGCAACTCCCGCTTCCCAATCAGCCCCACGGGCGCAATGCCACTCTTTACAAATTCACCCTGTAACAACGATTTTTGCGCCTAATCAATTTCCTGGAAACGTCACAAGTAGACAGAGCAGGACATTGGGATTCGGGTGGGCGGGTGTGTGGGTGTTGGGTGTACGGAAAGCAAATGTATAGCCGTCGACTACTTGAGGAAAATTTATTTCATTTGTGTTAGCATTTTGCATTTCATTAGGTTTTCATTAAATAAAATGTTGAATTACACGCATAATTTATTCCCCTACGGACAGGGAGAATCTGGTTTTTGCTGCCGCCGTGGCCCACGGATCCGGGAGAGGTATCGTGACTTGCTCGTGGGCTTCCCTGAAAACGAAAGCCGCTGGCAGAGAGGCATGTGTTTCCCCTAGTAAGGGCATTCCCATCTTCGTGAGATCCGTTGGACCTTTTCCGTTTCATGAGCTCCCACACGACGACACACACAAATCGAAACAAATTACAATAAAAATGCCAAAGATGCGTGCTAAAAGATTAAAGCCTGACACGGAATCATTCGTGCCCAAACCCCTAATGGAGACGGGATGGCTCGGGGAGGGTTGACAGGCTTGGGGTGGGAGCTGGTTCGGTGGCTGGGTTTGATTTCCATATGGTATGCCAACAGTTTGGTTCTTCTCTTCTTTATCGACGTACATTTTTCCTCCGGCGAATCCTGTATCATTTTCGTCACAGAGGCAAATATTTATATAGCTTCCTGGCAATTCGATGGCTGCCGGTGCTAGCTGCTCCTCTGTCTTCGGTCTACACTCCGTCCTGACCACAAATGATAAATTACTTTAATTAATGTCGCCGTATTGTCTCAGCGACCAAGAGGGGAAAAGAAAGTTTGGCCGAGCGGGTCTGGGCCGGTGGCTATTATGCAAGTTCATTGGGTTTAATTTGAGCATGGACCACTCTTACTCGCCAGCTGATTTATTTAGTTCATTTTCTGACCTCTTGGCTCTGGCATTTAGTTAACTTCTTCACTATACCCTTGCCGAAGGAATCTTACAATGATTCTTTTGGGGAAAAAGGCTTCTTTTCCTACATTTCTACTTGGTCTTTATATATAATGGGTGTCTCAGAACAGTGTCTCTCTAACTTAGTACATATTTTCAAGTGATAATACTAACAACTGCCTGAATCTATAGAGCTACATATATCTATCTATAAAAAAGTAAATTATTTCAGTTACTATAAATAAACCACAAACAAAAAGTTTATATAAATTTAAACAACCACATAGGCCTGTTACAAAATATGTATGAAATTCCTAATTAAGCAAGGGAAGCAAATCTTCGAATCGGTAAAAAAAAGTTTTCTTTCTCATTTTTTTCGTACAGAACAAATTCAACAGGCGTAATAGGGCTAATTTTCTTGACACATTTCGGCAGAGGACCCATAACAGAAGCCAGTATAATTAATTGGCTTAATTTGAACTTGCGGTCGCAAAGAAACAAAAAGTTTCAAAGCGCTGTATGGCGCCAACTAAATATTTAAATAAACTGCCGAGTCCCGAAAATTCGTGACGGCACATTCTTAATCGTGGCATAACATTTTTAAGAATTACACAGAATCTTCATTTACAAGTTTGAAAACAATTTATTTTTTGTAAAGGGGGCATTTAAATCATAAATCATTTAAAGCATCCAAATCATATTTCGCTTAAAGAATATATAACTGTGTAAAGGTATATCACGTTGCTTTGGGAAAATTACATACAAAATTACAAAATTAAAATAACGTAATAAAATTACATTATTCACATATATGTATAAAATGAAATTAATATTAATTTAATTCTGAACATGTAGTGTGCGCAGAAAATCTGAACAGCAGCCACAAATTGAACAAATCCCTTGTTCGACCCTTATTGTACTCTAAGGAGCTTATGGATGTTTTGTATTCTAAAAGACTGACGAAAAATGTATTTAAAAAATAATTTTTTTTAAGTTTTCTTATACTTATAATGTATCTCAAAAGTAATTCAAAAACAAAAAAAACATGAATTACGAAGAACCTTACGAAGGTTTATACAACAGCAATCATAAATCAGGACTAAAATACGCCAAGATGCTCAATACGACTTTTTTAAACATCAATACTTAGTACCTTCTTTATAAATTCCAGAAATATACATAAACCTATTTGATGCAGAAATCGCATAATTTGACTATGTTTATCGCCATTTGGGGAAATGACCGTATCTTTAAAGTTTTCGCTCGCACACACTTCTCAAAATATATATCCACGTGTTTTATAATTATTGTTTTCATAATTATGTTATTCATAATGTTATCTGGGTGAATAAAATCCTTTATCGAGGATTTTTATTATTTCAACTTATTATGTTAACATTTTTGGAGGTTAATAGTCATGGTAACAAGATTGAAATCCGGCTCCCACAACGGACTAAAAGTGAAGTACTCGAGACAGATTCGTAGAATGTTCAGTATCAGGTAACTCTTGAGCTTTTCCATGCTGTGGTTTTAAATGTTTGTTGTTTACTTACGCTACCAGCAGTTGCTGGATTATAGCAGGAGGAGTCGCAGCAAAAGCAAGAAAGGAGGAGGACCTCTTTTGGGCAACGCTTATCCACTTGTCTAGGGATTCAAGTGGAGTGGGAGGAGCGACTGGGGCGTAGTCGACCGGTGCGAGTATTTTTATGAATATTGCTGAAGATTGCCTCGGGCAACAAGAAGCAGTAGCAGCTGCAAATTCTTTGTCTTGTGCTTTGTCGTTTCAGATTTGGTGCAAATGTCAGGCAGCCAAAAAGAGAGGTTGAGAGCTCCATTAGGTGGTTTCTTCAGCATAAGTCAAATTGTTTAGGTTTATATTTATACAAGTTTATTCTATAAAAGTATAGCATTAAGAAGCTAGTTTTTTTCCATGTTTAAATTTTAAGTTTTCACCGTATATTTGAATGGCAAGCCAGTGTTTGTCACTTTGACTTAAATTCAGACATGTTGGCTCATGTAGTTTAAGCCACAAACGGAAACACTTTAAAATTATATGAGGCCGTGAAATCACTCACCAGTCTTCCCTCTTCTTTTAGCCCTCTTGTGATTCTGAAGCCACAAGCCGGTAACCAATGAAAGCTCAACGAAAAAGTTATCCCTGCTTTTGCCTGTTGGTGTGGCGAGTGGAGTCCTGGCCTGTCCTATCCACTAGTTTACACCTAGGTCCCATCCATTTGGTGTCATCCACTTGTGTTTTTTTGGTCTGCCAACTTTTTTTCGGTTGGTGCTTTTTGATGCAACTAAGCACATGTTTTACTTATTTATAAACATGGCTATATGGGAGCACGGTGACGAAGGGCACTTCTATTCACAAAACGAACACAACGGTAAGAAAGTTAATCTACATATGTCGGAAGCTCTACAAGTACTAGGCATAACAATCAGGATCACGTGCTTAGACGATATAATATCGGGCGTGTCTGTCTGTTTCTACGAAACATAATCTCTCAGTGTACTAATCAGCCTTCGACTACAAATTTTGTAAAGGGCCCGGATTCTGCTTGATCGGAAACGCGGTAACTGTGGAGTTTTTATGTGTGGACCTTTTATGGACTTTATTTTTTGAAAATTTAGCAGATCCTCAAAATTTCTATATGACAAACTTTTCGGAAGGTAAATAGCTTTAGTTTTTTCAAGATAAAGTTAATGATTTACAAATTTGTGAATCGTCTTGATGCATATCATTATATAATGTTATAAAAACTGCCACTTATCGGCAAGGGAAAATCAGCTAAAGCTACGCCCGAAGCCTTTCTGTATGGTTCTTAATTGATATATATGTTAGTTATTATTTTCAACATTTTACTTATTAAAGTTTTTTATTTAGGAAAATATATTTTGCACTGTGTAAAGCACACTGTGGCTTAGTGACAGCACAGTGCGTTTCGTCACCTTTGTGTTGACCGGACATAGTGATGGATGTGCCATTCCATTCTTTAATTATTGAAAAGCCAAAAGCGGGGATGCAGTTGTAGCTCAAAAGTGTATTTGTGTGTTTAATTCTATTTACATCTCGTGTAAATAAAAAAGGAGCTTTGGTGGAATTTTAGAAATAAGATTAGTAAAAGAATTATTGGCACTTAAAATTCCGCAACTTACCCCTTGGGTTAATTTCATAAAAGACAATTAATTAACTAGAATTTATCCAGTGCATTCCGCTTCCGTCATCAGGGCTTTACAGCGTAAACTCCCAACTAACTGGATTATATGGCGTAGGATACTTTCGCTTGTCTTGCGAAGGTGCGGCCCTCCTCCACACTTTGGCTCATTTACATGTAGACACCAATTACACATTACTCTCACTAGAGGAAATGAACAAAGAGTTTCAGATGCCTCTGTACTGGGGAACATAGCCAAAAGCTTTTACAAGCCTGCGAGCAACATTTTTAAGCTGCTTAAAATTTATTACCTTTTGCTGAAAATATATCGGCAGAAACCTACACAACCCAGTAGATGAACAGAGACGCCAACAGGAAAAGTCATAAAACAATGCACAATGATAATGCAATAAAATACCAAACATAAACTGGAGTGGAAACTACAACAACTTGGATTGTTATAACGCAAATAAGTAGAGATGAACAAAGAGGACTCATATAGTTTAGTGTCTCGACAGTGAAATATATCCTTTCAATACTTAACTCTGAGACTCTTCCAAAACAACAGGAGGAAACTATTTGCTGTCAAAAGAAAAACTAAGTACATATTTTGAATATTAAAATAAAATAAATTAAAATTGTTTTTCAATTCAACTAATTTAAGTTTTTCCTTCTAAGCATGTAGAGGATTCAATTACTAGTTCAAAGGATTAGCTGGAACAGTTAGAATCTTCCATTCGCGTTACCCTATCTGAACTACAGTGGAACTGTTCTAAACTTTTTATTCCTACATATTTTTTAATCTATTTATTGTTTATCAAAAGAATGTAAAATACAATGTTCCGTATAATATTTGTTTTTACTTGATGCCTTATTGTCTCTCAATACGATGATTACCGAACATAATTATATTTCATAGTTCAAATATTTAATATTACACTTTTAAGCCCAAACTTTATATTAATGGAACTTATAGTAAAATCAGATGGGGGAAAGAACGCTTTTTCCAGTTCCTCTATTCTTTTTTTTAGAATTTTATTTAGTATAACTGAACTTATTACTTAAAAAAAAAAGTACACGCAAAAAAAACATAAATGAAGTTTTATTTTATAAGATTGTAACACTTCCGAAACCCCTCTTGTGCTTCCCTAATATTATTTTCACAGTATTTTGCAATACAACGAGGTGAGACCCAATCTATCTATCCTTTATCCTTTGTATGGGTCCCGTGTTCTTTACTTGTAGTACGACTTGCCTGCATCAATCGTGTGATTTTGATGAATTTGACAGTTTGTGGGCGTTTTCGATGACAGCTGGTTATATTTATGTACATATGTATATACTGCTGCCATGGCGATTGTGGGGGACGGTCGATGGGAGGGGCTGAGGGAGGCCCAACATCGACAGTTCTGGAAAACCGCAACCGACGACTTCCGTACACCGGGATTGTTTGCCGATGGATCACATGGCATGCAGCCATGTATGCAAGTGTGGACAGCTGGGGGAGTGGGTAAGGGTGGGGAAATTGTTGCTGCATTTGCATTAATTTTGAATTGATTGGTTGCCTTTTAGGCCCCTAATATAATTATAATATCTACACGTACGCACACGTAGCGGGACTGCGGTTTTCGGTTGTCATCATTACCCAGCCATTGTTGCCCAGCTGCGTGGTGTTGCTGCTGTCCTGCACATTGTGGTCGGCGCACACACATCTGCAGCTGGACAAGGACCTGGAGGAGGGGAGCCAGCGACAGTGCCAGCGATCCTGTCCCCAGTGTGGAAGCCACAAACTAAAAACACAGCCAAATAATGTCAGCGCCGCTTACTGGAATCCAGTTAGAGCGGCGAGCAGTGATGGGTGTAACGAATGGATCCCTGACAATATTAGGTAATAATCAAAGGGAAAGTGGCTGGGGGAGCGGACGGCCAACCAACGAATATTCAATAAAATGGTTTGTATATTCAAACAAAGCTGGCAAACAAGCCCCTAATCAAACATTTCGAAAATATTCTTTTAAATTGGGTAAACATTTCAAGTCCAACCGCACGGAAGAGTGGGAGCAAAGATTCGGGCCCAACCACATGCCACATAGGGGCATGGGCCGGGGCAGGACAAAAAGAGATACACGCGTCTGCCCCGGGGAGTTAATAATAACGCGTAAGCCAATGATAAATAAAGTCCTGGTTGCGAAAAAAGTGCAACGCACAACTAGGGAGCGGTCTTGGAAAGGGTCGAACACAGAGATATGAGTAAATATTGGCCGAACAAGAAATCAATTAAAAAATAAAAATTTCATTTTCATAAGCTGTCAACTCTCCTCTTCTTGTTGCGCTATCGCCATGGCATGTGGAAATATGTTTTTGTTGAATATTTTAATTAAATTGTTATTATTTTTCCAGTCTCGTATCTGTTGCTGTTTGTTCTGTAGCTGTTCGTGCCATTGCAACTGATTTTGTTGTTATGGCTTGGCAAGATTTATTTATTTACAATGTATTGATGGTCGGTCACTCGCTCCCATATCGAACATCAATTTGTATCCTCGTTCGAATATGAAGCTGCCTGCGGGAAAATGAACGGGGGAAATGGCAATGAAAATACCATTGCTCAAGGAAACGGAAGAGGGGTGCCATAATGCGAATATACCAATGAAGCGTTATACATATTGTGTATTGGTCTAGTCCTGCAACTAAAGATTAAGTTGTTAAAGATAAAGTTATATTTTTATTTACCAATAATTTTGATATATGTTTCATATAATTTTGTTATATGTTATATGTCAGTTATTATAATTACATTCAGTTATGTATATGGCAGCTATAGGATATAGTCGGCCGATCCTTATGAAATTTGGTAGGTCGTATTATTTTGCCAAAAATAGCATTCGTACAAAATCTGAACTCTCTAACTCTTAAAACATTAAAGTTATACCATTTTCAATCAATCAGTTATATGGCAGCTAAAGGATATAGTCTGCCGATCCCGGCCGTTCCGACTTATATACTGCGTGCAAGGGAAAGAAGAGTGTGTGTAAAGTTTCAAGACGATAGCTTAAAAACTGAGAGACTAGTTCGCGTAAAAACGGACAGACAGACAGACAGACGGACAGACGGACATGCTTATATCCACTAAGGAGGTGATCCTGATCAAGAATATACATATATACTTTATAGGGTCGGAGATGTCTCCTTCACTGCGTTGCACACTTTTGGAAAAAATTATAATACCCTCTGCAAGGGTATACAAATGGTTTTAAACTTTTAATATATAATAGAATCATAAAGAAATATATGTATAAGATAATGGTTTTTATACCCAGTGCTAAAGTAGAGTGTGCTCTATAGTATACCTGGTCGAAATAAATATTGGGACACTTTATTTTTTTAAAATAAAATTGTACATGATTTTTAATTTTTTTTGTTTTTATTTTATTTGTAAATATAGAGAGGAAATGCATTGAAAACAGATAAAACTTTTTTATTTTACTGATCCTTTCCACGAAAATTGATATTGTTACGTTAGCTCCCTTAGAAATAATTATTGGGACACTGTAAAGAAAATAATTTTTAAAAAATGTATAATTGTAAAAAAAAGGTATTTTCTTACCTAATAGTGGGTATTGCCTCCGTGCTTTGAAATTACTTCAGCCAAGCGTTTAGACATTAAATTAGCCAAATCCTGCAATGTTTTTCTTCGATTTTGGCCTATTCTTCAACCAAATCCTTCTTGAGCTGTGCCAAATTTTCAAACTGTCGTCCATTGCTGTATACTATATTTGAGAGTAACCCCACACATTCTAAATCGGGTTTAGGTCGGGACTACAAGCTGGCCACCCCAAAAGTTCAATTTTTTAATCCTCAAAAAACTGCTTTGACCCTTTGGATACGTGGATGGCGGCGTTATCCTGTTGAAAAATTAACTTTTCTCAAAATAAGTTTCGCCAAACGGAATCAAAACGTCTTCCATTAGTCTTATGACCATCTGAGAATTCATTCGTGTTAATAAAAAACATATAGAGGATCTTCCGGCGTATCCAAATGCGGCCCATACCATCAGTGACCCACCTCCGATATTGCGAGTATAGCAGGACTTGCGTTCGCGGCGGATATCTCTCTAGGACATCATTTTTCCATCAGGGCCATTCAAGTTGAAAGGAAAAATGTAGAGTCTATCCTATCTATAGGTCGCAGCGGTGGGGCTCGGAAATAACTGAAATATCGAAATTGTCATACATTCTAAGACATTTTCGATTGAAGATTTATCAAAGTTTTTGGTTCTTGATCTCTTGGACAACGAGATTGGTCTGATACTAAAATTCTCACAACGAGATATTTGCGATATATTTTTACACAATAACATCCATTTACATCCATCCGGATTCTCCAAGATCTTTACATTGTTTTTTTTTTTATCAGAGTAATATTTTTGTAAAAGTGTAAAAAGGCAACGCTCTTCGATCTAGTTTAACTGTCACTGAAATCCTAGAACACTTTTTTGTTTTGGAAATTTTTTGAAATTGTTGTTTTCGACATTCGAATTATTCGAATCATTATTTTGTTTGACGAAACTTTTACTGAAATAAAATTTTTACTACATTTTGGTTCAATGCAGTTTCTTCTATTAATATTCTTCTCTAATACTGCTCTTATATAATGCATATAGCTGGTATGCAATTGGACTGTAAATGCCTAAACAAATCACATATTTTCAGAAAGAATTTGCAAAAGGCATAATAATAATGTGGATTGTAAAGGCTATATTAATTTTGTGTGTCCTGCTAGTTACGCCATTTTCACGTTCAATTTGTCACTATTTATCTTTTTTTGTTAGTTATCCGCAGTACATTTTTTTGGTGTCAAGTTGTTAAAAACTATTTCAAAACTGTAAATGACAAAATGTTAAATGAAGTTTTAATGCCGAAACCTCTGTTTCTCTTTCTGTCTCGGAATATCTGTTAACACTCCAACAATACTATAAATCAGAGCCCGGTTTGAAATCCCATTCACAGGTCCTCCCACCCACATCTCGCCATATTCTGCTCTTGTTTGTTTGCCTTGTTTATGCCACTTTTCTTGCATTTCTTGCTGTGGCCAGCAAAAAGTTCTGTTAATTGAGTTTGTTGAAAGTTTTATTAAACAGAGCGACAGCCGCATTCAAGTTTTCCAGATTTAAAGCCGCAAAAGTCGACTTGAATTATGCAGCAACAAGACCTTTTTCTCCCTATTATGCATTTGTTATTCCATCGTGACTGATGTCAAAAATCACAGAAAGCCATTCCCTTATCCGGACTTTCTGTTTTCATAAGTGAAACTTGCTCAGTTTAGGGCCATAATAGTAAAGTTAAGCCTTGAAAAAAATACACCAATTTTTACTATTACTGGGTATATATCAAACATGTTCCGAGTTCTTAATGGTTTTTTTCCTGGATTTTATGATTATATGTCTTTCACAATAAATCAAAATCGAGAACTATTTATATCAGAAAATGGAAAGAATAGGATCGTAAAGCTATTATTGAGCTCAATATCATTGAGACAATTTACTGGAAAAAACATGAGCCCATGACTGCAATTGTGAGTTAGATATTTCGTCATGAGAATTAATATAACTTTGTTGTCCTCTGGCTTAAGCATTTATCCAAGCCTCTCATCTCCTTAATATCCTTCTGGCGCTCTTGTTGCCTGTACTTTCAACACGACTTGACAAAATTATTAATAAGCTTATCCGGAGACCGGCGGGGAAATAAATGGCCAAATGAGAATAGGAAAGACGAAGGGGGAAAAGCGAAGGACGACGACCATCTCATGTATGCACAATAATGAAGTAAAAAAGCCAGCGAAACGGTTCCCACATGAAGCAGGACATGGAAGACACCCTGTTCTTAGCTTAGGGACAGCAACTACCCAGCAACAACAAACAAACAACATGTCACTGAAGGACACTTGAAAACTACTATTTAATAAATGAGCGCACAGAGGAGCAGCAGCCATGTGAGATTCAGGAGTGCTGGCATTTGTGAGTGGGTGTGTCCTGGATCCTGGACAGAGGTGGCCAGAAAGAATTAGGATGATGCAGGGGGCGATTCGGTCGCTCGTCCTCGGCGTCGCCGTCGCCGCTGCTGGTAAACAAACAGAGTCATTTTGCAATTCATGCATTTCCTGCGGCAACTAATTAAAAGAGTCATTCATCACAGGCACAGGCATGATGTGATGGGGACTTCCTCCAGCCCTGACCCCTGTCTCCCATGCCCCCGTGTGGTTTCTGCTCTCGCAAAGGAGGAGGGCCAGGGGCGCCGGGTCAGTTCCTGTATGCTCTGCTGCATGCTTATTACTGTTTGCTACGTGTTTGCGTCCTGGCGCCCTCTCCTGCTTTTGGCCCTCCTCATTGCCAGCTTGTTTGTTTTAACGTTTTTATCTTTTGATACACTCAAATATGACACACACACTTTATAGACACCCGACACACGTATTGCTCACTTTGTGGGCAGCCCAAGCAGCGGGGCAGCTCAGTCACTGATGGCTAGCTTTCCTGTTTCACTTTTGAGGCGTCTCTGTCCTTTTCTGTCGTGTCAACACGTACGTATGTGTAGGGCATTCATTTAAATAAATACCTAAAATTAATATTTATGGGAAACCTTTTTATGGGTATCGTAATTTGGACTAACATATAACTAACATATATATTAACACTAAATGTATGTTTTTTTCGTTTTCTCCTTGAACTCTACAAGTACCTGGTATAATTAGCTTTAAAAAAATTTTTTTTTTAAATTATTTTTCATGGATTTGAAGCATCCTATTTTTATACCCTAATTTTGGCCAAAAGTGTGCCATGCAGAAAAGGAGAGATCTTCAAGCCTATAAAGTATATATATTCATGATCAGGATCACCTCCTGAGTTGATAAAAGTATGTCCGTAGGTCCATAGGTCCGTTTTCTCTCTGTTTCTAGGTGAACTTGTATCTAAGTTTCAAAGCTATCGACTTGACACTTTTACACACCCTTGTTTTCTTTGCACGCAGTATATATGTAAGTCTGATTGATTGGAAATGCAATATCTTTGGTGGTTTTTAAGTTGATACCAAAAATTATTACCAAAATTTGATAAGAATATCCTGTAGCTGAAATATAACTGATCGATCAAAAATGATTCAACTTTCGTGTTTACGTTCCCTTCTTGTTGTAAAATACAACTCTCAACCTTCATGAGAAATGGCTAGAAAATTCATTTCTGCAAATTTCACTATGTGTTCCATATTCACACCGTGCATAATTTTATTCAAAATGAATAATTCTTAATTACTAATTAAGCTTAATAGTTTTTCGTAAGAAATAAACGATAATGAAAATTCTTTTAAATAATAAACGCATAAATAACTGCATAGTAAAAGCCTTTTAATTCACAATTTAACAATTTTAACCCTTCCGAAACAAACATATAGCTTAATGTTATATTGGGTATATTTTTTAAAGGAGTCCATGATGTGCCAGCCTTAGGCCCAATCGCAATCGGAAAAACAGACAAATTGGATTTAATTGGAAATTTGAGTTAATTATAATTCGATTGAAAGACTTTCTCCCACTCCTGCGGCAATAAGAGGGTCCTTTTTGAAAGAGCGTTAAACACAAAGCGAGATTATGACGGGCTGACGTTTTTGCTGACAATATAACTTAATATACAACAAGCAATTAAAATTATTGTAAATAAAAATTGTCACAAACTACGAAGGAAGAGGAGGACGGCGGGGCAGAGTCGGTCCAGGGACAATTCAAGAAGAGAAAAATTGCTGTGAAAACATACATATGAACGTGTTTTATTTTATGATAGTCCTTTGTCAGCAGGACACTCCTGCACACACGCGCAGGCACACTCGCTGCACTTGACAGGCAGCGGATGGGAGCTGGGCCACCACTCCGGCGGGCGAGTCCTGCAGCCCGGAGGAGACAGGCAGACGGGCAGAAAGAGTCACAAATAAACCGCACCGAGGGATGCGCCAGCCGGGGGACAATCGGACTGGCGGACATTTGGAGGGTCCCATGCACGACATGACTGTAACATGTAATTATTTTTCAATAAAACCCAAGGCTGGAAAAGCAACAATGCGACGACAACGACGGCGATGACAGCATGCCGTGTGAGTGACCAAGTCACAAAAAAAATATTGCTACAACAGCGCGAATCCAAATAAAAAACCCAAAGGCAATGAACTATTTGTAATTTGGTACAAACCGTGGATTCCCTATTATTCCGAATTCTAGGCATTATTCAAAAATGAAAGCGTGTAAAATGTACGTGATAGGTGATCATATCAGATAGAATTTTTTCCATGATGTGAAAAAATCATTCAAAAAATGACAAAACCATTATTTATTTGGCCACAATTTCATAAAACCACTTTATTGTCGGATATGTATGCATAGTATTTATTATATCGATATATTATATTTCTGAATAAAAGGTATAAGCCCGTCAATTGTAGTGTATATAAATACATATTGCACGCCATATAATAAAATGAAATGAAAATCTCCGGCATTTATGCGTCACCAGCAGTTATGCGTTACTACAGCTCCATCTTGCTCCGCAAAGGAGTCAAAATTGGTAGGAGTGGACGAAAGACAATAAAAATAAAATTATTAATTTGGATTGCTGAAAGGATGGCTTGAAGGAAAAGTGACCACAGCGTTTTAACAGCAGCCATTTTCATGAAAATTCCGTAGTTGTATTCTGTAGTTGTATGTAGTTTTATTCTGTAGTCCCATTTGGCATTTTTCTTAGAGCGATCATCCGAATTTGAAAAGCCTTTGCATCGAGAAAAACTCCACCTTTTGTGATTGGGTTTGCTCGTTTCGAAGTTTTTCTTAACTTTGCATTTTAAGTTGCACTCCTCCGGACTGGAGTCGGACATTTATAAATAAATACAAACTTTGAATTATATTTAAGATTTATATCTTTGTTAGTCATTATTCTTTCCAATAGTCTAAGTTATCTCCTTAAAACAAGTGACAAGAAGATGAGAATTCAAGTTTTTAGTATTGGTTATAAAAACTGTGAATAAAAATTTTTAAGCGTTGTGAGCCAAAAATTCTAAAGTATAGTTTTTTAATTTTGTGAGGCTGTATTCCGGAGATAGTGTTCAAAATTTTTTAAGAGAATATAACATAATTTTTTAAGCACTCAGCTTATTTTTGAAAACCATTAATTGGAATAATTTGCTTATAAGTTTTTATTTTTTAGTGTATAAATTTATACATTTTTAATGAATTTTATTGAAAAGGAATATAAACGTACTTATCCAAAGCATAAATTTAGATTAAATAATCATTATTTTTTCTGGAAAGTGGAAATAGAGTCTCATTTTAAAATGGTCTCTCGTCAAAAAAAAAAAATAATAATTCTTGAAAAAAGCTCCTTGACCTTTACATCTCGCCCATAAAAGTGTAAATCCTGTGTCGTTCGTTTATATGTTGATCCTCGTCCTTTTTTTATTTTAATTGAAAGGATAAGTATTTTATAAAGGGGAATACAAATAATGCTCGAAGAACAGGAGAATGTGTCTTCCGCGATGCTGGCATTGAGATCTGGCTAATTCCAGATCCCCGTCCTCATGTACGGTAGCTGGAAAATGGTAATTAATTCCACGACTCAGTCACACACACTGGCACACACGATAAGGAAACTAATTAGGCTACAACTCTGATTCTGATGAACAGAAAAAAACAGTTTCTGTGCGTCCTTTCAAATGACAATTTTTTCGCCTCCGTTTTGCTGCATACTTTTGTGCGCATCAAAGCGAAATAATTAACAAATGTATAACAGCGAGCGTACAAAGCATATCTCTCGCTCGGCGGCGCTTTGCAAATGTGAATGGGGAGCTGCTTGGCTTCGCTGAAAAAATTGCCGCTGCTGTGAAAAAAGGAGCCACTGGGGTGAGTGGCCATTTTAATTAGTCGAGCATCATCGTTTTTAATGTTCTACGACCCGTGCATAATGGTCACCGTCAGTCAATTCATAACCCATCGTGCTGATGGCTCCGAGTCCGGACTCCCGCCGCTGCCGTCATCAATAGTTTAATCATAAAGTATAAGGCCGAACCCGGTAACGATAACAACCATTCAGCCGGAGCGGAGTGTGGGACGTTCGAATGGTACACCTGGAAAAATGTCGCATCTCCTTCCCTTTACTCCATGTACTGAATTATAGATATGAATATCCGTTGTCCAGAAGCGAAGCTTCCTTCCAGTGCACTGCATGGTGGGTGCTGTGAAGGGCCGGGTCCTCGCCCCCTAATCGGCTGCTCTATTGCCAACATGGCCAACCGTCATTCACGGCCCGGATGGGGATCGGCGGAGTGGAGTAGTCATCGCAAAGCCTATTCAATGCGCAGTTCAATGGGCGATGCCAAACAGCGGCTAAATGCCTTTTGTATGCTTTCAAAAGTCTTTCACCTATTGATGGATGAATCCAGCCCGATTGGAATTGGTCTCGGCTTGGGGTCGAAGCTTTACCAGCGCAAAGTGGAGCCGAGAAAGTAATTGGTCGGTCAGTTGAATGTTCCCACTTGACGTTATTTATGGACCTTTATTCATCCTAACTCATTTCCATCATTGTGGAAGGCTAATTAAGTTTTTATGCTTAAAACGACTTAAAGGAGTTTCCGAAAACAAATCAACTCTTTCTTTGAAGAAAATAGGTTTGGGCTGAAGATTAAAGTTAATAATATACTTACCAAACTAAGACTATTGGTACAGAAACTTACCTAAAAAAAGAAATAGACAGAAAAGTTAATATAAATATTTTTCTATTTTTATTAAAATCATTATTATTATAACACAAAATAGTTGTACCTATAAAAATAAGGCTAAGGATATAGACATAGCTGATTTTACATGCGCCTGATTTAAAATTCTATTATATTGCAATATTAAATATTTCAATAGCAATAATAGTTTATAAGTTTATAGGTAAATTATTTTTTTTTTTAATTATCTTTTTTTTTTACTTTTTGAGGAAAGTTAAAATGTAGTAGATTTTTCCTGGAGTTAGAGTGGTAAATAGTAATATAAGGTTTCAATTTGCAGGTCGATGGAACTGTGTGGATGGGCATGTTGGTTGCTTAATTAAGTTGGTTAATATATGTATAGTTGGTGCATTTACATTATGAAAAAAAGTATATGTATATGTAATTAAATGCGATTTTGTATTTAGAAATTTTCGGTTTTAAGTATCTGTTTGTATCAAATTTGTCTGTCTTTTTCGAAGTGACGACAGGCATGTTTGTTGTAGCAACTAAACTAGGTACCAATACATAAATAGAAAAATATGTACATATATTAACTTTTCTGTCTTTTTCTATTTTTCTGTTGTCTTTTTCTCCAATTCATTTTCTGCAATATCTATTTGGTTATAGTATTATATAGTATATAATAGTATATATAGTATTATATTTTTAGGTAAATTCTTTGGGTTTTTAACAGCTATAACTACTTTTAAAAAATTGAAGCAAAAACTGATTTTTTCTTTAACTTTTCCCAAAAACTATTATTGTCTGAGAATGCTATAAAGTACTGGCTTTTTTAATATTCATTAGTTATCTGTGGTTACAGAATTACCCCTTATTGCTTTGGAGAGGGATTCGCTTGTGTAAATATAGGTATATGTATATACATATGTGTTAATTGTTATTCATTTTTCTTAAAATATTACCTTCTCTTTATACAGCATAAATTATTAAATGATTTAATGAAAAGCTCGGTAATCAAACACTCTTTTATTATTTAGTGTGTTCAACATAATAGCTCCCCCTACCCACGGCTTTTTGGTTAAAAATAAATAAGTGACACCTCAAGTGCTCAAGTACATACCATTTTCAGCTTTATACTTATCCGACTAATTTATTTAAGCAATTCTTTCGTGCCATGCTGACAAAAACTAAATGAAGTTTTCGTGCTGTAGTTGGCAAGCATGTCAACATCGGTTTGCTTTTGGCACTCCATAAATGCTGCATGTAGGGACAGCTTCTGGAGGGAAAATCCATTAGCCAGGGCTTTTTGACCCTAGGTACTGCGGTTCAATCCAGCCCCCTTCATCCGGACACTGTCGCCGAGCAAAAGTGACAATGGCGAACGGTCAGCTCTGGGGACGGTAAGCAAATTGGCCCGATACAAACTATGTATTTCGCCAAATATCAAGGCGTACTGGTCTCCTCGCTTCCTGAGGCATCCTGGCTGAGGCTACCGAAGGTCCGCGCTTCTGCGTGTGTTTAAAATTCAAAGAGAACGAGTGCAAAACAAAGAAGTATTCCCTTCCCCTCGACTTCCTGCAAATTTCATTTCCGCTTTGATTGCGCTTTTTCCGCAGGGCGGCAGGAATGGGCGGCACAACTGGAACCGACTGTGTGGCAAAAGTAAAACAAATGAACGGAAATGCCACACACGCACCCAGGAGAACAACAGCAACAAGGACGAATGCACCTTTGACACTTTTCGGCCGGGGAGTGACTGTGGGCGGGGGAGGGCGGCGGCAACGGCGTCAGCAGTAGCAGCCAGAGATGAGCGCGTGACGCCGACCAGACGGGGTACTCGGGATGAGCCGGGCTAGGCCCTCTGCCTTCCATTCAAGTGTGAGTCCTTTCACGCCTTCACCTTTAGCCTGCCCCGGCCTGGAGCAGCTCCAGCTGCATGCAAAGTATCTGAAAGTCCTTGCCACCTCGCCACCCTCCATCCTGGCGTCCTGCTTGTTTAGCTGTTTGTTGTGCTTTTTGCCGTGCTTTGTGGAGTCGTCCTTCATTCTCGTCTGTCCCCTGCAACCCGCTTCCAAGTGTGAAAAATGTCGAAAATGCAATTTCCTTCAAGTAAAATGCCTGCCGTGCGCTTTTGTCTACATCCCCTGCCCTCCGCCCTCCGTCATCTGCCCTGCCATCGCCACAGGCTACGTGGCCGTATTACAAACGAGTGTGCGTTGTCCTGACGGAGTGGAGAGGTGTCCTAGTACTGTTGCTAGTCCTGCCGCCATGCTTGACCTACCAGATTCTCTGTAGCTTAAATAAAGCACTTCCGCTAATAAAGTCGCACTCGGCAGCTCTCTTTATCCTTTCACTCACTGCCTGGCCTCCTGCCTTCGTCTTTGTGCCTGCGAGGCTCTGCGGGTGACACCAAGAGGGCTAAGAGCCGGCTGCTAGCAGCCAGCACCCTCACCCGGATCCCGAACACTGCAACATGCGTATCAATGCGAGCCGAAGGAAGAACTGGCCCCGTCCGTCCAGTTGGTGCGTTTTGTTGGGACCGGGCCTAGGCTTGCTTTCGTGGCAAAAACGCATTTGGAAAATTTGTGTAGGCGACATTGTTGTTAATCACCGACACATTTTCCACTGGCAACTAAAACGCAGGGCCCTGCAATACCTTCTGGCTCTACTTTTTAAGGCCACACTGGGAGAAGCTGGCCGTATTGGGAGGTAGGCTCTTTATGGGCCGCCTGACAATTCAGTGACTGGCAGGCCACAGAAAGGGTTACTTTCTTTCAGTGCAAGAAGGAGCAGTTGCAGCTCTGGCTGTGCCCTTGTGTCTGGCTGCGTAAATGTTGCGGTTGCACGCTTTGGCCTATGTGTGGCCCCTTTCCTGCGCCGGCTGGCCCTCCCGCTCTTGCCGGGCTCCCAACGCAAAATTACTACCAACTTCTGCAAGTGACGATGACAACGACGCATGCATGCGGAGCAGCGGAGACCCGGAGGAGGAGCCGAGCGTGTATGCCCAGGACAATGACGTTTTGACTTTGCCTCGACCCTGGTCCGCCTCCACCCCTCCCCACGGCCCGCACCACCTCCTTACGCATTCATCACCGGGCGTAATGATGGCCCCGATGTCTCCCAGAACGAAGTTGGCATTCGTCGCCGTAGTCGTAGTCGTAGCACAGATTTTTGTTGACAAAGGGTGTGAAAATTGAAGGCGAGTGATTGCACTGCCTCTCGCTACCTCCGCAGGATGTCGGTCCCGATGGATAACAATGGAGGCTTCGACTGTTTTGTGTGGATCCCTGCGACAGCACCTTGGTCTAGCCCTGCGAGTGTAGGTAATTAATAGACTTGAAATGGTCGTCTGAGCAAAATTTTAATTAGGAGACACATGCAAAATTTTGTACCGTGAATGGGGTGGTTTCTGCCGTTAATTGATAGTCGAATGCACTACCAACGCCCACCTTCGACCTCCAGGCCCGGGACGGCCGTCGGTTTTGTTGTCGACGTCGAAGTCTCATCCCCTGCTCATCTCCGACGTGCCGGAGTAGTGCAGTTGAAGTGAGGAAATTACAAGTCATGAATTAATGGCTCCTCGCCTCCACCCCTCCAGCCAGCTGCATAAGCTGCAAGGGGCATGCCAACAACGGTTGGAGGGAAGGAAGCCGCGCACGTTGCCAGGATATCCGACTTTGGAGTCGTCTTTGCTGCAATTGCAATTGCTTTGTCAGCTCAAAAACTTAAACCCCCGGCGGGGGTGGCTGGAGCAGGGGCCGGGGCGATCGGTGAGCCTGAGCAGCATACGTGGCATGTCCTTGGCGCCCATGCATGCACCATTGTTTGCTAGCTCAACACCGGGCATCCCTGCCCTTCTGCCTCCTACCAGGCCCACCTTGTTGCGCTTTGAACATCCTTGGCTTAATTTAAATTTCAAACATTTTCCAGCAGCCACCAGCAAGCAAACTCCGTGCCGGGCTTCGCTTGTTCGAATTTAATTAGCAACGCGTGCTTTCCACGGCTTCCTTCTTTTTTGCAGCTCCGCCCGGGTCTGAGGCGTGAAATGCGCGCAACGGGAAATTGCTTCGGTATTCGCAGCATCTTCTGGACGGCTCTCCCCGCCCCTCCCTGGTGTGGCAGTGGCACTCGTTCGCTTTGAACTTTGACTTTGAAGTTGAGACTTTTTGCAGTTATTGATATAATTGGAGGCCTCGTCGGCGGGCAGATGCAGATGAGAAGCCCCCCGCGGAGCACCAGGTCTTTAATTACAAGCCCGCCCCACTGCCTGCAACCGCCGCTGAAACTTTAAGCGGTTTTGCCTGACGCTTCCCGGCGGATAGCCAGAGTCGGCGCAGAAGATGCTGGCGACAGTTATACAGTTTCGCGATAACTTCATAAAGTCACATCAATTTATTTCATTTCCTTAGTTAATTTCAAAGTGTCAACATAATAAATGAACTGCACGTCGCAGACCAGGGCCCTGGCAACAACGGGCGGCAAATGTTTATTGTCCATTGGCAAAAAGTTGTCGCATTTCAAAAATGGTTGCACGCAATAAACGAGCTGGCAGCTCCCGACTCGCAGGACATTCTGGAATACGCTTAAATATGCAGGAGCAGAGCTAAGCAGTCTTGGGGCGTGGTGGGTGGAGGTCTTAGGGCGGAGGGCGCCGCACAAAAATCTGCCAGAGTACACAAGAAGTGCAGGGGCACAGTGCGAGTGCGACGGGCAAGGACGACGAGGACGGGCGAAACAAAAATGATTAAAAAGGACATGCAAACACCTAAAACGTCGCGAAGGAGGAAAAATGCCACAAATGCAGCGACCGTGCAAATTTTCTTCATTTCCATTTTGACAAAACGCAAACAACGAACACAAATGGCAGCGAGACGCGGGGAACAGTTGACGGACTGACTTCCACTGACAGTGACAAATAATGAATGGTCGGGCGGTGGGGGCGGGTAGCCGGTCAGGAGAAAAATCACCAGCAGCAGGAGTTGGCACTGGAGGCACTGGCACGGTGGGCCGAAGCAGGCTAGAACCACGTAGCCCCAGAGCCGGCCCCTTGAAGCGCTTCTTGCGCCGTCTCGGCCACTGTCCTACCAGCCACGCAGAAGAGAAGACGAGCTTGGCTGCTGCCGCTGACTGGCGCCGCTTGGATGTGTCAAAACTGGAGCCACATTGTCCGCAGCACAAAACGTACGAGCGCATCAGCAGGATGGGCCCGAGTGCAGGAAGCAGCAGCAGATGCCAGCGCCAACCTCAAGGATGAGGACAGTCCTGGCAGCTCGACGAAAAGGAATGATGTCGAAGGAAGGACACCAAGACGAGGCGGTTGGAATGTGGCTGGAAGTGGACGACTGCTAGTGTGGATCTGGCGGTGGCAGCGAGGAAACAAACAAAACGCCTGACAAGAAATTAAAACAATTGAACCGTTGAGGCGTGAGAAGACATGACATAGGTGTGCAGCTCGGGCAGTGGGCGTCGCGTGGGCGTGCCCGTGTTGATATTACAGGTGCGCCGCTGCCCCGGCCGACCCGCCACGCCCCGCCCCTGTTGTTGTTGTCAATGGCGCAGAAAGGACAGCAGAAGCAACAAAAACAGCGTCAAGAGGGCGGAAGATACCTCCCGGCTCCCGGCTCCCGGCGACGTGTTGGCTTAAGTTATTAAAACAGGGGAGAAAGGATGGCGAAATGGAGGGACATTGGGCCATTTCTCCTGGGAGGGTGTGGGAGCGGGGAAACGTAAACAAATAATTGCCATGCAAAAAGTATTAGATGTCCTGTCCCCCACACAAGCGCCTCCTCTGTGCATTGTTGCGTGTCCTTGCAGTCTACAAAATAATTTGTTTAATGGAATGTAAATTTTGTACTTAAGCAAATAGATGTGGGGGATCGGCAGGAGCATCTTGGCTTTTTCCTAGCTGGCTTCCAATCGAGTGGGCGGAGCGAGTTCTTTTTCGAGAAAGCTTATGACAATCGGAATAAGGGGTTGCAGAACTATTGCTCAATTGGGTCCTGCCACTTAGCTGGCCCCTGTGGATTAAAAGCAAGACATCCGGCCAAGATTTACTCAATTTGTTAAACACTCTGTTTAATTTAAATTGGGCTTGTCACCGCCAGCTCTTAATCAATCTATTTAAGTAACTAACCACACAGAAAAATGTGTTTCGATGCCCCACTTAATGCACTTTTCAAATGCAATTAGTGGGATTTTACGCGAAGAGCGAAAAAATCATAAGCCCGACTAAAACCCACATACATAATAAATGAGAATTAATTTGATGGTCAATCAAGTGAAAAATGTTTTCCGCTGGCCAACAGATAAAATGCATTAACTCTAATTTCAGCCTATGAGGAGGCCAGCGGGACAGCGCTCTTATGCGTTGTATAGATTGGGCCGGGGATATCTTGCATTTCCATTCTTCCATTCCGCCCCCCGCCAGACCACTCGCCGGCCTGAGGCTGGCCAGGCTTAATCTAAAATTCAACAGCTAATTAGCTGACTACCTACTAAAATGCGGCTTTCGTCGCGCTCCGTTCTGGGAACGGCTACTGGTAATCCTCATTAAATAGTTAAATTCAAATTAATTAAATTGCCACAAATCAATTATACATAAGCGTTGTAATTAGAAGACCTCAAACGCGGGTGATGGGCTGCGAGGAAGATTTGATGAGTCATAATGTGCCAGGTGACCACCCAGCTCCCGGGTTAAAAGGCATTGCCTGTTGCACGACATTATGGCCATTTCAATTAGCTGGTTAGCGCCCAAGCGCTCTCAAAGTGTTTAGGAAAACACCATTAAATTAATCCCCACAACACTAAATATACTGTCCGTAGTCAGTCATTAGCCAATTTATCCACAAACTCGAAAAAAACGATTTTAGAGTATACATGTGACAAGCCGGATAACAATATTTGATTAACATGAAACAAAACTTAATGATCCACTTGATATGGTACCACCATCCCCTTGTATTTTATCAAATGCTTATTTTAAATAAGGAGAAACAATGTTAAAGATATAGTAGGGAACCGATCAATTCCATGTTCAAAACTTTCGTTTAAGAACACCAGAACAAGAAAACTTCTCTGAAATTGCAAGGAATTAAGGTAAATATTAAAAAAAATTTTCCAATATTTTGTATACAAATTAGTAGATAGAAAATAGAAACAGTATAAAGCTTGTATAAACATACATAGTATAAATAACAGGGACCGTAATCATTATTTTGACTGAAATTCGTCATTACAATAATTATATAAGCATTTGTTTTATTAAATATATTATATTTTTTGATAAAAATGTAGTTCCAAAAGCTTACATCATCAAAAAAATCATCGAAATTTATTATATTAGTGCAATTTGTGGAATGTGCAATTTTTTAAACTTCGTAGATTTTACAAATAATGGTAACAAGATGTTGGTTTTCCGTAAATATATAAATAGAATGTTTTCTCGCAGAAGTCCTTAGTAACTTGGTTTCATTATTAAATTCTAGGTTTCAAAATTACCCAGTTTTAAAAAAAATATTTCCCTAAATATTCCGAAAAAATTTAAAGCTTTTTCCGAATTTAGATTCCCATATTACCTACTACTACCTAGCCTCAGAGAGCTCAAAGCTTTCTCCTCAACTTTAAATTTAGGGCACTGCCAGGTTTAGATTCGCTCATTAAAAGTTTTTATGTGTAATGTACGGGTATTAGCCTCTGAAATAGTTTCGGCCTCGCATTCCGGCTTTCATGCCCCATCGTTTGAGTCTTTTTATTGACACATTTGTACAGGGCATTAATCTGATGTACTTAGTTCCATTAAAATGGCTAAAAGTGCACTTACAGCGCACACATACGGAACAATAAAAAATAATTTCAAAGTGAGTAGTGGTTTGTTTAAAATTCCATTCAGGGAAAAATTTTGTTTCTGGCTCAGGCCCTGACTGTTGATGTTTTAACATATAAATACGTCTTTTTTAATGTTTTGGTGAAAAATATAATGCAAAAACATTAAGTGCCTTACCCTTATTTAGAATTTGTAAAGAAGAAAATGGAAGATTTGATGTAATGGAAAAATATTTCATGAAAATATTAAATGGCAACTTCAAGATTTTTCTAAACTTACCAAATAAACGAAACTTATTCAGCTACAATGAAAATGTATTGTTAATAACAACTTGCTATATTTAAATCTTAGCTCCTATTATTATTATAAATAAATCCATATTATTAAAAATGAGTATTTTAAAGTTTATTTTCGTAAAATCATAGAGGCAAGTGAAACTTCAATCAGGGACTGTACTCATTATATGCAATACACATTATATGTGTTGCTTTTTACTGATAACGAACTGTAATAAAATATGTGTCCAACGAATAAATTAAATATTATAACTAAAAACTGTATGGTGTTTTTCGGTATTTTTATACCCTTGCAGTATAAAAGTGTATTACGATTTCGATTAAAAGTATAAAGTATATATAAGCATATAAAGTATATATATTCTTCATAAGGATCACCTCCTGAGTTGATATAAGCATGTCTGTCCGTCTATTTTCAATTTTTTTCTATTTTCTATTCTAATAAATTGGTTATAACTATGTCCGGTATTTGTGATTTAGGGTATATCAACTTCGGCTCCGCCCAATTTCTAATTTTTCTTAAATTTCAAGGAAGATGTCATGTGGTTCTTCCGGTTATAATATTCAATCTATATCAGAGTCTCCATCATTCAACATAGCAGATTGAGATAGCACGAGGATATATTGGTATCGAAGAGTCATCTCCAGGTACAAGCTCTTCTTATAGCTCCTAGTCAACAATTCCTATATGACAAAACCCGTAAACTCTCCCTCTAGTACGTCTCCGTATCTAACTGTCAAGCAGTCACTTTCCTCTGCCGCCCTCGGCCACGTCCCGGCCTCCACATCGCGGATCCGTGCCCCACCTGGTGGCACTATCAAAGCGCCATCATCGAACGGAGCAGCCGCCCATCCACCCGCCCCCTGAACATCTCGGGCTGTACTTTTCGCACCTTTTCTGCATTTTACAAGCGGTGCACGGCCATCGTGGAAGCGATATAAAAAGGAAAGCTGGGGGCGGGCGGGTGAAAGCTGCGGCAGTGTACAAAAGAAAGCACACACAAAATGGCGTAACGTTTCGGATTTTACGCACGGCAAACAGAAAACTACGCGCGCATACGCAAACAACAAGAAAATGCACTCAGGCTTAGTGTCGGTGGCCGTCGACGTCGACGTCGGCGAGGTCCTGCGATGGTCCTTGCCTGGCAGTTTGCACCTTTTTATGGCGCAGACGGCCGAAGGGCCTGGGCGGTGAAGTGGAGCAGTGGAGGCGCCGCAGCGGAGCTGAGTATGTGGGTGCGAAAACTTTTTGAGGTCTGCTTTGGGTAAGTGCTGTGGGGACCGCAGCTTAGTTCGGCTAGGGTTGGCCACGTCCCGCTGCACACCTGGATCGAATGGTGGAAGGAGGACGCGGAGGGCACGCTGCCGCCCCTGTTAGGTCTTCGGGAGAATTTTTAATAAGGTCCGCGGTTGCAAATTAATTCTAAATATAAAGCACACCTTTGTCCGGGCTTAGGTAAGCGACTTTATTCTGTTGTCCTGAAAGGATATGCCCTACCGCTGGCTTGCAGGGCACACGTGGAGTAAGCGCGTCGCCCACCACTCAACCTGATTTATGTTTGAAATAATTTGTAAAAAAAATAGCGGAATTAAATAAAATAGTATTACGAGTTGCGGGAGTGCAGCATCGGAGGCGACACCGCCGTCTATCCTATTAAATGTCCATTTGGTGCTTTGTTGTGCGAGTTGCTTTTTTGCCGATGAAACTTTTAGCCATTTAATTTCGTACTATTTTTGTTTTCTGTTGCGTCCTGTCGCTGAGCCGGTCAGCGTCCAAACATCATTAAAAAACTGTCATTAGCAGTTGAGAACATGGAAACGCAAATTTGATTACGCTAGACTGGTTGGAGAAAAAACGCAGGACAGACTAGGGGAGGATGTAAATGCTGTGATATTCTGATTATTCCCGGTGGGAATAATCAAGTTTTAAAGTTGAAGATGGACTCGGAATTGGAGCAGCCTATGCCCCCTGGAACGGGTTAGGAACGAAATCACATTTTTCCAAGTCCTGCATTAAGTGAGATCTAATCAAGGACCCAACATTCCCGACACTTGCCCCACTCCATCAGCTGTATCATCCGTAGACACACTTTAACACTTCCGTTTCCCCAGTCATCAAATGTAATATCCTGTTACACTTTGTTTGACTAGCCTAGGGCGCTTTTTAAAATTAATTACCAGAGCTACAAGAGCAACAAAGGCACTGGCATCGACATTAGGATTCCTCCTCAGACGAACATGAAATGTTGACAACATTGTAACTAAGCCCGAGACATTTACTTAAACACAGATGGGAAAGGAGCAGGAGGAGGAGCGAGCTAGGAGCTACAACATCCCCGATACAACTAATGCCGAGCTGTCAGCTCATTATTATCAGAGTGCCGGAGAGGGGTATCGGGTGGCGGATGACAGGGGCCGGGGGATGGGCACTGCTCCATTCAATGCTTCCTATTCAAATCGGGCGACCAAAAACCCACTCAACCAAATTAACACTTTAGACCAGCAGTCGGGGAAGGGTTTTGGGGCTCGGGGTGGATGGCCTGGCTATGTGGCTGGGAGCGGCAATTGGTAGCCCTTGTGCAGCTTGTGATGGGGAGGGGCTCAGGGCTCAAAGGCATTATTGACAAATACATATCGAGATAATCTGTAATCAACATAAAATTCAGTCACTGGAAAATGTCATCGTGGCGGGGAGAAGGTGGCCGGTGGGCAGTGGGCGTGGCTTTAACAATTCAATCAAAGCCGGAGCGAATCAGGAGTCGATGAGCCCATATTTGCTGGTCAGGACCCCTTGCCTCCTGGCAGGACCTTGGCCGGACATCAACTGCTCGAGGCAACGTTTGTTTGCGGTTCTTTTCCACTTTGATTTGTGTACGCACTTGCCGTGATTAAGGCCTCGCATCCGGCACTGAGAGCCCTGAGCTGAGGTTTCGGACTGCCTTGATTTTTCCGAAATGGCTTTCCAATAAGTTCTGCAAGTGACTTTGGTTTAAGCCACCGCATTGCCTCGCCACTGCCTGTTTGCTGTAAGGGATCCGAGGAGGCGGCCGGAGTCAACAGGCGACAACTGCACCAGCGTCGGCAACAACAATTAAATCATGTGCAATTTCAACACAAATATTTTAAACCAAAGCCACAGACAGAAAGTTAGGGCTGGAGTGGGGAGATGCAAAATATTTGTCATTCCGGGCACGAAGGAGTCTCCGGGCGCCACAGTGCCCTGCACCACGGCACCACTGTCGGTCCAGGACTACGATTCGGCTGAAATGTATCCTCGGTGAACCGAAGTTATATAAGGAAATTCCGGGCCTGGACTGGCGCTGCTTGACCCACAGTGCTTCCAGTGCTCCGTTTGGGCTGGCGTTGTCGTCATCATCGTCAGAGACACCCTGCGGCCAACCGCAAAGAGACATGACCGTATAGTGTGACATGGCCTTAGTAGACAGTTGTCAAAAGCATGCCCCCACACAGGGCCGCCCCACGTGTCCTCCCAGCTAAGCATGTGTGTGTGTGCAGGATGCTTGGCATTCATTACATTTCTGTGCAATTTGTTTTTGATTTTTCCTTTCATTTCATCACGGGTTGATGTGACGAATTTGTATTCGCGCTCCTCCTCCGCCGCGGTGCCCGCTTCCCTTCGCCCGACTCGGATCAGCACGTGCCACCTGCGCATCCTTCTGGGTGTCTCCCCAAGCCGAAAACTCATCTCGGCGAACCAAAAAATGGCGAAAAGCGCAATACTGGGATGCTCATCGTCCTGCCGGCTGCTAGCCAGGTAAAAAGCTGTGCGGCAACGTACGTCGCGATTTTCCCTCCCCGGGGAAATCAAACATTTCATAATTAGTCATTGGCATTGCCCGTGTCCCCTGGCTGAAGTTATGATTCATGTTTCCAGCCTTTGGCTCTGGCTCTGGTTCTGGCTTTGGTGCTGCCTTGGCCAAGACCCCTCCCAGCTTAGACGGCTGAGTCCTGGGCTCAAAGCAATTAAAAAATCGTTACGCGGTTGTGACGCTTTTGGCCGCCTTCAGCTCTGAGGCGTATTGAAATTGCTTCTTCGAAATGCAATCTACATTGCCACATTGGCACAAGGCACATTGAAGCCGGCTGGGGCTGGGGCAGGGGCAGGGGCGGGAAAGGGTCCAGCTCCATCCCGACCAGGCCACAGCTAAGCGACTGCCCGGGGTGCCAGGGTGGCTGGGAAACATGCAAAGCTAAGGGGAAATCTAGTTTAATTTTTTAATACAAACAGTCAAAGGGGCTCTGGTCAGCGGGGGCGCAGGTCAGGGGGAGGAGCTGGAACTTGGACGCAGTGGCGTGCCAGCAAAGGGAGTCGGTTAAGTGGTGGAAGAGTTGACAAATTCGGACCCAGCCCCCGTAAGTCCACACCCGTGATACAATCCTGCCCTTACCCCGCGGCCGGGTCTGTGATTGCCATTGAATGTAACTCAGCGTTCGATCCTGCAACGCTCCTTTCGCCTTCCGCCCTTCTGCCCAGCAGCAAACAGGAAAGTTGATTTGTTTTTCTACATGCAAAAGATTGCCAGGACCGGAGAAAGAAGAAAAAGGACCAGGAACGAGTCAACAGCGAAATCGTTTGCTGTGGCAGTGGATTGTTTGGAGTCAACTCGGTTCTATTGAGTTTGATTCGATACAAAGGGAAAGGCTTTGCCGGCTCTGCCGCTGAAAGCGGAATATGATTTGCAAGTGAATATTACGATGAGGTGGCTTTAAAATGGAACTAAGCGTTATACAAGTCCCAGGACCAGTCCCAATCGGCAGCTGCACCCAATTCAAGTGCCAGCCACGGCCAACAAAAATATTTGCACAAATCATTCGAACCGCAGCACACTCCCACACTCGCCTGCAGGGAAATTGCAAAGCAATTAAATGAATTGCTTAGATATTACAGGAGCAGGAGCTGCGAAAGTTGAGTTCTTCTGCGGCTCTGCAGTCAACTGATGCAGCTACGCATTTGTAACCCGGCCGCACTTACTAATAGTTCTAATTGCAAAAAGCAATTAAAACTTTCGCCAACTCCAAGATGCACATACACCCGGGTGGGGCACATCCTGGCTGGAGAAATTCCTGGCCAGGGCCTCGGCGAAGCTGCAATTGGATTGGCAGAGACGCCGGGAGTGAGCAAGACATCAAAGTCAAACGGCGGCGGGTGGCAAGGAGGCAGCGGCTGGGAGGCAACGGCAAATGTAGCAAAGCACATCAATCACAAAAATTTCAAGTGTGCAAAGTTTGTTTGCCGTGAAGCTGCAGGGCCAGGACAATGCGCAGCGGCGGGAAGGGCACGGGGGGATTCAAATTTATAAATTGAATTGGCATTAAGCATAAGGCGTCGCTGGTAAGTATGCAATAAAAACAGTTAACTCCCAGCCAGGATGTGCTCCTGTGTAGCCGGGGATAGAGCCTGTCTGTTCGGCTTATGAGTGCGTGCCTGGCATGTTCGTCGGATTGAGTGTGCCGGATTTAGGACCGGGCCAGAACGAGAATGTAAGCCCAGTTTAAAGAACCATTTCTTTGTCATTCCGGAGTGTCTTTCTCTTTGAAATGTAAAATCATGCGTGACTTTGAGGGCTGCCATGCCATGATTTAATTATAAAGAATACATGCTATGGCTATCAAATGTCTGTCTCGGTTTCAATGATTATTGTTTTTTTGGAAAATAATGCTTTGTGATTTTAGCCCTTAAGGATTCTTCTGGGAATGAGGGAGAAAAAGAATTATATTCCGATTCAAAGTCCACGAAAACTTGTAAACAAATCGACTACCCAATTTGGTCTTGTTGGGAAGTCTCACAATTCCTGCAGTCACTTCTACTTGCAACATGCATAGAATAGTACGGACGAATGTATCTCACAGATATCTTAAGGACAGAACACAAAAATTGGAAATGAGCAAATTCATAAGCAGATCGCTGCCTGAACAGACGAGCATTATGGGCATCCCACAGACAAGAGCCGTTACATGGAAGAGGTCCTCCCACAGACACCGGAGGCAGGACACAGAACGCAGGACACAACAGGAGCAGACGAAGCGACCATCAATCAGCCAGACGCAGATATTGGTGTGAAAACAGGAGCGGCATTTGGGTGAGTGGGTGGCTCGGGATGGGGTGTTGCAGTGGATTCAGGAAGCTCTGGCAAAATTGTAATACATTTAACAGAATTTAATGCATTTGCCACAGACATTAATCACTGTGATGCACAGGGCAGGACAGCAGCAAACCAAAACTGAACCGAGCTGGAACGACCGGGCCGGGCAGGGAGTCTTGTGTCCTTTCAGGGAGTCGGCTGAGTGATGCAGTTGATTTTTGCCAAAGCCTACCTAGGGGCTTGGGCGTGGGAGTGGTTGTGGGTGTGGGCGGGGCGATAGCATGAGATATTGAAAAATTGAATATTCCATGTCTACGGCAGGGGCGGGATGCACACACGCTTTATTGGCACTCTGCATAAAGGAGCTGGAGGGGAGGCGGAGGCGGAGGCGGAGTGTAGTGCACGATTGAATGCACACTTGGCTGTGAATGATTTTTGAAAAATGATTCTAGGGCTTGGTCAGTGTGATTTCATTTGGTTGGGCAGCATAATTGCATGTACCCCGAACTGGGCGGGCCAAGGACCGATCGCCTCCAGCGGGATACCCTCGACTGGGCTCTCGATGGGCCCAAACTCCTGTCTGCTTGCAGGGTATCTGGCGGTCGAACCCCCGACGGCCGAGTGGCTCTGTGCAAATACGAGGGACGAAAGCTCAATGAGCAAAGAAGACGATGCAGTTGCAATATGAAATTTAAAACGCTCAAAGGCGTATCCATAACCAGTCGTAGCCAGGACCGGGGGAGCGGAGCCGCTGCCATGTCGGTCGAAGGACAAAAAGGACATGCGACGCGAGGGCTGAGTAAATACGAGCACTTTTGCGCCATGATAGACGACGTCAGAAGATTGAGGGATGCGGAGTGGAGAACGGCAATGATTTCAGCTGAAACTCTTCAAGCGTACATGTGAGTATCTGTGTTTGCCATTCACACATACACACCCCACCCTGCCACACACACACACCAGCTCACACTCAATCGCTCAAGTGCTCCGTCGCCGTTGACGACTTGAGCAGCGCAGCCGCGTTCTTTATGTCGTTGCAGCTTCAAGTTTAAGATTTTGACTTTCGTGCAACAATTCGACTCATTCCGCCCCCGCAGTGCCAGTGCAAGCGAAGGTGGTTCGAGGAGTTTTCAACAAGATCTCATCTGACTGATTCCACTAATCAGTAAAGAATTCGAGGGAGGAGTTTTGAAAACCCAGTAACAGAATGAAAAGTCCATAACTACTTTAAAAATTGTCGGATTCGGCTGTTTCATGTATGAAATAACTGTAAAATTATACCTAAATAATTGCAAATAAATCCTTTTTCAGATTTGGAAGAAGAAACAAAGCTAGTCAAAAAAAGCTTAAACTTGCAACAAAAGCCGTTTTTCTCCAATGGATACTTTTTCAAACGGCCCTCACAGACAGTGTGCGTCCCCATCTAACCCATAATTCGCTCTAACCGGCAGAGACATACCAAGTGGGTCTGGCAAGTTTGGCAGAGGTTTCTTTCCAGCACTTCAGCACAGTCCCACGCACTTTGCATGTAAACTAGTTCCCTGCCCGCCCTGCCCAACTGCACATCTCTTATCCAAGTCGTTTGTTTATTTCCGTGCAATTAGAGTTCGCCAGCACACAGCAGTATGGTCGCCCGTTCCAGAGTCGCCATGCTAGGAGACCCGCTCCTAGAATGGATTACTTTCGACTACTGAATCGTGAAAACTCAGCTCAGCTCAGAAAGTAGCATACTTGTTTTCGACACTACTCTACATTCTTATTAGCGAGAATAAGGTGAGGTCTAAAAGTTTCCTAATTGCATTGTTTGAAGTTTGAATTAAAATTAATAAAGGCCTAAACAACTAATTGCGTCCCGGATGTTCCATCCAGAAACAAAGAGTTAAAGAAGATTATATATCGAATATAAATCAAAAGATACAAAACCACTAAAATTTTGTAATGTTCTGCGAAATTTAATTTATTAAACGTAGTTTTTCCTAGAATTTTAGAGGATATTCTAATATCGTAAAACTCTTGTATCTTGCCTCCATAAAATGTTAAATTATATCGGCTATGTAGCTTAGATTCCTGAAAATAACTACCGGATTTAAAAACATCCAAAATATTTTTTAAATACCTTTACAGATCTTTAATTCATGCTTGCATATTAAAATTCTAAGCCTTTAATTCATAACAAAGAGTCTGTATGATGAAACTTGAAACGGACTAAAGAAAAGTAAACTCCAAAATATATTATTATCAGCGAGAATAAGATGCTGATGCTACAGTCCCATATAAACCGAAAAGAGCTGGCTATCAATTAACTTCACATTTCAGGCCCACTTTGTTCGGCCACACGGGCACTGTGACGCGCAAAACCAAACAAAATAATTAAAACCCCATGACAGTGGGACCCTTGCCTCCACCTGCCCTTCCCGTCCGAGGCCATCGAGCTGAATCATATCCAAATTCAAATTTCGAAAAATACGAAATTCAAAATCACAGGCCTTGTCGTCGCTGCAGCTGCAGCTGTGTGGCACGCCACTCTTGGCACATGCACCTCCCGGTGCCACCCCAGGTTCCTGCCACCATGACTCGTATTCACTCACATTTTCGGCTATCGAATATCAGGCCATGGCCCGGCCCACGTCGAGGCGTGTCCAGTTCCCATCCCAGTTATCCCAGTGATGACTAGCTCCACAGCCAGTGATTTTCGACCAGAACGCCATTCAAAAAAGACCAGAAAGCTGAAAACCTAATAATTATATTTCTCTAAGATATTGTATGTGTAAAGATGTTGCTACATAGAATTGAATATCTTAAACATAAATTTTTGGACGCATCTCTGTATTTGAGTATTTGAAACACAAGTTTTGGTCGTTTGGGTCTTGTCCCTTGTTGTAACCAGTTACTGACGTTCTTGTGACGCATAGGACTCGGGCGAGCCCTGTTACATGACATGGAGCTCGTCAGCAGCGCCAGCGTTAAGGCCTGGCAGGCAAAAAATGTTTGCCATTATTGCATACACTAATGAAGCTCATGTTACCCGGCCGAGGGGAGGGCGGGTGGCAGTGAGGCAGTGTGGCAGCGTGTTGGATGGGGCGGAGGGATGCAGTGTGAGATCTGAGAGATCTGGCCCTGGGGCAAGCTCAACGCGGCTGCACAGAACGGAAACAGCAGCGGCAACGCTACTCATCTTGACTGCATTGGACACGAATGATTTTTGCTGGTTGCAATTTCTGATTAGACTTAATTACAGCGAGGGCCACTGGAAGGGCCGTCAAACCAGTCATTCGATAAGTTTTCATTTCGTTCCACGGCATGGATGTGTTTGCAGGGCACGTGTGTGTGTATTCCTCGGCCAATCAAATGATATTACGTACTATATATTTTAATTAAAAACTTGCCATGCGCATAATTCGCCAAATAAATGGACAAATGGTAATTAATGCAAACAAGGACCCATACACAAACGCAAACAAGAATTTTAATTAAACTAAAATTAAGAAATGAACTCCAGAGTTCGTTTTCTTCTCGATTACAAATAGTCTGCATCACCACATGCCAATATTATATAATTTGTGTTTGATTGCCATGCCAATTTTCATAATTAAAGTCTATAAGTGAAATTATGTTTTCCATATATTTTACAGGAAATTGTCGTCAATGAACCGTTTTCGTCCACACAGGGAATAGGTGAGAAAATGGGTTCGTCCCTTCCAAGCGCATGGGAAACGGCGAAATAAAAACCGCAGCATCTGGACCACTGGACGGATGGGGAATCAGAAAGAGCACAGAGCGCAGGAGGAATAAGATTTTCAAATAAATCCGATTAAATGGAAATTTATTGTCATCCACTGTCGAACGGCACTTACTGCTTCAGTAGGGCGTGTGCCCATCGTCATCGACTCACCGACATCGACCCGCTTCCAGCTCCCGGCGACCATCGGCTTCGACCAGTTTCCAGTTTCTCCCAGCTCAGCTCCTGTCGGTGAACCCTGAGTCCTCTGTGCGCCATACCCCACCCCCTGCCATTCCTGTTGAGGGGGGTGGCCCCCTTTCACACTTCAATATGCTCGCCGACTGCCATACAACATTCATTTTATTTTGCAGTTTCCATCCCATATGCTCACTTCTCTCCGACGGCTGCTCAGCGAGGAAGGGTGAGGGTTGATCGCTAAAAGCCAGTAATGTCCTCTCGCCACACTCGACTGCATTTTTCTTTAACACTTCAATATATTGGTTTGAAAAAAGTCGGACAGAGCGCTGGAAAATTTCACAACACCAATGACAGTAAAGCCAAATCCGTTCGGCACAGTCCAAGTGGAGTGCAGGTCCTTCCCCTCGGAGACCCAATATCTTTGAAATGCCTTTTTCATTGACTCTTGTCTAGTTTTGTGGTTGGGCAGCAACTGGTTTTGGGCGCTGGTTTTGGTTACTGAATCTGATTCTGGAAACAGGCTGCATTGTAGGTTCTCCTATGTTTCAGTTCCATTTTAATTTTTAAGTATTATTAAAATTTAAATTAGTTATTCGATTTTACGATTTAGTAGAGACCTAAGGGGTTATCTTAATTAAGCTTATGCATAGTATACCTTTTATTTTACCTATATTAAGTAAAAACTCGAGAGAATTGTAAAAGATAATGAGCTTCGAAGGCGAATGCGAAATATGCGCATGAGTATACAATAAAAAATACGCTTGCAGTTTGAACTGAAATGCAGTTTAAACTTTTTACCAAGTCTTAGTTTAACAGGCTTCAAGTATCTTATTATTCAGTCAAGCGAGTCTCTTTCCCTTTCGAGAGTTGACAGAAGTGCAACATACCGAGGTCTACAAGGAGAAAAGGGCCTTAAAAGCAGTCGGAGAAACGACGAGTTCCACCCTTTGAAAATGATTCACGTTGCTCGTTTCATTTCATCATCACCCCATCTGGGACTTGTTGGACCGAATGAAATAATCGTAAAACGGCTAAAACAAGTCATGGCCACACCATAAAACTTTACTAACCGTAAATGCAATGTTATCTTAATCCAACCAGCTGCAACTGCCACCTCTCGGCACTCCGGTCGTTCTGGTTTCCTTCGGGCTCCGTCTTAAATCCTAACTAAGCTGCTTCGCAAAAGGACTTTAGCAGCTAATGCATCAAAATCGGAGATCCACTTGTTCAATGCCTTTGCTCTCCATTTAACAAGACCAGGCAGTCCAGCAATAACTGTTGAATGCGATTTATAGTGCCAGGATCACGACGAGCTGGCAAAAGCCGCCTAATTACCGTAACAACAACGACAAAGAAATCCCAACCGCTAATGCAGACCTAAGTCAAAAATATAAACATAAATAACAGTTAAGGCCTGACCACGATGAGGTCCTCGTCCTCGTCCTTGTCCACTGATAGCGTCAACTCTCTGCCCGTTCAAATAAATTACAGTCGTTGCAGCTGAGACAGAGTCCGAGTCAGAGTCGGAGCCGGAGGCAGTCGCAGGAGAAGAGCAACAAATGGTTACTCCAGTTGGCCACTGGCCACTGGCCAGACAGGAGACAAATGCCAACGTCCAAATGTGTTGAAAGCCAGCACAAAAATACAGGCAGCGGGTCGGGGTGGGGCATCCAAATAATATCGAAAACAATTTTCAAGCACTTAAGTGCAGTCTGGTTGGGTCTGACTTGGGATTTCTTTTGGCCGCAGGCAAAAGGCTGCCGCTTCTCCGTTGTTTTTTTTGTTGGTTATAAATTTCCGAAGCAGCACTTATCGATAATAGATTAATCTACTTGGGGCATGTTTGGCATATAAATCCCAGAGCGAGCATTAAACTGCCCTCGAGCGGTGGGGTGTACGCTTATCCTTTCTACGAACTAGTGTATAGATCTTTAAGTTTTAATTGCAATGCTGGCTTTTAATAAACTAAAGCCTGATACAAAATCCAAAGATAAAATTTCTTGATCAAACCACTATAATGTTTGTATGAGACTTGGTGTGATCTTGGTCTTTCTCATAATTTCATCGTCAAACTTACAGTATGTCCTTAAATTGGATAATTGAATGACTATGTTTCCGAATTAGTTATAAAATTCATTAGTAAACTAATGTAATGTGATTAATGTATCAGTTAACGAAGAGGTATAATGCTTTCATATCCTTCTGTCTGGCTATTTTTTTGATAACTAACGTTTGTACCCATATTAGTTATGTAAATTATCCCAAAATTTTAAAATTGTTATCTAGGATTTGTAATTTTTTTCAAACTGCCATAAACCAGAACGAGCAGAAAACGTAAAATTATCGTAATTCGGCGAATTGAAGTTCAAAAATTATCATCTTCAATGATACTGACTATGAGAAGTCCCTATAAACAGCCAACTATATATACATACTAATTGCAATTTTATATCTAAGTACTAGTGAAGACACTAAAAACCTTTCATTATAAATTAATTATATAATTAATTATTAATTACATATACTTGTATAGGCCAAATATTACTCATCCGACCTGTATGTCTTCAATACGATTGTAAATGTTATGTTCATACGCAAAATAAGTTTTAGAATAACAAATAAATTTCCCCATTTAAAACAATTAACACTTATGTATGTATGTATGCATATATGTATGGTATAGAAAACCGGTTTAGAAATTGATGTGGGTTGGCCGAGGCAACACTGCGTATGCTTGATAATCTTTGAAGACCTATTGTTTAAATATTCATCGTTTCCTCTAATCAATCGTTGAATTTCATATAATTGATTGAATTATGAATCAAATGAATGCTTTTTAAAGTGCTGTTTAAGTGTTTTTATTAAAATTGTCTGTAAAAGCAAATGGAATATTCTTATATTTCATGAGTTTAAATCTACTTCATAACATGCTACTTTGATAAATGTGAAGAAAGCACAAAAAGCCACCCAAATAAGTACGGCTTGAGATGTTCTGATCAGAAACTGTCGATATGACATCTTTTTAATCTATTCATCTAAGCCAGATGTGTGTAGTATTTATTCCACTTAAGTCTACACCTTACAACGAGTGCTTTTGCCAGAAATATTACATTCGAAGACGCATCGCATTGCTGTTTGCTTCCAGCACGAAATATTTGCACTTTGCGTATCTGACTGTATGGCGTACTATCTAACTGAAAAATGTACATCCAGACAAGTTTCCATGATGAATGAATTTTAATAAAATGTCTAATGAAAGTATAGGGGCCCAAAGAGCATAAAAACACAAGTAGCTCCCCATACTCCACGAAGCTGTATTTAACGATGATGGATAAATGAGAATTATGGCCAGCCTTTTAGCAAAGTCGCTTGTTGGCCGAAAGCCGACTAATCTTGGCCGGCTTTAAGCATTACGAGGCTTAAATGCATTTTAAGCACTTTCTCCTTGGGACCTCCGCCAGCACACAGAAATGTAACAAATGCCTTCCATTTTAAATATGACAACAATTACAGTTGTACAATTTGTCCCCCTTTGGCATTCCTGTTGCAGTCGGTTCGGCAAAGGACCAAGGCTCGTTACCACACTCTCCAACAGCCACACACATATGCATGCAATGGCAACAAGCAATTTGTCAGTTTATCGATTTCTACCAAACATTTGTGCCAGACACTCAACTGTATTAAATGCTAAAAAAAACAGCAACAACTGGTGAGGGCTACCAGAGCACGGGACCGACGATCCAATACCCTTTCTGGCACATACCTGGCAGCCTAGAAGTTGTTAAATTGTAAAATTAAATGTTCTTCTGTAAACTTTGTGGCTTCGAATGCATTATTAAATTATTAAAAAATATGAATAATAATTTCGTAAAAAGAAAAGAAAAAATAAACTCTCTCTTAGGGTACAAAAGCCGGGAATCCAAAGTGAAAACCTTAGACACAATGAAAAGCTGCGATGGGGACTGTGGGTGGGGTTCTGGCGGGCGGAGGACATCCAACAGACGGCCAATGCCATATGCTAAAAAGCATGCAGTGCAGAGGATTTCGGAGATGGGATGCCAAAGGGAAAAAACCATAAAATAAGAAAAGGAGTGGAAAAAAATAATATACGACACCTCGTGGGAAGCGGGGGAGCCTGGGCTGCCGCGAGGAGCAACGACTACGAAACACACGGCTATAAGGCTATATATGAAATGGTATTTCAAAGCGAAAAATCGAAAACTGAAAAATAATTTCAAACATAGACACAGCGAGAGAGAGCGAAGAGCAAAGGAGCGAGGATGGCGGAGTGGTCACATATGCAGCTGCCTGCACACGAACTCAAATCCAGACAGTCACACTGGCACTGGCACACTCATGCCCACAGTCGCACACTCATGCGAGAACACCATAAATAATGGTTGCATGATTTATCGATAACAAGCGCAATTTACAGTCGCACAACAATAACAAAAGCAAAAAGCAATAAAAAAGGTTACAACTGCAATGAATTTGTTTGCGACTGGAAACGGATAAAATAAAAAGCAGAAGAAAGGCTAGTCCTCACAGCCATATTTGGGATTCCCTCTAAGGCTCTTCCTTTTTTATTTTTTAATTTAACTACACATTAAAGCGTGTTTTAAATCGAATTAAGCCTTAATATTGGGTGCCATGCTACTAGGTTTTGTTATTTCACCTCTAAGTGTCCATCAGTCTCAGGACATTCTAGTCATGGCCATTTTTCGTTGAAATATAAATTGAAAAATAACATTTTCGACAGCTTTCTATAAAATTTATATTCATTAAACAATAAGAAGGTAAAATTTATAATCCATATTTGAGGACTCATCCTATAATTGCTAATTTTATTGTGTATTGTGAATTTTTTGTGTAAGCACTTACATGTCAGTATTTTAACATCGCAGTTTCTTAAATCAATTACATTGTTACAATTTTAACCGTTAAATAAAATTCCACGTATTCAACTTCAATGTTGGAACGCTATATTATATCTTTATTTGTCTATAGTATATCTTTGAATACTTAAGGAATAAATAACACGTGGGTTTCATATTGAAGATGATCAAAATATATATTGGCAAACGTTTTTTTTTATACTACCTTATATATGTATTTTACCAAAAAATTTACTGGAAAAATATTGGTTGATAAAGAAACTCCGGTTTGTTTCAAACTAAACTTTTTATCCGTCACAGACCAACATTTATATTCAACCCATTTCGCATCAGCATCAAGCTGTGTCAAACCCAGGATATACCAAAAGGCGACTTTACGCGTAATCCTGGAGAAAACTCCAAGTCGTCAGAATGAGCTCTGCCAAGTTCGCGTTGTGCACTTCCTTCCACGGCAGTGAGTCTGAATTTAGTCAGCTGCCAGTGCAATAAAAAGTCCGACTGTAAAAATGTCAAAGCATACAAATTTTTGCAAGGAACCTTAAGGGGAGGTAGGTGTGACCCCCAAGGTGTTTATTTAGAGTGGAAAGCCAACGTGAATACAGTCTGTATCGGCAAATACCAGCAACAAAAAAGCTTATGGTTTCATGCCATTTCTCGTAATGATACTAATTATTCTTAAGTAAATCATTACGATCAACATTTAGAGTTACCTAAAAATTGTTATTAATTGTTGGACCATTTAATTAAATGAGTACTTTCTCTGTTAAAGCTACGTAAAAGCTTTGTAATGAAAACTACAAAGGACAAAGCCGCACCGTAGTGACCTTCAAAGTGATTTCCCATCGATAGTACATATCTCTGGCAATCCCAATCAGGTATTCAGAGCACACACGCTGCCTCTTCCTTTTTCCTTCATTCAATCCCAATGCAAACATCCGATATTTTTCCTTGCATTTAACCATGCAATTTATCCACAAATACATATATATAATTTTTTGTTTGCACCACGTCATGGACACGCTCCCAATGGTATCACTCTAGTCACGTACAACCATGGTACATCTGCTTTTTTCGGATAAATTGAAAGTTTGTACCAAAAACGTTGTTTTTAGAATATTTTTAGAAAATTTGAAATTAGGATCAAAGTTATGTATTATTTTTAATTGAGCCCTTTTTTGCCTAATATAATTTTATTTTATGAATGATATTATTTGGTCAAAATTAAAATTTGATTTTTTAAATGTTGTTCTTGTAAACGAAATATGTATATAGTAGTTTTTAAATGGATAGAAGTATGCCTCCAAGCAATATTTACCATTTCAAAAATGTAACGTCTAAAGTTTTTTTTTTTTTTATACCCGGTACTCGAGTACAAGGGCATATTGTAACGTAGAGAAAACATACATTCTGTAACATAGAGAAGGAAGGAACATTCTCCGGCACCATAAAATTCATATATGTATGTATGCTTGATCAGCATCAACAGCTGAGTCGATATAGCCATGTCCATATGTCCGTATGTACGCGTGGATCTCAGAGACTTTAAGAGATAGAACTGTAGGATTTGGCATGGAGTCCCCTACAATCTCCTACGCAGTTTGTTTCAACGCTCCTGACACGCTCCTGCCGCCACCTCAAATCATCTTGAAATCATCTCGAGATTGTAAAGCCAATTAAAGTAAATAAATTACTAATTTTTCATATTAAATTGTATTTGCAAAACAAAGAAATTTAATATAAACATTTATAAAATAGAAACAACAAATAAATCTTCTATTCCGAGGATCATATAGAAAATGAATTCAACTTATGTACATATGTATGTATACACCACCCGAAGATCCACAAGGCGTACCAATCGGAAAATACACCCTTTTTTATTTTATAGAAAAAACCCTTTTTTTTATACCCTTTTTTATTAATAGAATTCTAATAAACATACTTCAATGGATTAAAACAACAGAAAGAAATAGTTAAAATGAAGTTAAGTTAAGTCTACTGTATAAGTCTGTATACTCTTGGGTGTTTCGGAAAAAACAAATCGATCAATCGAACAATTGCAATTAATGAGGAAGTGTGCAACGCAGTGAAGGATTCATCTCCATCCCTATAAAATACTTGATCAGGATCACCTCCTGAGTCGATATAAGCATGTCCGTCCAGTTTATATGTAAGTGGGATGTGACGGAAATTAGCTTACCTTTCTTGATAGCTTGTGACAAGAACACAACCAATTTTTTTTTACAAAAATTTTTTTTTTTTTTACTAAACTTTTTACTTTTTTTTTTTACTATTTTTTACTAAAAATAAAACTAATGTCTATTTCAACTAATCTTCCAAAATAAAAACGGAATTAGTCTGCTAGTCTATGAGTCTAGTCTATGACTAGTCTATGACTAGTTTTGCTTATAACTTGCCTATGCATAGGCAAGTTGCCTGCCATACCCATAGCTATGGTGTTATTTTTTTTAACAAGGAGGCATTTTCGTATAGCACTGGAGTGCAACCCATTTTTATGCAACCCAAATTTCTAAAAAGAACATTTATGCAAGTTGCTGCCTTTTTAAATGTTTGTTTGCAGAGTGAAGTAATTTAACAAATGGATTTCTAAACAAATACGGAAGTTTAATTTGTAACCAGAAGGACAGGAGCGTGTGGTCTCAGGGCAGTCAGCGGAAGCTAAGGAAATGTGTGCCAATGGCAGAAGTTCGTTGACGCAGAAGTGTCCAGAGTCCGTTTGGCTGCCACACTGGTGTTCGAAACCGCAGGCCAAAGTCTGGCAGAGGAAGGGATGGGGTTGTGCTGAGAATGGGAATGGGAGTGGACAGGATTCTTGTGAGGTGTGGCGGCAGTGCCATGGTATGTGTCCTCCAACATGGCTCTATATTCGCAATTCAAGATGGCTTCGATATTTCTTAGTCAACAAAATGGCGATTGCAAAATGGTCGTACTCGCGTAGCTTCAGGGAAGCGTTAAGAAATTACTTTGCGCCCGACAAGAGGGATGGGCGTGTGAGGGTTTGCGAACGCCAACTCCGGATGGGTGAACAGGGACAAGGACCCGACTCCCGGCTATGGATTCTCACGCTGACATCTCAATGATGCCCCGATCCCACCCTTTCTCAAGTCTCTTGATACCACATCTTGAAGTTGACACAGTTTACATTGTTGCCACATTGATATTGCTTGGCAGCTTTTATGGCACTTTGTCTTTGGTCTTCAGGTTTCTGCCAAAACCAACGGAAGTGGGCGTGAATCGGATGGACGACTAGGCGGTACCGGGTGGCGGAGCGGACACGGCCATCGTATTTCTCAATTTACCAAGGCGACAATTTAATGGGCATCCAGGTGTGTAACCATCAAGCAAGCCGTAAAGCGAGCCAATGGGCGCTTGGAATTGAATTGAAATTGTAGCAATTGGCATTACAAATTAATTAAAAAGATTGCAATGAAATAAAAGTCTTTGCATAAAGAACCTGACCTAATTAAAGAACAAAAAGGGGTCAACAATTTTTATATTTGTTCTATCTGTTTACATTTATTTACCAGTGGGTGTATTTTGATGCGAACTGATATCTAAGTTATAAAACAAGTATAGACAATCTTGACCTTTTTTTGTTTGAACGCAGCATAGCATTTGGATGGGCTCGGATTTTTGCAATGGAATTAATATTATAATAAATGGGTGTAATACAAAATGTTCATAAAGATCGACTAGCAATATCCCATATTTGACATTTATCTTACAATAGAAACCGTAACTTTCTATCGCATTAAGTCTTCCTCGAGATAATATTCGTACATTCTGACACCTTGGATTATTTTTTATGTAATTTTTCAATTTCTATTTTAAAGAGGGTTTTATAAACATTTTTTGGTGCATATATAACACTAAAGAGTTCTAATAGTTGCTTCCATATATCACTTATCCATATGTCCCTTATATCAAAAATTTTCATTCTGGAACATCTGGATCATTGTGATGAACTGTTTTTTTAATCAAACAACATTTTTTGTAATATCCATTGTAACATCCATCGAAATGACATTAACGAAAGTAGTTTTCTTAATATTATATTAAATTGTAAATGTATAAGAATTTCTTCTATGTCTTACTATAAATGTACTTTAGTTCTAACTGTTCATTGAACTTATCTTGTATGCCTCCTTTCGAAACTGCCCCAAAGTGGAGAAATATAAAATAAAAAATGTTCCCTCAAAGAATTCTGAGCATTTGGTGACCGGCGCTCGTAAAATTTCGCAAATCAATTTGGCTTTGAACAGACTTGGGTTACAGCCCAGTAAAGTCACAGAAGTATCACAACTTCCCCTTGCACATTTGTTTGCAGAAAACATAAGGAAAGTTTCGCTTACTTGTTGGATAAAGTTGTTTGTCGTACTTCTCCATGGGTTTTCTTTTCGTCGAAGTGGTAATGATGGTGCTAGCGGGGAGTTTGCGCCAATTGCCGCATTTGTAATGTTGCCAAAAACGATGTGCACCTGAAGCCCAAAGGGGCCAAACAACTGGCAGCCAGGTAGCTTGCGGCCTCCAACTTGACTGCCTCCGGACAGTTAAACACTTTGACAATTTCTCTTTTTAGGCTCCTGTTGCCAATTTTTTGGGCTTTTGAGGCTATCATTCTCTTAAAGAAGTTCACCTTACGGATGGGATATCATAGACGCTGCAGACGTAAACAAGTCATAGGTCTATCACCCATTTGGAGGGCTTCAAAGGCACAGGAATTCCATAATTATTTATTTTCCCCAGCCTCCCGCCACTCCGCCATTCCCTTGTCTCTGTGGCCCCGAGTACACAATGCAGCTCACACACAGGACAAAACAAACAAACAACAAAATGGCGTCGCTGGCAGACGCCACAAGTAACAATAACAAACGCGGGTGGCTGGTGCGGGGCGCTGGGGTCGAATCCTGGAACGGCCTTCTTCCGACTCGTCGACGTCGTTGTCTTGTTGATCAAGCGAAAATTTTAATAGAGTCGACGTCAACATCCACGTTGTTTACGTCTCGTCAACATCGTGATTGCTGTTTTGCTCGCACATCTACAGGCGTGGTCATTGTTGTGACTCCTGAAGCTGCCTTAATTAAATTTTTAAATAATTTTCCCCTTTCGCTGCATCTCCCTTTTCTTGACTGACAACGAATTCAAATTTCAATCGCAAAAAAATTTGTCTGCAAGCAAATAAAATTCAATCGGGACAAATATCCTTCAGGAGGGTCTCAAAAATTATGTATTGTATAACTTTAGCAACCACAAAATGAGATATACATAGTTTGATTTGTAGTGGCGTGAGCCTACTGAAAGTTACCTTCGGAACTTTAAACAAGAAAGGACGGCTTATGTCGAGATTCCCGACTATGTTATACCCGGTACTCATCTCTTCCACCCACAATTTAACTAACCTTTAAAGTTTAAACTTTATCGGTATGTATTGTCAGCAACACATGTTTGTTGCATACTTTTGCTCTTGGGCAAAAACAACAACTGCGCCCCCCTACAACGATACTACCGATTCAGCAAGGAAGCAGACTAAAAAGTCTATAATTCCTTTAAAAATTATCCGATCAAAACATTTTCCAAAAACATTGACGAACTGGCGCTAACAACAGATTTCTGTTTTGTCGGGAGTGGTAGCGGGCGGCAAAATTTCGACACAAACTCGATCTCCACGGATACCGTACGCGTTTAAGTTCCGAATCGGATAACTCTATCTCTTAGAGATCCAAGAGATCCACGCGTAAAAATGGGAAAAGGTATATGAGATATGGGTATATCTCCTCCAAAAATTGGATGATTTGGATGCAATTTGTTTTTCAGATATATGTTAACTAAAGAAATAGATAAATTTTAAAACAAACCTGAACTGCGTGGGTATTGTAGGAGTCTCCCTGCTAAATCCTATCGTTCGATAATAAATATATTCTACCGATAAAAAGGTTTAATAATTATAGATCCACGGTTTCTAATTCTAATAAATAAATACTTTCACTGGGAGCTATTATCAAATGCATAATAAATCATTATCATTTAGTTATGGGCATGAGTTTAAGGATAAGATGTCATAAACACCGTTTATATTTGACAGACATTATCTTTAGTTAGGTAGTGATAAAAAAGAATTATTAAGAAAGCGTGCATACGTGCAGAGAATTTTTTTTATTCACATTTGTTTTGCAAAAAATCACTGTCCGCTAAATTATTGTGACGAGCCAGAATTTACCCTATATATATAGAGCACTATATAGTGTCCTGAACTCGTTTGTTCGCCTAAGTGGCGAACTGGATTCGTCGCACACTTAATCTTCAAAGGAGAACCAAAGTAGAACACTTTCATTCTTTTGGTTGCGACTGTATAAAAATCGATGAAAAAGTGGCTACATCGGGTGGAATTTCTCCGGCGTCCTACCAAAATTTATTAATTTGGAACATTCAATATATTCAAAACGGAATACTCTTAGTTTTAAAAGAAAACACTTCGAAAAAACATGGTTTTTTAATCTCTTTATTGATGCATTTTTTAAATGTTGACTTGTAATTGAATATTTAAAGAGATGTACAAATAAGTGTTACAAAGTATGTGTATAAACCGCTTACAAATTTTTGTAAGCTATTTTTCCTGCACTTATATCCTTAAATCATTTATGAAACTTATGATTCAGAATCACTTATGAAATAGTGGGTACGTAAGGTTTGTGTAGTTGAGTAATATATGTACATATACGTAAATTCATTAAAGTGATTGGAAGGGTACTTAAAATTGGTGTCCTTTTGAAAATTGCTTTTATTGACGCTGACATCAGGCGACCAGCTTCCATGAAGGACACAGGCAGACAGTGTCTGCGACGCCTCTTTATTTATGTGGCCGTATAGTATGGGCTGTGAGAAACGACATATTGGTCAGTCGACATAATTATGGGAATTTTTCGTAATTAAATATTCCTTGTAATTTGCATTCGCGTCCCTTGCGTTTTTATTATCCTCGACTCTCTCAGCCTTCTCTCTCCCTTTCTGGCACCCACAAGGGCCTTTTGTTGTCAATTTTTAAAGGTAATTGAATAATTCAATAAAGTGGTTTCATAATTATATAGCAGAACGTTGTCCCTACGAAAAAAGTTAAACTTCAGCAGAAAAGTTTCTGCCAAAGAAAGGCAAAAACATCCCAAAATTGTGAATTTTTTTCAATTTCCGGCTTAAGACAAACAAATGTACTCCGAAAGTGCGAGAGGAGCATCTCCGCCAACGGAAGTTGCTGATGCTGTTTAAAAAGCGGGGCAAGTGAAAGGGGCGGGACTAAAATTTATTTTTTATTTACACCGGATATTAATTTTATAGCAGGCAGGAGGCACTAGGAGCTTGACAAAAGCGTCAAGTCAAGGACTTTAACTTTTGATCTCCAAAGCATACACTCCCCTCAGTATGGTAGGAGTGCGTTCTTCTTCAATAATTTTAGCCTGTCGCTTCCGGCTGTCCAGCTGTCAAGGGGCAAGCCCGGCTCGTCGCTTGGCTAATAACATATACAACTTCCGATGGCGGAAGTGTGCAACTGAGGAGGCCATTTTCAATATGTGGGTCTGGTGTGAGACGAGTATAATGTCTGCGACAAAACGAAGCACGCTTTTCTGCAAGAAAAACCTGTCCGAGACATAAGTTGAGCTCCGCATCGTGGATTGTGGATTGTGTTACCACAGCAACAGGCAGTGAGGTGGAAGGCTTCAGTAAACAGCTAGCTCCTTCGACTTTTTACGCAATACCCTAGGGCATTCAATTTTTCACAGTGAAAGACGTCTCAAACCCTTTAAGATATCATCAGCTGCATTTTAATGTCACCTGGGCTTTCGTTGGCATAGCTCCAAGATATTCTTATCGAAGAAAGGTTATAAAAAACAGTTGCCAACCATTTCAATAATCACAACAAATGAAAGCAAAGGACCCTTAACCTTCCTGGCATAGAAATTTCTTACTTAAAATAAAGAAATGCTTTTTGTCTAATTTTTTCAAAGCTTTAACTTTATTAAATAAATATTGTTTTAACAACTGATGTCGAGAAAAATTTTGAAAATTGAAGGATATTTGTTGTCCGAGCGTATCTGCAAAACAAAAAAATTTTTGAATCATCGTTAAAGATAAATACATATATCATGTTAATTACTTGTTTCCACATTTTTAGCATTTCTATATTAAAATAAGTAGCCATTTCTTCTTGACATCTGGACATGACCACTGAAAATAAAGAGCAAATTAAAACATTATACACTTCTTTACAAATTGATTAATCTTAAAGATTAATGTATCTCTTAAAACTAGTAAGTTTAAATTGTGAACTAAAAATTGGGTTACTCCTAACCTCTTTTGCATAAATAACTGCAAATAATAAAAATGTTTTGTTATTAAGTTAAAAACTTTTTAAAACATACAAAACTCAATATATTAAAGTTTTTGGGGAAAAAAAGTGTCAGTCAGACTCTAATGAAATTAATTTCTTTTCTTTTACTTTTGAACATTTTATGCTATACATAATTAAATAGCATGAAAGATATACAAGATAATCAAAACCCCAAAAGTAAGTAATCGAACGAAGATAAGATCAGTGAAGTTGGTAATGCCACGAAGGCGCAGAGTGACGGAGAGCTCAATGCACGCAAACGATGTTTTATAAATAAATTAAAAATTGTCCAATCATTTTTTCTATTGAAAAATAAGTTAAAGGAACAAATAACTTTACTAACTTGCAATAGGGGTAAAAAACAAAATTTTAAATTTTCGAGAATCAATTTTCTTACCTTTCTATTAATTTTCCTTCCGCAAAATTGCAGCAAAGTTTCACTAAGCAAAGTACACATCGTAAAAAAGCAATAATAAGAGATTCCGATGATTCTGCACCATTTGTTAACTCCCAAATAAGAACCAAATTAATCAAGCCGCCACAAAATGGACAGTTAAAAACTGTCGTCCCTTTCATATTATCCAGGAAAGTGGGCTACGAAAATTTCTGCTTAATTCGCCAGTGTTGAGCACAATATTCCAATAGAGCAAATACAGGCAACCTAATAACCCATCCTTCGACATTATCAAGAAATAAGGCGCAACTGAACAAGACGAAGAGCGATATCCTGAAGAAAGAGTTGATAAGTCCAACAAGCTCTGGATATTCCATTCCAGATATTCCATTTTTTATTCCATATGGAGAGTTCTTTCTCTCAAGTCTGAATTTTAATTTCTGAAAAAGCAATATTGCCGCAAATATCAACATCATAAGTGAGAACGTGTTTCTTAACTTAAATAGAGAGAGAAACTGAAATAAATTTAAAATGTAATTTGCTTATTACTTGCTCCTTTATTTACTTTATTTTACTATTATATTTGTACTGTTGTATTGTAAAAAGAATATGAATAATTAGAATGGGTATCGACCAGAGTTGTGCTTAGTACTTAAAGATTAAAATACTAAAGATTAAAGAATAAAGTTTCTTCATCGCTATAAGAAAAGTCAATCAACATGGGAGATCCACAAGGAGATGGAAAAATTTATTTTAGTCGCGATAGTTTTATAAAAATCAACGGCGCTGGCGATGTATCGTGGGTAAACCAAGGTTTAAAATAAGAACTTTACAATTCATTCGGTAAAACTGATATTTTCAATGTCATAAATCATGGCGAAAATACCTTGACGTATCCGAGTCCCAGGCTGAGTATTTGTCGACATCAGCTGTTTATTCTTATTTGCCGCTGATGTCGCTTCATTAAATGGTAGAGTTATTAAATTACCGCAGCCATCGAACCAGCCAACAGTTGGCTGCAATTTGTACAATGTGAAATATGTAATTGTCGAGGCGTCGTCCCGGTCTAACCGTCTGTCGGTCCGTCCATCTGTCCGGCAGCCCGTCCCTTGGGCATCATGTTTAATCACACAAACCAACAACAGAGCAACAGCGTGAAAAGAGCGCAGAAGAAGAAGCAACCCAAAAACCACATTCGGCAAAAGCCAGCAATGAAAATCGATGCCCGAAATGACAGTGACAATTTCATTTAATTGGTTTTAATTAAATTAATGAGTAAATTTTACAAATTGCAGCAAAATGATAAATAAGTAATTTAATATGTATTCCGAGTGCCCACCCTCCTTTATTTTAATTTAATTTAATATTCATCGAAGCTGTCGCTAAAGCCTATATTTTGTTCTGAAATTTCATTATGTGAGCGGCATCAAATGTAGTTTATTTCAATGCATTAATTTGTTTAAAAACCCATTTTTAACTCAATGCAATTCTTCAGGGGCTAAATATGTATGTTGGTGATGAGCTAAGAAGGACACCATACTAGTCGCCGGAGACAACAAATTATGGACGGCTGAAAAATTGGATTCTAGTCGTGGCAGGAAAAATATGCTGATCTACTTTCCGCAAAAAAGGGACTAGTTTAATCTACCTAAACAGAAAATCAATGATGAAAGCAAAAAATATGAGCGGATGAGTCCAAGATTTTGAAGGAAGCTACGGCAAAGTACATTTCCATTTGAACACATAAATTTTCACAACAAATTCAATTTCCTCTTTGATTTTTAGCAAACGAGCAGTGGGAAGGCTGTCGGAGCCAATGGTTGTGGCAAAGGCAGTGCCAGTGCCAGTGGCAGTGGCAGTGGCAGCGGCAGCAGGGCAGGGAAAATAAAATAAATAACTTCCCCGAGAGCGCAACAGTTGCCAATAAAGCGAACCGAACGAGGGATGAGGCTCGTCTAACAAAACGGAAGCGGAAATGCAGCGTGTGTTTGTATACGTGCTAGTGGGTGTGGGCGTGGGTATGGGTGTGTGCTAGAACAAATAGCAAATAAGTGCAAAGCAACCAATTGATAAAGTAAAAAACACTTCAAACTGCACCAGCCCCAAAGCATCGCTCTTGTAACAAAAGCCCACCAACTGCGGCGATTCGGTTGCGAGTCGAGCCGAGCTGATTCGAAGTGTAGAGTGGGTGTAGAGCGGGTGTAGAGTGCTAAGTGTTCCACAACAACAGCGGCAAAGGCACTGGGACTACGTATCGCAGGCACCCGCAGTTGCCAGTTGGAGGAGAAAAACCAGAGCAAGGCAACCACTTCATAAATAATTCATTTCCCGCCTGCTAACTTAACTTGAACAGCCTTTTTTGAACGGGATATCCATTGCGCTTAAAGTTGCTGAGGTGTGCTCGACGGCTGAGGGAAGATGACCGTGCATGTTTCTTTTTTAATTCTCTCCTTTATCGAGAATCCTATCTTATTAATTTAAATGTAAGCACTCAATTATTTATGAATGTGACGAAAAATATTCAACAGCTAGCCTTCATACTCGTTCCCGACTTTCTGTCGTCGGGAGCATACGTTCGGATATTGGCCAACCTAATGAAGTTTAAATAGGTAGCTCCATGTCCAGAGAAGTACCCTGCTGGTTTTTTCATATGCACAGCATATGCAACAGTCACGAGCATCCAGTGCCAGCGGGAATGAAAGAAGGGAGGAGAGTCGCCGCCGTAGACGCCAAACTAACGTGAAATAGACACGAACAAAGGCTTTTCATGCCTTTGCAAGCATAAAATTGCTTTTTTGCAACAAATATCCTGACAGGCGGAGGCAGGACGGCCAAGCGTCTCGGCATGTTTGTCTAGCATCCGACTCGCCCGTCCTCCAAGGCGAGTCCTCGCGGTCGGCTCCCCCGCGCCCCCTATTTGTTTGCAATTGCATGCGTATTTGATTCAATTTCTGCAATTTATTTGCAATTTGGCAGACGCCGGCGTCTTCTGCTTTTTATCTCTTTGATGATTGAAAGCACACGTACCAGGATCAGATTCCTCCACCGCCTGCTCCGGCAGTTGATTAAATGCTTTAAATGACAATGCTAGTTCCCACGAAACAAAAAGGCGAGTTCAGGTGCCAGCCATGGTATCTGCGCCAATTCATATCCCGTACATATGAATACAAGTACATTGTTTACATTGTTGTATTGTCATCCATCCGAAATGCATAAATTTAGCACCTAGTAAGCAATTCTGCCCGCCATACTGACGGAACCTAAGCGCCACGCACACATGGACACCGCTGCCACAGCCAACAATGTGCAACACCCACACTTCCGCTTCCCGAGCATCCGCCATCGCCTCCCGCACTGCGCTGGCCACCGCCTTTAAGTTGCAGTGCCTCAGCCGCCGAAGCGTCATGTGCATATATTAAGTGCACCTAAAGCCACACAAAGCCGCATTATAATTAAATGCAGGGGGTGGCACTTCCCATTAAATTCGAAGCGCCGCCTCACCGCCCAGATAGAGAGGACAACGCAAGATGAACTCCTACGCCACCCAGACGAGCGCCTCACACAAGTAAGATCCTAACCACTGAAATCGCAATCATTATAATACGCTCCGAGTTGCACATACAAACGAATGGAGCTTAAAAAAATATGGTTTTTTCTGGCAGTGCACCCATTTTTCAGGCGCCACCGAAGAGGACAAGTTATGCGTTGACCGGAACTTCGACGACCTTAAGCCCCACAGCGCTCCTCCCCACCCAGTCGCCCCGAGTGCGCCGGGGGCAAGTGCAGACGAGACGAGGCCAGAAGCCAGAAGCGTCGCCACCGAAGGGAGTAAACAAACCCAAAACCCAAAAGCAGCAGCATGGACTGCAAAAACAACAAAGGCTATGATAATGAAGGCATTCATTATTATTCCAATTGCTATCTCCACTCACAAGGCCCCACTCTCCCAGTCCATGCTCCATTCTGCAGCATCCCTCCGGCTGGTTAAATCGCTGCCTGGCGCCAAAGAAGCGATTAAATGGAATTGTGTCACAAACAAAAATCGCTTAAAGACGACGCAAATAGAACCGAAATCTGGGAGTTACAAGATGGAAAGTGTTGGAATTTTAGTGCTATTCGAGGAAAAGTTTTATGGGAGTTCTTACATTTTTCAGCGTCGGCCAAGTCTGTCAACCGAATTCAACTGGCAATCAATTTTTGAGATATGAAGGTAACTAATGTTGCATGCGGCACCTCTGATAGTCTTGTGCGTTGCCCGTGGCAAGCGGAATTGTAATTCTTGTTGTCTCATTCCAGATCCTGTGACACAAACGTCGCATAAATTGCTGCTACCCAATTACGAGGAGCAACAATGAAGGTGGGCCAGCCATTCTCGTATCGTCGCGCACCCGCACCCGCTCCCTTGGTCAACACACCCAGGGCATTGTCTGGGCCGGGCGCGTTGTAGTTGCCAATTTTAGGCCAAAATGTTATCATGTCACTCGCAGTCGTCGTCATTGTGCCACTCCACTGGCATTAGCCACTCCTGGGTCGCTCTCCCCTACCCTGCGACATGCAACTGCAACCGGCTTCAGGTCCAGTTGCGAGGCCCCCGTTTTTGGAGTGCGAATTTGCGTAAATATAATTTATTTACGCAATGGCCAACGAGCCATGGCAGGGCTGGAAGGCATCGCAGGACGGAGGCAGTCATGATTATATAAGCCCGGCTAACACTCACAAAAGCAGGGATTGCAATTCAGTTGCAGTCTGTGGCCATTGTCTGTTTGGTGTAGGCGTGACGTTTAAGACTCTGTCACATTGGTCACACATCCTGCGACGTGTCTAGGCCCTAAGCCAGGGCGTTTAATTACAATGAGATTGGGACTTTGGTCCGGGACCTCCGGGACTAGGGAGCAGTGAGCAGGCTGGGACTTCCGTTTTGATCCTACTGCTAGCTACGTCAACTGCAGCACGTAAGCTCATGAATTTCGTAAAGCATTTTATATTTTACTGGCAACTGGCAACAAGCAATTGTTGTATGGATCTCTCGATTGGATTTTGCTCCGCTAACTTCAATCAAAATCACAAAATTGAAGCGCACCTCGTGTCTGGGGAATCCGCTCTGCTTACAAACAGCATGTCAACTGCGCTAATAGCAATTGCAATTGCAAAAGCATTTTCCTTTTCCACGTGTATTAACATAATCAAATTGGATTTGTGCACAGGATAATGATGAGCTTCATTATTGGTTGTATTCCTGTATATCTGTATTCCGTCCCGTGGACCTTGTTATTGCCGCCGTTCTCATCCATGTGTCTGCTGGTGTATACATTTTGTCATTTCTGTCGTCCCTGTCATCGTCGTCGCTTATTATAAATTATAATGAATTTTCTCCTTCTTTCACCAGCCACTTGTTGTCAGTGGCAACTCCACTCCGGAGCAGCTTCCCAACCCAGTCTTCGGCGCAGTCCCCTGGAAAATGAAGGCACATGGGGACGCAGTTAGTCAGCCATAATCGAAGAACTCGCCTGGCTGGGCCAGACTTCTTGCGAGAACCTGTACGGCTCCATGTGTCGCTATTGGGGAAATATTTTAGGACGTTCGCTGCCGCGGCATGCCTGGCAGCACATTTTCGGCGCCTGTGCTTATTATGCAAATTCCAGCAGCGCTCCAGCAGAAAAATACAAAACTGGCGATGATAGCCGAGGGACAATTTGCATCGTCTACAATTAAAATTTAAATCGCAAGTAATTTAATTGGGATAAACTCCTCCGGCCACTTCAATTTCGTAATGATTTCAAGGGCTGGGCGGGAGAGGAGCCCAATTAACCAGCAATTTTCGCATAAACGTCTCTTTCATAATTGAGATCCCGCTCAACAAAGCCAAGCCGAGAGACTGGCCGCAAAAAGGCTAAGGTATAGAAAAATATACAGGACTTTTCAATTGGCAGCGTCATAGTCGTCTGCTCCAGCTAAGAGCAGCTTTATCTCCACCATCATTATCCTCATGATTGCCTTCATCAGCTGCCGCATTACCGTCGGTTCCATATTTTTTTGTTCGCTTTTGTTGGCAGTCGTTGCAATCATTGCAATTGTTACCGCCGGGTTGAAGACCCAGACCCAGTCAAATGTCAAGGTGGGTGGCCAACCACACAGGAATCCAAGAGCGTTCGCAGAAATGGCTGCCGTTTTGGCAACCTCGGAGTATCCAAAACTGTTTTTGACAGCCGGAACGGTCCTTAGGCCCTTAAATGCACCAATTCTGCTTAGTAGCCAGTCGGAGATGTAATAAAAGGGGCAATGGCTCTGAACACGCCACGAAGCATTCAGAGTCATGAGTCCCGAGGGGAGGGCAACACCGTAGCCACGAAAAAACAATGTCAGGAAGGTGGCCGAGTTCGAATCCTTGGCGTAGCATGCCAAACGCCTTAGGGCCAATAAGCGGCGGACGAATAAAAGGGCCAAAGGACCGCCCCCTCCACCCCACTTATGGGGACTCCTGAAGAAGACACTTGAGGTGGGATATTAAAAATACATGAGCACAGGATGCAAGCCGGCCTTGAGCACCGTTTTGGGGTCAGGGGATGTGGTTGTTCGGGTTGCCCAACATGGGATCTACTTGAGTTACAAGTGGCTTATTTACCTTTCTATAAGTGAAGTCTGGAGTGCTATGTCTTGAAAACTCATCCTTATTTTATCTGCCTCCTTAAACAGCTACCTTCTTAAAACACCAATGAGATTTTGATTATTCGATCATAATTGTCGGAATAGCAACATGAACTAAAAATACCTTATTTTTTAGCTTTAACTAAGATAATATTAATATGGAACCAAAAGCTGTCATGGGAAAGGTTAGACCGAAAACCATTACATCGAAACCATGCGTACCTTGAATTCGATTCCTTAGCTATCCTGTGGATAGCATCCACCCACTGCAACGGACCATCATCAATGATGATTTATGCCCTGAGTGCAGTGATAACTCAAACACACGGCCCTGATAAAATGACAAAATGATGAAATGAAACAGCAAGGCTGCAACTCTGAGGCAACATGGCGTCCGACTCAAATTAATGGACGTGGCTTGGCCACAGGATGTTTTTTGGAAAGCCAATTTGAGTATGGTTTTCAATTAAAACGTCACTCGAGCTGTAAAACAGGTTGACGTGGATACATTCGAGGTCCATTTGAGACGGTAAAATGAGATATTGACGAAGAGCATCGATAAAATCTTATTTGTGCACTGTTAAAATTTTATTTTGTTTTAAAATGAAAGGAAGGGTTTTATAGTTTTAATTGTGTTAGCTGATATAATATAATATAGCTGATATATATATTTCGACCATTGCATAGCACGCAGCCTGTACTTATAAAAATGCAAAAAATTTATAGTTTAATTTAAGTCACAACAAAATAGGGACAAAAATGATGTCGTAATTGATACGACAATAAACAACTTAAAATTAATAAATAACATAAAAAACTTAATAAAAAAAATTAAAAGTATGTCTTCGAAGGTAGTAACTTAAATATTTAAGTGAGATATATGCAAAAGTAATATTTATATGTGTAATTTTTTGACGTTATTAACCCACTGTGTAGGTGAAATTGTTGTACGTGTGTGCTCAAATGATCGATGTTCATTTCCGATTCGTAATTTGATTCAAGTTTAATATATCATTATTTTAAGCTTTCTCAGGCAGCACTTGTTTAACCTCATGAGTTTTTTTCTAGAAAGCTAATTAAAAAGGATTATGGCCGCAATCTCCGTCTTACATACATTTATATATTCGTTGGAAATGCATAGCCACGTATCTTCATGTTTGTCCACCAAAGGAAATCCGAATTTGAAGTCTTCCCTTGCAGGTTGGGTGGATGGCAGCTCTGCAGGATTCGCCAGGATCGCATGCACACATATTATCCTCAATTAGCGCGCTTATTGTTGGCTCAATCCTCTCCACCCGCTTCACAATACGGTGCCATCCTGCTTTTAATTGAGAGGAGGCTTTGGTTTAAGTACCTAAAGTTGAGCTCTTGCCATGAAATACAAACTTTACATTTCGACTGCCACTATCCGCAAGTGCATTAGGGCGGTCCTCATTTTCGGCAACATTTTAGGGACCTTTTAGTATTCAGTTTAAAAGAGCATGAAGTCGAATGGAATTTAATTTATTTGATGGTATTTGGGTTGAAATTTATCACTCACATCAAATTTTTCAAGGCTGAAACAATTTTCAACCACTTTTGTTCAAGAAAAGATTGTTGGACAGATATTAGCTTGACAACACTTTTATAAACATTAAATCATTATGTTGGCTTAAATATATTAGGTCCACCCTACGTTCATATACATATATCATAATACAATCGCTTATCTCCTACTCTCATCCTGCATCCCCATTCCTGGTCTCTCTGCGGTGGCTTGCGTGTTGTTGTTTTTATTTGTTATGCATTTTGCCCGGAAATTGGAGATAATAAGCATATTGTTGTGCGAAAACAATGGCAACGCTAATGACGTACATCTGTGTGGGTAGGCACATGCACATTCGACGCGCCATGGTTGGGCATCTGTGTACGTTAATAACCTTGCACATGGGAAAATCATGGAGTTCAGCACAAAATCCGAAGCCTGTGACTTCAATCTTCAAAATATAATAGTAACTGCAATAGAAAACCAACTTCTTAAAGTCCACTAATTTCCACTAATCTTAAGAATATTTCGTGTTTTATATATATTTTTGATTGCACAGTTTGAATAGATCCTTTAGGATCTAATAGGCTTTTGGTTTTCTACATAGGTTTTAGTAAGATCCTATGTTAAGTTTCCTTAAAAATCATTCATACTATTTTAGTCTGAAAATGGCTTCAAGCGTTTCGCATTTCCGTATAACCCTTAACTTTTAGCATACCTTTGTCCTTAACGAAATATACAACCGTTCTAATTGAATTAAAACTAAATACAACTTTTATCCCTTGCAATTATGGAAGTGGAAGTGAGTCGGTTTCTGATTCGGAATGAAAGAGTAGATGCATCAAAACATATATATGTATATATGTATGTAAGTACATTTTCATTTCTATTTCATTACAATTTCATTTAAGAGAAGCTTAAAAGCTCACTAAATGGCAAATGGCTGCCATCCGCGCAATTATTTTTGTAGATTTTGCCCATTCCCAAGAAGTTTCCACAATTTGTAAACAATGGTTAAAAGTACAAGGTAAAGGCACCTTAAAAACAATAGGCAGAGGAGAATCCCAAGGATAAAAGCAACTTCAATTTGAGGAATTCCAAGGTAATGAAAAAACAAGTTAAGTGCAATGGAAATGGCTGGATTATGTCCATTTATTATGTCTGTTAAGAGTTGAATTTCTTGGATTTTTTTTGTTCATTTCTATATTATTTTAAGCTTGGTTTTATTTCAATTTTATAGAGGAAAGTCATACAAGAGTATTATAATAAATATACTAATCACTAAACACTTTAATAAAATCACTAATGTTCCTAAATCAGAACCCAAAATATCCAAAAATTTTAACTCAAATCCGGAGTGAGGTTTTTCATGCTTTTTTGGTCAACTTAGAACACTATTTAAAAATAAAAAAAATCCTTACCCCTTAATGTAATTCAACGTTTCAATAATAATTTTCCCGTCTGACATTCTTTAAAATGTTCCGTATTTGTTTCCCATTTTCTTGATGAGAACAATAGACCTTATAGTCGACGGCTTATACTATCTACATACACACATACATATGTATATGTATGTACATACGCAGTGTTGCACTGAACTCTGAAAAAGGCATATAAATGGGCCATAAACTCAATGCACAAGATAAACAACTGCGGCAGAGTATGGGTCCATGGAAATTAAGCCAATGCCAGTGACTGGACTGCGGTTGCTGCTCGAATGAGTCCTGCAAACGTTAATTGCAACGCTTTGTGAAGTCCTTCATCCACTTCCTTCCATCAGTGGGTTCATATGCACACGCCACCGTGCATTCAAATTTTTTTGAAATTCAAGTTTTTCAGTCTGCTGAAATCCTGTCGTTCTTTAGCTGTTACTTAATAACAGAAAAGTAGCAAAATGATTGAGTTTATGAAGGAGTTTATGAAAAAGTTACATTTGAAGACTAATAACTTGTATAAGCCGAACTAAAGCGCATACTATATAAAAGAAAACACGTTAAAACAAGACAGGAAAGGTACCATATCTTCCGGCGGAACCGAAGTTGATATACCCTTTCAGTTAAGTGGCCTTAAGTACCCTTGCAGTCGATATTATAAGATATCGAAACGGATATAAATCGCGAAAATCGGATATACAAAGCTGAGAACTGCAACGAGTATAATTGTGTATGACCCAAACCACATCACCAGTCGCAACAAATCAAATCGGTTTAAGGATTACCATACTCCAACATAGTTTTAGTGAGTCGCATGGTTGGGCTGGGTCTGTTCGATTCAAATAGCTTTGAACCAATGGAACGGTGGCGGGTATTCGACGATCTAAGCTTGATCCAGATTTGCATTATTGGTTGTAACGTTTGAAGACTACTGAAGTACGTCTCACCCCCGAAAAAGTGGATAGGGGTAAAGCTTTTTTCATTAGCTCGTTGATCCTTTATTATGGGTCGCGGTCTAGGCTACGCGCGCTCAGTAGACGGATCAGAAACGATCATATAAGAACGAGCTTGAATCATTTTATTATAATGTTCCGCATGGAACAAATCAGAGGTGGGCGCGGGACTGTATTTTGAGGCCCGTAATGTAATTGACATGTAATTTATATATATTTATATTATATATAAGTGCATGTTTATTAAGGTATGTTGAATATTGTTATGTATTTAATTAAAAACGAACTAAATCATATTTTTATTTAAAAATACTATTTTTTCTAAATTTGTGCTTTTTAGCATTGCGTTTTTCATTTAAAAAATGGCCCGATGTTGAAAACAGCCTTTCGCTCGTAGACGAACGCCAGAATTGTCCGAGCTAATTGGGGAAGGTATTTAAAGTCCCTTGAATGTTTCCAAAATTCGAAAATATGTGTGCCAGGAGCTACTGGATAGGCCAAAAATAGGAAAAATATGTCAAGCTCTATGTCGATAGCGTTTTTCTCAACTTTTCGTTTTTTACATAACTTAAGTCTAATTCAGCAAAAATTCCATTTTCCATTCAATTCCATATTTTATTTTTCAAAGATTTATAAATTTCTTAAATTTCCTAAAGCAATAGGACGCCAATTTTGAATTAGTGGTGAACCAAAAAGTAAAATATTGTATAAGCAAATAGATAGTAGCATTGATGAGCAATTAAAATGCCAAAGTAAAGTATTTATAAAAATACTTTATAAAGTATTTTGACACTTGTGTTTCTTTTGTTATACCCTTGCAGAGGGTATTATGTTTTGTCTAAAAGTGTGCAACGCATTGAAGGGGACATCTCCGACCCTAAAAAGTATATATAATCCTGATCGGGATCACCTACTGAGTTGATATGAGCATGTCCGTCTGTCCGTCTGTCTGTATGTTTCTACGCGAACTCTCAGTTTTAAAGCTATCGACTTCACACACACCCTTATTTCCTTTGCACACAGCATAAAATTCGGAACAGACGGGATCGGTCGACTATATTCTATAGCTGCCACATAACTGATCGATTCGAATTTCGTATGAATGCTATTTTTGGCTAAATAGTACGACCCACCGAATTTCATAAGGATCGTCCGACTATATCCTATAGCTGCAATATAACTAAAAAATCTGAAATTACCCAACTTTCGTGTTTTTGAAGATAGAAGACTCAAAAAAAGACAAAACTCTACAAAACTATCAACAAAATTTTAACTAACATTCATTACCCATTTATTTTACATTGTGATAAATCATATTGATCTGCATGTTTTAAATTATGAATTTTCCTAATTTATTATGTATTTTTCTGTTTCTTTGAATTATGTATTTTTCACCATCAGAAATCCATTTTTGGCATTTTATTGAAAATTTTTAATTCATTATAAATGAATATAAATAATGTTTTTACCTTTAAAATCGGTGTTTAAACCATGTATAATAATATGATTAAAAAAACGTTAAAAACGTCTTCTCAAGCTTTTAACACTAATATGGTTAAAATTAGTAAAAGCAGTCTTGGGTAAAATTTTAGAATCAATCGGGAAAGAAATCACTACAGTCAGAATTGTACGCCCACCTTTGCAGCAGTATTTCAGCTTTTAAACCACAAAAAGTCAGAGTGCTACAGAACAGGCAAAACTTTACCAATGCAAAACTGGACAAATATTTGCCATTCGACTTTGGCAAGAGAAACAGAAGTACGTGAAGGTCCAAAACTGAGCTCTCCTCGCAGACCGCAACCGCATTTACTTCAAGGTGCGCCAAGGCTGGTCCATGCAACCAGGAGGATGAAGGAGAAATCCGGGCACCAAACAAAAGGTAAAATGCAGAAAATATTTCACTTGGCTTTTGTTATTAAAAAATACCTAAAATTACCAAAGATAAATATTAATAACAAGCCGCAGCTAACAGTTGCTACTTCATCCTGGAAATGGTCCTTGGGCTGGAGTTGTTGTTTTTACCAGCTATTTTTTAATTTGAATTGTGCGGCGAGAAGTACAACACGGGGAGTGGGTGTGCCGGGAAAGCAAACTCAAACAATTTGCGGTTTTCATTAAGTCATCTTTCTCCCCCTCCGCCTCTCCGGGCCACCTCCCACAGACAGCCCGGGAGTTTATTATACGAAATAAATTATCCGAGTCGAATGCCAGGGGCCCAGGCCAAAGCACGGCGAGCGACATGCAGGGACAGCTGTCATTAAGTGCAGGAGCAAGCATTTGAATAAACTTACTATATTCACGCGCTGGCCCGGAAGCGCCTTCGTTTTAATGCTGCGATTCGCCCACGGATAATTGGAAGGCATTCCGCAGGAAGCAGTCTCTAAGGCGTCTGTTGTTTATGGAATTAAATAATTTTGGCAAGCCAAGTCCCAGGGAGGGTATTCTCAGTTCGTTGTCAGCGCATTCCTCCGCCGTTTGGACTGATGCATTAGGGTGGGGTGACCCTGCCCACGGAGAATACCTGTGCAAAGGCGTAGATGCGGGACTGTCTTTCAGGCCAGCTGAAAATCTGAGCTCCAGTGCATTTAATAGTTTCCATTTTGTAGAAATTCTGCTACCTGCGGCTTTTGACGTCGCCACATCCGTTTCCGCTTGAATTATCGCGCACAGCAGGCGATGGCAAAGTCGACGGTTTGGGGCAACGGGAAATTGCATTAACTGTGGCAAAAGTCGCTGGCAGCCATTGGGCTGCTGTCTGCATTTAATATGCAACTTTTCACTCCACATACACACCACCAAGACCACCTTAACCAACACCCACCCTGACACCCCTGGCTGTCTTGAGTCATTTTAAAATATTCGTGGCATCAAATGCAGTCGTCAACTTGATTAAATGTCATACATAAAGCAGCAGCCAGCTGCAGTTCTAAATGGAGAAGGCGATGGAATCTACGGATGGGGCTGCTGGCTGGAAGAAAGAAGTTGCAAGGCGTTTGCGTAAAAGGACAGGCAACCGTTAGAAGACTGTATAGTCATCTAAAAGCCACCGCCACATGATTGGAACTAAAGTATAACATGGGGTGGCCCGAACATGACACACATATTTCTGATCCCTAAATGTTTTATATTACCATTTTTTACATTCTTTTCAGTCCCAAATATAATTATACCAGAGCTGAAAGTCTGATTCATTAAACACGTTTTTTTATCAATTTATTTTTGGCCTTTAAAATTGAATTAATTATCTTTGAACACTGATATTTTTTGTTGTTTTTCAACAGAAATTTAAGCATATAAGCAATATTGAATTTTTATTATGCTTAAAACAAATAAACTGAAAATTTTTGTTCATTATTATTGTCCTCAAAAATGATTCAAGCAGCGATGCAAAAAAAAAGTAGCGAATTAGAGAAAAAAATGAAAAAGCAAAGTTACGTGGGAGATGCAAACTTTTTTTATGATTTCAATAAACTTTTTAACTTTATTAAAATTTTTGCTCAGCCGGAGAAAAGTTGTCTAAAGGCCAGCCGACCATAGAATTACTAAGAGAAAATACTTTCACCGACAAAGTCGTCCATAAATTGACAATTTAAGTTCGAACCCAGACGGGGCACACAAAATCTGTGAGAAAGCAAGAGTAACTATGGAAAAAGTTGCACAGAAAGTGCGCATCAATGGAGCATTAATGCATAATGCCAAAGGCAAGTCGAACTAATAAATGTTCAACAATAAAAGGGCCAGAATTCAGCGGCAGGACAATCGTTCGGGACAATCGTCCCGAGTGCTATGGGCATCTTTACATGCTGAATTACACGCCAAATTGCGCACAACCAGCCAGCTTACTGGCTTATTGATTTCGAGTAAAATTCTGGATGGCTCCGTCGCAAATCTAAATCGAAATGAGAGCCCAAACGAAATCCAAGCCACTTGTGCCGTAAACAAATCATAACGTGTACATATTTCTACGAGTTTCACGCATAGCTGCATCAGCAAGGATTGCAAGCCGTTTTTAGTGACTCCGTATGAAAGCCCCTGGGAGGGGTCAGGTGAGCGAGGCCCTGAACTCTTTTTCCGAGTGAAAGTCGAACAAAATGCATAGTTAAAGTTTCTTTCCCATGTCTTTGAGGCAAGTATTTTGGGCTGTACTCATAAATTTATCATTTAATCAGCCGAGGAGGGGAGGAAAAGTCATCGAGCATCGAGAATCGTTTTACGGCTCACTAGCCAGAAGATTTATTGAGAGCGCTTCGCTTGTACGTTCTGTATCCTGGATTTGGCGCAAGGATTCTTTTTGCCTCCACCAAAATGTGCTGATGTAAATTGAAAGCACTAGTAAGTGCAATGAACTAGGGAGTAGTGCCAGTGCCAGCGGTAGTACTTTCTCAACAAGAAAATAATTTTCTTTCGAATCCTTACTTGATTAGGGGAAGCCGTGTTGCCTTGCCGTCTTAATTAGCAGGCAAGTTGAATGCACACGGAGTTGCAATCCACTTTGCCATTTAATTTTTAAGACAAGTACCGGTGAAATCTTAAAATAAAAATGTATGAAAATATTGTTTTCTCTTTGTATCCCCAATCACAGCATCCGATTGTTTTGGTTTTCTACAAAAAGTCAAACCGAAATCGAGGCCCTGAGTTCCAGCAATCAACACAAAACGACCTCGTCAACAACTCTTGCTGAAAAGCAAAAACATCAAAAGTGGGTGGATAAATGGGTCTAGCAGCACTGTTCAGGACGGGGCGAGGGCGGTGGCGGTGGTGGGGCCGGGGGCGTGGCCAGCCTCACCATCAGCCGCATCGCCCATGGCAACTTTGTTGCCGCCAGCACAGTTGGCAGCATAAAAAGTTCTTTTCGGATAACTTTGCAGGAGTGGTGAACTGTGAAGGAGGTGGAGAGTGCTTTTTTCCGATTGCTAAGCAACGCAACAGTTTGCCATGGCTATAATACGTTATAATTTGTTATTGAGTTCTGCTCAGAGCAGCTACAAAAATGCAGGAATAGGGAAGGAAAAGAGGAGCTTCCCGTGAAGAGCTGGGCCTGGAAAAGTAATCATCCATTAGAAGACAAGTGTTTGCGGCCCTTTCCGAAGAACATTACACTCCAAGTTCTAGTTTTTAAGTATATTTGTTTTTTTATGTTTTACCATCAAACCTGACTAGTTTGATGCCATTCAAACTAGCTATTCAAAAATGTCCTTTTTATTCACATATACAGCCGATTAAATTAGTAAAAGGAATATTCCTTTCAGAGTCCACAAAAGAAGAGAATAACTATTTATGAAAACAAAAGATTTTGCAGAACATTAGTAGTAACTTATGGCCTATGGCTTTCAGAATATACATTCATATATGTGTTTTAGTTGCTATTTGCATAAAATATAGTGAATATATAAAATAGAAAACTAATTGAAATATTTAAATAATTTATATATTATTTTCGACGTTTTCGTGTGTGCACTTGAATACTTGCATTTATGGCCTTAATATCTTTAGGGCTTGAATATCCTTCTCATTAAAAAGGTTCACAATAAAGTTTTGAACTATAAACCGTTTTTATCAAAACTATGATTTCTGTCTATATATGCACAAAACTGTGCATCGCAGTTAAGGAGGGATCTCCGACAATATAAAGCAGGTCTGAGCAGCCCATAGTCCCCCGGGGGCTTAAGCCTACTTCGGGTTTTTCACAGACAGTACATTTTGAGTTTCCGGCGTTAGTTTGGCAAATGATCGTAAGTCGCTCTCTTGCAAACAACGGAAAATTAACTGAAAATTATTGAGTAAAAATGAAAATATTTTCCCAACTCTCCGTTTTTATACCTTTGCAGATGGTATTATAATTTTGGTCAAAAGTGTGCAACACAGTGAAGGAAACATCTTCTGATCTCCATCTCAAACTTCCTGATCAGGATCTCCCCCTGAGTTAATATAATATAAGTATGTCCGTCTGTCAGTCTGTCTGTCTGATTGGCCAATACCAAATTTGGTATTTTTGAAGATAGAAGCTTGCGACTTTTTTTATTTGGTATTTGAATAAATTGGTTTTATAATAAAGTTCTCATACCGATCAGCCAAATTTATCCGATATTTGTGATTTATATTCGATCTTAACTGCAAGGGTGTATTTACTTTGGCTCCGCTCAAAGTTAGCTTTCCGTTCTTGTTTTTCAAAAACATTCCTACATGAATTGAGTTTAAACTCTGGCTGTACGGAGCTCCAAATAAGACACTTATAACTCATTTAATAATTTGTATTCCTTGGCTGCTTTTAGGAACAAAAAAATATAATAAATAGGCATATCCCAATTAAGAATTGATAATTTGCATTTATCTATCAACAATACACATTTTGATTTTGAACAAAAATGACCAGAAAACGCAAATAAATAGTAAATCTTACGAAATTTTTGTACTTTTCCTATCTCTATATTCCATTTTACAAAAATAATGACCAAGCGATCAACTAACTAAAAGGGAAATGCAAAAATTACCGTTCTTTTACTTTGTTGCTACCGCACTGCTATTTTAATGAACAGCACATTTTGTCGATATTATTTTGTTATTATCTATATTTTCAAAAAAAATGAAGTAATTAGACTGAAACAAATGTTAACATAATTAAAAATAAATATATTATGTGGATGTGAATCAAATTTGTCCCATTTTGGTGTTCATACTACGAATTTTCGATCTTAAACATTTATGTCATGAGCACTTCTATTTTCATGAACACAGCTGTACATAGTATATAGGTTTCTCATAAAATAAAAACATCTATTTCCCCACAAAAATGTGGGGTAAGACGAAGTCTTGAAAATATCCCTGCATTGTCTCATCCCAGGGAATCTCTCAATTGCATCATTTGCAATTAATCTAATAAAGAATCAGAATGGACTACGAGCATGAAGCAGAGGCGAATTGAGGAAACACTGAATCGAGTGAGGTCTGAAAGCTTATCGATATACTTAATGCCATCGACTGTCAATGCGGGTACATGCACCGTTTCGCGAAATCTTACTTAATAATGAAGTACCAAATTTCTTGTCCGGAAGTAACCCACATCGCGATGATTATGGAGAAAACGCACCACCAAGAAATCAATTAAACAATCACTCAGTAGACAGAACAGACAGAGTATCCTGTGTAACTTAAATCTGGAACCTAAAATTTCCAAATTCAAATTTCCGGTTCCAATCGGGAAATAAATGATTTTATTTATTGAGTTGAATATTCTCACCACTCAGTGTGGTGAGATTCTGAGCAAGTGACATTCTGTTCACAGAACAAGTTTAAATTTAATTTTAAAATAATCATCGATTGTGTCGATAGAATTCCTACATTTTTACTCAATTCAGATTGGTCTTTAGATACATATGTATATCGATAGACTCAATAAAAATTATTATAAGTAAATCTCGAGAAACCCGGATAGCTGGTTCATAAACACATATCCAGTCTAAAAAAGATTGTAGCATTTGTTTTAACATAATGTGGGTAAAGCTTAAATTCTAAAAGGTAGTATGTGAATAGGGTAAAGATAGTCCTTGTAAAAAGCTGTCAAAAATACATTGGCTAAAAGCTTCAGATCAGTAAACTCAAACTCTGACTGCGAAGCTTACTTTATACATGAGCTTTCATGGCACTAGTGCTAAAATAGGGAATAAGCTTTCAAGTTTTCCAAAAAGGACATTGTCATAGGAAATTTTTTTTGGCAATTTACAATAACAAATTCAACAACTTAAATGTTTCTTTGAGATGATTAATTACTGACTTTGTAATTGGGGCGTTTGATGCATTCTTTATACTTTAGTTATGGCTTAATTCGACATACATGTATTTGAACAAAACCATAAAAGAAAAAACTTTTTTTTCGTACAACGGCACAAATGTGAAATTTAAGATTTATTTTCTTGTCAGCTAGTGAATTTGAATTAAACTGCCCTGTATGTATACCACAGACAGCTAGGATTGCTATTTCGATTTTGTTGAGCTCGCCATGTCCAGTCGCTATCACCGTCCACAAGACCCGATGTGCGTGGGTGTTTCTCCTGAAACTAAAGTGGATTGTTCCTAGCCTGCTGCCCCCATAGAGCAAGGGTCTGAGTACCTACCAAAACTGGCCTAGACGGCGGCAATTTGGCTAAAACGGTGAGCACACGCCTACCTGTGCCCGCAAAAACGCACTACACAAATTGCTATTTATGTGAGCGTCCGACAGGATCCTTCCACTCCTGGTCCCCCATCAGACTAGCGGCCTTCAATTTCGACTACGTCGAAATGAGCAATTTGTATACGATTGCGGCAACCGCAAAAAGAGGGCACAACATCAGAGCCATGTAGTTTACAATTTTAGAATTTTTAGAATGGTCGTACATAATGAAGTTGGGGCTGCGTTGATAGCCTTGTTACTTGCCATAAATAAGTTTATAATTTAGTTTACAACGAAAAATAGCAAGAATAATTTAACGTATGGATGTGCGATTTTGAACAAATCTAAGCATTTCATAAAAACTTGAAAATATATTTTCTCATTCATATGGTTGTAAATTAATATCCAAGCATAATTTTGTTTTTAAATATGTATGTAGGTATTTGCATACGAAGCTCGGCAAACAATTTAACAAATCTTGAATGAATTGAAATTTTTTTTCAATACAGTTTAAGAAAGTTAATTTGGTTTATTGCTTTTAAAAATGGATGGAAACGTTGAGATAACTATGAGTTACAATCCAACTAAAAATTTAATTAAAGGGTCCCACTAAAGGGTAAATAAAATATAGCTCATGTCGTAACAAAAACCAAAATGTTCCTGAAAAATCGCTCACACAAGCAATGACACACAAGTTAAAATGTTCGGATGCAGTTGAACAATCCCAAACCAATGTGTTGGATGCACAAATCCCTCAACTGAAATAGATTTACGTCACTGACAGACATCGGCGCTTTTAGAGGGAAAGATTTTCAAGGGACGAAAACTATAAATGCAATTGGGTTGGCTGACCATTTTCAGCCGTTCTATTGCTCTCCACCTTTTGAACTTTAAGCCCGACAATTTATTTGCAAATATTTTTAAACTTTTTGCATATATGTACATTTGTACGTATGTAGATATGTATTGAACTTTATTGCAATAGACAAATTTTCAAAAACTAAAAATTTTCTTGCTGCCATGCCGAATGACGATTCAGCTACTAAAAGTCAATATAAACCACGATATGAACAATTTTGGGTTAATTACTAAGACGATCTAAAATATTGAAGTCGCACATATGTTTCTATATTCTTATTTATGCTTGCCTATAATTTTTAGTTTCTTATCTTCAAGAAGTATAAGTGAATCTTTAATTGAATATTTAAGGGGCTTCAATATCAACTTTCAATATCACCCAAAACAATCAGCTTTTGTCAGGCAATCTGCATTTGGGCTGATTTAAAAAAAACGTGTTGGGTCCCCGCTACAAAAATGCATAAGACAATGGTAAGAGTTCTTTAAAATACTAGTACTCAAAAAATTTGAGATAAAATCATTGGTTGCGCATTAGGATATTGGCTCCCTCCATTTTTACTATAAACCACTGGAACTTTAAATACGGACTTGGTGACTCAGGAAAAATTAAACCCGGTGACCTATAGCGAAGATGGCTTTCAGTCGCTTCCGCAGACGATCGCCGACCGAAACGGGCGTCCCTTGGAACCTGCTCCGCAAAAGAAAAAGCCACCAGGTAAAATGCGTATTTTTAAGGTTCCATCTTTGGAAACTAATTATTTATCAAACAAGAAAGGAAAGTTAACTTCGGGCGGAGCCGAAGTTGATATACCCTTGCAGCTGAAACGGGATAAATATAGCTAAAATCAGATATAGTTGGCCGATTCTTATGAGCATATCATAATATAACAAATTTATTACAATACAAATTTAAAAAAACGGCCCAAATTTCTATCTTCAAGAACACCAAAGTTTTTATTTTTACCAAATACCATTTCCGATCGTTCAGTTATATGGCAGTTATAAGATATAGTCGGCCGATCGTTATGAAATTTGTTAGCTGGCATCAACTGACTCAAAATCAACTCTGTATGTGGTCTCAACTTTCTGTCTTCAAAAACACGAAAGTTGGGTCCATCCTTATGAAATTTGGTGAGTCGCATTATTTTGTCAAATATAGCATTCGTATCTGAACTCTCTAACTCTAAAAACACATAAGTTATAGCATTTCCGATTAATCAGTTATATGGCAGCTATAGGATACAGTAGGCCGATCTCGGCCGGCCCGACTTATATACTGCGTGCAAAGGAAAAAATGGTGTGTGCAAAGATTCAAGACGATAGCTTTAAAAGGTCGACCAATAGATTGCTAGTCAGTCAGTAACAATTTTAGTGCGGAAAATTATCTTTCGACACTTACTTGGGTAGCTGGTGCAGAGCCAACCACATTCACCATCCAGTTAAAAAGGATATCGGATCTGTTAATTTTTAAAGTACTTCTTTCTACCGGTACCCAGAGCCAGTTACTCTTTAGACTGTTATTGTCGATCTCCGTACCTCCTCTTTAAAATACTACAGATGCTCATCATCCTTTACCTCATAGCTTTATGAAAATGCGTTTAGATGTCAATTCTTTTTTTTTTTAATAAGGAATTCAAGCTAACAAAACTTTAGGCGTCCGGCTTACGGTTATGATACTATTAGATTTTTTTAAAAGTACTTTGCGAATCCGTGGGTCCAAACAAAATAACCGCCTGGTTATCCAAAAGCATCTTTTTTTTTTTTTTTTTTGAAACATTGGCTCAATACCTCGCTATGGTCCGTCTTCGATGCCTTTATTATAGCTTAGTTATAGCTCCAACTACAGCTTAAAGAAATCGAGAATGAATAATTGACTGCTATGCCATATTTCGGTTGTTGTGAAAGTTAGCTTTAAGGTTACATTTCATCCAACATTTGTTGGTTAGTGTTGAAATTTGCATCTTCAAATATGCAAAAGTCACATTAATAATTATGCACACCAAAATGTGTTCGTTGTTGTCTTGACATCTATCACGCCTGTTCGTTGTTCTCTTGACCTATCGATATTCTCGTTCACTTCCTTTTTGGCATTGAGAGCGTGTGGTACCAAAAATCTAATTGTGCGTTATTATTTATTCATTGGTGGTTGTCTGGTTAATACTTAATTGTATTACCTTATTATTATAAAATAACAATAGGTTATGGGCCCAGACACAGTTACAATGAATAAATGGTAACGCTTTGATTGTTACAACATAAAAAGTGTATTAAAGTGAAAAAGTTATACAAGTGTATGTGTGTGCATACGAATATGCAATTCTAATTATGTACATGCGGAATGTACATGAACAACAAGAACAAAAAGCACACATACATTTAACCAATTCGCCGAGATCTTTCTAGAGACGCTTCGACGAATTTGCCGCAAATCTCCGCGTGGTGGCGAAACGGAGTTGCCAGACAGTGCTGTTGTTATAAAAAATTGTGGCTGTGAAAAGTTTCTGCAGCCAAATCAGAATCTGAATGAAAACAAAAGAAAGGAAGGGCAGGCTCAGATGGCAACAGCAGCAACAACCCAACCAGAGCATAGTTTTGCTTTCATGTTGAGAAGTGCAACTTCCAACTCAAAGACAAACGAGGCTGAGTTTATACTTGACTCAGGAGCATCAGACCACCTAATAAATGACACAGCATTGTTCTCCGAATTTGATCATTTGCAATCAAATGTACCCATCGAAATTGCCAAACGCGGAGAGTTTATCCACGCTACAGCCAAAGGAGTTGTGAATATTACCAGCTGCGGAAACCACATAACCTTGCAAAACGTTTTGTATTGCAAGGATATTCCACACAACCTACTATCAGTAAAGAAAATGCAGGATGCAGGCATGACCATTGAATTTAATCCTGGAGGTGTAAAAGTAACTAAAGATGGTAAATTGGTCTTTAATGGAATCTGTGAGTACAACGTACCTATTATAAAATTTCAATTGAACAGTAAAGTATTTACGACTAAAATTTCAAATAGTACTGATTATCAATTATGGCATGAAAGATTAGGTCACATAAGCGTAGGAAAATTTTTAGAAATAAAGCGAAATAGTCTTTTTGAAGATACTAATATTTTAAGCAATATTGATTTAAACCATGAATTATGCGAGGCTTGTATAAATGGCAAACAATCTAGATTAAAATTTCAAAAATTTAAAAATAAGGAAAATATTACACGACCTTTGTTCGTTGTCCATTCCGATGTTTGTGGTCCAATAACACCCTCCACCATTGATAATAAAAACTACTATGTAGTCTTTATTGATCAGTATACACATTACTGTGTAACCTATTTAATAACTTATAAGTCGGATGTATATTTCTGTTTTAAGGACTTTGTAGCGAAGGGCGAGGCTCACTTTAATTTAAAAATTGTGAATTTGTATATTGATAATGGAAGGGAATATCTTTCTAATGAAATGCGTGATTTCTGTATTGAAAAAGGCATCAGCTATCATTTAACGGTTCCTCATACTCCAGAGTTGAATGGTGTATCAGAACGGATGATTCGAACAATCACCGAAAAGGCTCGATCCATGATCAATGGTGCTAAACTCAATAAACATTTTTGGGGTGAGGCTGTTTTAACAGCAACTTATTTAATTAACAGGTCCCCAAGTAGAGCATTGCAAAAGATAAATAAAACACCATTTGAGATGTGGCATAACAAAAAGCCAACGTTAAAATATCTGAAGATTTTTGGTTCAACGGTATATGCATTGAATAAAGTAAAAAAAAAGAAAGTTTGACGAAAAGTCAATTAAAGCTATACTTGTTGGATATGAACCAAATGGTTATAAACTGTGGAATGAGGAATCGAGGAAATTTATGACAGCAAGAGATGTTGTGGTGGATGAAATAAACATGCTAAAACCAAGAGTTTTACATGGAAAAGATTCGGATGTTCAAAGTAATACTGTTGAACAAAATAATGAATCTTTAAGTAAAGAAAATGAAGAGTTGGATTTTCCTGTAGTGGAAAATGATGAATCTGTTGATTCTGAATTAAATGAACAACTCAATAAAAATGAAGAGTTGGATTTTCCTGTAGTGGAAAATGATGAATCTGTTGATTCTGAATTAAATGAACAACTCAATAAAAATGAAGAGTTGGATTTTCCTTTAGTGGAAAATAATGAATCTGTTGATTCTGAATTAAATGAACAACTCAATGAAAATTCCACATATCTTGAGAATGCCGATCCAGTAGTTGAAACTGGTGATAAATTAAAAGAAAATAAAGAAATCAGACGTAGTGAAAGAATTAAAAGTAAACCCAAATTATCATATCGATTTTTAGAAAGATGCCTAATGAATACTCAAATACGCTTAAATGATATTCCTAATACCTTTGATGAGATTAAGTTTCGTGAGGACAGATCTTTCTGGGAGAATGCTATACAAGACGAATCGCGGGGTTTCACTCAAGAATATATGACTGATTACGATGAGACATTTGCACCAGTTGCACGAATATCCAGTTTTAGATTTTTGTTGGCTTTTTCAAATCAACATGATTTAATTGTTCATCATATGGATGTAAAAACTGCGTTTTTAAATGGAACTCTAAAAGATGAAATCTACATGAATGTTCCAAAAGGCCTGAATCAGTCTCATGAGAACAAAGTATGTAAGCTTAATAAAGCTATATATGGCCTTAAGCAAGCTGCTAGATGTTGGTTCGAAGTTTTTGAAAGTGTGTTGAAGGATGTTGGATTTCAAAACTTAGCCGTTGATCGGTGTATTTATATTCTGGATAAGGGAGATATTTCGAGAAATATATATATCCTGTTATATGTGGATGATATAGTAATTGCAACAAACAAATCAGATACAATGTCAAAATTTAAATCTTACCTTCATAATAAGTTTCAAATGACCGATTTACGGGAAATTAGACACTTTATTGGCATAAAAATTGACAGAACCGATGGAGAGATTTGTCTTAGTCAGTCGTCATATATTCAGAATGTCTTGAGAAAATTTAATATGGAAGATTGTAATTCAGTTAGTACTCCCCTCCCAAGCAAGTTGGACTATACGGCTCTGCAATCGGAAGAACTATGTGATGCACCTTGTAGAAATTTAATTGGTTGTTTGATGTACATAATGTTATGTACACGGCCTGACTTAAGTACTTCAATAAGTATTCTAAGCAGATATACAAACAACAACAATAAGGAATTATGGCAAAACCTTAAAAGAGTTCTTAGATATCTGAAGGGAACTGTTAATCTCAAGCTTAGATTCAAGAAAGAAACTAATTTTAATAATATTCTTACAGGATATGTAGATTCAGATTGGGCTGGGAATGAAACTGATAGAAGAAGTACCACTGGGTATTTATTTAAAATGTATGAAAGTTGTTTAATTTCCTGGAGTACCATGAAGCAAAAGTCAGTTGCTGCTTCATCTACTGAAGCTGAATACATGGCCTTATTTGAAGGTGTAAGAGAAGCTCTTTGGCTTAAATCACTAATAAATGAGATTAATCTAAAATTAAATGGTCCTATAGAGATTTTTGAAGACAATCAAGGTTGTATAAGTATTGCAAATAACCCTACTTGCCATAAGAGAACTAAGCACATAGACATTAAATATCATTTTACAAGAGAGCAAATTGAAAAGAAACTAATTTGTGTAAAGTATATTCCCACAGATCTACAACTGGCTGATATACTGACGAAGCCATTACCAACTGCGCGGTTTATTTCCTTGAGAAGCCAGCTGGGACTTTCAGAATAAATAAACTACGAACTATGGGAGCGATTGCTGAAAATTCATCGCCTTTAGAAGCCATATGTGAAATGGATCTCTTTATTTTTTTTATGTTATTAATTCCAATTTCTCATACCTACTAAGCCTTAAGTAATTGAATTGAATTCATATACTTGATTATTTTTTTTTTAAAAGGATCTCATGAAGTACTTGTCGTTAATTTTTATATAATCTTAATTAATTGAATTAAGTTTATGAACTGTTTAATTTCATTTATGTAAAACCTTACTTATGTTAATTTGATTTTTGATCTAGTTGGGTTTTACTGGGTTTTCCCAACTCCAGTAGCAAATGCTAGATCTAAAAAGAATTAAAGAACCCCCAGAATAAGAATAAATTTAAAAAAAAAAAAAAAAAAAAATTTAAAAATGAAGATATAAATAAAATTAAAGCACAAACTCATGTCAAGAATCGAAGTGATAATCAATGTAACTTTTGAGGCGGCGTGTTGAAATTTGCATCTTCAAATATGCAAAAGTCACATTAATAATTATGCACACCAAAATGTGTTCGTTGTTGTCTTGACATCTATCACGCCTGTTCGTTGTTCTCTTGACCTATCGATATTCTCGTTCACTTCCTTTTTGGCATTGAGAGCGTGTGGTACCAAAAATCTAATTGTGCGTTATTATTTATTCATTGGTGGTTGTCTGGTTAATACTTAATTGTATTACCTTATTATTATAAAATAACAATAGTTAGTTTTGTTAAGGATTTTTGATGTCATTTATAAAATTCGATGTTTTGATGTTTATTCCATTGACTATGATAATTGTGACTTACTTATACTTATTCTATTATTTTATTGCATAGAATTACACAGCAATTATACATTATAAATTAAATTACTATTATAAATTACATGCAATTACACAGAAGTGCTTTAGTTTATGATTTTTTTATTTTTTATGATTTATTACATATTGAACATTAACCCCAAGAATGCCTCGATTGCACCTTTTAGCTGTATCCACTTTAAGAGAAAATATTTGTTTACTAGATTAGCGATTTCCCCATCGTCATAGTGTTGTTGAAATATTTTAAAATATTTTTTAATATCGACTTTACCGACTTATTGAGATATTTGAAAGTATTGTCAAAAAATAATATCAAAAATATCAATATCAATAATATCAAGTATTTTAGTATTTTTAATTTTTATATTTGATAATTATTATTTTTTTTATATATATCTATTACATATGATCACTAACCTTACATCATATACAAAGACTACTCTGTTTGGTCTTGTATCAGCAGCGGATTCTCCATAGTTCTTATAATAATGAGCCCATGGTGAGCGAACATGCATATTCCCCAACATACGAGTATTGGATTCATGTGTCCATGAAGAATTGTAAAATTTAAGTAGTGAGTGTAAATTTTTAATCAAAGCAGATATTAAAAAAATAAAATAAATCTATAACTAAATAAATAAAATAATAACTATAGAACTTTAATCTAGGTTCTTTGAAAATGTTTAAAAAAGTAATACAGGACGTATTGTAAGCAGCTGATCACAAATCAACTGTTGGGCGATGTGACCACCCGTCCGACAGTATGACCATCACCAGAAATACCAGGGCGAGACTCGTTACTGATCCAGCGAGAAAAGTTAGTTTTAAGCTAGAGGCGAAGAACGAAAGTCGCATAAGTTAAGACTCATTAAAATTATGTAAAAACTATATCCAACATATCCACTCAAGAATAAACCTGCGAGACCACTCGAAAAAGCCATCACTTTACAGTTCAGAAGTGGGATACTCTTGTGTTGGTTATGCGAAAATCGGAGAGATAGTCGAAAAATTTGGAAAAGAGAAGAATCGTCGGCGTGGAAAGTAGGTAATGGGAAGCAGTCCCAGCGATTACTTGTTACTTGTGCGTGGCAGACGGATTCAAAGTTAAGGAAAACCAGACAGTATACATACAAAGGGATTGTGTGTATATGGGCGTCGTGGTGAAATTGGCAGTAACGAGTAAAAAGTTTAAAGCAACACGGAAAAATGGTCAAGATAGCTGAACTCAAGGTGGACCAGTTGAGGGTTTTGTTGAGAGAACGAAATCTTGCAGCTGCGGGATCCAGAGCAGAGTTGGTGCAGCGACTAGTGGAGTTTGAGGAGTCGGAAGATGTGGAGATACCATCTATTGGAAACTTAAGTCAACGAGAGGAAGCGATGACGTCACAAGCGGCAGCTATTTCACAACTGCAAAATGAGATGACCGAGCTGAAGAATATGATGGCGCAGTTGTTGAGCATGCAAAGACAGAATGCAGATGCAGAGGCAGGAGCTGGTGGGCAGCAACGCACAGAGGAAGTGAATGGGAATGTCAGAGGTAATGCCAGAGGAATGTCAGAATGGGAATTCAAGCAGCAAACAACGTTCGACATGCGCCGGTAAAAGAGATTGCGGACACTTTGCCAGAGTTTGATCCTGGAGACGAGAACGCCATCTCAGTGCACCAGTTCATCGATCGTGTCAACAAAGTGGTTGGAGCGTATAATTGGGACGAGAAATTTTTATTACTAGCAATTTATACAAGGATCAAGGGACCAGCCAAGTTGTGGTTCGATTCATCGCCAGTAGTATATACAACATGGAGTGACTTCGCGCAAGCTATGAGGGACGAGTTTGGAACAAGTCCGGATGAAGCGGAAATCCATTTCAACATGGCAAATGCAACCAGACGAGCCAAAGAGACAGTGAAGGAGTACTGTTTCCGAATGTCAGCCCTAGGAGTGCGGTACAATTTGAGCGAAGCACCGTTATTAGATATGTTCGCGCAGGTTTGCAGCATCGAGAATTACAAAACAGCATTGCAGCTATACATTTTACAACAATGAAGCAACTTAGAGAAGCAGCCGAATCTTATTTTGTAAACCGAGGCCGAGCAGTAGCAAACAAAAAGGAGTTCATACCGAAATTCACCAATGGGGAGACGAAGCAAGATGGTGACACCAAGCCAGCCAAGTCGAAGGATGCTAAGACGTGTTTCAAGTGTGGCGAGTTGGGACACTTCGCCAATTCGTGCCCGAGTAAGGAGCAGAAGCCCCGTTGTACCAAATTTAATACCTTTCACGCAATCACAGAAAGTTGCCAGTCTGCAAGAGTGATGCGTTTAGAAGCATCAAACCAGGACAAGATGTTCACCAGAATCGTACAAATAAATTCGAAAAATTATAACGCCTTTATTGATACCGGTAGCCAGGCTAGTATAGTGCGACAGTCAGTTGCCAAAGAATTAAATACAGATCGGCATAACTGCTGTATGAAGATAAGCGGCATATGGAGGATCATGTATTCTTACCGAAAGAGTAGTAATACAGATGGACGTCGAAGGAAAAACTATTGAAGCGAGTCTATACGTAGCTGACGACAACCTTTTGCAAGAAGACCTTTTGTTGGGACAGGATGTCATTTTAAGAGCCCAGTTGTCCCTTAAGTTTGAGCCAGGCGACGCCGAAGTCAAGCGAGCTGTACTTCAACCAGAAACCATAGCTAGCGAAAGTGGTACCCATAAGCTTCTCGCTAATATGAACAATGATCAGGAAAGAAACCAAATGCGTCTGTTGTTAAACAAGTTCGAGGATGTTTTCTCTACAGGACTGCAAGGATTAGGAAAAACAAACATCGTCCAAGCCAATATAACTGTCGAGAGCAACCAGGTAGTTTCTCAACCACCTTACCGAATTCCCGAGCCGAAGAAGGAAGTTGTCCAAGATGTTGGTCGAGTTATTGCAGCAGGATATTATCCAGCCATCTACGTCAGAGTATGCCAGCCCGATGGTACTCATTAAGAAGCCGAATGGTAGTGATCGACTGTGTGTTGATTACCGACGCCTTAATAAGCTGTTGAAGAAGGAGAATTTTCCGGTTCCTAATATCGAAGAGCGCCTTCAGGAGGCATAGCAATTTAAGTATTTCACCTCACTGGATTTGAATAGCGGCTATTACCAAATCGAAGTAGCACATGGACTATACGAGTTTAAGCGACTGCCGTTTGGGTTGAAGAATGCCCCAGCCATTTCCAATCGTCTCATGGCAGAACTACAGATGCGCGTGCATAAAGGCGACATGATACACTACATGGATGACATCTTAATTGGTAGCAATTCTTTTGACGAAATATATGAAAAGCTTGAGAGAGTCCTTACTGTACTGCGAGATTGTGGCCTAACTCTAAATCTGGACAATTGTAAATTGTACGAGCAGTGTATTACGTTCTTAGGACATCAAATACACGCCGAAGGAATCAGCCCGGGAGAAGTAAAGATGAAAGCCATTTCTATGTTCCCAACACCAACCAATCTTACCGAAGTACGCCAATTTTTGGGACTCACTGGTTATTTCCGAAAATTCGTCGCCGGATATGCTATAATATCCGAGCCTTTACGTATTTTATTGCGAAAAGCGCAACCGTTTCAATGGGAGCAGCGTCAAGAGCATGCATTCATCGAATTGAAGAGAAGTCTGACATCGAGTCCAGTTATCACAAGCTATCGCCTAGATGCTGAACATGAACTACACACGGATGCCAGTGCTGTTGGTTTGGCCGCGGTGCTGATGCAAAATGAAGCGGGTCAATTAAAGCCAATCGCCTTTTTCAGTCGAGCAACATCGAAGCCTGAAAAGAATTATCATAGTTACGAGCTGGAAGCCCTAGCTGTCGTTGAATCCTTGGAGCGATTCAAATACTACGTTTATGGAAAGAAAGTTCGAGTCGTTACCGATTGTAATGCCTTGAAATCATCAATGGACAAGAAGGAGCTTATACCCCGAATTGCACGATGGTGGTTAAGGATTCAAGAATTTGACATCGAGGTTGTACATCGAGCTGGAATACTGATGTGCCACGCAGATGCTTTGAGTCGAGCACCGTATGAGAACGCCCACGAGATTGAGACGGCATGTCTGAAGATTGCCAAAACCCTGATAGACGAAGCTGACTGGTTATTCGCAATACAATTACAAGATGAAAAAATTCGCAACATTGTAGCCGAAATGAAAAGTACGAAGAAAACTGAAAACGACGAGTATGTTATTGAGCAAGATCGCCTATTTCGAAAATATGACAACAAGTTGCTGTGGGTTGTGCCGAGACAACTAAGATACCACATACTTCATGAATGCCACGACAAGTCTGGACATATGAGCACAGAGAAAACAATAAAACGCATTCTAAATTTGTTTTGGTTTCCCCGAATGCGCAATTTCGTCAAAAGCTATATAAAGTCATGCATAGGATGCGCGTTTAATAAAGCACCAGGTGGATGCCAGGAAGGAGAATATCACAACGATGACATCAAACCCATCCCATTTTCCACAATACACATGGATCACCTAGGACCGTTCCCAAAGAGTTCAAAGAGGAATGAACATATTTTGGTCATCGTTGATGCCTTTACAAAGTTCACAATAGTACGAGCAACAAAGAGTACCGCAACAAAGCATGTTGTGGATATCCTGCAAGACGTCACGAGCTACTTAGGAATGCCAGGACGAATCATCACCGATCGAGGTACCGCCTTTATTTCGAAAGACTTCGAAAAATACTGCAAGTCCAACAATGTAAAACATATTCTTAACGCTGTAATGACACCGAGAGCAAACGGTCATGCAGAACGAACAAATAGAATTATTTTGTCCATGCTACTGCCTTCAAATGACAACGAAAAGCGATGGGACGAAATGCTGCGATCAATCCAGTGGAGCATTAATACCATGGTAAATAGCACAACTAAATGTTCCCCATTTCAGCTTCTTTTTGGATACGAGCCCCGAGATATCCTGAAGAATACGTTGACGAGCGTTATCCAGAGTCGAGAGCCGAGCCTGATGACTGATGTCGAGATGGAGAAGTTAAGAGCAGATGCTGCAACTAGGGTCAACGATCAAAGAGCTGCAGCCAAGAGACGATATGATGCAAAGCACGCAAAGCCAACCACCTATAAGCTTGGAGATATAGTGTTGGTGGAGAACGAGCCGACTAGCACGGGAACTTCCAGAAAATTGGAGCCTCGCTATAAAGGACCTTTTATTGTCAACAAGGTTTTGCCAAACGACAGATATCTAGTTGAAGATATCCCCCATGCTCAACGAAAGCAGCGCCACTACAAGTCGGTTTATGCATCCGATAAGATGAAGCGCTGGTGTGAACTTCCAGAGGGCGACCACGATGACGACGAGAACTGGAAGGACGACGAAATCTACGATTCTCGCGAGGACGCTGAGAATTTATCAGGAAAGGCCGAATGTAAGCAGCTGATCACAAATCAACTGTTGGGCGATGTGACCACCCGTCCGACAGTATGACCATCACCAGAAATACCAGGGCGAGACTCGTTACTGATCCAGCGAGAAAAGTTAGTTTTAAGCTAGAGGCGAAGAACGAAAGTCGCATAAGTTAAGACTCATTAAAATTATATAAAAACTATATCCAACATATCCACTCAAGAATAAACCTGCGAGACCACTCGAAAAAGCCATCACTTTACAGTATTAATACAGACGGTTTACAATATCGACTCGGCTCCAGGAATTCTGTTTGAATACATTTGGAAATTAAAAAGGTGGACAAATTAACATGTAAGGTGGACACAATAGGAAGTAAAAAAGCACATATGTATGTATGTACGATATATTCCATGTATGTATGTAGGGATGGATACGTCTCCTATATTGTGTTTTATACACCATACTCTAGAGTACAAAGGTATGTTATATACGTGTGAATGTATGTAACATAAAGAAGGAATCAACGTCGACTCCATCAACAGCCGAGCCGATATAGACATGTCCGTCTGTCCATCGTTATATAATAACGACAGGGAGGTTTTTTGATAAACCTAAAATTGTTTTTAAAAAATTTTAAAAGTGTTAAAATTTTGCACGCGTGGATCTCGACTAAAAGAGATAGAACTATTCGATTTAAAACTTAATTAATATCCCCCCCCTTCAAGTTTGTGTCAATATTTTGCCCAACCAACTCTCTGCCCCAATCGTCAATCTCGTTGAAGCGCCAATTCATTAATTTTTTTAGAAAATGTTTTAATGCTAAACTATTCATAGAAAATGGCCAATAGAATTAGCTGTTTGGCCAATATACATCTACAAATCAAAATTAGACCAAATCGAACCATTTCGAGAGGAATTATACACTTTTTATTCTGTTTCACCACTGAATTCCTTCCGTTGTTTTCTTTTTCCAAGCGGAAAATTATGCAATACAAATTTGTTGCTGAGAATTTATACCGTGAAAGTTTAAAGGTTTCTTAAAATGTGAGTGGAAGAGGTGAGTACTAGAAAGTCGACTATAACCGTTCGTTGTTAAAAAGAGTAGAGTAAAAAAAAAAGAGGTAAAAAGAGTAAGAGTATTACTGTCAAGTAATAGTAGTGCTGGTAAAAATTTTTCCGACTATAATTTCTATATGCTTCGGAAAATTGAATTATTTTTTCATCTTATTTACTATTAATACTTTTACTATTAGAATATGCAGTTTAATTTATTCTTATTTATTCATTTATTCTTATTTTCGTAATTTTTTTGAGTTTAAATAACACTTTAGGATGTTCTTCAACAGTCTTTTCACTTTTTAGATTCTTCCTTATCATTTGGTCCTGGCAATATAGTACGTGCTTAAAACTGTCCACCCGAAAGGCGAAATGTAATTTAAGAGTTAATACAGGAATGGAGAACTTAAGCCCAAAATGCAAAATCCTATTGTTTGATTTCCTACAGTAATTACCACCATAAAAAATGCGAGCTCTTCTTAAGATATGTAGAAAAGGACAGTGAAACGTGTGGTGGGGCATACGAAATTATAGTCAATGATGTCTCCTAACCCTTTAAAACCAACTGTAAAATTAATTTAAGTTTGAAACGTGTTAAAAAAACACACTAAGTCAAGCGCTTCACTTTTGGCAACGGGTAATTGAAATATCCCTTGAAAATTGGGAGAAATTGGGGGGGCTGGGGGTCCTGGCAGTGTGTTAAAAGACATACCTAGTATAGTTTTCCCAAAAACATACATTTCATCCAAATTGATTTGACCGAGATCATGCTATTAGGTTTGACCATTTATTGCGAGAGATGCCAAAATTTGATATATTCTTTGCTAAAACGCTGTGAAGCTGCTCTAGCCTTTCAAATAAATTGTTAAACATAATTACGTTATAATAATCAATAGTTTAAACATTTTTAGAAAATTTATTTAGGCTGTGGCTGTATTTAGACTGCTATTATTTTGACAAATTTTTTGTAAAATTCAACATTTTTATTTTTATACCCTTGCAGAGGGTATTATAATTTTGTACAAAAGTGTGCAACGCAGTGAAGGAGACATCTCCGACCCTATAAAGTATATATAAGATTCTTGATCAGGATCACCTCCTGAGTTGATATGAGCATGTCCGTCTGCCCGTCTGTCTGTCCGTGTGTCCGTGTGTCTGTCTGTCCGTTTCTACGCGAACTAGTCTCTCAGTTTTAAAGCTATCGTCTTGAAACTTTGCACACACCCTTCTTTCCTTTGCACGCAGTATATAAGTCCGACTATATCCTATAGCTGCCATATAACTGATTGATCGAAAATGGTATAACTTTGGTGTTTTTAGAGTTACAGCGTTTTGGTGTTTTTAGAGTTCAGATTTTGTACGAATGCTACTTTTGGCAAAATAATACAACATGCCGAATTTCATAAGGATCAGCCGACTATATCTTATAGCTGCCATATAACTGATTGATCGGAAATGGTATAACTTTGGTGTTTTTAGAGTTACGAAGTTCAGATTTTGTACAAATGCTACTTTTGGCAAAATAATACGGCCTACCTACGGCCTAAATTCATAAGGATCGGCCGACTATATCTTATAGCTGCCATATAACTGATTGATCGGAAATGCTATAACTTCGGTGTTTTTAAAGCTAGAGAATTCGGATTCGGCACGAATGCTATTTTTGGCAAAATAACACTATAATAATAATAATATAATATATATCTATATAGAGATCTATATACTAGAATTGGTCAACCCAATATTTCCAAAATTCCTTAAAAATTCGATTTATTTATCTTCGATTTATTTTTGGTATCCCAGAAATTTGAAACTTTTAAACCCTCCCTCGCTAGCGAAGTTACAATTCGTACCCGCTTTGGTCGCTTGATTGATATGCCAATGAAGCAAGCGGCATGCTAAACTATACATGAAAAAATTCACAAAAAACGTTCGTTAACTGTTATGCAAAACTGGCTGAGGTACGCTGCGGCGAGTAACCGGCGAAGTAAACAAATGCAGATGGGGGCCCGATAAATTAGCAAAGAAAAGCCCACCCGCAAAGCTGCTTTGCTCCCTTTTGAATACCTCAGGGTGCAATTTAAACTGTTTCACTTTTTTAACCTTTTTCTGAAAAAATATTATTAGTTCAACGCCAAATGAAATTACCTTAATACTTTGTAAAACTACCTATTAACTTTCGATGAAATCTGAGCCCGTTGATGTTTGGACTTTCTGCAAAGGTATAAGAATATATTCGAATCGAAACATACGAACAATTTTACGAACACGGAGCTAGACACTACTGGGAAAATCTATGGGGAAAATCAATTAAAGCCTTAAATAAATTAAACTTTTAAAGTTCTATGCTGAGTTAATCTAGTTTTGTTGATCAACATCAACAATATACAAATATACTTTAAAGGGTCGAAGATTATTTCTTTAAACCTTTGAAAACGCCTGGAAAAAATTGGGTCCAAAAAGGATGGAATTTCTAATATTTTCAGAAGAAAACGCTGAGGTAAAGAAAATAAAATAGAAATGTTTGCAGTTTATAACATTTATTTGACTAAAAATCAAATTTAGACTTACCCCTGTCAAAAATTGCTTATCATTGTATAGCGATGTATGAGATGTCAACGTGGGAGATATGGCAGGAGTAACAGAACTTTCTGTACTAAAATAAGCAAGAAATGAACTACCTGAAAATACGAAAGTTATTTTCTTATTAAAATTTCCACTCAATAATACTTTTGCAGTATATTACAAATATAAATGCATTCATTTAAAAACAACTAATTCTTACAACACTTTAGTTAAAAAAAATTAAGAAAATAACCTTAACAATTATATTATTTTATTTAGGTGTAGATTAGCTATTGGCTATTATATTAGCTATTATATAAAAACAACTTATTCTTACAACACTTCAGTTAAAAAAAATTTTGAAAATAACCTTAACAATTATATTATTTTGTATAGGTGTAGATTAGCTATTGGAACAGTTTGGCATCAAAACATTTTCCAAAAACATTAACAAACTGGCTCTACAAATAGATTTCTGTTTTGGGGGCGGGAGTGGCACAAACACATAAGCCAAAAAGAAGGAGGATTACGTTTTTATAATATTTAAGCTTATAGACTACTTAATGGTGTCGAACAGTATTGGCAAAACCTAGCCATTAAAGACGCCTTAAAGGCAGGGACTGCAAAATCAGAGATTTTTTTGAAAAAAATTAAACATAAAAATCATTCCTTATTTTTATAATAAATAAAAATTATGTTGTGAATTTAATTTTAAAAATCAAAAATAAAAATCAAATCGAAATACATATCTCTTAAGCGTCCGAATCTACTGCATTAATAAGCAGAAGTATGTATTCTAAAGACAAATACCTTTCATTTGGTGTATAAGTATAGATATAAAATTTCATGCGGATACTGCGATATTTTACACAAAACATTTTTTTATTTTTGATTTTTTCAAATAAAGAACAAAATTATTTTGGATTTTATACTATATAAATAATTTATACTAATAAATACTATAATAGCGTTAGTCCTGGAAGGTTTTTGAAAAACTTTTGGTGTTTAACTATACAATTAGTTAATATATATCTGAAAACTAAATTTTAACCAAATTGTCAGATTTTTAGACTATATATACCCATATAGACACGATTTCCCATACAAACGGACTACAATTCTGAAAGCGTTGATGTCGAAGACTATAAGAGATAGAACTATCAGACTTGGATCTTGATATCGTATGGTATTCGCGCAGATCAAGTTTGTGTCAAAATTTTTCAACGCCCACTCCCGAACAGGGAGTCTCTATAAAGGACAGGTAAGAGATGTTATAGAGGAGAGACCATTGTAGTTCGAACATAAGACCCTCAAAGGGTCGTGCTGTGCATATGTCGATTACAATGGCTAAGGAATAGGGGACTAAAGTTTCTAGTCCTTCTATAAGGAATGGTAAAATTTAAGCGTGCTAGTAAAGGCTGGCACGATTAGGTTCGATTGATTAGGTTATGTAGAAAAACTACATCCAGCATTGTCCTAAGAAGATCAAGATTTGCATCCCAGTTAAGACCTCTAAGTAAAAATGTTAAGAAATTCTTTTGTACGGATTCTTTGCGGTCCTGATGCACTCCATATTGGGGACTCCATATATGGTCGGCAAATTAAAGTTTAGAATCTAATAGGACGGCGATATCTTTAACCTGAGTTAATTTTTCTAAGGCAATTCCATAAAGAGAGTAAGTAGCCTGCAGAGGACGAGAATGATAAAAAGACATAAGCTTGCATATTTATGCATTAAATTTTAAATCATATGCTAAACACCATTTTTGAAAGGTTTCAAGATCGGACTGAAGATTTCATTGAGCAGAGATGGATTTGTATTGAAGACAAAGCTTAACATCATCTGCATAGATAAGAACTAGAGAGTTCGTTAAAGCAGGGGGCAAGTCGTTAATAAACAAAGTAAATAGTAACGGACCAAAATGACTTCCTTGAGAGACACCAGATGTAGCACGGACCAAGCAGGAATGTATATTTATACCCTTGCAGAGGGTATTATAATATTGGTAAAAAGGAAGGAGACATCTCCGACCCTATAAAGAATATATATTCTTGATCAGGATTACCTCCTGAGTTGATATGAGCATGTCCGTCTGTCCGTTTCTACGCGAACTATTCTCTCAGTTTTAAATCTATCGACTTCACACACACCCTTCTTTCCTTTGCACACAGTATATAAGTCAGAACGGCCGGGATCGCCCGACTATATCCTATTGCTGCCATATAACTGATTGATCGGAAATGTTATAACTTCGGTGTTTTTAGAGTTAGAGAGTTCGGATTTAGTACGAATGCTATTTTTGGCAAAATAATACATGTTAAATTTCATAAGGATGGGCCGACTATATCTTATAGCTGCCATATAACTGAACGACCGGAATTGGTATTTGGCATTTGGTAAAAATACCTACTTTGGTGTTCTTCTAGATAGGGTCTTTTTTTTAGATTTATTATTCTAATAAATGGGTTATATTATGATGTTCTCATAAGGATCGGTTATCCGATTTCACCGATGTATATCCGGTATTAACTGCAAGGGTATATCAACTTCGGCTCCGCCCGAAGTTAGCTTTCCTTTCTTGTTTTAAATAAGACTCTTTGTGTTTTTCCATCTAAATATCTGGAGATCCTCGTTAGGAGGTCTGTAGGAAATCCCAGCATATTCAATTTACTTAAAAAGAGTGAGTGATTGACTAAATCAAATGCTTTGCTGAAGTGTGTTTAAATAACAACGGTTTGATATCCCTTACGAAAGCCATCTAAGGCAAAGGATGTCAACTCTAGTAAATTCGTGGTGGTGGAGCGACGCTTAAAGAAGCCATGCTGACATGGAGAGATGATCGAAGAGCAAAGGTGTTGCAAATGAGGAGAAATTAATTTTTCAAATAACTTTGGAATTGCCGGCAATTTAGAGATGCCTTTTTAGTTGGCAGCATCTGACTTTTTCCCCTTTTTTATGTAAGGGAATGAGGAAAGATTCCTTGCACTTGTGGGAAAAATCGAGGTTTCCAAAGATAAGTTGAAAAGTCTAGATCGACAAAAAAGCGAATAGATCGGCAAAGGCCTGATCAGAGGTCACAGATGAATTTTAAAACGTTAGCAGAGGTGGAAAAGATACATGTTTACGCTTAGTGCTTACAAACTTATTAAACTGCTTTGGATCCTGAGTAAGTTGTATCCGGCAGCGGCGAATATAATTTCTGTAAAATTCAGCTTTATGTACGGGAAAATTTGACAGAGCTAGTAGATATCTCAAAAAATCTATACTACTGCATTTTTATTTTTTAATTAGGTAAGAGCCTATTTTTAGTATTTTTTAGGTTAGTGAGGCACCTTGTAAACCAAGGAGGATTTGTTGAAGCGGACGGATATTTCCATGGCGCTCATGAGTAAAAAATGTATTTAAAGTACGGTAAAACCCCTTTTGGGGTACCCTTTGGGTGCAATACCCTTTTGATATGACTTGAAGGGATACCACAGAGAACATAGTCTCAGTTCTAGCCCTTGGGGTGGCCAAAAAATAGAGCGGCTGCGTTATTTACGGCTGAGTAGGCTGAGGCGGATCACAAACAGCGGATTTCTTACGCTTAGGGGACTCAGTAGCTGAAGGTTGCTGGTCATTAATTTTATCAACTCTTTAAATCCATTCTTAGTCTGTCTCATGAACGACCTCATTTCGTCTTGGGCTGCAGCTACGGGAAATAACATCAGAAACTGACGCAGTGAATCCGAGACACGTGTACGACGTTTTCACATAAGTTCACGTGTACGGGAGCACTGGATGGTAGGCTGGGATGAGGAGATTGTCTTGTTAAAAGACTTCATTGAACAGACGAGTTTAATTTCCATTTTAATAATTAAAAATAAAAAACCATATATAAAAAGTTAAACAGCACTTTTCCTTGAACCACTGTGCCAAACAGGAAGCCGAAGCGGGAGCTTTGGATAGTGCGAAGGAAAATTTCAGAAATAGAGATTGCACACGAAACTACTCCGCTGAAGACCTCTATTGCACACGAAAGAAAAAACAAAAGAAGAGGAAGAAGCAGAGCTGAGCTATGCTTGGAATTGAAATTAAATAAGTTAGTAATTCGCCTCCAAATATACCACAGATACGGTTTAAGATAAACTGAAATTAATCAAAGTTCTATTCTGAAGTTAGTAAACACCGGTTTACGGCAATATTTATTGTAAACGCAGTGCGCCCAAAAAAAACACGACCGTTCGCTTAAGAGGAGGAGAGAAAAATGAGAGAAATTGGCGCCAGTTCGTTAATATTTTTGGAAAATGTTTTAATGCCACACTGTTGCAACGGCTAATCTACACCTAAAAATCAAAAAGCACCCAAATTGGATAACTCTAGAGGAGTTAAATACTTAATAGTCTCTTCCCTACTGAATCGGTAGAATAACCGTAAATTTGTTGTTGTTGTTTTTCCGAAGCGCAAAAGTATGCAACAAAAATTTGTTGCGAAGAATCCATTATGTTAAAGTTTAAACTTTTGGTTAAAAATGTTTTATAATCTGTTTCTGAATTGTAAGTCGGAACCGCGCACGTACATCCAGTTATAGTTCTGATTATGCGATTCTGCAACACCTGGATGCGTTTATAACTTTATAAAGCCCTTTTTCATCTAAGCATCAAGGAGCTCCTTCCATTGACTAGCCGTCGTAGCTGTTGAATTCTTATATTACATTTTTTTAACTTGAGATGGAGCCCCAAAATAAGTCGCTTATTTTAAGTAATGCCAAAATATTTTAATTCCTTTGGCTGCTCTAGACTCTAGAGTTTAGAGTAACTCCGTCTAGATGAATTTAACGAGTATTAATTATGTAAATCTTCAGTGTGCAACAGAGGCTCGTTGTTTACAGCGGGTTGATCTTCAAATTCCATCGCTTGCACCAAGCTTGAAGAGTAACAAGCTACTCCTGAAGTCCATAAGCAGCTTACTGTATCAGCTGGAAGCTGACTGTTGGGGCTCGGTATGTCGGCAGAAGACATCGAATATAGCAACGGTCCAAGCTCACCACCCTGTGGAACTCCTGCTCTCATTCGAAAGTTATTCGAGTGTCTATCTCTGCCTTTCACCTTGAACTGTCGTCGTTCCAGATATGACCTTAATGCCACACCTTATCGAAGACTTGCTGCATGTCAATAAAGACTGCGTTGGAATACTCCAGGTCGGAGGTTGGAATTTCGTACAGATTCTATTTTTGGTCAGTCGATCCGACCAACCGAATTTCATAACGATCGGCCGAGTATATCTTATAGCTGCCACATAACTGAACGATCGGAAATGGTATTTCGTATTTTTGAACATAACAAAAGCTTGGGACTTTGTTTTAAAAATTTATTGTAATTAATTGGTTATATTATGCTAGTTTCATAAGGATCGGCCAACTATATCCGATGTTTGCGATATTTATCCGGTTTGAACTGCAAGGGTATATCAACTGCAAGGCTGCGCCCGAAGTTAGCTTTCCCTTCTTGTTTTTTATAATTCTACATCCAAATCAACATAAATACATACGTAAATATGTACGCCGGTACATAAATAATTTTTGTTTATTTTATCGCAAAGACAATCAAAAGTGGCGTCAGTTCTGTTTCCTCTGACCAGCCACACTTGCAGCAAATCGGAAGGACGAATACCGAGTTTTCCTAAAACTATTCAAATATTTTTAATTTGTGCAAGTATGCGAAAAGAATAACACATACAACCTCATTTTCAAAACATACAACCTCACGTATTACGACATAATATCATTAGTTCTAATTCACGAAACACAGGCATTTGGGTTCGCTTAGGTTCGATATTTTAAATCTGTCCTGTTTATATACATAATGAACAAAAACAAAACCAAATTTTTTAAATTTTCTGTCCATTGTGCACTGTGCGTGTCCACTTCCATGTCTTGTAAGGCAAATCTGTTGCTGGATCTTGTCGTGCTGGTTGATGCTGAGTGTGATGCCAACTTCAGCTCTCTGTACATCCTTTTAGAGTTGGCAGTGGGTGATAGTGGTTTCCAAAACGGAGCTGGCGCTACAACGACATTTCCGTTTTGGGGGCGAGAGTGGGCGTGGAAAAATAGTTCTATCTCTTATATTCTTCGTAATCACGCGTTCAAAATTTTAGCAAACGGCAGAGCAAACTCCAATACCAATGCAAAAAATCACCAATACATTGGAGCGAGACATTTTTTTGCAAGTTATTTCGGTATACTGAGGTATATCTAGAGGTATATCTCCTCTAAAAATCGGTCGATTAGGCTAAAATTTGTTTTTAGATATTAATTATCCATAGAAATTGTTTGGAATCAAACGTTTTTTGATCAAAATACTTTGCTGTTCTGGCTCTACAAAATTTGTCATGTCAAATTTTTGCTACGCTCCTCCCGCCACCAAAAATTGCATATTTCCGTAGCGTCAGTAAAAGAAGGTATTTTGAAATAGTTTGTTGCCACATTATTTCTATAGCCCATCTATATCTGGCAAATAAAGTTCAACCAAATCGGGCGATTTTAGGAATTATCTTGAAATAAAAACGGACTTTTGTGATTAAAATGCTATTTATTGAGTGGTGGTTACTTTTGGTTAGGAATACAAGTTTCAGTGCAAGCTATATCGTCAATCCAGGGGGAGGTGGTTTTTGTTTAGTTTCGCTGAGCCGGGCAGTTTAGCACAAGGCTTCGGGCACGGCACTCACCGGCCTCCGAGTCGAACCACAAACCGGCGCGGCACTTTCGAAGCAGGCGGCGACCCTCACGGCACTCGTAGAACCGCCTGCAGTGATTGGGGTCCTGGACCAGACTGCCCTCAGCACGACCAACGCACATGGCACTGCTACCCACAGAACTGCTACTGGTGCCGGCAAGGAGTTTCCTCAACGGCTTGGGAATCAAATTAATTAGTCCCTCACTGGCTGACTTCTTGATTTCAGACGTCTCAGCGGTGCAGGGTGGAGTTGTGGGCTGAAGACAGGCGGTAGTTGTGGTCTCGGAGCAGGGGGGTGGTGGTGGTGTCGTTTTACGAGGAGGAGAGGGGGTTGTGCCCTTGCATGGTGGACGAGTAGATGTTACATCATCTGGACGAGGTGTCGTAGAGTCCGATGGACCATTGCAAGGAGGACGTGGAGTTGTTACATCATCTGGACGAGGTGTCGTAGAGTCCGATGGACCATTGCAAGGAGGACGTGGAGTTGTGACGTCATCACTAGGAGGAGCAGATGTTGTTGATGAAATTATGGGAGCGCATGGTGCTTTCGTTGTCGTTGTGGTAGTCGTTGTTGTTGTGGTGGTTGTTGTTGTAGTCGTAGTTGTTGTTGTTGTGGTTGTTGTTGTGGTGGTTGTTGTTGTAGTGGTGGTTGTTGTTGTAGTGGTGGTTGTTGTAGTGGTGGTGGTTGTTGTAGTTGTAGGTGCGCAAGTTGTTGTTGTGGTGGTTGTTGTTGTAGTGGTGGTTGTTGTAGTAGTGGTGGTTGTTGTTGTAGTGGTGGTTGTTGTTGTAGTGGTGGTTGTTGTTGTAGTGGTAGTTGTAGTGGTGGTTGTAGGTGCGCAAGTTGTTGTAGTGGTTGTGGTTGTAGTGGTTGTGGTGGTTGTTGTTGTAGTGGTGGTTGTTGTTGTAGTGGTGGTGGTTGTTGTAGTTGTAGTGGTGGTTGTAGGTGCGCAAGTTGTTGTTGTGGTGGTTGTTGTTGTAGTGGTGGTTGTTGTTGTAGTGGTGGTTGTTGTTGTAGTGGTAGTTGTAGTGGTGGTTGTTGTAGTGGTGGTTGTAGGTGCGCAAGTTGTTGTTGTGGTTGTGGTGGTTGTTGTTGTAGTGGTGGTTGTTGTTGTAGTGGTGGTGGTTGTTGTAGTTGTAGTGGTGGTTGTAGGTGCGCAAGTTGTTGTTGTGGTGGTTGTTGTTGTAGTGGTGGTTGTTGTTGTTGTGGTGGTGGTTGTTGTTGGTGCGCAAGTTGATGTTGTGGTGGTTGTTGTTGTAGTGGTGGTCGTTGTAGTGGTGGTCGTTGTAGTGGTGGTCGTTGTAGTGGTGGTGGTTGTTGTAGTTGTAGGGGCGCAAGTTGTCGTTGTTGTTGTGGTTGTTGTTGTGGTGGTTGTTGTGGTGGTTGTTGTGGTTGTTGTTGTGGTGGTTGTTGTTGTGGTGGTTGTTGTGGTGGTGGTTGTTGTAGTTGTAGGAGCGCAAGTCGTTGTAGTGGTGGTTGTCGTAGTCGTGGTTGTTGTTGTTGTAGTGGTTGTTGTTGTAGTTGTTGTGGTAGTTGTTGTTGTAGTGTGTTGTAGTTGTAGGAGCGCAAGTCGTTGTGGTAGTGGTTGTCGTAGTCGTGGTTGTTGTTGTAGTGGTTGTTGTTGTAGTGGTTGTTGTTGTAGTGGTTGTTGTTGTAGTTGTAGGAGCGCAAGTCGTTGTAGTGGTGGTTGTCGTAGTCGTTGTGGTTGTTGTATGTTGTTGGAGCACAAGTTGTTGTCGTAGTGGTTTGGGCGGAAGGTTCAATTGTTGTTGTAGTAGCGACAACACAAGGTGGTTTAGTGGTCGTTTCACATGGTGGTGGTGGTGGAGTGGTTGTCAGTTTACAGGGAGGTGTCGGAGTAGTGGTGACACCTTTGCACAACTCCTGTGGAGGCTTGGGTCTAATGATTCTGTGGCCAGATCCGACGCAGATCGCCGCAGATGCCACAAGGGCCAACAAAAGGAGATTTGCTGTAAGGAAACTTGTTAGACCAAGACCAACAAATGTTACTCGCCATTCCACGGTACTTACACAGATTCATCGAAAACTTCGGGCGGCGCAAAAGGATAACTAACTGCTGTTGGTTACTTTACCGCTTTCGCTTCGGTGCTCTAAGAACTGAAATTTGCACTTCACTTTTATAGTCGTGTGGAGGAGTGTCCGTCGTGTTTTGGACTACAAAGTTACAAGTGAGTTACAACTTTTCACCTGATAACTGAGGGCCAATTTACAAAGTGCAGAAGTCCGATAACGAGTTCAATTTTTTCACACATATCTTACTTCCTATTACAGTTAGTCCAACGCAAATTTCTTTTTTGTTTTTATTTTTTACTCAATGTTGGCAAGTGTAAGGATTTTTGAGGATACATTAATTTGTTTAGGATTTGTCAAAAATTTAATCGTTTTCTCTCAGATGGTGGGAGGCAACATATCCCAACATAGTTTCAAAATATACTAGATCCGATATATCTTATTATACAAAATGTCTCTTAAACAAGAAAGGAAAACTAACTTCGGGCGGAGCCGAAGTTGATATACCCTTGCAGTTAAAACCGGATATATATCGCAAACATCGGATTAAATTGGGCGATCCTTATCAGAATATCATAATGTAACCTATTTATTACCATAAAAAATCTAAAACAAAGGACCAAGCTTCCATCTTCAAAAATACCAAAGTTGGTATTTTTACCAAATACCATTTCCGATCGTTCAGTTATATGGCAGCTATAAGATATAGTCGGCCGATCGTTATGCAATTTGGTAGGTTGGCTCAACTGACCAAAAATAGAATCTGTACTTAGTTCCAGCTTTTTATCTTCAAAAACACCAAAGTTGGGTAATTTGCGATTGTTCAGTTATATGGCAGCTATAGGATATAGTCGGCTGATCCTTATGAAATTTTGCATGTTGTATTATTTTGCCAAAAATAGCATTCGTACCAAATCCGAATGCCAAATCTCTAGCTTAAAAAACACCGAAGTTATAACATTTCCGATCAATCAGATATATGGAAGCTATATGATATAGTCGGCCGATCCCGGCCGTTCCGACTTATATACAGCGTGCAAAGGAAAGAAGGGTGTGTGCAAAGTTTCGAAAGATTTAAAACTAAAAGACGATAGCTTTAAAACTTAGAGACTAGTTCGCGTAGAAACAGACAGACAGACGGACAGACGGACATGCTCATATCAACTAAGGAGGTGATCCTGATCAAGAATATATGTATATACTTTAGAGGGTCGGAGATGTCTCACTGTTCACTGAGATGTTCACTGCGTTGCACACTTTTGGACAAAATTATAATACCCTTTGCAAGGGTATAAAAAGAGGGCAAATCAAGTTAGGATCTGTCTGAAGCAAACCTTTTTTTTTGATATATTGAAAATTATACTTACTACCAATACTTTCGTTATGGAAGGCCAACATTTTTTCGATTGTTTTTTTTGAAGTTTTTAATACTCCACAATAATGGATCCTGTTTTAGTTTTATTTCCTGTAATTATAGAACGAGAACAATAAAAAAAAATTAAGAATTACATTCATATGTACTTAGTTACATAATTAAACATGCTTGATGGCATTAACAAAAACTACATTACTTATGTTCCTTAATGGTCTTTTAAATTCTAAGTATAAGGCGACTAAATATCAGGATCAGGTGACTAAATATCTAAGAATTTTTCCAGTGCTTCACCGAGCAGTACTTTTAAGGACGCTTTTTAAAAAGTTTAAAGGTCAATTCTTCACAATTAGCGAAAATTAGAGAAAATTTAACCTAAACTTTTTATTATTTTGGTTTAAATACACATATGTACATATTTTCACACCTTTCTGTTTGTAGTTCTGCAGCCAGAAGTTTGGGACATTTATAGTCGATACTCACCAAATACTGGCAAAATATTCTAAAGTAAATAAGAATATATGGGAATATTTAAGAGAATATTTCCTATAAGGGATCCCTATAAGGGATATAAGGGAATAGTTCCTATAAAATTTTGTTCGCGCGGTTCTAGCTGCAAACGTACAGCTTACCAGCCCATCCAAGCGAAGAGCTCTGCCGCATAACGTAAGGCTCGAATTGCAGGGATAGATCTGAGAGTAAAGAATATTTAACTAAAAAATAATGGGTAAAAACTAGAGGAAGAGTTTCTAGTTCTTCTACTAGGAATTTAAAATTTTAAAGCGTGCTATTGATAAGGTTATGTAACAAAACAACATCCAGCATGGTTAGTTAATTAATAAGAGTCCACTATGGTTGGAAGGGGGTGAAGATTCGCATCCCAATTTAGTCCTCTGAGAGAAAAAAATAGCAAGTTTTTTTGTACAGATTTGAAGTAATTTTGGTGTATTTCGTATTGTGGATGCCACCACGATCCATAGAGTACTAGAGAAGAGTAGAGTATCGGCCAGACCATAGATACGTATATGTTTTTTTTTTAATATTGGTCATTGTATTGCTCAGACCATATTTTAATATTTTCTCACCCTTTTATTTTCTAACCAGGTGGTTATATGGTCGGAAAATTAAAGATTCAAATCTTAATCGGTCGTTAACGTAAATTAATATTTTTAAGGCGCTCCTAAATCTCTCTTAACCCTTGGTTATATTTTAAAACTTATTGTATTTATTTATTTTTCCAAAGAAATTGTAAATAGTCTTTTCATAGTTGGTGTTTTTAAATATGAAACATTGCGTGGTTGATATGATTGGAGAAAACCCTTTTTTAATTAACTGTGGGTCACAAACAGCCCACTTTCCGATGCATCCCATTGCGAACGCATTCACTTTGAGTATTTTTTTATTTCAACCAGCAGGACTGTTTTGGTTGAATGGCTCGAAAAGTTTTAGACAACACAAACAGAGGTAGAAAAACAAAAAGCGAATAAAAGAAAATTTTGCTGAGTTAAAAAAAGTGAAGTGTAGAAAGTTTTTTAAAGCAAACGTGCCTACCTTTTCTCTTTGAAAGAACCGAAACAGCAACATATTAAAATAGGGGCATCTATACTTAAAAGTAGTTGAATTTTTTATTTATATCTTATTTACTTGTTTAAAACTTATTCGGTTAAACATAATACTGAGGTCTACTTCGAAAAAGTCTACTTCCTTCAAAATAAATACGTATACCACTAATCTACCAAACCAGGGTTTTATTTAAAACGATTATCAATTATTCTTTATCAAATGCAGTAGAAAATACGCAAACTACGAAACTTGTATGATTTTAATTGAATAATTTTTGGATATGTTAAAAAAGGCTGTTTTTTATTAATTTTCGTTTATATATGTTTTTGAATACTATATAATTTTTCTTTAAGAATATTTTAAGGGTTTCCAATTTCGCTCAAACGAAAAGTCCTAACCCATATTCGCCCTCGTAGATGGGACGAGTTGCTGTAGCGTTCTACTTGTGTGGGAATGTTTGTTCGAATTCACCAACTTAGCCTTTAGTTTCAAGTGCACGACCCTTATAGCCACCAGCTTGTCGCAGCTCCTCGGTTCCCATCATCCACTTAACAGTCCCTTAGGGCAGGTGCTCAAGCGATGCCACCCATATAAATAAATTTATTAATGTTTCTGTGTGAGAGTTCTGTGCTCTGACTTGTTTGGTTTTTGTTGCATATCCGTCCCGCACTACATAGACGTCCTGGATCCTTGTCCGCAAACGTCCGCGAGGCGTAACTGACTTTCCATGTGCATTTCCCCCCAAACATATTTCTTTGACTTAAAAAGTTGTTGGAAAACGAGTAATTATGAAAATTCTCAAAATGAGCTTTTGCCCCGCAGGTGCGCGATTAATTAAGGCTTAGTTCCCTCTACTCAGTAGAACAGAATCTACGTTATTTCTGACTCTATGTCTGACCCTTATTTGACTGAAGTGGTTAAAATGGCCAAATTAGGTCAATTTATTTGGGAAATGCATTTAAAATCTGTGCCATTTACATATGACTTTTCTATTTGGCTTTCTTTTTAATTGTTAGTGTTATGTATAAACTAACAATAAATAAAATATGTAATAAATATGTAAAAATCCTTCAAATCGGATTAAAATTTAAGAATAGTAGGAATTGGATTTAAAGAATTTATAATAAGTTTAATACAATCTATTTATAATAATAAGGAAAATGCAATAAACTTTTTGTTTCTCAGAGACCTTATCTATTTTAGAAATAAAAGTTGAAAGTAATTAGTCCAACTGTTGCTAACGGTAGAAGCTTATTCAAACTATGTATGAACATCGAAAAACGTTTAAAAAGTGATTACTTATTGGTTCCAGATACATGTTAAAGATAAAAAAAAGTTAGTGTATCCACAATTGAAATAAATGTTAAGTGGCTACAAGCCTGACAGAACAAACATTAAAAAGGTTACGGAAATCTGAAGATAACGTCGCCCATCCAATCAACTTGTAATATATTATTGCATAATTTATGGTATATGGTATATAAAATATGTGTATGATTTTCTTAAAAAAATTTTTGTAATGCGCTATAAATTTTTTTATTTTTACCTGATCAGAAGAAATTGGTTTAAAATATTTTCAGTATATTTTCAGTAAAGTATTGGCTGTTCGTGATTAAAAAAAAAACATAACATTTTAAAATAAAGTAGTTTACTACTAAAAAGCGCACACGACCATTATCGTTTAACTTTATTACGTTTATCTACTTAATTATCGGCTCAAAAAAGTGTTTGAAGTAAATACGTTTTTATACAATTAAAAAATTGCGCAACGAAAACGTTCACCGCCGCTAAACTGCAGTCGTTGCAGTGTGTGAATATAGAAGGAATCAACAACGACCTCATAAGGTATATATATTCCTGATCAGCATCGACAACCGAGTCAATATAGCCATGACCGTCTGTCCGTATGAACGCGTGGATCTCAGATGAAGAATCCTATAATGCCCATGCAGTTCTAGTTTACTTTAAATTTTTTTCCCGCACCATATCGCCTCCTTAAATGGAAAATTTCTGTAGCGCCAGGAAGGGTTTTCGAAAAACGTTCTTATATCTGAAAAAAAAATTTATCCAAATTGTCCGATTTTTAGAGAAGATATACCTCTATTGATACCATTTCCCATACAAACGGGCTAAAATTTTGAACGCGTGATCACGAAGACTATAAGAGATAGAACTATCCGACTTGGAACTTGGACTCGTATGGTATCCGTGGAGATTATGTTTGTGTCAAAATTTTGCCACGGCCACTCCCGCCCCCAAAACAGAAATCTTATGCTAGGTCCAGTTCGGAAAATGTTTTAATGCCAAAGTATTCAAATTGCTAATCTACACGTACAAATCAAAAAGCAGCCAAATCGGTTAAATCAGTTAGAGAAGTTATAGACTTATTTCAGCTTCCCTACTGAATCGGTAGTATGGCCGAATGTTTTTTGTTGTGTATTATTTATGTTTTTATCCAATCTGGGAAAAATTTTGAGGAAATCTTGGAAATATGAAATAGAATAATTGGTCAAAATTTTATTGACCAAGTCATTAGCTTTAAAATTGTTGTTTGTTCTGTTGCTAATTTCTAATTTTTGGGGGCAGAAAGGGGCATGGTAAAATGCAAATATTTAATTTATCTGTTTTAAAGTTTAAGCTTTAAAGGTTAGTTAGAGTGTGGTTGAAAGAGATGAGTACCGGGTATACATGTATAATACGGTCGGAAAACTCGACTATAGCCGCCCCTTCTTGTTTTATGTGGCCCCAAGTTATTAAGTTTGTGTAGTGTTTTGTAATTTTTTGCCTCCATAAACTTTATATAAAATTAGATGAATTGTTAGCAAAGCCAAATCCCGCTGAGGGCTACTGCTTTTTATTTTGGCAAATATTTGGCACTTAATAGAGGCAATAGAGAGCGCACGATCCCCTACATCTGGGGATTGTTTTCCATTTTCCTTTAAAACATGTGGAATTAATGCCTGCAGCCATAACAAACATATTTATGGCTAAGCAGGTTTTTTTCCGCCGTCTACATTTATAATACATTAGAAAAATGTCCTGCTAGAAAGAAATTAGGAACACAATTTATGTAGAAACACATACCTATTACTTATGTCTGTATGTACAACATGTATGTATGAACATGTGAATGGCCACGGTAGGCATTTTATTCTCCATACTCGAAGGGTATATTTCCTTGTTTGTTGGTGTGTCTTTTCAAATGTTTAGTTAGTTAAATTAAAATAGCCTCGCAATTAAAGCGGAAATATAATTATAAATTCCGCAAAGAATTTTCAGATTAGGTATATTGGTCCTGCCATATTGAGGTTTTGGGTATTTTTTTATTGGGGTAATCTTAAAACTAACCGAGAAGGGGAGAATGAAAGTGCATGTTCGGATGAATCCTGCACTTGTCACGCCTTGGCCTCCTCATTCCCCAAGCGCTCCCACTCGTGCGCGATATTATTTGCATGTAAAATGCGTGTGTGCGGTTTGGCCTCGTTGCAAATGCAAAACAAAAACTGAAAATGAGCAAGTGGCATAAATAAAAGGACAACAAAATTATCTTTGGGGCTAGACGAATATGCTATACCCTTTAAAATGTAATTTACAATTCTGACTTGAACTTGAACAAAGGGAATTCTTAGAGCAGTTTTTAACTCATCAAGAATTAACAAGAATTGTAGGTCTATACTAAACTTCAATAATTATAAAGTTTTGGATAAAGCAAGTAAGCTCACATTGTTCAAGTTTTGTCTCTCCGGAGAAAAATCACATGAAACTACCAACGAATAATAAATCTAAAGCATCCATCAGTTATCGCAAAAATCAATAAATATACGAATCGAGTTTCCATTACTCAGATATAAAGGCCGTGTCTTTGTGAGCACAACGTTCGTGTCTGAATGCAACAGGTGGTGGAGTTGGAGACAAAAGATTCCTCTTTGCTCCGCTTAAATACTAGCGGAGCGTTTATTTGACATGTGTATTTGTCTTTACCAATGAAAACTACTGTATAAATCCCATCCAATCTGTATAGGGGGTAGAGCTGTGTGGATTAACAATAAGAATGAATGTATGCAACAGTTAAATGCCCAATGACTGCGTTTAAAACGTGACAATTCCACCGCTTTAATATTAAGTTGTTCCGTCTATGGTAGGGACGTCCTGCTCCATTTAGCGCTCCTTACATATACAGGATATTGAACTCTATGCAAGCTATGTGCCTGGAGACAGGGTGGGAGTGGGAGAAGAAGGAAGCTAAGAAAATATTCCAGTGGCTTTTCACACTCCCATAATGCTGTAGGGTAGTGGGTTGTGGGGTAGCCAACAATTACGGTTAGACACACATCACACGATTCAGGGTCAGGAAAAGGTTCGAGGTACACGGGATAGGTATGCAGTGCAATCCACAGTTGGGAGAGGTGCACTTATTGGATGTCCGATTGGGAACTCCTGATTAACAGGTGGTACTTCCCTAGCAACGAAAAGGTATCAGATTTGGCACAGTTTTTGCAAGAAAATCTCTATTTTTGTCTCTATCATTTTCTTAGCTAATCAATACTAAAGGTTGGGACTTACAATTGTTATCACTAATCAGCTGCTATTGATACTATCAGCTACAGATGGTGGCAAATTTTGCGTCATAAATATGCATATCTTCACAAAATCACTTTTCGGTGGTTGTATTTATATTCCTAAATACTTTTGCTTTTCATCAAAAATATACTTGAGGCTTTTCGGGGCGCAACTTTCACTGAATTCACAAGCACTTGGGGCCGATTCACTTCTCTTAGACTATCGTCGAAGTTGTGGGCCAAATATATCAACACTTGATTCTCCGGATGAGTGACGGGCGATGCAAAACTTGCGGACGCGTCGACGGCAGCGGTGGGCAGGAGTTCGCAGCAGTACGCAGGGCGGCGATGAAAAAACTCGTAATACCGACACCGGCAGTACAGAGAAAGGCGCGCGTTGTGAAGAACAGGAATGTTCGCCAAGCGGCTACTGCCACACAACTGAAGGGCCAGGATGCACTCGCTGGCAGTGGCGGACGACTAGGGAACGAATGGAAATGAAGCAGTCAAAACACGACTTCGGTTCCGAGCGACTGCTCTGGGCCAGAAGCAGGGTCCTGGGGCCCGTAGCCACTCGGCAGAAATCGAAAATACACGGCCGGGAATACAGAACGGGTTAGGGTTCGGGCCTGAGTGCGGGTGTGAATGTGGGCTCTGGTTCAGGAAAGGAGAAGCGAATTCGCCGCCAGAGCGATGGTGCTCGGGATTAGATTATCGCCATTAGAGGACGGGTAGGTCGGGCTGGGGGAGGGTTCGGCTTGGGGGCCAATATGCCCACCTCAAAATAGAACCTGCAACCTGACAGCTTTACGATGGCAAAATAGTCAAATAAACTATTCAAATCTACACGAAAATAGGCGCTTGCTGCTGACGCCTGCGCCCCACCCCGTTGCCGTCGTCGCTGCCGCAGAGCTGCCTTTGAACGAGAGGCCCGGGCTGGAAAACAGGCCTAAGCGAATGCGACTGCACATTAGGCCACACGGCCGAAAGCGTCCCACACACACCGTTCGAGTCGTTGACAAAAAGACGAGAAGCGGCGAAACAAACGACTGGGGCTACCGTGGTGGGGGCTGAGCAGGGCGGGGTGGGCGGCCTCTGATGGGGCGAATGCGAAAATTCAAAGCATTGCACTGAATATGTAAAAACATCAGATGCAAGCCAAGGCAAAAGCACAGTCACCGCTAAAACAAAATGACGCCTACCCTTTCGCCCCTTCTTTATTGGCTCGCTGGGATATGTACGTACACATGTTAAGTTGCACAGAACAGAAACAATTGAACAATTTTATATTGTCTAAAATGTGAAAACTTAATTTCTAATAACTTCTAATGATTGTACGAGATAAGGGAAGACCTTTGTTGAAGGGTCAGGATCCAAACAGTCAAAAAAATGATGGTTTTGAACCCTATTGCTTATCTTATTTCATATCTTAAAATAAATATTTATATTTTTAAGCTTTATATCTTAAAAGTTTCGGTTAGTATGCAGATTTATATTAGTTCGGTTAGATGCAGATTGTACCAGAAGCTACACAATTTTCCAAAAAACAAAAAACGAAAAATGACAGATTTACTAGCTTCATTGACATTAAATCGGCTATAAAAAGTATTTAAGGATTCATCAATTATATGATATGTTTTTTTTTTATTCATTAAAAATTTAATGAAGATAATAAAATTCATTTATTGGCTTAAGTTGTTTTTTATTTCTAAAAGTTCTAAAATTTTTATCATTAATCAAATGACATATGACCTAAAAAGAAAAATAAGAAACAGCTGGTGGAAAAAACGTTGATACAGTTGCAGATTAATGGCGGTAATAATGATATGAGATATGTACATACAACATATTGAATAATGTTAATATAATCGTATAATACTGATATGATACTTTAAAACTTAGTAGTTTTCTTAAAATCTAATCAAGGTTTTGGTTTTTTGTAGATAGTAGTGGATTCTGGACCCAACTAGATATGTCACTGCTCCTAAAATTATGAGTCAAGTGCAGCTTTGGGCTCCTAAATCTGACCAGTTCGCTTCCGCTGTGATGGTTTCTGTATTTGACAGAAATGCTAACCCGTAACTTTTGTCGACTGCAGCGAAACTAGCCAACCCTTTTCCATTGCCTTTAAGGGTTTTCAGCATTTTGGCCCACCAACCAAAAGTATGTATGTATATTCTGTGCGGAACATTTAAATTTTCTTGTGCAACTCGTAGCTGGGGCTCCGGACTCCGGACTCCGGACTCCGGACTCCGGAGTGGCAGGGTTAAGAGTGCAAGAATGAAGAGACTCGGGACTGGAGGCGGCTTAACGTGTTGCAGCCACCACACGAAGCAGCCATGTTAGATGGCGGAGTAACGAAATTAAGAATTAGTATTCATGCTTCGCAGTGTCATTTCCGCGGATGCGTGCAAGCGCTGAAACCAAAAAAAAACTTTTGCACAACATTTTCCCAAGTTGCCTGCAGGGATCTGGCAGTGAGGCAACGATTGATATGCATACCACCAATGAAATGAAAAAGATAGGGAAGATGGAAGAAAAGTTCAAGCTGTGTGAACAGAATACCCCTTTATAAAGAGCTTATTGCCCAACTTATCACATAAATTCATAATTATTGTTCTTTGCATTATTCAAAGTTCCTACACGTCCTTAAAGGTCCTTCCAGAGCGCGGATGCGAGGGTATTAATTGCCGCTTGGGACGAAGCCTTTTCCCAGCTCCCTTCAAGCCGCCTCTGTCTTCCCAATCAGCCCGAAATATGGGCAATAAAGTCGGATGCCACATCGAATTTCGCACACCAGTTCTTTTGCTCGTGCTGCGAGTGTCAAGCGGACAGAATTAAGCCTCAAATGGTAGGACCCTGGGAGCCGAGGGGCGCAGGACTTTAGCACCAGCAGGGGAAACAGGTCGCCAATAGTCAGGCACTTTGAAATATTTTGTACATTATGCCACAAAAATTGTGTTCTGGCCAAGTGCCAAGTTTGCCACCAACGCTGCTACCAGCCTTCTGTGCACCAGCCCAGCATCCAGCCTATTGGCGGCGGGGAAGGGATTTCCGATTTTGGGCTTAACATGGCCGAGCGCAGAGCTCAGTTTGCGAACTACCAGCCTGAGTACTGTCCTCGTCCTGCCTGACATTTAAACTGATGCAAATGTACGCTTCAGGGCACCGCCGAGAGTGCTAGTGCTTGCTTTTGTTTCTCTGCCAGAGTTTATTTCGATGATAGGTGTTGCAAATTTTCGCATCCAGTGGCAAAGAAGGCTACAATGATTTTGAAACAACATACATTATTTTTTATTAAAAATTTAAAGCTAACTGGTGAATTCCGAAATTAATTAGTATCCTAACATCTTTCTGTTTTTAACCTTGTGAAAAACGTACCAATGAAACTAAAACAAAGAACTAGCTTGAACTGGATTGAAGTTTTTATATCGTTTGCACGGCGGCCTTTATATAGGGAATAACTTAATCTTCAGCTTGACTTTACAGTGATTCGTAAAGAGGACATGAAAATATTTACATTCATATGTATATGCATGTAAGTATTTAGATAAATATATATGTACAATACAATATACGTTAGCCCTATTAGACCAGCCCGCCATTTTCAATTGTGCTTTTCGGTCGAAGAAGCAAAAAAAATTAAATATTTTAGAAAATAAACAATTGTACTCGCAAACAAATCTTGACAGCCAACTCGAAATGATTAACCTAATATTACACTTGGATACTGGCAGGCAAACTGTTCAATTTAATCATCATTAAATATGTCAACCAGGTAAAATGCACATTTAAAATAATTCCCCTTAACTGAACATTTAATTATTTTATATGATTTTCTTATTTGTTTATAAATATTTCACAGTTAGAAACACGTATTTGTGTGAATTCATTTATCCAGAAAGTACCATAAGAAATATTTTTTGAAAGCTGGAATAAAAAAGGAATCACAAATTGATACCTAAATCTAATAAGTAGGTCAGAATTTGGCGGTTTTTATTTATTGGGCTTTTTTCACAGGTAATTATAATTTGTTTCGAGCACACATCTCCGACTCTATGTTATAAGTTTTAACTTATAACTTACATCTTTATCGATCTCTCTATAAGGTTTCAGTATAACCTTGCACACGTCCTTCTTTGCTTTTCATTCAACATACAGATTAGATTACAGATACAGATTACAATTTAAGGCGGAACGGCTGTTAATACATATTACTGAAAAGTCGAAAATGCCATACCTTTTGTTTTTAAAGATAGAAAGATTCATACCATTTGGATAAACAAATTTATAATTTGGATCTGGGTTCCCAGGGTGAAAAAAATATGGGTCATATTTAAATATAGACCTATTATCCTCGAGGAACAAGAGACAATTTTTCTGATCCTTTTTTTAGCTCTTAAATCCTGTTTTCAGTTTTGCAGGCAATTTCAATCATGTATTTATAGCTTTAACGTTACGAAATAGGGAAACTTAAAAAATGCTGCGGAAACGCTGGCAAAGCAATTGCACTGAGTTTATTGTTGCGCATTTGTAAGCGCAGCTGTTGCAGCAAAATTTCTCCACAGGCACCCGGTGGAGCTGGGCTTGTGGAGCAGCTGTTCCTAGCGGCGAAGACTTAAGGGGACGCTTTACATAAATCCATCTGGAACCTGGGTACCCTGGAGGAACTTTTAGCCCACTCCGAAGCGCATTTGTATTAAATCGAACGTTTCCTGCAGCCACCCGTTTCCATTTCTGCTCCAAGCATGGCTTTTTGAGGAAAAACTACACAACTGTTTTATTTATTGACTGCACGTTTCACATATCCTTATAATTTTTGTATGTGAGCTCTACATATGTTTGTCTGGGAGAATGTCTTGAAAAGATAGGCGGAGGGCTTGTGTTCTTTTTTGCGCTCCACTACACGTCCAAATATCACCAACAACTTCTTCATCTTCGGCCCGTGCCCCTCAAGCCCATCTACGTAAGCAATCTACTGAAATTGGACCTGCAACAAATGGCTATGTTTGCGTTGGCCAAGTCAGGCTGTTTCTACAACATTTCATTCCCCTGGCGGCCCATCCGCACGGCGAATACCGTTTCGACATTTTAACGGCTTTTAAGCAAATAAACGATTTTTGCATTTTAAAATTTTAAAACTCACTCGGATAATGTCGGATACTTAGCCAAATGGGTATCGATTGAATGGTATGTACATACATATGTACATATATGTGCTCAAGTTCACACAGTCGTACATATGTACATATGTATGTGTGTACATTTAAATAGAGCGTATCTTAAAATTACACAACACACGAATTTTTGGGTTTGTATTACGTTTCTATAACAAAGTACCAACAACTAAAAATAAGAAGCACCTTTTCACCAGATGCAAACAAAAAATAAATCTGGCTTTGCTAGATCGCACATGGGTTGTCCAAAGAATGACAGTAACTTGTATCATCCGCCAAGAAACAAAAAACTCTTTTTTAATGGCGGAAACATTTTAATGGCTTACCCACTTACCCACATCAGGTGTCATGATATCAGGTGTCATGAAAATAATAAATTAATTTGTTAATTTTGTATATTAAAAAAAATAATGATTTTCTTATTCATATTTGAAAATGAAGGATATTTTATCATTTTCAAATATGAATGAGAAAATCATTACTTTTTTTAATATTCAAAATTAACAAATTAGCGCGGGCACTAACCTGGTACGGCGTAGTCGATTTTATACTTTCCCTGAAAAGGTCGATATGCAGAAAAGTTTCTGCTTTACTAGGTTAAGCCACTAGATTTTCTTACAGCGTATTAAAACTTAATCAAAAGATTATATACATACATAACTGGCAATGCCATAACTTCGGTGCTTTTAGTGTTAGGGAGCTTAATTAATTCATAGAAAAACCCATGGGTTTTTCTATGAATTCTATTCAATCGATCCGAGAAACATGATCACCTTCAATCGAAGGAGAGATATGCGACATGCAACATATAGTTGCCCATGTGCGAAGCAATCCTTCTCTAAATCTAACCCAAAGACTAGAAACAGGGTAGAGCCCAGGATTACATTTGGTCAAAATTTGAGCTCAATTGGATCAGAATTTTCAGAGTTTTTCAATCATCTTTTGACGATCGTCCAATTTTTGAACATTAAATTTTTATATATATGAATATATGTATATATACATACATGTATAAAGTTGCTTTAAAGATTTCTATCTTTTAAAGCACTCAAGTTCACACACTTCCGATCCTTTAGTTATGTGCCATTTAGCAGCTGGTAGATTAAATCAGTTGGCTACAATTCCCTCTGCAAGGGAACAAAACACATTGACTGGTTTTCAAGAGTAAATTATTATTAAACAAAAAACAATTGAGTTGAAATACCATTGAATCGCACTAATATTTTATATCATTGCTTTTCGGCTGCCCTTAATTTAGTTAGTCTAGCCAGAAAACGACATTCATATATAAAACTTACTATTTCTGAACTCGAATTAACCAATCTGGGTGAATGCCACAAGCGTATCCTTGCAAATAGTAGTAGATGAAACAAAGAGCGCCCGAAATGGGCAAAATCGTGGTGTGCGCTCTTAGTTGTCTGCTTTTTAAGAGTGCGTCGCAACGAATGCCCAGAACGAACGCTTTTATGGCCGATTCGTTTTCATTTGTAACTAGACTTTCATGTCTATCTCCTATTCACCTTAGTTACTAGGACGCCGCCGTTCTCTCCACATATGTCGGATAAAAACATCTACAATTGATATATATGTAGTTAAGACAAACTTAAAAATTTAGTGGTTGCAACCTGGAAAACCTGCACATATGTATATCTGTTTGTGGAAAGCGGAAATTTTCAAATTATTTGTTTCAACTACATGTTTCGTGTAATGTATACGTTTCTGGAAGCAGGTAAATCATTATACGAACTCAAGCAAACATGCTAGCTAAATAATATTTGTGATTCACATAAAGTTTAGTTTTTTAAAAACGGTAAACAAGACTAGGCCTTTTAAACTTGAAAAAACTGGAATCTGTAATTTAGAATTTCGGAAACCCCTCTTTCGTCCATGGTATTATGAAGATCATATTCAACATGTGCCCTTGGTTCCGGGCTAAGACTTATCGGGACTAGTCTTTCAACTTCCAAGCTAATTTTAGAAAATTAGTACGTAATAAATATAAGTATTTATGGTCATGTTTTTGAAGGTTTTTCCCATAACCAGATAATTTTAATAGAGGGTGTGACACAAAATCCAAATGATATATCCCCCCATGAGTGACGTTATGAAGCAAGCTACAGGAAGTGGTATTATCAGTCAAACCTCAACTTGGCACAGTTTGAAAACATTCGCGATGCTAATTTAAGTTCAGCCTAGGCGATATCTTTAAGAAAAGTGAATTTTTTTTGCGAGGCTTGACCCTTTTCATTCAGTAGCTGCAGATAAAAGCCCGATTTCGTTAGGAACTGCGTCTGAATGGAGGCTATAAAAGCAACCTCGTTCTTCGTTTTATTCAGTTGTGTTTTCGCAGTCGCTTTGAAATCGTCAATAGTCGTAAATTACCCCATTTTTGTGAATCGGGAATAAAAAACAATTTAAGTCCTTTTACAATGGACTTTTAGTGCTAAATTTGTATTTTTGTACCTTATACTAAAATACCTCTGTTAAAATGAATAAGAAAACTATTTTCTTGACGCTGTACTTTCTCTACATCTGTCATGTGTATGCCGAGGAAGGAGACGTCATTATGAACGATGAAGATGATGAGGATATTAAGTAAATTATCAGCTAAAAAAATAGTTTAATACTTTTTTCCAAACCCATCCAATACAATAATGTATTTTAATCCTTAAACAACAAGAATTTATCTTCGAGAAAGAGTAGTTAACCAAAAATCCAAGCAAATTCAAAAGATAACCAAATTGTTAAAAAACAAGAAAGGAAAGCTAACTTCGGCTCCGCCCGAGCCGAAGTTGATATACCCTTGCAATTAAAACCGGATATATATCGCAAACATCAGATTAAATGGCCGATCCTTATGAGAATATCATAATATAACCAAAGTAAAACAAAGTACTAAGCTTCCATCTTCAAAAATACCAAAGTTGGTATTTTTACTAAATACCATTTCCGATCGTTCACTTATATGGCAGTTATAAGTATAGTCGGCCGATCGTTATGCAATTTGGAAGGTTCTATTAACTCACCAAAAATAGAATCTGTACGAAGTTCCAACTTTCTATCTTCAAAAACACGAAAGTTGGGTAATTTCGGATTGTTCAGTTGTATGGCAGCTATAGGATATAGTCGGCTGATCCCTATGAAGTTCCCTATGCATATCGTATTATTTTGCCAGAAATAACATTTGTTGGGACATGAAAACATGACATGAAATAACATAACATTTGAAAAACGAAAGTTGGGTAATTTCGGATTGTTCAGTTGTATGGCAGCTATAGGATATAGTCGGCTGATCCCTATGAAGTTCCCTATGCATATCGTATTATTTTGCCAGAAATAACATTTGTACCAAATCCAAACTCTCTAACTCTAAAAACACCAAAGTTATACTATTTCCGATCAATCAGTTATATGGCAGCTATAGGATATAGACGTTCCGACTTATATATTGCGTGCAAAAGAAAGAAGGGTTCAAGACGATAGCTTTAAAACTGAGAGAATTTAAATTAAAATTTTTAATTTTAAAAAGTGGAATTTCTTTATAAGTCTTAAAAGACTTTTCTTGTCTTGTCTTTAAAAATAGTTTATGTCAATTTTCATACTATTAGTTGCATTTAATTTTGATAAAATTTGAGATCAATTTTAATCAGACCTAATTAACAATCAGTGATTAAACAAGGTATCTGGAAAATTTTATAAACAGCCTGTAGTTCTAAAGTAACAAGTATTTTATTTTAAATTATATGTATTGTTTATAAAGAATGTGAAAACTCGCGTTTTAAAATCATTGCAAAGGGGGTTAGACTGTAGAAATTGGGGAACTCAATTTTTTCCGCTTTCATGTAGTATGTCGATTTCCAACGAAATTTTTAAAATAATCGGCCTTGGTACTTGGTATGGTACATTACTTTCGGTTTTACTCAAAGTTATCTTTCCTTTATTGTGTTATTTAAATGTAGATTCATAATTAAATTAATAGTTTTTAAATTAATAAGTGGTCAAATTAAAATTAAATTATTTTCCTTTGGGCACTTTAATACGAATTTGTACTTTGGTAAAGAATTCAATGGTAAAACAATATATTATAAAATATAATTAAAATAATATTTTTAATTATTTAAATTTGATCTGGTTATAAATGAAAACAATTAGAATAAAATATAAACTTTGTTTATATAACAATGATGATAAAATTAAATAATAATTTGGTACTTGTTCGTATATATGAATATCCTTTCACAAAAAGTAAAAAAAGTTCCAACGCTTCTTAAAGCAATATAAGATTTGGTAATCTTTTTAGGAAATTAGTTTTAGTATTTTTATTTATTTATTTATTTATTTCGCCAACGGACAAATCCTTACATGGCTACATAATAACAACTTACACCTAATAAATAAAACTACAAAATTAACAAAAACTTAATAAATGCCGTATTACCTTGCGTTTTAACACACCCTTATCAGAGCCCCACTCAATTCGGAGGCTAGGCGGCAAAGAATTAAAATAAGAAAGAGCCCGCTCTATCGGCTCATTTAAAAGATAATTGGCCCTATGACACTTGACCCGAAAGGGGGCAAAGGTACGAAGATCCCTTTGAGGAACATTAAAATTAACGAGTCCCAACAAAAAAGGACAATCAATGTTATCAACAATTAAATTATTTAAAAAAGTTAACGCTGCCAGTTTACGCCGATCCTCCAACGTGCAAACGTTCAAAAGAAGGCAACGGCTCTGGTATGAAGGAACAGGATCCTGAAACCTTAGAGGCAGAAGTGCAAATTTTAAAAATTTTTTTCTGGAGTCGCTCAATTCGGTTGGAACGACCTTTACACTCCGGATTCCAAATGATTGAGGCGTATTCCAGCCTCGACCGAATGAATGCAGCATAAACGCTGAGGCTGTATTTTTGAAATTTAAATTGTCAGATATCAAGATGTCTTTTAAAGAGGATGTTAATGTTAGCGCTCATAGTTTTAAAATATATATTTATATCAGTTTTATAAAATTTTAAAATGTGCATAAAAACTTTGCAAACGTAGCCCACTGGTCCAAGCCGCACCGGAACTGGCTGATAACGAGAGTGACCGTCCCGAGCGCCATATTAGCTTCAACATCCAGAGCGCGCCCGCTGTTAGGTAACGATAAGTCGAAAGGAAGCGCGATAAGCGCTCAAGTTCAGAGTGGGTTACGTAACTAAAGAATTTGCATTATTCCAGTCCCAGATACACTTATGGCGGAGCAGGAGGAGGCGGTGGAGGATACGGGAGCAGCATTAAGACGTCTTCATTTAAAACTGGATTCGGGTAAGTAGATGTGGAGGTCGCTTTCCACTTCGGCCTTCTATGTCTTGTTTCGTTATAGGGGAGACTTACTCACCAAGACTCTGGGTGTCTTTGGCCTCGGAAAGGGGTAGGTCGCATAGTCAGATGAGTGATCAAGATTAATCCATGAGTCTTTTTGATTGAAGGCAAGGGAACTATTATGGCGGCAACTCCCAACGCCTAGAGGGCTCTGGAAAATGCTCTGCCCTGCCACTGCCCGCGAACGTCCAGGCCACGTGCCACAACGGACGATGTAAGGTCTTCTGCCCAGCTGGGTACAGCTTCGCCCAGAACATCCAGGAGCTGGAGATGTTCTGCAGCAACGATGGGTGGATCGTGGCCAACTCAGTTTTCACCGAGGTTCCTCCGTGCCAGGCACAATGCTACCCACCTTGTCAGAACAATGGCATTTGTCTTTCGGCTGGAGTGTGCCAGTGCCCGGAAAACTACTACGGACCAGTGTGCCAGCAGAAAAAGTCAGTGTGTGCTTCCTTCCCCAAAGCTCCCAAGAACTCAAAGGTCTCCTGCCGCAACAAGTGAGTACTCAGATGATTTCGGAGATCAATCACGTGTCTAACCTTCTTCTTTCCAGTGTGTGCAACGCGCAGTGCATGCGGGGCTTCCAGTTTCCGGATGGCAGCGGCATAACTAACATCGAGTGCCGCAACGGCCAATGGGTGCACACAAAGACTGGACTTTCCACCACCCCTGACTGCGCTCGTGAGTGAAAAAACTACTCCTGATTTGACAGATTCCAATTTTAGTGTCTCTTGCAGCCACCTGCAATCCCGCTTGTGAGAATGGAGGACAGTGCATCAGCTTTAACGTTTGTCAATGCTCGAAAATGTTCCGGGGGGCCCATTGCCAATTCAGTAAGCTCGAAATATTGCATCCTAGATTCTAAAAACAAATGTAAACAATCTTAGCATTTTATCAAGAGATAGCCTTCCTTATTTGTTTCTAAGTTGACAAGCTATTAGGCTTAATTATTAGGTTTCATTTTAATGTGTACCGTTTTTGTCAGATATTGATCGTTGCAACGTGACGAATACTGATTTCAACGGCAATTATAAGTGCTCCTATGAAATGGAAGAAGCTCGCTGTACATTCAACTGTCCTCAAGTGCCAGGATTAAAGGTCCAAGGTCGTCTCGACGTGGAGTACAAGTGCAATTACCAGACGGGACATTATAGGCCCGCCACTCTTCCAAAGTGCATTTTTCGTGAGTGCTGATAAATTAGAAAGCATTTATGGCAACCCATATGTCTTCTATTCTAGCTCCCGGGTATAGGATTCGCTCCAGCAGCTCTACCCAGAAGGTTACGCAACAGGCTGGAGCCGTCTACCACGGAGGCTTCAGTGGCGAAGTAGCTTACGAAATCCGCACTGAACGAGAGAAACTATTGGCGTTGCTGGCCAAGTATAGAGACCTAGAGCGAAAAAGTGTAAGCTCTGCTTAAAACCACACTAAAAAAAAAATACTAATCCTGTAATTATCAACTGTAGGAGTGGTGGTCCTCCGAAGAAACTGTGGTGACTCCGGGCAGGTATTCCCTGTACCAGAGCAGTGAAGTGGACTTGGTGATTGACAAGACTCCTCGCCCAGCCCTTTGTACAACTTGGGGTGGCGTTAACATAAAGACTTTTGATGGTCTTGTCTTCAAGTAGGTTACATGTTTCCAAATTTTTTATTTATATCACAATAAATTATTCTTATCTTGTTTCACCACAGGGCTCCTTTGTCTTGTTCGCACACACTGATTACAGACAAGGTGTCGGGCACGTTTGACATTATTCTGAAGGCCTGTCCTTATGGTTCCGGCTATGGCTGTGCTCACACCCTGAAGATTCTATGGCAGTCGGTTCTCTACACGTTCGAGAATCTAAGTAAGTCTTCTTTTTTGAAAATGAGCGCTGTGAAGTTGCTACCTTAAATTTCACTTTCAGATGGTACTATGCAACTGTCCACGCCCATTAAGACTCTACCCATGCCCGTGCAGGTGATGGGCATGAAGGTCATGCCTGTGGCTCAGCATGTGCAGATCGATCTAGAGTCCGTGGGCATTAAACTGGACTGGGACCACCGTCAGTATGTCTCTGTTCATGCCGGACCGCAAATGTGGGGCAAGGTGGGCGGCCTTTGTGGATCTCTGGACGGTGATTTCAACACAGACTTGTTGTCCAGGACTGGCAAAAAACTGGAGACAGTCAAGGCATTCGCGGACGCATGGCGCGTTGAGGACAGGAATGAAATGTGCCAGGTGGAGAACAGCGCCGAGCTTGATTTCGGAGTTGAATCGTGCCCGCAGGCCAAAATGCAGAAGGCCGCGTCAGTCTGCGAGCGATTGCTGGCCAATGAAAAGCTGGGCGATTGCATAAAACCATTTAACTACGAGGCCCTGATACGGTCCTGCATGGCCGACTACTGCAACTGCGCCAACCAGGAGCACCCTGAGAGTTGCAATTGCGACTCTATTGCCATGCTCGCCAAGGAGTGTGCTTTTAAAGGAATCAAGCTGGAGCATGGCTGGCGAAATCTGGAACTATGTCGTAAGATCTAATTCCACAATATTAAGAGACTCAAACCACTATATAACACCAATAACCATTCTCTAAAAATTGTATTTATTTCCAGCCATCAGTTGTGGATTCGGCCGGGTTTATCAGGCTTGCGGACCGAACGTAGAGCCTACCTGTGACTCGAACGGAGCTGTCACACCCTCCAGGGAGTCGTGCAACGAGGGCTGCTTCTGCCCCGAAGGCACCGTGCAATACAAGGATGCCTGCATCACCCGCGAGCTTTGTCCCTGCACTCTTCGCGGCAAGGAGTTTAAGCCAGAGTCTACTGTAAAGAAGAACTGTAACACCTGCACCTGTAAGAACGGACAGTGGCGCTGCACTGATGACAAGTGCGGAGCCCGCTGCGGGGCTATCGGAGACCCGCATTACCAAACCTTCGACGGAAAACGGTACGACTTTATGGGAAAATGCTCGTACCACCTTTTGAAGACGGAAAACATGTCGGTGGAGGCGGAGAATGTGGCCTGTTCGGGTGCCATTTCGGAAGCCATGAATTTTGCAGCCCCTGACAATCCATCTTGCACAAAGTCCGTGACCATCAGATTCGTCCTGCGCGACGGTACTCCTTCAACAATCAAACTTGACCAGGCCTTGGCCATCTCAGTCAATGACAAACCCATTGCCAAGCTCCCTAAGATGTTGGGTCTGGGCGAGATCTTGATCCGACGGGCCAGCTCAACTTTCCTGACCGTGGAGTTCGCCGATGGCATCCGGGTTTGGTGGGACGGTGTGTCGCGAGTATACATCGACGCTCCTCCCAGCTGGCGAGGACAAACAACGGGCTTGTGTGGAACTTTTAACTCCAATACTCAAGATGACTTTCTCACTCCCGAAGGCGACATTGAAACGGCAGTGGAGCCGTTTGCCGATAAGTGGCGGACTAAGGACACTTGTCAGTTCCCCGCCGAGAGCCACCAGGGGCCTCATCCGTGCACGCTCAATCCGGAGAAAAAAGCCATGGCGGAGAAGCACTGCGACTGGATCCTCCAGGACATCTTCCAGGAATGCCATTTTATGGTCGAACCAGAACAGTTCTACGAGGATTGCCTATATGACACCTGCGCCTGCAAGGATGAGCTCTCGAAGTGCTTCTGTCCCATTTTGTCAGCCTATGGTACGGAGTGCATGCGGCAGGGAGTGAAGACTGGGTGGCGCATGACGGTCAAGGAGTGCGGTAAGTCAGAATGGGTTTTCAACTCAAGCTTATTTTATTAAACGCCTTAATCTTAACGCCTAGCTGTGAAGTGCGCCATGGGTCAGGTGTATGATGAGTGCGGCGATGGCTGCGCTCTCACCTGCGACGATTTGCCCAGCAAAGGCACCTGCAACCGGGAGTGCGTCGAGGGCTGTCGCTGTCCCCATGGCGAGTACATCAACGAGGAGGGCGAGTGCGTTCCTAAGAGTAAGTGCCACTGCACCTATGACGGCATGACTTTCAGGCCGGGCTACAAGGAGGTTCGACCCGGCGAAAAGTTCCTGGACCTGTGCACCTGCACGGACGGGCTGTGGGACTGCCAAGATGCCGAGTCGGGAGACAAGGAAAAGTATCTTCCGTCTTCAGAACTGCGCTCCAAGTGTGCGAAGCAGCCCTACGCTGAGTTTGTTAAATGCGCTCCAAAGGAGCCGAAGACCTGCAAGAACATGGACAAGTACGTACCAGACTCCCTGGACTGCCTTCCCGGTTGCGTCTGCATGGAGGGTTACGTTTACGATACGTCGAGATCGACCTGTGTGCTGCCCACCAACTGTTCCTGCCACCATGCTGGAAAAAGCTACAATGACGGGGAGGAGATGAAGGAAGATTGCAATCTGTGCGTGTGCCAATCTGGCAACTGGAAGTGCTCCGAAAAAAGCTGCGAATCGACATGCAGTGTCTGGGGTGACTCTCACTTCACAACATTTGACGGGCACGACTTTGACTTCCAGGGAGCTTGTGATTACGTGCTGGCCAAGGGTATCTTCGACAATGGAGACGGTTTCAGCATAACTATTCAGAATGTCCTGTGTGGAACGTTGGGAGTCACTTGTTCCAAGTCACTGGAAATCGAATTAACTGGCCACGCTCAAGAGTCGTTGATTCTTAGTGCGGACTCCGCCTACAGCACCGACCCTAACAAGACCCCCATCAAAAGTAAGCGGAAGATACATAGTCCTCTTAGTCAGTTTATTTAACTTTATTCATTTCAGAATTGAGAGACAGTGTCGCCTCCAAAGGCTACAACTCTTTCCATATTTACAAGTCTGGAGTCTTTGTGGTTGTGGAAGTAATACCCTTGAAGCTGCAGGTGAAGTGGGACGAAGGAACTCGCGTTTACATAAAACTGGGCAACGAGTGGCGCAGAAAGGTCAGCGGGCTGTGCGGCAATTACAATGGCAACAGCCTAGATGACATGCAGACCCCCTCACTGGGCCTAGAGAGCAGTCCAATGCTCTTTGGCCACTCGTGGAAGCTCCAGCCACACTGCTCGGCTCCCGTAGCACCCATCGAAGCCTGCAAGCAGCACCCTGAGCGCGAAACATGGGCCCAACTAAAGTGTGGTGCGTTGAAGTCGGAGATGTTCAAGGAGTGCCATGCGGAGGTTTCTCTGGATCGGTACTGGAAGCGCTGCATATTCGACACTTGTGCCTGCGATCAGGGTGGCGACTGTGAGTGCCTATGCACAGCAGTAGCCGCTTATGCGCATGCCTGTGCCCAGAAGGGCATTCATATACGATGGAGGTCCCAGCACTTCTGCCGTGAGTAACCCATGTAATTTATTAGAAAAGTATTTTTACTAATATTATAACAAAGTAATTTTAAAGCTATTGGGTATTCGTGAAAATCTTATTAGCAGAAAGAAGAAATAATCTCCAACCCTTGATAAGCTCCAATATTGTTAGATCTGATTGATCTTAGCTCAAATATCTATAAGATCTTATCTTAATATCTATATTTTCAATATCTCCTTTATAGATATTTCTTTCTAATTCGGCTAACCTTGCTAATTAAGCTTGTTATTTTAAGTCAAATTTTCTGGTTATAGGCAGGAAAGTAGGTCCATACTAAAGTTCTAGTTCTGGCAGGGTAGTGGGACTATACTATATCTACAAGTTTCTTAAGATTTTAAAAAATTGTTACCTTATGTTTATGAATTGGTACCGATAACTATGCGAATACTATTTAGAGGTACTTCTTTGTACTTCCTTACCTCCCTACACTAATACCTTGAAATACGCATTGACATTTTGCATCAATTATTTTTTAGCAATGCAATGTGATCCTCACTGCGCTGAATATAAGTCCTGTACGCCGGCCTGCGCGGTGGAGACCTGCGACAACTTCCTCGATCAGGGAATCGCCGATCGGATGTGCACCCGGGAGAATTGCCTGGAGGGTTGCCACATAAAGCCTTGCCAGGACGGATTCATTTATTTGAATGACACCTACCGAGACTGTGTGCCCAAGGCCGAGTGCAAGCCGGTGTGCATGGTGAAGGACGGGAAAACGTACTACGAGGGAGACGTAACCTACACGGATGCTTGCGCCACATGCCGCTGCTCGAAACGCAAAGAGATCTGCAGCGGAGTTAAGTGCGACGCCCCTACGACGCCGATGCAGTGGGCGCCCATCATAGAGGGTACCACAACGTCTCCCCCTCTAGCGACCCAGAATCAGACCAAGTGCGTCAAGGGATGGACGCGGTGGTGCGACAAAGACAGAGACTCGTCGGACAAGAGCGTACGCCTAAACGACGAGGAGAAGCTGCCGCGCTACGATCGTCTAGAAAACATCTATGGAACGTGCCTGAAACAGTACATGACCAAGGTGGAGTGCCGCGTCAAAGGGACTCACGAGGATCCCGCTCAAATGGACGAGAATGTTGTGTGCAATCTGGACATGGGTCTTCAGTGCACCGGGAAGTGCCACGACTACGAGTTGCGGGCCTTTTGCCAGTGCGATGATCAGCCGTCACCCGACGCTCCGAAACCCACCGAGAAGCCCCAAATAGGACTAGCGTGCGATGCGGCCATTTTGGAGTATAAGGAGTTCCCAGGAGACTGCCACAAGTTCCTGCAGTGCCAGCCAAACTCAGTGGACGGTAGCTGGATCTACGTAGAGAAAACCTGCGGCGACTTCATGATGTACAACCCCAGTCTGTTTATATGCGATCACATAGCCACCGTCCAACAAATCAATCCCAGGTGTGGCGCGAAACCCACATTGGAGCCGGAACCAATAAGGCAGTGCCCCGAAGGGCAGATCTGGGCAGACTGCGCCAACCAATGTGAGCACTCGTGTCACTACTACGGCAGCATATTAAGAAAGCGTGGGCTGTGCCACCCCGGAGAGCATTGTAAGCCAGGCTGCGTGGATCTTCAGCGACCTGACTGCCGCGGACAGGACAAGTATTGGCGAAACGAAACCACCTGCGTTCATGTCGACGAATGTCCCTGCATGGACAAGAACGAGCTCTATGTCCAGCCCCACAAGCCCGTGGTCGGAGAATCAGAGCTTTGCCAATGTATCGATAATTCCTTCACTTGTGTGCCAAACAAACCGGAGCCCATTCCAGCACCACCGAAGGGTTAGTTTGTTGCTTTAGATAAATCCCTTTTGTGACATTCTTACCTCTTTCTTTTGCAGAGGAAGGAGAGACTCGAAGCATACCCATTGGTCCCATTTTACCAGTGACGTTGACCCCACCCCTGGAATGTTCCCCAGAAAGGTAACATTTTAAATAATTATGACAGAGAGGTACTAAACTTGCTACACCATTGGTTCTAGGCTAATTCCCAAGATAGAAAACATTCGAAATCCCCAGCCAGACGGTATTTTCAATGCCAGCTCTCAACTAGCTCCTGAGCACGGACCACACATGGCTCGTCTTACCAAAGAGTACCCCAAGGGCAGTTGGTCGCCGAACATTAACGATCAAATGCAGTATCTGGAGCTCAACTTTGGCAGGCCTGAGCCATTTTATGGAGTGGTTATGGCGGGGAGCCCTGATTTCGACAACTACGTGACTCTTTTTAAGGTACCACTTTTTCTTGAAAGGGTTCCCAATTTTACATCCCTTTTACTTACAGATCCTTCACAGCCACGACGGTGTTAGCTACCACTATCTGGTGGACGAAACAGATAAGCCACAAATGTTCAGCGGACCCCTGGACTCAAGGGCTCCAGTACAGACTCTCTTTAAAATTCCAATTGAAGCCCAATCTCTCCGTATTTACCCTCTCAAATGGCACGGCTCGATTGCAATGCGCGTGGAGCTCTTGATATGCGGTGATAAGGTGGTCCCAGAGCCCATAATCCTCGTTCCTACCAGCACGGAGAAACCATTTGAGCTGAAGAACCAAGAATGCATAGACCAAATGGGGGTGGACGAGGGCAAACTATACCCTGAGCAAGTCCAATCGAGCAGTTTATGGCAGTGGCCCGAACTCCCTAAGAAGCCACAAGTACTGGACTTGCTCAAGCTGTCCACACCTCTCGCCTGGAGGCCCCTCGCCAATACTCCAAATGAGTTCATTCAGTTTGACTTCCTCGAGCCGCGCAACATTTCTGGCTTCGTTACCAAGGGCGGTCCAGATGGATGGGTGACGGGCTACAAGGTTATGTTTTCCAAAAATAAACCCACTTGGAACACGGTGCTTTCCGCCAATGGGCAGCCTCGTATCTTTGAGGCCAACGTGGACGCCCAAACAGAGCGCACGCATCACTTTAAGAATCCGATCCTAACACAGTATCTTAAGGTTGTTCCAGCGAAATGGGAGAAAAATATCAACATGCGCATAGAGCCCTTGGGATGCTTCCAACCATATCGTAAGACACCTTCATAGAGCTTTGTTCTCCTATTCATTTTGCTTTTTCCAGCTGAGATCCAGCGTCAAGTACCTATAGACTTCAGCGAGCCCTCCAAGTGCAACATTTGTGAGGGTATATCTGCGCCCGGTTCGAACGAGGTCTGTGAGTGTGTGGATCAACTGTTCTGGGATGGCAACACCTGTGTGCAACACAACCTTTGCCCCTGTATCGAGAACTACGTCAGCTACCCCATTGGAAGCAAGTTTGAAAACTCCGCTTGCGAGGAGTGCGTCTGCGTTATCGGGGGCCACAAAAACTGCAAACCAAAGAAGTGCCCACCCTGCCAGGACGCCAAGCTTCGACCCGTCATCACAAGCGACTGCTTCTGCAAGTGCGAGCCCTGTCCCAAACATCAGCGTTTGTGTCCGTCTAGTGGGGACTGCATTCCCGAGGTCCTGTGGTGCAACGGAATACAAGACTGTGCCGATGACGAGGACGCCAGCTGCAGAGATTCGTTTACAGTGGAGCCCGATATCAAGCGGGAGAAAAACGAGAGTAGGTCAAGCGTGGGATTATTTTCACTTTTATCAGAAGTATACTTTTTTATTAAACAAAATTCCAGCTGAAGTCATCACCTGTCCTGTTCCGGAATGCCCACCGCATATGAAGATAAAAATAACTGAGAAGAAACAACGAAAGATGTCCAAAATGTTCACGTTTTCCAAGCAGGTGTCCATCGTGGACGATGGCCTCACCATTACAAAAACCAAGTTTATCTCTTCAAAAGAACAGATTCTGGCGTTGCCCAGCCAGGAGCTGGACTTCCATGAGGAGGAGCAGTGCGAAGAGTTCACTTGTGTCCCCATTCCAAGCACGCAGGTAAACAAGAACGAGACTATTTCCTGCACAGAGCCCAAGTGCCCCGAGAAGTACGATGTCGAGCTAGACATGAGTGCAGCCAAGGCGGGAGACTGTCTGAAGTACACCTGTGTTCTCAGGCCCAACAAAGACGATGTTTGTGAAATAAGCGGCAAGAGTTTCACGACCTTCGACGGAACTGTTTTCAAGTACAGACCGTGCAGCCATATTCTAGCCAGAGATATTCACAATGGTAGCTGGTCGATCTCAGGTATGAAGGGTCGTTTTCTCAAGCTTACTGATTTCTGACTTGTGTTTACTGACCGTTTAAGTTCATCACGACTGCAGTGACGAGCACCGAAGAATATGCCGTAAAGTGATCACCATTCATGACAAGGAGGCCGGAAATGAGCTTATTTTGCTGCCGTATTTGAAACTTAAGTTCAATGGATTCGAGTTCACTGTGGAACAGCTAATCAATTCGCCAATATGCAAGGCTTCCTTTGTGGTATCTCAGCCGGGAAAAACCCTTCTGGCCGTGTCGACCAAATACGGCTTCTGGGTCCAGCTCGATGACATTGGAATCGTCAAAGTGGGTATCTCATCCAAGTTCATACGGACTGTCGATGGTTTGTGTGGGTACTATAACGGCAATCCTCGGGATGACAAGAGGTCGCCAGAAGGCCAAATCGTCCCTAACACCGAAATGTTCGGCGACAGCTGGTACGATAAGCGGATCCCTAAAGATCAGTGTGGGGACGTGAAGTGCTCCAGAGACATGCAGGCCAAGGCCCTGCAGTTGTGTAACATCATTCAGTAAGTTCTAATATCTAGTTCTTCCCAATTGTATAACAAAATCATTTTGTATGTTCAGCCATCCAACCTTTGCCCGGTGCCACAAGGCAGTGAACTACAAGCAGTTCCTCAACAATTACTGCCTTGAGGCTGCGTGCGACTGCATGATTGCTAATAATGGGGACACAAGCGCTTGCAAGTGCAACATCCTTGAAAGCTTTGTCAAGAAGTGCCTTAGTGTGAATCCATTGGTTCAGCTGACCACCTGGAGAACGGTGGCGCAGTGCGAGATAAGTTGCCCGGCGCCATTAGTGCACACGGACTGCTATAAGCGTCGATGCGAACCGTCCTGCGACAACATTCACGGCGATGATTGCCCGGTTCTCCCAGATGCATGTTTTCCGGGGTGCTATTGCCCGGAAGGAACTGTAAGGAAAGGTCCGAACTGCGTTCCCATATCCGACTGCAAGGACTGCTTGTGTAATTCTTTGGGTGGATCCAAGTACATGACCTACGATCGAAAAAGTTTTAGTTTCAACGGGAACTGTACTTACTTATTGTCGCGAGATGTAGTGCTTCCTGGGGTACACACCTTCCAGGTTTACGTCAGTATGGACGATTGCAAGAAACTGGGTCAGATCACGGCTATGGAGGGATCCAGCTGCGCCAAGTCCCTGCACATTCTCAACGGAGACCACGTGATTCACGTCCAGCGCATTCCAAGCCAGCCGAAATCCTTACAAGTCCTGGTCGACGGCTTCGAAGTGAAAAAGATTCCGTACAAGGACAGTTGGATTGGAATTCGCCAGGTGATCGGCAAGGAGCTAGTCCTGTCACTTCTAGACTCCCACGTAGAGCTCTCTGCGTCTTTCGAGGAGCTAATTTTCTCTCTGGGAGTGCCAAGCATTAAGTACGGAAGCAAGATGGAAGGCCTCTGCGGTGACTGCAACGGGAATGCTGGAAACGACCTTCAGCCAAATCCGGCAAAGCGTAAGCCTGGCATTGACGTCGTTCAGAGCTGGCAAGCAGACGAACCCAAACTAGGTATTGTGGAGGAATGTCTCAGCGAGGATGTGGCCAAGCAGGACTGCATCCCTCTTCCGCCGGAGAAGGATCCCTGTCTGCAGTTTTACAACTCGGAGCTCTTTGGAAAGTGCCCCCTGGTGGTGGATCCCATTGCTTACGTGTCCGCGTGTCAGCAAGACATTTGCAAGCCAGGAAATAGCCAACAAGGGGTCTGTGTGGCACTCGCGGCCTACGCTAAAGAGTGCAACCAGCATGGCATTTGCACCAAGTGGCGAAGACCGCAGCTCTGCCCCTACGAATGCCCAACCAACATGGTCTACGAGCCCTGTGGCTGTGCTAAGACGTGTGAAACCATCAAGGCCTTGTCTGAGTTCGATGCGGTCAGCTTAAAGAACCAGGCCTTCGTTCATACTGTGAAGAGCGACGAAATGTGTCTCAGCTCGGAGCGCTTTGAAGGATGCTTCTGTCCCGCAGGGCAGGTGATGGATGACGGAAAATGTGTGCCTGAAATAGCATGCACGAAGTGCGACGATGGGTTGCACCTCCCCGGCGATGCCTGGCAAAAGAGCAAGTGCATCGATTGTCAGTGCGACCAGACCGGCAAGACATCGTGTGTTGAAAAGAAATGCCAGGTGGAAGAGCATATCTGCGCCGAAGGCTACAAGCCCGAAACCATTGTCAGCAAGGAATCGTGCTGCCCCAAGTATCGATGTGTTCCGGAAGTCAAAGACCCAGCAAAGTTGTGCTTGGCTCCGCTTATGCCCATTTGTGGCCCAGGACAGTTCAAGAAACAGAAAAACGATGTGAACGGCTGTCCCCAGTATATTTGCGGTGAGTTTAATATACTTCTTAAAACGACAATGCTTTATTTTCATGTTTACTTTTTTCCAGAATGCAAGCCCAAAGATCAGTGTGAGCTTATGATACCTCCCCGGGAGTTGGGTCTGGGCGAAAAGATTGTAACAATCGAGGAGGGCTGTTGCCCCACTCAAAAGATAATTTGCGAACCGGAGATGTGCCCCAAGGCCCCCGATAGTTGTCCCGAGCGATTCTACCAGGTGAAGACAGTCAAAGATTTGGATATATGCTGTCCCAAACATTCTTGTGGTAAGTCAATTGAGACCATCAGATGATCATGGAATGCATAAAATGTATTTTCAGTGCCACCGAAGGATATGTGCATAGTCCAGTATGGGCTTGAGGAATCCTCCAAGTTCACCAAGCAAATAGGAGAGAAGTGGACTCACGCCAAGGACCTGTGCATTCATGAGTCCTGCTCATATGGTCCCGATGGGTCATCGCAGGTGGTCAGCACTCTTGAACAGTGTGTGACAGACTGCGCCCCAGGATTTAGTTATCAAAGGGTGGACCAATCCAAGTGCTGTGGCCAATGTATTCAGACTTCTTGCATATTTGAACAGAAACTTTATGATGTCAATGCCCATTGGAAGTCTCCCGACAACTGCACTTCCTACATCTGCCTGAAAAAAGACCAACAACTGATGGTTTCTTCCTCGCAGGAAGTCTGCCCCGATGTGGGTAGTTGCCTCTCTCACCTTTTGTACCAGGACGGCTGCTGCAAACGGTGCAAGGTGGAGCCTTTGGTGGAGGATAAATGTAGGTTGCAAACAGTATGGGATTTTCAACTGACTTTAATTTCTCGTTCTCAATTTTAGCCAACTGCTTGCCAATCTCATTGGCCGAGTCGCAAACAAACCGCATCATTAAGGTTCCCAAGATAGGTCATGGTGAGTGTGTGAACGCCGAGCCAATAAGAGGGTTCACCGACTGCCAGGGCGCCTGCTCTTCTGGAACTAAGTACAACAGTCTCACTGACGTGCACGAAAAGTATTGTACTTGCTGTAGCATCAAATCCTACCAACCAATATCAGTAAACATGATATGTGAGGATGGTCACACATACATCCAAAAGGTAAATATCCGTCGTCTATACAATCTGTATTCTACATTGATTGGTAATCTTGTTGCAGCATGAAGTTCCCGCCAACTGCGGATGTTCGTTGTGCTCAGAATTATCAGACCCCGCCATCGACATTAGAATTCAACAGGACGTGCAATCACCGCTACTAAAATTACTAAGCGCTCCTTAGAATTTTTAATATTCCACATAAGACTAAGTGTACACATTAATAAAAAGACACAGCAATTTTATGTATGTATCTTAAGGGCTGCGAGTATTACATTTTTATTGAAATTAGATTTAAGCTGACAATAAAAGCTTTTCGTAGTGCTTGCGTTCGCCATACTGCTATCGACGCCATACTATTCTGAAATACATACCTATGTCCACAATCGATCTATAGGTTGAAAGATTTTAGTAGATAGGAAAGTACCATCACTATGTAGGAATAGTTCTGATAACGAAAAAATTCATTTTGTCGTCATATATTTGACCAAACAAAACAAAAAGGCTTTAGGTTAAAATTTTAAAGCTGCAAATAACAAAATGTTATTTGTCACTCAAAATATAATTGTGGATTTTTATATAAATAGGCCCGCCTATAGGTTTCTGCTCAGTTGATTATGAGCCTTGATGACTATAACAAGTCCCGGAACCAAAAATGGGTTCTCATGTTGTAATTGTTCGTAATGTTTTTTTGACGAGGCGAACATATGTATTTTAATTACCATTTACAACGTTTAAATATTAAACTAATTCGTTTTTGTATTTTGGTGCGAACTAACGACATTGAAAATTTTTCAATGTTTGTGATATACATAAATCTGGCTTTAACTTCTAGGGTATATCAACTTCGGCTCCGCCCGAAGTAAGTTTTCCTTTCTTGACAAAAAATGCACTTTTATGCAATTTTGAAGAACATTTTACATACATATATTTTAAAAAGGCAACCTTGAAGATTTTGTAGTGAATCTGTTTGCTGCAACTCTAATGTTTTCATTAGAAGGATTTTGGATTTTTCCAATCTCCGTACTCATTTTTGTCTTTCAAAGTAAACTAATCTATGAACACATATACATATGTATTTCGAAGACGTAACTAATGCTTTTTTTCTTAATTTGTATATAAAACTGGACAAAGCACTGTTAAATTGTACTTGTTTTATTTAAATTACAAAAAAAAATTATGTATTTTTAATAAAAAAAAAAACCACGCCCCCTTTTCCAAAAGACGACTTCGGCTTTATAAAACACTATAAAAAAAAAAACAAATTGAAATATCTTGCTTCTTTTTTGAGAAATTAATTTTGAGACATTTGATGAATTTTGACATTTGTGACATTTGAGCCTCACACAAAATATCGGGCCCCCAGGCAGGACAAAGTATTCAATTTGAAATACCAATAGAAATAGGAAATAAATCAATAAAGCTTAGATATTTTGAAACGGAAACCGTAATGTACGGTGCACTGTGCAAAGTTAGTCACTTTCAGTGAAACACCGAATGATCATATTTATACGTGGCAGATTCTTTCTCTAAATTACGAACTTGTTGAACGCACCTGATAGTGGACTGGTTCCAGTTTAAGAATTAATGTACCTTAAAATTAAATGAATTTTTAAAATAAGTTATTCATCAAAAAAAAAGAAAGGAAAGCTATCTTCGGGTAGAGCCGAAGTTGAAATACCCTTGCAGTTAAGATCGGCTAGCTGACCTTAATTTGATAGTAGCTTGATTACAATTAAGAGCCGCAATACTTGCATATGGCATCGAATTAATTTTTATATTATATTATGCAAAGTTAAAAGATTATGCAAAGTGCAACAGGCTAGATTTATGGAATTATATTTTTTTTTGTGGCTGTCTTTTGCAGATTAATCTGAGCCTTGTCTTGACTTGGATAAAAGGTAGTTGGCTGTGCCATCGATGCAGTCGGGGAGAATTGGAATGGCTAGTTCCTGATAACTAAAGTTCAATTTATTTTTCAATAAATTCAAAGTTCAAGGCCCCAATAGGCAAAACTGGCTCATTTGATCCATTTTCCTCCGTTATTCTCCAAATAACAGAACTAATTTAATATTAACGTAGGATGTGTATGTATGTTGAGTACATTTTTACGAGGAAATGTTAAGTGTTTTGATATTCTGATCTTAATAAGTAAATTTGAAAACAATTTTGGGAAATCATTTATTTTTTGTACCAGAAAATAATTTATGCTATCCACATATTTGCGTGAAATAAAGATTAAAATTTTTCCCCCTGGGGTTTTATGGTTACATTGTGGACCTGAAATACGTTTTAGAAATATATAAATTATAATTATTAAAAAGATTGCAATATTTTATTTATTTATTAAAGACTAACCTGTACGTTGGGCGGTGTTCCGATGGCCCAAAGCACAGCATCTGCAACATCCGCACACTGCAGCATAGGCATGTGCTGTTTAATGACGCCCTGGATTTGCTGTGGCAAGATGTCCGTATCAACGATTCCAGGACAGATTGTCTAGGAACCCAAGAATTGTTCTTATTAATTAGAAAGCTTAAAATGGTGTTGAAAACTCACCGATACTCTCACGAGCGTTTTGTGCCTCTGGAACTCTTGGCGGTAGATCTCGTTCATTGCCGTGAGCGCGAACTTGCTGGCCGGGTAAATGTTTAGAGACGGCAGTTGAGGGCCCAGGTTGGGCACCTGTTGACCAGCGACACTATTCACTATAACTACGTGGCCTTCAGCTCCCCGTTCCCGCATCGATTGAAACGCTTCCCGGATGCAATAGACGCCGCCCATTACATTCGTCTCTATCGTAGCCAGCATGGCCTCGGCATCATCCTGCCCACTAAGTTCGCCCGTGGCCATGATGCCGGCGTTGCTCACCAACACGTCCACGGCGCCAAGATGCTTCTTAATCCATTCGAAAGCCTCCGACACTTGCTCATTTCGAGATACGTCGCACCTGATCGCATGAAGTCGTGATTGCTTCTCCGCGGCCAGCTCCTCGCGGAGCTGCTCTACTCGTTCCTGGCGTCTAGCAAGCCCAACAACCACCATTCCAGCCCCGACCAATGCCCGGACACAGGCTGCACCGATTCCGGAACTGGCTCCGGATACCACAGCGACTTTGTTGCACCAACGCTCCATGAGACTCATCGACTGATGGCCAAAACGCAGCGACAATTGCTACCAGTGACAAGGAAGCCATACATATGAAATCATGTTAAGTCATATCGATTGTGAAAAGGTAATTAGAGCACTCTATTGAACTCCCTGTCTGGCTAATGCTTTTTAGTGTGGAAGCCCGTCAGATTAACCTATACGAGGCATGTTGCACCCGCTAAACTGAATCCACCAATCCATATATTATATAGGGTACTTAAATTATATAGATACTTAAATTCTAAAGTGTATGTATATTTAGTAGGGATTGTAGAAACAGAAAAACGGATAACTGACAGCGAATATACTTTAAAGTAAGTCTGAAATGTCTCCGTCACTGCTTTGCACGCTTTTGACCAAAATTAAAATTTTGACCCTAAGCTTTGTATAAGCTTTGATATCGCATTCTACATTCATACGCATTCAAATACATGATCATATGATCCCAATCGTGGAAGAAAGGTCCTTTAAAACAACAAGGGATGACTAGTATTCATTGAATTGCCTAACCCAATGGTGGTCATCCAGGATTTTTCACGAATACCACCATTAAGTTAAGCTGAGTTTTTACTTTGACGATTAAAAATACATCCATTACTACTTTACTTATCCTTTTTCTTCCTCAGATATTAGTGGCTCATGTGAATGACCACAAAAGCCAATTCTAAGACCTTCATTTTTTCTTTGGTTTAATGGAAAAATTTTTACTGGCTGGCGGTAGTTGGACCCTGACCATTGATAGTCCAAACAGAGGGCTAAAAGAAAATAAAGGCGCAAAAAAGGTAATTCATTTTGATTGAGCGTTGGGTTTCTACCTTTCTATCTGATTATAAAAAATGTTGACTCAGATTTAAATAATGGCTAAATTTAAATAAGCAAATATTTAAATGTTACAAACAAACACAAGAATAAGATTTCAATTGTCACTAGAGCCTTGCACGAAAACACTAATTTTCAGTTCATTTTAACTTCCAAGTACTCTATAGTAAAAATATAGGCAAACCAAAACTTATATCGACGCGTACGTCAAAATAAGCACCAAAGCAATCGGATAATCAAAATATACAAGTATTTCCAAATACTCCTGATTTAGTTTTGAACACAATAAACATAGCAAAATAGCATAAAGGAACTAGCTGAATCTGAAATTCAGCAATACATGGCTCTTAACGTTACACTAATGGATGAGTTTACGATTGGTGAAATTGGCTTAAAGCCCACTTTCAGTGCACTTGATTCTTGATGAGGATCACCTCATGAGTTGATATGAGCATGTCCGTATGTCCGTCTGTCTGTCTGTTTCTATGTGAACTAGTCTCTTAGTTTAAAAGCTATCGACTTGAAACTTTGCACACACCCTTCTTTCCTTTGCACGCAGTGGCTTTGATTAAACTGATTACTAAAGGAGGGCCTAGCCCTTTTATATGAGTCCAAAACTGAAATCCCCACAATATCTAAGCAAAAAGCTTTAATGATGCTATAGTGGAATCTAACTGGGGACATACAATTTTGCGACAAGATAAATATATTTTATCTATTTTTTTTATTCAATGTGGTGGTGCAATATCTTGTTTTTTTATAATTAACAATAATTGTTTTAGAAACAGGAACATTGGATCTTGAATTATAAACAAACTATTGAGGTGGGACTTGTCTCACTCTCTGGTTTTCACACTTTCTGACAAAATTGTATATATACAATATACAATGTGATATAGCACATAAAGCTTTAGTAAGCAAGCTTTAAGGGGATCATCAACAGTAGCACAACTAAGGGTAATTGCATAACGTCCTCGGGACAAGAGTTCTTCGCTATCCAATCGCGGAAGTGGTATACGTCAGTGTAGACGCCAGCGTTGTTGGGTTCGCCGCAACCACGGCCAAAGGAAACGATGCCGTAAATCTTTCCGTCACAAATCAAAGGGCCACCAGAGTCACCTTGGCAGCTATCCACCTCGAAATTTGTTGGATTTGAGGCGCAGATCATACCCTCCTCCTTAAAGCCTTCTAGCGTCTTGCAATAGCTAAGCGGAAGGATTTGCATGTTCGCATTCAGTGCCTCGTCGGGAAGTGGTCCAAACTACGCTACGAAAAGAAAACGTCAGGCGAGAATCTTAGCGACTTAAAAGCGTACCTGTAAAATGGTTCCCCACCCAATGACGGTACAATTTTGTCCTGCATGCGGCTTTGTTTCGGGGACAGAGATGGTATCTGCAGAGTCGCCAATCGACAGATCTTTTTCCATTATCAATACCGCTAAATCGTTCTTGTGGCCCCTTTGTTGCTTATACTTCGGATGCACCTTCAATCGTTTCACTCTTAAGCTCTGCGTGGTTTCGACCTGTACCAGTCTCTTCGGTGTTCCGGCAACGATACTGAGTTGCTTAGCCTTGAGCTTTTTATTTCTTTAAAAGATTAAAGATTAAAAGAAGGTTGTTGTATAAATATTTGGGTAAAATCCTATGAATGACGTTCACATCATGATTACCATCATATATTATTTTTTTCTTACTGGTTTCGTTTCAACAGTAAGAAAAAAAAGAATTTCGTAACTAAAAACTAACTTAATTAAATACCCTACTCAATAAATTTAATATCCTACCTACTCAAGCCTACTCAAACATAAAAAAATAAATATTTTTTATATTGTATATTTATATTGTATAAAGAAGTAGTTAAAAATATCTGAATTTAAACAGTGTTGTAACAAAGATGTTTTTTTTATAAAATATTTGCTGTGGATTTGTGTTATGCCACCAGGTCAAACAATATGGGTTTCTGGATTTCTAATTATCTTAGAGGTAAAATTTCCGGAACGGTAAGTTTAATTTAAACAATAGTAAATTTTTGTTGGCTTGAAACAATTGATTATTTGACTCGTTAAAAGTAAAATGAAAAAAGTTTACGGAACCTGATAAAGCGAAGAGTTTTACATATTATGCCCAAAAAGTATGAGAATTGTAAAACACAAAATTATTAAATGACTATATGTACACAAGTATATGTACAAGTAAAGACAATTTATTAAGTGTCTTAATCTTTTTACTGACAAAAATAGCACTTGCTAAGTAACGATCGTAATATGGGCCCTGTTTCTTACGGAAGCTACAAAAGGATTTGGAATTGATTGACATACGCATGGAACACACAGTGGGCTGCAGTCAGGACGGCACCCTTCGTTATTATCGCACCTCCGCATACGTGGTTATCTCCAAAGTGGTGTTTCTGTTTGAACGCTCGCACAGACACCACGTACTTGACCAGGTCGTTATGCTCTGGCCGATATCCGCCGGTGACCAGGAATTCATAATCCGAATTATCTAAAGCTTTTAAATCGATCGGGGGCTGTCTTGTGGATGTATTTTCATTTTGTTGCTGCTGTATAGACGTACACTGTGATTCTGTCACGGTTCTGATGGCTAAAAAAACAATCGTGACGATACAAACAATTTTTTGTAAACCCATTTAAGATTTTGTTGTTTATTAGGTTAGTTTTTGTTGACAGATAATAGAGTAAGACAAAAAATATGACAAGTCACTTTTTGTCATTTTGTTTTGTTCCAAAAATATTTGTAATATAATTTAAGGGCTAATACTCAGTGTTTTAAATAAGTTTCGGTATCAAAACAAAAATTTTATTAGCACTTTCTGGATCGCCAGATTTGGAGAGAGGAGTGAAAACGATTTTACTGAAAAATATTTCTACACTTTTATTGGACTTTTCCAACGGAAAGTGCAACAAAATCCGCCAGAAATATGCAGTAAATAAGACATCTCCAACCCTATAAAGTATATATATTCTTGATCAGGATCACCTCCTGAGTTAATATGAGCATGTCCGTCTGTCTGTATTGTCGCTAACTAGTCTCACAGTTTTAAAGCTATCCACTTGAAACTTTGGACACATTATTTTTTTTTTTTTTTTTTTTTTTTTTTTTGTGGTTTTTTTTTTTTTTTTTTTTTTTTAAAAATTTTTTTTTTTTTTTTTTTTTTTTTTTTTTTTTTTTTTTTTTTTTTTGGGTGTTTTTTTATTTTTTAATATTTTTTTTTTTTTTTTTTTTTTTTTTTATTTTTTTTTTATTTTTTTTTTTTTTTTTTTTTTTTTTTTTTTTTTTTTCCCCCCCCCCCCCCCCCAAAAAATTTTTTTTTTTTTTTCGGGGGAAAAAGTTTTTTTATTTTTTTTTTTTTAAAATTTTTTTTTTTTTTTTTTTTTGTTTATTATTTTTTAAAATTTAATTTCCCAATTTCCTATATAAATGGGGTAAAATTTTCAACGCTTGGATCTCGAAGACTATAAGAGATAGAGCTAATCCATTTGAACTTGAACTTGTATGGTATCCGTGGAGATATAGTTGCTGTCAAAAGTTTGCCACGGTCAGCAGCCAAATTGTATAATTTTTAGAGGAGTTACAGACTTTTTAATCTCCTCCCCTACTGAATCGGTAGTAGGTTTTTGTTGTTGTAGTTTTGCCCAAGCGCAAAAGTATGCAACAAAATTTTGAGTGCTAAGAGTCCATACTTTTAAAGTTTAAAGGTTAGTTAAACTGTGGGTGGAAGAGATGAGTACTGGGTATGATATAGTCGGGAAACCGCACATCGGCATATTTGGATTTTACTTGATTTGCTTCATGTTTGCTTCATGTTGATTTGCCTTCATAACAAAAAATTGTCTACATAACAAGCTTCGTCAATATACTCTTCGCTCATTTGTGATTAAATTCGTAAATTTTTTAACATGGCATTGTTATCCGATTTGAAAAGGTTTAGTGTTATGTCGGAATTGTCTAAACCAGATACGATTTTTTTAGCTAGATTTTTCGATCCCCTTGGCCCAGGACCTTTGAATTCCGCCAGTCCAAGAAATCGTGACGATTTGAGCACTGACATTTTACGATCAAACCGCGTTAAACTATCTATTTTGAAAGAGCATAGTCGGTTTTATTGTTTTTTTTTGCTGCGACGTGTTTCTATAACGATTTTCCCTTGCTTCTAGAAATCCTTAAAATTGATATTTTTCACCCTGTAGTCGCCAAATGCAAAAAAAAATTGTGGTATTTATAAAGCAAAGCGCCACGACCTGTCCAAGGTTAAGGTGGCTCAAAATTGCACAGACCCCAAAACTCTAGTTCAAGAGTTAACTACTGGATGGAATAGTGCGAACCAAATGAGAATTTTAGCCACTAAGGATACACTCCAAGCGCACTTTGCACTTTGATAGAGGAGATTAAAGGTTTAGAATAATTGTTTACATAATTGCGTCCTTTCGACAAAGAAGAAGGAAAACGAATCCAGCTTTTTGCTAGGCGTGAACGAGCACTGAAAGATCTTACAGTTCAGCTTTAAGCGAAATCGCTACTACCACGTGAACCCAGAACCAGCCTACATACATGTATTTACATATTATATGTATGTGCTGCATGATGACTGCGACGGTGATGTTACAAATACCACCAAGAAAATGAGCTAACTCTCTGTTTTCTGTTTACCATATGTGCATCAAATACCCCGTATGGTGGTTATAGAAAAAAATGTGTAGCGAGGCAGAATTAGCAATTCAAATTCGGTAACTTAAAGAGTAATGTAAAAAATCGGTAACTTCAGGAGCAGGTAACTGGAGCAGGTCAAACCAATGTATTTTTTTTAGCCAAGATGTTAGCTATGTCAGCTATAAGATGTAGTCGGCCGACTACAGTCGACGGCAGTTGGTAGAGTCAGAATTACATACGTAGATACATTTATACTGAAAATAAACAAAGAGAGTCGGCATGTTTGAAATCAATAGCTTCAAAAGTACAAGATTCAAAATTTACAAACATACCTTTCAGGGTTAGAGATATTTCCTTCACTGCGCTACACAGAAAAAAAATGAGCTACACACACCATAGGCAAGGATATAATGAATGTCCACAATTGTGTATGTGGTAAAAGGTAATGAAAGGGTATCACGTAGGCTAAGAACCACGACAATACCTGTTTCGTTGTTGGTTGCTGTTTTTTGTTCCGATTGGATGACGACGAGCCAGTTATAAAACGTGTTGGAAATGATAGCTTTTGTCTCAACCGTAGTTGGAATACCCTTTCTTTGGCGACTCCTCTTGATCATTTAAAACATCCAAAAAGGTGAGAAATGGCAATTTTAGACCAAACAAGCCGAATTTAAAATACTTATTTTGTACAATGTTACTCCAAATATGATCCTTTTCCCGTTAAACTTTAATTAAAAACCTTTTTGAATAAGTTTGGGCAAGAGTTGTGCCCACCTCTGTGAAAGAAACAGCCAGAGGTGCCCCATACTTTATTTGGAAGGGGTCTCAAAGAAAAGGGCATTTGTACAATTTTAATGTAGACCACTCCAAAATACCCACCTGTTCCGCCACTGGTGGAGGATTTATATTTGTGTTTGTCCAGCTAAGCGAATCGGTGGTGTATTTTCACTCTCTGAAAGTTTTAGTTTTCATTTTTTGTTGTTCGGCAGAGGTGTTCAGCGCACTAGAAGGGAAACATCGGCGCACAGAGCTCAGTTATCAATTTAATAAAACTCTATTAAAATAATCGAATACGCAACGATCGTGATGCAGCATCTCCAGGAATATATTATGTATTAGGACCGAGTACAGTCGCATTTGCGTTTAATATGGGTCGTGCTTATTACAAGGTTTTGCTAAATTTATGTAATTTTTTCTTTTTGGTGAGTAATTTAAAACTTGTATTATACTTACTAGAAATTAGTAGTTGGTGTAATAGCACAGGACGAAAAAGAAAATCTACAAAATCTCTATGTAACGTATAGAAGGAATCATCTCATCCGACCCCATAAACTTTAAATGTACATTCTTGATCAGTATCAACCGCCAAGTCGATAAAGCCATGTCCGTCTGTCCGTATGAAAGCGTGGATCTCAGAGACTATAAGAAATAGAGCTATAGGAGATGGCATACAGACTCCTACAATGCCCACGCAGTTTAAGTTTGTTCAATTTTTTTTAATTTTGGATTTGAGGAAAAGCTTTTACAATAATTTTATTGAGTTTACTATAGTTATTTGAAGAATATTTTCGTCAATCAAATTAAAGTTTTTAATCTCTTTTTTTTAATGTCATGGCTATCTAAAACCCTTAGCTATTAATAAAGCTACTAAGCTTTAATAATGTTTTATTTTTGGAACGAAGTTGTGAACGAGTCTAGATAGCATTTAAAAAAAATTATATTAAAAACTCCAATAATATTATTTATTATTAATACATAAAGCATAGAATAAATTTTAAAATTGGAAAATTTCAGTAATTTCTTTTTCATTTATTTATTATTTATTACATACATAGTTGGTTTGTAGATGTGTTTATTAAAACTATACTATGTTCAAACGCAATGTCTTTCAGTGTACACAATGTATGCTTATCTACATCATTTTACCTACATATTTTTATTGTACATGTATGTATAATGTACATACATAGATAGTTCTTTCGCTTTCAAGTTTTGTCTTGGTTGGCTGGTCTTCAAAAGGCTCGACACCTACACGTTGAGTACTCTACATTTATGTGAATAACTCTACTATAAACTCAACTTCTCTTTCAGATATGTGGCTTGCTACTAATTGCTTCGGGCTGCTACCTGTATTCCGACGGTAAGCGGGTTCTGCTATCCAGACTTTTTGTGGCCTCCAGTGATCGGCTGAACTCGCTCCCCCAGCCCCTGCTCCACTACATTGCCCTGGGAGTCGCCTGCGCGGGGTTAATAGCTGTACTGGCCGCTGTCGTGGGCTGCTGGGCCAATTGCCTGCACACCTATCTTTTCCATTGCATTTACTTTTTGAGCGTGGTGGTTCTCCTTCTGACCGAGTCGGTAGTGTGCCTAGCCATTACCCTTTGGCCCCACTGCTTGGGCATTAGCTTGGACGAGAGTCAAATGGTGAGAGCCTTGCAAGAGCACTATGGAGTACCTGGACAGGAACAATTCACAAACGCTATGGACTTGGCGCAGGCTCGCTTTGGGTGCTGTGGTATGAAGAGCTCCCTGGACTACGATACGTCACTTTGGCGTCTTCAGAACTTTGGCCAGAGGAATTGGCCTGTACCGCTCAGCTGCTGTGTCTTGGAAAATGCACCGCACCCGTTGGCCTATCTGGATCCAAAGCCAGTAAACTCTTCTGTTTGCCAGTCCCTTGAGCGTTTGAGTTATGAAAGGGAGAGATTTACGGAGTCCTGTCTTCCTCATCTCGACGATTGGTACCGGGAACATTACAGTGTTTTTCTCGGGGCCAGCCTGGTGCTAGCTCTGTTGGAGTTCTGCGTGCTACTTGGCATCATTATGAGTTGTGCCGGCCTGGCATCCGAAAGGGCTGTGCTGAAAGGCTGCAAAGAGGGAATGCCAGATCAAAAGCGACGCGTTAAAGTTGTCCAGTCGAGTCTGGCATTAATCGAAAACATATACGAGCCTGAGGTTGAACTTCGACCTAAAGCTAGATACAGTAATGAAGCATCTGGACCTAGTAGACATGTGAGCAGCGAGGACTTCAGCGAATATTATTCAAAGCGACAATATCCGTGACATCTGTAATACCAAAGGTATATTCATACATACATATTCATATGCATATTTTTATTGAAAAGCGCAATAAAGAATTTTTCATATACTTTTGTCGATTACTGACCATGGTCGAGGTATTAAATTAAAAATATATTTTGATTTTTTGCGAAGAGGACTATGATTTCGTCATAATTCTTAATTGATTTGTTTGCACGTATTTATTCAAAAATTTAACTTAGTGCCGATATCACTGCGGATATTTGGATTGCCAAATTTAAAATATTTCTGGGTGCGTCCGATCCTAAAATCGATAGTTTTTTAGTTCGGTTATTTCCATACAAATATTTTCCAAAATTCGCTCAGTTTATGGAAGAATCTGGTTAAAAAGAAAAAGTTTTCTTTTCAGAACAGACCTGAACCTCAAGGTTGTTAAGAGGAGCCCCAAAATAAAGGTCGTACGCCAATGAGTTCCGTTTCAAAACTGATTTTATTCGCCAAAGTTCTCTTATAAGTACGATACATGAAAATCTTAAAACTATTAAAACTATTTATCAACGCACTGCACGTTGACATGGTACGCGACCCTTTCTCAAGTGTGACAAGCGGATGCGCTTATGTTTGTTATTTCCGATGCTTATGTTTGTGTTTTTTAAGTTAGGCTGCAGGGGATCGGTTTTAAACCATGCTGTTTATCTCATATTTCCATGGGTCCGATCCCTTGCAACTCTATCTTTGGAATTTATGCCTAGAATCGTGTTCAATGCTTGAACACCGGTACTCATTTCATCTACCAACAACTTAACTTATCTTTATAGTTTAAGCTTTACTGTATGGATTCGCAGCTAAAATTTTGGGCAAAACAAACTCTAAAAATTATCCGATTTGGCTGCTTAGGGATTGTAGGATAATGGGAAAAGTTTGGCATTAAAACATTTTCCAAAAACTAACGAACTGGTGCTACAACCAGATTTCTGTTTTTGGGGGCGGAAGTGGGCGTAGAATAATTTTGACACAATCTTGATCTGCATGGTCATAATAATGATCATACCATACAATCCCAAGTTCCAAATCTAATCTCTTATCGTCTTTGAAATCCACGCGTTAAAAATTTTGGTCCGTTTGTAGGGGAAAAGGTATTTATATGGGTATATCTCCTCCTTGGCTGTTGATGCTGAAAAATATTATAAAAAAAAAACTAAAAAAAAAGGTATAAAAATGTTTTGGGGACATTTTTTTTCTTTATACTTTTTTTTTTAAAGTATAGTTATACCCTTGCCCTATAATTTTGGTCAAAAGTGTGCAACGCAGTGAAGGACACATCTCTGACCCCATAAAGTATATACATATATTCTTGATCAGGATCACCTCCTGAGTTGATATGAGCATGTCCGTCTGTCCGTTTGTCTGTTTCTACGCAAGCTAGTCACTCAGTTTTTCCTTCGCACACAGTATATAAGTCGGAACGGCCGGGACCGGCCGACTATATCCTATAACTGCCATATAACTGATTGATCGGAAATGGTATAACTTTGGTGTTATTAGAGTTAGAGAGCTCGGATTACAAAATAATACGACCCACCAAATTTCAAAAGGATCGGCCGACTAGGGATACTATTTTTGGTCAGTTGATCCCATCTACCAAATTTCATAACAATCGGCCGACTGTATCCTATAGCTGTCATATAACTGAACGATCGGAAATGTTATTTGGTAAAAATACCAACTTTGGTGTTCTTGAAGATAGAAGTTTAAGACTTTTTTAAAATTTTTTATTTTAATAATTTGTTTATATTGATTCCATCAAAGAGTTCTGATTCCGGTTATAAATGCAATGCTTTCTTGTTATATTTTCTTATATATTTTTTCAGAACTCTTAAAAGTATTGGTTAAGTCTACGAATAAATAAAATTTCAAATAAACTTAAGTTTAAAACTTTAGAATCATTGATTCTACCTCAACATGCCTTGTGTCGTTTCAAAGATTGGAATTCAAAGGTTTGATTCTAAATAGAAGAAAAAAATATAAAATTATAATTTAATTTATTACACCTAAATTAATGAGATGGAAAGAATTACATGAAGTTAAATTAAAACAAACAACTGAAAAATATAAGTCATATTTATAAATGAGTTATAAAACAAGCTGCGTGTGTATAATCAAGAGTAGCAAGACTAAGGATAACTGCTTGACGTTTTCGGAACGAGAGTTCCTCTCTATCCACTTGCGGAAGTGGTATACGTTGGTGTAGATGCCTGCATTGTTGGGCTCGCCGCAACCTCGGCCAAAGGAAACGATGCCGTAAACCTTCTCGTTGCAGATCATCGGGCCACCAGAGTCGCCTTGGCAACTGTCCACCTCATAATTAATTGGACTGCAGGCGCAGATCATGACATCGCTCCTAAAGTCTTCTAACTTCTTACAAAAGCTCTTTGGTTGGATTTGCACGTCTCCATTTACAACTTCGTCCGGAAGTGGTCCTCGCTAAGGAAAGAAAAGTTAGGCGAGCGGGGACCAGGCGAGATGTTTAATCTAGATGCCTACAACTAAAATTGATCCCCAGCCAACAATGGTGCAATTCAATCCAGCCTCTGGCGTATGGTTAGTAATAGGAATGGTGTCTGTGAAGTCCCCCATCGATAGTTCCTTTTCCAGTATCAAAAGAGTCAAATCGTTGACTAGTGGGGAGTATTTGGGGTGTACCTTCAAGCTTTTCACTTTCATGATCTGCGTGCTATCGGTTTTAACCAGTCTTTTGGGCGTTCCGGCGACGACAGAGATCTGCGATGCCTTGAGCCTTACATTGCTTCAAAATATTTAAAGGACATAGAGGATTAGAAAGGATAGAGAGGATAGAAAATATTTAAAGGACAATACTCTCGTTAAATGGACAATCCTAATCAGCCGTCGAACAAGAAATGACGGCTATAGTCGAGTTTCCCGACTATATTATACTCGGTACTCATCCCTTCCGCACACAATTTAAATAACCTTTATAGTTAAAACTTTAACTGTATGGATACAAATTTTTGTTGCATATTTTTGAGCTTGGTAAAAAAAAACAACAACAAACCTACAACAACAAACCAACAACAAAATCAGTAGGAAAGCAGACTAAAAAGTCTATAACTCCTCTAAAAATTGTCAGATTTCGCTGCTTTTTGATTTTAGGTGTAGATTAGCCATTGAAACAATTTGGCATCAAAAAATTTTCCAAAAAAATTAACGAACTGGGGCGGGAGTGGGCGTGGTAAAATTTTAATACAAACTTGATCTCCGGGGATACCATACGAGTTCAAGTTCCAAATCGGATAGCTCTATTTCATATGGTGTTTGAGATCCACGCGTTCCTACGGACACACTCACAGACGGACAGAGGGACGGACGGTCAGACGGACATGGCAATATCGACTCGGCTGTTGATGCTGAGCAAGAATATATACATATACTTTATGGGATCGGAAATGATTCCTTCTCTATGTTACATTCACACACACATTCACACGACTACAATATACCCTTATACTCTACGAGTACCGGGTATAAAATCGCGACTGTATGAGTAGTGGAACCCATTCGACTGAGGAAAACCAGAATATTTTAGATAGACGAGGTTGTTTAGTGATGTGTCAGGGCAAGACCCTACTCTGTGCCTAAAATAGTAAACATGGTACTCCCATAAGCTTGTCAATACATACTCTTCAAATACACAGTGGGCTGCAGTCAGGATGACGCGCTTAGTTATGATGGAACCTGCGCAAAAGTAGCTATCCCCAAATGTTTTATTGTAATCGCTCCTATGCAAAGACACCACATACTTGACCAAGTTATTCGTCTCTGGCCGATAGCCACCTGTAACTAGGAATTGGAAATCCGAATCAGCTAAAATTTCGGAATCAATCGGGGGCGCTACTGCGGATGTGTTTTCATTTTGTTGGTGCTTCACGGACGTATACTGTGATTTAGTCACGCTTCTGTGAGTTAATAAAACAATTGCCACGATACAAACAAATTTTGGTAAACTCATTTTAGTATTTTATAAAACTTGCTATGGAAGAATTTTTGTGACAGCTTTCGAAATGAATAAACATGAAGAAATGATTTAAATAAATGATTAAAATAAATATTAGAAAGGAAAGCTAACTTCGGCGTTGAAGCCGCAGTTGATCGAACCCTTTCAGTTAAGATCGAATATATAACACAAATATCGGATATAGTCGGCCGACCTTATGAAATTGGATAGACCGGGTGAGTTGACCAAAAATAGAAAAGTAAAACTCTAAAAATAGCCCCAGGGATCATCTCCGATCCCATAAAGTATATATATTCTTGATCAGAATTAACAGCCAAGTCGATATAGGGATGCCCGACTGTCTATTTATAAGCCACGCCCCTACCGCCCTTTCAAATCGCATATTCCTGAAGTGCCATTGTAGAAAGAAATTTTGAAAAAATGTTTATGCAAAACTCTATTTAATCTTTGATTGTACAGATAAAAGTTTCGACCATAGTATTTCAGAATTCTTATTATATTCATCATGATTTTGAGGATCAATTTAAAGGGGGACAATATAACAAATTTGGATGTATAAACTTGTATTTTTAATTTTCTGAATCAATTCCGAGAACTTTTTGATGAAGGAGGTGGTTATAGGGTCGGAAGTTATATGGACAAAATTAACATGCCCTGCAAAGGTATAAAATGCTCGTGAAACGCATGAAAGAAATAGCTGGGATGCATGGAAAGCTCCTACCCTGAATCTACGGCTTGGTGGAAAGGGGAAACAGCCGCCAGACATTTGGGATGCAGGAGGTATTACTCAGGGCAGTAAGTACACCTAGGCCCGGCGGGAACCTCGTCGCCGCTGTCGCCTTCCTGGCTGCCGCTTCCCCCACCGCCGCCACCTCCCCCACCAGAGTCCTCCCCCTCGGCACTGCTTCGGTAGTCGTCGATGATTGCCTGCAGCTCCTGCTGTGCGTCCATAAACTCCTGCTCCTCCATGCCCTCGCCGGTGTACCAATGCAGATGGGCCTTGCGCCGTAGCATCGCCGTCGAGCCATCGAGAAGCCGCTGAAACAGCGACTGAATGGCCGTCGTGTTGCCGATGAACGTGGCCGACATCTTGAGACCCCTGGGCGGAATGTCACAAATCGCAGTCTTGATGTTATTCGGTATCCAGTCGACGAAGTTGTTAATGTTTTTGTTCCGCACTCCGGTCATCAGCTGGTCGACCTCCCGAGGAGACATCCGACCACGGAATATACCGGCTGCCGTCAGGAGCTTGCCCTTGCGCAGATCAATGGCGCAGAGGAGGTTGTTGCTGGAAAAAATCTGCTGAACCAGCTCCGAAACCGTTCCCTTGCTAAACTGCTGTTGCTTGCAGGTGACCAGCGGAGCGAACCCCGGTATGAGAAAGTGCAGTCGGGGAAACGGCACCATATTCACATAAATCTTGCGAAGTCCGGCGTTCAGCTGGCCAGGAAATCGCAAGCAGGTGGTAATCCCAGACATGGTCAAAGCCACTATGTGGTTGATGTGCTCGTAGCCAGACATCTTTATCTTTAGGTTCCGATTGCATATCTGAAAAAGTGCCTCATTGTCCAAACAGAAGGTAAGATGGGAGTTGTTCACTAGTGCGGGCGTGCTAAGGAGCGCGTTGTACGGTTCGACGACCACCTGGGACATGTTTGGCGATGGTATGGTCACGTAATTGCAAAGCAGGTTGTCCGGATACTGCTCCACCAACGCCTCCATGATCAAAGAGGTCAGACCGGAGCCCGTGCCACCTCCGATCGAGTGGAGCAGCTGAAAGCCCTGCAGGGAATCTACGGACTCCACCTCCCGACGCGTGCTATCAAGTACCTGCTCCAGAATCTCGGCCCCGTCGGTGTGGTAGCCCCTGGCGAAGTTGTTGCCCGCGCTTTCCGATCCGGCCACAAAGTTTTCCGGTCTGTACAACTGGCTACTTGAGCTCAACCGCTGAATGGTGCTAGCCTCGGTGTCAATAATGATGGTCCGGGCATAGAACCTCTTGCTCGCGGTGGCGTTAAAAAATACGTTGATCCGCTCTAACTGGAGCGGGCTGGTGCCCCCGAAACGTCCGGAGCCGTAATCCACGCCGTGCTCATGGGAAATCACGTGCCAGAACTAAAAATAATAAACATTAAATGAAGAATCTTCTTAATTTCATGATCAGATGAACTTACCGCATCGCCTATAGAATTCCCGGCTCCGCCAATCTGCAGGGTAACTATCTCCCGCATTGCCAATCCCTGACTTCGTCTTCCGACTCCAGTCTATCCAAACCCTATCACTCCGCTCTAGAACCCAAGAATCCAAACGGCAGGATTCTACTGCCGCATTGCGATGCTGCTTCTCTCCTCCCTTCCTTTCCGATTTGCTCTCTCCGCTCTGATGATCCTGCTGACATTGTCGTGGAAATCAACTTCTCCAGGCCGCCTTGATCTCCACAGGTTATTAATTCTGGGAAAATTCCTCAATGGGATTGAGATTATTACTATCTTCATTAATATGTAATTATTAATTTTTTACCAAAGGTGAAAGCTTAATCTTTGAATAGATCCAAATCTTAGGCGAATACAGTCTACCTCAAAATATTTTCCCATTTTCACTTTTTTCTAAATGACTATGCCAGTGATATAAGCAACGTCTTTATGCAGATGTAATAGGCATTGTATTGACCAGTAACCCCGAGAATTCCTCGATTAAACTGTGTTACTTTATCCACTTTTAAAACTTTATATGAATAATTCTCTTTTTAGATCAGTAATGGCTATTCACATGGAAGTTTTTATTGGCACCAAATGAAAATCATCATTGAAACTATCATTAAAAAAAACTTAAGTTACAAATGACTATAATTTAATAGATTAAGACTCAAAGTAACATTTTCGTAATATTAATAAAATTTGTAATTTACTAATTATTTAGATTAATAATTACTGATTTAGTTCTAGCATTATTAAGCTTATTAATATTAGTTCAATTCAAATTAACGCGCGCTTGTTTAGTCATTTATCAACACCAACCGGCTTGCAGCTTAACTACACGGTCTCACTGCTGATGACGGTCAACAGCTGATTCGGAGCGAAAGTGACACGACGACAGAGCAATCGAAAGCGAATTGGCGTTTAAATTGATTAGCTTATTGTTTTCTTAAACAAGTCTTAGCGCTCGTCACCAGGATGTCCCACGCAATAGACGAACTGCAGGCGATCATCGCCGAGTTAAAGGTTGAGCTGGAGGAGCAGAAGTCTTCGAATCGGCAGGCACGCAGTCGGATCGATCGTATGTCCGCAGAGGTGGTGGACTCCAATCCCTACAGCCGACTCATGGCACTTCAGCGGATGAACATTGTGAAGGAGTACGAGCGCATAAGGGACAAGGCGGTAGCCATCGTTGGCGTGGGAGGCGTGGGAAGCGTTACTGCCGATATGCTCACCCGGTAATCTCTTAAAGCGTTAAAAAAAAAAGCTGAGATGTCGGCTGCAGCTAAAGTCTTATTCTGCATTATGCATCTCTGACATCATTTGCATCCCTATTTTAGCTGCGGCGTCGGAAAACTAATTCTTTTCGACTACGACAAGGTGGAATTGGCGAATATGAACCGGCTGTTCTTCACCCCCGACCAAGCCGGGCTTTCCAAAGTGGAGGCCGCAGCGCGTACTCTGAGTTTTATCAACCCGGATGTGCAGATCGAAACGCATAATTACAACATAACGACGGTAGATAACTTCGACCGCTTCTTGGCCACAATCACAGAGGGCGGAAAGGAACCTGGGCAGCCCGTAGATCTTGTTCTAAGCTGTGTGGATAATTTTGAGGCCCGAATGGCGATCAATGCTGCCTGTAATGAGCGAAACCTAAACTGGTTTGAGTCGGGTGTCTCGGAAAATGCCGTTTCCGGACATATTCAATTTATTCGCCCGGGAGACACAGCCTGTTTTGCCTGTGCTCCGCCCTTGGTGGTGGCTGAAAATATTGATGAAAAGACTCTTAAAAGGGAAGGTGTGTGCGCCGCATCCTTGCCCACCACTATGGGCATCACAGCTGGTTTCCTGGTGCAAAATGCCCTAAAGTATTTACTCAACTTTGGCGAGGTTTCTGACTATCTGGGCTACAATGCTTTAAACGACTTTTTCCCGAAGATGACGCTGAAACCAAATCCCCAATGCGACGATAGAAATTGTTTGTTAAGGCAGAAAGAGTTCCAAGCGCGCCCCAAGCCCATAGAGGTTAAGGAGGAGATCAGTTCCAGCGATGAGCCCCTGCATGCTACCAACGAATGGGGGATCGAGTTGGTGGCGGATGATGCACCCGTCAGCGTTCCAGAGCCAGTGAAGTCGGCAGTCGTAAGCCAGGGCTTGAAACTGGCCTACGAGGCCCCAGAAAAAGGCAAGGTGGAGGAACAAAATGTGGCAACTGTCTCGGACGAAACCAGCTTAGAGGACCTAATGGCGCAAATGAAGTCGATGTGAATACTTTTTTGTTATATTTAATTATTGAACAACACAATTTGACAAAGTGAAAAAAATAGACAGAAATATAGAATTTAAGTTCTAATCATCTGCAATAAGTTTTTATCCATTCTGAACAGAAAGAGCATTTAGTACTATTGAAATATATAACAAATTATTTTGTAAATTATTACTAACAAATTTTTTATTATAGTACGTTTATAACGAAACGCTTTTGTATTGTAAAACAATTAAAAAGTTCAAAAATTTAAAATTCAGGAAAACTGGCAGCTTAAGCAGATCAGTTAGTCCCATGGGACAGAAATGTGTCCTGTTCCAGACGAAGCCGCCCCAATCGATCGGCATATTGATCGATCGGGTGGTCAACCTCGCAATAAATCGTTTTCGACATCGATCCTTTCAACATCAAAAGTAAAAGATTCTATCCATCTTCCCGCAACATTAACCGCCGGCTCCTAAAACGCTGCTACTTTTTTTTTCCTTTTTTGTATCGGGTCTCGAAACCTGGTCACATTCTTTCTGTTCAGGAAAAAAAGGCTGGTCTCTTTTTTTTCCGAAAAAATTCGAATTAGCCAACACTTGCTCCCAATATAAACGGTATTTTTGGATTTCTGAAGGCGGTCACTCTATCTGGGCATATTGTTGTCGTGCTGTCAAAAAGAAACTAAGAAAAATAACTATTTTCGGAAATAAAACAATTGCTTATTAATAAAACAAACGCAGAGCAGGCCAAAAATCGTTGTAAACATGACCAAAAAGGAGGATAAGTCGCAGCCGCCTGAAGAGGTAAGAAAACACAGAAGAAGGCCACCAGAGCTTGCCGGCTTCGAAAACTGGAGTTTATTCCATTTAAGACACGTCACTGAATATTTTCCTTTTTTCTTGATTTGTGACAGCTGGTCAAAGTAAACAAGTGGGACGGATCGGCGGTGAAGCACGCCCTTGACGATGCTGTGAAGACCTGTTTGTTGGGCGATCGGCCTCAGTTGAAGGAGCAATTCGGGCTGGTCAATACTCGATTAGCCCTCTGCGCCTTGGCAGTGGGAGTGGCTATAATGGCCCATGCTTGGGACTTCACCCACCCGTTTCCCCAGTCCAGACCCGTTCTTCTGTTTAGCGTCCTGGCGTACTTCGCCTTGATGGGTGTGCTAACTCTGCATTCCAGTTTCCGTGAGAAGGGCACATTTGCCGTGGCTGTCCAGAAGGATAAGGAGCGAGAGCGCATATGGGAGGCCAGCTCGGATATGCGCAAATACGACGACAAGTACTTGTTGACCCTTAGCGTTCGAGACGTTCGCAGCGGAACCCGCCGTGAGCAGACCAGCTCAAAATCCTGCGCCGCTTTCATCGATCAGAACGGCATCGTCCTGGATAACCTGGTGGCGAACGAGGTTAATCGCTTGTATAACTCCTTGGCTGCCGAGAAGAAAGACAAATAACTAAGAGAAGAGATAGTCTAACCAGACTTCAACTATTCTTTTAAATTAAAATAAAAAAAAAACTACTAAAACACATTGCCTGATTAATTGTTATTAGCGTGTCTGGTGTTTTCTAGAGATGTTTATTTTAAGGTCAAACATGTAATGGTTTTTTAGAGAATTACCCAGGAAAAAAGTCTATTACAAAATTTAAGATTCTCTGGGCTAAAGCGTTAAGTACAAACATGTTACTTCTGTGGCGAAGTACAACAGAAACCAGCGACGAAAGCCGTCCATCTAAGATTAGGGACTACAATTGCAGCCACATAAATGATTTTACGCGTAGACTCCTATAATTTCATGAAAGCAAAGCGATGCCTTTCCCTCCCCATTTTTCTGTTAATCCTAAATTTAAAAATCAATATTGAATTTCATCCAGGAAATTGTTTCACATGGAACCCAGTGCAGGTTCAGTCAGATTCGAGTCTGTGCGGAGAAAATATTTCTCTCCACAGTCCATCTGTGAAAGCGCTTGCTAGAACAAAAAAGCAGATATATTTTTTAGTGATTGTTATAAAAAAATTAACAGATGCGTAGATCCACACACAACAATCAGCCGCCCGTTAAAGCAAAGGCTCCGAGGATGGAGCCTTCGGGGCCGGGAGCACGAAGACACCAAACAGAAGGACCTCCCGGAAGCGAGGCTGGGAAGCCCAAGGTAGAGCCAAAGTTGGTCCGCCGGTGCCCACCCAGAAAGAACCCCGAAAAGAAAACCAAGGAGGAGAGGACGATCGAGAAGTTCCGAAACATCGACTTCTTTGGTCAGCGCGACTCGAATAATTTACTGACTGTCCAGAATCTCGAGTTTCCTGATGTCAACATCAAGCGTACAGAGCTTCACAAGCGCGACGAGTGCGGCAAGAGCGTGATACGTGGCAAGGGGCGGGACTTTGCAAGCTCCAGCAACTCCCACTTCCGAGATGGGATCGAGACGGTGAAAATGCGCGGCACCTCCTATTCCCAGAGCATTGTCGAAAAGCAGCAACCTGAGAGTCGAAGGGCCACAGAACAGTCGCATGATGAGGTGGTTGGGGGGGACCCGGATTCGGACGAGCTAATCGATTCGATGCACAAGCCCTCGACGCGCCCGCCCAACTTCAATGGGGATGAGTGGAAGCGCCCGTGTCCAGCCAGTTTCGTGGTTGGAGCTCCGCGGCCGCGTATTGGTCGCTGCCCAAAGAATTACGAACAGCTGGCCAAGGTGACGCCGGCGCGTCGTAAGTTCTTCCTCACCCAGGACCCGCGGAAGACCCACTGCCTGGTCAATCCTGTTGCATTGCGCCACACGCCCTTGACCAAGGAGGAAGAATTTAATCTGATCAGCAAGTTGGTGAAGCACGGCGACAATCTCTGTGCCAGCACTGGTTCGGAGTCGTCCGACACCCACATCTGCGAGGTGATTGACTTGCAGAATCCGCTGGGCCTCGATTTCCATGGCATGGACTACAAGACCACATATGAGCAAGACGAGATGGAGCAGCAGAACACACAGACCTTCTGGCGAGTTCAGCGGTACATGGCGCGGCGCAAAGCCAAGAAGAACACCAAGGTTAATGTGGAGGCGGAGCTGAAAGAGGAGCGCCTGGCGGTGCCGCTGCGCTACAACACGAAAATCAAGGACATGCCAGTCCACGAGCCCAGTCCGCAGCGCTCGCCGCGACTGGTCCATTTGTATCGTAGCCCCGACAAGCCGGCCAACAAGGCCAAGATCGAGGAAGAGCGCAGGCGCAGAGCTGCTCGCTACAAGGACATATACCTTCGGAAAAAGCAGAGGGAACTGGAGCAGATGCAGGAACGCCAGAAACAGGATGCAGCCATCAAGGAGATTGAGGGGCGAACTGTGGCCGAGGAGGACCTGCGTGCCGACGTGGCCGTCATTGACGATGCCATCGAGCGCAGTTTTCGAAAGCACGTGGAACTGAAGCCAATCATCCGGAAGCGCAAGGTCTTTCCGAAGACCCTGACGGAGACAGAGCGCCTCAAATCGATCATGCACCGCGAGGACTGTGTGCGGCGCGACAAGGCGCGTGTGACGCAACAGTTCTTCCTGGAGCGGACGGGAAAAGTTAAGAACCTGCCGGACGCGGAGCAGAAGCTGCGCTGTGATGAGAGCATCGAGGGCAGCGTCGGCTCCACGCCCAGCGAGCAGAGCAGCGACGACGAGGATTATCTCCAGGTGGGAAAAATTGGGGACAAGTTTCAGCTGCGCGGCTTCCACTTCAAGCACGGAGACGGCCTTCGAGGCAAGCTGCACCGGCACCAGATTATGCAAGGCCAGCGAACGGTCAAGGGGTGCCTCACGCGGGAAGAGTGGCTCAACCAGCTGGTGCCCCACAAGGAGCCCATCAAATTGGACGTAGAGCGCGGCATCATCAAGGTCCTGGACCCCGACGACCCCAATCTGGATCTGTTCCCGCCTGAGCCACTGCTAATGAAGAGGCGCGAGCGAAAGAGTGCTGTCCGGGAGTTTGTTGACGAACGCCTGGGTCTCCACTACCACCGCCGGCTGAGAAAGAACCTTAAGCTTGTGAAGCCGAAGCCCGCCTATAACGTCAAGAAGTTCAATCTGATTCGTTACGTCTTTCCCGAGAAGGTAATCGTACCAGATGGGCGGGGGCCGGTGGAGGAGATGGAGGAGATTGAGGAGCTCGATGCCACCAAAGTGAACACGACCTTGGAGTATCTCAATCTCAAACAGAAGCTGGCCAAATCCAAGCGCCAAAAGAAGAAACTCGGCCGCATGAAACTGCTCGGTCTTCCCTGCATTGAGAAGGAGCAATTGCGAACGGCAGACCCGTGCCTGGAGGTGGAGGAGGAGCTTGACGTGGACTGGGTCCCGACCCCAGAACCTCCCTACGATGAAGAGGAAGCTATGCACCGTTTGGAGGCTGGCTGCGACCGATCATCGAGCCAGCTTCGTGGATTCACTCGATGGATGAATCGACGACAGAGTCGCGGCTACCGGAACTCTGTTTATCGGGCCACTTCTGGACAGGAAAATTTCGAGGTAACCCAGCCGCCTCGATGGCGGGGAAATATGCCCGCACCCAAGGAGAGAGAGAAGACGCTAACGATTCACCCCAGGCGCAAACGCGATTACGCCAACGAGCGTATTCCGTCGGCCATTTTCAACGAAGTACTCCAGAACTCGCCACTGCCCCTGCTGGAGCAACCGGAGCCGGACAAAATCCGCTTTGCCAACGTGCGGACAAAAAAGCGACCTTACACGGAAATATTCGAAGCACGGCACCACCACGACCACTGGGCGCCCACCCAGGTTAAAAACGTCCATGTGCAATACCAGCCAAAGACTGTGCACCCGGAGATCACCAATGTGGCAAAGAAGGTCAAGGAGCCGGTGTTCAAGTTCGAGAGGGCCGATCCGCCTTGCAGCAAGTACGTGGATCGGGACCTCACCATGCCCAGCTACGACTTCGACAAAATGATAGCCGAGCATCTGGCCGCCACCCGGACGGACAACAAGGAAGCCGCAGGGGAGATTGTTCCGGATCTGTGCCGGCCCTATGATTTCGTGTTTCACTCTCGCGACCCCGAGGAACTGGCCAAGCTGGACTTTCCGGGTCGGAAGCAGTACCTGGACCTGCTGCGAGAGACCCGCGAGGCCATCTACGAGACCAAGGACATGGAACCGGGGGAGGAGCGCCTTCTGGTGGATCGCCGCGCTGTGGTGCAAGACCTCGAAGAGGATCTGAAGAGCATCGAGAACTGCTTGAGCTCTTTGACCAGCTCGGACTGCACGGATCTGTCGAACGATAGTGGCAGCTACATGGTAATCGAGGGCAAGACTAAGCTGCCCCTGGATTACATAAGAAAGCCTTTGGTGCCGTTTGAGGAAATGCGACGGGCCCGCTTCCACGCTGCGGTGATCGACGTTTCGGCCGAGGACGAGGATCCCTACCGCATGCTGCCCTTTTCGGGCCAGCACAAGGAGCAGGCCGACATGCTGGGACCCAAGGACACTTTTTTTACCTTCAGTACACGGCTACGAAACAGTCTGCGTCTGCGCCTCGAGGTGGCCGTGCCCGACGTGCGTAAGACGCTGTTGGGCCCGGGAAACCGCAAGTATTATGGGGCTGTGATCACTGACCTCGACGAAAACTACATTGAGGAGCTGAAGAGCCGCGCCACCATCAAGTCGTTCAAGTTTAAAACCAGCATTCAGCTCCTCAAGGACGCCATGCGCCTGAAGTATGAGTCCCTGCTTATCCAGGGGCAGATGGTGCGCACCAAAATCTACGACCGCATGAACGAGCGTCACTGGGTGAACATGAAGAACACAAAGAACCTGTATGAGGCGCTGTTCGCCAAGTGGAAGAAGAAGGAATACAACGCCGCCATGACGATGGTGTATCAGGTGAAGTCCTACTACGAAACCACCGACAAGCTGAAGCAGGAGTACCGGGAGCTGGAGCGGGAGCTGATGATGCTCAACATGGACATAGTGTTTATTGAGGGTCACTGGATCCGTTGCATCATGCTCCAGAACTTCCATTACCTAATGGGAGACCAGGACTGGCGCGCTGAGCACGACTGGATACACCTTGTTCCGAAGTCGAAGCGCACCAATAGCTCGGAGGCCGAGGCATCCGAGGAGCAGGAGCCCGAGGGGCATGAGGACGGTGCCGAGGAAGAGCTGGAGCTGGAGCCGTACGATGTCTCCATTGCCAAGCGTGCCATCGTCAACATTCGCGTGCGCGACAAGGACGATGCTTGGGCCATCCGCGCCTTTTACTACGACGTGTACATGCAGAAGTTGCATCCAATTCTGCAGGTGTTCCCGGATGCAGAGTCGTTCCTGCAGGGTGTGGAGAACCTAAAGAACAAAACGTTCATGCTGCTGCTGGAGATGCACTTTACCCTCTCGATCCACACCGAGCTTCAAGGACGCCTGGAAACTTTCAACGACTGGTGCTCCAAGCACCTCAAGGAAAAACAGGAATACGTGGCCCGCAAGTCGGCGAAGAAGTTCTTTATGGAGGACCGTGCCTGGGAGATGGAGCAGAAAGTCCATCAGTATCTCGGGGAGCCCATCAGAGAGACCATCGCAGACGAGGACTTCAACAAGCACCGTGCAGTGCTCGCCGAAGTGTGGCGCCGTGTGGTCCCAGACTCCGTGCGCGGAACCAGTGACGTGCTCCCCAGTACCGCCGATATGGTCGCCGCCATCAGCGATGTGGTCATGGAGATACTGTCCAAATTTGAGCACATGGATATTGAAAAGGTGCGCGCTGTGGAAGCGACCCTGCGGAAACGTCGGCGCTACCGGGAGAAGCTCTCGTTCCAAGCTTATCAAGTGGAGCGACGCATCGACATGGAGATGAAAAAGGTGCGCCGCAACCTAGAGCCGCCCTACAAGAAGCCGAAGCGCGAGGGTCGTCTGCCCAGGTTATTCCTCAAGAAACGGGTCATTCCGGAGGAGAAGGAGGTTTTTGTTATATCCGAGCATACGAAGAACTTCGTTCGCGCTTTCAGGGAGGATGGCTACACCGGGGACCAAGTGACCCACACATCCCTGCTGACAGTGGACAACATGCAGGAGCAAATAGTGCCCTTCTACTTCGACCATTTCCTCAAGATCAACGGCTACACTCCGAACTACAACTTTAGGACGAACGTGGACTTGCGAGACGGCCCCGAGTTCAGCCGCCTGAAAATCCGCGAGGTTCTACCAGATGTGTTGGCTAGGCTGGAGCACTGGGAGAATATGCACAAGAAGGTCATGGAGGAGAATATTCAACGTAATCCGAAGATGTACGAGAATGTCATCTAAGCCGAGTTATCAACACAACGAACTTAACATGAATTCGTCCGTAAACTCCGCCAAATTCAACGTGCTCTTATTGGAATCTTCGAGCATAAGGACATTTTTCAAAAATTTCGTTTACAAATTTTAAGGGTGTTGCTATTAAAAACTCGCACTTTGGGAAAATATGTAAACCTCAAATTTAAAATGAGCTTATGTACTTTCTCTGTTCCCCATAGTCATTACAATTACGGCAAATATAACGCAATAAAACTATAAAAATAAGACTTCAGTTGGCTGACACATTTTAAGGAAAGGAGTCTATATATTCTATATATATATATTTTATTAATAAATAAAATCGTAAGTAGGTCCTTCCTTATCTACCTACGGATTTGATTTCTGTTTAGATTTGAGCCGAAGAGAAGTCGACTTCCTCCTATTGAAATGCTCCTTCTTCCCTAATGTTCCACTTCAAGGAAATAGTGTTAAAGCTTCCTAATTTTACTCAACATAGGGCTGGACGTCGTTCTGCTGGCGTATTGCTTCTGCCTCCGCCCCAACCGCACAAGCCATGAGCGAGTTTACAGTCTGTTCCTCGCCCGCTTTGTAGATGTAACCATTCGCCTTGTCGATGTGGTTCCGAAGTCGGAGCATGCTATGTGTGCTGAAAACGTCCAATAGCTGGAATGACACCAGAGCGTAGTCCTCCACCATAGTACAAATTGCCTCGTTGAGCTTTTGAAATTTTCGCATCGTGGGATCGTCGTCCAGTTTTTCCAGCAAGTATTTAAGGTCCAGCACATCCGTGTAGTAGTCCACGTTGAAGTGCAGCTTAGCCTCATGCTTACGCAGCGTGTCGGCTTTAGACAGAACGTTCACGTGCGGCAAGCTCATGCGCAGCATGGTGTTTAGGGCCATAAGCAGCGTGGCTATAAACTTAGCCGGCTCTGAGCAATAGTGTGAGTCAATCAGGTTCACGGTGACCAGATTATACCGCTCCCGCTCCAGACGCTCGAACACTTGGGCCATAGCTTTGTGATGGGTGTACAGCTCGATCTGGCCGGGGCAATCAAACAAAAAGTAATTGTAACTGGGGCTCAGCTTGCGTAGCGCTGGAAGTAACCAGTCCTCCAGGTGCTCTGCCAGAAACTCGGCACAGTGCATGAGTGCTCCGTTCGGTCCCAGCTGCAGGTGTTCCATGCAGTCCTCAACGGTTATTAGTTCCATTACGTTAAGCACCGGCTCGTAAGCCATGTTTTCGTTTGCCGGGTCCAGATTTACGACGCCAACCTGCCTACCCAGTTCGCGGTAGAACTTAAAAGCCTCCCCGCAGTAAGTCGTTTTTCCCGAACCAGGAGGGCCAATGACGAGCTGGCCATATCGAGGATTCTCTACCGTAGCATGTGCCGGGAAAGGTTGCAACATATCGCACTACTCGTGAGAAGCAAAATTGTAAACAAACACACAAGTCAGTGTGACCAAATTAAGTTTCACACGGTAAGAAAAGAAAACAAATTTAGTGCATTATTGCACGTTCAACTGGTTGCTGGAAACCTACAATATGCGGTGGCAGAAGTTACTTCCTTTCAAATCTACTGGTTTTCATATCAGATTTGTTTCATTTCCAACCATTTTTCGTGAAAAGCAGAAGTCGAATTTTTGTGATCTTGCAGGTGTGGTGAGTCCCACAAAGGTACAAATTTGTATGGGTACAGTTTAAGGGTAAAAATATGTGGCAACACTAAATTATAACAGGGCTATTGCTATAATTTAGCCACACAATAGGAGTGAACCGTTAAAAAAATAGCTAGTATTTTTAAAATACTATTTTAGTAGAAATAAGCAGGAAGAAGTTTAAAAATAATACTTGCATTATGGTTCTATATTTACTTTAAAATTAAATTGTTTACATTGTCGACATCTTTGACATTTTCGACCTCGGATAAATAACTTCATTAAATCGCCATAAAAACAGCTAGCCTTTTCGGACTATAAAGTTTAACGAGAAAAAAGGCAGAGTTGGCAGCACAGTCTGGCAGCACTGCGCCTTGAACTCGGTGTTTTCATTTCCCGGCGAAAATTCGCATTTATTAATAACATTCAAAAATCTCCAGCACAGAAGAGCGGATCACAAGCAATGGCGCAACCTCAGCCCCCGGCCTACGAAAACAGTGAGTTGGCATGCAAGAATATTTGCCGGCAAGGTGTACAGACTCCCATAGACTGCAGTGAAGAGAAAAAAGAAGAAAAGAAATGAAGGGGATGAGTCAACAAGCGAAAACGGTAAAAGCTTAAACCACCGCCGGAAGCGCCGAGATTATGCCCATAAATGGGCAGCCAGTGCTCGGTGCGTTGGTGAGGGCAGGGACCCCACTCCCGTAAGAGAATGGGCCAGGCCGCACCCATTTTTTGCTTCCACGACTCCTTGCGTTATCGGCAGTTGGCTCTTTGTCTAATCGCCGTCTGTGGCGGCTCCCTTTGCAGAAAATATCTACGCAACGCTGCCGCGCACCCAACGGGGCCAACCCATTGTGCTGGGTGCCGATCCCAAGGGCAAGAACTTCCTCTACACGAATGGAAACTCCGTGATCATCCGGAACATCGAGGTAAGCTGATATGGTGCAGCTTCTGCCATAATCTGTGGCCGCTCCAAATGGCGTTTTATTTTTGGACAGTTGCAGTTTCTGGTGTTTTTCCTTCCGACCGTGTGTGTGTTCGTGTTGTTTTTCCTGCTGCTGGCAGCTGTTCTATATTTATTTTTAAATAGCCATTCCACAGGCCGACCGGCCAAACACTCACACACACTTGGCCGGTCTGAGAAATTTCTTGTGCCTGTTTGCTGCCCACGCATCATAATTTATGGATGATGATCGCTGGGCGATTCGAACACAATTTGTGCTGTCGCAGGGATCAAACCTGCTTGTTAGAGTGCTCTTTAGACTAACCCCCTTTTTTTCCGCCCCAAAGAATCCAGCCATCGCCGATGTGTACACGGAACACTCATGTGCAGTCAACGTGGCCAAGTACTCGCCCAGCGGATTCTACATTGCATCTGGTGGTAAGTTTTGCACTACAATTTCACACTTCGCGTCTTCGGCACGCAGCGGAGCATGCAGAAGCCGTACCACAGCCAAATCGTGACCACCATGAGTCACAGCACTGCTGCTAGCATTTCCATATTAGGAGGTTTTTTTTATCTTATCTGCTGTTTCGGCTCGATCGAATCAGAATTTTATTAACCGGCTTTCCCCAATCCATAGACGCCTCGGGCAAGATTCGCATCTGGGACACGGTAAACAAGGAACACCTACTCAAGAATGAGTTCCAGCCGATTGCAGGACCCATCAAGGACATCAGTTGGTCGCCGGACAACCAACGTATCGTGGCCGTAGGCGAGGGACGTGAGCGGTTTGGTCATGTCTTCATGTCTGAAACAGGCACTTCCGTCGGCGAGATCAGCGGACAATCAAAGTCGATCAACTCTGCGGACTTCCGGCCAGCCAGGCCATTCCGCATCGTGACTGGTAAGTGTTCCAGAAGCCTCTGGTCGTCCGTGCGGTAGCTCATACTCATTTTTATATACGCTTCACAGGCAGCGAGGACAACACGACTGCCGTTTTCGAAGGACCCCCATTCAAGTTCAAGATGACCAAGCAGGAGCACTCGCGATTCGTCCAGGCTGTACGATACTCTCCAGACGGCAAGTTCTTCGCCTCGGCTGGCTTTGACGGCAAGGTCTTCCTTTATGACGGCGTGAGCTCCGAGTTGGTGGGCGAATTCGGGTCGCCAGCTCATAAGGGCGGCGTCTATGCCTTGGCCTGGAAGCCAGACAGTACCCAGCTGCTGACCTGCTCCGGCGATAAGACCTGTCGCTTGTGGCAGGTGGAGTCGCGTGAACTTGTTTCTGAGTTCGTAATGGGAGCCACCGTGGACGATCAGCAAGTGTCCTGCCTGTGGCAGGGAGACCACCTCATCACTGTGTCGCTGTCGGGTGTGATAACCTACCTCAACGTTGCCGACCCCAGCAAGCCCTTGCGCGTGGTCAAGGGACATAACAAACCAATAACTGTGCTGGGCCTGAGTGATGACCGCAGCACTATCTACACTGGCAGCCACGACGGTGTAGTGACCAACTGGAACTCGGGCAACGGTACGAACGATCGTATCACTGGCACCGGACATGGAAACCAGATCAATGGAATCGCCGCCTGGGGCGACTTCGTCTACACCTGTGGCATTGATGACAGTCTGCGCCAGTTCAGCGTGGAGGGCAATGTCTACACCGACTATGTGGTCAAGCTGAACTGTCAGCCTCGCGGTCTGGCCATCTTGCGCAGCGAGAACATAATCGCCCTGGCCTGTGTCAAGGAGCTGACCCTTGTGCAGGACCAGAAAAAGATATTCTCGCTTCCCATCAAGTACGAAGCCAGTTCCATCGCTGTCAACGCTGACACCCACGATGTCGCTGTCGGAGGCGACGACCAAAAACTGCATATCTACTCGCTCAAGGCAGGTATGCTGGAGCCTAAGGTTGAGCTGGATCACCTGGGGGCGGTGACTGATGTTTCCTACTCACCGGATCAGAAGTATCTGGTGGCTTGTGACGCCCATCGCAAGGTCGTGCTCTACTCTGTGGAGGAGTACAAGGTAGGATAGTATCGATAGAGTTGAGTTCCGTAATCTAATGAGCTTGTCCACCCTTTCAGCCTGCACACAACAAGGAGTGGGGCTTCCACAGTGCTCGCGTAAACACCGTGGCCTGGTCGCCAAACTCGTTGCTGGTGGCTAGTGGATCGCTGGACACTACAATCATTATTTGGTCTGTGGCCAATCCGGCCAAGCATACAATCATCAAGAGTGAGTAAAACGATTGTGATTTGTATTATCCCCTTTGTTATTCTTCTGTAAAATAATTGAGCTAAGGGGCTCGGATATATTTTATAAGTTATGCGTAACCGCTCAAATGTGTATTAGTCACTATATAATGTGTTTGATTGGATAGGTTTTATTGGTTTGTTCGAATTTATTGTCAAAGCTTCCACGTTTATCAGAGCTTTATTAACTCAACTTGCATTATTTCTATTTTGATATACATACATGTCTAAAAATTCCAGCATATACAAGCATAGTGAATATAGAGATTTTCAGCTATAAGATGCTTATTAGGTTTAAATATATACTAATCCTATTATCTTTTTCTTCTCTCTAAGATGCACACCCGCAGTCGCAAATCACTCGACTGGTCTGGCTGGACAACAACACTGTGATCTCAACTGGCCAGGACTGCAACACCAAGGTGTGGCACGTGGAAACTATCTAAGAGTCGGAGCCGCGACAAACGTTTTATACTTACCCAGGGGAGCAGCCAGCAGCCCCCTGGCTTCAATTCATTTAAGTGCAAGAGTTTACATTACCTATTTATGTCTTTAGTCCCGCCCGTCATGTCATGTCTTTACATTTAAGCCCAAAGTGTTTACTAATCATCATGCAATGGATATCAATATCTTTAGCCCACTGTCATTTGCTACTGCGTTTTCGCAATTATATTTTGTACTACTCGCTAAGAACTAAATACGAAAACCCAACTACTTGCAAGGTACGCCCGCGTACGTAAATTATTGTATTATGAAGTGAAATATATTAGTTTTGGCATAAGCCCTCTTGTTGTCATTGCTGCCGGCCCAAAAGAAAGCACACTTCTGGCTTCTTAACAATTTATTCCATTTAAAATGTTGTTTTGGCTTTTAGGTCTTCACCCTGTCTTTTTGTGTGCAAGTGTGTGCGTGTTCTGGTGTATAATTACAATATTTATAAAAACTTTGCTTAATTTACTAGAATGTGAGGGTTTATGCGTGTGATAAAGCGGAAGGTAGTTGCAGCTTGCAGATCGAGAGTCTCGGAGGTGGCTGCAGTGCAAGGAACCCGATGTGCCCGATGTGCCTGCTGGGCAGTCGCTCTTGGGCGCCCAACGCCCTCCGGGCAAGCATCGGCTCTGTGAAGTAAGAACTTAAATTTGTGCTAGAAGTAGATACATAGATTAAGATAGCTTAGAAGGCGTTCGCACGAGTGTATGTGTGTAGAAGGCGAGAAACGAATTGCGCTAATTATCACAGCCGGGTCTAAGACGTTGGTTTCGGTGGGGCTAGGAGGTTGCCATTGGTGCTGGATGCCACGGGCTCTGACAACAGGCCGAAGCCTGACACTAGAACTGAAGCCTTGCCTTGCAGGAGTTCCGGTCCTGCGGTCGGTTTCCAGAAGAAGCTGCCTTGTGTGCTCCCAACACCAATGCTTTTACTTATGTGTGGGCGGACGTGTTCTTTGTATCTGTGTGCGTGTGAGTGCGGTGAATTCAAAAATTCAAATTTAAATATATTTCCCTTAGGTTGTCGCAGCCGGGGTCTCAATGCCTGCCGCCGCCCCATTGCTGGCGGGAGGCGGCTCCCGCTCTACCTTGATGTCCAGTGGCGCCTCGTGGGCCAGGTCCAGCGACGCCCCTGAGGCTGGCGACGATTCGGACACCGCCACAGCAGCTGCGGCTGCAGCCATCTGAAACTGGTTGGGCAGGAATAGATACGGATTGCCTCCCTCCTGACCAGTAGTCGCCGCATTCGCCCCTGTGCCGCCCGACCCTCCGCTGGTCATTGTGTGGCTGGGCATCGGTAGGGCCGTGACCGTGGGCGTCGCACCTGCCGGCTTTGAGACGCGCTTCCGCCTTGCCTCGTTCTCGCATGGCGATGGCGCTCCCGGGTGCCGATAGCTGACGTGCTTCCGCAGGGCGTCCTTGCTGCGGGATACGTGGGAGCAGACGTTGCATGCGTATCTGGAGGAGAATGCAAAGAAAGTCATAAGTTGCCTGCAAACACTACATCCGGTTTTTCCAAACATCAATTTGTGGTAAATTAAATTATTTATGCCTTTCAGAAAATCGCTCAGACTAGGATCTTTAATTGAAACTCGGATTCCTGTTTAAAATTGTATGTCATATCTTGTTGTGACTAAAGTACTGCGTAGTTCAGATTCATTTATATATTTTTATCTTGGGAACTTAAGGCTCTTTAATGGAACCCCTTCTAGAAACATAAAAAAGAACAATTGTTTTAATCATTTCTAAGAATGTCTAAAATGGGGACTTTAGCTATGAATATTATTTTAAAATGATACTATAATTTTTGGATAGAAGTGTTCAACGCAGAGAAGGAGATCTGTAATCTATAAAGTATATATTTCCTTTTTCGAGTGGAGTATAAAAAGAAGGTATTATAAATCCTATGCATTTTATTTTTTAGTGACTGATCCGATCTACACTATTTTAATTTATAGTTCAACGATCAGGAATTCAGAACCAATATTTGGTATTGTTTTGGAATTCATATTATTCGAAAATGGGCTGATACTAAAATTTCTATAAGGGTCAGTCGGCAGATCCCATATTAACATTATTTATAATAATTTACAATCGAAACCGCCAGTTAGCTAAGAGGGTAATTAAGCTTTTCGTCTTAATTATGTATTGCTAACTCTAAGTATATTTTTGACATATTTTTAACCTCTTTATTGGCTATATTTTATAGAGTACTATTTAAAAAAAAGGACAAAATTCGACTTAGCCAGGGGCAGAAGATACGCACCGTACATTCTGATGGGTCTCCAGGTGGACGCGAAGGTTGTATTGGTTGCTCAGCTGCTTGTGGCAGATGAAGCAGGTGGCGTAGAGCTTCGAGTTGGAGGGCGGCTTGATGGTGGCGGGCGGTAGCGGCTTGTCGCGGTCGGCGCTGAGCGAGAGCAGGTTCGGCTCCGACTTGGCGCTGACCAACGCCATTCCGCCAGCGGCCGCTGCTGCCGCCGCGGCAGCCGCCTCCCGCTGGTACTGCTCGATGTGGAGTTGCAGCTTGGCGTGGTCCTCCGGTGATATGTAGGGCGTGGCTGGAGCTCCAGGAGGATGGTGCATCTGGGACGCCTGTTGGGACGGCGTGGGCGTGACGGCGGCGCTGTAGAGTGGCGGCTTGCTGCTGTACAGGTGGCCGGCGGTCAAGGAGGTAGGGTAACTGGCCGAAGAGCACTTCACAACCGGCAGCTGGGGTGAGAAGTGTGCCATGGCTGGCGGTGCCAGGGTGACAGGTGAGGTGGCTACTATGGGGTGGGGATTGGCGCAGTCGGAAGGTGACTTGCTAGTGCTGTTGGTGCCCGCTGTCTTAGGCCCTTTTCCAGGGGTCTTGTCCAGTCGGCGCAGCTCCTTGGGAGGACTGCTGCCTTTAAGTCGCTTCGCTCCAAAACAGTCCACGTCGTCATCCTGGATTCCGCTCTGGTAGAGCTGGCACTGCTGTTGGTACTTGGCCAGCAGCTCCGTGGTCTTGTTCAGCGCCGTCTGGGAAAAGTTCAGGGGCTGGGGCAGCAGGCTGGGGTAGAATTGCAGCGACTTGAAGAGATTCTCAAGGGGAGTGTTGCCCATGCCCGCCGCACCTACCGATCCCAGCTTGTTGGCCAGCAGAGGCGTGCTCAGCGCAGGACTCGGAAGCTGGGGGAGGGGAAGGGCCATACTTGGGGTGGGGGTGTGAGATGGGGTGGGTGTGGGCGTGGGCGCCGGAGAGGGCGTGCTGGGACGCTCGAACTCTGAAGATTTCTCGTTCAAAGATTCCATGTAGGATGAGCCTCCGGTCCTCGACGTCTTCGGCAGCTAATTAAACCAGATTTGAAAGTTAACAAATTACTTTTTATATTTGTAGGATAAATTATCTTTACAATAGTGTTGCAAATATAAATAAGTAACATTTATTCTAAATGTTATTATTATATTCAATGAATAAAATAAAATACTCATAAAATTACATCCAATTTGTTAAGTAAGCCCTTATTAAAAGACCCAGAAAGAATCAAGAAAATTGTTTTTCGATTCAGTAGCCAAGGTTTGTCGAAAACGGCTAAGTAGATTGGAATGATTTTTTTTATTATTTTCTTACTCATAAATATCGTTATTAAACGAACCTTTTTAGTAATATTTTAAAGTGTTGATGTATGAAATTAGACGATAAACTTCGTGCAAAAAAAATTTTAAGTAGAGTTTATAGACTTTTTGAGAAAAATAAAATGTAATATAACTAATTTTAAGAATTTTGTTGAATTTTCTTAACGTACCCACTTCTAAAGTAAGGAAAAACAATGTGGAAAATGTTCAACATTATTTTGTAAATTTTGAATAGAAAAAAAAGTAAACCTGCTTAACGGAAAATTTCCCGATTTCCCAATTCCCGAAACTCACATTGTTATTCTGGACATCGGCCAGTCCCTTGATGCCCAAAGTCTCCGCCAGATTGAGCAGCGTGGGAATCTGCTCCTCGTACACGTTCACCTCTCCGGAGTACATGAACGTGAGCAGGGCGGCAATGGCGCCGAAGCTGGCTCCAGGGATGATGATGACCGGGTGATTGCTCGCCTCCAGGGCCCGGAAGATCTCCATGAAGAAGCTGCTGCAGGCGCTCAGGACGACGCGGTGAGCCCGCAGTTGGCGCCCCTCCGCGGAAATGGTGACGTCCGTGAGATGGGACTGGTCCAACAGCACCGGCAGGGTGCTCAGAAGGCTAGCCTGGAAGGGATCGCCAGAGCAGATGGGAAAGAGAAGAGAAGCGCTTGAAAGTGGGTCACCCAATCGTAAAAATACACTTTCCCGGGAAAGGAGACTTTCTGTGGTTGGATGCAGCTGCTCGCCAACTTTGGTACTTACTCTCAGTGGAATTTCTTTGGATTTGGCAAATGCATGACTTTTTCAATTATTACCCCAGACCCCCGGCTCTGCCTCTGGGAGAACCTAGGTGTCCACCGAATTTTCGCTATTTTGGACAGCCCCCACCCCGGCCGCCACTGCCCCACCCTTTGGGCAGCCTCCGTAGTAAACATCGAAACGAAAAGTGTCACTATATGAAAGTGCGGAAAACTATGTGTGATTCTGTTCGTAATACGTATGCCTGGATGTGTTTAGATAGATGGATCCTATATATAGACGGGCGACATTTCGCTGGCTTGCCTGCTTCAGTGGACGGTGACCAGTCCAGTTCGATGACGAGGCCAGGCCCCTAGTCGCTAGCCCCCGAAATCGGCTCTCTGACAACACCGCCGGTCGGGGGAAGATTATCTCTGGGGGTGGTGCTCACCTGATGATTGTGCCACCGGAGGCAGAACTGCTGCTGGCTCTCATTGTGCTGCAGCTGCTCGAACTGACTGAGCTGGTTCAGCTGATTGGTCTGACTTGGCTGCAGGGGCTGGTGCGGCTGTCTGGTATGGCTATTTACATGTTCCATCATTCATCTGGGTTGGATCGCATGGACCAGCTGCAAAAGACGGGAAGTTCAATTAGTGCGCCGGCGGCAATGTTTTCATTTGTGTCTTGGGGATGTCAGGGAGGTAAACAGAATCTTTCGTGAGAGCCCACTCGGTTTTGTTTTGGTTCATCATAATTTGTTTGTTTTTGCTTGGGTTTGTTTATTTGTTGGGTGTTTTGTCACTCGCCAACACACTTTTCGTCCCGCACCGCTCCTCGGCTCTTCGATTAAAGCTCTTCGACGGTTGCGCCCATCGGGGCGTATACGTATTATTGCCAGCTATCCATGTAGTTATTACTCATACGCCGGGGTGGATCGCGGACCCCTCGTCTCCCAGGGTACCGATGGCCTTCCCCGGCGGGCCTTCGACTAGGTGCCGGGGAGCATTCCTTGGACAGCGCTGCCTGTCAGCGATTCGTTAGCCAAGTCAACATTCGCCCAGCAGTCGGGCAGCTCGGACATCCCAGACGAATCTAGATTGCGGCTAAGACGCACACCACCGAGCGGGTGCAGGCGGCCAGGGCGATGTGTGCGCTCTGGCTGGCAATTAAATTAAATTCATTTAAATAAAATAAGTTCTCCTTGGCTGCTGTGGGTTTCTGGGTGCACTATAAATTTGGCAATTTCCATTGTTCGCATCTTATGGTGCGCGGCCGGGAGGCGGTGGCCACAATCATCACACTTTTGTCCGAGGGCTATTTTTAAGACGCCAGACCAAGAGTCGCTGCTGAGCTTTCTCAGTCTATGCTGCACTGCCGCCCATTGGAGGCCCCCCAACTACAAGCGGACCCAGCCAAGGCAACCGAATGCAAACCAACAAACAGCAGTGTGACAAGTCCGAGTCCGAGTCCGTGTCCGTGTCCGCGGACGTGACCGTATTGGTGTCCGTGTCCGTGTCCGTGTTTTTGTCTGATGCCCAAGGCACCAAGGCACCAAGCAGCTAGGCTAGCCCAGCGTGTGATTGTTGTTTGTATTGCCTGTGCTGCCGCAGTCGCTGCCGCTTCAGACGGACGGAATTTTCTTCATTCCATTATGCATGCACTGCGGCAGAAATCGCATCTAAGCATTTCTCTATTGAGAGACGATGGATGGGATGGTGGAGGTCGGCTGATGGGGTACAATGGATGCTGGGTATTGGATGGGATGGACACATGGGGTTGGAGGAAAGAGGGCCGGAAGGGGGTGGCTGTGGTGGCGGCGGCGCGGCCTTTTTGGCGCTCGTTCACACAAGAAAGTGTCGTGACAGTCAGGCAGGCAGCCTTCTTTTCCGTAACTCTTTGGTATTTCGTTTAGTTTTTACTTGATTTTCCGAAATTAGTTTTTCAGCCTTTCTTCTTCTTGCATAGCTGTAGCTGTTGTTGTTTTTGTAGTTGCTGTTGCTGCCGCGTTTTAAATAGCCATCCAAAAAATAAAGATCTGTGCTAAACGCTCTCGCCAGACTGTCTATTTTGATTTGTTGTCCAAGTGCCTGGCTCTTGCCGACCCAACAATCCATTCCATAGCACTTTGCAATCGCTTTCGTGGCCACTCATTTGATGCCTAATATTCCACACATAATCACTCATTCGCCTCTTTGGTCCGGGGCCTCATCATCGGCCATAAACTGCTCCCTCCACGGGCCACGAGCCCACCGAACATATTTGATTCCTAAGCCTCCTCGGCTGATCTTCTTGTTGTTCAACTTTCATTTGTTCCATGAACTGCTGCCGCCATAAATTGTCACCGTTTGTTGTTGAATTTGAATTAGAATCTGAATTCATCCGCCTGACCAGTACGTATATGTGGCTGTGATTCACGCATAATCCAGTGGCCCAGCACCGTCCCAGGGAGTCTAATTATAGAGGCTAGAGGCTGGGGCTAACCCTTACGGCCGAGGATGTTTATCCGCTTCTTCAATATTAATAGAATGCCCGTGCCGGCCATCAAATTGCCGTTCCTCCAACTTATGTTTTATGTAGTGCTTTTATGAGGCGCGGCTATTTCGGATACGGAATTGGATTGGCTTCGGTGGTAGTCCTACCACTCCTGCGCACACTTCTCGATCGACATTACACAATTTACTTGACAACGCATTAAGTTAGCTCTGTTTTCACTTGGGTCTCTCTCAAAGCATCCTTCACATTCTTGTTTTATTTTGCACTTTGGTTTTGTTTTTTGGCCCCATGTGTGTATGTATTGGGCTAGTGACGATTCCCCTGGTGAAATGTGAACACGCCCGTTACGAATTTTCCGTTTCAAGACCCCAAGATCTAAAGATTTCTACGGCGGGTCGAGCGCGCACCTTTGTTAACCGTTTGCTGCTCGCATCTGAAATGAAAAAATCCGAAAATGTTTCAATTCTTTCGGTTTAGTTGGAGATTTTCTATTTTTCGAATGTCCATCTCTTGACAATTTTCCTCTATCTCGTGCTCCTGTTGTTGCTATTGCTGTTGCTGTTGCTGGTGGTATTGCTGTATGCTGCCATTTGTTTAGCCGATTCGAATTTGAATTTGGCTCTCGCAGCTTCTCGCCGACATTTGTCGCCCAATTCCATGTTCTTTAATTAATGAGCAGGCAGCCACGAGAAGAGCAATCTCGCCAGTTTTGTACTTCGCGTCCCGACTTTCGGCCGAATTAATTGGCCGCCCCGCAGCCAGTTAATCAAAACATTTGTTGGTGGCCACTCATCAGCAGGGCATCAGGAACTGCCCGAGACACAATTGACAGGGCCAACACCGCACTTGTGGCTCTGTGTGTGCCTGCCTGGTGTGCATTATTAATTTGCAATAAAATGTGGAAGAGGCGACAAGCCTCCGCCGCCGCCGGTGCCACTCGAAAGTGTGTGCCGAAAATAAATTCGTACCTGCGCCTTGGATTTGAATTATGCCTGACAAATACAAATGGAACCGCCAGATGGAAACGGAGCCTGCTGCCGAGGGGCAGGCGGGGTCCGTTCGGGCACCCAGCACCTTCATTATGCACTTTTCAATTCATTAAAATGCCACAAATACTTATTTATTATTGTCATTTGTGTGCGCCTCTATTTGGGTTAGCAGTGCCGCTGCTTGGAGGCTGCGAATACCACAGCCCAGAGCTCCCACCCGGGTCAATCCCACATACCTACATATGCACTTGCATATTTCTAGATTCAAGAACTACAAACTAAAGCAACTGGCCTGTGCCTTTGGCCGGCACTTGTCCGAGGGCGAATCCCAAGCGTAGTCGTAGGGACACCGGACTATGGTTAGGAAGCCCGCCACGCACCGGTAGAAGTACTCGCAGCGCTGGGGATGAGGGTGGACGGAATCCCTGGTGGAGTCGCAGTGAGGACGATTTCCAGCTGGATGGGGAGGGAGAGGAATAGATGTTGTGGGAACATCTATTGCTTGGGCGGTCGTGGGCAGAGAAGTCGTGGAAGGCACGACGACTTCCTCTGCTTCGGGTTGTTCTATCACCTCTGCTTCTGGCTTATACACTTCCTCAGACTCTTCGGACACCAAGGCCTTAAGACACACTCCGGCGTCGTCAAAGACGCACTCCTGAGTCTTGTCGTCAAAATACGTCTCCTCCGGACAACTGTCCCGGAAGGAATCCTCACCGTTGCAGTAAATGTATGCGGCACAGTCGTCTATGGTCATCACAAAGGTGTCAGGATCCGCATTGGCGCATTGTGGAAACTCGTCAGCTCGGCTGACGATTGGCCAGAAGGTCAGGATCATAAAGCAGAACACAGTTTGTCGTCTAAATGCCATCTTCGTAGTTGATTTTCTCTCTCTGATGATGCTGCAGGTGCTTTTTATGGCAATTTTCAAGGTTGTTGAAGAGCTCTTATCGCCACTTATAGCTGATAGGCGTGGCAATACACTTTTGCCAATTTGTTTCTTACCTCTAGCTTCTATAATGTGTCAAGGCCGACCGTTGGCACATTTTTGAGATAAAATCATACTAGAAGCCGCTCTATCTAAGTCCCCCACTTTATTGCAGTGATTGATTTTTCCGTCAATCTTTTCTTCCAGTCAATCCAGGTGGTTATTCTAAATAAAAATTACTGAAAATTTTATTAGGATTTGTGTTTTATTTTTTAGTTACTGATACATTTTTTTACATATTTTATGATATTCTCATAAGGATCGGCCAATTTAACATGTTTGCGATATATATCCGGTTTTAACTGCAAGGGTATATCAACTTCGGCTCCGCCCGAAGTTAGCTTTCCTTTCTTGTTTTAAAAATCATAACAGAATATAACAGAACATAGCAGATCTAACAATTTTCTCTACTGCTTTTTTCTAAATGCTTTTCAAATAAATAAATAAATTTTGAATGCATTTTTTTCTGATTTCTTTAACTGAGCTGGACAACTAAAATAATAAATTAAATTAATCTATGAGGGTTGATCTATAATCAACGGATAATTTCTCGCGGTTTCTCTATAATTTCGCGATTTTCTCTATAATCTCGCGGATAATTTAGATCGCGAGATCGCTGCCTTTACCATTTTTCACCACCCATAAAAAGCCGCACCACAAGATGTCGCCACCTATTGAATTCGACATGTTTTTGTATCATGTAATGTAAAATTCGTACTCACAATCGGAACAACAACAACAAAATTCATTCGGATTAGTAGGATTGAAGAGAATAGGGAAAACACGAAAAATTGTTATTATAATTTATTATAATATATAATAATATTTTCAAAAACAAATGAGCAGCGAGAAAACAAAACCTAAGTACACTAAGCGAAACACCCCATTAAATACTCAATAAATAGCTGAAATACAAAAAATTAATAATAATTAACAAAAATAATATTCTCAAATGTACACTTTATTTGCTATAGTAAAAATACTCTTTTCCCCACCACCTTCGAGATAGAGCGCGTTTTTTTTATAGTGGTATCCCCGAGAGGCCTAACCCACTATACTAAAACTAAACTAAGCTAAAGTAATACAAAAACTAATACTAAATATACAATATTATTCTATATTATAAAATACAAAGCCTAATTTAATTTAAATCTCTTCGGCGCAGCAGCCTCCTCGTCTTCGTCTTCGCCTCCTCTAGGACATTAAACTTGCTCCCCGCCAGTCCAATGCGCCTGGAAAAAAAATGTTTTTTTATTAGTATTATGAATAAAATTTAAATATATAAATACTTACACTTTCTTAAGAACCTTGTGCAGTTTTTGAACAAGCACAGTAATCAATGTTGCCATAAACGCAACTGCCTCCTTGGGATCGGCAAGTGCAGCTGGATATTTTCCAAATCCCTCCTCCGCCCCCACATGGACATCGTAGCCCAGCTTGGCACCAACTTCCTTCAGGTGATTGGAGTTCAACATAGTTAGTTTGAACGTCCTATTTGGTAATGTATTGAACAAATTCCCTTCAAAATTCCCGTATGTCCTTCAAACGCACAAAAATAAAGAAATACAATAACAAATGTTTTAATAACAAAGTTTGTGTAGATATAGTTTAGAAAATTGATCATTTTATTCCTAAAAGTATATAACATTAAAAAAAATACTTCTTAAGTATTTCATTTAAGTCGATATTTTAAGATAAATCATTTGATAAATTTATTTATAGGGATGCGCAAATTTGAGCAATCACTAATTTTCATTGTGTGTTTCGCATGGAGATTGAAGCATTATAAATAAAAATCATAATTTCATTTCATTTCATCATTTATTATAAACAAATATGTATAAGTGCAAATATTATAAATGCAAAGTAAGTAGTTGAACGATCGGATTGGTACAGATATAAAATTTATAACGATCGGCTGCCATATAACTGATTGATCGGAAATGACTTTCGTGTTTTTGAAGATAGAAAGCTGAAACTTAGTACAGATTATATATTTTATCAGTTATAACTGAAAGATCGGAAATGGTATTTGGTAGAAATATCAATTTTCGTATTTTTGAAGATAGAAGCTTGGAACTTTTTTTTATATACATATTTTGTATTGTAATAAATTATATTATCATATTCTCATAAGGATCGGCCAACTTTATACGATGTTTGCAAGGGTATATCAACTAAGCTTTCCTTTCTTGTTTTTCCAAATGTTTGAAAATTATTAAGTAATGAAAAAAATTATGTTTTAGATAGTAAATAAGACATTTCTCCAGCTACCGGTGGCGAAGCCGATGGAGGAGGTACCGGTGGAGGAGCCGGTGGCGAAGCCGATGGTGGAGGAGCCGGTGGCGAAGCCGGTGCCGGAGCCGATGGAGGAGGAGCCGTTTGTGCTGGAGCCGTTTGTGCTGGAGCCGGTGGAGGAGCCGATGGGGGAACCGGTGCCGGTGCCGGAGCAGTGCTCGACGGAATTAACCGGAAATATTGTAAATATTGCGAAGGCCACGTGGCACAAAGATGCGAATAACAAAACTTGGACAACAAAGGGGGCCCAGTGCCCATATTTTTATACAAAGTTTTAGACATTTAAGGCCCTTGACAAGCATTTTAGGGAGTGCATTAGCACTCCCAAAATCCACCATTGCCCTTGGTGCCCGCACTCTAAAGCGCACCCAAACTTTGGGATGCATGTGAGGTATAAATGCATGGGGGTTAAGGGGGAGAAATACGTTCCGGGGGGATTTATGAAGGTTTTGTGGAGGCGGTGGCAAGAAGAGCACCATCAAAGAGCTTTGATGAAACTCCCCTCATCCACCTCCCTCCCCTCTGCCACCCATTAACCGAGGATTTAGTGGAATTTTTTTTTCGGAACTTTAGAGATAGTTTTTATACACTTTTCATTATAATTAAATGCTAAATTATATAACTAATATAAAATATTATATAATCATATAACTATAATATAATATTATATATTATATGAAGCGTTATGAAGTGTTGCCGGCTTTCAACGCTGCGGCATTGTTTACAAGTTAGCCTACGACAAAATTAACATCTCAAATGAGCTGTGTGGGTGTGCGTGCAGGCGCTAAGTCTGGTCCAAGTTTATTTGCCAAATTGGTTCCAATGTGGCTCAAACTGGGATTGAAGGCAATGGTTTCCTTTAACAACGTCCAAAGATTTCACGCACTGCATTTTAAGAACAAAAATCACAACTTTTTCACTAAAGTTTTCACACAAAATGTAAATATTCGCGCCATATTCATTATAGGGTTGCCAATGTATTAGCTTAACCCTATTTAATTTTGTGGAATTTATGAATTAACGAATTTGTGTGGAAAACTGAGTGTCAGCAGTATAAATTATTCCTTAATAATTATTTATTAGTATATTTTAAGTGAAAATTATTAATAAATTATTATTATTATTGGTACTTATCGTGTTGTCGCTCTTCCTATTCGATATTAATATCGATGAGTATTCCAAACATCGATACATCGGTAAACATCGATTTATCCTTTAGTGTAGAAGAATTTGCATATAAATAGAGCAGGCAATCGTGTTCTGGTCAGTTGGTTAAGAGCCTTGCGGCTTACATCAGCTCCCAGAATAAAAATTGTTCTTGTTCATAAAATTAATTAAAAAAAAAAGAAAATATCTTTATTTTTTATGTGGGTCTGAATAATCCATATATCTTAAATATATATAAAAATCGTTCTTCTGAAGGACAAAATGATCGAATGCTGTGTGTTGATGGGGTATAATTTGCATCTTTGTCTATATTCTCTCAAAAGTATTATTACTTCGGATGCCGGAAATGGAGGCGCCACAGAGCCCCTATCCTTGGAAAAGGCCACCGACTAGAAAATGTCCCGACAAAAAATTGAAACAAATAAAAGCTATTTAAAAAACACTAATTTTAAAGATGTATTTATTTCTATATTTATTTACAAAGTTTATAATGGGCCCGTAGCTGTGCGCCCCCGTCTAGCAATAGAGACTAGGCACCGACTTCTGGGAGACGCTTTTTGGGATCAAAAAGAGTGGCCTCATCTTCGTCCACCACCTCTTCAACCTGCAGCTGACTCCCCGACAATGCAATGCGCCTGAAAAGATATTTTTTGCAAAATATATATATATTAATAAATGAAAAAAATATAAATATATAAAAACTTGCATTTCTTCAATTCCTTGTGCATTTATTGATCAAGGACAGTTGTCAATGTTGCCATAAACGCAACTACCTCCTTGGAATCGGCAAGTGCAGCTGGATATTTTCCAAATCCCTCCTCCGCCCCCACATGGGCATCGTAGCCCAGCTTGGCACCAACTTCCTCCAGGTGATTGGAGTTCAACATAGTTAGTTTGAACGTCCCATTTGGGAATGTATTGAACAAATTCCCAAATAGGGACTGAAGGGTAAGCCGCTAAAAGTAATGAAAATAATAAATAAAATGATTGTTTCATTAAATTTTGCGAAACTTACCTCCTCTGTATATCGGTCGTGCAACTCTGAGGGTACATGCTCCTCCACCAACCGTTTATACTCCAAGAGGTATCCATTATAATTTTCTTTAGTATACATTGGGATTGTATACAAACTTGTATTTAACAAGTCCACAAATCCAAATCTTCTGATCGTGCCGCAGATCATAAAGGACTGGGACTCCATTTTGTTTGAGGTATTGATTGGCCTCCAAATTGGCGGCACATTTATCAGCCACCGCACCGGCCAATTTGGTGGCAACCTCGGGGCTTTTTCGTATGCTATTCAATACCATTTTCACTCCTTCCAAAATGGCAGCCGATCCCATTTTCTCTATGCCACTTGATGCCTACAAAAATCAAGTTAATTTAATTTATATATTAGTAGGAAATTATTGTATTACCGTTCGCAAATAAACAATTTGCAAAGGTCCATTGAAGTTGGAAACTGCAATTGAGAATATCTTCCAACTTTGGTTGTTATTTGGATCATTCTGCAAAAATATATTAATTAGTATATGTACATATATATATATACATTTTTATACTTACGTTGACTTTTTTCAAGTGAAACTCATCGAAGAGTACAAAAATGGCTCGTCTTCCTCAATAATTGCCCTCAGATTTCCCTCAATATTGATGAATCCGTTCTTGAGGGATTCCTTTCGATTTTCCACCCATATCTTTGCGAATCCAGATAGGTTTCCATCAATAACATTTAAGCTTGCAACGAACTCCATTTTCAAAACTTTTTCACAAAGTAAACAATGTATGTTTACTTGTGAACGTACCAATGTATTAACGATACTAATCGATACATATAACGTTACATACGATACTCCTTTAAACGCACAAAAATAAAGAAATACAATAACAAATGTTTTTAATCGCTTAAACATTTTAGGATTTTGCTTATTGTTTATAAAAGATTAAATAAACAATAAGCAAAATTCTCCTGTAAAATGTTATTTTTCAACATATGATACTTAATTTTTTTTTTATACGATACTATCGTATGTCCATACAAAAATTGATAAATTTATTTTTAGGGATGCGCAAATTTGAGTAATCACTAATTTTCATTGTGTGTTGCATGCGAAATTTCATTTCATATCATCATTTATTATAAACAAATATGTTTAAGGTCAATTATTATAATTGCAGTAAGTAGTTGAACCATCGGATTGGTACAGATATAAAATTTATAAAGATATTATCATATTCTCATAAGGATCGGCCAACTTAATACGATGTTTGCAAGGGTATATCAACTAAGCTTTCCTTTCTTGTTTTTCCAAATGTTTGAAAATTATTAAGTAATGAAAAAAATTATGTTTTAGATAGTAAATAAGACTTTTTTCCAGCTACCGGTGGCGAAGCCGATGGAGGAGGTACCGGTGGAGGAGCCGTTGGCGAAGCCGATGGTGGAGGAGCCGGTGGCGAAGCCGGTGCCGGAGCCGATGGAGGAGGAGCCGTTTGTGCTGGAGCCGGTGGAGGAGCCGATGGGGGAACCGGTGCCGGAGCCGGAGCCGTGCTCGACAGAATTAACCGGAAATATTGTAAATATTACGAAGGCCACGTGGCACAAAGATGCGAATAACAAAACTTGGACAACAAAGGGGGCCCAGTGCCCATATTGTTATAAAAAGTGCAAGACATTTAAGGCCCTTGACAAGCATTTTAGGGAGTGCATTAGCACTTGGTGCCCGCACTCTAAAGCGCACCCAAACTTTGGGATGCATGTGAGGTATAAATGCATGGGGGTTAAGGGGGAGAAATACGTTCCGGGGGGATTTATGAAGGTTTTGTGGAGGCGGTGGCAAGAAGAGCACCATCAAAGAGCTTTGATGAAACTCCCCTCATCCACCTCCCTCCCCTCTGCCACCCATTAACCGAGGATTTAGTGGAATTTTTTTTTCGGAACTTTAGAGATAGTTTTTATACACTTTTCATTATAATTAAATGCTAAATTATATAACTAATATAAAATATTATATAATCATATAACTATAATATAATATTATATATTATATGAAGCGTTTTGAAGTGTTGCCGGCTTTCAACGCTGCGGCATTGTTTACAAGTTAACCTACGACAAAATTAACATCTCAAATGAGCTGTGTGGGTGTGCGTGCAGGCGCTAAGTCTGGTCCAAGTTTATTTGCCAAATTGGTTCCAATGTGGCTCAAACTGGGATTGAAGGCAATGGTTTCCTTTAACAACGTCCAAAGATTTCACGCACTGCATTTTAAGAACAAAAATCACAACTTTTTCACTAAAGTTTTCACACAAAATGTAAATATTCGCGCCATATTCATTATAGGGTTGCCAATGTATTAGCTTAACCCTATTTAATTTTGTGGAATTTATGAATTAACGAATTTGTGTGGAAAACTGAGTGTCAGCAGTATAAATTATTCCTTAATAATTATTTATTAGTATATTTTAAGTGAAAGTTATTTATAAATTATTATTATTATTGGTACTTATCGTGTTGTCGCTCTTCCTATTCGATATTAATATCGATGAGTATTCCAAACATCGATACATCGGTAAACATCGATTTATCCTTTAGTGTAGAAGAATTTGCATATAAATAGAGCAGGCAATCGTGTTCTGGTCAGTTGGTTAAGAGCCTTGCGGCTTACATCAGCTCCCAGAATAAAAATTTTTCTTGTTCATAAAATTAATTAAAAAAAAAAGAAAATATCTTTATTTTTATGTGGGTCTGAATAATCCATATATCTTAAATATATATTTAATGGCATGGTTTAAAGGTCTTCAATAGCTCGCTCTCTCTCCCTCAATTGAGAAGCCAATCTTCCGTCTCTTTCGCACGAAAGGCTGCAGAAAAAACGCGCGCGACTTTTCTGCACCTCGAGTGAAAAACGGTTAAAAATTTGATTTGATTTTTGTTCTCTCATTGAAGAAGAATTGAATTGAATTGGAATTGTTCAATGTTCAATTGGAATGTTGGAAAAAATTTTAATTGAATTTCTTGGGCGCTGGTTTTAGTAAAATTGAAATATTAAACAAAACAAATTTTGAAAAATATATATTATATTTATAATGTATTACTATTACTATTACTAATTACTATTACTATTAAAAATTAAATAAAAATTAATTATAATCGGGCTGGGAAAAGGCAGAACTAGGAGGAGGATTGAGGAGCCCTTCCCACAGGGCCCACAACTCCCTAATCTTGGGGCCTGGAACATATTGGACACCCGCCACGCCGGAGCATTTTCCATGCTTAATGTGCATAGAGAAGTTTGCCTTCTCCTTTGTAAAGGGGCACCACTGGCAGTGGTGCACCTTTGCCTCTTTTAAACACCCATTAAAGTGTGTTTGTAGGGCCCTCAGACTCCTAAAGTCCTTGTAACAATAGGAGCATTGCTTTTCCATGCTTATCCAGGTGCCCCCTTGCCCGTCAATGTGCCAAGTGGGCATGGCGGCACCGCTGAGATTTAAGTTTAATTCCCGAGCGGGCACTAGCATCATCAACGGGGGCGGGGGCGGCGTCTCAAGTTGCGAGGGCGGGGGCGTCATCACCGGGGGGCCCCGGGGTCCGGGGCGGGGCGTCATCCCTTGCCGGGTCCGGAGCACCATCCCTTGCCGGGGCATCCCATGCATTTTCCAACATTTTTGAGGGTGTTCATCATTTAGAAAAACAGTGAAAAAATAAAATGGTTTCTGATTTTGATGCAGATTGGTGGAGAATTGATTTACAAATCGATTAAGGTATGCCTCTCCAGGATCATAGATTTATGTATATAGTGATATATATAAATTGCCAAAGATATCCCCTCCGCGGTAGGTCATATTGGCTGCCATGGCGTCGGAGGACTTTATGAAGTCGGAGATGAATCCTTCTGTATGTTACATACATTTACACGACTGCAAAATACCCTTGTACTTTACGAGTACCGGGTATAAAACGGAAACGAAGTCGTTTCGAAACCTTACGGAAGTGAAATCGGAAAATACGTAGCTATTCATAATAAAAATTTATCACCAATTTGAATTCAAAAAATAAAATGATGCGGACAGAGTTTGAGTTGCACCACATAATTAGCCGCAGGCGCTTTAAACAGCGGTTGCTGGAGCGCTGGAGGAATGCAAATATAACAGGATATGTGATTTACAAAAATAAAGGACGTGTTGCAAGTGGTGTGATGAAGGGCCTTATCCAGGAAATCAACGATCTGAAGCTATGGACCTCATCCCGATACATTCCGGAGCCCTTTATTGAGCGCTCCACTTTCTCGGCGTATGAGATATGCATAAACTCAGACAGACAGGAGTTCTGCGAGAGAGCCTCTGTTCCGGACAAGGAGTTGCTTCTCGCCGATATGAACGAAATCGACATTGTGTCTCCGGAAGAAGCAGCCAGCCGAGGACAAGGGCGAGGCCGAGGCATGAGCAAAAGAAAGAGCCAAGTAGCAGAACCAACAATATAAACAATACAGTGTTTATTCAACTCCATCATATTCCGATGTAAATATCAGATACACGATCAATTAATTCCATCAAATTCAATATAAATATCAGATACACGATCAATTTATTCCATCATACTCCAAAATAAATATAAGATACACGATCAATGATGCTATCACTCAAATCTTTAACAGAATTAAAACTGATTGGGAGCGCGACTATAATTCATTTTGCATAGAAAAGAACAAAGGATACTGTCTTCTATATCCATATACTTTACTTAAACCATGGTTCCAATCTGAAAACTGCAATCCTAATACATTACAGATCAAACAAATTAATAGAATCCACCTTTAATAAATACACCCTATTCAAATTAAGAGTTCATGACTTTCCCAACTGCGATTGCAATTTCAACAGAATAGAACACATTTCACACATAATTTTAAATTGTCCCAAATTCGATAATATTCGCAGGGATTTCCCGCTCCTACTCAAATACAATAACATTTATCGATTTTTTCTCAAGAATCAGTTGAAAATTACAGCTCAATAACTAATTCTTAATTAAAAAAAATAAACGGAAAGAAAATTTGTGTAAAATTTTAGCTGCATTTAACAGTTATAGATGGGAAAGTCCTGAATGTATTGACAGGAACGATATCCACACAAGCTTGTCCAATACGCGGAGCCACCCCTTCAGATTTTCTTCTGAACAAAAATTTCAAGTGTTTAAAATTTTTCAACATAATGAGCCACTTGAAGTATGGCTTAAGCCCACTTCACAGCTGGATTCGCGTTTTTGAATTTATTCAACAGTTAAGGAAATCCCCTAATTGTGCAAGAAAACAATTTTTAGTCAAAAATATCAAATATTTCGATATTTTCCAGAAATATTTTAAATATTATCATATTTTTTGATAAAAAAATATCATCGATTCGATATTTTTTTAAATATTCGACAACCCTAAAATAATTTTCATTCTGGAAGCTGATGTAAGCCGCAAGGCTCATAACCAACTGACCAGAACACGATTGCCTGCTCTATTTATATGCATGTTCTTGTACACTAGAGGATACATCGATGCGTATCGATATATCGATACCCAGATACCCAAAATCAATGCATAATTTCTACCATCGATATTACTATCGAATAGAAAGAGCGACAAGAGTATAAAGCCTAGTACTCTGACGACGAAAATCCGCTGTCACACGAGTGACAGCTGTCAAACTCCATATAAAAAAAACGGTGTGAAAAAAGGAAGAAGAAGAAATTTTGGACACCTAGATTTTTCCGGTACTCTGACGACGAAAATTTTGGCTATCAAATTGAATGGCGTTGCCGGATCAAAAAAAATAAACAGCTGATTTTGGGGTGTAAAAAGAATTGATTTGATTTATTTTGATAGCCAAAAATGGAGCGAAAGTTGAGAAAAAAAAATTGTCGGATCGAAAAATTTTTTAGCCCGCGAGGATAATGTTCACATTATTTCACACTAATTAGTACGGTCAAGGCGAAGCCCATAATATGGGATTTGACCCACAAGGGGCATTTTAATTCCATAAAATGGCATTGAAATGATTTGTGATTGATTATGATTTTGATTTTGACCCAGTTTTCTTTTTCTTTATCAGCTCCTTAGCGGTGAAATACATAAAGAAAACACCAAAATCCAATCAGTTTGAATTCATTTTTGCTTATTTGTTTTTTGTTTACAAAAAACAGCTGTTCAGTATTACCATTTTCCTTTATTTTTTTGGTCACACTAGCTCGGTAGCCAAATAAAGAGCGATTTCGCTAGCACACGTGTGACAGCGAATTTTCGTCGTCAGAGTACTTGGCTTAAGTACCAATATTAATGATTATGTACATATATTGGTTACGAATAAATAATTATATAAGAATAGCATGAATATGCATGAGATAATTTGATTTGTGGTGGTTTTGTGGTGGTGAGAGCGACATTGAAGCATAAAAAATTTTAAATTTTTTTTTTAAGGACAAATTTTTAAGGGGTACGTTTTGAGTACGCTCATATTCATGTATAGTACATATGTATTTAATAAACTATGCTATTGATCACCAACAAATAATATTCGGGAGTTCTACAAAAAATTGATCGTCAATTTCACTTTAGGGTGCCACACGTCAGTTTTGGGTAATTTCAAAAAATTAACACCCTCAATCTAGCTGGTGATTTTGCTAAAATTAGTCATGAAAATGCACCTTTGTGTGTTCCTTAAAAAGTTCAGTTTCGTTAAAAGTTGGATTAATCATAAAGAACGGTTGTGACTAAACTACCTTAAAAAAATTAAGCATTTTCTGAACTTAATTTGTAAAATGAAGATTTTTGTAAAACAATTGCCTTTTACACGGTAAGCCAAATAATTTTAGAGTTTTATAGGTGATTTTCCCTATTCACGATTCACAGTGATACCATGCTTTTTGTCCGAATTCGGAGAACAGGCTTAAAGTTTAAATTATTTATTTGTTTATTTTAATATAAACTTAATTTCGGAATTGTGTGCTAGAGCGAACATTTTTCAGTGATTTGGAGCTTAACATTTCACCAGATGACTAGTGTTTTGTTTGGCACCCCTGATTTATTTTTTCGCACGCTAAGGTATTTCAAATTTAATAACAAAATACTGTTTTATTTGTAGTGGAAAATAAAAATAACGGTATAATAAAAAAAAAAAAAGGGGGAATTCAAGGAGAACATCGAGGAACCTTAAGATCACCTACGTAAGCGACGTACAGTTGATAGGTTCTTTATTAACAAAAAGGGTGTTTTAACTTGCTGTTTCTGCGTTTTTGAGAGCTTACTGTTAATCTGAGAACTTTTAATAAAATAAGCATTCACTACCGCAAGACGATTTTTCCCAATGACGTCATCCATGAAAAGGTTCAGATAGTGACAAGCAGAAGATAGGCGTTTCGATCGACAGTTTCAAGTGTGTTGAAATCATGCAAAACGTCCTCAACATTTTTGAGAATTACTAAGTTATAAGCTTCATAAACATTAATAAATAAATATGTATGTATGAACATATAATATATTATAACAAACATATGTTAGTACTTAAGAGACCGACGTTCAGCGGAAGCTATCATCCACATAGTGAGCATTCAGCGATATAAAATTTCGCTACGTGTAGTCGTCACTCCACATGTCGGTCGTATATGCCAGTTGTTGGTCTTTCAAACTTATGAGACGTTGAGTTTTCAACGTTTCGTACTCTTTCTTCATGATGGTAGTGCTTAACACTTTAGGGGATGTAACAAAATCATCATAAGACTGACTTCCAAATTCTGCTCCTATGACGAGAAGCGCTTGGCTATATTCACCGAAGCCGCTACCTAGTAAAGGTGCAAAAACATCAATGTATGGAGACATCGAGGATAGATCCTAATTTTGGAGAAGAAACCCTAAAGTACCTAACGGACACGAATTGGTAATGTTTTGCAGAGGGTATTATAATTTTGTCCAAAAGTGTGCAACGCAGTGAAGGAGACATCTCCGACCCTATAAAGTATATATATTCTTGATCAAGATCACCTCCTGAGTTAATATGAGCATGTCCGTCTGTCTGTCTGTTTCTACGCGAACTAGTCTCTCATTTTTAAAGCTATCGTCTTGAAACTTTGCACACGCCCTTCGTTCCTTTGCACGCAGTATACTATATGTAAGTCGGAACGGTCGGAACTGATTGATCGAAAATGCTACTTTTTGTTATGCCCTTGCAGAGGGTATTATAATTTTGTCCAAAAGTGTGCAACGCAGTGAAGGAGACATCTCCGACCCTATAAAGTATATATATTCTTGATCAGGATCACATCCTGAGTTGATATGAGCATGTCCGTCTGTCCGTCTGTCTGTTTCTACGCAAACTAGTCTCTCAGTTTTAAAGCTATCGTCTTGAAACTTTGCACACACCCTTCTTTCCTTTGCACGCAGTATATAAGTCGGAACGGCCGGGATCGGCCGACTATATCTTATAGCTGCCATATAACTGATTGATCGGAAATGGTATAACTTTGGTGTTTTTAGAGTTAGAGTTCAGATTTTGTACCAAATTTCATAAGGATCGGCCGACTATATCCTATAGCTGCCATATAACTGATTGATCGGAAATGCTATAACTTCGGTGTTTTTAAAGCTAGAGAATTTGGATTTGGCACGAATGCTATTTTTGGCAAAATAATACAACATGCCAAATTTCATAAGGATCAGCCGACTATATCCTATAGCTGCCATATAACTGAACAATCGGAAATTACCCAACTTTGGTGTTTTTGAAGATAAAAAGCTGGAACTAAGTACAGATTCTATTTTTGGTCAGTTAATACAACCTACCAAATTGCATAACGATCGGCCGACTATATCTTATAGCTGCCATATAACTGAACGATCGGAAATGGTATTTGGTAAAAATACCAAATTTGGTATTTTTGAAGATGGAAGCTTGGTACTTTGTTTTAGATTTTTTATTGTAATAAATTGGTTATATTATGATATTCTCATAAGGATCGGCCAATTTAATCCGATGTTTGCGATATATATCCGGTTTTAACTGCAAGGGTATATCAACTTCGGCTCCTCCCGAAGTTAGCTTTCCTTTCTTGTTATACCCTTGCAGAGGGTATTATAATTTTGTCCAAAAGTGTGCAACGCAGTGAAGGAGACATCTCCGACCCTATAAAGTATATATATCTTGATCAGGATCACCTCCTGAGTTGATATGAGCATGTCCGTCTGTCCGTCTGTCTGTCTGTCCGTCTGTCTGTTTCTACGCAAACTAGTCTCTCAGTTTTAAAGCTATCGTCTTGAAACTTTGCACACACCCTTCTTTCCTTTGCACGCAGTATATAAGTCGGAACGGCCGGGATCGGCCGACTATATCTTATAGCTGCCATATAACTGATTGATCGGAAATGGTATAACTTTGGTGTTTTTAGAGTTACAGAGTTCAGATTTTGTACGATAGCTATTTTTGGCAAAATAATACGACCTACCAAATTTTATAAGGATCGGCCGACTATATCCTATAGCTGCCATATAACTGATTGATCTGAAATGGTATAACTTTGGTGTTTTAAGAGTTACAGAGTTCAGATTTTGTACAATAGCTATTTTTGGCAAAATAATACAACCTACCAAATTTTATAAGGATCGGCCGACTATATCCTATAGCTGCCTTATAACTGATTGATCGGAAATGCTATAACTTCGGTGTTTTTGAAGCTAGAGAATTCGGATTTGGTACGAATGCTATTTTTGGCAAAATAATACAACCTACCAAATTGCATAACGATCAGCCGACTATATTTTATAGCTGCCATATAACTAAACGATTGGAGATGGTATTTGGTAAAAATACCAACTTTGATATTTTTGAAGATGGAAGCTTGGTACTTTGTTTTAGATTTTTTATTGTAATAAATTGGTTATATTATGATATTCTCATAAGGATCGCCCAATTCAATCCGATTTTTGCGATATATATCCGATTTTAACTGCAAGGGTATATCAACTTCGGCTCCGCCCGAAGTTAGCTTTCCTTTCTTGTTTTTTGGTGTTTTTAGAGTTAGAGAGTCGGATTTTGCATGAGTGCTATTTTTGGCAAAATAATACTACATGTTAAATTTCATAAGGATCGGCCGAATATATCCTATAGCTGAACAATCGGAAATTACCAAACTTTTGTTGGAAATACCAACTTTGGTATTTTTGAAGATAGAAGATTGGGACTTTTTTTTAGAATTTTTATTGTAATTAATTGGTTATATTATGATAATCTCATAAGGATCGGCCAACTATATCCGATGTTTTGCGATATATATCCGGTTTTAACTGCAAGCGTATATCAACTTCGGCTCCGGCCGAAGTTAGCTTTCCTTTCTTGTTCTACATAAAATTTTTTTTATTCAATGCATTTATTGAATAAATTTTTAGATTGTGTCGGACTATGACCGAATTTATCTAAATAAAGGCCAAGAATTCGCTGAAAAATGGCAAAAATTTAAAAACGATGCTCTTCCTCTCATTCCTTTAAAAGTGTAAGAATTCCATATGTTAACTTATTAAAAACATTCCCTCTACAAAGCGAAGGTAAGAAGGCAATAATAACACTAGTTAACAACTTTTATATTCTTTTATATTTTATATTATATTCTTATATTTATGTAACAATATTAATTGACGTGATTTTTCCACGGATTTCTAGAAAAAAAGGCTTTTCTAGAAAAACGTACCCTCAATTTAAGAAATGTTGTTTTATTTCCAAGAAATGCTTTTCTTATTTTTAGGGCATTTCGCATTCGATTTTAGAAAGGAGACGCCATTAATTTTAGAAAAATTTACCCTACATTTTATGGTGCGGTGAGGTCAAAAATTGAGCGAATTTATAAATTTTAGGGTTAATTTTATTTTGAATCAAGAACATGTACATATACTTTCGTGGGTCCGAGACCTCTCCTTCACAGCGTTGCACACTTTTCACCAATATTACAAGACCCTCTGCAAGGGTGTAAAAAATCAACAAATCTTAAAACCAAGATTTCGTTTTCCTACGAAACTTTATACATTTTTTTTGTCGTTGATAGATAGAATTTTTGGGTCGAAATCTCTTAAATTACACAGTGCGACAGTGATTTGATTCTTTTAAAGAAACTTAGTAGGAATTGCTTATTAGGTCGAATATAGGTAGTAAATAAACCTTGTTTGAAATATTTCTAACACCCTCAAAATCTATATATGTATATAAAAGAAAGTCGTGTTATATGTTACACCACTTATAAATCAAGAACGGAAGAACAGATTTGAGTGAAAATTGGTAGGGAGGTAGCTTAGAGCCAGGAGAAGGACATAGGATACTTTTTATCCCGTTCGACAGTGTTCCTCCCGTGCCCATACTTTTTTTATTTAGGCAGACAGCTAAGAAGAAAATGTCAAATGTCAAAATGTCAGTTAGAAACGAAGTCATGCCACCCAAGAAGTCGAATTTGGGTCATTATACTTGCAATACAGAAGCAAAAAGACGTAACATTTCATGACTGCCGAAGAGCGGGCCTCCATCCGAGAGACTGAGGGGCTGAGAGCAATGCGGATGCACAACGCGGAATCAGCAGAAACGCGAGCAGCTAGGCTTGTGCGAACACGATTGAGAGTTAGGCAGTCGCGTTCTGCAGAAATCGATTTGATTCTGTCTCAAACTAATGAACGCGACTGGGCAAGGGTAGCTGAAGCGCGTTTACAGCTTGCAACAGATCGAAACCTGCAATACAATCGTCTTGCATTCCGATATAATCCAACTGTTGATTATTGCTCGAATCGCAAGGTCGTTATTGGCCGGATGCATCAGGTCTGCACACACTGTCAGGATCTCTAATTCAACAACGAACCAAAACGATTGTGTGGCGCTTCCGGGAAAGTGAAATTGCCTCAACTTGAAGCACCACCAGAGCCTCTGCACTTTCTATTCGCTTGATCTACTGCTGAATCGAAGCATTTCCTGCCGAACATTAGGAAATACAACTCTTGCTTCCAAATGACGTCATTTGGTGCGGAAATTATAACAATTCATGCCAACTTTTAAAATCAAAGGACAAATCTATCACAAAGCCGGTTCCCTGCTTCCGTTCTCAGACAGCGAACACAAATTTCTTCAAATGTACTTCATTTGTGATGATGGAGTCGATGCACGTTATGGAGTCAATACCTCGCTGAAGAAGCCCACTATTTCGCAGCTACAAAAGCTTTTTCACGAACGGAACCATTTGGTGCGTTACCCTACGGAGTTTCTAAACTCACTTGATCTGCCTGGAATGCCACCACACATATTGAAATTAAAAATAGGTGTGCCGATTATCATGCTCCGGAATATGAATCAGCCCAAACTCTGCCACGGTACGCGACTCGCAGTCAAGAAATTGATGAACAACATTGTAGAAGCAACGATCATAAGTGGTCCTTTTAAAGGTGAAGATATCCTCATTCCTAGGATTCCTATGTTCCCCACTGATACACCGTTCCAGTTCATAAGATTGCAGTTTCCCATTCGTTTGGCGTTCGCAATGACCATAAATAAAGCTCAAGGTCAATCTCTGGAGTTGTGTGGTTTGGATTTGGGTGCAGATTGTTTTTCACACGGACAATTATATGTTGCGTGTTCCCGTGTCGGATAACCAAATACTCTTTATATTTACGCGGAGAATGGAGAAACAAAGAATATTGTATACCCACAAGTATTACAGGATTAAATTATTTGGAAAATTATTCTTTTTTGTTTGACTTATTTCTTATGCGTGCAACCACAATATGCCACAGCGAAACGTGGCAGGGTACTGCTAGTCTTGATTAATTTAGAAAAAACAATTTTTCGGGATTTTTTTGGTCTTTAAAATTACAGAATCTTCCATTAGGATTTTCTTTTTATTTACTGACTGTTACTCCCAAGCGTAAAATAAAATTGCACTGACTGGTTTTGGGGAAACGTTATAACTTCAGCAATTTTCATAATTTCGTAATGAAATTGCTCTCGTTTTATTCATGATTAATTAGACACTATTGAAATGTGTCAAAATGATACCATTTTTTGTAAGTAATACCACTAACCATACAGCATATTTTGTAGCATATGCTGTATGGTTAGTGGTTATACCGAAAAAATGGCGCCAAAGTTCGAAAAACACGACAAATTGAAAAATGTCAGTTTCTTCTATACAAGTTTTATCCTTTTTGTTTAAATTAATAGATAGATTTTTTTCCAAAAGCTGTATGGTTAGTGGTCGTACATAACGTAGCTGCCACGATGATGGAACGTCTTTTAGATCGTTTGAAACTTAGTTACATACATATGGACATATGTCCTCCATATAAGACAGAAGAGCTGACAAAAAGGATAACCTACCATATGTAAATATAAAACCTGGAATACGTTAAATTTTCCAGTACGCATATAAATAACTGTATTTTTTAATATTTTCAGCTAATTGGAATTCCTTTTTGATTTGGCCGAAAAAAATATATATTTATTTTGGAGAGAGTAAAAGTAATTGGCTTTAAGTGCCTTGAGCGCTGCTTCCACTTAGGTAGTTTTTTAAGGATTTAAAAAAAATTTTTTTCAATCATTTTATTTTGACAGAGCTAGATTGGTGCCCATGTTTATGATTATTGAAGTCTTGAGGGGTTTCAATTTTTTTATTTTTCAACCTCTCTGTTTATTACTTCTTGATTATTATGTGGCGTGACCTGGAAATGGATTGTTATATGTACCCAGTGTATGTATAGTTTGATTTTATAATATACTAAAAAAACAACAGCATATTTTTTAATTTTGCTTATTAATCTTTTTATTGAATATGTATTTCATTCACATAATATACTGCATTCGGCCTGGTAGTTGAATGCGCCTATGATTTGTTTACTTGATTCTTAGGTTTCCTTTAATGCTGTTTAATGCGATTACTCTCTGTTTCTGTTATCAGTTATGTCTAAGTTTATTTCTCGTTGCATTGGCTTGCTTGTTGTTGCTAATGATTAAAAGTACGGTTGTTATAGCTTATGATTATTGATCTCTTGAGCATATCACAGAACAAAAATGACAGTAGAAGAAGACGTGTTCGGGTCTAGTGGGAAAGTGACTGGAATCTAGTTCGGAGCTTAGAGGTGTAAATATATTACTCGGAGCTTAAAATTAAATATTCGTGTATGCGTATATGTTTTCCTGATATATAACTATGTCTTGTAAATGTCCATAAAAATGTGATATTCTTTTAGAAAAATACTGAGCAAGAGTTTTGGCATTGGGTATCTACGACCGCGATCAAGGTTCCACAGTTCTCTTCTCAGGTTTTCGTTGAGCCTAGACAAGAATCTTGTCGTAGGATGGGGGAGGCGACTCATCCAGCGGCAGTTGTTTCCCCAACGGCCCCGACGTCTGCTCCGGCAGCAAGATGGCTATATGGTACGGGGGCGGACCAGCTGAGGCTACCGCAGGGTCCCCAGCGACTCCTTGCCGCTCCTCCAGATACCGCACGTCGCTCATCTCTAACAAACAGCCGGCCGCTGTGGTCCCATCCTCGCCTGACCCGCGTCTCGTTCCCGGGATGCCGCGGGAGTGGCACACTGCCGCCCGGCTCTCGGTGCGACCCGAGCTGGAAAGCAACCCCTTGGGGATGCGGCAAAGGCTAACCAGGCAAGCGGCTAGAAAGAAAGTGGCAGAGAAGGCACAGAAGATTACTACCTCCAGGCCTGTGCCTTGGTGGTCGAAGTAGAACTTGGTTCCCGCCACGAACACCGAGGCCAGGACTAGAGAGGCACACATGCCGCACTTTAGGTGGCTGGGCAGAAGCTGGGAGTCAGCGTGCTGGAGCAGGGCGTGGTGTTGCTGCTGCAATTGATTGCTGTGGGTCGTCTGCGGCACGATTTGGGAAGTGGCCGTCGATCCATTCGAGGCGATCGGTGCAGGTGCTGGAGTCGGGGATACCGCCGCGGTGGCAGGATGTCGCATGTTGCTGCTGGAGTTGTGGCGACGCGGCGTGGCGTACGCGTTTGATTGTCGGATGTTGCTGCTGGCGCTGCTAATATAGTTGCTACTGTGGTGCTGATGAGAGGGGGCGTGATGGTAGGTGCTGTAGGCATCGTCCCTGAGGAGAATCAGAAGTATTAGTAGGTCAGTTTGTTCAGGTGTGTACTATAAGCAATAAGACCAAGGACACTCACGCATACACATTGCCGGAATGTGGCTGCTGTGGCGGCAACTGCTGCTGATGCTGATGCTGCCTCACAGGCACTGCCATGTTGCCGAACTGTGGGTGGTGGTAGCTGTAGTGTTGGTAAGGCTCATTTTGCTGCTGCGCCTGTTGGTGCTGATGTTGCTGCACCAATTGTTGCTGGCTCCTCGGCTGGTGTCGCGTGTTGTGCGGGTGGTGGTGTGAGCCACGTGCCACTAGGGGAATGATGGTTCCGCTGCCTGTGAGGACAGCGGCAGAGGATGCGGTTCCGTTGGCGTTGTTGTTGTTGGTGGCAGTGGCTGTTCCGGTGGTTGTGAGATGGCTGGTGCCCATGTTGGCATTGTTGTTGTTGCTGGTGCTGGAATGTTGTTGCAACAGGTTCTGCTGCTGGCCGTGGAGTAAGTTGTTGTTGCCGTATTGGGACTGCCGGCTCGTGCCCGGCTGGATATCGTAGGGAGTCTGGGGCAGGGATCGGTGCACTGCGGGCTGGTTGCAGCTGGTGGTCTTACTTCGCCTTGGCGGGTGGGCGTAGTTGAGACCGCCTCCGGCGTGTGACAGGGAGGCCGCCACCCGGGAACGTCCGAACCCGCATTGCTGCGAGCGTTTGTCAATCCAGAAATGCATCTAAGGATCCTTTTGCAAGGCGTGAAAAAGTGGTTATCAATAATTGTTTAATAAATACACAACAAATTTTATCTTATTAGGAACTCTTAAAAGAGATCAAGTTTAATTTTTGTAACGAAAGCTTTTCTTTTCTATTATTAAAATTATAAGTTATAATGTTAATGTTATAATTATAATTTATAACATAATAAAATTAAAGTGTTTCTTGACACTGGAGTGTTTCTGGAAAAGTAACTCTGTATCGACTGGACATCCAATGGGCCATTGTCGTAATGATTAACTTTGTTTTAAATTCTTTACTTATGTTTCCTATCATTGAGATTTTGCGGTGCACTCGCAGTCAGACAGACAGTGGGAATACGTGCTACAAACTTATTTGAAGTTCAAGACTCATTTGGCTTTGTGTCTGCCAGACGGAAGAAAGTCATCCAAACTCGCACTTTACTCTGTTTGTTTCCCGAAAAGCTTCAACAGGAAGCGTGAGCTTCACTTTTTCTGATGCTGCCTTGCCTCGGTCGCCTTCCTTGTTTGGAAACAATCATTCTCGTCCTTGTGGTCTGGAGCTTCAACCCTCGTCGTGCCTCCACTTTTCAAAGTGCAACAAGGAACAAAGGTTGTTTTGGCGACTCCCTGCCTGGTCAAGGAACCCTTCAAAAGAGGAAAATATTCGTTGAACGCTTTCACTTCCCGTGTCATTGGCAGCCACAGGACCCAAAACACCAAACTCGTACCAATTTGCACAAAGACTAAGCCACCCAAACGGGAGGGACAGTCACCTTAAGGTGGATTTCCCTGTCTTTTCATTGTTTATGGGTTTTCTTAAGCAAACTAACAAAAACTTGTAAAAAAAAGCCCTTAAATATGTTGTACGATTTAATGCTAAATGAAACTTTACCGAGTTAATAATAAAAATTATGAATTTTACAAAGCACAAAGGAAATAAAATATAAAATGAAAAATAGGTAATAGGTAATGTGTTACCAATAGAACTATTAGATTATGATGTTAGTTCGTCACACCCTCCGCTTAGAAAAATGTTCACCAAACCCACGAAGTGCTCCTGTTCCAGGCGTTTGTCTTTCCATTTTTGGTTCTTAGCTCGCTTAGCTGGGCGTTGAACTTTTCCGGGCACAGTGTGTGCCTCCGCTAGTTTCTTTGTGGTCGCTGCGGTATTAGTCAATTACTGGAAGGGCCAAAAATTGCCACTTCCACCGATGGAAACATTCTTTTTTTAAATAATCACTCAGACGAATAGAATTATGGAACAAACACTCTGGGGAAACTTTGAGAAACAAGTTTCCTTAGAGTCTTCTAATACCAAAAACGCTTCAATTCGGGAACTTTCCGGATCTGACAGCAGGTTCAAAGTTCAACGACTGTGTACTTTTTCGAGATGAGCCGAATTACACAATACAATGAAGACACAGAGAAAAGAACTGAGCGCTGAGTGCAAATAAATACCCAAGCTAAAGCCAGAGCAATAAAAATATTTAAACGAGACATTTTGACAACCTTTTGATAGGTTCATTTCGTTTTCATTTCTCGCTGGGCGCCACTCCCACTTTTTTTGGGATGACACCCCATCTACCCTCAGTTAGATGAGAATCCTTTGTGCAATCTCGTCCCTCGACCAGGCTTTTGTCTCTAGAAAGACTTCGATGCCATTTGGTAAGGTTCAACTCAGTTTGCCCCTATAGTGGTCAAGTTTCCCGCCCAAGAGATACCAATTAAAAGCCCGCATGCAAAACAAACTAGACATTTGCTTCTGTTAATAAAAAGTGAGCATCATGAAAAATCATAAACAGAGTACCAATAAAATGTTGCTCTCTCTGGGCCAATTTCTTAGGAACGCCATCATGAAACCAAAAATAATTATTTTATCAGCCCCACCCCGACACCATAGACTATCAACAAAAAACTGCCCAGTCACTTGGTCGCCTTGATATAGTTGCCCTTTAAATAGACAGACAAGACTTTCTAATTTTATTCACTGAACGAACCAGTTTAATAGTATTTTCGGCCTGGTGCTTGTGATGTATGCTTACCCCTTGTGGCTGAACGTGCCCTCGGAACGTCCAAACTTTCAGCTGTTTCCGTGGTGTAGCGGTTATCACATCTGCCTAACACGCAGAAGGCCCCCGGTTCGATCCCGGGCGGAAACAGGAACAAATATTTTTTTTCTTTTTTATTAACTTTATAAAAATAAAAATGTCTGTCTAATATTTTATTTATTATAATTAGTAAGATTACTGTTGAAAATCGAATAAAAAATATAAAGTTTTAACATTTGTATAAAAGGTACACCTCAAAGTCAATAAATTGAAAGCCTAAAATTTATTTATATATTGTCATAAATATCAGCAAAATTTATTTCAAAGTTTGAATAAATTTTAGAAATATGCATTTATTTATAATACTTTCCCTACTGAATTCTGTTTTAATATTTCTGAAAATAATAAAACAAATATGTACCTTTATGTAAAGTTAATTTGTAAGCACAGCTATTTTTTCTTTTCTTGTGGTTTTGTTAATGTCTTTATCAATCAATGCAGTAATGATAAAATAATGCTAAAGATTTAGACCTAAGACTTAAAGATTTAATTATATTTAAATATTTTATTTCCTACTTAATTATAAAGACTTTATCTTCTCACTTTATAAAATTCCTTAAACATATAAAATCTATGTATATGTATATTATAGATAGCTTAATAAGTATGTATATACAGCTACTATTTTGAGTTGAAGAAACTTGACTGCTATGCTATATATTAAATAGTCACCTTTAAAAAAAATGTTAAGTATTTCTCTAAACTGGAAGAAAAAAAGTATTTCTCCTGTTTCCGCCCGGGATCGAACCGGGGGCCTTCTGCGTGTTAGGCAGATGTGATAACCGCTACACCACGGAAACAGCTGAAAGTTGAGCGCCCCAAATGCTTACTTGAGCTTGCGGCAAATTCCTTACCGGAAAAACTATTTGAACGTGGAGAGATAAAGCTGATAGCGTCGGGATATACGCACAAGCATATTTATAAATAAACTCGTTAGGGAACTGGGAATAAGTGATTAGATTATATTTTTTCGATAGCATAAAATTTGTTTCAGTCAATGACTACGGAATATAAATAAAATAAACTTTTCCGAGTCAAACCGAAGCGCGGGAATTTGTATTATTTATTTTATTTTGCCGGATGTCCGAAAAATTGTTTTTCAAACTTTTCCCGATCTCTTCATAAATGTTTGCTTCAGCCCGCCAGCCATCTATGCGTCATCGAAAAAAGATGCCAAAACAAAACAGAAATTGTAAACTTTAAAGCGCGGCCATCATCCCCATTTTACTCTCACTTGCTGCTTTCGCTGTTAACCTTTGTGCCGTTCCTGCTCTTCGCCGTTCGCCCCCTCGTGCCCTTCTAGTTGGCGGGAAGTGAATTTGTTTTTCAGTCGCGAGACTACAGTGGAGAGGCGGTCGGGCTGGCGATTAAATCTGAATAAAGAGTAAGGGCCTGAGAGCGTGCAATGGCTGGCAGGCTGACGGGCAGCATAGAATTTCTGTCCCCATGCCTCCTCGTTCAATCCACAAGAATGAAACAATCCCTGCCCACTTGATGGCGTACGCTGCGTATGAGCAATGGGATGCAATATATGTACATACATATGTACAAGTATGAATTAAGTACATATGCATCATATATACATATGTACATACATATATAGCAGATTTTATATAAACATGCCTGTATGTATGCGTTTGATAGCTTGTGGGTTGTTTTCAAGTGCATGTCAATTCGGCACCTGATTGTTGGCTTTCGTTTACCTGCAATATTTTCTTAGGATGTCCGAATACTTTTCTGTCAGCTTTTCAATGCCTTCGCCTATTGGCACGTTGCTGTCACGTTTCTTGTTATTGCACACATATTGTTTCTGGCTGGTGGTGTTTTTGCAGCTCTGGCAGAAGTCCTTGGGCGCTCACCCGACCCGACAGGACCAGCCAGCACACTTTTCAAGTAACGGAACCGCGCGAGAATTTACTATTTCCATCAAATCTGGCTTCTAACTCACACGGACTTCGAATTCGCTTTAAACTTTAATCTGCAAGCTCTTCGAGCTACTGTATCTGCTCAGCCTTCCGTGAAGGAACTGGCGGATGGAAGGGACGGGGATGCAATTTCGACTCCGGATCCGAATTCGATACGAATGTAGCAAGGACTCAAAGCCAACTGAATTGTGAATGCAGCTGGCCAAGCACCGTGCTCGTTTTCACTTTCACGGATTTGGCAGAAACTCTTTGCCCCCCTCGGTTCACAGTGTTTTCATCAGTGCCAAACTGGAAAAAATTTCGAGTTCTTGGTAAATATTTTCCTATAACAGCCTCAATTTTTGGTTTTGGTTATGTCCCCAGTACCTAAAGATAATATTGCGAGATTTTTAATTCTTACTGAACACATTTATTCTTAAGTTTGTAGCTTCTAACGAACAGAAATACTTTATTTCTGAAGTACTTCAACATTTTCGGGAAGTGTAAAGTGGGCGAGCGAGGCAGAAAGTGTTTTGTTTTTGTTTTTTGTATATTCAGGGGGTGTGCTTCCACTCTCTTTCTCTAAATTGTCCTCTCCGCTTTTCTCAGATAATTCTCACAAAACTCGCGAGACATGCGCGTCATTGTGAATGAATAAAAATCATGCTTGAATATAACCGTATACACCATTGTGAATAAATTCTTATAGCAAGACGGCCGCGCATTTTTTAAAATTTCGAAAATGTTTGATCGATAAGTAAATCACCATTAAAATGTGTAAAAAAATCGTTTTATATTTTTCATTTAAGAAAGAAATGTTGTGTTAGGTTTCGACATATATTTTTTAAATTGCAAGGTGAAACTTGAAATCTATACCATATAGAGTCTATATTATAGACTATAGAATTGCGCTCGATCAATTTGAAAATAACAAATTAAGAGAAATAAATTAAATGACACAGCATAAAAAACAATGTTTTCAAATTGTATTTTACACTACTTTTTCAGTGCTTTCATTTTTTTAAATTTAAACTCTAATTGTTAGTGGCCAATGTTTTGGAGCTCGCGACAATCCTGCACCTTGGGATCGTAGTGTAGTCCTGGCGTACAGTCCAAAGTAACACCACGACCATCAACGCAGTAGTAGTAGGCGTCCTTGCGCGATTTATGCGGGTAGAAATAGACTCCTGCTTTTGGGCAAGTGATGTCCGCACGTCGCAACGGAGTGCGGGAGTAAGGCTTAATATTCCTGACCTTCGCTTCGATCTGCAAGACAAGTAAAATAAATAAATATTCTGGCTTCTATTAATATTAATCCAAGCCAACTTACCGTGCAATTCACATGGTCTTCGAAGTCGCAGCACTCGCAATCAGTATTGTAGGCCAAGCCAGGAGCGCACTCCTGTTCCCAGGGACGGCCGTTGGAGCAGACGAAATACTTGGTGCAGGAGGCCTTGCTGGCTAGGTAAATTATATTCTCCGGCTGGTCGGTGGCCGAGCAGTCGTTGGCCACGCAGTCCACGTACTGGGGAAAGTCGCAACGATCGGTAGCGTTATTGTACTGGAGGTTGTCGTGGCATTCCCGGAGCACTGGACGGCCGTAGTAGCAGAGGACGTATTTGGAACAAGTGTTATCGTAGCAGAAGCTGCTCAGCGCGAATGGCTCGCATGTGGGTAAACACTGGACCAGGCTCCTCCAGGTGCACACCTGGAACACAGGATCGAAGCCCAATTCGCACGGTAGCTCCGGATCCTGGCAAAGGTAGGGTGACTTCTCCTCGATTTCCTGACAACTACCGATTTCGTGTATGGTGCCGTCTAAAAAAGGGAGTGAAATGGAATACTTAGTTAAAAACTTTTATGATTTATACAAGCTGTAAAAATACCATTAAGTTAAGACCATTCTTGGCTAAATGTTCACTTACTCTGGCATTCAATATACTTCGCACAGTCCCCGACATAGGGAAGATAAACACCATCTGCGATGTTGCGGCAAACATTGATCTGAGTATTATTGTACATGTCGTACTGATCTTCGGAGACTTCGCTATCGCGATCATCGTCGGGGGCAGGAGCCACCACCAGGTCATCCTCGCTCCTGGCACGACGCATCGTTAGTAGAGTCAGAAGAAAAAACAAGGTGTTCCGCCAATTCACTGCATAATTTTAGAAGTTTAAAAAATCGGTGGGTAACACCTTTCTCCAGCGCTACTTACTCCTTGATAGTGCGCAGCGTGCCATCAACTGTTGTGCCATAGCCTGGAAAAAACCATTTATATCTGTTATTTTAGCAGCCACTTAATGAGTTCTTGCCTTTCTCTTATCAGCCAGACTCCGGCACACGACTTTGCTCGGAATACTAGCGATTTTACATACACGCAGAGAAAATAATGAATTTCTGATTCAACGTTGAGGATCCGCATACCATTCAGTCTTCTGCCAAAAAATGTATGTCTAATTTTTATTTTTTGCGGTGTTCTTACTTTTAATTTGTTCGCACAGAAGAATGCGATAATACTAGTACTAGTTTGATTTTAGGGAAGTACAAAATTGGCAATTGGGTACATATTCTACTTCCAAGAACTCAAGTCTATTAAATAAAGGTTGAGCTGAATGGTAATACTAGTAAGACTAACATTATAAAATGTTTATCTATGGGAATTTATTGGAAATATATATGAACGTATTTGTTTAATTTAAAAATATTGGCAAAATTTTTACTCGAATAGTAGATTATTCCTGATTCCTTTAATGAGAAAGTGACTACATAATTGTTACATGGCACCAATTACATGAAATCTCATGAGACCCATCGGTAGCTCGTCAAGACACGTGTTTCCTAATGCGGCGATTAGTTATCGTTCTTGAGGATTCATCTCATTACGCCCCTCTTCAGATTGGACCTTGTTCGTTGGTACTATCTTCCGACCAATTTAAATGAGATGAGTTCGAACTACTCTAATTACAACCCAAAAAACATGCATCCCCATCTGATAGGGAGTTCCCTTAACATGAAGTCAAGTTTTTGAGCCGATAGAGTAACATGGTATAAATGGAAACGATTTGTGGCTCAGACGATAGTTGGTTTCTGACGCTGAAGTGAAACAGTAAGTATGAAACCTTAGATGAAGAGCGAGTTTTAATCATCTGTTCTGCAGTGGTGCACCTCCGAGTCCTCCCCGTTCTAGCCCTTATAGGAGTCGCTGCAGTTAATGCCGATGTTAATATCTGCGAGAATGTGGTTAACAATCTCTTCCTGCCACATTTGACCAACTGCAGCCAGTACTACCTTTGCATGGGTTAGTTTATTAATTTGGATTCTTCAATTGTCTTATTTATAATTCGAATCACGGTTGTTTCGCAGAGGAGGTGGCCGTGCCTCGGACGTGTCCTAATGGATACTACTTCGATTCTCGCTCTCAAGAGTGCACGGTTTTGATGGAGGTCCAATGCGTCCAGTCGTGCCTGGGCCGGGGCCTGTCCTCATTCGGCTACCCCCGCACCTGCGAAAAGTACGTTCTCTGCTTCGACGACACCCCAGTGGTCCGGAAATGCGCCCCAGGACTTCAGTACAACGACCAGACCGATCGCTGCGACTATCCTCAATACGTGGATTGCGCCGAGAATCTGTGCATCCGTCAGAACAACCCGCAGGCAATCGTCTACGCATCCAGCAAGTCGCGCTGCGACAAGTACTACATATGCCTGAATGGTCTTCCCATAGCCCAGAACTGCACCTCGGGTTTGAAGTTCAACAATGAAACCGACAGTTGTGACTTTCCCTCGAAAGTGCAGTGCGAAGTTAGTATCGAGTGGGCAGATGATCGAAAAAAGGTTATACAAAATCATCTTTTTCCATTAGGTCGAGACCCTCCAGCGCAACATTCAACCCTTCGCCCGCGCTCCTCCACGTAGGGCCAATATCGAGTGTCCTGCGGAGGGCGCCCACTTTATAGCCCACGAAAAGCGGCAAGACGCCTACTACTACTGTCTGAACGGTCGCGGTATTACTCTGGACTGCACTCCTGGCCTGGTGTTCGATGCTCAGATCGGCGAATGCCGCCTGCCTTAGCTTTGAATAATAAATATTTGCTTTTTTCAGCACATATGTATATTTGTCTTTTAATTCCGTGAAGAATATACATGTTTTTTGCTTGAGAGCCAATCAGTAAATATAATATCTATAAATGAAACAAATATAATTAGTTTAAATGTGATTCGTTATTCAATTTCTAAGAATCTCAAGAATGTACTTCCTGATTTCCGTGATTTCTTCAGCTTTGTGTATCCTCATCCAATACAAAGACAAAAAAGACATGACTAAATAATTTCAAGAATTCAAGATGTATAGATTTATTGATTTTAATGTCCCACGTTTTTAGGTTCGCGGCACTCCTTTACCGCAGGATCAAACCACAATCCCTGCGAGCACTCTAGAATCAGGCCATGGCCCATTGCGCAATAGTTGTAGGCGTCCCGACGTGTTTCGTGGGCATAAAAGTGGACACCTTCGGAGGGACAGATTACTTCAGACGGCTTAGGGGCAATCAGATGATAGGTTAGTCTTCGTTGAGGGGATATCTGTGGAGTTTGAGGAAGAGCGTTAATAAAGTTACGTTTTGAGGCCTATGGCTCTTCACCTGGCAGTTGGAGTTCGAAGGAATGTCGCAGCAATTGCACTTAGTGCTAAAATGTAGCCCTGTGGCACACTTCTGTTCCTTGGGAATTCCGTTGCCGCAAAGAAAGTACTTTTCGCAGGAACTTTTGCTGGGCACGTAGCGCAGATGGTAGGCATTGAAGTAAATGGAACACTCCGACTCAACGCAGTCAACGTTCTGGGGGAAGTCGCAGCGGTCTGTCTTAGAGTTGTACTGCAGATCGTCCTGGCACTCTCTCAGCACAGGATGGCCGTAGTAGCAGAGCACATACTTGGTGCAAGTGCGCTGGTAGCCAAAAGTACTGAACCTAAATGCCTCACAGGTGGGCAAGCATTTCGCCTGGCCAGGATTCACACAGCTCTGAGTGGCGGCATCGAACTGATAGGGCCACTCGCACCTCAGCTCAATGGCTTGGCCGGCTGGAAGATTGAAAAATATCAATATAGCTATGGGTTGATACAGATTGTTGGGACGGAACGCACATCGGCACAGATAGTACTTGTTGCAATCACCCACAAAAGGCAGGAACACATTGTCCACCACATTCTGGCATAGACTAAGGTTCCCCACGATCAGGGGATTATTATCGCCGTCTTCTTCATCGGGGGCAGTTGTGGTAGTAATTTCAACATCTACATCGGGGGCAGTTGTGGTAGTAATTTCAACATCTACATCGGGGGAAGTTGTGGTAGTAATTTCAACATCTTCATCGGGTGCCGTTGAGGGTGTAACTTTAATATCCCCGGATGTGGCGCCATCTAATCTTTGTGTCCTTGCCGTCCACAGGGCACAAACCACGCATATAAAAATAAATCGCCCTAAAAGAAAAAGTTTTAGTTTTTCTACAATTTCATCTTAGTACTCGACCAACAACTACTCATCGTCACTGCTCAAAGACAAATACTGGTTGCAATATACAATATTCTACCTCTGCATATGAGATTTCTTCTTCCAACCTATTGTCTTATCTCTAAAACAGTGAACAAATTAATTCACGGAAGATAGTGGCTTCCTTTATAGGAACACTTTATGGTAGACCGTAACCAAGAGTAATCTAAAATATGCAATAAATGTTATGGTACTTTGATGGATATTCTTAGAAATAATGATTCAAGTTATTTACCTAAAACATATTTCACACAAGCCACTGATAATGAAACTTTATTGTGATCTCATTTTGTACGTAATCTCGATAATGGCTGGGTCTTTCTATAAACTTCCATAAATTTACATATAATGCGAGACAATTCCACCGTTTCAATTTATGTTTTTGTGGAATTTTATAATGTTTTGGCACAATCACATCCATAGAAATGACACCGTAATTCCTATAATTTATTTTTTAGGCAGGCTATGGTATAAAATTATCCACATACACCCACAATGTAGATCCCACATCATTATTGAAACGCTTGCCGCCTGCTCAACGAAATTAAAAGTATTACATATAGACACGATCGTTTGAAAATATTTTTGTTTTCGGCGCAGCGTTTCAGTTGGAGCTTTGGCATCTCACGGCAAACAGCCCTATTTAGCGCATAGAAAATACATATTTTTGTTAAGAAGGAAAATTTTAAGGTAAAATATTTGTCTTTTCCGCTGTGTAAGTTTCATAAGTTTTTCTGAGCTGCCAAGTGCTGGCACCCATCAGATTCACAATCGTGTTTGACACAATTGCAACTGAAAAGTAAATTGAACAAAGAAGGATTTATTTATAGCCAATGTTTCATTGGGAGTGTGTGTCTGTATGTATGCAGAATACATTCGTTTGTAATAAAAATCTTCTCTGTTTTCTGTAGGCTTTTCGACGATGGTCAACGAGTTGAACAGACCTCAGACCGGGGATAATGCTGCTCTAAGCGAGGTAAGGTCTAATGCCTATTATTTACCCAGCCGGTTATGTATAAGCCCCCAAATACTTAATGAAATTAACTTTCAAGCGTCTGGCAGCCTCCAACCGGCAGCTTCAGGAGATGCAGGAGGAGCACAGGCAGCTGTTGCTGGAGATGGAGACCCTGCGAACCCGTGCAGCCGAGCTAACGCGTCTGAATGCGCAGCGTCACCAAGTGCGGGAGGCAACTAGTGAGGCCGCTCCGCTCCAGGAACCGGTAGCCACACAAGAGGAAGCCCCAACTCAGCCAGATTCAACGAGTGCTCCCCATCCTGATCCAGTTCCATCGGAAAGTCCAGAACCTAACCAAGAGGAGGAGACCTCCACCACCGAAGAGGACAAGCAGGAGACGGCGAGTTACCTTCAGGAGAAGCTGAACGAGATTGCTAATCTGAAGGCGCAGTTCAAAAGAGTCCAGCACATGGTGGACACTACCAAGTTGATCGAGCAGCATATTTCCACCAGGGAGACCTCGCAAAGCTCTTCTTCCAGCCATAGCAGTCGCCAGACCACGACCTCGGAGGTCCGAGTGCCTGCCCAGAGTGAGGAGTCTGCATCCAGCGAAAGCCAAGGCCCGAATGCCTCAGTGAGTGCGCCTCCTGACAACGCAGAGTTACTTAATGCTATGTTGAACATGTTCACCGACTTCACGAGCGATCTTAGGGGACAGGCGGAAAGCCTCCGGGCTGAGAGGGATCGAATCAAGACTCTCAAGGAAGAAATTATTCAGCGCAAACAGGGAAAATAAGACCCACTCTCGTAATGGCTTAAACTTTAAACTTAAACATAAATATGTAGCCCTTTGTATATTGATGTGGAGCGGTGTATCTTCATTATGAAAATGGTATAAAAAATATAAAAAAATAAAAAAATACGACCTTTTTTTATTATAATTTTTTCTATTATACACTTTTTGGTTATATTTCAGATAAAAAATTTTAAAAATGAATATGATTTCTAACGGTCATTGACTTTTCAAACTCGTTCAGTGTGGCCGCATCAAAGGTGGCGGGTGTTTGTGTAGCCCTGGTTCAATCAGCTGTCAGAGTGCGCAAATCAGAAAAACACAGTACGAGTCAAAGAAAATAAATAAAATTGAATAAAAATATATTCTGTTATGGCGCCGCCCCTCAAAGTAGTAGTGGACCAGGGTAGCGCCTCCGCCCGCTCTGGCGGCAATAGCAATAACAATTCTGTCAGTGGTGCAACCGGCGCAGTGCCCAAACAGCAGCAACAACAGCGTCCCCTTCAGAATGGTGGAACATCTGCAGCCGGAACCGCAGCGACCACTCCTAATACCGGCCGGTCTGCCCGAGTCCGACGTCAGCAAGAACACTTGGGCGAGCCAGACCTGGAATTCGTGGAGCCCCTTCAGCGAGAGACGCTGAAAACACTGAACGTAAGTTGCCCGTTTCCATGGTATCAGCAAGATACATATGCAGATGCCTCTCCGATTTATAAATACACTTCACACTCATCTCGGCCGCGAATTTTCAATCTAATGGTTTAGTAGAGAAAACGAACTCAGTCCTCGCGGTCAAGGGATTCCGGTCGATCGCTGAACGCATTTTATATATATCTTACAATCAAACCTATATATATATAGAAAAGCCGTCAAAATTGCGATCCTACTTGTGCTAATCCTTCTAGTAACCTTTCTTTGGTGCTTCTTTAAGGAGCTGCTGCACCGATCCCGCATTGCGAACGGAAAAATCCTTCCTGTAGAAGACCAGCAGCAACCCACATCCTCCAGAGACCCTGGGATTCTAGCTCAAGAGCAGCAGAAACCGCGACGCGAATCGGGGGAGCAGAGCAGCTACGATTCAGTTGGTAAGTAGTCGACAGGTCAGAAGTTGCCTGCAGAAACGTATTCATTGAACACTTCCAATATGCCCACCTAGCCGCACAGAGATCGGTGCGCTAGTTCATGTTCTAAAAATACGCGTGCACGAAAATAGACGCCCACGAATCTACGTGTTCAGCAGCCCACATTCTGACATAAATCGATGTATATATAACACAATTACCTTCCTCTTCAGAGCAACAGCACCAACGCTACCGATTCCCCGTGCGTCCTGTGCAGCGCGTCCAGCATCAGCCCTCGTCCTCGTCCCCGGCAGTCACTTCAACATCTCTGTTGCGGCTGCGTCAGACGACTCCCCCGAATGCCGCAGTAGGCGTAGTTATTCCAAACGCGACCACCAGCAACGGAAACTGCAACACCGGCGACGAGAATTCCATTCCTCTGAGCGCCAACCTGCAGGCACTTGTGCATCGCTTTCTTAGCCTTCCCCACATAGGACAAAGGATTGAAGGCGGCCGCTCACAAGTAGAGGTTCTGCGATCCCTGCTGGAAATAGACGAAAACTTGAACAGCCACGGTCACCAGTCGGCAGAAAACCTAGTCGAGGTAAGTGAACATACCTCTAGAATACCTAACATTTGAGTATCAGTAATTGATTTGTGATGTTATAATGAATTTGTTGCTAACTTTTATAGCAACTTAACAACATGGTTCACGAAATCAACCCAAGTGCGGAGCAAGAGGAGGGCATAGTTAACTCTACAAGCCTGGAGGATGTTGCGTTAAGCGAGGTAATATAATCAGGAAATAAATAATTCTCCTTTTTAAAAAACACATGCATATACCTTGCAGATGAGCGACAACCGTGCCCAGTCCATTCAATCCTTGCACAGTGTCGCGGAAACTCCAACGCCGGACACTGCACCCACCTTTGACGAGCTTCAGCAGAGGCTGGAAGCGTCCAACCGCAATATGCAGCACCTGCAAGATGAGCAGGCCAAACTACTGCACATCCAAAACCTGGCCAAGTCGCATCTCAGCGAGATGGAACAGTTGCGGCAGCAAGCCAGTCACTTGCCCCATAATAGGGGAGGGGGAGATGCCCCGAACTACGAATCGGTTCAACAGGTGCAGGATGATATGGCCTCCTTGGTTGGACGCATGAAGAATCTGACGGCCTTCATCCACAACCAAAACGAGCTAAGCAGCGTGTTGGGAGACGATGGACCCGAAATCTTGGCAGAGCAACAGGCTCTACAGCAAAAGTTGGAATCGCTTCGAAGTCAACGCGAGGACATGCGTAACCTGGTCGATGAGCTAAACAGCATCAACCGCGTGGCCAGAGAGACTCGGTCCAACATCAACGCAGGGTCTGCCACTCCTCCACAAAAACCAGCTATTGAACAGGCTCAGGCCTCGGAGTCGAGCTCTGCTCCACCGCCGGCTAAGGAGCGTGTGGTGCCAGTCGAGTACCAACGCAAAGTACCCATCCTGCGGCAAGAGGCCGCCAACGCAGCTCAGCGGGCCCTTCAAGCTCAAGCTATGATTAACCAGAAGACGGCGGATATTGATGCACTAAAATCCCAAATGGCAAAGTTGAAGAGTATGCTGAACACAGTCACCCAAATTGACGAAGGTACTCCCAGTGTGGGTGCCTCATTGGAGCGGCGTAGTGAGGAGCGGGCCAGCGTGGAGCGAGCATTGCCGGCAGAGATAGCCCAGCGCGTTTTCGCGCTCAACGATGTTACCTCGGAGCTGCGTGCTGAAGCAGTCAGCCTGCAAAAGGAGCGCGATCGGATTCTGGCTCTCAAAGCAGAAATCGAACGCCGCAAGCAGCAAGCTGCCGCCGCGGTTCTCATGGGCGAGGAGGCCCTTAAGCGAAACAGTCTCACCCCGACCCCAACCCCAGCCAGACAACGAGCAGTGGAGGAGAACGAAGAAAACGAAGATCCCTCCGAGGTAGACACCTCTCTGCAGGCCACACCCACCAAGGAGCAATTACGCGACGAGCTGAGGCTCCAGTGTGAGCGTTTGCGAAAAGAGTATGAGCAGAAGCAGCGAGAGCTGGAGCAGCGCTACGTTGCTAGCAACCCAACCACTTCTGAGGCAGACGATGAAGCTAACGACGATACCGACAGCGACCGCTACTTTGCCCACGTCCGCACCGCCTCTTCGGCGACGCTGAAACGGGCACCTTCTGCTAGTACGGTGGTCGAACAGCGACGCGGACAGCTGGCTTCTCATCCGCCGCCACCGCCACCCCAGGCACCACCCTCGGCCCACACCGAGGACGAACTGAACGCCACGATTGACACTTTGTCGCTGGGACACGACAGTCTGCCCTCGAGCAGCAACAGGTCGCAATACATGCCACCGCCCATGCAGCCGGTGAAGGGCATTTGGGGTAAGTTTCTTAAGTATTTAATTGTATATTTTTGAACTATTCTATTCCTTTAATTAGTCCTATTCTAGACTCCTTTAGTGGGAGTATTTTATTTACATAAACTTGGTTTATTACATTAAGTTTAGAGGCAAATTAATTGTAAGGTTCTCACCATCTAAATATTTATCGTTAGACGTACATTAAATAGGACTTTCAGCTAAATTTATTAATTGAATAAAGTTTTTTCTCAAGAATAGAACATTAAAAATATATATTAGGATAAGCTTAAAAGAGCATTTTTTCCTATATGTCTTGTTTTATGGTTATAGGCTCTTATGATTAAGTATGATGATGTCCTTCATGTTTTGAGTCATTTAAAAATCCCATTTGAAAAGTAAAAACTGTTAGGGTTCGTAATTAAGATTAAAATCAATAAACAATTAAGATTGACAGATTAGTTCTGAATTATTTATTTAAGCAGTGGGTAAGATATTTTCAAGACCAAAATGGCTGGAACAATAAAGCCGTGACTCGTCTTAAAAATATCTTTCAAAATCTTTAGTAAGGATCATTGAAATGTTTAAAGGAGTTTTTAGCTTCCATTCCTTTATGATATACAAAATTTTAGATCAAGAGAAGCGTAGTTCCGCCCGTACTGGAGTTCGTATAAACTAATTCTTTGTATACACTTAGATACGCACGGAAATACAATAGAAATGTAATAATTAGACATCATTTCAATTTTAACATCTCAGGCTCGCAGAACTCCGGTAATGGCTGGCATAGCCAGCAACCTAGCTACGGGCCAGCCACCTCCTCAGGAGCCGAGTTCAAACCTCCGACGGCAGCCCCGCAAGCCAACTCGTCCAACGCTTCGGGATCGAACGGATCCCCCGATCCCGTCATGCTGCAGCAGTTCATGCAAACACAACAGATGCTGATCAACTCAGTGTGCCAGTGCAACCAAACCCTGTGGCACCAGCAGCGGGAAATCGACGCCCTTAACAGTCAAGTGCATGCGGTATGGTTATCATATCCTGAGGCTCTCAAGGATCATGACTAGACTTTTGATTTTACAGCTCCAGGATCGCCTTAATGTGGTGGCTTGTCAGGACCACGGCTTTGGAATGCGGGCGGACTCAGTCCCTCCACCGAACCTCAATAACCTCTGCCTGGGAAGCGCACGCGCCCAATCAGAGCAGCTCTTCGCTTACGGGACCCATCAGAGCGCCTTCAGTAACTTCCAGCGAAGCCACCGGTCAGGAGGTGATTCCCACCTGCACCAGCAGCAGCACCAACAGCAGCCGTTTCTGAATAACGCTGCTCCCCCACCAACTCATTTCAACAATGAAACCCCGCTGTCGCCACCATCTTACCGCAACAGCCCGGGACCCATATTCATGAACCACCACAACAACACGATTCACCAAAACAACGCCAACCTTCGCACCCAGAACCAGCATGCGAACAACCTGCACCCCCTCTCCGAGGGAGCCGGATCGGGAACAGGAGTAGCGGCCACGCTCAACAACCAAGTGCCCCCGGGCAACCGGGCCAACAACTACTGGGACAACTTCCGCAGGTAATGCCCCAACTTTGGTGATGGTTTTTATTTAGTATTTAGGGGAGAGAGGTCCCACCCAATAAAATTTAAAGCAAAACAGTGTTCTGAGTTCATTTTCAATTCTGTGATTCGGTAAGTGCAACATGGCGTTGCATGCAATATAGGGTTCTATTAACAGAGTTGAAAGTGACTAACAGCTAATAATCCTCGTGCCCAATGGTATATTCACCATTGAACCAGGTAGCTTTCATATTTCTAACAACTAATTTTATTTTAATTAATACGTTGTAACATTAACTACTTGAGCTGCGGCTTCCTGCTTGCAATAACCCATTAAAATCAATGCGCTTTTGCAGCCACTCCCGCCAAAACCTTCTGTCGAACAAGAGTAACGAGGAGCAGAACGTGGACTTCCAGCAGTACCGCAGGCAGCGGACACGACCAAGTTACTACCAGACGCCCCAGCTCCTGGCGCCTCATGCCTCCCGCGGGTCGGCGAGTGGAGTCACCCTTCAGCAACAACAGCCGCAGCGAAGACATTTTTTTGAGTCGCCACTAACAGCTTTGCATGGCAGCAGCAGCAACAACCTGAACAATAGTGGCAGTGCTCTCAGGAAGCGAGACTGGCGCGAGGAGCCGGCTCTCGACCACAATCGCGAAGACGAGGAGGTGGACGATGTCGACGAAAGCCACGACAATGTGGTGTTCGGCTCGGGGCGCAGGCGCAACCGTCGTCGCCCGCAGCTCTCGACACTGGGCGACGAAGAGCCTGAGCAGGCCAGCTCATCCAATCTAAACATGAACGTCAACTTTGGCAACAGCCCGTTGTACCAGCGAAACAAAGTGCCCGCAAAGTCGAGCACATCGGCAGTCTCGTTGACTCCCATCCAACAGCGGCACCTGCGTTTCGATTTTGAGCTGCCTGCCCAGTACATGGACTACGTAGAGTTGCCTCAGGCAACCCCAGTGGATGTTACTGCATCCTTGGGCCAGGAGGCTTCGCCAGAGGATGAGTCGAACGTTTTGGAGCGGGAGAGAATCGAGGAGACTGCGTCGGAGGAGCTCAACCGCAACCTGCTGGTTAATGCACTGAAAAACGACAAGTTCACTACCAAGTTCTACGAGTCGATAAAGGAGGACGTCTACCGCCGGCTGGAGTCGCTCTTCGAGCAGCAACAGCTGCAACAATTTCAGCAGCCGCAGGAGGCACAAAACCTGCGCAAGGCGTTGAACCAGGACGACAATGAGCTACGTCTCAATCCCGATGTGGAAGCCACTGAGAGTCGCAGCGACTCACCGCTGGAAACGGCGAGCCTGCAATTGGATAACGATCGTCCCGAGGACGACAAGGCCTCCCCTAGTACCCTTGATCAGGGGGAATTGGCAACGAACGCCTATGCCACGGCTGTTCCTACTCCTCCAAGAAAAGAAAACGCGGAGGTAGCTATTCTCTTAAATCTTGGCCATTCCAGGAAAAACTAGCATTTTTTTATTTTTCAGAAAGAACGCGAGCAGGCAGAAGAGCACTCAGATGATGCGACAGGAGAAGCATCATCCGATTTGGCCTCAAACCTAGGCCCTGACCATGAGCTTATCGAGTACATCATTAAGCGCATTCGCAACCAAACGCACAACAACACCGTAATAAACGACTCCCTTTTGGTGGAGGTCTCGAAACTGACGGCCACCGCAGCGCAGAACTCGACCAGTGCTAGTTCCCCACTCATCTCCCCCAAACGCATTTACGCTAAAATCAAGAAGATGGTCATGCCTCGGCAGCGCGACAGTTTTTTGTTGTGGTACCGCAATTATTTAGAACAACTCTTTGTAGTGGTTCAGCCCCCCGGCAGCATGCAGTCCGATAAGTCACAAACTCGGGAACGATCCCAGCCCCACACCCAAGAGACTCAAAACGATGAAGATCTGGCCGAGGCCGACCAAAAGAATGGCAGCTCTCCCGTAAACGGTGACCTGGAGTGTGAGAATGACGAAAACCCGGGTGAGGAAGCGAACGGTCCTGCTGTAGACGAATCGCCTGACCAGGAGAAGGAGCCAAACAAGGACTAAACCATCCTTCCATCGATTTATACATTCCTAATATCGTAGCTTACACTTAACCATACGGACACCCCGCCACTCAATCCCATTTTCCGGGGCGTTAAATTTATGTTAGCCTTATCCTAGTTTTCACATCATTTGGTTTAGAAGATTCATTTAAAGTTAAATTACACTTTTTACACACATAATGCTATCGTTTCTAATCAGGGACCGTAATCATTGATTTTTATTTTAAAAATCACAAAATAATAATTATATTTTCTCAGCGAAAAAACAAAAATCCCAAAATAATCATTCTATGATCGAAAAGTAAAAATCAAAATAATGATTATATTGTGATTTTTATTTTTTCGCTCAGAGAATAATCAATATTTTGTGATTTTTAAAATAAAAAAAAACCTTTATATACGATCCCTGTTCTTTTATACGGAGAGCTCTATTTTATAAAATATAATATTACTTTTAGAGATATTCTTTACAAATTTGACTTGAAACTTGTTTAATAAAGTTATGGGTCTTGCTGATTTGATCGAAACAGATAATACGAGAACCTTTTCAGGAAACTATTTTCTAAGATGGTTTAAATATGTTTGTTTAAAATTAATTGTTTGTTAATTATTTTGCTTTTGGAGGCAAATTTATGGAAAGCAAAGTAAATTTGTAAAAACTTCATGAATTGGAGGGTCGGTTCCTTCTGGCTTATTTTTAAACATATTTAATCGCAAAAAAAGTAACGTCTGTGATATTTAATCTTTAATTTGAAACATAACAATTTAACAATCATACATAAGTGCATTTTAAATATAGGCAGTTCCTAGCTGGTCTTGCTGGTAAGTTCCTCCAGCATACGGAAGTAGCAGTACCGACTGTCGTAGTCGAGGTCGTACCAAAAGTTAACGGCAATGCACTTGTGACTCTGGCGCACGTGGTGGAACCAGTAGTTGGGCAGGTAAAGGATGTCCCCCGCGTTGACTCGCACGTGCAGGGGCCTGGCGCGGGAGTACTCTGGGAACCGAGCTAGGTCTGGCGCTATGGGGTCTATGCTGACCCACTCTGTGAGCTGTTCGCAGCCGTCCTCGTCCCTAAATGGCTCTATGTGGAATTGTCCATTGTCAGTGGTGCGGTAGACGCCAGTGGGATACAAGCTTCGGGGCACACAGCTCAGTTGATGTGGGGGAATAAGGATAAAGTCCTTGTGGCCGGATACAACACAGTACAGGTTCTCGTATGGATCTTTGTGCATGGAGGTCACGGCACGCTCATCTCCCAGCCAAAAATTGACCGCATCAGGTGGTTTGTTGAAGGACTGCTGGGCGAAGTCGAGGTCGCTGATGCGCAAGTCCTTGGCCAGTTCTGGCAGGTCCTGGCTGAGGTTCGAGTTCTGTTTCTGAATGTAGTGCACGGGGCCCATAGGATCGTCAAGACGGTGGATCACCTGTGAGAGTTTCATCTTCGTTTCCATGGGCAGCACGAAGTACTCCTTGCCATCCTGACAAGCCAGGCCATCGGCGTACCCGTTTGGGGTTATGGCTACGTCCACAATCTTGTCATTGAGGGCTTTGACCAGGTACTCCGGAGTCCACTTTCCAATCGCCGGCCACGAAAGTGCTTTGCGAATGACGACCGGCTGGTTCTTGCCGTAGAACTCCCGGCAGAACTCCAAGGCAGTGGGCACCCGGTCGAGCTCTACCACTCTGGAGCCAATGCACAGATCCTCTGCTTCCTGCAGGAGCAGATTGATAGCCGACTCAACTTTAGGCATGCCGGTAGTCCATCACCAAATAACTTAATCGAGATGGTACTTTTCAGGGCGTTCCCGTTTTCGTCCAAATGAATATGCGATTAGTTCTAAGTTCAATAGAAACGTTATAAATTCTCGCGAATAGGTGGAAATCAATTTTTGATTAGTAGTATTTAAAAAAAATAACTCTTTTAGACAATAAGTATTTAATAGAGTTTTCGGGAACTTATTTTTATTTATATAAAACCGAGACGAAGCTAAATTTGAATGAATCTTAAAAAAAGGTTTAAAAAAGCTTCAATTGTTAAATCCAATAATTTATCCAATAAAACCAATAATATATAATAAACTCCAATTTATTAAATATTGTTCTCAATTTTTAAATAATGAAAATATATGGATATGTTATTTTTGAATTATTTTTTAATCATACTTATTGGCCAATCACAAATGCTTTGATAATAAAATCCCACGGCTTTAGGGGAAATCGGAACACCCCACAGCTTTAGAAATGTGCTAACGCGTCAGGCAGCTGCTGTCACATATGGAGACTCGAAGACATGTTGCGCCTGTGAACTGGGAGAAAAATCACCTCGAACCGGACTCAATTGGAAGGCGAGCCGAAGCATTCCACTACGGGCCACTGCGACCTGATAAAATGGGCGAGCCGAGGGAAAGCACAGAGTCCGGGGAGGAGCAAGTGTTCAACTGCCTGGACGAAGCCAATGCCATCATCCAGGACGTGAAGGCCCACGTCGCCGAGATTTGCGTTTCCTCAAAACTGGCCAGTGACGCCACACAGATCTATTTAAACATTCGCACCATCGAGAGCGCCACCTGCTGCGTGCAGGTGTCCAGTCGCGGCTTTAAGATTGTCTCCTCGCAGTACGACACCATCGACGAGGACCCGCGGGTGTCCGCCTTGCTTCGCAACGGTGAAGCTGACAAGCAAGACGAAGAGGAGGAAGAGATCTTCGAGACGCCCTACGCCCTGCTGGACAAGATCAGCCCGCGGTACGTAGAGTCCTTCGGCAACCAGCTGTGCCAGCAGCTCAGACAGTTGCAGCAAATGCGAACAGAGTTCCACGAAGAAGACGAGGAAGAGGAAGAGGAGGAGTAGGAGAAACCACCCGACTTCCACCCGAGGCTTAGAAAGAAGATATTAGAGTTAATTTAATTAAATGTTTACTTGTAATGCTATATCGTGTGTTCTCCGAAGCCACTGCTCGGATTTCCTGCCTAGATGTTGTGTGTGTTTGCCACAGAAGTATTCCCCCGCCAACTGGCTCATTTTAAGGCAGCTCCATCTCCAGACAAATTCCCGACTAGACCTTAAGACGTTTTAAAAATAAAGATTGTGATTGCAGCTCCAGATCGGTTAGTTTTCGGACGGTGGGCACCAGTTGCTCCACGTGATCGGCGTACCCGCTGCCTGTGTTGAGGTTCTTCTGGCCATAAACCACCTTGCCGTCGAAGTCATTCACAGGCACCTCCATGGCGCGGTCGACCTGCTGTATGGTGATGTTAAGGTGGTCCTCCACCTCGGCCAACAGATTCGGCTCGTTGTACCATATGCAGCAGCCTCGCACATCGGTCAGGTTGGTGTTGCTGCAGTTGCGGCCGCGGGACTTGCACCACTCTCCGTGGTACCACACCTTTTCCGGCACGGTGGCCACGAGGCTGATGGCCAGTCCCATGCGCTCGGCCCTACCGACTCGTCCGATGCGGTGCACATAGTTGGCCTTGTCGTCAGGCAGCGTCACGTTAATCACTGGGGGGAAAGTGAAATTAAAGTCATTACAAGTTAAGTTCTGAAAACATGAACAAGTCTTCAACTTACTGAAAGGCAACCCAGTAATGTCCAGTCCTCGGGCTGCCACGTCCGTGCAGATTAGGTACTTGACCTGCTGCCGCTTGAACATTTCTAGATTCTGCTTGCGCTCCTGCGGCTTGCGATCACCGTGAAGGCAGACGCAGGAAAATCGTTGACCCCCACGCTGTTTTAAATACTGCTCCAGATGATCGCAGTCTTGCTTTGTGCGGCAGAAAATGATTGCTCGGTCCATGCGGTGCTTCTCTATGGCATAGACGCAGTACTCGCCTTTGAGAAGTTTCACCGCCTGCGAGAAGGTCTCCTGTGAGTGGTTGCTGGGGTGCACGTTGTCCCTGTCGTGCACCCCGTCGGTTCGAATGGCTTGGCGCAAAGATTGCCAACTGGAATCTGCATGTGGGTCGACCATGCAGACAACGTGGTGGACCGTCTCTGGCACGGCATCCTCCCCTTTCAAATCCACCCATGTGGGGAAGTGCATCAGGCGTTCGGCCATCTTCTTTACCTCGAAGGCATGCAGCGTGGCAGAACAAACGATCATTTGCAGTCGTCGGCCATCCGCCGTAATCTTTGGTATCTGCTTGTGGAGGCGGTCGATCAATTCGGTGTAGCCTTGTTTAAGCAGTGCGTCTGCCTCATCCAGTACGAAGAATCGGCAGTGCGTCAGCAGCACTAGGCCACTATTGATCAGCTCCTCCAGTCTTCCGGGTGTGCCCACCACAATATGAATTCCCTTCGATAGCTCAGCCTTCTGCTCCTCCAGTCGCACGCCACCAATTAGTAGCAACGACCGGACTTCTGGGTTGCTCAGATGGTACTTAAACTTTTCGATCTGGTTAAAGGTCTGCTCGGCCAGCTCCCGGCTGGGCTCGATTATAATGGCCTGGGGTGCGTTGGGGGCCGGTTTGGCATTCAAAGAGCTTGCAGACGGACTAGCCAGGGGATTGGAACGAATGTGCTCCGCTCCCGCCTTGCAGACACCCACAAATCCACCTGCCGGAGCGTTCTTAAAGTCGGTTTTCCCGAAATTGAACTGCATTTCGGCGTTCTTGAGCACAACAGCGGGATAAAACGTTTCCTTGGCAAGATTCTCTGGCAGACGAAAAGCAATTCCCAGGCTTTGTCCGTTCTTGGTGAAGCTTACTTCTAGGCGTTGCAAGTCCAGTAGACAGCCTATAACATCAGCTTTGCCAAAGCTCTCGCCGTAATCGTCAAACTGTCTATTGTTGGACTTTTTACCGGTGCCTCCGAACCCGAAGCCAAAGCGACAGGTACCCAAATCCAGGTTTGCCTGCTGCGTGGACCAGCCTACACGGCAGAGACCCTCGTCCGTGACAATGGCCTCAAAATAGAATCGTCCCTTTCCGTGGACGCCTGTGGTTGCGCGGCAGCCGTGCCATTCCTTGAACTCACGCGACTGGCAACGCAGCCCATCGGGGGTTACAGCGAGCGCATTCCCTCTGTCGAAGAAGGACATTGTCCATGGAGCTACCGCCCCCGCCGAACCTCCGGCACTGCCCTTCCCGGATTTTCCCTCCTCAAGATCTCGCAGTGTTTCCCAGACTATCTGGAGGATGGGCAGGCAGAAAGCTCCAGTTTTGCCTGACCCTGTCTCGGCAGCCATCAGTACATCACCGCCACCAAGGATCAGGGGAATGGCCTCCGCCTGGACATCGGTGGGCAATCTGTGGGTGGCAGTTAAACGGTGGTAGATAACTAGAAAGTATTCAGATTTTCATGCTTACGTCCAGTCCAACTCATCCGTGGCCTTTCCGAGCTCCGGGAGCACACCAAATTCTACGGGAAGAAGTTTTGAACAGTATTTCCATTTGTCTACTTTCTTTTACTTACCCTCAAATGCAGTCATTTCAAAGACAATTAACAATTCTTTTGTTTTACGTTTATGCCGTACTTAGTCCAGGATTATTCGGCCACTCCTGTGCGGAAATATCAGCAATCCTTAAAAGTAATTTTTTTTTACACAGGCCGGCTGCCTAATGTTTTGACGACAGTGTGCCCGCTTATTTACGATGAAAATTTCGAAGATCTGGCAGCCTGCCTGATTTCTGGTCAATGTTTGAAAGATTCAAAAGAAGAACCAGTTCCAACTAGTTGGTTCAATTAGAGATGAGAAATCAATGCAGAAAATGTCATCCCTATCTATGAACATCTGTGATTTCTGGGTGTTTCCCAACACATACTGTATACGCGTAAATCTCGCAGATTTTTTGTTGTGCTGCGGAATGTTTTTAAATAGTGCCAATTAAGTGAGGGAGACCATGTAAACTGGACGTAATCAGACAAATGTAAATGTTTCCTCACTCGGTGGCAAGTAAAATCTTCGCCCCGACCCCGTATCCACTCGCTCTGTACCTAATGCATTTCTCCGCAGCGCAGTAACTATTCACTCGGAGGATGTACTTTCCAGTAGGTTGGCCCAAGCGGGTGAGCCTGGCACTGCCCGGCGAAAGTGCAAGCATACGTCATATCTGCTGTGATGCCGTCAAAATACTCGTGGCCGCCGTGGGAGACGATTTCCTAGGTATCTGGTACGCGAGCCCGCTCATCCCAATCGCATACTTTCGGCGCTCGGCAGACTCCCTCCAGCAGTATGGCCCCAGCCAACTGGTCGTGTGGAAACCCGACTCTCGTCAGCTAGTTATACTTACGGCCGCAGGCGCCCTCCTCCTGTATCAGCTAGATTTCGACGCTAATGGCAGTGGGATCCTACAACAGGTCGACCCTCCCGCGGCAAGTCTGAAGCGGGACTCGGCGGAGCTGTTCATCAAGGAGAACATTCCACGGTTGAGCTTGCGCGAGGTCTGCAGCGTGACTCTTGGGTCCGTTATAACGGCGGTGTGTTGCATTAGCCTGAGCGAACTACTTCTAGCCACGCAGTCCTGTGAGCTCCTGCGTCTGCAGTGGGCGCAGCTAGAGCTGGCGGACAATGAAATACAGCTGCCCGCCCTGTCCGCCATCCAGTTGCGCGAGATTCCCTTCTACGTCCAGCAACAGCCGCATCAAGCAACTGCCCGTAATGTCCCACCAATGGGAAGAGATTCGTTTGTGGCTTCCTTGGAGTACTCACCTTTTATTGGAGGGTGTGCAGCCGTTTTCAGTGATCGTCGCGCTGCCTTTCTTGTCGCCAGCCATCTGCGCTTCGATAACACCAACATGCACGGATTTTGGGTACCTGACGTGGAAGACGCGAGTGTATGCAGTGTTAACCACAAGTTCCGGCTACTGGCATATGGTCAGGAAAGCTCTGCAGTTCATGTGTACGCTATAGATGATGCCACTGGCGGCTTGGAGTTTTCCCATCGCCTCATGCTTACCGAGAACGTGTTGCCGGACAGCCTTGGAGCTGTCAACGAGCTAAAGTGGAGTCCCGACGGCTGCGTCCTGGCAGTGAGCTGGAAAAACGGTGGTTTGTCGCTATGGAGCACCTTTGGCGCGCTTTTGATGTCCACTCAGAGCTGGGACTTTGGTCTTAATGTGGATCTGTTGCGGCACAATCCACTTAAACTGCGCCGCCTGGAATGGTCCACTGAGGGCTATCAGCTATTTATGCTCACTCAGAAGCCGTCGGAGGGGCAGGAAGGGACCGAAAAAAACCAGAGCAACGTTCTGCAGTTGCAATTTGTAAAGAGCGCTCTTAGTATGAACCCGTGTATGACGGCCAATCCCCACATCCTGCTACAGGGCGAAGATTGCTTGTACCTCAACCAGGGCAATAACCTAGAGAGGACGTACGCCGGCAGCCAGTCCACATTTCCTTGTGGACTTTCCTTTCCGAGCGGCTCAGGGGCAGAACAAACTACGGATGATGACTGCTTGGAGCTTAAACAAAGTCCCCACACTGGAAGCATTCTAACCGAGAGCAAGTACTGGACGGTGCTGCAACTGCCGCTCAACTATGCGGCAACCAACTGGCCCATTCGATACGCCGCAATCGACCAGGAGGGCCTGCACTTGGCGGTGGCTGGGCGCACTGGTCTCGCCCATTACTCGCTGGTGTCCCGCAGGTGGAAGTTATTCGGCAACGAGTCACAGGAGAAGGACTTCGTGGTGTCTGGCGGCCTCCTTTGGTGGCAAGGTTTTGTGGTCATGGGCTGCTACTCCCTTCTGGATCGAACGGATGAACTGCGCTGCTACCCGGCGGAATGCAAGTTGGACAATCAGTTCGGCCACAAGGTGCAGGTGCGCGCACCGGTTATCAGTCTGAACTCGTTCCGTCACCAGCTGATTGTGCTCACTGCGGACGGTATAGTGAGTCTCTTTAATATGACTAAAAAATCGGCATACGCCCTTGATATCGAGTGTGCCTACGAGCTGGATGTAAAGAGCATCTGCATCCATCCGGCCTGCATTGTGAGTCTTACGGTGACGAATCTCAGGAACGAGTTTAAGCCGCAAGGCCAACTTCCGACGGGTGCGGAACAGGCCGAGACGATCATCGTGAATGTGTGCGGTCGCATCCTGATGATCCAGCGTGACTCCAGCGAACAGGTAAGTCCTTTGTGTTCCAAGTATCTGCATGTGCCAGTTGAATGATATATTTCCCTAATCGAAACAGGTTCCCAACACTCTCCTGGCCACCTGCTTAGCCAGTTGCGTGGAGGTCTTTTGGCTTTCCCACTCCCTGGAGCGCTGCGCGATGCGCGACTGTCTGTGGCTCTATTCGGGAGCACACGGAATGCGAGTGTGGTTGCCTATTCTGCCGCCCGGAAGAGAGCGACGTGAGGGCGACCAGGTTGGAGCTCAACGACTACACAGCTTTATGTCCAAGCGGATCATGCTGGGATTTCCGTTGAAACTTTACCCCTTGGTCGTACTCTTCGACAACGTAATCGTCCTGGGCGTGGAGAACGAGAGCACTTTGTATGCCAGCGAGCAGGGCTCTCACTTCTCGCTTCCATTCGCCCTAATGGAACGCAAGTCGCAGATCTACCTCCACAAGGTTCTGCGCCAGCTAATTAAACGGAATCTCGGCTACTCAGCGTGGGAGATCGCGCAGTCCTGTCGCTCGCTTCCCTACTTCCCCCATGCTCTGGAGCTGCTCCTGCACGAGGTGCTTGAAGAGGAGGCAACAAGCAAACAGCCAATTCCAGACGCCCAGCTGCCCAGCGTGCTAGATTTTATTCGGGAGTTTCCCGTCTATTTGGAGACCATTGTCCAATGCGCTCGCAAGACGGAAATCGCCCTTTGGCCGTACCTCTTCTCTATGGCAGGCAAGCCCAAAGAGCTGTTCCAGCTTTGCCTTCAGTCCGAGCAGCTGGACACCGCTGCCAGCTACCTAATAATCCTGCAGAATCTGGAGCCCTCCGTGGTTAGCAAGCAGTACGCCACCATGCTGCTGGACATCGCGTTGCAGCAGCGCAAATGGGAGCTAGCCAAGGATCTGATTCGATTCCTCAAGGCCATCGACCCCAACGAGATTGACTCGCCGCGCTCCTCAATGGTGGTGAACGTGAAGATCGCACCTCCCCCGCAGGTTAGCCAACAGCAGCAAGTGAACCAGAATGCGGACGCATTCAACATGGTATTGGGTCCCATTGCGAGGGAGCGCAGCTTTTCCACAACGGTGACCAGCAACTTGCCGAAGGACAAACAGACGCCGGCTGCGGGAGCGACACCTGCGACAGAAACGAGCAGTTCGGGCGCACCCACGGTGGTGCGTCGCCGATCCACCAAGCAGCGGGAAATTTTCTGCATCGACCTGATCCTTCAGAGACATGCTCGCCAACTGCTGCAGAACCACAAGCTGATGGATCTGGGCCACATGTGCGCCTACCTGGACTTTCACCTGGTCACCTGGCTTTCGCAGGAGGTAGAGCGTGCGGCCAAGCTAGAGGACTTCGCACGAGCTCTGCAAACGCTGCACGAAGAACTGCAGCTTCCAATACCCTTCCCGCCTCCCTCTAAGGATGACTTCGACCAGCTTCGTGGCAGCCGGCAGGCGGGCGGAGCGGGATCGTCGCAGACCTCGGAGTCGGGTTATTTTAGTCTAGCCACTCCCAATGGGGCGGCCACGCAGTCCCCGCAGCTGCAGCCAAGTATTAAGGAAGAAGAGGAGGACCTGCAGCAGCCTAGCTCGCTTCCCGTGCTGAAGACGCGTTCCGGATCGCAGCTCTCGTTCGACAACTTCCGATATCGACGACTCTATTCGCTGCCTGCTTCTGAAGACGACCTTGCCGTGAACCCGCTGCCCGAAAAGCTGTCCATTAAGCTGCGTTACTTGCTGCAGCTATTCATCGAGGCGAACTGTACGGACTACGCCCTGGTGCTCTCGATCTTGCTCCAGGATGCCGCTTCCATTTCCCGCATCGTCAATGGGATCATCCGGAGCGAGTCGGTCCTCACCTGCCGGCGAATGGAAGCCGCTCTGAAGCAACTGAGTCAGAGCACCTTTGAGCACAGTGGCTCGCTCTACCGAGGATTTGTGCTAACCCTTCAGCCGCACATCTATCTTCTGGAGCAGTACATCCAATCCCTAAGTGACGTCTCCGGTGTGCCCCTCCGTGAGACCAGTACTAGTAGTGATCAGGGCGCGGACTCTGGCACCGGCCTCAATGAAGATGAAGTGGACGATTTTGTGCCAAATCGGGCGGCGCAGCAAGGGAACGCCAGCCAGTGGTCGGTGGCGGACTTGCGGCCAAATCACCAGAGACTGACGCGACACGCCAGCCTTGAGTCCAACGGAAACGTGCCGTCGGCAGGCAGCGGAACTGCCCAGTCCACCCCGACACAGCGGCAGCTGCCCCGGCAGGATAGCCGCGAGCGGGAGGGCTGCTGTGTCATGTAAGCCGCCTCCCTGCTCAGATCTAGGACGTAATACGCAATACGTACTTTATGTGCATGTCTTTTGTAAATTCGTGATGAAAAGCGTTATGTTGCTGTAACTTGTTGAAATTTTCCGTTAATTGTAAGCGAACGTAGACACTCTCACAGGGCGGATGAGAGCCGGACTGCAAGCCGAAGAGGAGGTGGGACAGAGCCAATCCTCCTCCTATCCAAACAACGAAGCGGCGCCGGCAGGTAAAATACAAATCCCTAATAACGTATGATACATACGTAACGTAATCCATTATTTAGTAGATGAAATTTGCTGCAATATTTGTTAATTAAAATTATACAAACAATATACTTAAATATACAAATCAAACGCAATTATATTTTTACTAATAAATGAACTATTTAACAATAAGCTCACTACTGTTTCTGTTGGCCTTATTTCCTGTTTTGAAATGTTGCAGTGGTTGCCCAGAGGGTGGCATGTGGCATCGGATGGGAAGTTTATTCATTCGAGTACACCAAGTATGGACAGGTGTATGGAGTTTCTTCAATCGAATGGAAGCTCTCCGTCCTTTACACTCCTTTCCTATACCATTTATTTTTAACATAACTAATCTTTCAAAAACAGATCTTCAAACAAAACTTGGCTGCAAAAGTTTACAAGAATTGGAGTAATCCACTGAAACTAAACAGTAGGAAAGCGTAAAGCAACGTATATAACTGGTGAAAAATCGGCCGGTTAGGATGCATTTTCGACATGGGCGTTTTAAATAATCTGGCATCAAAGCAATTTTATTAACTTTAAATTTAATTGGATTGTCAAATAATATTTACAAAATATAATAAGCTCTAATATAAGCTCTTTTTTATAAACTATATCTTTGAGATGCTCTTTTTACCTTTGTACCCCTTTAGAACGGTTCTACTTTCAAACACTATGATTTTAAAATTTTTGTCTCGCGGAATGCCAGAGATACAAATTAGCCATGTCTCCGTTCGATGGAGTCTGTCAGTTGAATCCTTCCCAGAGTCGGTTGTAATTCGCCTGCACACGGCTGCTGTTAAAGTTAATCGCTGTGACTGATTCATTACGTGCTCTGCTTGATTTGGTAATGCCACTTCTGATCGGGATAGTTCTGCTGCCGAATAGCTGCCCCGCCGAGTTTCTGTTTTGCGAGCTGCGCTTTTCAAGTTTACCACCAAGTTCTCGCGCAGGCAATTTACAAAAGTTAGTCACCCACACTGGGTTATTGGATGCACTCGGGAAAAACTCATAGACGGAAAATAATATTATTGTATAAAAGGTATTTGAGGATGAAAATATGGAAGAGTTTTATTATAAAATGGTTTTAGAAGAGAAGGACTTTATAACAAGTATTCATTAGCTAGACATGAATATAATGTCATAAATTTTAAATTACTTTTGGTATTAATTTTGTTAGGTGCAGAGCCCTCTATCTGAGTATGGCGTACGAGGGAACTTACAATAAAACCGTAAGTTTTACAGAGCGTAATCACTGTAATGCTGCGATGCGACAGCCGGCCGGTCGCAGAACTTGCGAGTTCGGTCTCCAACCTGGGGGCCTTGGGGCCCAATATTTAAGAGGGAAGGCATGGTTCTCGTGCACCTCGCATCCTTCCGGACCTGACGAGCCGGGACAACTATTGGCGCTCCTGCGAAGAGTCGTCCGTAAGTTGTGGCGCTGGCGGGGCAATGATGGCAAATAAATAAAAGCATCAGCACCAGACACATGGCAAGTTGCAGCGGAAGTCGTCGCCGTCAAGTACGCAGCATTTTTTTGAGAAACTTTTACGTATCCTTTGCAGCGGCCCGAAGCTGCCAGCCACCAATAACAACTGTAATAACGTCTCAGACAACAAAACATTCTGCAGTACCAACAAGGATGCCCACTACAATGTAATCAACAATGCCACATGCCACGACGACAATCCTTGCGGCTTCAGATGGGGAGGTGGGGCTGGAGGACCAAGTCGTTGTCCAATCACTCCAGGCTTGAGGATGTGCTCAGATTATGGCTAATACATAAATGGTAAATGTAGCAGGACAGCTCTCGCCTCTAATTTATTATCATAACATGGACATTTATTATTAAAACAAGAACACTACTTAAAGTTAAATAAAAACCCAAATCACTCACTTTTCAAACTTGCAGAGAGAACCCCAAAAAAGCCCTAAACATTAAAAAGCACGTCAAATCAAGTTCAGATACACATTTGTTTATTAATTTAAATGGATAACCCTTTGTACTTTCAAGTAGGACGAGCTGGAAAAAATTATCCTGTTTATTTATCGTTGCAGGAATCGCTTTTGTTACTCGCAGTTGGCACTGCAGTGGCTGTTATGCGAGAAGTTTTTCCGGGGCTGCTTCGGAGTTAAAATTTGTTTTAAAAACCGAAACCAAAAACAATTTCATTAGCATAGATTACGAGCAATTCAGACAAAACAACGGCTTGCATTTGAAATGAACCCCGAAAACAGACTGACGGCTCCAGCACCCCTCCTGACTCTCCTGACCCTTCCGGCCCCATTCGGGCCCCAATCTGCTGTGCAGCTCAATGGATGCGAACATACCCGGGGCCGCCAAGGCGAGTTCCAGGTTCACCCCCATCTGCGATGTCGGTTCCGCCGAGTCTACCATTTTTTGGTGTAAAAATTTCTAAATTGTACATTCATTGCATTTGCATTTTACAAGTAAATCCCCAACTGCCAATCTAATGCATGTTGCAAGAGCTTCGCAAACTCGATTCCTTGTATCAGTCTGTCCGTCTGTCCGTCGGTACGTCTGTCTGTTGGTTGGTGGCTCTGTCGGTTTGTCTATTTGTTTGTAGCCAGCCAAGCGTCTAACCATTCGTCCAGGAACCCGATACCCTAGCCCCCGCCCGAGTACAGTCCCTAATCCCCGACCCCTGAACAGCGACCTTACATTCGTGTCCATGCCGGCGCTTTTGTGCACAACATTGAAAAGTCTGCACTTTTCTTCGTTTTTCCAGCCAGCCAGCTCCCAAACTCCGCTGCAGCATCAACTTTGAACCACCACGAGGCGAACGGCCGCCCCAAAACATAATAAAAGCTCAAAATGCAGCAGCGACGAGCAGGGCGAGTGCCAGAGCGAGTCCCCGGAAAACTTTTCCCCCAAAAATCACGGAATCAACTTACACTAGAGTCCATTGCCGGGAACTCGGCTTCATCTCCATCTCCATCTGCAGTTCTGTTTCTGGTGTTGTCCCTACATCGTTAGCTGCATTGAAGCAGGCCCCCCTTCCCCTGCCGGGTGTTCGAATTACTTTTTGTGAGCTTGAATAGATAAATACGCCGAGAAGCAGCACCCACTGGTAGGTGTCGGTTCTCTGGTCCCGCCCAGCCTACCCGGCTCCCAGGGCTGTCGCGTCTGGCGAAAATTTGAAAGCCACAATACTACCACTTCACTGAGAATATTTTTAAGAGAATTGAAGGTCAACTACGATTTAGTGAATAGAATTTAATAGGTTTTAAATTAACTTTTGTAACTGACAAGATAAAGTACTAACTAGAAACTAGAAATGATTTTTATGATATATATTATATAAAAAAAGCCAACACTGCGTATGAGCTATAAGCATAAGAGCTATGTATATTGAAACTTTAAGCATTTTTAAGCATAGTTATAGAACTTTATATAAATTTTATATAAACCCATTTAGGTTATTTAATAAAAATGTATATGTGAAACATATAAATGATAAATAAAGTGATATTTGCTAAGTTATGCACTAATATGTTTCACATATCTTTCTTACAATTACCAATAATTTTTCCAGTGTACCCGTTCAACTTCGGTAAGTTAGGGATTGGGGACTTTGTGTGGAGGTGTCTGAAGATGTCCGTCGCAACTGTCGAATTTTATTTATTTCACTGGGGCCAAGAGCTCACAATAGAAACGTTAATGGCAACGTCCGACCCCAGGCCGAGAGCCAGGAGCGTCCGTAACAGAGTTTCCGTTTGGTTCCTTGAGGCGGTACCGCCTTATCCACCCCCGAAGCTGGACCGCACATTACCACCTCGTGAATGGATGGATACTTGTGTGAGGATGCATGTGTGGGATAAGCGTGGTGGTAGGTGTGGGTCTGGGTGTGGGTCTGGGTATGCTCTCGTCACAAAAGCAGTGCCAAAGTTTTGGCCTTTTGTTTCTCCCGACATTCAACATGGCCCTCCTCCGGCTTGCTCCACCTGGACAAGGGTGTGCGTGCGCCATGTAAATGTTAATGCCTTGTGCCCTGTTCACCTACAAGGTACCGCCTGCCATGAGATGGGGGGTGATGGGGAGATGGTTGGGCAAGTGGGCGGGCGTTTGGGCGCTGGAGCAGCGTTTTATCACGTGTCAGCAGCAGCAGCAAAAGCATTGACGTTGACTTGCCCCTGGAACAGGAGCTGGAGCCGGAGCTGCAGATGGAGCCGGATGGAGATGGAGATGGACACGTGAGGAATGAGCCAGCTCATGTAAATCACAGTGCGAAATGCCACGATTTTTCGTCAGCCAGATGACAAACGGGTTCCTCCAAATCATGTGGCATTTTCGTGTATTTTTCTTATGGTGGCAAATATTTATGTAGTGAAATGGCCAATTGCGAGCTAAAAGGATATTTCTTTCTCTTTACTTGGTAACTGCCAAAAAAGAACCAATTGTTCTCTGTTCAAGGTGGTGCCTGTTAAGTTTTAATACCCGATACTTTTATTCTGGAAGAAGCAATTGAATTATAATATAATTAATATAATTGAATTATAATTTTAATTATTTATATTGATTAATAAATTGAAATTTACAAAGAAAATATTACATCCAAGTTCAAACTGGTTAAATTTTAAAGGACTTGATAATATCTACAGTAAGTTTTATGCAATAAAATAAGAAAGCACCGTCGGAATTTCCACCCAAAGTAATGAAGGATCAAAGATAATGTTGGCCTTGAAATAGGGAGAATATATTATATTTTTAAAAATGCCTTGCATCCGTTGAGGTTCTAAGAAAGTTTAGTGCCCTTTGTTCCACCCCTTCAAAGAAAGTGCCCAGTGGGGAGGATGGGAGCTTCAGTACCAGCTATTGACGTTGCTAATTGATATTGATTGGTGGAAATCAATCCTAATTAAATGTTGATTGCCTTAAGTTTTCGGTAAGTAGCTCATCTAGTAGGTTTTAAATGAAATTAAAAGTTGTATTTATGTTTTTGGAAAGCCGAGTCTTGACATGACCGCTTCGATATCGGAATAATAAGTAAAAAGGCACAAGTTTTGATTACTGCGCCACTGGTTCCGAGCTCCCCTCCGAATCGGAGCAAACTGTCGCCATCAGACTATGTTTTCATGGCCTTTCTGTTAACCGCAAAAATTTTCCCCCCGCCGGGGCGGATGGCGGATTGCGGATGACTCGCATCGTTCTGTTGTCCTCGCCACCCCCGACTGACCTCTTGAACCTGCACATTAGCAAGCCAAACCACTGCTGATTTCGGGCCAGAATAACGAGCGATCCGCTGAAGGTGGCTTGACGTGACGGAGGCATTAAAAGCAGGAATACCTGGAGCAGTGCGTGGAAGGCCCCCCGATGCCGCCATTTCTGTCATTGAGGTGCAAAGTTTACCTCATTAATTCATTAATCAATGTGTCTGCGTCCTGGCCTTTGCATTTGTGTTTGAGTTTGTGTTTGTCCTTGTGTCTGTGCTGGGGTGGGAGTGTGCGTGGGTATGCGTGTGTGGGGCAGAGCTTCTGCTTTGTTTTGGCACTTTTGGACGAGCAGCACCTGTACATAATGGCCTTTGTTCTACGCCTCGGCACGGGGCGGGGCGATCTCTAGGAGGCGGGGCAGCTTACGTTCCATTGCACAACACCCGAAAAAGGCGAACGGAGGAGGGCGGGTCTTCGGCATGACTGCGCCACTTCTCCGCCCCTGCTCGCCTCGACCCTGCGAAGAACTCCAATGAAGATTTATGCCCTGCTCCAGATACCATTCATAGCCACCGCCCCATCCCGCTTTTCGTCAATCATTTCTGTTTGCTAGTTTCGATTTCGATTTCATGGCTTTTACACGCGCTTTCGGGCCAAAGGAGGCGAGCGAACTAGAGCGAAATTTATGCAACTCACTTCCGTGGGAACTGGAAAGCCATTTACGCAACACAACAGCAAAAACTTAATTTCCTGCCCGTTCTGAGCGTTCTGACCGTTCCGGGGTGCCCGAACGTAGCACTACGCCCCACCTAAGGCCACCTCCTTCAGGACCCGTAACACATGCCAGAGATCATTAAGTATTCGCCCCAAAAGGGTGTCAGGGAGGGGCAGAAGCTATCCCCGGGTAGATAAACTGCAATTTCGGTGCAACACCTGTGAACTGCTTAAGTTTTAACCAAAAGCTCCGCCATTTATGGCCGAGGCAATAAGCTCCATCCACCCTCCACTTGTCCCCCAGGTTCGGCGAGGATGTAATCCGAAAGATTTCACCCTTTATGGGCCTGCATCAGTGGGAGGTGTGTCGGAGGGCGTGCGGCAAGTGCATAATACTCAAGCAACATAGCAGCAGCCAAGAAGCCATAAAAGTCCAGCCGACAAAGTAAACCGAGGTGTCGAACTTGGATCGTCAGGTCTGACGGAAAACAGAGTACTTTGACGGGTTTTAAGGAGGTTTTACAATTGGATTTTTGTAGTTGAATTTTCCAGGAGGAAGTATCCAATTTTTAGATCATATTAAAGTCAAAGTATTAGGGTCATAGTCAAAGTAGAAATTAGTGGGAGTACAGTCTATAAAAATCCATGTTTAGTGTGCTTTCGATTTAAAATCCATAGAAATAAATTACTGAAAAATAATTTTACCTAAACTGTAGCAACACCTTTCCATACTTAGCCACAAACCCGAATTTGGAAACGTTTAGTCGCCTGTCTTGGAAAAATGAGACTAGTTTCAAAGAAGGCAACTTTCGGAGTATGTGTTTTGCTTAAGATCATTTATGGCAGAATTATGCATATTTTTATTACCCTAGTCCTGCATTAATTCAAGCATTATTGCACTTTACGACCAGCTGCTGTGCCTTTGTCCCTTTGATCCACCCGAGCCATCCCACACAGGTGCCTGGCAAGCGCAGACAGGTCCAAGGGAGCTGGGCGGGGAAAGGGTGTGGGGAGCATAGATTTTTGCATGCCTTGATATGTCTGTCACTGAGGTGTCCTTGCTGCACCTGCACCTATCCTGGCTGCACTTAAATTCCAGGGCAGCCTTGCACATGACTTGTGTCGAAAATTTCTGTCATTCGAAATGCTCGCCTCCCTGAGCCCTTCTGGCTGCCAATGACGTTTGGCAGGTTGCTTTGAAATTTAGATTTTTATGACTGCGGCAGGGGCAGGGGCAGGGGTCAGGGTACAGGAGCCAGAAGCTGCGGGGATGCTGCTGACGAGAGTGCTGGAATTGGCCCCGCCTATTAGAAATGCGCAGTTCGGCATTATTTGCCATATAAACTGTGGAAATATGCTAAAATTTGGGCTTGCAAATGGTCAGGTATTTCGGGGAGCACTAAATGCGATGAGGTGGCTGCCGGCTTCCATAAAAAAGGGTTAATGGCCATAGAAATGCGAAACTTGTCAGCGGGCAGCGCGGGGGCATTATTGAAATTCTTTTAGGTGTTGTTTGCTCTGCCCGACCGGGTGATATAGCCACTTCAATCGGATGTGACAGCATTTCACCTTTATTTCTATTCTTTCTGCATAATTTCCGCCCCGTCGAGTGTCGGCTTACATTCCAGGGGTGAGTCCGTCAAATGTGGCACGCTTTTAGGCTCGCATTATTCCGAGTGTTTGAGTGAGTTTCGAGTGTTGAATTCGGATATCCCTAAACACTCTGGGCCCAGGACCTACTTCTGTGGCTGCAAAGTTGTCCTGCCAACTTCATCAAGGGAGCCCAGAGCCCAGGCAAATGAGATGCCATAGTTTGTAGGGGGACGCGCTGCCCTGAGAGACTCCAATGGTTGAGCTTCTATTTCCCTAAAGCTTAATCGAAACAGACTTTTTTATTGACTCTAATTTAATGGCGGGCTCGATGGGCTTTAATTTGTTGAGCCAACACTCTGTCCGGGCGGATTTCGTTGTTTTGTCCACATAATTCCATTGATTTCCACGCAACTGAATATTGTTTGCGATAAAAAAGCTATAACGGGGGAGGGGAATCGGCAAACGATTGCAGATTATATATCACATATAATGACACACCCAGCCCACCGCACTCAAAATCGCCTGCAAATTAAATGTTTTTACACATTAATTCGATTTTTTCACCATTTCGCTCGGCCGTTGTTTGCTCGCGTCTTTGAGGCTCGGACACTAGTGTGGCTGGAAATCATTGTCGCGCTATTGAAAATAATTTAATATGCAAATTATTATAAATGCGCATCACTTAGTGGAGCAATTTTAATAACTACTCTGGCGGGCGAGGGAAAAAGTCCTTAAACTGATTTCACGCAGGAGCCAGGCCGACCGCAGTCCGACTAAATGGACAGCCAGAATAAATGAATAAATAAATCTGCTCTCGAATTTTGAGCTGTTTATAGTCCGGCCACAAATCCATATACCTTCATGCCCGATGCATCAACAGTTTTTTGCACCAGATCCCACCGTAATTGTTTAAACACTCCCAGGGCCTGGTCGAAAAGTTGACAAGCTCTTTATTTGTTGACACAGTTTAAGTGGCCGTGGCAAATGCGAGAACTGCGTATTTTAAATGGTTAATTAATAGAAATAGTTTACGGGCTCAAAGCTGGACTGTCTGGCGGCCTCGGGCGGCTGGCAAAAATGATGGAGTGCGACAGCCTCTGATAGCCACGTCGATATGGAAGTCACATCGCCTCTATCTCGACAGGCCACTTATCACAAATTTAATATTTAAATACTTTGCATTTTGGGGCTAAGCCGAGTTTAAAGTTTACTTTGGCAGAGTTTGTTGTTTTACTCGAAACTCGTTTTTCTTTCTTTCGGCCTTCGTCCTCATATTTTGGCCGGGCGTGTGTTTTCCCAGTGCCACGCCCAGCGGCGACAGGCGCCACTCCGCCCAATCGCCTGCCTCTTGGCAGGCCATCCCCTGGCCATGTGTTTGCGCTTTAATTGAATATAAATGTAAATTAATGATGCAAAAATAATTTTTGCTTCGAGGCTTACCCTCGCTTACCCGGTTCATCCGGCTCGCCCGTTGCCCGTTTCCCCGCGTGGGAATTGCTTATTTATATTAAAGGATCTGCGTTCGTGTGTGCGGTGTAGCTATTGTTGTCCTTGTTGTTGGGGCTGCAGTTTGTAAACATTTTCATTTCGCAGCGTTTTCAGCGTTTATAGGCAGTTATGTAATTAATTTGCATTTAACTAAATTTGCATAAATAAATACGCAAGATTTTAAGTGGTTATAATCCACCCATACATATCGAACGCACGCAGCGTGTGTGCCAATATTTCCAGGCTCCTTTGAGGTTGGAGCCTTTGATTCGTCGATCCCCTACTAAGAGCAGAGATTGAAACACAGGATAACTTCTATATATATATTTAATATATATTTATTTTATTTATTTTTACTTTTATTTTTAGGTTTTTTTCTCTTGTTTTCTTTTGTTATTGTAAAAGTTGCTTAGCTTGCGGTTTAGTATTTTACAAAATGATTTTAGTAAGTAACTTAAACACATTCATAGAGAGTAGTTGTTGTTGTAGTCGGAACTTAGCTCACAATCAAACAATGCAGTTCACAACGAATAAATGATGATGCTGCTTCCTGTTCTCGTTATCCTTTAGTTCTGTATCAAAAATGACGTGTGAGTGTTATCGTAGTGTGTGGCGACCTGTAGGTGTTCATTTGGCTGTGTGTCTGTATGTCTATAGTGTGTGTGGGTGTGTGGAGGCAACCGCTTGTATTTTATCCTTAGACAGACTGAGGTTAGGTAGAGCTCGGTTTGAGGTTAGGCTGAACTGAAAGTGTGATTAGGCCGGGATGCCATCGAAGTCGGCTAGGAGCTGTTTACTGCGGTTCGAATTCCTCCAAGTACAGTTGCCTCCGTTCACGCAGAGCTCGTCACTGTTTCTTATGATCGAATGGTGTTATCCTTCTAGTTGGTTTTACGTTTAGTTTGTTCTTTGGGTGATTTTCTGGATGCCCTAGCCTGACGGCGGCCTGATGGGGGCCTGATGGGGGCGTGATGGGGTGGGGTTTAGCTAATCGCTATATATATCTGTACGTTACACTCTATATAGGTATATTTGTATGCATATGTCTGCGTATCTATGTATGTGGGTCTGTATGTAATCCGTTTCAGGAGTATACACAAACACTGCAATCCGTTTTGCAGGAGTATACACAAACACTGAAGATGCTTCTATGATGTCGGCTATGTTAGAACTCTTTGATTGATGTATGTATGGTATGTATGCTTCTTCCCTCTTCAATATGTAACTTTGCTACTATGGCTAACGACAATGCAACTACAATTTTGTGGGTTTCTAACGACACATTTAAATACTTTTTGCAAACTGCTCTACTTTAAAATAGTTTTGTTTTTTGTTTTTTTTTTCTTTAAATTTTACTCATATGCAATTCGATTTCCGCCCCTCGACTTTCATCTCTCGACTCTTTTCCCCTGTTCGTGTTCCCATATTCGTTTCCGCATCCTCTTCCGTTCCGCTCCGAATCGCTCTTCGCATTCCGTTTCCTTGCCATCGCCAATAGGCTGCCCAAAAAAGTATGCTACACGTTCCGCCCGTCGATCGTCAACTACGTTCATGCGTCCTTACTCGTACTTTTGCCTAAAACTAGGGTATTTCTTTAGCCTACTCCCCCGATCCTCCTATTGATAGCTATGCGGTTTCTTATTATTGCTTTTGCTTTTACGTTTCATCTCATATATGTATGTATGTATAATTTTAATATATATAGTCCTCCCGGGGGTTCACGCTGCGCCTCTCAGGGTTACTTTCACGTTTGAAAAAATCAAGGTACACACTAAAAATAGTTAGGTTCTGTTTTATCGCTTTAGGTAGGTTGTGTTTTGTTTTGGTTTCCTCATTTCTCATTTCTCTTTTCTCGATTCTCATTCCCCACTCCTGTCTTTAATTCCTCCTTTCTGTCGTTCCGCAAAATAAAAGCTTCGAATAGAGGGCCTAAGGACTTGTACAAATATCTTGATACTACTAACATGCTACTATGTGTTCTCTGTGTCCCCGCGTCTGTGTGAGTGTGCTGCTTTATCTGGGACTCGGCATCCAATCTGGGCGTGGATCCCAGAGGAGTTCTTGCCGGGTCCTCGAGATGCCGTTGAGTGGACGAACAAAAGGTGTCTTGCCGGCTACTGCAAAGCGGGGAAACAAAAAGTTAAACTGGCTAATTGGGTCAGTTTTAAAAACTTATTAGTTGGCTGAATAGAGTCCTCCGCCTGGGAGGACAAAGGGCCGAAATGGGAAAAGGACCTGTAGCCGAAAGGCTTCAGAGAAAAACAAGTCGTCCAGACAATCGGACCGACATCGCAGCCGCGCTTTGCATTTTAAATGGGAATCGGGATTTGAGAGTCCGGTTCATGGGTTTAATAGGTTGCGACTAGTCCATCAGCCCATCAAGACACCTTTCCGCTGCTCCCACACTCTGGCTGCGCTCTGTGACCTTTCACGGCACACACTGTGTTTGTGGATGCATTTCAATGCGATTTTCGTTTGGTTGGCTTTAGTTCGCTTTCTAGGGTTTAGATTTAGTTAGATTATTTTAGTTTAGCATTCATTTTGTTTTCTCGTTACGCTTGTATATGTATGTAGTTTTTGAAACTATTTTCCGACTTTTTATCGTTTCTATCGCAAGTACATTTTCCAAAACCGTTTTTGTTGTTTGCTTTTAATTAAATAATATGAATACATTTCTTTGTGTGGTGTGAGTGTTTTGTGTTGCCTGTTTGTTGCTTGTTTTGTGTGCTTTGTGTCTGTTTGCCAGTGGCCGAAACTAATTTCCAATTGGCGGGCCAAAGAAGTAATGTTTTGCTTTTCAGATCCTTCCGCCTGCCTTTGTAATTGAGCGCCCTGTTTTTGCTCTCTACTCGTCCTTGCTCAGCACAGTCACGGGCAAGAAGTTTAATTAATGCCCCAAACAAAGGCAAAAGGTAGAAGAGAGCCGGCAAAAAATGGCCAGGTTGCCATGACAAAGGACAAAGCAGGCGAATCGAAAGCCAAAACTATGAGGACGCCGTCGGTTGCTCATCGCTCCTAATTAGACCTAGTTGGGGCTGCCAGCACGGCTGGAAGCTCTGCCGCTCAGCCGGAAGGGCTGCCGGGAAGGGGTCCATTAAAAAGTTGGCCGACAAGTGGCAAAACCTCAAAAACAGGATGGCCCACATAAAAAGGCTGCGCCTCTGGCTGCACCAAAGTTTCACTTTTTCCCGCTAACAGGACGAAAGTTGTGAGAGTTAGGGTGTGTGTGGGTCTGTGTGAGGCAAACTTTTAATAGTTTAGCGCAAAACAGTGTTTTTTGTGTTGGTTGCTTGTTTAAATGTTATTTTGATTGTTTCAACTTTGAATTTGCATTCCTAGCTGGCCTACGCCAGCTCGTCACTAATCGTAGTTATAGCAGTTATCCTAAAATATATGATTTGTATATATAGCATGGGATCACGCTGTATCGCATCAAGGGGCTCCTCGCGGGCGCCACTCCTTCGACTTTGTTTGGTATAAAAATGGTGTGTTTATCGCTTCATGCTTCGCTCTGTTTTTATTTTGTTTCTTTTTGTTTTTGTATAAAATACTCACATTCACATTTACAACTACGAACCACATAACTACTTATAGACGTATGGTATTGTATATATATAGACTTTATAGTATAGTTATCGTATGTGTATATATAAATTTACTTTACTTTCATATCGTATGTATATGGTATATTTTACTACTTCGAGCAGATCTTGGCGGCTCCTCCACACGTTGCTGAGAGTCCTTCAACCGTCCGGCCCGCAAGTGCTTGTAGATTCTAGTGAGACGTTAATCCTATGCCTAGAGCTGCTAGAGCTGATCGAGAGCCTAATCACACACCCTGTATAATGCTTCAACTCCTCTACCATCTATCATCTGTCGTGGCTAACAATTCCGCAATTAGTTTCCGGTGTCCGGTATCCCATATTCCCCTCATTCCCCACTCCGCCTACCGAAGAGTATTTACAGCTTAGATCTAGAAAATAGTTATAGCCTAGGGTGTGTGTAACTTAGAGAGTTAGTAGAACGAAGCGAGTTGGGAGGACAGAGTCGACACTTTGAGTGTAGAGAGTAGTTGCTTGCGTTTCTCGAAGAAGCAGGTAGACTTGCGATAGCTAACTAAATAGGAATTAGGAATAAGAAGCGAGGATAGCCTGATCGGACAAGGGATTGCCTCGTCCTCCTTAAAAGATACCAGTTGAGTGCGAGGGAAACTATACAAAACCTGAAAGGAAAGTTGCCTTCCGCCATCTGCCGCCTTCTCTGCTGCGTTTCTTAATCAATTTTATTCTTAGTCTTTTGCGAAACAAAGTAAAGTCCTTCAAGTCTTTCTGAAATGTCCCTAACTGAACCACCTGCTCCGCCTCTCTCGTATTCGCTTTTAAATGGACGTATAAGTTATGTACGTGTTTATGAGTGTGTGTGGGTGATGTGTCTACGATCCCGCGCCCGAACCTACACAGTTGCACTTGGTGGTTCGGCACTAAACTTAACTGGTTAGGGGGAAGGGCCTGAAGCATGCTCCTTCAACGTGCCACTCGACGCCGATTCCCTTCTACGATTGTTTCTTGCAATGCCCAACAAATCCCACCAGACGCTCAAGCTTTACACGAGTCAGACCCTACTCTGTATACATAGATATCTAAATATAGGGTACGCTATATATCGTTATGGTTGAAGGAGTGACTGCACACATATAGGCATATATACGCTAGTCGGGTGTATATCTATAATATCTGTATCTTTTACAATTTCGCGTTTGTATATTCTATAACGACAACAACAACTAATTATTGCTTTTCGGTTTTTCTCGACATTGTTTTGCTTTTTAAATTAAAGTTTTTCAGTTTCTTCCGCTTCCGCTTTCCGCTTATTTCTAATCTAAAAAATATCGTTAATAATTTACTAAACTCTAGAACAAAATCAACAAAACCGTGGAGGGAGGAGCTTAAATCAAAGGGACGGGTGGGGTGCCCAGCAGGTGTACATAGGTGTGGGGAGGGGCCAGGGACTACGGGGAAGCTTTTATACGCTAGCTTATTATGAATATTTAATGTCCTCCTCCTGCCGCACGTCCTTCGGCGTCTATTTGTATCTGTAGTAGGATTAAGAGATGTCATTTATAGTTTGAGAGCTGTAGTTGAGTTGCCATTATGGTGTGTTGCCAGTTTTCCAGTTTCCAGTTGGCCAGCTTGCCACTGGAGCTCCATCTACTGTGTGTGTGTGTGCGCGTGTGTGGCAAGGCCCAGTGTGGGTGTGTGTTTAGTTTTGAGTGTTGAGACGGTGGTGCCTGTGCGTCCTGCTGCTGCCGCGGCTGCTTCTGATCTCCCCAGACGACCCTCCTTAGGCGGAGTCCCCTCACGTCCTGAGCATCAGCAGGAGCCACCAGGTGGAGGCCCCCAGCCAGAGGAGCCGGCTGGTGAACTCGCCGGCCCTTCCGGTGCCCTGGCTTAGGCCCAGGACGTCGGTCGCCGAGCTCCGGCTGCTCCGCGCCGCTCCCTCGATGATGTTGTTGTTGTCCAGCTCGTGCAGCACCGGCAGCTCACTTAGATCGGACCCGGTGGGCTGCGGGGGGACGGTGCGCTCGGTGGGCGGGGCGAAGAGCCGCTTCGGCTTGCACCGCCGGTGCTTCTTGTAGGTCTTGGTCACATTTATGCTGTAGCCCTCGAGGAACTCCGAGCCCTGTGAAGGAGAGAGGAAATGGAGGACATTAGTGGCTGTGGTTCTGGATCGGGATCTGTGTATAATAAATTACGACATTAATTAAATTTCTCCATCTTCACTCCGCTTTTCGGCGGCGAGCGAGGAAATTGAAAAGCTTATTTATGCCGTTGAGAGTGCAACAAAGAGGACGAGAGCAAACGACTCTGGAGACGCAGTACTTTTCACTTTTAAGTCCAGGAAATTAAAACGTTAACAGGGCTTTAATTGGAAGATGCTTTGGATCTCAAAATAAACATCCAGAAAAGGGGGAACCCGACACCCATAGGTGTACAATAAGTGGGCGACAGCCATCGCAACCAAACTGAAAATAAATTTCTGGTCCAATTGGTCCAAAACAAGGCAGCCTGAGAGAAGACTCCCCACTGACACCCACTCCCACTCCCACACCCACGCCCAAGCCCGTGGCCGCACGGTGTTTACTCCGGCGAGTCCCCACGGGATTCGTTGGCTGAATTTTGTGTTTTAATTACGCTGAATAAATTTGTGTTTATAAATAGGTTGGATCCTGGGACTCGGGCTGCGGTCAAATATTTTATGCCCAGTCGAAAATCTAAATCTAGCAAATGTCTGCATTCGCAGAGCCACAGAGGGGACCCACCGGCGGAGCAGGGGAGGGCGGTCCCGACTTCATAACGATTGTTTACTAATAATATTATGCAAATCGGGCGACGGCTAGGACGTCGCTGAATGCGGAGCTCGTTGTTTGTTGTTGAATTTTTGACAAGGCACTTCATGAACCGTTTTTGGGGGAGAACAAAAACGGAAAACAAAAACGGCAGTCGGAGAAAATAAAATTCGGAGAAGGCATCGAGGGGTTGGGCCCGCCACATCCAGGTGAGGGCTTGAGCAGAGTGTTCCCCGGGTTGCCACTGACAGATATTTTAATTGAAAAGAGAGGCGCTGCCTGGGCTGCCAGTTGCCGGTTGCCTGTTGCCAAGGCCATTGAGGTTGAGCGGTATAAAATGTGCAATTTTGTGTTATGCATAAATTGTGGACTTTAATTGCGCCACCACTGCCTCCTGCTCCGGCAGGTTCGGCGCCTGAGTGTGTGCAGAGATTGACATGCTAATTAGGTGGGTCCACCAGGCCTTTTTTGTTTTTTTTTTGCTTTTCGGGCAGCTTTGATGGAAAGTGGGCCACATATTTTATTTTAGGCTAATTAATCCGACCTATGCAAAGCAGGGCTAATACAAAGGTGCCTAAGTCCGGGGCCCAGAAACTAACACCGGGCTTGTCCGGGACTTGACTTTAATCAGGGAGCCGTATCAATCAGTATGTGTTCCGTGTCATTTCCCAGTTGGTTAGGCATCCGGAATTCATTGGGTTTAATCTTCAACACCGCTGCCCATCGGGGTCCTTCATCTCAAAACTTTTTGCCACCGGAATCCGGATCTTCCGACTCACTGGAGCCTGGGGCCCGGCCGGAGAGCCTGAGGCTTTGTGAAAATTAATCAGAAACTTCTTGCGCTTCCTTGTCACCTTTTTGTCCGAGTATATTTTTCGCTACATTTAACTGCCATTCACCTTTGGCCCGAAACACCCTGGCCGAACTATGGCTCTCCTGCCCGCCACCCGGTGCTAATTTGTGCGTTTTAGGGTTTTTTACAAATCTATGGGCCTGTCCGTCAACGGCCGGGGATGCTTGGGCGGGTGCTTCAATGAATTATTGACTAACGGACAGCTGCGAAAAAAACGGCAACAACCTAGTAGAACTGGGCTGAAACGGCTGCCACATTTAAGCCAACAGCACGGAAAATCGATGACAATCCAAGCGTTGATAATTTCGCTCGAGAGCCAAGTCAGTGGCATAAAAACGGCAAAAACTCCCGACTTGAGCAATCTCCCTACGTTTTCACAGTGCAAAGCATTAAAGGATGCGGTGCCCCAGAAATATATGGCGGCCAAGAAGAAGGCGGGAGAATCATGCTCATATGGGAGCATTCAGTCAGTTGGTTTAAGCCATTTTGGACGTGAATTAGAGGCAGCTGGCTGGCTGGTTCTGGGCCTGGCCCACTGTGTGACCCATTAGAATGATCGTTGTCGAAGTCGTACGTGTGTCGGCCCGATATATACATATATATGACCCAGCCGCCCTCCCTTTAGCCTTCATCCGACATCCTATAGCCAACATCCACTTTCCACTATCCACTCCAGACTGCCGTAAAGTGGCGCCTAACAAACTCGAACGAGCCAACGAGCGCTGCCCATGGCCGCAATGCAATTGATTGCACTTTATAACGTGCGGTTTCCGGTAGACATTACCCGCATTTTGCCCCAACCGACGCTACCAGGATGTGGGATGTGGCCCTGCTGTGGGATGAGATGGGAGCTAGGGCCCTAATGTCTTTTCTGCTTTAACTCTCCTGCATTGCTGCATCACCCCGCCCAATGAATAAATGAGCACTTGCCCGGGTCCTGTGCTGTGTGGGTGGCCGACTGTGGGCTGGCCATCAAATGGCAGAAAGAAAAATTATCCCAGATATTGTCTAGCAATTTAGCTGATTAAGCTGATGGATGTAAAGCAGCAGGACGAGCAGGACAACGGCAGGAGCCGGAGCAGCGAAATGTTCCCGGCGATTAGGGCGAACGAGCCAAGTAAGAAAAACGAGATTGAGATGCCCAGATAGATAAAAAGGGTTAATGCGATTTCGACTGTGACAGAGCTGCCAGGGAGATTGTTTCCCCACTCCGGCTCCACTGGAAAAAATACTCCATCTTAACATCCGACTGTCACTCTGGCACAAAGTTTGGCCCTTATCTTTGGGCATAAATCGAAAAGTCTGGCTTTAACTTACCGGCACCACATGGTTCTTGGCCCCCCAGCAGATGGGCTTGAAGCTGCCCTTGCGAGTGGCCTCCTGGAACTCTCCAAATTGATTTTCCCAATCGTAGGATATCAGACGTGCCTCCAGAGTCATTCCGGCCAATTCGGGAGGCGATGATATAAGCACGGGGTTCGAGTCGCTGCAAGATAAGAAGGAGAGGAGAGGCGGCGTTAGCTAAATAACATTATTAACTTTATTATTATTGTCAACTTTGATTAGGACTTAAAATTTATTACACTCGCAGTGCGGCCCAAGAGTGAGACGTCTCCGAAAGCCGAATGACGCCACCCCCCAGTCACCCCCACTCCTCCACGGTAACAGGACGAAAAGGCGCTTTGCCAGCAGATTTTCAACTTTACCCCCCAGAATTCGAAACCCGAAATCCAGAAGCCAGAATCCGGAATAAAGAATCCAGAGGCCAAGAGGGTGGCTCTGATCCCCGACCGGTGGATTCCTTTCGCCGGGTAAGTCCTGGCAGATTTGCGCCGGGATTTTCGACCGGGAAGGCGCGCGCTCGACAAAAACTTGAGCTAATTAATCTTTTAGATTTTCATTTGTGACGCGTCAAATACGCTGTTACATTTTCGGTCTGCCAGAGCCAAGCCAACCCAGTGGCTTTGCGAAATAAAAACCGCACACGAACCGACTCGGCCCGGCCCGGGACCCCGAGGGGTAGAAAAACGTAACAAATGGGCCAAAAGTGTAAAACCTCAATGCTGCCCAATCAGTGGCGTAGTCCTCCGTCCGGAGGGGCCTCGCCGGAAGAGGCAAGGGAGATGACTAATGGATTGGCTCATGCTCTGTGGCTCTGTTTGTTTACTGATTATTCAATTGTGTCAACCCTGCTTCCACGCAGAGGTCTCTCCTTAAACAAATATCTATAATTTGGCTGCTTAATTCGATTTCTGTTTCACTCAGGATTAGCCATTAATCACGAGTCCCTGGCAGGCTTAGCAGGACGATCGCCGAAGGTGGTTTGCTATTCAAAAGGGAACTGATTTATTGTCATCATCCGACAAGAAATGTCTTTCAAAAGGCATTTTAAACTTTGCCAGCACTATGGCAGAGCTCATCCCTCCTCCTCCGCCACTGCACTGGATGTTGTGCAATAAAAATTCCCTCTATATATTCATCTCATCGCATTCATTCCTCCATTCATTCATTTCGCCTCGGATCGTCCTGTTTCGGCCTCTCGGCCCACCCACCCCGACATGTCCGCCCTTACAATTAGGCTAATTAATTTCGTTCTTTGCCGGGCATTACGAAAAATGTTGCTTTAATTTCGTAGAACACTAGCTCCCAGGGAACCAGGGAACCAGGGAGTTTCGGGTTAGAGGGGGAGCCACGCACATTTTCTTTGTGCTCTCCACCGAGTTGTTTTTGTCGGCCGGCAGAATCCTTTGGAAGCCGCAAACAAATCTCTTTTAATTAATTTATGATTCCACTCAATCCGCATCGAGGGTTGCGTCTGCGATAGTCCTCTTCAGCCGGGCAAGGTGCCACGCGGGGGTGCTGCAGGGGTGGGCTCTTGTGGCAAGCCAGCCATGGCAGGGGGCAGGGGACAGGGCAGGGGTATGGATAGGGTAGAGTGCCGCTGCAACAGCCGCAACAATTTGCGGTTGCAAACACGAAAAATATTAATGTCTGCGGATTGATTGCAAAAGCCCCGCCCCTCGCCGGGCCACCTCCTCTAATGGCACGGCCACTTGTGCGAGTCCTGCCCGCATGTCCGTGCGGTCCATGTCCGGGCCCATGTCCTGCGCCCCGCAATAATGATAATATAAAATAATATATGGCCGGCCCGTCTCCGGGCATCTGTTTTGCGGGCTTGCAGTGCACTCGAAACAAGTTAGGGAGCCCTTTCGACTGGAAGCTGGCGTGGAGAGAGTTCCTCCAACAAATTTCTCTCTGTGCAGCTGCAGCACATCCTTCCCTTTCGCATTTCAAGGGTGCAGGGATCGCCGGCTAATATATCCGGTCGGCATGACCGTAACCGAAGCCGCCGTGACCTCCCACCTTCATATAATAAATATAAATGCAGTCGGAACTCGCACAGATGTGGGTAATGTAAAAACGGGATAACATCCTGGATCCCGGCATCCTGGAGTGTGTGCTGCCCCGCCCCATCCGACCACTCGAAGTCACCGCCCCACCCCGTCGAGTGGCATCAATCGTCGGCGTTTTAGCCTTATCGCCAGTGACTCCATTGGCACTCAGTATAATTAAAATGATGGCCCGGCAGCAACAGGATTCGGGATTCAGTATCAGCCAGCTAACCAGGAGGGGACAAAGGCACGGAGGAGCTCCAGAGTGGGGGAGTCACTGGTTTGGCATTGTTGATTATAAAACCCAATGGCACATCACAATGCCGGCCCCGAAATGCATTTCGAGCGGAACCAGCTCCAGGCCATACACCATCTCCAACTGTTCGAGCTCCTCTTCCAGCTTCTGCTCCTGCTCCCGATCCTGCTCCTGGCCCTCCAGTGGCATTTGCACTGCCAATCCGCATCCACAAACATTCCCATTCACATTTCCATTCCCATTGCCATTCCGAGCTGCTACAGCAACTGCAATGCGCTGGCAATGGGTTTATTTATGTAGCGTTATGACGACGGGCGGCGGGGGGCGTGGCCAAGTAGCGCAGTAGCTGAAGGATACCCCCTCAATGCCATGAGTGTGTGTGTGTGTGCGGCATTTATGACCTCCTGTTCGCATTGGGGCAGAATTCAATTTTGAACTCGAATGCAATTGCAATTGGCATAACGGACGAGAGTCCGACCTCGATGACAAATGAAAACTAAACTGGCGAGGCGGAACGGATATATCTGATCGAGCTATCTACTAAGAGTCCAAAAATGCGGAATCGGGCTTAAACGGGAGTAATGGATTGCCGAAACGGGACTCGGCCCGCGTCCCTGGCAACCTGCCACCGAGCGGAAAAGCAAAAGTTAACAAGGAGATTCCATATCGCCGCATAATTGCGAAAGGTATCGATGGCAAAGGGAATCGACGTATGCGGCCCGGCAATCCGATATGCAGAGCCAAGGAAAAGGAGCCGTCACAAAGTAATAAAGGATATCATGAGCCTTAATGAGGCCCCTTCTGGGAGGGCTGGGAGACAAAGAGGATATCTGTATCGCCCAGCCCCGAACAATTAACAGGAGCCGCGGCGGAGCCCAAAGGCAAGCACTATAAAATGAAGCCAATTTGCGTAGCTCAACAAACAGAAAGCGCCAATAAAACAACAAAGGGGCCAAAGGACCCAGTCAGGAGCAGGGGACAGGGCACAGTGTACAGTGGACAGGGAGTGGAAATGCACACAACTTGAATAATTACTTTGATTTTAATGCCGGGCCAGAAGCAGGCCAGTGGCGAGCCAGACACAAACGCACGTACAATTAAAATTAATTTCGGTGGCCATGGCAAGTGCGTAAATTGTAAAAACCACTATCACATTATTTTTTCTGGTTTTCCCCTTTATTCCGGCCATCGGGCCATCTGACCATCGCACCATCGCACCATCGCACCGTCGAGCCGCATGCAGAAATCAGGCAACAAAACCCGAAAACGTAAAACGTAAATTAAGCCAATAACGGGGCAATCGGGTCGGGCATCAGACCGATTCAGGAATCAGGTCCTCGGTTCTCGGTCCTCGCCAAAGGACTCTTCGTAGGAAGGGGGATCAGCCGTGTGCGTGGATGTGGTGAGAAGTGGGCTGGGCGCATGATCGATGAACCTCAGACATTCGGAGAATGCACGGGAAAAACCACTTTCCTAGTTTTATTTATTTTCAATCAAGTTTAAAGGATAAAGTTAAAGGAAGTTTCATTTTTAAATTTAAACTTTAACCCAAAGAGTATCAGACCAGTTCTGATTTACCTGAGAGCTTGTCAAGAACGAATTAAGTCGAATAGGAATTAGATTTCAGCTTCCATTAGGTACATGCCTACCCCAATTTAAATTGCAGATGCCCCAAAGAGCATTGCTAATATTCAAAATCTCAGGTAACAGCAAATGGCTTTATCATAAAATGGTAAGTGTCCTGTAAAAATTCAGCTCCTAGCTTCCACAGAAAAGTACTGAAACAAATGCACCTTGGAGAAATGCAAAAAGTGGTTTGGCCAATTAATTTGGGAGATGTGATTGACAGATTTTCCAGAAAAGGAAAATGAATTCTCGAAATGTGAAATATGAAAGCTAATCAATACAGAAACGATGATGAAACATCGATGTTTTTAAAAATTGAAGTAAAAATTTTTAAATGCAATTTTCATTCACTAGCTTAAAATGCAGATAATTAGATATCAAAACAGTGGTCAATGGTAAAGAGTCAAAAAAAGATGGTGGTTTTTATTAATAACCATAAGTTTATCAACAATATCGGGCGTTAGGCGAGTCCTGCGGTCAGAAATTATTTGCTCAGCTTTGCTAAAGGTACCTTTCCTTAGGTTTTCCTCTTGAACATTACAAAAACATCGATGTTCGAAGGGAAACGATGTTTTCATCGATGTTTTTGCACCTCTAATCACTCGCTACATGAAGCTTTGCTCTCGCTCTGAAATTATAAATCACAAAAGAAATCAGATATTCGTATCCATCATACCAACTCAGTTTATCTTTAATGAATAGTGTAAGTGACCAACGTGGTTTTACTTAAGTGGACCATTTAAGGGCTTGAGTTACTTATCCAAGTACTCAGAGCCTAATTCGAGTATTTATTTCAACGGACACGTGTCTTAATATTATTTCCAAGAAGGGTAAGTGGAGCATATATCTTTCCCTTTATGAGGTGAAGAGTGCGCTGGATATGCCTGTGCGCTATTGCAGAGATGATGCTGGTTCGTGCAACAACTTCTTCAAATTCCCACAATGCACAAATTGCAAATTGCCGAGTTGCAAACTTAATCTCGGGCAGCGTTTCTCACTGTGCTGCATTCCGTTCTGCTGCGAGTCGATGTCCTGATGGCCCTCCGCCCACCCCCCATGTGCTGCATTGTGTGCTTTATGTCCTTGGGCCCCGACGCACGCTAACGACTTCAATGGGTTTTGCATGATGACGATGACGACAACGACAACGATGGGCCTGGTGATGGGCGGCCATCCCCATAATGCCGCCACCCCTCGCCCGGACCAGCTGCAGCCGAGTCCTTCGCCGCCGCCCCCGCCCTGATGGCTGATGGAGAGTGTATCTGTGTGTGTTGGTCAATTGAGCCGCAGTTGAACTGCAAACAATTTTGGAAGCCCCTTGGTACACTCGCCGAAAATCAGTGCGTATCAAATTAAATTGCATTTCGACCACAACAAGCATCCAGGCTCTTAGAGATTGGGGGGAGGGGAGTGGCAGGGAGCGGGCAGGACCCTGGTTTGGCATTTGCAAGTGGCTTATAATTACATTAGTTGCAGACCAATTGAGCCTCAATTTGGCCGGCGCTGCTGGCTACAACCTGTGTGCATCATTAGCTTATCATTCAGCGTGGCATGCCGAGTCGGTCGAGGCACGGATGTACGTATGGCCACTGTTGTGTGAACTAGCCGATAAAAACAATCAGTTTCAGAGCCCGACTAGGCGGGATGGACACATTTTATTTAATTTTGACATCAAAATGAGTTACTGCGATTTTAAGAGTGTAATTACTCCACACAGACCTGCGAAATACGCCACTGAAACATTAATATAATAAGTCAGCACTCTCCACCGAATTTGCGAATTCGGAGATGTATACTTAGTTCAGGGTGCAGTCGGGGAAACTCTATTATTGAACCCCAACCACCATGCACCGTACACGGTCCCTTTTCGGTCGGAAAACAATGTTATTGCTTCGACGGTGTTCGTTTTCCATCATTGTTTAATTAAACCTGAAGCGCACAACATGCGGTACCTGCGGGCGATCCCGACTAGAACAAATAGGAGCCACATGCAGTGTAGTGTGGACACCACTGACCTCTGACCATCGCCCCCTCACTGCACTCGTTCGTTTGTTGTCGTTCGGTTTTCATTATGAATTTTAATCCTCATATCGCATTCGCACTTTCGGTTGCAGGAGCCCGTTGTCCGGATCTGCATCGGGTGGAGGGAGTCCGGACCCGTAGCCGGACATTAAGCGCTACAAAATTGCAGTGCCCGTAATAACTGACTGGCAACAATGCCAAGAACAGCGCCGGAGTGGCCGGGCCGGGCCGGGACGGGGGGGCCTCGTATTAAACAAACAACAACAAGCGCGTGAAAGAACAACGCCAAAAATAACAAGAGCCGGAACGAGGCCTGAACCCCGGGCCCGTCCTCGTCATGGGCCGAGTTCCGGGGGTAGCGCCCCATAACGACAGACAATTGCAAATGACTTTATCAATTCATGTCGATTTCGGGAGCACGCAGTTCAGGGGGAGAGGCCGTGTCGTGTGTGTTCGAAGTCCATGAGTCCACGGTCCATGAAGTGGACATTGTCCGGACAAAAAGCCAATGCACGGGCCCAGGACAGGACCCTCTTCCTCCCTGTCTGCACGTCCTTACAACAGAAAACGGTGGGCAGACAATGCCGTCGATGATGGGCTCGGGATCGGGCTCGGGCCGAACTACAACACTTTGCTTGGACATGAAATGCGGCATTATGGCCGGGACACTGAATGGGACGATATATTAAATTTGGGGCCTGGCTTTAACCCTTTTGGAGCACTTAATCGATCCTCATTACCGGGCTTGTGCAAAACCAATCAGGCCGCAAATACCAACTAACACTTTCAGCAGCCGTCTTTCATCTTGACGCCAACCACTCTCCGGCGTAACTCATTTACGTGGCCATATTTTCCGCTCCATACCTTTTGCCCTCCCGACCGTAATCCATTTATGCCGTTTGCTTTGATTTGTGGTGCTGGGACGGACTGGGGGATGCCAGGACGAGCGTGGACCATAGAAAATTATCTTTGATTCGGCTTGATTCGATTGCAGCCTCGCCTGTGTCAATAGGAAGTGATTAATAGGGCGTGTCCTTGCCCCCAACTCTGGTTTAATTTCGACTAATTTTCAGCGCACGCTTTAATACAGTATTTATGAGTCCTTGCTGATTTATCCTAGACCACTGGAGCACCACCCGCCGCCCATCGAAGGGTCAAGTGCCAGAATGGACCCGGAGTGACGGCTGACTGATGGCTGGGTGGCTTGTTGGTTAGGTGGTTAGCTGGCTTGGGCATCCCTCCTCGTTGTTTATTTAGCACTTGTCGGTAATAGAAATCAATATTTTCTAAATAAAAGAGAGACCTTCCGGGCGAGGTCGTGGATAGCAGTCCTTCGCCCTCTGCTGTCTCGTAATTTATATTTCCACATTCACAATTCTCAATTAGAGCCGAGCTGGGAGCTGGCTCGGTGCAGTGCTCAGTTCATTTTCCGATTGTTTGTTAGGCAAATACTTCAGAGGAGAGAGAATACCGACGAGGACGACCTCTCGGCGCCCTCCCCATCCGGTCGCCACTTTGGCTTCCACTGCTGGCTTCGTTAGGTGATTTGGTTATGCAACAACATCATTAAATCACCAATTACTTTAGTCAACAGAGGAGCAAACCGAATTTCCTTACACACAAGTCAAGTCGGAGCCGGAGCCCCAGGCCGGCAGCGCCGAGTGGGCGGAAGAGGACTCCGAAGAGTCTAGTGGTGCTACAAAGGATCCGAATTGAATGTGAATAGCGAGCAAATTGTCGGGGGCATTGTGCCCGTTTTCAGGACTTAAGCTGCACCATTTGTCGATTAATTAGTTGAAAGGCGGCGGCATTCATTTTTGAATAGGTGATGGTTGGATAGTTCCCGCATTCGAGCCGATTGATCCAGAGAGGCCCGCCCACCCGTGTCGCAATTTTGAATCCCCAGGCTTGCAACTCGAGATGTGTCAGTTTTCATTAGCCCAGGATCCGTTGCCGGAATCCGGCCGTGCCGTCGGGCAGAACGCATACAATTTTGATAAGAGGACGGAAAATAAAGTACTTACGTTGCCAGTTGCTCGATGCCCAGGGAGTGCAGCACTGTGGGCAGGCTGGGGAGTGAGTGGCACGTTGTCAGCTTCTTCTGGCGAGGATAGTACAGTGTCAGCACCGTGCAGCTCTCTTCCTTCATGGTAAGCCCACCTGGTGGAGAGGAAGAATCAGATGGAGAATCAGATGAAATGCATAAGAAATGCAGCTGTGAAAAACAAAAGCGAAGCACCAGACCCCTCAGCCGCGCAGAATGCAAAGAATTTACCGAGAGTCCTGCACAATTTCCTGCCTGGCTGGTCAGGTAAGTCTTCTCCCGCCGGAGCCACCCAGTCGAGGCGAGGGCTCCTTCGGCTGGCTTGCAACAAAGGAGAAAATTAAGCGGCTGTTGCAGTTGGCAGAGCAGTAAAGCAGCCAAGGCGCCATCATAATAATATTGCAAACCGGAGACAACGCCGATGCTGATGGCTTGGAACGGGCCGGGAGCGCCCATTTGCTGCCTGGGCGGGAATTGCTTTATTTGAGTTGTACTTGGGCCGGGCTTTATTTCCCGTGCACACGCCTCACTGCCTCTCTGTCCTGTCGTCCTGTCTGCGGATCCTGTTCCTTTCTTTTCTGCTCAGTTCGGCGAAACATCGTTACGTTTGTCTATTTGCAACTCGGTGTGTCTCCATTGAGAGTTGTCACCCGTCAGCCTTCCTCCTCCTTACCCATGCCCCGCCTCCGATTACCACCAAAACACTTCAGTACCATCTGCAATTCGCATTTGCCCGCTGAATTGTGTAGATTGTTTGAATTTGTGCAAGCAAGCAAGAAAGTCAAACTTTCGTTATATGCTTTTTATGTTTTTTTTTTACCACACTACGCTTTTCTCTGAAATCTACTTAATGGGGGGTGTTCTGGAAACATACGTTAGTCACGACTTGAAAAAGGATCCTGGCTTTGGGTTTCTTGACTATTTGATACCCTTGACTACCTCTACCCCCTAAATGGCTTGACTATCCTCTTCTTTTACTTTATAAGCATTATTGAAGTATGTATATTATATATAGTTTGTACATATTTATTCATATTTACAAACATTTTACATCAAAATTCATTTGAAAACCACATCGTTAGTAATCTGGCATTGACTTTATCCGTTTTCTAGTCTATAGCCGGTACTCATCTTTAAACAATTAATTTGCAGACTACATAGCTAGTAATATTTGAACAGTTTTCATTAAAGGGCATTTGTGCTTTTTAATCTGACATTCATTCACAACATATAATTTCCTTATTGAGTGATGTTTTGTGATACCCGGAACTCATCGGTACTCATTAGAACTCATACATCATATGTATTCTTGAATCTTGACTGTATCTTGAAAGTAATCTATTAAAAGGTATGGAGTTACTGAACTAGACTATGTAACTCTATGATAGAGATACTCATATTGGAAAACTTAATCTGAGTCTGACTAGCTATCTTCCAGTATTTTTCATTAAAGAACGGTCGTCCTATTTAAGCTGGTATTCATAATGCCTCTCAATGCATTTCTGTATCTTTCAAAATCAGAACTTCCATTATCGTTGTCTGTTGTGTCAGCTCCACATTTTTCCATCTTCCACTATTCCAATCTCATTAATAACAACAACATCCCCCAGCGCCCCGCCAATGTGCCGCGTTGTCCATTTCGCTGGAGCTCCGAGCAGCTGTCACAACGGCAGGAGGAAGAGGAGTGGGATGGTAGGCAGGACCAGGACCAGTACACCTGCCACAGCACCCGCTTTAACACCTGCCGGATATCTTCTCCCAGTGCTAAGTGAAATGTTTCACTGTCTTGGTTTATGTATTTTACAATGACGTTGTTCCAACTCATGCTCCTGCTGCTGCTCCGGCTCCTGCTCCTGCTCCTGGCCCCCATTGTTCCCTCCTACTGCCTTTATGGCCGCCGCCTTTGTCTTGGCTTTCGTGTGCAACGATCCGCTCCGGTCTCCGTCGACAACCGTCTCCTGTCGCATATCGTTTGGCTGATTTAAATGTGTCATAACGACGATTGCTCACCGTTGCCACTGCCTGTTTACACAACCAGCCACCCAGCCCTGCCCATTCCAGCCCCAATCCCCCACCTGCTCAGTCTCGGGTTTACGCCCCAGCGCCATCAGCAATTTTATAGAACATTTTCGTTCACGACAATGTTTTGGACTCCCACTCACTACTCACTGCTCACTACTCACAACTGACTACTGACTAGTGACTACTTTGGTTTTATTTTCGAGTTTTTGCAATCTTTATGGCCTGGCGAGTCGGTGTGCGCTTTCTTCTTCGCTTTGGGCTTATATAGAGGTATACGAGGAGCGTGGTCCCCCAGCACTTACCCAGGGTAATTGCCTTTCGTGACGAACTGTCATAAATGCATTCGGCGATGAGTCTATCCCCGGGCATGGAATGCACCGATTGTGGCAGCCGGCGAAAGTCCTGATAGGCAACATCTATATTGCTGTCGTGTGCAATTGGCGCCAGCTCCTCGGTTTGTCGTATCTGGAAAGGGGGGAGTTGGAAGTTTGCTCATTAGCATTTGCATTTCGTATAATATATGTTGGGGTGCACTGCAATCAAGGACATGGGACACTCACCTGGCGCAGCTTAACCTCCTTGCCGATCTGGTGGGTGCGCATCATCACAGCGAATATGTTGATGCCCTGCGGGGGGAAGGCGTAGCCGGTGCAGTCCTCGATGCACTGGCCCTCCGACACGACGCGCTTCTGGCCCGGCGGGATGATGTGGCGCCAGTTGGGGTCCATTCCTGCAGCGAGCAAAGTTCAGTATCAGAGAGGTTTCAACGCTTTTAATTAACGGTTCGATGGGAGCTTGGCTAAAAGCTGTCGTGGTAAACGGCAGTCACTCCCATCTCACCGACCTGCCGTTCGCGGAATGTGGAAACCCCAACCTCGTTATCATCGCTCATCAGCGCCCCGTGCACTCGCCACTCTATTTAACTTTGAACGTTGATTTTTTAATTCGATTTGTCGCAGAAAGTGTAATTACGTTTTAATTGCTGCTTTTGATGTTTCCCCAACTTTGTCAATGCAGCCGAGAGCTGCCACCATGCTACCATGCCACCCACACCCACACACATCAATTAGGGAAGCTGCTTCTTTTCAAGAAATTGTTCGCTAATCAAATTTTGCATTTTTTGATTTTTTGGCCACTCTGCTTTGTTAGCTGCTCGCTGGCTCAATTAGTTAAATGTTGTGGAATATTGCTCATACGCAGTATGTGCTGCCGCCCCGCATGTTGTGCCCCACACTCAATTAGGGCCGCGTGTCGCCTGCCATGTTGAAAAAATATTTGAAATTCATGTGCCACATACAAATTTGTCGGCTGCTTGGCTGCCTCGCCGCCCCTCCGCGGTGGGGCATTGCGATTGTTGTGCGTGCGGGGGCGGGGGCGGCGGCAGGGGCCACAGAATGCCAATCAAAATACCCGCGGGAAATACTTGGCCAGGATGGCTCAGGCAGAATTGATTTCAACTTTTATTGCCACTTTGGCTTAAATCGCGGATTGAATGTAATTTAAATCCTTTTCCCCGGAAGCTTAATTAAATGATTTACGGAGCAGTTCTGCTTGAAAAATATGTCTAATAGGCCCGGAGTGGGTTCAAGTTAAAGCCCTGTTTAATTTTTTACATTCCAATTAAACATTAGCTGGCGATGGCATTAAGCTCTTTGTTTGTTTGCCCTTTGGGCCTACGGGCCAAGTTTTTATAACCGGATTCATAGCCGTGACCTACATTACAGGATTTTTTCTACCCCGATCGGGCTTATCCCCCGTAATCCCATTGAACCTTCGTAAAAATATTAACTTTAAAATCGTTTGCATAAAATATCCATTCTCGGGCCGCAATTCAGCAATCTCGACTGGAAAAGTATTGCGTAATGAATTGAATTCCCCGCCTGCGAAGAGCAATATATGTAAATTCGCTTTGCATATTTGTTGCCAGGATTATTCCTATTAATTTTCATACGCGCTCCTGAATGGGTTTTTGGCTTTGTCGTGTAGATGGAAATCAATTTTCAATTACCAAAAAATTGTTTAACTAAGCCATGTTGGCTTTAAAAAGTTCCCACATAGCCGCTCCCACCGCCCACTGCTCTCGGATCTGAATTTTGGTCATTTTATAGAATGTCACGCGAACGAAATCAATCAACCAGCTGGCGGAGGAGGGCGCTGGAGGGCCTGGACTTTATGATACCAAAACTCCCCATCATCAATTTAATTGAAAATTACAATTCATGCGAGTCGCAGCGTTGAACTTTCATTCAAGACCAAAGTTTGGCCATCTTCGTGGACAGAAAGTTTGACGAGACGGGCCAAAGTTCGGGGGTATCCTTTAATTGATTTCTATTAAATTTCGATTCGATCAAGTCCATTTGAATATTATCAGAGCCGGCCATCAGAGCGTCACAGTTCTGAATTCGTTCGGATTCGTTTCATTTCCATTTCCATTTGTGTCTCTATTGCTCTCAATGCGTTCGCCGAATTTCCATTCATTAAATCAAAATTCAATATTGGCCAGGCGGAGCATGACGAGATTCCCTGGTATGGAGTCACGGGGGTGATTGGCTCTATTCCTATTTGATTTGGCCCGAGCGCGGCGGGGACAGACGCAGGACAGCCCGCCCGTTTGCAATTCATAACTACACATATTTTTCAAATCGATATTTAACGCTGGCTCAGGGTTAGGGGTTGTGGGTTAGGGGTTGTGGGATAGGGTTGGCAGTTGCATGCTGACAGCTAGCACACGGCACTGGCAATGGCAAAATGCAAAACGTCCGATTGCAACTTTTCTAATTATTTTAAATGGCAATTTGTGTCAAAGCGTCATCCGACCCGCTGCATGCCCGACGCCCCAAATAGAGGACTCTCGTCGGGCGGGCGAAACGATTTGATTAGCGTCCATACTAGAAATAGATATTGCAGCGTATTTGCATACTGAGGTCACCCAATTGTTAACTGAGACTCCGATCGAATGGCAGTTGGCCATTGGCCATTGGCCGGCAATCCTGTGGTCGCAATTCAAAACTGGCAATTTCGGGGCGCTTTTAGCTCCGTTTTCGGTTTTTTGGCCAGAGCCTTTGATTATTTCGAGAGGGCCTGAAGAGGGGCTCCCATGCACGCGGATTACAGTCCCCTGGCGGGCTCAACATGTCCCGACCTCATTTGCTTCGCCCCGGCCCACCTCCATCTCCAAGGTGCCATAAAAATTCGCCAAGCCGCAACATTAATCACAGCTTCGTTGCATTCACCAGGGCGCTATATCAATAACCAATTAAATTGAAATTAAATGTTGCCACGACAAGCTCTGACAGACGGGTGAGACGGGGGCTGGGGCGCCGCGGAGCAACTTATGCGTTTGGGGAGCCCAGGAGCTTTGGCCTCCTTCCGCCTTCGATCCCCCCTCGTAATTCAATTTATAGCAAGCCACGAGAAAATTGTAGCCAACATTTTATTTTTTTCGCAATGATTTTCCTCATTTTTTATTTATTGACTTGTGTCCCTGTCTGACTCTGTGTGTGTGCGTGTGTGTGTGCTGCTGGGTGGTGTGCGTTAAATTCCAATTAAATATTTCAATGGCAAATACCGACTGACGCTCCGTAAGCCCACCCAATCGGATCTGCGCCTCCCTTCAGGACTCGCTGAGAATTATACGAACATTCTCCCCAGTTTCGACTTTTTCCAAATTGTATTTTTCTATCAAGATGTATTAATCCACTTCTCGTTCTGTTCTGTTTCTCCTATGCTCCTGCTCAGTTCTACGCCGGAAGTTTTGGCAACACCTACTCCGAAAAAAGGATAATGTAGACGAAGTTCCACCAGGCCCCTCCCGTCTGGTTTAGCGCCACGGCCATGTCCCTCTGTGCGGTTGGGGAAAAGTTATATTGGTTTGCGTGACTCTCAACAAAAGTGAAATAACAATTGCAACAACAGCAGTTTGGGGCGGGCGGCCTCTGTCCATCTCCATCTCCATTTCCACCGCCAGCCCCCAGAAACCCGCCCAGAAATGCCAAAAACAAACAGCCGAGCAGGGCAATAGCTACAGCTACAGCTACGGCAAAGTTGAAATAAATTCTAAAGTGAAATTAGTATTTTAGTTATCCTGGGCCTGCTCACGGGCCACAAAATGAATAACAAAAAATGAGTATCTGAAGAATGTTCAGGTGGCTCACTTGGTGGTTGCTGGTTCCGGACGGGCGGACGGGCGGAGCCCCGGAGTGGGGCCGACAAGTACTCAGAAAGCGCTGTGCCAGGCCGGAGCTGGGCGGGGGACCGGCCAGGTGCCTGTGAATTGCTGTTTTGGCAATCGGTGAGCCGAGTGAATAGGCCACAAAGTATGATAATTGAAGGCGAGTTTCGGGGTGTCTACCTTGTACAGAATTCACCTTTAAAGCCTCGTTAAGTTTACTTTAGAAGTCTTGCAACCACCCTCGCGGCTGCACCATCGCCCTCTTGCATTATTTAGGTGCTTGGCCCGAAAGTTTCAGTTTCCGCCTCCGTTCCGATTGCTGGCACATGCCAAGTATTTCCAATTGTTTGATTTGGATGCGTGCCTGTCCGAGTCCAGGGCTCGCCGAATTTAAAATTAAAATCTATTTGTGAGCAATTGGTGGCAGTGGAAAAGGGCACCTCTTTCCCCGACTGACAGCCATATTAAAAATTGTGACGCTACGACTGGTGTGGCATGGTGGGCCAGAGGTAGTTAGACTCTGCCGTCTGCAGTGCTCCTGCCCTGCCTTATCCCCTGTTTGTTGTTGCAGACAATCCGGGCGCACAGTGGCCCACACCCACTTGGGCCAGCCAGCTAACCGCATTCGGACAAGCCGGGCAAAGTCATAAGCTTTTGTTTTACTAGCCCCACCGATGTGGTTAGTCCTGCCATGGCATCATTGCGCCATTGGGGGTGCCCTGCGCCCCGCCATCCAACCCACTCGGCAATCTCATAAATTGCATGACATGAGTTGCATATGTATGTGCATGTACATATAGAAAGTCCTTGCTCATCGCTCTATTGCATAAAATATACAAAAGGGCAGCAGCTGCTCCCCCTCGCCCACTCCCACTCCCAATCCCACTCCCACTCCCAGTTATACTCACACATATGTCGGCTGTATGTAGCTATCCAGGGATGTACTTACCGATTGACAATATGCCGGCATCGTTGGGTCGCAGGACGTGCGTAAAGTAGATTTTCAAACCCGAATTATCCGCCATTTGTCGGGCGTGCAACTGGGCAAAGTCGGGCTTCAAATTGTTGTAATGGGTCTCCATTAAATAATATTTGGCCTGTCGCGACTCGATCGGGTAGCCGGCCTCCTGGGGGTACGTGAATCCCTGCGAAAACGGAGACAAAACCAAAATTACGGCGGTCGTCGAAAAAAGTCTGGCAACAAAAGGCGGGCTGCGGGAGGGAATGTGTCGAGTGTTTGTTTTTATGGTCGCCCCTGAGTGCATGTGCATGTGTATGGGACTTGGGACTTGGCCCGAACGGAACGGAAGTCGCTGCCAGGGCCATGTGCAATTTAAATGCAGCCATCGGAGGCCCTGCTCCTCTTCCTTTCGCCGTGTCCTTGCCTCTCGTCCATTGGCATTCAATTGCACTGCGGGGCGCCCCCTGGCGGGAAGCAGCTATAACATGCTACTGCATTATGGCGCTCATCTGATGAAATTATGAAAATGCTCCCTGCCCTCGCGACTGTCTTTCCGCCGGACTGGGGGACTGCAGGACGGCAGGGCTGGAAGGAGCAGCTCCGAAAACAAAAACACGAGCCACGGCCAAGAGTTCAGGGGCCAATGGGGCCAAGGTATTTATTTTTCCGGCATACTCTGCCAAAACGGGCACATGGGCTACCAAATCAGAAACAAACTCGACTCTGCCCTGAAATATGATTAGTTTGCATAATATTTTCAAACAAAAATAGCAATCTTCGTGGTTGATTTTAGAGTTTAAAGTTCAAGCACTTTCCATAAAATTATAGGAAAATATTGAAGTAGTGCCCGAAAGTATGCTAGAATCTTCCGCATATATGGCGCCCCAATCAGGGTAGTTGCTTCTTCGGGCCACTCCTCCGCCGTTATGCCTTTCTTCGGGCCGAAAGAAAGCATTTGCGAACGATAAATTAATATTGCATGGTTATGGTTATGACTGGTTGGGAGGGGGAATCGGTGGGAGATCGGGATTCCGTTCTCGGATGCTTACCTCGCTGCCCCGCGACCAGGAGGCCACGATGGCGTTGCATGCCAGCGGTATGGACCGGGCGCCCAGGCACTGGCGGCCCTGCTCGCGTGCCATCTCCTCCAGCTCGGCGTGCGCTCCCTGGCACTCGTGCAGCGTTATGTGCTGCAAGTAGTGCACGCTGGACGATGAATCATAAATCGGCTCGTACTGCCAGCCATGAAAAGAAAATGAACCAGAACAGGGTGAGATCGGGGAACAGTTGGTGAGGAGTGCATTGTATGGTTGTATGGTTATACGGGATGGGATGGGGAGGTGCGCGAGACGGGGATAAATTTTTAATATTTCAATTTGGTTATGCCGAGGCCAAGAGACAACGACAACGACAACGACAACGGCAGTGCAGAATGCAGAATGCACAATTCAGAATGCAAAAGCGAGAGCAGAGACACCAGCGACAGCCACTGGCAGACAAAAGGATGCCAGGACGCGGACGCGACTCTCTGAAGAACTGCGCCTGGCCTTAATTATGCATTGTATTTAATATCGTTTAGTCCTGGCCGGGTGCCGAATGCCGATGTCGATGCTCTGGCCGCTGCATGCCCGTATGCTATAATCACTTAAGCTTTCTTAAAGAATCTGCATTAAAATATAGAGACAGTGATTAAATGGAGTTATATATTTGACTAGTTTTAGAAGGATATCGGAAAGGACAGAGTGGCAAAAGGACCTAAGCAGCTTACCCGGATCAGGTGGTGTTTGCGATTAATGTCCTCCAGCTTGAACATCTTGCACCAGAAGAGCGGCAGGTCGCCGGCGGGCAGCTCCACATCCTCGTTGCGCAGCTCCAGGACTCGCACGCGCTCGTCGTGCGTGGGCGAGGGCAGGGGCATCTGGGCGCGCTGCATCAGGACCATGGGCCGGTAGGGGCGGAAGGCGCCGGCCGGGTCCGGAAGGGTGCCGGGGCGCACCGAGCCGTGCGGCGGATCGTGGGCGTGGTACATGTACAGCAGCCGCATCGTGTCGTTCTGCAAGGAAGAGCGGATAATGGCGGGTTCAAAATGAGAAATGTGTAAAAAATTAGTTGCCAGAGGTGGTCGGGTCAAGGTGGGCTGTCGAAGGGGCACCATAGCACCATGGCGGGGTAGAGTGGCGGAATGGCGTTATAATGGCGTTGCAACAACCCAGAAACAGCAGCAATAATGTCGCTGCTGACGTGTACACGGATGCACTGTCTGGCCAGGAACCCTTCCCTCCGGAAATCCCCCCTCTCCGCACTCCCCACTCCCCCCTGTTCGCAGCTCACTCGGGGCAAGGATCGCCTGCTAAATGAAGTACACACAAAAAAGGGAAAAGCTCGCCCCGGCGAGCAGCAACAAAACGACAGGAAGGAAGCAAGGATGTTTGCCTGTGGGCAGAGCAGTCCGAGCCGCGGAGGGCTGCGGCCAGGTGGATGTTTGGTCAGCTGCTCTCGGAGGCTGGAGTGGAGCGTTGGCGATGGTGGGTTAATGGTGCAAATTGCACCACTGGCAGTTGGGTGGAAGCCGCGTTGCCGCACTTCGGATCCGGCCCGAGTGGCGGATGGGGGTTGGAGGATGACAGAAGGGTATTCCTTGAAGGACTGGCCCCGAATACTCGGCTACCGTATATTCCCTCGAAATGACCGCGCTTCATTTATTTAATTCCCCTTTAACGAATTAATTTTGCGCTGCTCCTGGAGCACCTCGGTGGCCGGCCACGTTGCCAAACTTCTGCGGCAGCCTGTACTCCAGCTGTCTGGCTCGCTGCATTTAGCTGAATTACATTCCCGGGCCACTACACTTGTGTAATTTGCACTCGCTCTCGAGTCCCGCAATTGCATCTTTGGGCAACCAATTTACACTCAAGGTGGGTGCCCCGGCAACCTCCCAAACATCCGTCTAGCTCAACGAAGTTTCCCACTTTCGCAGCAGTCAGCATTGTACCATATTATGCAGGCTCCCAGCTCTGAGCTCGGAGCTCGGAGCCCCAGCTCCAGGGCGTATGTATTTTTCATTCGCCATGTAGTTTTAATTGGTAAACCCGAAAAATTAAAGCAGTCATTAAAGAATCACAGCCTGGTCTATGGGATTCCCCGCCTGCTCGGCCCCCAGCTCCCACTCCTTTGGACCCATCGACCCCGGGCTGCCTCACCGTTTGTGCCGAGTCGACTGCCGTGGCCCGGGGGCTTTTGGAAGCCAACAGTCAGCTGTCATTGTGTGCACGTCATGTCCACGTGTGTGTGCAGCGACACAGCAAAAACAACAATAACAACACATGTAGCACTCTGGGCGCCACAGAGAGTGTGTGTGTGTGTGTGTGTGTGTGTAAGGGGGGAGGGCGGACTGCAGTGCAGTGTGGCGGATGCTAAAAAAAAACAAAAAACCAACGTCGGGCATCCATTTGAATTCATTGTGGCAAAGTGCCCATTGTAGCTGTTAAGTGGAACTGTAGAGTACCATGTTCGACAATTGACGGCCGAGCAGGAGCAGCTCCGAGATCCGAGGCAGGACCTGTGGGGCCAGGGTCCTTGTTTCTACTTGTTCATTTTGCCAGCAACGAGGAGACAATACTTTAATTAACAATTCCCTTTCCCCGCGTCCAACCCCCGCCAGAAGCCAGCCGGCTGGGGGGGCTGGGGGGGCGGAGTGTGTAAAAAACCTGGACAAATGAGTCGGTTGTCCTGGTTGTCCTGGCAAACACTGCGGGCGGTGGCAAACGCGCGCACTAACCGCCCGGCAATCGCCAGTAACAACAACCCACAATAACAGCAGGAGCTGCCGGAGTGGCAGTGGCCGAAACAAAAACTGCTGGCCAGTTTTAAACATTCGGCCGGGCGACAGGGACAGCCGGAGAAGGATCCGGCACAAAAGTCATTAACGCTGAGGCTACCGAAGCTGACTGGGCCTGGACATGGCCCAGATGTAAAAACACGACCACTGTGGCAAAAAACTCAACGCCCCTTCCCCGGCAGTGAAAGGAAAAAAGAAGAGGCCTCGCTGGTTCTCCGGACTCTGGAGTGACCTGTAAACTGTTTCATTTTCGATCTAAAAGCCGGATGGAAAGCAAAAACGGCTGCAACAATGGGATTCCCTCATTGAGCGATGGGAGTTCATCAAAGCGCCACCTATGGTTGAGTGGTCAAAGCAATGCCGGGGAGGGGAGCTGCAATTACTGAGTTTGGGCGGCAAAAGGATGCCATATTCCTAAAGCCAGGGAGGGGGCTCCGAGAAAAAAGAGACACATCGAAGGGCCATAAAGGACTTGTTTAAAATGTATCAGGATACTATCCCTATTTGGGGCAACCAAACCCCAAAACCTATTAACCCGGCCAGGTCCAGGGCATTCTTACTATGTGGGAACCAAGTGTGAAAAAGTGTGCTCCGAACTATGCACACGCACGACAAGGATGACGGGCAGGAGTCCGGAAAAGCCAGTGAAACAACAACTGCGAGGCGAAAACTAAAATGAAATGAAAAGCTTCAGCAAGGATTACAACCAAAAATTAATGAAAGCAAACTGGCTGCGGTCATTTGCCGTGGTCAACGGTCGGCCAAGGCTTAATTGCCAAAGACGATGACGACGTTGTAGGCTGGGAAGGGCCGGGCAGGGCAGGGCAGGCCAGAGAGTGTGGTTAGGAACACAGGTTACACTTTAGTGACTGCCGCAGGGCCAGAAGGACTCGACTCGAGGCTAATTGTGACTGCGGCGGTTGCGGGCTTCGATTCGCAGTCGGACTCGGACTTGGACGACTCATCAGAGCAGGAGCCGGAGGAGGAGCGGGCGCCGTGCCCCAAAAACCTGCGAGGGTTGCACGACACAAAACCCAGGCGCACACACACCGAATGCCAGTACAGCCTCGAACGGAGGGAAACGCTCGACTGCGTCCTGCCGCCTGGTTAAGTGCACTCCAAAGGTCATTTAACCTCTGACTGGGTGGGTTTTCAATGCTCCTTGCGGATCTGGGGTGGCTTGGTCGTGGCAGTCCAGGGCCCAGGGCCATTGCGATTTTTTGGCTCGGTTCGCATTCATTAGGCCGGGCTAAAGTGTGAGAGGCATAGATGCATTTGATCCGACTCGGAAGAGAGCTTTTATTGAGGTACTTGATACCTTAAACTCGGCACTGTCTAGCATCCAGTATTGAGAGTCAATGCGACATGACGTTCAAGAGATGGGATATCTATTTATTGATATCTTAGACGGATGACGGCCATTCTGACAGGTATTCCCTTTGTCTTCGTGCCAAGTCTGGAACAGAGTGCTTAATAGGAAATGCGAATGTATTTCCTCCACAACAATGCTTTATGATTGCCATAAACTACTTCAAACAAATCCACAGCCCCATTCATCACTACTTTGCGCAGAGTTGCTCTTAAAACTTGCGTTTGTTTCTTATTTTCCTGCCGGGAGCCAACTCCTGGCATTCGTTCACACATTGCACCTTTAAGAGCCATTCGTAGTAGTTGTTAATGGCATTGTTATCCTGGATGCGTCCTTTCTCCGCTCCCGCTGCACACTCTTTGTTTTTTTGCCCACTTTCGTTTTGCCGTTTCAACGCGTTGCCATAATGGGCCAATTGTCCTTAAATGCGGAGCGTGTTCCGCTCGCTAAGTTGGCTGCAGACTCCGCAAAGGCCAGTAATGGCCCTGGCCCTGGTCACGGCTCTGTGCTCCGTGCCCGTGCTCCCTGCTCCCTGCTCCCTGATCCGGGCCCAGTGGTCAAGCCAAGTCCGTAGCTCCGAAAACTTTGTCTGTGCTGGCCCTGTTTAATGTGGACGTAATTGAAATGCATTTACAATTGAATTATAAACAGAACAAACAAATGTGGCGCAGGACCCGGCTCGCACACATCTACATGAATTCACACTTCAGGGGGAAGCCAACTTGCATTGTGAAAACTTTCAGGAGCAGCTGAGCCCGAGCTCGAGCCCGAGGTCCTTGAGCTTCGAGTCAGCCCTTCTTTCTCCTTGCTCGGCAATCAAATCAACCGTTCCCCAGGAACCCGTGTCCTTTGCATGCATATGTATGTGTCGGTATCGTATGTGCTTGTGTGGGTACTGGGGTGGACCATGGTGTCTGGACTTTAAGAGTTTCTAAGCTCTTGAAGCCAAATTAGTGCGGTTCTCTCGTAGTGGGCATCACTCATACGCAGTGTTGTCCCTAATCCTTAAATGAATGCCCTAAAACGGCTTAAGAATTACGGAAATACAAAGAATTCATTTAGATTTTGTGGCCTAGATGGTTCAGCCTGCTGTGCTTAGAAGCCCAGTCACGTCAACCAATTTTTGAGAGTGCCTGTCGTGGGATCTGGCCCCTCGGCCCATTGGCACTTCCAAAAACCCATTGAATATCCTCCAGCAGAATGCAAAATGGGATCGAAAGCCTCAATGCCTCCGCTTGTACAGTTTTGGGTTTCTGTGCATTTATGGTATGCCACTCCGGCCGTCAGTAGGGACTTGTGAAATGTTTTCGGAACTTTCTGACAGATGATTTCAATAACTAATAGGCAGAAGTGGTCATCAGCTGCTCTGGCCCCACCACCGGCCCATGGCCACCCCTTTCGGGCGGTAGTCTAATTGCCGTGTCAGAATCTGTGATTGCCTCGGCCAGAGAGAAATCACTGGGCTTTGTTGACAGCCACCTGGATCTGCAACCAACGACACAGCTGGAGGCCCCGACCAGGTGGGGCGTCAGGCGGAGTCGGTCAAAGGAGCCGACACGAGCAAATCAGAGCAAAGTATTCCCAGAGCTGTAATCGTTTTCGGCCTCCTCACATCTCTGCTAAGTGGCTTAATGATTTTTGTTTCATTAAATTGAGTCTTTGGGCCGGATTGCGATGGCGTCTTTGCGAATATTTGGACACATTTGTCCGGCACGTTTGCCATCCGTTTGTTCGTGCAATTGACATTAATTTGATTTATTTATGGAAGGCAAAGGCCACTCGGCTCAAGGTGCAACTGCCTCTGGCAATTGCATTTAAATTAACAAATCTAATGAGGTTTCTCGACGGCCTGCTGCCCCAGGTGCTGCGCCGTCTCGACTCATCCGTTTGCTCACTCCAAAGCACTGAACTGTGTGTGTAAATGAAAATGTTGTTTAAACTGAGAGCAAAATGAATGTAGATGGCCGTAAATTATTGCAGCAAATACGTCAAGATTGCCACGAATGCGTATGAGTCACCTCCGAGGAGATTAAGTCAAACGTGTAAACAAGACTTGGGCCGGAAAAGGGTCAAAGGACTCTGCCCAGCCAAGCAAGCTTCTCGAATTAGAGCCTGGCTTGAAGAGAGGCAAAGTCTCATAATCCCTTACAGGATACCCGGATAGACTCCTGGGCAGAAGTTAAATGCATTTCGGTGCTCCTATCGAAGGGCATTTATTATGGTTACGTGTGGAACTAGAGCTGTTTTTGTTTTTCCACTGGCATGCATTGGAAACTGCTTTCATATTACTGACACATTTGCAGCTGCTCCCCCCCTGGCTCGCCCCATTCATATTCATTTATTGAGCTGGCTGCAACTATATTGCGCCCCTCGAAGGGCGCTGGCGCTGGGAGGGGCGAGCTGGCATATCCGTTGCTTTATTACATTTCGTTTAGTTTTGGCCAACTGACCACTTTTTTGCGGTTACTTTGTGTGTGTCGGTATCTGTATCCTTCTGCCAGGACGTCAGGGAGTGTGTATGGATGTGTCTTAGTTCCTCGGACTTTGCGGTTGCTTTGGTCACTAGCGCGGTATTTGGCTTACATCAGAATATGAGCGGAAAAAAACAGACAGCAAGGGTGCGGGGTCGCGGGTTCAGGGTCCCTATCCCCCTGGCTCAAAATGAATTTACTAACCGAGTTTGTTTGGAGAGTTTACCAAATGAAAAGCTGAAAAGCAGGGCAAAAAACGCTAGTTTACTTCGCCATTTGACCATAAATAATATAATAAAATAACTACACCGGTCGGGCAACTATTGCATACTTTATGGCGTCCTGCAGAGGTCCACAAGTGGCCCAGCCACTCCTCCCCCCACTGCCCAATATGTGGTCTAATATTTTTATAAACAAATTGGATTTGCAGAGGGCGAGGCGGTGTGAGTTGCGGTTTCTGTACATACTATATGTATGCTCGACTTCCATATATTGTAATTTTTTGTTTTTTGGCGAGGTGGCGCCCTCTGGCTGTCAGCGTTTGCCACTTTAATTACTTTGGTTCCAAGGATGCGCAGCTCCAGCACCTTTTTTGTTTTGGCCCTCGGCCCGGTTTGGTTTTGGCCGCTCTGACCGTTTTGCCCGTTTTGGCCCTACCCTGTTGCATTTGACAGGCGGCCCTCCGCCCTCTGCCTGCTCCCGGCCGCATCCTGCATCCTGCCGCGCTGAATGGCAACTCAACTGGGCTCGTTATTTATGACCCCCTGCTGCCACTCACCTCGAAATCCGGTCGCCCGGGCGGGGAAATGGCCAAAACCCCTCCCCCTTCCCGCCAAAAAAAGTAAAAAATAAAAAAGAAAGCAAACTGAAATCTCTCTTTGCCGGCTGCTTTGTTTGTCGTTGCATTACTTTGGCTGTTAAATCCTCTGCTAGAGTTTAGTGTTGCAGTCGCGAGCCAGGCACCTGGCCAGGACCACGACCAGGACCAGTCGCCCGACCCCTTCGCGTTCTTTCAATATTTGTCGCTTTAGGGCATTAAAACAAACGTTTCCCAGTGCGTTGTGTTGGGTTTGCCTTTTGCTTTGCTTTGGGTTTGTTCTGTTTTCGGCGAGCACGTTCCACATGCAGTCCTACTGCCACAATACCATCAACACGCGTCCGGTGCAGGTCCTGGTCCTGGTCTGCGCCGTCAGTTACCCTCCTAAAACAACACTCACTCGCAGCGAGTGTGCCCCACAAAATGCAAACTTCTGAACGCGAAAATCACAGCCCGAAAATAAGCGCAACAAGAGGAATACTTTTGGCGGTCCTCATGTGGCACCGTTTAAGGGATACTCTATTTTTATGATGGATACTAAATAATAAAGACTAACCCAATAGGCAGGACTTGAACAGGGCTTTGTACTAACTAAGATATGAAACATAAGAGTTATGAAAGTAAGTCCAACCATCCTTCCTGGCCAAGTCATGGCCTCTGATTCCCTACACTCCCTTCTGTTATAATAAATCTTGGTGGGGGCCATTCCCTTTGCTGGTCCTGCGTCCTTCGTCCTGCCAGTGTGCAATCGCTCGTGGACTCGTTCACTCATTCGATGCTCGTCAACTCGCAAACTCGTGTGTAAAAAGGGACAATGCTGGGCTCTAACTTTAATAAACCGACTAGTCGGGCCGACAGCGCTCCCCCACATATAGTCGTAGCGCTCAAAGACCACTTTTCGGGACCAGGCAACATCAAAATCCACATTTCACGCCGCCACCCGTCCGATGCCGATGGCGTGGCTCGGTTGTGGGGCTGGTTTTGGATGTGTACTTGATTTTTGGGCAAAGCGGCAAATAACATTTTTGTTTGGCTTTGACGTTGTAGCAATTGCAACGGTTATTCCATTTACTTGACAAATACACAAGGAGGGCGCTGTTCTGGGCCGGCTCGGGCCTGGGTCGGGAATCGTTTAGACTTCGTGGGGAACTTCATCCGGGCCTCGGCCGGCGGAGTGATGGATTGGAGCGGGACTCGAAACTTTCAGCAAGCCGGAATTATGCGCAATTTTTGTTTGGCTGCTCGGCCAGTTTAAAGTGGTCTGGCTTAGACGAGTGTGTTTGTGTTGGCGAGAGGCTTTCCGTGGAAGGGCTAAAAGCGGTGCCGCATTCCGACCTTTTTTCTATTTTCGCTGCATTGTGAGCTTCAAAGCAATCAACATGAAACGGAAAAAACATTGCGAGGCGTAATGAGTGCGGTCCTCCCGGTCCCCGGATAGTGCACATCTCGGAAACCTTTCTGGGAGTTTCCCAGAGCTCCTCTCCTACTTGGCTGAAGGTTAATTTCATCATATTTCGGCGACCACTTGAACTTTGCTGCAGCATTAATGGCTTTTTTGTCGAGTGGCTGGGGAGCTGTTCTGACCACCTTGTGCACTTAATTCGGCTTTTAGTTGGCATTTATTTTTTGGGCCAAAGGCTAAAAATGTTCGGTTCTGCTCTTGTGAGTTTGGCACTAACAAAGTGCCAAAGGACTTCCAGTTGGCTGCCTGCTGCACCAACCGAGCTCGCCCCCGAAAAAAAGGAAAACCCGAAAGACCTAAAAAATTAAATCAATTTGATTCTCGTAGCACACTTTTTGAGACCGAGCCGGGTTCTTGGCCAGGGGGCCGCTGTATTTTGTTGCAGGCCCTATTAAATTTTTAAGTGCCGAGCTGCAACCGCAAGACCCGCAAACACCACACAAGCAACCACTGGCCCCCAGCCACTCCACTAATAATTCATTATAAAAGTCAGTGCTTTGGTTTTGGTTTTTGCGTTCAGTTGCGACGCGAATCCATAGCCATTGCCATCGCTATCGCCATCAAAGCCCCTTTCCCTGAACAGCTCCGAGCTTATGTCGTGACAAACTGCACACATATGTGGCCCGTAAGGGAGATGTCTGGGTGTTGGTGCTCATGTTTGTGGCACGAATTTGCAGCAAGTCGGGGGCCGCCAAGTGTCTGTTCCCCGAAACGCTTTCTCAGCGGAATCGCCCGGTTTGCAGGTTGCCAGCCCTTCTGTCACAGGACTTCCCCCGTTGGACTCGTTTTGAGGAATTCGCGTCTTTGATGTAAAAATTGCAGCGGCCATTGGGGCGCCAGCTGGGGGGCTGGAGTGCTGGAGCACTGGAGTCCTGGCCTCCCCGGGTCCATAGCTCGGTTGTAAGTGTTGAAAATTACTGTCGACTTGACTTGTTGCCTTTTTGTTTCTGCCGTTGTTATTGCTCTTGGGGGGACAACACCGGCTCGGCGTATGTGTGTCGGCCAGGACCCCGGCAGGACCCCATTAATGGGCAAAAATTACTGTTTACAATTGGGGAAAGCGCTCCTCCCCCGGCCCCTTTTCCGGCCCGGCCGAGTGCAAGTTTCGTGTTAAAATAATAAACACATAGCAGAAATAGTAGCGCCATGTGCGGGCCAAGCTGGAGTGGGGGGCCGGAGGCATAATTCCATTACACAACTACTCCAAGTTGGGCCCTGGCCCTAGCCCTAGCCCGGTCCGGGGCATAAATTATATTAAAAACAATATTTTTGCCGAGCTTCGAACTCATTTGAACTTCACACGGCAAAGTTTTCCGACCAGTTCTTTCCACTCAGCCACTACTTCATATTCTGAGCAATTTTTGCATCTGAAATTACCCGGACAGCAAAATGCCGTGGCAAGCTTAAACAATTATTGCAACAACCGCGGCGCAGCAACAACCACGCGGCGGGAAAACAATATGAAATTATTATAATGACAATTAGTGTTAATTGTCACTTTCGGCGCGGAATGCTGCTTTCGTCTCTGAATTATAATTTGCCCAGTTTAGCGAAAATTTGCATTTTAAATGAGTTTCTTTTTGTTGCCTGCCTCCCTGCCGCAACGCCGCACTGCCCCCGCCTGTTGGCTGGCCTAAACAAATACCAGAAACAAGAACAATAATGACAACGCCACATGAAAGTCAATGCAAATTAAAATTTGTAATTACTCAATTATTTTGCACAAATCAAAACAAGAGCTCTCTGCCGTGGAGTTTTTCCCCAAAGATGGGCTTAGGAGGAGCCGGAGGACCCAGCTATGTGGCCCAGCTCGTCAAATGGAAGGTTTTTACTGTCGGGGATGGGCCATAAAGATTTTAATGAGTTTGAAGTGGGCGCTGGACAATTAAGCGGGCTCGGGAAATTTAATTAAAGCTGCGACAAAAGCGCTCGGTATCTATTATTGGTTCAAATAAATTGAAACCCATTCATTATCAATCCAGAAAGAGGAGGAATAATTAAGCCCAGTGGCAGCGGCTTGAGAGGCCCGAAATCGGGTGATAAATGTATCCCAATCTGTGTGAGCCAATCGTCCTCTAATCCTTTCGTCATTCCGGCCATAACTCAGCCCCCTTCCAGTTTTTAAGCGACAAAGTTTGCGGATTACGCAGGAAATCATTAAAAACATTTTCAATGAGTTGGAATTGACCAGCGAGGCAATTGAAAGCATAATGGATAATGGATAATGGAAGCTTCGTCCTTTAATATTCTGGCACTCGGCAGAGCTAAAAAGGGAAATAAAATCAGAGTTTTGAAATCAAACTGAAATGACGCACTTAATGGCGTTTTATGGTTTATGGCATTTCCACCTCTCCGACGCCCTAAATGTTTGATTTCTTTTGATAGATTCTCCCCAGAATCCCCCAGGTCCTAGACCCATCTGACGTCATGGTCCTGACTCTTTTGGCCAATTCGTAATTTCGTTATTAGTCACGCTCTTCGCGCTTCATTAATGTTCATTACACACAAATGAACCCACATCGATTGATATTTTTCAGCTCCGGCGTCGCCGTCGTTGGCGGTTTTTAGTGGCCGTAATTTTTGTATTGTGGTTGACGTTTTTGCGGTTTGTCTGGCCCCGGGCCAGCGCCCCTCCGCCCCCTACATGCGTGCATTTCCGACCCACGCCACCCGCCACCCGCCGTCCTTATTTATTTATGAGCCCGAAAAGTGAGGGGCAGGAGCAGGCCGCTGAGCCGGCCAATAAAAAGGGTTGCTCGCTCGGCCAATTTCCTCCGACTGATACAATTAATTATATAAATAAACATTTTTATTTATATTTATAGGAAAATTTGTCGAGACAGGCTCGGAACCTTTGCCCAGAACGGAGCACATATGCTCGGGTAACCCCTATCCACGGCATAGGGGTTGCCCACGGGCAGGGAATTTATTGAACACGCTTAATTGAACACTGGCAACTTGAACGGTTGAGCAGCTGATTGACTCCGCCTCCGCGGCAGTCTCTCCGCCGGGCTTCCCTTGAACCATTTTTTATTCAGCTTTTATGACCTTTCGCCGGATATTTCGGGGCGGGTCGGGGTTGCTCCTGGGCGAAATTCTTGGAATCGTTGCAAGTTATTTAAAATAGGATTTTTTTATTATGCGCTTAAACAGCTGGAAATTGTGTTTTGTATATTAAAAATTCAGGTCCTCCGGTGGCTTGGCCCTCGCCGGGCTAATTTTGGGTGCGGGGATTATGCCACTTGAGCGGCTTAGGCCGATAAATCCATATGGGCCGCCGGGGATGCGCTTTGAAGTGGCACGAATCGAAAAATTGATATGATTAGACTCGAGTACGGCTTCTAACCCAAAGGGTTCAAAATTGAATTACTTATAGAGGACGCACCAACCAGCTTCCCCCTCTGCTCCTCATTAGTTTCCCAAAGATAATGGGCGGAGGGTGGTGCAGCTGCTGGAGAAACGCAAACAATTAATAAATTTTTAAGTGCTCGGCAAATCATGCCCCGCACGCTGACCTCAAAGTTCTGGACAAACCAAACTCAAACCTTGCAAATGGCTCTGCACATAATACATTATTAATTTTCGCCGCCCGCCCCCAGCTCCACGCCCCCGCCCCTCCCCTGGATGCACAACAAACAGCGCTTAATTTGCCAAATGGTTGCTTCTGCTTTTCCGCTTCTCGGACCACTCCCCCGCCTCTACTCAGTGCTCTGGTGCACTTAATGCAAAAAACTGCAAGTTGTAGTTTACTTTTTATTCATGGGCCAGCGGGGGAGGGAGTGGGGGCGGGGGACAGTGCATATTCAACGCGCGAACGAGCAAAAGATGCAAAATACCTTCCCGGAAAATTGCGCAAAACGGAAATCGGCGGAGAAGTTAAGTGAAAGCAAAGCCAAAATAGTAGGGACTTCTTATGTAAGAAAGACATGGCAAGGAGATCTTTTATATGACTGGGAATACCCTTTAAAAACAAGAAAAGTACAAGCAGTAGGCCATAGGAATATTAGAAATTTACAGTGTGTTCTGATATAAGGCTTGGGGGAAATTTTCTGGACAAACTCAAATAAAATATAATATGTTTCTACTTTAGTCCTAATAGTCTAAAGACTCTACTCCTCCCTCTGTGAGGTAGGGTACTTCAAGCACCCTAAAAGTAACAAAACTCTGCTTCAACTTGAAACTAGCGCCCCCTATTTGCGCAGCACCCCCCTCCACCACTCTGGAGTAAATTGTAGCAGCGAACTTAAACGAAATGCGAGGAGCGGGGTCAGCTAAATAGAAATTCATTAAAAGTTTGCATTGTGCTCGAGAATTGCCCGCAACAACACTTGGCCGCGGACAGAGCAGACCCCGGCACTGGCTTATTGCAAACTAATTTGTCCAGGACGATTTGGCCAAGCGATTTTTGTGGGTTTTCCCAAGCTAGCAAGCTGGCCTAGCTGGTGACGCGGCGAAATCCAATTAATGCGCTAGACAAATAAAGTCCCAGATAGATCCTTGGGGATGGGGAGTGGGCGGCTCCCCGAGCGTTTAGATAAAGCAATAACCAAATGTGTCTAGGAACAAACACACGCGACTATGCATAACATTTTGGCCACATCCCCGCTTGGGGTTCTTCAAACTTCAGGCCCACTACATCTCAATAAGCGTGTTGCGGGTCGGGGTGTCCCTCGTCCTTGTCGCCATGTCTGGCAGCCTGGCAGTCTGGCATATGTGTCCTTTGGTTAGCGAGTGTTTGTGGGCTCTTGCCACGCGCCTTGTTTACTTAACTTAACCGGAAAGTTTTCTTTAAGATTTACGCTTAAGTTATACGTGATAAAACTTTTATCACTGCGACTGCCCCCCCTGATGCGGCGTGATATTTGCGGCTCTGATGGAGTGCTCAGAGGTGGCTGCCGATGAAGAGATTCCGATTTCCCGGCTAATTGCGCAACCAATATTGGGGATTGAGCCAGCTCCGGAGTGCAGCTAATAAGTGGCAAGTGCAACCCCTAATCCAGAGCCCCTAATCTTTATTATTCTTTCCCATCCAGATCCGGGGAGCAACGATTTTCCGATTCCGCGGGCTTAGCATGTCCTTTTTGTACTGAAATCGGACTGAGTTGGGCATTACACGCAGAGAAATGAATAGAGTGAGAGTAGTATGTAGACTCAAAGTCAAAAAGCAAGAGACTATATGAGTCCCGGGGTGTTCAAGTGTGAAAAGGGACCACTGGTGCTTATATCATTTCGGGATGATGGGCGGCACTTGTTTTGAAACTTTTTTTATTAACAGAATCTATGAGTCAGTCGGAAGGACCACTTCCAGCGGGCATAAATTTCACTTGTTCTCGGCCAAACTTCGGGCAGTATATCTATTTAACGTAGAAGGACTTAAGAGGAAGGACTCACCGTTATGGCGATGTCGTGACTGGCGTCGCATGTGTCCAGCTTGCGGCGAAACCGGAGGACGGTGTGCGTGGCGTTCTCGTAGCCCAGCATCAGCATATAATCCTGCGAGGGATCCACCACCGGCTCGGGGTTTCCATTCCGTGTGACGTGTCGATCCTGTAATGAAATGCAGCGAAAACGAACGGGGATTAATGAGTGGAAAATGCGAGAAAAATGCTTAATTTACGCAGAGCTTTCGTGTGAGGCGACATTAAGGAGATTTCGGGTTTCGTTTGGTGTGATTTCGCAAGTATACTTATGTCATTAACCAAAGAAGTTTCCCAGGACACGCGCTGCCTCCCGGCCCAGGATATAAAGATATTCATATGCACACTATACTTTCGTGAAATAATTTAAACATCCCAGAAAGAAGAACCTTGGCCTCCTCAGCTCCGCGCATCCCGAGCACTTTGGCCTTTCCAAGTGTTTTGACAGAGCTGCCAAGTTAAAGGCTGTGCGAGTAGTTTTGCCCAGGATTGTGGCAAGAAGCAGAGGAGCAACCCTTTTCGGTTTAAAAATACAAAACTTACTCTCCACACACTCACATACCCCTCCTATGTGTATCCTCTTCAGTCCGCTCCATTGGGCTCTTCTCCTACGATTTTTTGTTGGCCATGTTGGCCAGGCCCGGCCCGGCCCGGCTAGCCGAGAGGGGCTGCGAGGGCGTATGTAAATTCTTATACATATACCAACACGACCCCTGTCTGCCAGCACAATATTTGGGAAATGTTCTCGGAGTTTGTTGTGGCTGAGTGGCGGGAGGCGCAAGACGGGAAGGATAGGTGCCTGGTAAAAGGATTCGGCTTTTCATATTGGCAGCTGACTGCAAATGGGCGTTATGCCTGCCATCTTCCCCTGTCAGCTCCCCATCCTCCTCATCTTTTGTTATTTGGCAAAAATTTTGATGATGTTGCCAAAGTCAAAAGTAAAGTGCCTGGGGGAGGCGCCTCCACCACCAGCCCCACCCTGCGGCATAATTGAAGCTGATGGAAGGAGGGATGCTCCATAAAGATATTTTCCGAAATTTATTGATTTAATTATTTGCTGTCGTATGGAGGGGTTTTTAAAGGACATTCTTTCCTCAGGCCTTCAATCTCGCTTATTGTATCCTGCGGAATACGCAGCTGGTGGTCAGTTTTCCGGCCATCATCCACCTGAACTCTTGATTTATTTGCGTTAATGCGCCGTCCTTTATCACACTTGGCAGGATGTGCACTTTCCCAAGCTGTTTTATCCCATCTGACAGATTATAGCGCATAGAAAAAAGCTGTCTATTCGTCTTTCCTTCTGGCCTGGCCCTCCTCCCGCCTGCCGCCCGTTGAATGAGCGTTTTCCATCATCTAATTACGGCGGAAAGTTGCCACTCACACGAGCCCGAGTGGCAACTCACACCCTCACACCTGAGGCTGGTGCAATTAATTTGCCCTAATTTATATCATCTGTTTCCCGCTCTCCTGCGTGATGTTGCCGCCCGAATTACATGCCAGCATTTCATTAATCATATCTCAGCCCTGCGCCATTTGCCATTTTAGTTGGCTAATTAAAAGTTTTTTCCTCCTCCAGTTGCCGTTGCTTCTACAATAAATTTTGTAGAATATTTGCCATCTATGGACCATGCAATCGTCCTTGTCACAAGCCCCTGAATATGTGTACATTTTTAGGTAATCTGGGAACGCATAATTCACGATCGCAGGCGCGCAGTTCCTCTTCCCGTTTGCCGTGCCTGTTTGGCACAGCTTCCCTTTTAATTTTACATTATCTCTCCAAACACACACACAGCGAGATAGCGAGTCCTAGGCACACACACATAGACCCACACAGTCGTACCTTGACATGTTCCCCGCTTATCTGGGGGGGCGAGCGGGACGGCCCACTGACGGAAATTAAAAATACGCGCTGCAATGTTGCAAGCGGCAAACACGGGGGCAAACACAGAGCGACGTTATCAAAATCTGCGTGTGCGTGGGGATGGGCGTGGGCGTGGCTGGCGGAAGGGGGCGCCAGGGGTCGTTGGGGGGTAATTATGCAAAAAGGGAAGGCGCATAAATTTGCAATATTCTTGGAGCTGCTCTCAAATGCCAACGACGTTTAAACTGCTAGCAAGTTTTTTTATGGGTGTATGGGTGTTCCTCTGCGAGTGTGTGTGTGTGAGAGTGTAGGTATAAGCCCAAGGAGCAGAGATGTCGCCAATGTGGACTGCTTTCCAAGAAGGGTATTCCCACATTTCTATTCAACTTGCACTTTTTTAAATTTAACTCTGGAAAGTATGCTATGGAAATTGACTGATGCCTTTGAGGACGTCCTCTACAAAAACTGGATATGAAAATAAATATTTCTTTACTTCTTTCCAGGGATAGAGCATTCGAGCTGCCACTTCGGTGCAGCCGGACGCTGGCACTTTCTTCTTAAGTTGCATGCCACGTTGACTCGGCTCTACTGTTGTACTTGTCGCGGCTCCTCAACTCTGTGCTCCTTGACACCCTCCGTTGTCAACGCACACGTTTTTTTAATTGCTGAAATTTTATCACACCTTCATGGTTCGCAGGACTCGTAAATTGTAATCCTTGCGCCGTGTCGCTCGTCTCCCGACTACTTCTGCTTGAGCAGAGTCGCGTCGCCGGCGAGGACACCTCCTCCGGTCGGCCCTGGTTGGCCTTTTTGCGATGTTGTCATTAACGTCGCTGCCTCTTAAGCATTTAATAGCCTTGTCAAGACTTTAATGCCTTTTAGCCGAGGCAGCTCCTCTAATACTTGTGTGCTTGATGGGGGGAGGGGGAGGCGGGGGAAATCAATAAAGGCAGCGCACAAATTAAGCACCTTTTGAGCTTTTCCCCATCCAGTCCCTGGCCCGGGCTGATGGTTTACTTTGCTTTTCCAGGCCGCAACGTAAATTTAATAGGATTATGCAGCGGGGCTGTGGCGGGAGTCCTTCGAGTGCAACCCTTTCTGGGCTGGCCCAAGCACAAGTGTAATTGCTCTGATTTTCGCCCGATGGAAACTTTTCACACCCACTCCCGCTATGAGGCTGCCGCCCAAGTTTTGTTATGCCAAAAACAAACTTCGGCAATTTATGATAATTCAACGTCAGCTGGGACAGTTCAGGGAAGTACATTGTCCCGTGGAGGGGGAGTCATCATCGCAGCTCTGCTCAAGTCAACTGAACTCATCCGAACTGACAGCTGGCTAGCGGGGGGATGGGCTGAGAGCCTGGGAATATGCTTGGAGCACACATTAAACTTATTGTCAGATCCTGCCACTCGCCCACGAGTGCCCGGCCTCGTGTTCAGATTTTCTCCGTGGAGTCGTACATAGAAAGGGTTGGCCTCCGCCCTTTTCGAGAAGTCTGGTCCTGTGCCGCTACACATATTATACGAATATACTATGTGTACCTATGTACGAGGACGAAGAATGCCTTCAGAGAGTTGCCTGCAAAGTTCTGACCCGAGCGGAGCAGCCCTGACGAAGGTTCTCTGACGAAGCTTCCGACAGGTTTCTTTGATTTAGATGAAGTGCGCTCTGGGGAGCCCATCAGGAGCAATGAAAAAGCGCATAATGATGGTGCTGGGCTCGGGCCCTGAGATGTAATGAACTATTGATTTTTGGGCTTTCATTTTTGTTGCAAACTGTTGGATCCCCCCTCTGCGGCACGCCTCTTCCGGCTGCCAACTGTCTTAGCTATCTATTGCCATTTTCCAGTGCCAAAACTGCATGCAGATCCCGCCCACACCCACTCCGGCCTGCTCCCCACATCCTGTTAAGTTGGTGGCATTGTAAATTGTTTTCCTGTGCACTGCTTGTCCTTCCTTTCCTGCCTGCCATCCTCCCAGCCTGCAGTTGATGTATGCCACAGAAGCTTCTTTGGCTCCCCAGCCCCTGCCACCCATCGCGCTTGTTTTGGCTTAGGAATTGATGGCGTCGCCGCCGACGTCGCTTAATGCCTTATGTACATTTGATTACGTATACGCTGTGTTGCCTGCCTATTTGCCCGAAGGAGTGCACAAAGTACAGAAGTAGTTGCCAGAGTGGGAGTTTGTGTTTGTGTGTTCTTCAAGTATATACCTCTGCTGCTGTGCCGTGCTTGTGTCAGCGCCGAAAAGAGAGCGCGCCTCTGGGCAAAGTCATCAAGACGAAATCTCCGCCCAGAATCAGGAACCAAACCAATTCCGACTCGGAAACTCCTCTGAGCCCGGCGATGCTGATGAGCCGGGGAAGGGCCCGACTGATGATATTGGCATTGGCAGACGACTTCAGTTGGCTTAAATTACCGCTGCGAGCAAGTATATCAATTAATATAGTTAAAGTGCGTTGCAGGGGCGACGGCGGGGGGCGGGTCGAGATTGCCAGGATTGAAGTTCCATCATCGAAGGCCCGAAGATGCTTGTATCCTGCCAACAGAGTGCTCTCCAACGCAGGACTCAGGCAAATTAAATCGTCTGTCCGTCCATCACTCAACTAGAAACTCATCTTCAAGAGCTGCGTGTGTTTGCCTAACCCTAGACCCGGACTAGCTTGCTGCGTAATCACCAAATATATGCAGACTCTGCAAATTGCCAGTTAATATTTTATGAAATCAAACAGCAACAAATTGTGCAATGCAATGCAACTTGGCTGGCCTCTCCGACTGGGCAAATACTGGATACAGCCAATCCACTGGATAGACCACCCACGGGCATCGCCCTCCTCTCCGGCCGGGCGAGAAAGGCATTTTATTAAAATTGAAATTGCCCAACGGACTTTCGGCTTTTATTTTAGATTAAATATCAATCACTTTGTCTTTTCCAGTCAGTGAGGCAATTTGTAAATCGGCGGGAGCGCGCCTGGACGGGTTAAGTGCTCCTCCCGTTTCGCAGTGATTATTGGCAAACCATCATTGGTATGTAATATATAAATTAGTGTCTGCCATTTGTCAGCCCCCTCCCCTGGAGCCGCTGAATCCAATCCATTGGCGCTGTAAGCACCATGGACGTGGCACAAAAAGGCATATTATGATGGTTAAAGTGGCGAGAGGGAGTGGCGTTACGTGGCGGAATTAAATGCATCTGCAAACAATCAAAATCAAAGTGGAGCACATCGCGGGCAAAAAACCGACATCCGGTTAATGGAACTGGACAGTGGAACACACAAATGCGAGCTAATGGAACTTCCTCTGGCAAATACTGCGAATGGTCGACTATTCGATAGTGACTCGACCTGGGGATGGGCTGAAAATGTATCTAAAATAAAATCATAACCAAATCTGACGAGTGGGAAGGATAATGGCATTGTTTTCTACCCCTAATTGGGCCAAACTCATCAAAGAGACTCTTTAATTTCGAAAGTCAACGCTTGTTTAATTTGCCACTTTGGAGCGGTGGTGGTCCCCCCGGTTTCGAGGACTCTGCCCTCCGCAATCTCAGTGGCCGGGCCTCAAGGGGCAACTTCACTCGCCCATTTGCATTAAACAATTTCTCAAAACTTGCAGCTCGCAGCTCGATGGCTGTCCATAAACATCGAGGCGAGGCCGAAGGGTGGCGACGTCGAGCAACCCTTTCGACTAGTGCTCTCAATTAATGTCATGTACACAACCCACTTAGCTAGTCCCCACTGTACTGCGGCCCGTCCTCAATGTGACATACATATCAAAAAGGCAAATTCAATTAACAAACTTTGCACGTCACTCAAAATTAACTCCAGGGCGTTCATCCAGACATCCCCCCAGTCCAGCCCGGGCGACAAATTCACAAAAAACAGAAGAATTATTAAAAGAAACAATCGGACAAAGGGAGACCACTTTTTATGTATCGCTTTCAATTGTCCGAGAGTGCCGCCCAAGCGCTGTTGGCCGGCTCCTCTGCCACGCCCAGCCAGCTGCGAGGCGGATGCGGATGCGGATACCCCCGCTGACGGGCATGACGACGATGACACTCCGGCTCTGCGGCAGGGCTCTGTGAGGGATGGTCGCATTATGTAATAATGCGTTTTTATAGAAAAATGAAATTATAAAGACGAAAAATTGTATTTGTCATATTGTTAAGCTGACGACTGTCACTTTTTGTGGTCGTATCTTTTTCAGCAGCGTTGAGGGTGGGGAGTGGTGGGCATTACCCTTGAAAATGCTACGACTGACAGCTGAGTATCCTTATAGAGAAACCTCGCAACTAGAAAGATTTGAATTAAATCTGAATTAAAAGGTAGAGGCTTCTGCCTGCCTGTGTCTGTTGGGTTCAGTTTTCCGCCGAACTCCTTCCAAATGGGTAATCCCACCGCCCATCACACAACCCCCAAGACACATGGAAACCACTTTTTAAAAGCGATCTGTTACGGCTGCCATCGAAATCTGTTGAATGTATCTTCCACCCAGACAGACAGCCAAACAGCCGGACCCGAAAAACTAAAAGCAAATTCAAATAAATTCCCAATCCCCCTGTGCATTTTTAGCTGCGCAGCCTCCTTTGTGGGGGAGTGGGTGGTGTCATGGGTGGTGATGGAATGGGAATGGGAAGGCCTGTCTACGTGTCGTTTACCATAAAGGAGAGAGGGGCAGGCCGGCGATGCCCTCAAGGGCTGCATTTATGACACTCCATTTGTCAAGCGAATGAAATGAAACGAACCCGGCGGAATGGATGGAAGTGGAATGAAAGCCAGAATTGAGGGATTGGCATCGAGATGTGTGTCCCGGGTGTCCTGGGTGCTCTGGTTACTCTCCTGCTCCTGATTCTGATTCTCCTTTCTTCTGACACTGCGAATTCAATTGCGCTTTGGTTTCCAATCACAAATCCTCGAAATCTATCTCAGCTCTCGCCTGACAGCCAGCACCCTTCGTCCTTTCGTCCTTTTGCGTTTTGCGTGTTTTGTTTGAAAAATTTTGCATTTCGACGCTGACTTCAAATCGCCTGACATTGACGTTTATTAAGCGTTTTTGACACTTTCTGCGCCACCAGAGAGTTATCTGAGAAAAATGAACTTCCACTCAGCCCTCCGTCCACCGCGCTCGGGTCCTGCCCCGCCCCACCACTTAACCACTCAACGTCACTGGCAGATTGAGGATTGCCACTGACATTCGGATTATATCCCTCGGAAAATGTTCGGCTATTTAATATTTGTGCAAAATTTTATTTTAATGAGCAAATGGTGGCCCTGGCTGGCCCTCCTCCCGCATATTTTCCGGCTCCTGGCGCGTATGTGTGTGCGTTGGGGTAACCTTTTGTGGCAGCTGCTCCTTTTATTTATTTTCTGGCTTGTGCTGTTTGCCAGTTATTGTGGAGTTTGACAAACTGTCACTTCGGAGGGTGGCTTCGCGGGTGCTGGTCCTTAATATCCGACTGGATTCCACAAAGGCGTCGCTGCCGGAGCAGGGAGCAGTTAGCGAAAATTAAAAACAAGATACCAACTGCTCATTAAATGTTGCCAAGTACCCGCCCTCCCACTCACGTACTTGCTGGCCCACTTTTCTGCCGAAAAAATTGCTCATTTCCCGAAAAACGCTCGTCCAAATCCTTTCCCTAATTACTTGTCCAGTTGCGTGCTCCCTTTTCGGTCCAATTTAGTCACTAGGAGGCGTCCCATCCGCCTCCGCATCCGCCTGCCCATCCGCTTGGCCTATTATTAAGGCCATAAATCCATGATCGCTTTGATATGAGGCTCATCTTCCTGGGGCGGCTCCGTTTTTATTCCGCTCTTTGCGGAATGGCCCAAAACGTGCCGAGACGTCGAGGGCCCTTCGGCCAGTTTCCAATTTCAGAGGGAAATGTACCAAAGTCGGGGAGCCCCAACCCTCAACTCCAACCCCATTCCCCAACGAAGATAAAAAATGTAAATATCATTGTTTGCGTCATAGTCGGGGGGCGGGGCTAATGGGTGGCTGGGACTGAGGGTGGCTGGCACTGGCGGCAAAAGGCGATTCCCCGAAAAAAGGTTAACAACGACATTGGCATTGTTTTCACTGCCGGAGAGCGACTCGGGAAACACGTTTTCGCATCCTCCCCGTGCCGTTTCTTTTCTCTGATTTTTGACAAGTTTGCAAAAGGATCTCCCCCTGCGGCCCCAGGGGAGCGAACACCTTATCACCAACTTATTGCATCCGCCGGCAACAATTTCAAGAGTCTCGGCCTTTCCTGACTGTGAATGTGTGTGTTTCCCCTTTCTGGACCCACACACACACACTCTTGTACACCCAGAGTGCTCCCCCGAACACTTTGTGTTGTTGGTTTGGCGCCCGGGGGCGGCTTCGTAAAACGTTTTAATTACATTTGTATGTTAAAACTTCAATTGAGGCAGGCATCGCCTGGCGCCCCAGTCCTTAGTCCTTCGCCCCCGGGCGTCTTCCCCCTGCCCCGCCTGTGCCGTGCCGCTCAAACATTTCGTTGCCTCGAACGCTTTTGAACTTTAAACGGGGTTGCGAGTGTGTTTATGTGGGTGTGTCTGGAGTGGCCGATTAGGATATAACTAGATTCCATTTGCCGGCGAGTTTTTGATGAAGGTAAATGGCAATCTAGGAATAGATTCCCTGTAGTCCGATTCCCAGCAAGGGTGTATATGTCTGGCAGCGAATTAAGTTTTCGGTTTTCATGTTTTTGGCAGAGCTTGGCTTCACTTGTTTACATGCTAATTGGCCAGGGTATCCTTCGGTGCTAGCTTCCTCGCGCAGTCCTTGTTTTTATTTCCTCTAACCCCCAATTTAATTTAACTAAATTCGAATCAAAAGCTCAAGCCAAAAACAAACACCCACCCACAAGCTCAGAATTAACCAAGTCCTTGGAACCAGCCAAGCGACCTCTTGGCTTCGGCTGGAGGATCTCCGTGGCTTTCGCTCCTCGAGGGACCAGCTGCTGCAGGGAAGGAGGATGTGGAGGGAAAGCTGTCAGCCTAAGCGGCTAACACTTGTGTGTGTCAATTTTATTTGATGAAAATACAAACACAAACAGAGAGATAGGACGAGATAGGGGGAGCTGGCTTGTTGCTATTTGTCGAGCGCTCTGATTGCTGTCGCAGGCTGTCCTTGCAGCCAGGACACTCCGGGCCAGCTGCCATCCACTCGGTCCCCTTTTAGGGCCAAGTGTTATCGGTAAACAAATAAAAAAACACATTCGGAAGAACGGAAAGACCAGCCCGGCCCATGGGCCTTATCCTCTCCAACGCCCCTCCTCCCCGTGTGTACTTAAGGGATAATTTTCCACCCACACACACACTAGAGCGTAGCATGTGGCATGTGGCACTCTCCACTTATTTCATTGTTCGAGAGCAATTCCCCAATCTTAATTCACTCAAATTCGATTATTGCTCCGTGCACTTTCGGCTCTGAGGTTAAAGCAAACTTTTTCAGCCAAGAAGTCATTTATTTCCACGCTTAAATGGCACGAGCAACAGCTCAGGGGGGACTTCGAAACGGTCGAATAAAAAACAGCAAATAAAGCGAGGGCCCAGGGCTATATGGCCAGGAACCTGCACCAAACACCAATAATAATAATGCCTGTTTAGAGGGCAAGTATCGGATGGTGTGTCCCTTTAAACCCCAGCTAGAATCAACAACAATGTCAGACCCAACGATAACCAGATAATGGCAGGAAAATCTTTCAGGATTAACCGGGAAATGAAAAAATGCGATCAACTCTCATCTGACTTATGGCTGACTACACTTTCAATATCCGGCCATCCAATTACACTCTTTGCCGGGCCCACACTCCGGAATTATTGTTATTTATCAGCAATTATTTAGGCACATCTGCTATCTGCGGCCACCTCACTCCAGACACTCCAGAGACGCCACCCCGCCGGAGTGATTTCACACATCCCCAATTACTTTACCTGCCAACTCATTGCTAGATTAACTCCGTGGCCCTGAACGCGGAAGCTCAACGTAGCTGCAACCCCGGGACTAGAGCCCCGAATAGAAGTGGCCAACCCCCGGGGACGGGGACTGAGCTGTATCTGTTTAAATTTTACTTTTGTGCACTCGAGCTTTGTCTCTGCAAGCGTTTCTGTTATCCTTGTTTCAAGGCTCCCTGGCCCGGCTGAGTCACTCCCCCGTAAAGTGGTTGAGCTCGCTTTGGCCAGATTCGGGTTTATTGGACTGGGCTGGGTGCTCCGTGTGCTCACCTTTCCACAGACACACGAATTCTGGCGAGGCACGCACACCCTCCGCCTGCGAAGAGCAATAAAATAAAAATTGAAAACACAAAGGATTTATAGCTCCAATAGGTTTTCAAGGAGCCTTCAAAGCCCGGTACAATTGCTACGAGGGCTGCAAAAATCCGTACTCCGGGTTACTGCTGTTCTCCGCTTTCAGGCCGAATCGAATTTTTGGCTAAAAGGTGGGGAGGAACGACTAGAGGATACTCTATACTGATTTCTAATTCCAATGTGGACAAGATGGGTATTCTTGTTTGGTTTTAAAACAGTGTCACTCCAAGAATGCCTAAAAATTAACCCTTCCGAGGTTTGAACCTCATATATCCTTCACAGAGTCCTTCTACAGGGTAGACACATATAAAAGGAGATATATTTTAGCAGCCATTTCATTGTTTATGTGTCGGGGTGTGTCTCTGTCTGTCTGCCCCTCGCCTCATCCCACGGCCTTTGGGAGCCCTTCCCTCCGCCAGACCGCCCGGCCGCCCTCCGGTGGGCATATGGCGCCCACAGATTTAACTTCTCTGATTATTTTTCCACTTCCGGCTGCTCACCGCCCACCGCCCCTGCCCTCGCCACAAGCTCTACCTTTTCTGCCCAATTTTTACATTGATTGAAGTATTTTCCGTTTTGTCGGCTTTCGCACGCCTCGGGCCATGTGGCTTTCGGATTTGGCTTTGTCTGCCTTTTAGACACATGCAAAACAAACAGGACTAGGGGGCGCGGAAGGACCTTCATCCTTCGGCGAAGGTGTAAATAAATATTCTGGGAATTCGTCAGGCAGCTACAGAACTTTTGTTTCCTCCCGCACGCCTTTAATGAGACGGAAGCGGCTTCGAAAGCTTCTTTGGGAAAAGTCCCTATTTTTGTATTGCCTCTGCTTGCTTCTTCCTTTCCACCGCCGACCTCAGGAACAATATAAAAAGCCAAAGCTGTCGGTGAAATAAAAATAAAATTACTTAAAATTTGTCACAATAAGCCGGTGCCGGGGCTGATGTCCCTTCCTAGCGACGTAGCTCCCAGCGCCCCGATGTTTGACTTTCTTTTGTCTACTTTCCCCTGGCATTTCCTTGTATTATTAAAATTGTTTCAAATTGCGAGGGACGAACCTCTAATAGCCGAACAACAACGCCGGCCAGCTCTCTAATGGACCATATTGTGCGTTTGGTTTTTCATTTTTATTGCGAATTTAGGCATCATTAGTTACGGTTTTTTAATAAAAGACCAACGGCAGTGCCGAATGTCCTCCGACCCAGAGCCGGACCCGACCAAGTTTGATTTGTGTGCATTTTGACCGCCTTAAGTGCGCCTTTGGGTGCCATTGTCCCGCCCGATGTGGTCGGGCTTTGTTTGACTTGGAGCTCTGTTCGGAGGCCACTTTGACGGAAAGTTGGAAAATAAAAAGTTTTCTCCACGGGCACTTGGCCGCAGCAAATGGACAAGTGTACTCGTATTAGCCAAAGCTGTTGCCCCTCAGCTATTGAGGCCCTGGCCTCTGCCTGGATTTCTAATTAATTCTCCATCTCGCATAACCCGAATGCCTCGGCGCAATCGAGCCCCGAATGCCATTATGAACGTACATCAGAAATACTTATGCAAATAACTCAGCGGCTTACCGCCCAGGCCCAAGACACTGCCGCTCCGACTACCCGCTCCCAATCCGGGCTTAGAGCTCGGAAGCTGCACTTGTCTGGGCCGGGTCGGGGTCTCCGAGACGGAGTCCACAATCTGCGGCACTTTAACACCTACCTAAGCGGGCAGGGCTGAGTCAGAAAAAACTACCGACTGATGACTGGCCCAGCAATCATTTTTCATGCTAAGCTCCAACGTCAGCCATTTGGTTTATGGCCTTAATCCTTTTCTACATAAATGAGACCCGCACCCGAACCCGTACCAGCGCCCATACCCATACCCATACCAGCCCATACCCATACCCATACCCATACCCATACCCAACCCAGCTCAGCGAATGCCACGCATTTCATCATTAGTCAGCGCTGATGCCGCTGATGCCCAGTTCCAATTGCCAGTGCCAGTGGCTGGGCTCTTTCGATTCTCCCTGCATGTGGCTACCGGGCACCGGGGAGGGATTTGGCATCAGGGCTGTGAAATGCGTCAGGGGGCAGGGGCACGTCCAGGGGCATATTGCGGCGGCCTACGCGTTTACTTTCGAGTGTATTTATATGCGGATATCGGAGTGTGCGCTCCCCCCATGAAATAATCAAGCGGCGGAGCGTTGACTAAGTACCCAGGAAGTGCCAAGGTTGTTGCACTCACTCCCCGTCGCTTCTAATCGTCCTCCCGCCGCCCCGCTGTTCCCCCTCCAAGCACCAGCGTCCAGTGGCTTTTAATTAACACGCTGCCTGGGCAGGGGAGGCGGAGTGAGTCCGGATCCTCGGCCGCAGCCTCCACAGACTCGTCGTCATAATCATTCTTTCCATCATCATTATGAGTTTCGGAGGCTGCTTCTATTTCAAAATCAATTCCATGCAGTTTTTATTATGTGGCATGCACAGAGAGAAAAATATTAATCTAAAAATTAATACAAATGTGTGGACATATCCCACAGACTCAACCATTTATGTTCCGAAACAATTATAGAAATCATTACGGGATTTTATTATAGGATACGAAAATAAACCCAAGCCACTGTTGAAGGGTTAACAACACACATGTTAGCCATCACTGTTTCATTCACAATCGGTCGACATTTGTTTACGAGACTACCTTATATTATAGTTATATAGGAACCTTATATGTTTCATGCTCTTGACTCGATACTTTTTCTCTCTGTGCAATCACTTGTCGCCCCTCATCTGGTTGCCGGCATGCATATGTGTAGCCTTCCCCCTCGGCACTTTGAATAACTCGGATGGGATGCGGAAAGCCCCTCGGATACTCCTCACAGCGGGCGTCTGTTTAGCGCTTAATTAATGACGAGTATAAGAATTGCCGCCGCAGAGCGAGCGGAATGGTCGGTAATAACCGAGGAAGAGGCAACATATTGGGCCTCCGCTGGGGCCGGTTGGCCAATTCCGATGTCATCCGAGAGGCCTTTCGAAAATCTCAACACAAATATGCTTTCACGCAGCTGCAGATGCCGTTAGAGAGTGTGCGGATATTAGATGTAAGACTTAGTGGAGATACTAAAAGGTGAACATTGGCCAGGCAACACCTCCCAGATCTGCATCTCCTGGCCGGGTGTGACTTCTTCTGCGCCGCACAATCAAAAAGTGATTAGCAAGGCACTCGACGACATCAGCAGTGTCAACAGCCGGGAATGTCATGCGGCAAGGCCTGGGAATCGCGCGAGGCCAGATGCTAACACACAAACACACTTAACGTGTAAACATGGCCAGAAGAGCGTTGACCATATTGGGGCCCAGTCCAGCTCACGACGTTGTCTTCTTTTACATTTTCTGTGTTTTTTTACGCACAACGAACAGGTACAAGCAACGACAACGGGACACGCTAATATGACTGGCGAAGAGCCTCGAAGATGCTGCCCGGGAACCGGTCGCGACTGGTTTCTCCTGCTGACATTATCAACATAATCGAGGGGCAGCCTCCCATACCACATACCCCATACCCCACTCCCCACCTCCCACCACTCGTTCTAAGCCTTTTCAACGCTCATAAATCGCGGGGCCAAGACACCAGAAAATATTTTGCAAACGCAATGAAAATTGCGGCCTGGCCGCGGCATGCGAGGGAAAATGATTGGCGGTGGTCGGGTGGTCGGGTGCTGGGGGCCTCCAAGAAAAAGAATCTCTCGCATATGGGCAACGGTACTTTCTGCAATTACCGATCTCGAGCCCGGGTCCCAGCCCGTTGTCGAAGATGCGGCCGCTAAAGCAAATATGCGCACTCGGCATTGTCCCGCCGAAAACAACGCACTAATGGCCCGAAGAGGAGCCCCCAGCAGGCCAGCCAGGCCATCCCAGACCCATCCCAGAGCCAGGCCGAGAAGAGGTCTGCGACTGGCGGCTGTTTTGCGGTTTTTGAGGTTTGCGTTATGTGTAATAGATTATCAGAATGCTTAGAGGAGAGGGCCCATCCGGCAACGGTTTATGTCACATGACTGTAATGAAATTAAACTTCTTCGCACACAGCCAGCCCGGCTTTGGCTCCTTGCTCCTTGCAGTTTTGATGCCTGCGATAATTTAAAAGTCAACCGAGTTGGCCACGACAGCCGAGCCAAGACTGGCGAGCTAAGCCAAGCCGGCTGGCCAAGTCTGGGCCAGAGTCTTGGCCAGCCGTAATCTACGCAACATTCTGCAATCAAGTGTGCATATTTACTTCCTGTAATTGAGCATTTACGGCTTTTATGGCCTAACGGATTTATCCCAGCCCCTGCCCCTCACTGGATGCCTTTTCCATAATTGTTACGGCTTTGGCTTTAAGGCCGGCAGCCAGAGTCGAGGAGACAGGTACTGTGTGTGTGTCATGCCCCGGCCCGGGCCGCTTAAGTCTATTGATTATAAAGTTTATGCATAAATTGTAAATTGATTTGGCAGTTAATTGATTTGCCTGTGCGAGCCTCTCAGTCTCTCAGAGCCGATGAGCAATGTCCTTGGCGAACAGCCAGCACAAATCTGTTCATTTTGATCCATTTAGCCAGATTTGATTCGCTTCGATTGGGCGAGTACTTTGGGCACATCCTGGGAAACTTTTGCATGCATAGTTTATGGCTTCCGAGACGTGTCGGGTCCGGTGGGAGAGGGGGCCTCGAAAGATGGCAATACGAGCTAACGAGTTCTGGAATTTCATTAGAGGACGATACTTATGCTTTCAGATATGCTAATGGCCACCTAATTGGGGTACTCTTTACTGAGCATGATCCACATCCCGCAACAAATATCACAACTTGAGCCAAATAGCCCATAACAATTGAAACCATTTGGCAGCTCCCACTGCTACAATCTACACTCCTACACTCCAATAAAGCGGCCCGGGGCGGACACCCAGGGCAAACATCACAAAATTGAATAACAAAATATTATTTATGCGTCGAGAAAAATAATAGACCGAATTTAACTATTATTTATCTGGATGTGTGCTCGAGGAGAAGAGGGAGGTCCGGGCCTTTCATCCATATAATTTGCCAGCATGTATTTATGATTTATGGAGTCGGCGGGAGTGAGTTCGGGGTGTTGTGCGTAGGAGTGTCTGCGTGTCTTCCACTACAAATAGTGCTTCGCGAACAATGGCGAGTGGGAACCAGAATGGATGAATGGCCATTGAGCTCGGCCCGAGAATGCTCAGCACGCGAATCGCTTCGGCCATAGATACCCACACTAGCACTCGCACTCGCACTTCTCGAGACACGCACTGAACTATTCGAGAACTACAAGACTCCACTGGGCAGGGGAACAAATTGGATAATGTCTATAAAAACTAATTGAATTCTAAGCGCTGGGCACGCCACTGCGCCACAGCTGTGAGAAAGTAATGAAAGTACCGGCGAACCAATCAAACAAACCAAAAACGAGCCACGAAAACTCCACCGCGGAGTCCCAGAACTCCGAGGTCTGAGGCGATGACATGCAAGCTGCTGGATAGATAGATCTTCGAGACTCTGTGTGGGCAGCAGACACAAGCACAAGAAATAACAATTTCACACACAAGTCGTACAAAGAGGAGAATTACTCAAAACACTCCAAGATGTTCGCATGTCATGGCACAAAAAAACCAAAAAACTGGAAAAAACACAAAACAAAAAGCTCATTACTCATATGCCAATCAAAAGCGGGGAGGTGGACCTTCGCAGAGGGGCAACCGGACCCCAAACAAGCCGCAGATGTCCCGATGCCAGCGCTGGACTCAACTGCCATAATTAATCATTCGCCGATAATTAACAACGCCGTACGTCCAAATAGAACAACGTGCTAATGCTAATGCCTAATGTGTATCCGCCAGATACACTTCAGTCCCCGGAGTGCATGCTGGCCGCATCGGAGATCAAAAGGTTGCCAAAACCGAACACCGAAAACCGACCACCGCACCCCAAAATAGTAACCAAACTGTTGGTCCAACTTTAATGAGATTGTAATGGAGCTTCGGAGGGCTTCGACTTCGCTTTATTTTTGTGCAGCGTAACCACTCGAAATGCGTCACACAGATACCTCGGAGAAAAGAAACCCCCTCCCGGGCCGTCCGGGGCTGTCAATTCCATAAGCAACCTTCGGTTTGAGTGATGTACTACGATGGCTACAAAACATCGACATCACATCGCATCGCCATCGATGGATGGTCATTAGCAAAAGATGACGACGACTGTGATGTCGATGGCGCTCCACTGCTGTTGTGTACTCGTAATTCTTCTATAATGGATCTGTTATCTCCGCGCTTAATGGGTTGAGACTCGAGTCGCCCCCTGCCCTTCCGAGTCCAGCCCTCGAGGCAAGCTGCGGAATGACTGACAGACTGGAAGCATGCTTAAAACTTGAAATTAAATAATTAGTCGCTGGCCAAGTTTGCTTTTATTCTCTATTTTTTGTCGGCCGCATATTTAGATGGGGCCAGAGTAACGACCTTTTAAGTACTTTTAAGATACTAATCGCCTCTTGGTTTTTGTTGTCCGCTCTAAACAGCTAATGGCCTGTGGTGGCTGGGTGCTGGTTGCTGCTTGGTTGTAGTTCACTTGGCCGGCCAGTGCAACAAAGTCAGCCAGCCACTTTGGATGGCACTAATTAACGTCAACAGGAGAAGAAGCTTTTGGCTTTAGGGCCTTTCGGCCTTGGCCCGCCGCCCCGGCCCGCTCCCTCCGCGGCGTTGAAACCGTTTTCACAAAACTTTTCTCAGATGCGTATTAATTAAAATTTTGATAAGACTCCCGCTCCCCGGGGCTCGTGTAATAAAAGTTAAAAATAAATTACACGGAATTTGTATTTCTCCTTAGGTGTGGCACCACCATCGCCACCAATGCGGTGGCTTTTTCGGCGGCAGTGGCAGCGGCAAAGGGCTTATCGCGACAGTATCTACAAATAATGGCCGACTAATAGGCCAAAGCCCCAGCCCCCAGCCGCTCTGCGTGTCGTTGATTATGTCAGCTTTTAAAGCGTCTTTTCAACTCGACTTGGCCTGGTGCTCCTCCGGTGGCGAAAGTGCGCAAAGTTTCAGCTCCGAGGGGGGCTGGCTTACAGAGTTACACTTGTTGGCGTCGCCGGCGGCGCTGTGGGAAATGCCAGCTCCAGATGCTGGTCAACTGGCCAATAAATGGTGATAGTTCTGGGTGAAATCCGAGCCGGGCCAGTCGGGCTAGACGGGGGAAAGCGATACGCCTCAAACTTATCAAATATTTGTCCGACTTGAGTGATATCCCAAGACGATCTGTGTGGGCGACTGGTGTTGCCCGGGAATGTTGATTGAAAGATATTTGCCGGAGATACATTATAGACTGGATTGTTATTTGTTTGCTTTGGGAAGCCAGACATTCTGAATGCATTTTTCGGCCTGCAAGCTGCACTCCGCCTTGTGTACTTTGTTTAATTGGGATATCTGTGGCAGGATTGGTTTCATAACCAATTACTTTCGCTCCAATGAGGTTTAAAGTCAGTTATGCGTTGCAGCCCTTTTAAAGACAAGTCATAATCGCGGCAGAGCTTACAAACTGTGCCAGCCTCTGGCTGATGGCATTCCAAGTATGCCATGGCTGATGGCACTTGCCCAAAACCGAGCCGGAGAAGCCCAAAATGAATGCGAAAATTCCCACACATTGTTCAATCTAATGAGAACTATGTCAGTGCTGCTCCGTCGTTTATCCCCTCCCTCTGAGGAATGCTTGGGCTTATGCTTATATTTTTGCCCTTGGGCCGACACTCGAGATAAAAACTCTTGGCACAGAGAGGCACTCGACGCCGGCTCCGTTCTGGGGCTTGGATTCCCCACCTCTCCTTAAAGTCTATTGAACAAAAGTCTATAAGAACATATTTTATGGTCAGTGCGTCTCTCGCTCAGTGTGTCTTGAATTTTAAATGAAAATTCCATAAATGCCAGCCCCATAAAAATACACCTACTGGGAAATGGCTCGGCGCCCTCCCCCGGCTAGGTCGGTTGAGAAAATTGAATACCATTCGAAAAATTAGCCAATTAGTGCGCCATAAAGCTGCTTCGAAATGTCATAAATATTTTGAATGTGGAAACCCGGAATAATTGCACAATTTGTTTCAATTATCAGTGTGTGGACGGGCAGGATACCTGCAAGGATAAACAAGCACGTTTCCTTTGACTTTTCCCCACTGCACATACACTATTAGCACTCAATTAATATGTCAAATGAGAGTATCAGTTTCAGCTCTAATTAACCTTTGAACCTCTTCACAAATCAGCGCCTACACAAAAAGGCAAGCCGAATAAGCCCGGGCCCCTGGGGTGGCGGTTGGTAGGGTAGCTAAGGCTGGTGCGGCGGTGGTTGCAAGGTGACAGTCACGAGTCCCATTATACGATATTGTATGTACAATTTGAAGCAACTCGCAATTACCAACGACACGTCAAGATGTGAAATTAACACCGTCACACAACCAGACAGTCGGCCCGACCAGCCAGGAGGCGGGGCAGTGGCCGGCAGACAGACATATTAATGTATCTGGCTGGTATTTAACATTCAACAACAATAACACTCAGCGTGTGTGTGGGTGACATTTTGGTTGGCTGCCTCGAAAATCATTAAATCACACAGGAACAAAAACGGGCGAGGGAAAAAAGCTTTTCCTGTTTGTGTCAGGCGTACAATTGGCCACCCATCCCGGGGCATTCTATGGCTATGGCCGCCCAACGCCCGACGCCCACCGACCAACGCGCGGCGGAAGGGAGCGCGAGGACCTGCCCCACGCATATCCTGTCAGGCCGAAGCTGGAGGAGGAAAGAAAAAAAGCTGCGAAGAGCTACGCAACCACAGCACGCAATACTCGCATTTCATTAGACACTTTGCAGCGACGACTCCTATTACTCTTCCCGGGGGGAGCCACAAAGCCAATTGGGGCGAGTGGCTGGCACTTCCTTCTGGACAGGAACTATTGCCAAATGACGTCGTTCGGGTGACTTTCTCCAAACGAAAGCGACAGGCATTGGCAATTATAGGGCCACCAAACGGAGGCTATGGCTCTAAAGTACATCATTCGATAGGAGGAGCACCCGCAGACCTGGCCCTTAAAAATACACCGAAATAACCTTAATTATATCAAAAGTAAGCAAAACGGCAATAAATATTTGACAGCATTAGCTCACGGTTGGCAGACAGAGTGGCATAATCAAGGACCCACTACAAAACTAACTATTCCATTATCTGACCGAGCCAACTCGCCAGAAGTGCAAATAAAAACTTTGCTGCCAGTGGCCCGTTCAGTGCCACTGCCACAAATGAGTTTGTCATTATTCAGGCCCTGGCCAGAGCCACTACTAGCTGGTTTTTTGTGGGTCCTTGCTGCTGCCACAAATTAATTACAATCCACGAGAGTGGCAAAATGTTGTTCTTGTGTATTTTTTATGCAACATATTTATCAACACGGCTGGCGCGCAAAATGTTTGCCTTGGGAAGACGACTTTGCGAGAATAAATTGAATGATATTAGGGCGACAACTTTTCATTTAGTTGGCCCGGCTAGGGGACTACCGGGGCTGCCCTTAATTTCCGGCCACACGCATCGGAAAAATGAAAACGTTAGCCGTGGAATGAAAAATCGTTAGGCCCGGCCGAACGGACCCGTGTGCCACATACACTCTCGGCCCGGTTTCCTTTTCACTTTTGGGATCGCTGGGTTTTGTTTTGCGCTTCACTTACCTGGAAATAGGTCTGACCCTTGTCCACCCAGCCGATGGCCATATCGGCGCCGGCCAGATTGCCATCGGGCGAGAATCCGAAGCCGACGTAGCCCAGGGTACGTGCCTGTATTTCGAACGTAATATCCTGATTAATGATTTGCCATAGTATGCGAAAATCCTCATTCAAATCGATGGCATGATCCCAAATGGGTGTTTCAGTCTCGGCTGCGGAGCTGGAGCTGGTGCTGGAGCCCGATGTTTTGTTGCTGCGAGTGGCCGGCTTGCTGGCTGCCCGGGCTCCGTTCGCCCCGCACGAGACGAGGAGGAGCAGCAGGAGCAAGCTGAACGTGTGGCAGGATATAAAACATGTGATTAACGATGACCGCCTTGAACTTGAATGGGCCACTCCCGTCGCTCCCGTCGTAACTGCTTTCCTTGTTCGCTGCCACATTGTGCTGTCCATTTTGTGCGCCGGTTAGCCGGGTGCTTGGGTTTAGCAAATAGTTGTGATTACTTTTCTTGTTGCCGGCTGGCTACAGCAGCCACGTTGACATTTATTACTCTCAAAATCACTGGGCGCTGGTCAGTGGGCACTGGACTCTGAACACTGGGCACTGAACACTGGTCAGTGGAGAGTGGATGGCTTGGTAATTACGCAACTGTCTTGGCCTTTGTCTGGGGATGCGTCTTTGGTGTTATCACAGTTACGATTATTTATTTAAGCAATTTTACTTTCGCTGGTGCTTCCGGTTCCGTTCTGCCACTGGTGGCTCATTAGTTTCGCTTGTCACCCGGACAAAGCCCCGTCGAACTGGGCCCGAGGTAGCAGATAGATAGCTGGCGGATGCAACCTGAAACAAGTTGGTAAGAAAGGAAAAAATGTTACATAATTGCTATAATTTGTTGTCGGTTATAATGGCTGAAAGAACCCGATGGCTGCCCCTTCGTGCTGCAATGCTTAAACGCATATAATTACATAAATTATGAACCGGTATCTATGAGATACACATCCCAGTCGGAGCTGCAGACGTCCATCCACACATCACAACAATGTTGACGCTTTTTCTTGCCTCTAGCTGCCATCGCAGCTGGAAGTTCGTCAGCGTCTTCCTTGAAGCGTTAATTAGCCTGGTCACGCAGTTTTCACAGCCATGTACATACGTCGGAAGACGAAATCGCTGGCAGTACTGGCAGACCGAGCAGGGAAATTAAAGTCTGCGGAGGGGGCTCCCTGCTCACTGACAGGAAGATGACAAATATCTCACGATGTAGCTCGCAACAAGCTGGCTTTTAATAAGCTTCGAGTGGAAAAGTCGGAAAGTCAAAGGCGCTGCTCAGCGGAGGGGATTCGAGGATGAAAGCTCTCCCAGGAGTCCCCATCCCGCCCCTTGACATTTTTAGAGTATTCGAATGCCTAATTCCGGGCTTCCCGCCGCACTCCGGTATCAAAAGTCCTCAGTCTGGCACGCAATTAGTGCGTTGTGGCCGCTCAAAGAAAATCGAAGATAATTACAGCTTGTCATAATTTTAATGAAGAAGGTCGCCCGGCCTGAACGCAAGTCAGCTGTCCGTCCGGTGGTCGGTTAAGTGGAGGCGAGGGCCGGCCAGACCAGACCAGACCAGACCAGCCCGGCCGGGGCCGGGAAAAGGGATTTATTGTATTAAATCGTCGCGGCTTACCCGGAGGAACCGCAAGCGCATTGACGACGGCGTCTATGGCTTCCAGTTGTCGGCCTGGCCCACACCAACACCCACACCCACTCCCATCGCAGCTGTCTGCGCATATTTGGTGTGCGGTTACATTTGATTACGTGCCAAAAGAGCTCGCCCAGCCGCCCAACCGCCCCTCGGCGCTCTCGAATCTTTAATTCGACGTCGGAGCAAGGCGTTTTGGGTAAATGTCAAATGGCTGGTAATTTGTTATAAATAGCCAACTTCCGCCGCGCGACACAGCCCATAGATACATCCCGGGCGGGTGTGCGTGAGCTGGAGTGGAGTGCCTCGCGGATACTGCATGTATTTGCGCTAATTCCAAGTGCTTAGTCGCGTGTTCAAAGTTGACAAAGGTCAACAGACGCGAGCCCAACGGAAAATGAATAAGTGAAACCCAAACTACACTATGCCCGCCCTGGGATGCCCTCCCTCGCCCCAGGCGACCGAGATTGAATATCTCAATTCGAGAAAAGTTGCGCCACAAAAATCTCCGCCTAATAGAGGCCAATAAAAATAATTTTAGGAAGTTCCTGCCATCAGAACGAAGCGATTGGACGAATGTATCTATAAGATACTGGGCCGGCATCTAGCAGATTTCTATGGCACATTTAGGTGACTTTTATGCTTCACATCCTTCCTAATGACAAAGTTATTGCGTCGCTCCGCCACTCTGCCTCTCCGCCACTCGGTGCTGTTATCAAAAATGTATCCCAAAGATACACAACAATGGGCTTGTATCTGCTGCTGTTGCTGCTGCTCTTTCTGGTCTTGTGTTTGTTGTTTTTATTGTTGATGGCGCTGAGTGACGGCCGGCAACGTTAAATGACTTTGATTATAATTATGCGGACTTGTACTTTGTACTTCAGAGGGCTACAGGGCCCGGATGGTGATGTTGTTGCCGCGGCAGGGACTGCGCTGCTTGCCGTTCTGTTTGTTATTATTATTGCTGTCGTGATCATCATCATCAAAGTCATCATCACCATCCTCGTCATCGTCTTCAGGCAGCCTTCGACTGCCGTTGATGGGGCGGCCAGATGAATGATGTCTCTTAAATACAGACCGAGTCCAGGCGAGGCCAATCGTACTCATCATGATTGTTGCTGCGCTGCTCCTGCTCCTGGTCCTGCCGTTAAATTCGAGCCAATTTGGCCTGGAGGGAGGCAGGTCCGGCCAGCTCCTCCCCTTCTCGGGCTGCCCAGCATGTCGTCCGAGACGACATTCATAAGTACAAGTGCTCCTCGACGGCCTCTGGCGGTGGCAGCGTGAGTCGCTCGGAGCTTCCATCTCAGTATCGATCATTTGGGGCTGCGAGAGCCAGCATCTCCCATCTACGGGAGACATTCATGAGCACAAGTGCTTCGCCCAGCTCGGCTCGTATAATATTATTACTTGGCGAATTAACTACGCCAAACACAAACTCGAAGATTGCTCCGGCAACTGGTTCTAAAAGGCACGAAATAGCTTCCGTAGACACATTAGTCGCTTTTACACAAAAACTCAGACGCCCGGACAGGACGGACAGGCCGGCTGGCAGGGGCAGGCGAGCAAAAAAGATGCAACTGAATGGGGCACATAAAGGCCTTCCCAAGCGCCGCTGCGGCACGGCAAAAAAGAACCAACACAGCGGAAAGAAAGAAAGAATGAAAAGGGGCCGGAGAAAAGCAAGAAAAATGAATACAAGTCAAAGACTTTGTCCAATGGTTTTCATCATTGCACGACTTCTGGACGGAGGAGGGAGTCAGGAGGAGGTGCGGCGGGTACTTCCCCGAGGGGCACCCCCGGATCTGGTCCGGGTCTGTGGCAGCTTCTGTGTGTCGGTCGGTGGACCGATGGACGGCGACATTGATGAGGATGTTTAGCCCAAGCCACAGTGGGGCAAGCGCCGAGGTTGGGATTCAGACACTCCCGATAGATATTCAAGACTGCCTGAAAAGTCATCCAGTTAATTAACTGAAAACAAATACACTCCCAAGGATGGCCCAAGGTGAGTGCTTTCAAGTCATAGCAAGTGTCCAGGCTGCCGGTCGGTGATTCATCTTCGTTCCTCAAATACTAATTAGGACTCGGCCTGGAAAGAATGTGTGCCGGGAAATCGAAACCACAGCTCCCAGCTCCAGAGGGAGATTCGGGCTTGCTTTCCCTAATTGATTCCATTCTAATTACAATATTTAGCCAACTCATTGACCTAATCACCGAGAGCTCTCACACATCATTAATAACGCAGCTCCGATCTGTGCGAATGTGTGCCATATGGGGGATTCCTTTCACCTTCGACCAGAGCCGAGGCTTTCACATTCTAGCGTCCCGTGGCTGTGTAATTAGCGACTTTTTGGCACGACCCGATACTTTCCAATCCCGTCCCAGTGTGCAGTTCTTTCGCTGTGTTTTCATTTAGTGGATACAAGCTGCGAGTACACGGCACTCACACCACCGCGTCATCGCCGAAGATGCTGCATCATGTGGCAGCCGATTCGAGGCTTCTGCGGTCGCCGCAGCTTGATTATAAATGTACGAGCCAACTTGTATGACATGTAAGTTGTTGTACTTGCATCCGCCAGAGTGTGCATCTGTGAGAACGTGTATCTGCGCGGCTGCCGAGGAGCTTGCATGTGTGGTTGTCACTGCACCTGTCATCCTTTCTGGCTTTCTGCATTTCTGCCTGCCTGCCTCCTATCCGACTGCCTCGCAGCGACGAGCAAAAAATTATTATTTATCATCGGCGGGGCAAGGTCTCCGGTCTCCGGTCTCCGGGACAAGTCAAACTGGAAATTATTTGCAACTATATAGAGGAGTATACGCAGAGAAGCGGCGGGCCCACTAATTACTGCACATCATTTGCTTACTCGAGAGCCTCTCGGCCGCGACTCCCGCCCGTCGCCCTGCCGATTTAATTGAGTAAAAAAATTGACTAATTAGAGTGAGTCCAAAGCACTTGGCTCCGGGCCACTCGGGCGCAAAAAGCCCAAAACGAAAACGGAAAAACAGGTCCGCGGGAGGGGCTACCTGTTCTCATTTATTAAGGCCTGGTCAAGAGCGGTTTGAATCAAAACTGCGCCTTCGAGGCTCCGGTGTCTCCGTCGTCTCCGGCCTCCGTGTGTCGTCTTCGTATTTAATGATCATTAAACAAGCTTGCAGCCAATTGCACTAAAAGCTGCCTCAGTTCCGCCACAGTGGGCCCCGACAAGCGCCCCGCCAGTGGCCAAAACGCCAGGGCCAAGGCCGCCTGGCCAGGCAATCGACTCCACTGTGGCCCGGCCCTCGGACTGATGGAAACTATTGGCGAAGGAGCTCATCAGCTCGCCGGAGCTGCAAAGTGGCTGCCTTTTGTAAATTGCCCCGACATTCCAGAAGTTGGAGAACCTCCCACCGGCCCGGGCCCGCGCGTAATTTAAATAATCATAAAAAATAATAATTCCTTCTATCGGATGGCTCGGATGGCTGGATAGCTGGCCATGCTCAGTCGGCAGTCGCCTGTTGATTATTATAGCCCTTGTAATATCTTTTGCTCGTTAGCAATTTTCGTTTCAAATAAATAGTAATTAGTGGGGCAAAGGAGTAGGTTCTCGTCCTGCCTCCTGCCTCCTGCCTCCGACCGTCCTGCATTCCTCCACCTGGAAACCTGGAAACTATTGCGCCAAGTTTTTTGCACTTTGCTGACGTTCTCTGTTTTGGGCACTTTTATTTGACATTTTTCATTAAACACGAAGTGGAAAAAGGCTTGCCTGTCGGCGGCTGGGCCGGTGGGGGCTTTGAGGGGCTGTCGGCCTCAGAGCTGCGTTGACATAACATTTTTATACAGCCACCGCCGCCGCCGCCGCCCCCGCCTCGGCTCTTTTGGCCCGAAAGTTGGAAGGCATCTGGGGAAATATGTCAGCGTTGTTTAAGTTTTTAACATTTTCGACTGGGTGCAGGGATGCAGGGGCCGGACAGGAGCAAGGGTAGAGATTGCTATTTACTCTGGCATAATTGGCTTGTCGGCATAGTTATAAAAAGTTCTGCCTGGTGCAATTGGATTAAATGAATGGATACAGTGCCTCCGCCCGAGATGTGTACCCAAAAGTTTGAGGAGATCTCTTTGGAGATGTCTTTGGAGTTGGATCTAACGAGAGGCAAACACTGCAGATATCAATCTTATTCGAGAAAGATGTTAACGCCACCTCTCCAGTTTAATTACTGACTTGTAGTGCAAAGGTAGACAGCCCCGATTGAACGGCCAGGATTAATCCTTGAACAGTTCCCAAGCACAGAGCCGACTTTGTCAGTCAAGTGTGTCTGCTTGCCTTTCGAGTTTAAACTTGGCTTACTCTTGGCCTCGTCCCCCACTGACTACCCAAGTAGTTGGAGAAAGCTGCAAGCTGCTTCTCCACTGGCTCTGTGTCATCTTTTTGGCTTATCAGCTGCGCATCATAAAATTGCCTCTTCTTTCGGGCCAAACTCATTCTGCAATTGCGAGCCCCGCTCACTTTTCCCAATTTCAGCCGCCCGCCGCCCGGCGCCCGCTCCTCCTGGCCTGATTCCATCTCCGAAACTTTCTTTTGTTTCTGTCTATTGCCAAAAGTCGGGACCCCGTAACTATTCCTCCCCCGGCCAGCTCTTCCCTCTATCCACTATTTGTAGTTATGTTTTTCGACCAGGCAAGTGAATTTTCTCTTTTTGCACTTGATATTGTTGCCGTTTTTGCCGTTGCCGCTCGCCTGCCGGCTTCATGGGAAATTCTTCTGCTTTTTCTGCCGTTTTTTATTTCGGCAGAGTGAAACTTTTCAGCCCGCCCTTCGTCCTCCGCCCTCCGCCCTCCAGCAGGACCCTGGCTGGGATGCTGCCTTTTGCATTTCGTTAGGTACGAAGGTAGGAAATTTAATCTCAAAGTCGTCATCGTCAACGCCGTCGAGCTGCTTGTACTTTCTTGTTGTGCTGCTGCCTTTGCTGCTTGTTGTCGACGACGTCACACAAAATATTTAATTAATTTTTCGAATTTTAATTAAAAAGTTTCCGTTACGTTACGTCATCGGCACTGCACGACCCAGATCCCGACTCCGGATTCCCGGATTCCCAAAAATGGGTGCGAAATCCGTGTCTGTTGGGCCGCTACTGGTTACTTGTACTTTGGGGCTTTTATTGCTTCAAGTAGCAAATATTTGATGGCAGGTGGGCTGTCTTGGCTCAGAGCTTTGGGCCGTGGAAGAAACCCGAGACAACTCTTCCTCCCCAGCCCATCAATCAATGCGCTAAGGAGCGCGCGGAGGCCGAGTCCCCCAAAGTCCATTCCAATAAACATAAAGCAAACACTTAATTGTCTGTCAGCGTTAACAAACCGACAACACAAATATCATATGACCAGCGGCTGAGGATTGGGAGTGGGAGTGGGAGGGGGAAAAGCATATTGGCCCAGTGTTGCTGTTGCTGTTGCTGTTGGCCATAAGCAGACACACACATATATCACCTGCTGCGCACAGAAAATGTTTTTTCCGAAAAACTTGTAAGAGATGCCAGGCGACTGATAGGCCGGCCGAGAGCAGAACTCCCAACAAACCGAACTAAACCCTCTCGCATGCACTTCGTTATCTGCGACAGAGATTTCCTGGCCATTAAATTAACACTTAATGACTTGTGTGTGTGCCCGTGTAGGTGCAGACGACAATGATGGCTGAAAAGGGAAAAGGGCGTCGGGAATAAAAGATCTCTGCAGCAGCCACACATCATTAGGAGACAGCGGGGAGGCGTTGCCGGGCTTTCGTTCGGTCCGGCCCGGTCCTCAGCATCTTTTGATACTCTACCCGAGGGCCGGCCTGATGACTTTGTTAGCCGGGCTGAAAGGAGCCTGCCAGGCGGCACAAAGGACAGCCCCCGACAAAAGGCCCAGGGGAAGACACCCCGATGCATAATCTTTTGTTGGCCAGCCAGCCCATGGTCTAGCTCTGTGAAAAATGGAATTATGCCACAAGGAAATGGATTGAAGAAAGAGGATATTAATGCCCGAGATTCCACTGCTCTTTTCGGGCCGCAAACAGAAAGAGATTGGGAATCATTGAGGCAGGCGGGTGAAAGGCCTCTGAGAAGAAAACTGTGAAAAGTGAAAAATAATTCAATTGAAAATAATTCCCAAAGAAAACAAATAATAGAGGGCTATATTTGGCATCTCCATTGATCCGTATTTAGGAGATTCATTGTCACTGTAGTTTAGTGTCTTACTTTTAATAAGAACACTATAGAGTTTCCTGTATTAGAGGCTCCATGGACCCTACTTCATGCGTAGAGCATTAAACGGTCGACGGAATTCGGGGGAAAGTATCTATTCGATGCCATCTCATTTGTATCTACATCTCGGCCGGAGTATCTTGTTTGCAGCCATAAGTTTTCAAATTGTTTTTAGACTGACAAAATAAATGATGACAGGCGGCACGGCGGCTTTATCGTCTCCGCCTGCCCCATGTTGCTAAGTTGTTCTAATTTTTTGTTTCCCCACGAGATCTCGCATGGGCTTGGGGAGGGGGACGTTACATGCCTATATGCTGGATGTTAGATGAATAGATAAATGTGCCTGGGACATACTGGGAAATTGCGTTTCAGAGAAGCGCCCCGGCCCGGCCCGGCCAGGGAGTAGTGTGTGGGCCGGCGTGAGACACAATTTGATGTTTCTCACTTAATTTGTTACGGCCAGTGCCAACAAATTCGGGCCGTTTAGCTAAATATTTTTATGATTATTTAAAGGTGCTGCCGGCCCTAATTGGAGGAATGCAATCATCGACAGGACGGCTGGGCCGACCGGAGGAATGCGGCAAGTGGCATGAATATTTCAATCGGAAGCGACTAACCGCAGAGGCACGGGGGTGATGAATTTATTGCATAATTGAGCGGACGAGTCCGTTCGAAGGCTTTAAAATGCATTTGTCGCTTCGGCCGGGAGATCCTTCGCCCAGGATCTCCCCCCTCAGTTATTTATGAGCCTGCGGTGAACCGACAGCCTGCTGGGGGAGGTGGGAGTGCCTCTGAGTGGTGCGTGCTCCCGCTCTGTTTAATTAAGTAGCATAACTGTAAACAAATTAATTTCAATATTAACAAAGAAGATTATTGAAAATCTCTCGCATTATTTACAATGTCGAATGACAAAACAAATAAATTATTAATTTTCCGAGAGCTCCACTGCTCGGCTCAATGACAATGCATAACATTTCCCTGCGAGAGGCCTGAATAGGGAGGCTGTCTGCAGGACTGGGGACTGGGGGGACTTGGCACAAAGCAGCCATTTGAGTGTAAACATTCTGTACGATTACAACTTCGGTTACCGTTTTAATTGTCCTTGCCACAAGCCGAGACGCAACCACCCAAGCAATCTGGCCCCCGCCCTTGGAAGTCCTCGGCAGTTTCCTCAGCGTCATGCTCGGCAGGAGGCGGGAGTGGGTGCGGGTGCGGGTGCGGGGGCTGGAAGAGTCCTGAATGGGGCAAATGTAGCTTGAAAACGGTGGCCTTTGTCGGAGAGCAGCTCAGTTGGCTTAGCCAATATGACAGCCCGGCGGGAGGAGGTGCTCCCTGGGGCAAGTTTAGCTCGAAGACGGAACAGCAAGTCACTTGTTGAGGGGGTTGGCAAATAATAAAAACAATTGCCGAGAGGGAATAATTGGAGGGGATGTTCTTTTGAACACCGTGCTTCCCCCAACCCAGCCAAGAGCCCTAAACCTTTTTAATTCTTTTCATTACATGACGGCCTCAAAATTTGCAATTTTCGTGCTTTGACCTCGAGACTCGGCACAACCTTCGCGGGGTCACTTGCCTGGCTCGGCGGGAGAAAAATTCAAGAGGAAACAATTAATAAAGCTCAGTGACGGCCAAGTCCTGCAATAAACCAAATCCTTAAGCTAGACAATTAAAGCACAAAGCCCCGGATCGCTGCCACTGCCGTCGGATGAGGGCTGTCAAAGCCAGTGACAAGATACTGACTATCTCGGGCGCACTCCGGCACACGGAGAGCTGCCACAAAGGCAGCGAGGACATAAATATAGTCCGATATGGAGGAAATCTTTGGCTCATTTAAAAAATTAACTTGGAGTACCTTGCCATCGGATCGGGGGCTAAGGGGAGGGGACACAAAAGCGATTTATTGGCTACACAAGATAAATGGGAAAATGTTTACAGTTTCCCAGGACCCGCACTCGCATTGAAAACGAAACGTAAGCATTTCCGCAAAGGTTTTTTGTTGCCGGTTGTCGAAAAACTTTCGGCAGGTTTTCGGTTATTTTTGCCTCTTTTTGCCGGGCGGTGGCTTTTTGTTGCTACACATGCGATAAAAATTGCTCAAATAAACTGGGAAAAGGACACAGCAGAGTGGAGGGGCAGGGTGGAGTACCAGGACCAGGACCAGGTCTGAGCGACACGACTGCTGCAAAAACATCATTAGCATTACCAAATAAATCACATCCGTTTTTCAGACACAGTCCGAAAATGTAAGCGAGGGCTCGGGGCGGTGGCACTTGAGTCACAAAAAGTCCAAAGAAAGGGCTTCACCGAGCGAGTCCAGACTGCAGGATACTCAGGATGACTGGTCCTGCCGCTGCAGACGCTCTTAAAGGGCTAACCTGACCACATTTAATATTTACAAATTATACAAATTATTCCGATATCTGATCCACCTCGGACCAAGCCGGAGTATCCCCCGCTGGCCGGCGCGCTGCTCATGCCCCGCGGATACCCTCGTCATATGTGGCTGGCCGTGGTATATGAAAAGGATAAAAGCTTTGAACACCGGAGTGCAATAAATTTCTCTCGTGACGAGCATAAAACTTTTTAAACACAGAGAGTGCGGGGGAGTAAGGGCTGGGGAGGCCGACAGCAACAAAAATAACAATACCACATTGGCAACAGCAGCAGCAGCAACAGCAACACAAACGCATAGCGAAGCGGCAAGTTCCGCTTAAATTCCTTGCCACCCACTCTCCACTCTCCAGCCTCGTCCTGACGCCCCGCCCCCTCCCCTGGTAATGCACACACATATGCTTAGGGCTTCAGCTGTGTGCACTCCTTGTTTTCCTTTTTTATTTGTGTGCATCAGTTTGGATTTTGCGGTTTGATCCTGCATCCCGCTTCCTACTTTCCTCCAGCCATCCCTCTGCGCCGGCTCCAATGATAAAGTATGCCAACTGTCAGCCGCCCCCGCCCGCCCACCAGCCCATACATCAGCTCAGCAACTTTGCTCAATAAATTTCCAGGCAGGACGCTCAAAAAGCGGCGCCCGCAGCCGCTATGATTTCTACTGATGTGCCAACCGGGTGGCTATGGCCTAAACAAGTTGCTCACCAGGATCTGGATGCGAGGCCACCTGCGAGGGGACTCTCCAAAGTTTATTCGCGTCCAATATACTGGAAGGCCAACTTGAAAAATCCTTCAAAGTCGGGATGGATTTATCGTTTTGGGAGAGATATTCCCCAAGAAAGTTTCCCTTGGAGCTCCAAAGATGGAGGTCATAGCCCAGACGCAAGGGGCACGAAATTATAACTAGTTCCGCAACAACACGAAGAGCTTACATTGTTCGACCACGGCCGGGCAGACTGGACTGGGGCTCTGGCGTGTTTAACACAAAACTCCCCCCGACTGGCCCGGTCCTGTTTGTGTCCCGTCACAGTGGCAAATTTTATTGTTGGCCAGCCCGGAGCCGGGCCACGTGGAGGGGCAGCGTGCTCCTGTGGAAATATCTGCATCGGACATAAATGTCAACACCCGGGGCTGGGTGGCAGGGTGGCAGGATGGCGGTGGCAGGGTGTGCGTGTTGGTTCCCGTCTAAGCCAATCTGCAATCATCTGCAACTTTGGCATCCCCGGTTCTCGTCCTGCCTGCCTCGTATCTTAATTTTTGGCCAGAACCAGTGCCCCGACCACTACCAGTGCCAGAGACCGGGTCTAAAAAGATGCATTCGAGAGCGATGCAGACATTTCGGCCAATTGGCAAAATGGGTCAACCGAAATAAGCGCCGTTCGGCACTGCATGGACACTCCTCCTCCTCCTGCCATGCCCCACTCGTAGCAGTCGTTGCAATTGATTGAATACGTGATGTCCATGCAAAAAACAAACTTAAAACCCCGGGCAGACACCACCTCCAATCGAAATGGAAAAGTGGTTTTAAAATCGAAATTGCCGCAAAATCGTTTGCACACTTTTAATCAATAATAAAAGCGGGTAATACGCGCGCCGGGCGTGTCTAGGCCGGGCCGGAACGAGGCCAGTCCTGGCTCAAGACCCGCCCGCGACATCCGCTCGAGTGGGATGTTTCCTGCTGCATATTCAATTAAGCAATTGAGCAATTATCGTAATTCTCAAAAAGTTATGACTGAATGATAATGTGGCCCCATTCCAGAGGGCTACTTTGGGCCACCGACTATCCGCAAACAGTAACCGAAGGGGGTCACGCCACTCGCAGGATATCGCTTTAGTTTCAGCAGAAAAATCAGAGCGGTTTCGGATGGTAATTACATGGAGAAACATATAGATTCCTATGTCGCAGGTGATTGTTAATTAAAATTTCGATCGAAGCGAGAGTTGAATGGCAATCGAAGCTATTTTCCGAGTGCGCTGATTAATTAATTTATTTTTAAATGGGAAGGGGCACTGAACTGAAAACACAGCTTAATGCAAAAGTATATTTATTATTTAAAAATTCTTTATAACTCTATGAGAGTAGTGGATTGTGACGTGCGGGGGACAATGCGTAAATTGAATAAATTTTCGTTAATTGTCGCCGCGCACCTGTGGGTGCTGGCATCCCGGGTGTCCTTTGGCGGGCTCTGATCGCCGTGCGGTCGATTTGTGGCATATGAAAAAATATTAAGTGGCACCTTCCTACCACTGGCCGCCCGCCGGCACATTGTCTGCCCTTTGACATGCAATACATAATTTTTACGCTATGGAAGTGCCTCCCCCCAGGCCAAACCCAATCGAACCGGACGGGACTGAGTCGCGCTGAGCTCATCCCGATGGCTCCTGGCAATTTGTTGCCTTTTTCGAGCCGGCCAGCGAGTTTAATTAATTTACATGGAATTTACAACAACGGGTGGGGCGGGGGCCACTACAACTACACGCGACATGCGAGAGTTTAAACGGGAAAGGTGAAAAATGAAAAATGAAAAATAATCGAATTGACCGACCGACCACGAAGCGATACAAAAATGGCCATCGATATGTGTGCTACATCCGAGGCATGTGTGTGTGTGGGTGGTGGGCATAAAGGGTAACAGGCCTAACGGTGATTCACATGACATCCGACATTTTCCACGGCCAGACAGCGGCAAGTGGCACATCACTGGAGCTGGTGCTGGGACGGGGCGTGTGTTGCATAAAATTTTAATTAATGTGACTACAAAATGCTAGTGTGGCACCCAGCAGGTGGGGCGGGGCGGTGATATTTCACGCCACTGACCCCGACAGATTAAAGGATACGGTTGACGCGAGTCCGTAAACTGGAAGCCTTGTGTCACTCGGAAAGTGTATCTCGAAGTGCTCCTATTGATTTTGGGGCACACTTGGGCCGGAATGGGGCTAATCCTTGAACAGCTCTCAATCATTAGACCTGCAATACGGGCATAAATACATGTGCGCCATTGTTCGCAAGAACAGGCCGGCAGGACGGCAGGACAACATGGCCCGGACAATAGAGGCAGAAAACCATTTGGTTAGGGCCACAAAACATTTTCATTTTGCAGCCACGTTGTAATCCGCCAGCAAAGCTGCAAAAGTGCAAAAATATTTGGCCAGAAAATAAAACAAATCCGAAATCTAAATGCGAAATACAAAATACGAAATGTAACAAAGAATTCAGGCGTGGCCGGGCTCCGGAGCATAAAGCATAAGATTTATCTGCCAGGTGCCTTAACCAGGCTCTAATGCCTAGCTCTGCTTACCATTTCATGCCCCGTACGCACACAGTCCCGCACACTCCGCCAGTCCTGCACTCATACATATGTTAATGGGACGCATTTCTCTGTTCCTGCCAGCACTGCCAGCATTTATCAAAAATAATATATTAAATTGCCAACATTGAATGATATTTTAATTTGCATCTTCGTCTCTGAATGTTTCCTTTTGAATAAAACATTCAAATGTGAACATTTGCTCTACTATGCTACGTCTCTGTCTCTGTCTAGGCTCTATGCCTGTCCCACTCCCGCTGCGAGCCTGTGTGTGTGCGCCTCTTATCTTTATTTATTCAAAAGATAATTTTATGTGTTCCGCAGTCGAAGCATAAAATTACTATGTCGAATATTGTTTGAGCAAATAAAAACGGAACTGAGTAAGAGTCGCATGCAAAGTGGGAGGCTGGGGGCGTGCATCACCAAAAAATGGCTGCCTAACTGTATCTGCGTGTCTGTGAGAGCGCCGGCCGCTGTGTGTGTGACAGGAAATGCTATGCAGAGCAGGAGAAAGCGGAAACGGCATCAGGACAAAGTTCATTTACATTTATATGGTCTGCTTACAATGTTAACGCTCGTGTACGAGTATGTGATGTGAGTCGAGTCCCCCTTCAAACATTATCCGGGACACCCCTGGAACTGAAACTGTTTGAAGAGCCAGTGAGTCGTCGTCTAGTCCATTTGTCTATTTGCTTTATCTTGCTGGCTTTTGCCAACTGATAATCTTTATTGCACTGAAATATTTAATTTAATAAAGCCGAGCAGCCACCGCCCGCCCGCCCTCCGGAGCTGTGTTTTACAATTTATTTAATTTATAGACTTTCCTCCGCCCTCCGCTGGTGTCTGTCGGGGACTCAAAAAGCGAATAAATGATAAACACTCATAAAATATGCCAAAACAACAATGCCAGTAAGCCAGGCTCTGCCCTTGTTGTTTGCCGAAGGATGCCCTTAAAAAACACGCCACTGAGAGGACGATAAACTCTCTATTTTGCCAATCGAATGTGGCTCTGTCACCGAAAGCATTACAATAATTTCGCTAACCTCTCGCGAATGTGAATCCTTTTTTCCTCACAGCCACATTTCAGCGCCGTGTTTTTCGCTTTTCCCAAAAATATTCAGAGCATGAAATTTATATTTCGTATGCAGCGGCGAAATTATTATTTGCCGAGTTAGAAAATGTGTCGCGCTATAATAAAAATTCAGTGGCACTCTGGCGGGGAGGCGGTGAGGCTAGGGGGCTGTGAGCAATTTTTGGTTTTTGGGTTTCGGGTTTTGGCAGCCAACTCGGCGCCTTTTGTTATGGCCGCTGATAAATTGTGGCTGATACTCGAATGCAAAAATAAAGCACAAACCGACGGCAAAAAACACAATCTAAATAACAGCAGCGGGAAGAGTGTGCAACATATTTACAGAGCTCGTCATGGTGTGGCAGGGTGGCTGGGGTGGTGCCTAGATAGAGCCACAGTAAATAAATAATGTGGTTAAAAATTTGCCTTCACGCATGTGTGAGTGTGAGTGTGAGTGCGAATGAAGTTTGACTTTGAATAATGTTTGGATTGTCTCTGGCAGGGACAACAAGGACACAACACAGGCTGTCGCTGCTGAGAATAAATCGAGAAATTATAGAACTGTGACTAGTATAAGAAATGGTCCAGGTCCCGGGCGAAGACTGTGGCTCGGCGAGCGTGGCAAGATATATGACTGTCAGAGGCCTCACAAGAAAGCTTCCATCCCCCTTCCGAGGTGCCACATGTCCCAGCGAGCAACTGCGCCATCTGCCGTCTCCGGCGTCAGCAAAGCTCGCCCAGACAACAAGGTGGAGAAGTATCAATAGGAGACCCCTGGCCAAGAAAAACAATAACATGGCAGTTCTTTTGAATAGTTTGGCTTATTACGCAGGCCCCGGGCCCTGTTTATTTTGATAATTCGTCCAAGCTTAGGGATGCCCGGAACCCTTGGAGGGCATCAGCCCATAAGCCTGCCCCACATCGGTAAAAGTTGTTTTCCTTCGTGCGAGTTTTTTATGCGCCGCTGGCCGGCAGGACATAAAAATTGTTTATTAACAAATCAACAGTAATAACAAAAAACAAAGCCCCGGGAGGGTCAGGCCGGGCCTGCGACATTGACAAAACATTAAAATCAGCAAAAATGTTATTTGTTTGCCGTCGTATCGGTAGAGGGGGGGGCTCCTTGTTGATTTTGTTGCCTTTGGTGCCCGTGGCATTTTTCAAATCGCTCGACTTACGAAAATGCAATAAATTGCAGACGTAGTAGGGATTTTTTCGCATAAATTTTATAAAAACGAGAAACTCACCGACTGATGATGATGATAAAAACGATACGATGCGATGCGATGCGCATATACCAAAGTAAATACGGGGCAAGTGTGTGTGGGTCTCTGGCGAGAAGGGCCAAGTAGGACCAACATCTCGGAGTCGAATCACAAGAAAGGAAAGAAATATTTATCAAGCAAAAAATGCCGAGGCAGCTGAACGATTGGGGCATCGGGTGGTGAAGGGTGCTGGGTCGTAGGGCTTCAATATTTATGCATTATGGATATTAGTTTGAACCACAGGAAAAATACCATTAAAAGCAAAAGCATGAAGTCGATTACGCGCCAAAAGCCAGGGCTTGGGGGGCGGTGGCTGGTGGCTGGTGAAAAGGGGTGTGGGGTGGGGGTGGCTGGCCTGGAATGGAAGGACGACGAAGCATTTTGAAGCTGACAGCCTCAGCGAGGGGGGGCAGCGGCGGCAGTCAAAGCCAAGAGCATAGAAAAAATCAATTTACTTGAATTTCTTTTCCGCCACACACGCACCCCCCTCGGCAGTGGGACAAAGCCTTGAGGGCCTGGAGGGGCGGATAGTGGGGCCTGGGGCGGGTAGGATGGGGGCGGATGAGCGACAGCAGCATCTGCTCCTCCGCCAGCTGCCCACCCACTGTCGCTGGCACTTTCCTCCTCCTTAGATTGCCAGCGACAGTTCGACTGAGTTGCAGGATTATTGTGTGGATACGGGGGGGATGTCCTCGCCGGAGACAATTTGTTTGACGTGCAACGTGTGGCGAGCGGAAGCAGCCAAATCTCAAGGATTCGCATCCTTGGCAGTGTGCGCCTCCAGTGGCCAGAGTCCTCGTTAGGGGAAAAGTGTCACGGCCCGGCAACCGTCATAAGTCAGAGTCGAGAACAATATCCGAGATAATAATCGAAGACGGTGTGTCTTGAACCCTTCCAGAGAAAAAGATAAAAAGTAGAAACACTTTGGTCCTTTTTTTCTCCCCTCAAGGGTTAAACCCTCTGCGCACTGGCGCATAATTAGCCCGAACTAACCCCCAAGTGCCTTTTATTCCAATGAGTTATCGGCATCGGTAACCACTCGAATCAATCGACCTACCCCCTGACCGCACTTTCGCCTAATTTATGCCCCCGCCCCGCGCAGCCTTCACACACTGCCGCTTCCGACCTGGCCGCACATAAATATTCATCATTAATACGCTTTACGCTTTCGCTGTCCACTGCCCTCCACCCCTGGACATGGCCTTGGACAGGGGCCTTCCCCTACACCCTGCTGGCCACTCAGCCCTTGCCAATAACCATTTAATTAAAAGAGTTGGAAAAAGGAGAAAAGTCGACTCAAATTAAGCGAAATTCTATTAAAAAAGGGCACAACCCGGGGAAGGAAACCAAACAATGAAAGCAAAACAAACATTGCCTAGTCCTCCCTCCCAGTTGCCAGTCGCCCGTTGCCATGTTCGGGGTCGACCCCACGCACCCATCGTTAATTTTTACGATACGACTTTCAAGTCGTGGAATTTTATGACTTTAAAAGCTATTTTAGAGGCCTCTAGTTTTATTTGACAATGCCCCCCGCTCCCGGCATAAAAATTGGCGCACAATATGGGAGCCCCGAACCGGGCGCTATTAATGGGGCTTTGTATGGAGGCAGGTCGCTCAAGGGTTAAGCGCGAGCCACACACAGACCAGTCGAGTCAGTGATAAGGGAAAGCGATTCAATAAAACGGTTAAAGAGCAGCCATTAGCCAGGCTAGTCCCGACCTTATCGCCGCTCCCCACACATAGTTTATAGGAAGGTAAGTGCATTTCCTGCTCCTGCGTTCGGCTGAGTCACCGCGCCGATAAGAACTCTCGGCCGCATATCTGCCGCTGATGGAATATTAATGAAAAGTCGGTCGAAATGGTAGCCGGTGGAGTTAGTGAATTGCCTAAAGACCCCGATAGGACGGCCCGATAGAGCTGTCATAACTCTGCCGCAAATGGAAGTGCATTAGCAGGTATTCCCCCAAATCATACGAAACCATACTCACGGCAAGCGTTTATTTTCGATCGAGTGATTTACGAACCTGTAATGAAAAGAATGAATAAATTAGTCCAGGGTCTTGACAGGGGTATCTCTTAATGTATCCTATTGTTTGTCGGCCGCTTGGAGAGACTCGTCAAAGCGGGAGCTACAACCGCAGCTTGAATCAACAACTAGGGCACGGCGAGTGCATAAAAATGTTGCGCAATAATTTTTGAATGGAGTGCAAACATTTGCGAAATGCATAAAGTCAACTTCCGGCTGCAAAAATATGTGTGCACAAGCGGAGCAATGCAAATATTGTCATAATCATCGGCAACCAGCCCCGCCACCGGGTATTTGGCCTTGTTTGTTGCACAAATAGATGTGCTTCAGTGGGGAGTGGAGAGTGGGGATTGGGGAGCACTTAGTTGCAAGCTTGTCTCTGTCTCATTACAGCAGCTGATTTGGCTTCAGTCTCAAAGCCCGAAGACGGGGAGCGGGCCGTGAGAACTGTCACCATCACTGGGCTGCCAGCCGCCTTTCCACACAATTTCCCGCTGCATTGCTACAAGTAGTCGCAGTCAAAAACAGAGTTACGAGAATCTACAAATTCCAGAGCTGGCAGGTAGGGCGCGCACCGAATCGTGTTCGAGTGTACAAGAAGGTGCACAGGAGTTTCCAGAAGAGTGACTTCAGCCCCTGCCTTTGTGTTGCAACAGCGAAGCAGGTGAGGCAGGGAGATTCCGATTCAGGAGTTCAAAGCACCCCGCCCGACTCAAAAATTCATTCGAATTTCCCTTCAAATCACTCCCCTGGCTGAAAACCTCTAATCAGCCCAGCATCTCCGCATCAAACAGAAATAACAATGTCATCCGATATGCTCACATTCGCCAATCGCAAATAAATTCGACATCATTATTTAGTAAATCTCCTGACTTTTGTACTTCGCTGGCAGTCGGAGTGGGAAATAAAAATACAAAACAAAGTAAGTTCGCTCCAGGACGGGCAGGGAGGAGCTCCACTTCAGAGCAGCTTCCAACTAGAAGTTGGCACAAGTTTTTCCAGCTTCGCTTTTTTGCTTCTCCTGCCAAGCAGGACCCGGACCCAGACCCGGACCCGGACCCAGGCAACTTTGTTTTGCTTTTTAGTACTTTTGATGACTTTCTGCCGAACAGATGTCGATATAATGCTAAATGTAGTTATACTATATGCCATATACCCAGCACCCAGGCAGCCTCTACTTCTCTGAATGAGGATTCTACACTGGGAGAAAGGGCCCATTCTCCAAATCAGACCCACCCAAGCCTTGGAATGTTGCAAGCCTGGATTTCTCTCGGTGCTGCGCTGAAAGAGAATCCTGGGGCCACTTACATGCAGGCAGTCGCAGCTGGAGTGGCCCAAACCGCAGGACGAAAGAGCGACTCGGCAAAGAGAAAACTTCAATGAGCAGCAGGAGCCGACTTGCTCTGTTTTGTCCTGGCATCGGGGCTGCTGCTGCCTGCACTCGCTCATTTGATTTGAAAAGATGCAGGCAGAGGCGGGAAGGACGAAGGACGAGTCCAAACAGCCATTAAAGTCGCGTTGAGTCGCAGCAACGTTTTTATTATAAACGACATAACTACGTCAAACTGAGTTAACCAGGGAGCGCACTGAGAGAAACACTGAGAGACTGCCTGTGCCCTGTGCCACCTTTGTGCATTTTACGTCATTTATTGCAACTTTGTTTGCCATTGCGAGAGTCCCCCTCGCCTCGGTTGAGAAACGCACTTAGTTGCACCGCCCAGCCCCGACTCCCGACTCCCGGCTGACGAACAAAGACCCTCCGCCAGACGTTTTTAACAAAATGAACAAGCTCGCGAAGAAAAGAAGCCGGGCCAGAAGCAACAATGCTACTCCATACTTAATTAGCTGTTTGCCAGTTAAAAATAATCAGCCCCAGCCGAGCAAGCCAAAAAGCAAATGAAAGTCAGTAATGAAGAGGAGTAGACGGCGGGCGGGCGGGCGAGTGACTGGGACAGGACGGAAAGGATGGCGCAACAAAGTTGCTGTTATTGCCTGAGCTTTGCCTGCATTTTGTTTGTTATATAAAACGCTGTAACAAATTTTTCATTAAAAGAAATCTAGAGATGCAAGAAGGAGCTACAAAAAACGAGGGCTGCGGCCATAAAAAATGGCTGTGGCCGGCACGGAGCCGAGTCCCTGCAAAGGCGGAATAAAAATGAAGGAAAGGATAAGCCACTTCGCAGTGGACGGAGTGGATGGAGTGGACGGAGGCCGGAGTGGAATTGAAACCAACTGCGCCTTCAGCCCGGCGGAGCTGCAACAAAGATCTCGGGGATAAGTCCTCCGGATGAGAGTTCTTTAAGAATTTAAGTGCGAGTCTGCGCTATGTTGCGGAGGGAACTTTCCAGCCATCAAGAGATGAATGGGTTGATTTCCCAGAAACCGAAAGGGCCACAAAAAAGGATCTTACTCCGACCACAGTGTTGTGACTCCGACGCAGAGTTCTTTCTTTGTTTGGGGAATATCTCTTAGAGGCTTAGAAGCGATCCCCTTGCTTTATTAATAGATCACCATAAAAGTCAGATTTCAATGCCTGGTCTCCCAATGGGCTCCTATTCAAATGCTGATTTCCACTACCGACGACTATATCCGACCATATATCACGCGCTCCACACCCTCCGGGGTCGGACGGCCCTCATATTACATATGAATCTCAAGACCCCTGCTCCAGCTGCGTTACTAAAACTATTAACTAAAGAGCTGGCATAATTAAATGGCGTGATGGGGCCATCGCTACCACTCCCCACGGCAGTGCTCCCATTTCATCATATCATGACGTCTCGATTTCCTCGTTCTCAATCTCATTCGCATTCCCAGAGTCATCCCAGGCCATCCCATAGCCATCCCAGGCCCCATGCCCATTGCTAATGCCATAAATAAAAATCAGTTTATGTGCCGACTCTAAAAAACTTTTCTTTATGCGCTTTACATAAAAATAAACCACACATAGAGTCGGAAAATGAGATGGAGATGAAGACTAAAGCAGCCGGAGGTGGAGGAGATTGTAGATGGTAGATGCTAGATGGTATATGGTAGATGGTAGATGAGGAGGAAAAATCCGCTTGAACGAACGTGATATCAAGTTTCGAACATAAATCAAGCTCACGCCCCCGAATTCTTACATATATATAGTATTTATACGAATGCATGGACGGAGGTCGGGGGAAACGCAACCGCAAAGAGTTCCCCAGCGCGCCCCAGACTCCACGGCTAAGGCAACTCAAACTTTTGGCCAAAACACTAAAAACAACTAATTTATGACGCCAACGACGTCGGACGGAACACATAGTAAATATTTTTATTAAATATTTTATGGTTTTCATTACACATCGGCACCGATGCCAGCTCGTGCTTTATTAAAGTCCATGGAACACATGATGCATAAATAAGAAAGCAGTGGGTCTCCGCTCACTGGGAGGGGCGACTGGGAGCCAAATTTCACTTTTGCCAAGAGCCGAGTCAGCAAAAGTCCCCGCAGACTTTGAATCGGGATGCAAAAGTCTCGAATCAGGCCACAAATAAACAAAGTGGCTTGGAGAATGGCATACTAGACGGGTTCTGTACCCCGGCCAAGTGGGGCTTCTACAGAGCCAGTCTTTTAATAAAGGATTTCGAGAGTGATCCTATTCTTGAGGCCACAAAACGCTCATACCCTCGACTACCCTATAGAATCCGAAAAACTTTGCCTTTGAGAAAAATAATAATATAAAAATAATAAAATGTGCGAAATGCTTTTGACAATTTCATTCAATTCCAAACTTATTTCAGCAAATTGTTTGACTTTGTCAACGAGACGACCCGCAGTCTGGGGCAGAGGTGGTGCAGCCGGAGGTGGCAGGATGGAACCAGCCAGTTTCCAGTCGCGATTTGTCACCGCAGACAAAAAGCAATCACGTGTGCGCCGCAGCTCAAGATGCCAGCAGAACACCACAACAACAACAAATAAACAGCCGACACACAATCGTCTAATTTTAGAATCTTTAAGATACACTCAGAAAGATATGAAGCGAAGAGCTGCCTGGCAGACAGGCTTGAGGCCTTGTCATCGTATTAGGTGTAATATAAAAGTCATTTAATGACATTGACTGACATTTTGATGTTTCATAAAAAGCAACTCGAGCAGACGATGAAGAGGCCGGGCCCGAAAGCCCCGGCAGGCCCGGCAGGCTGGGACGAGGGTGGAAGATACCCGCACAGGCACAATAGTTTGACAATAGCAATAAAAGGCCTACACGCCACTCCGAGCGTCCTCGGCTCCTCGGGCTGACGTACTTGTCGTATCGCCTGGCATCTTCATTGTTGGGGCCCTTCTGGCAGGCATTATAGCCGGCATTTCCTGGTGCGGCGCGCACATCGGCGTGCGAGATTTTCCACATATTCAAAATTAATACGTTCCTTATTCATATCCTAGACACATTTGTACCCACCGGGCCGAGCTGGGGAAGCACGTGCTCCCCTGGCGGCTCCTCCCGGCGAAATGGCAAAATGGAGACGCCTTCCCTCCTTCGAGGAGCACAAAGAGGCAAAAATCTGGCAAAAAACATTCGGCTTTAAGGAGTCGGCCCTAAAAATGGTAAACGCAGCGGAGCGCGCCAAGGAATTTTGATGTATGCCTGCCGAGCAGGACTCTAAAGGCTCTGCAGGAGGAGGGGATGGCCATTGTGCTTTATTTCATTGTTTCAAGTCTCGGAAATCCCAGAAGAATCACACGTCTGTGGCATTTCTGGCCAGAAGAGATTCAAGGGTTGCTGGAAGGAATCCCGAATAAAAAGTATTCATTCAATAGGCCGTGATTCTTGCATCTTTTTTGAAACCTAAGAACTCCGAAATAAACCCCCAAGAAAGTAAAAAGTTAATCAAATAAAAAGCGGCAAGCCTTGGCAGGCTTCGTCTCCCTTGTATGAAGATTACCTTCATTATTATTATTTCTCAATGAATTTCCAATCGATTGGGTTTCCTCCGCAGCTCAGGTTAGTTTCCAAGCTACCGAGATTAAAGGCCGCTCAAGTTACTGGCTCTGTGCTGCTAAGCCCTTCTTAAATTTCCATGCAACTCCGGTATTGATGCCACTTAATGCCGCCTGTCCAGTCACTGCCCCACCCGCCCAGGCCACTCCGCGCGATTCAATTAGACTTTGCACTGTTGCACCGGCTCAGCCCGCTTGTTCGCAACTTCCCCGCGGAGGGGCGCGCAACCTTGCCCCATCTTGCTGGCTAAGCCGCGTTTAAATACCTCGCTCGCCCTAATATCCCCCGCTAATCTGCATGGCCACCGCCCCGGGGCGGGAAAAACCTTTTAGCGTGCATTAACTGTGCCAAAAGGAGGAGCTGGCCGGGTCAGCAAGACTGAGATGTTTTTAAATGCTCGCCCTTCCCTCGACTCCCCCCGCTCCTCGGCTTCTTCTGAATTTAATTTTAGCCGCGTAATTACTTTGTAAACACATGAGCAGCGACGAGGCCTTGGGGCAGGGGTGCACATAAATAAAAAGATGCCCAACGCCGGAATGTCTCCTAAAATTAGTACTATTAGTGGTACAAGGTAGGCCAGGGGAGGAGCTCTAGGCCTGGGCAGCAATGACTCTTTTCTTCAGGCTAGACTCTGTGAAGCTAACAAATACACTTCTTCGGCAAGATTTCTTCGCGTGTAGCCTCAGCCCCGAAACCCATAAAAGCTGCAGACGCGGCAGAAGAAAAACTTGAAATGTTTTTTCCCGGCCCGAGCCAGGGGAATTGGCCAAGTGCTCGAGCCACCGGCAACCGCTACTCGACTGCATCCTGGGGTGGTCTCCGACACAGCCCCCGCCAGCAGCCCCTGCTCCTGCTCCTGGTCAGTATCGGGCTAGTGTCTTGGTCTTTTTGGTTCTGGAAGCTTGCTTGTCGGCTCTCGGTTCTTGGCTCTGTGTTCTGGGTTCTGGGGGTTTGTGCAACGAACCAACGTAAAAGTTATGAGTGTCTTGTGAGTTTTGTGCCAAAGTGCGGTTTGCAAGTTTCCCCCTCCGCCACTGCCCAAGCCCATGCCCTTGCCCATGCCCACCTGCAACTTCTGGCTTTTACCTTTGCCTCTTTCTGCTACTTGTTTAAAATTTATGCGGTAAATTCTTAGCGCGCACTTTATGTTCGAAGCAAAAGTTAGGGCTACGTGTAGGACTCCCCTCTGGGTCCTCCAGGCGCGCTGGCCACAGAACTATGCCAAGTGTCTGGCGCTGCCTGGAGAGACTCGCCAGCCGGGCCTGTGAGCGGATTCCAGGGTCTCTGGGCTAGGTGATAAATTCCTGGGAGCCGGGAAGCCCTGCCGCCGAGAGATCTGAGGTGTTGGAGGCAACTTTTGAAGCCGCCCTGATAGGGCTTGTCAGCTGCGAGGCCATTTGAAATATAAGTTTAATCCAATTAGCTCCTGGAAGTCCCTTGGAAGCCTGCGATGTCCGAGGCGGAATCTCTATCAGAAACATTCAATTAAACGTAGTGGTTGCAGCCCACCATTCTTCAAGGGGATATCCATCCCTCGCCGTCCCACTGCCCCACTGTCCCCCTGTCCTGCTGTCTGTTAAGTGCCGCGACGCAAATATTATTAAAGTTTTTGGTGCGTTTCAGCGTGAAATTGATTTTCATACGCCTGCTCGGCCACAATCAAATTGCCGAAGCATGCACACGTTAAATAGCGAAAAAAGGATGTGTGTGCTCTATCTGCTGGGCACACACACCGTCCTGCCCCCCTGCCACCCTCCACAGCTGGGTGTGTGTGTGTGTGTTTTTAATTTAATAAGTGCGGCATCCACCCACGATATTCAAATACCCATTCCGGTGGCTTTGTTTCGATCCCGCTTCATCGAGGGGTCTGCTCCGCTGGCATGCAAGTCACATTCTCGATTGCCAATCAGCGTGCAACCGAAGCAGCATTAATACAGGGCTGTGGAACGGGAAGGGCTCTCCCAAAAAGTGGCATGCAGAAAAAAGATTTGCGTTGACATTTAAAAAAATATTGCAAAAAGACGAGGAGGGCGGGGATGGGAAATAGTGAGCAACGAGTTGCAAATAACAAACACAGAGATTTGGCTTTCATGCACGTGTAGTCGGGCTGGATAGGTGGGTTAGTCGAACGGAACGTGCATGCGGTTGAGTGGCAGATATTTGCCAAAGGTAAATGGGGTAATACTTCTGCAGCCCTGGCTGGGGGACTGGGGAGAACAGATACGCCCCCCGAGTAACCATCCAGGGATGGTATTTGTTGTCGGGCGGAGGGCGAGTTAACGAAGGAAATCATTAATGACTTCCTTGGCTCAGAAGGCCACCCAGGAGAGTCGCGTCTTCCGAGAGCCATAACCATTCGAGGCCAGGAAATCAGCCATAAGACTCCAGAACCGGATATAGCCTCGGAGAACTTTCATGTCCTGCGAGTGGTAACCCATTCTTCGGAAAAACTCCATCTCCTCGGCATCGATTTCAAATGGAAAATGGAAATTTGTTTTTTCCTCCAAAGCCTTGGCCGAGTGCACAAGCCGGGCCAAATCCCCTCTCCCTTCTCCTCTACTAATCAAAACTAAATGCACAAAACTAATGCCATTAATTCCAGTAGACAAAATCTGAATGGAGAGCAGTTCGCTTTTGGCAGCCATAATTGACCCACATCATTAGCCCAAAGGAAATGAGCTGCTGCTGCTTCTGTGCTCCGAAAATGGCCAACAAGGACTCTGCAGCTTTGAAGCTTCAACTGCAAACTGCAGGACGACGGACGATGGACTTTGGGGGGAAATGGAAATGGGGAGCACCGCTGAGGAGAGCTCGAGAGCTGAAAAATTTTTATTTTGCCATACTTCAAATGAAATTATCTACACTTTGAATAGAGGGGGGGACTCGGGGCGGGGGCTTCTGCAGCTGTCGAAAGGGGGTCATGTGCATCTGCCACGCCCCTCGCCAGCTCACGCACACTACCAATTTGTAAAAAAGAGGGGTGGCCAAAAATAAAGCTGGCTGTGGCTCCCGCTCCTGATCCAGCTCCTGCTATTCGCCGAGTCCATCCTCGCCCCTCGCCAGACGGAGGCAGCAGCATCCCCGATGCTTTATGTGTTGTCCTTGCCTCGGCTGCTCCTTGCCCTGTCCTCCCAATCCCCACCAGCACAAACACAAGCAAATTACTTTGCATAACCATGCAGCTTCAATGGCCGGGTGGCCATGAGTGGTACGTGTGTGGGTTTCGGTGTGTCTCCCTGTGAGTGTGTGTGTTTTTTATAAAGTAAAACAATCCTGGCGAAAACGAGAAACTTGGGACTTCATGATGGGGCACTTAAACTAGTTCAAAATTTTGCTGCTGCTTTCGTCAACGGCTTTCTTTCGCCGCTCCACCACTCCGCCGACATGTCAACCCGGGCCAGGGGTCGGGCAAATAAAAACACACATCCTTGGGGCCGGGACTGGGTGGGGGAGCCGCCCTCCGTGCGGGTCATAAGAGTCTGCTGGCTGCTAGCTGCTGGCTCTGTTTTGTTTATGGTCTGTGTTTGGGTGAATATTTTATGCTGCAAGCGCCAGGCGCTGGGCAAACTATACTTTGCTTTATGGCACCCCAAAGTACACAGTGTCTGCTGCAAGTGTGCACTCCCTGCCACACTGCACTCCAGAACTATCCTGCCTGCTTCGATTTTTGTTGACCTTACTCTTGAGGCTTGAGGCCTTGGCTGGCCCAGCCCCGAACCGGGCCACTGCCTCGGCCACCGTGATCCCCGGCCTGGGGGCGATGATCTCGCAGCTGCCACCACCCAGGGATCTTTGAACGCCACCCCTGCCAGGACAGTGAATCCCTCAATCCAGCCACCCAACCAATTATAAGCAAAAAACTTTCCGCTAGCATAATTCTGTCCAGCTCGCTGGCTGTTTTCACTTGGCTGCTCCTGCCAACACCTTTAGTCGAGGGGTCGCAGCCCCGGTCGCTCGGCCCAACCCTCCATGACCGACGCTATTTGTATGCAGGCCCGGAGTTCTTGAGTCCTCAGATAGGAGAAGAAAGCGGCCAGGCCAGGCAGTAGGGTAGACCATCAAGTTTGCTTACTGCTCCACTCGGCATCCCCTGGCACCCCACAATATATACTTCTGGAGGAGCTCCTGGTGCTGTGCTGGTGCTGGGGCTGGTGCCTTGCCTGCTAAATTTACCTTAAATGTCATTTTGTTGAATTTTTATTTATTTAGACTCCTCTAGGGCTTACCGGCCCCGTCTGCGCAGACGCTGCAGCTGCACCCTGGAAGCTCGGATGCAGTGCCTCCGCGCTCCACCTCCTCGCTGGGGTACTTTGTTTGGCAATTTATTTATATTTAAATTTCTACCTCAAAGAGTGTTTAGTTTCGCCTTGAGCCCGACTTACTTTCCTTCGGTTGGGAAAGTTTCTTTCGCCTGCGGCCGAGAAATATTGTCCTGCCCGGCGAGATAACTTGTTGTCGCCACGTCCTCCGCCTCCCTCGGAGAGGATTGTCAAAGCCAGCACCTGCCAGCTGGCTTCCCAGCTATCTTCGGCTTCCTTTTGTTGCCGGCTCATCCCATCCGAGTTCTCGGCGCGACTTCCTGTTCGATATTCAAAAAGATTCGAGACTCTCCTATGCCTCCGCCTCCGCCGCCGCATCCTAGGCAAGTTGTGCCAAACTTTTAATCAACTCCAGTGGTTGGGATTCTGGTTCTGGGACGTTCGGCCCAATCCATTCGCAGATACTAATTTCTGACCAGGCGGGATCCATTGTCACCGGAGGTGCTCCGAGGTTGCCGTTTCATAAACTTTAATCGAAATGTTTTGCTTCGCACCACGGGAGGAGCACAAAACTTTCGCCACTTGCCGACCTGGGAGTCGGTCTGGGAGTGTCTGTCACCGCATCCGCCTGCTACCCTGCTCGGAGCTCGCCTGGAGCTTTTTCACTATTTATCATTGTCAACTTGAGTGCGACGTTTGGCGCTGCTGCTGATGCCAGCGACGGGGAGACTGGCAGGACCGGGAAGGCTGGCAGAAGAGCTGGTAGCTGGTGCTGGCGACGTTGCCTCCGTTGATTTATCTTTCCGCTAAGCAGATGTAACATTATACGCCACAAATACATCCGCCGCCGCTCGCTGACAACTCTGGACGGGATGGAGCGTCGCAGGGACGGACCCAGGGGTGCAATATTTCGTGTATTGTCAAATGGGCAAGGGGAGAGACCCGAAAATACCCAAAACCCATTCGACTGGACCCAGTGGTCGAAGTTTCTGGCGGGGAATTCATCTGCGGATGTGGCTACCTGACGGCTCCAGTGGCATTTTATGTTTTTCGTCAAGAAGCGGCTGAGAGGTAGCAGAGGCCATGAAGGAATGGCCCGAATGGGAGCTTCGCCAAAGCTGTTAAGCGTGTGATTCATCCGAGCATACCCCAGAAGCCATAACATTCTACTTATCTCGCAGTGGTGTTTGAGTTTTTTAACAATTGCCGCCAGCAGCAGCAGCGCAAAAATGTCGAACCGAACCCGACAACAAAAACTATATATAAAGGCGATAAAAGAAGCGAGAAAAATAAATATAAAGCTTCCCAGCCAAGCAGCCAGAGCGGCCAGAGCTGGCAGGTCAAAACCTGGGCTCGGCCGTGCCAGAAAGAGACTGGCCGGAGATTCCATTCCAGAGACTCGGACCAGAGACCGCAGACAGGCCAGAGCCTCCCCTAGCAACGTTGTTGCCATTATATTTATTATTATTTTGCGATTCAAACGAAGTGATATAAATGTGTCACGTTTTGCGAGTTCACACATACTCCGCTGGCCGCTCCTCCCCCGGCCGCCTGCCACACAGGTACCAGCAACAACAATCGGCCAACACCAACACCAACGCCTCCTTTTGTTTTCCAGGCCAGCCCCTCACGCTTTGCCAGCGATACTCTGATTTCTACCCTACCCAGTCGGGTATTGTTCCTACTACTCCTCTGGCGGGCCTTCAGAGGCGGTTCAAAGTGGCTGCTCGGATGCCTGGTGGTAAGGGTATTCAAGACATTCCTTATAGCCAGACAGCCTCTGGTTGGCTTGCTGGCTCGGTTTTGTTTCTTTGGGGGCTTTGTTTCTGTTTCTGTTTCTTTTGAAAGTTTGCGCAACAATTTCGTGAGCGCTGGAAGATGATTTGTGTTCCGAACTGAACTCGACTGCCAACTAACTCGGGACTGGCCGGGACTCTCCAGTGAATCCGAGCCCCATCAGATACACGTCCAGCGGGCGTTGCGACCAGTCCCCCGTCTCGGTTCTCCCCCTGCAGCATCCACCATCCAGCATCCAGCGTCCAGCATTCGAAATTGAGCATTGTTCCCCATCTCGGGCGGACTTACTCCTGCAGTTCCTCGGCTTTGCATTGCGGGTCTGATTGGCTTCTTTGCATTATTCCTGGACTGCCCCGGCACGGTATCAGTTACTGCTGATCAGCATTAGCACCTCTGGTGGAGGCCTCGCCTCGTGAATTGCCGGTACGTGTTGGTTATGAGGAAGAAGCCATTGTGCATCCACGAGATACTCGCACATCATCGTCGGCATGCAGGTTCGCGCGGTGGTGTGCGAAAATTATGTGCCATCGGAGGAAAAATATTCTGCATCTGGCACGTGGAGGTGGGGGTGGATGGTCGATGGTCGATGGTAGTACCTTCAGCTATCTGTATCTTTTGCTCCCCAAGTGCCGAGTGCTGGGTTTCGAAACTTAATTTGAGCCAGGCATGTGGCCGATTGATCCATGTGTGCCAGGCCCCGATGTGAACTGCATCTAATTTGTGATAATCTGTGGGAAATACAGCGGGCAGAATGGCAATCGGACTAGAGCAGTTGTGGGAAGATTTTCGAAGAAACAAGGGGATGTTGGATGCCCGCTACAGCAACAGCTTAACAATTGAATATTAACTCAAAGCTGACTAAGAAGGTGAAAGAATAAGCCCCCACTCCTGTTACATGTTACTATCTTAAGCAGGCATCCACCCGATCGATCCCAATTGAAATTCCACATACAGGCCATTATAATTGAGCTTAACCCTGCTGAGCCCCGAAGCTGTGCCGTCAACCAGTTGCCTTGGCAAGCTGACAAACCACAACCCAATCAACTTTCTTGCCGGCAACCCCATCACACTAATTGTATGTCCTGGCTGACTTATCCCACCCACAGGCCCCAGACCCAACCCTTTGCTACCTGCCCTTGTTTTGTAATGCAAATCTTTTTGCTTTCATCTGCTTGTTATAAATCGAAAGCTATTAACCAAAAAAAGGGGAGACCGAGCCGAGGACTCGCATTTCTATGCCAACTGAGCCAGCCCCCTGCCACCTCTTGCGGCATGTGTGTGCGGTGCCCGGGTATTTGCATTTGAATCATTCGTTTGTGCGAAATCAGATTAAATCGTATAATCGAATCTGATGCTTTATGTGCCGACTCACACACGGCGATGACAAAGAGCTGCTGGTGCAGGCGCTCAGATCGGAGCAACCAATCAGATGGACATCAGCGCCCGGGAGCGGTATATATTTTGTATAAAAATCAATAGCCAGGCGAGCCATTGAAATCCTATGCACATAAGCCCGGGCACGTACAAAACGTTCTGGCTTGAAAATCACAAAAAACACAGAAACACACAAAAAATAGGTGGAAAAGCGACCCCGAAAAGCAACCACAGGAGCTCCCAAAGTTCGCCAGACACATGCGGCGGGAAAATACTTTTCAAAGTGAATCAACAAAGTCGGAAGGGAAAGGAAAGGAAAGGGTTGAGATGGAGGCTAAGGATGGGGACGGGGATGAGGATGAGGAAGGACTCCTGTTGAATCCGATGGCAAATGCCAGAAATCTCTTTGTCTCAGCTGATCAAAACAGCAACAAAGTAAGGCGAGAATACACAGGCGAGTTGGCTTCTTGAAAATTCAAATTAACTCGATCATAAAAGCCAAGCTGAGACCCGGCTCGAACCCTCGTTTTTCGGCTTCCCCCCATCCCTCACCGGCCTTGTTTGCCTTACACTTTGCGCTACATTTTAACTTCAAATTAAGTTTGTGTTCACGTAGCAAACAGAGCAACAAAAACAACAGCCCCGGATCTCGAGATGGGATTTTCCGATGGGGAGGTGGGAGTGGAGGTGGGGAAACCTTTTTTGCCTTTGATTTTCCATTTCTTTTTGGCCTGGCTTGCACTTTTTTGCCGCCTCAAGTGGCCTCAAACAGGGTTCGACTTCGTCTTCGCTTCCAGTCTCCCGGCCTGTGCTGGGCTGCCTCGGTTTCTGTGAAAATAGTTCGTTAGACTCTCGTAGTTCGAATCCGAATCCGAAAGCAGGAAAACTAAATTGTGTTTCCACCCGGCCACCCCCCAGCGTTTGCCATTCAAAAAAGGGCAAAAGACTCTTCGGAGTCAGTGTGTGGGTGATTGGTTTTGAGCGAACCAACCAAATTATTGGCATTTATTTCTCGTTTTGACTTTGTGCGCTGCAGGAGCGTCGCAACTGAAGCATCTAATGCGCTTACCAGAAGGCCAGAAGGGGCCGTGGGGCAGCTGGGGGCAACACAATCTTAATGCCGCCTAATTAGCAGCCTGAATGCGCTAAGACTACAAAAGCAGCAGCATCAGCAGGACGGCAGGACGACAGGACGAGGCCCTCCTGGGAGCAACCGAAAGTTTGCCAAATTGAAAATGCGCAAAATGACTTTGGCCAAATCCCCGGTGCCAATTGGCAATCGGAGAGCTACAATGAGGAAGCCGAACTGCTGAACAAGCGGCTGGATGGCAAGTGGCATTGGTGGCAAATGGGCTGCAAATGTGCGACAATGGGACACCCAGGAGCTGCCAGAGATCAGTCCCGATCAGTTGCTCTTATTTTCGCCAAATCCCAGTTTCTCAATTAACTCAGGCCATGAGACTGGTGGCTAATCCCAAATTCCATTAACTCGAAGTGAGCAAGCCGACGATGATCTGCAATTGTAACATTTCAGTTTCCGCCGATGATTTGCCAGCTCGGAGAATGACCCGCCAGAACAAAGGACTCGGAAGGGAGTCCTTTGATAGAGCTTGTCAGACCTCTGTCAGGGGCATTATACCGCTCCGCAACCGGCAATCTGGGCGTCCGAAAATGTGGCAAATCCCAGCCCAATCCGATCCCAAACCGAACCGAACCTTCCAGAGTAGCATCCCCTGAGAACATCGTGTTCACCCCTCACCCCTGGACGGCCCCGAGTCCTGGCAGATCCTCAGCTGTTGCTGCCTGTTGTTTTTTATTTCTTTTTGTTCGATTTGAATGATTTAACATAAAGCGAAGAGGTAAGCCCGGCCAGACACGCGGGAACACCCCTCGCCGATCTGCCATTGTTGCCTCTTCAGCCTTATAAGTGCGAACCCCCGTCCCCGGCTCCTTGCAACACGCGGCCAGAAAACTTCAGCAACGAACGCGCGCAAATAATTTCAATCGTCGTGAATCATGAATAATTCAAAATCATCATTACCAACACCTTTTGAGCCGGGCCTGGGAAGCGGGCTGGGACTCGACGCGGACGCGGACTGGAGTGGGGGCCGGGGCGGGGCAGCTCGCGGAGTGTTGCCCAAAATGTTCACACTTCCCAGAGGCTGCCAGGCAGCCAAAAAACAACAACAACGGCGCGGAGGCAGCAACTTTTGCTCAATCTGCAGTCAGCGCTTGGAGTGGACAATAGCGAGGGTGAGCCAGTGGCAGGGGGCCGGGCGGCAGGGACGGAGGAGATGCTGCTCAAGTGCTAAAGTGAGGCGGATTACTAAACCAGCATAAGCAAAAGCTGTAGCTGTAGCTGAAGCTGAAGCTGAAGCTGAATCTGTGTAGCAACCACCACCGCCGCGTAGACTACTTGTGCAGCACCCAAAAAAAGCCAAACAACAAGGGAACACAAAAAAACTTCCACGGAAAGGTGACTCTACGAACCGACTTGATAGATGCCCTAGGACGTGGTCCTGCTTCGACACTCCAACAAGCTTTACTTCTTAAAAGGGCTATACTCTTAATTGCCTTCTCCAAGCCTATCATCCATAGAGTTAATCCTTCCCTCACATTTCTCCCAAATATTCCTAAACTTTTAAGGTAGATTCTTCTTAAAACCGCAATACCCCTTTCCTAGGGTATCTACAAAATAAACCTCCGCCCCCTGGCACTCCCGTGTCTGAGGTCGCTGTTGTTGTTTCATCGTCTATTGTATTCCATCGTCGAAATATGAGGCACGACTCTGGCATTAAACTTCAAACTAAAAAAATAAAAATACAAAAAAATACAAAAATAAAACGGGCGCTGAAAAATGCCAAAATGCAGCCGTGGCGAGGACCCTGGTGTTGGCCAGGCCAAGAACAATAAAATGTGCACAACACCAGCGACGAGTAAAAAAAGCACAAGAGCCAGAGGAGCGAAAAGATAAGCAGGCGGAGACGAACGATGGATGCTATGCTGGCGAGGATTGGAGATGGCCGAGGACGCTGGATGGCTGCTGGATGGGGCCACTTCAGAGCCGGGATGTGCAAGTGTTGGCAAAGAAATAAAAGTTGCTGACCTTAAGCCCAGCCCCGGGTCTTTGTCTTTGTCTATGCGGCCGCAGTAAAGTTTTATTTTTTCGCCGACCCGCTCCTCGGATATAAGGCCGGGATATGAGGCGAATGCAGAAACTTACTGCTGCAGTTTGGCGGGGAGGCCAGGCAGTCAGGCAGCCAGGCCCGCCCCCTGCACGGAGCGGTGGTGGCAGCTGTTTAATAAGTTCAAGCAATTAAAAGTGTTTCCAAAGGTTGCCCAGGAGGTGCCCCAGACGGAAACTTCTGCCAGTCGTAGACACTAACAGGCGTATAAAAATCGGAGAGGCTAGAGCCTGATTATGGCGTTGCCTTAACGATGTGAGGATCATAAATGCATCTTAATGGCACCTCAACTTGGCCAACTCGAGTGTTCGAACCACACGAGTAGGATACCTGCAAGACATGCAGAAACAAAGGGCCCGACCCGTGTTCTACACCCGTAATGAGACCCCCTTCCCAAGCCCGAATAATATAAATTGCAGACCCACTTTCCGTTTCGGAATATCCAGAGTGGACCCTGGTCCGCACATTAAAAGCGCCCGCTTTCCGGACAAAGTCCCGCACCAATTTGGGCCATTAAAGTGCCGGGCAGCACAAAAAACTTTGCCGCCAAATGCAGCCATTAAAACTGCCAAACAAAATCATTTTCAGCCGCGACGCAACAACAGGCCACTATTAAAAAAGGTACGGGCATAAAAAGTGCACCCAAAATCAAACATAAAATTAAATTAATGGCCTAAACACGCCACTCCCCCGCCGGAAAAAAGGTCCGATCCGGGGGCATTAAAATTATGGAAAAAGTAAGGCAATACTTCGCTGGTCCTCCGATAAATTGGATGTTTGCGAAGATATTTCTCCGATATTTGTTTACGACCGGACTTTTATACGGCCAGCTGTTGGGGGCGCAGGGTGGGCGCCCCACTCCCCACCAGTCGAAGATAAACGTTCCATCGCTAATTTGAGTCTTTGTCACGTCTTACCATATGGAAATATTATTTGTAAATACTTTTATGTTCCGTACGTGACCAGGACGGGGGATCCGGAGTCCCGAATCCGGACACATATGCCGAGTGCCTGGGGGTCACTTCATAGAGTGCGTAAGGAGCTGCTCGCTCGCTGCTCTCTGCTGAGCTCGACTTTGTTTTTTATTGTGGCGACGAAATCAAATAAAGCGCTCCGAGTGGGTGCGGAAGCACGAGCACTGGCGTGGAAGCATAAAAAATGTATTTTGCGAATTTGGCAAACGCAAATCCTCGAAGAGGCAGAAATGTCATCGTAAAATTGCCAGACGGCTTAGCGACGGAGCGAGCGAATAAATAAAAATTATTTCCAGATGACATATCAACGCGACTCGCTCGCTGCTGACACCTTAAAACCCAAATGCGCTTATAATACAAAATGTTGCGTGTGCCCTCGAAGGAGCCCAAGCAGGAGCAGGAGCAGGAGCAGAAGCAGGAGCCAAGTCCTCTGAAAGAAAAACCAAAAATAAGCGGGCCAAATCCAGACCGGTACAAATTGAAACGTTGAAGAAATTACAAAACTGTGCAGACTCGCAGGCGAGGCAGGCAGGCGAGGCAGGCAGGCGAGGCAGGCGAGGAGCATCCGGGCCGGCTGCGAGAATCGCAACTGTCAGTTGCCTGGGCTCCCCGTCTCAGACGTCAACTTAACGTGAATAATTGTCTAAATCCCAACGACAAACACTTATTGTCCTGGATTAGCAGGCAGCCGGAGGAAGAGACCCACCGAGAGCGGCGGGACCGAGGGGCGAGGCCCAAGGACCGGCTAAAAAATGAGTGGCAAAAACTTTTGAATTTTTTCTCCATTGTCTCATGCTCCGTACGGGTATACAAGCCCTGCGTTTGGTGGAAAAATAGGTCTGGAGTGGAAATAGTAGAGGTATTCGGGAATATTAGGGATTCTTGGGCTCCTTCTCTGCTCATCCGAGCACTCTCATCTTTAATTGCGGACGCAAAGCACTCCCCAGTCGGATCCTTTTACCTTCTGAGGTCAGTCCGGGCACTCCCAGGTGGCGGCCGCCCAGGTTGGTGAGCGTTTTAAACTTAACGAGCTTCCAGTGGCCATCCTGCCCCCGCTTGGAGGCTCCTTGGGTCTGTTCTCTCCTCTGTTTACCTTCTGCATTTCTTTGCGTTCAATTAATTTGCTCACAATTTGGATAGCAGAGGAGCCAAAGCGCAGTATATATCTTGTTACTCAAAGACAAAAAGCAAACTTTAAGTAGCATAAGCGGCGGACTCGGCGGGGGGAGCTCCGTATGCAAAGAGGCAAAGGAAAAGTTTCTCCAGGATCCCCAGCGGAGGCAAAAGTTGGTCCAAACTATCCGAGAAAACCCCTTCGCAGCTCCAGGTGGGCAACTTTGGCAGCAGGTGAGCATCAGAACTTTTCGATTTCATTGCCAGCCTCAGAATGCAGCGACTTGGCAGCTATTGCAGTGGCACCCCATTCAGACATGCAACGCCCCGGAGTTTTGAAACATTTATGGGTCGCCCAGAATGTGGGAATATGTACATGGTATAGCATAGGGTCGCTTGCACTCCAAGCTGAAAGTGCTAACGAGGGCTGTACGAACCTTTCAAAAGTCTGCTCTTCGGAGATAAATCAGAATAAACTACCTCCGGTTGAGGCGAACATTAGGGTTATTGATGCTATGCTGTTTCAGAGCCGTGTTAATATTCAAATGTGGTGGCCAGGTCCCTATATGGAACTCTATTCATGCTTCATTAACTCTTTGCCCGAAATTTCTTAATTAAAAACGAGTCCGTGCGTCCGGGGAGTGCATTCGATTCAAACAAGGCAAACAATCCGCATCCGAATCTGAATCCGAATCCGAATCCGCATTCGTTTACAATTGCCAGTTGGCTGCGAAGGATTAGTTTCAGATTTGTTTACCTCGCTAACAAGGAGGGAGCGGCGAAACGCAAACCCCGTAACCCTAAATCCGAAACCGGTTATCAGAGTTTGTTTTTCGTAGGATCTGCGCGGCCGACTCCGGGTGACTGGCTGGCTGACGGCTGATATATGTATAAGGACTAAGGACTCGCTTTCCCTGCACCCAAGTAGGGATTTGGAGAGCGAGTCTATGCCTGGCTATGCAAATCTGGCAGAGAAAGGGACAAAGTTTTAACACAGCGTGCAAAGGCTGGCTCGGACAAAAAGGATATTCGAGATGATATATATGCAAATGGCATTTCGGAGGACCGCTGCTGGGGTGCGACAAGTTTCGCAGCCTGCTGCCGGTAATGTCCTTCAAGGCCTACGCCCGTGCCAAGGTCCTGGCGAGCTTTTAAAACTTTATTCAGCTCTGGAGCGGCAAGGAGCAGGCTTCAAGCACAACGAATTTCAATTAATAGCCACCGACAGACACACACTCTCGCAGTGCGAGTGTCGGGCCGAGAGCCATTTCCTGCCAGTGTCCTTTCGCTCCGCCCACTTCCTGCCGCCCGTCGGCTGACACTAAGCCCAAAGGCTACAATCAGCTCAGCTGTGTAGCTGGGTAGCTGTGTAGCGCCTGCTTTCTGGCCATGGACCACCAAGTTCACTAGACAATTTATTTTTGCTTTCGATTTTCCAAGCTGTCAGTTCACGCTTAAATGCGCACAGTTCAATTTAAAATGGGTAGCCCAGGACATGCACAAGGATACGCCCCTGTATCTGCTCCTGCTCTTTGCGCCTCTGTATCAGTATCCGTGTATCCGTCTGCCTACTGCCTGCTGCCTGCAGTCGCATTCACAAACTGGGTTAAGAGGTTGTTATCCTTATGCCGTGTTTTTGAAAATAGGCAACCAACTTCGAGGCCCCCGCCCTGCGCCCCGGCCTCTGTCCCCGTCCCTGTCCCGGTGGCCTGTTTGTGATGCCTCCGCCTCATATCCGTTGCAGACACACGAAACGTCCTGGCAGCCAAACCGCAGAGGGAGCCAAAGCCCAAAGCCAAAGCGAAAGAGAGCCGAGGACCCGGTGCTATGATCACAAGGATTCCTCACCATCTCGCCATCCTGCCGGCGTACTGCTGATGGTGATGATGGAATTATGAGCGCAAAAGCATTTGCATTTATTATGTATAACATTTTTGCTGGAATCCTCCGCTGGAATGCTGCTCTAGAAATTAAACTAACGCCGCTCGTTAGTCTCAGTCGCATCTCCGGAAGGGGTTCTGCACATGCACTGAGCCCCTAGAGTGGTTATGCGCCGGGGCTTTAAGGCTACGTCTCCTGGTTGGTGGTTGGGGGTTGGGAACTGGGCCTTAAATGCAATGCCACAAAGCGTTAATGGATTTTTTCGCGTTTCTTTCGCCATTTCGCCTCCATTATTTGCACTCCGTAACGCCACACGTATGCGCGCTTTGTCCCGCCAGTGGGGCATTCAATTTATTATTTGAGTTACTAATTAGTGTTTTAAAAAGTACACACTCTGTGGTGCATGTTTGCCATAAAATGAATCGATGAATGGACTCTGGAAGGGCCCTTAGAACCCTGGATTGACAACCTAATCCCTTTCTTTTGCCGCCTTAGAGAGTCTCCATTAGCCCGGCCGTGCAATGAACCATTTATAACTTTATTATCGCCTGGCCATTGTTGATAACCTCCTTTTTGTGCGTTAAATGCATTCAAATTCTAATTCGGGAGCCCGGCTGAGCTTTCTGCTGAAGGATGCTGCTGCCAGCAGGTCCTGGTAGCAGGCGGGCCACTTTTTCTTCTGCTAAATGATTACACTTAACTGGATTTGCATATATTTAAGCATTTCCTTATGCGCACGCAACACGAATTGTGTGCACGTGTGTGGTCCTGGGAGCTCCTGCTCCACCTCCTGCTCGGCTCCGTCACTGGCTATGTGGCTGTACGGCTGTACGGCTGTGCTCTGTGCACAAAAGGATTATTAAGGAGCTTCATATGTAAATGAAAACCAAATGCACACGACAACGACGACAGCGATGTCAAGGAGCGCGGGGCGGGCAGTCGGACGGGCCAGATGGGAGATACAGAAGTGAGACAGATAACCTGGAAGCCACAGTTTGGCAAACACGGCCGGCCGGAGGAGGAGGAGGAGCAGAGTCAGCTCCAGAGCCAGACAATGTTTGGGAGCTGGGATGGCTGGGCGGGGTGGCTACCTTTCGAGTCCGCCTAGAAAGTAGGTGAAAGCCAGAGGCAGACGGAAAGCCAACCGGAGTACCCGCACCAGCACCCGTTCGTCCTTTTGCCCGTTCGTTGGCCCGTAATTTATGCTTAAGATAAAGTCCTTGAATAAATACATGGAAAATCCTTTGAAATTGAAATTAAATACGAATATCATCTTTTTTTTTATTCTCGTACATACACGAGTGAGACGGAGTCGGAGCTGGGGCTGGGGCTGGCTGGGGGCAGAGGAGGCTCAGAGAAGTGCAGACAAAAGGCAAACGGGAAATGAAATTAACATTTGAGTGCGCTTTCCCAAAATTAAACGAGACTCCGCAGGGACCTGGGTGGAGGTCCTGTCCTGTCCCCCCCACAGACACACGTATTTATTTATTGAAGCTTCTTGTTGGGGTTTTAGATATGTGAGCCATCTTATTTAGCATTTTTGGCATTTTACTTATTTTCCTCCAGCCTGCTGCCTCCTGTGTCCTCCCATCCTGCCATGCTGCCATCCTGCCACAAAGCTTGTGTCTGCTTAGATTGGGATAAAATTCTCATAGATTGTGTGGCCAAACATTTTTCTTAGCCATTTGCCATATGAAATTAATTTTACAGTCGGCAGGCAGGGCTCCATGTGCAGCTTTCTGTGGCAAATAAACAGAGAAACAATATCGGGCGAATTTATTTTGAAAGGGGAGTGGCGGGGTCGGGCTGGGAGCTGCGGTCACCTCCGGAAAATTCCTGGGAAATTGCAGCCAGAGATGTGCCTTTAATCTAAAGCGTTTAGGGGACCAACTTTATTTAAATCTCACTTCAAAAGTAATGCATTTTTGGGGAAATATCTTTCTGAAATTAGACTTCCGGCGAAAGGACTCTGATATCCTATTCATATCGTTATATATTCCCCTGAGGACCGGCCGTATGTTTCAGAAATTAAGCTGTTTTATCGTTGACTTGTGGCATTCGGAATGCAAGTACTTGAATCGCTTTTCATTTACATCAAAATTAATATTAACTTTTCCCAAACACACACTGCAACCATGGGTTTGCTTTGGTCAATAAATTCTGCTCATATAAATTGCATTCGGGTTGCCAGGAGAGGCCGGCCCTCCGGCAGAGTTTTATTATTGGAAACCCAAACATATTTCCACTTTTCAGGCGGCTCGTGTTGTTGCATTTTTAATTTGCGGCTGTGATATGAAAGGGGCACGCCCCCGGCTTGGGCATAGAAAAGCAGATCTCAAAAATTAATTATGAAACATTGTTGCAAGTTGCACAAACACACTCGCACTGGCATGTCCGATATCAATGAAAATTCAATGCAAACAATGCCCTCTTCGGCGACGTCACAGGTGAGCTGCAAACGTTTAAATGGGATTTGAAAGTGATTTCCAAATCAATGCAAATAGTTTACAAACATTTCCAATATGGCAGAGGACAGGCGCTGCACATAATATCCTGGAGCGGAATTCCGGCGAAGCATCAAGCGAGTTCCGACAAATAAATCCCGAAAATAGTGTTTAAAGTTTTTATCAATCCTGGCCCCAGCCAGACAATGGCGAATGCTAACTAGCCCGGCAGCGGCATCACATTTTGTTACCTAGTCTATTTAAATGGCGGCAATTTTGGCGCCCGAACCATGCCCAGCTAGGCCCTGGCCCACAGGCCATATAAATTTCAATCTATCATTTATTTAAGTCCTAGGCCAGCAGAAGCGCCTGGTCCGTGGCTCTCGCTGCCATAAATCCCCATCAGAGATACGCGTATATTTATTTACTGCAACTCGCCCAGATATTCGTACAAATACGAGTTCCCTGCTACACCCACGCGGCCAGGACATCGGTGGGTGACAAAAATTGTAGCCAAAAAATAAAATAGATCTTCTCCCGCCCGACCACCGAGGACGGGGACGAGGACGAGGCCTCGGCCTTATTTCATATTTTATTTCTGTTTTTATTCCCCTTATGGAGTGGAGCTTTTTCTAGTTTTCTTTGCCGTTTCGCCTCGTTTCTGCTGTTCATTTTTGCTGTGTAAATATTTTGGAAAATGCGTTTTTCTTTACTCTCGAATGGCGACTGGCGACTGCCGAGTGCCGACTACCGAATGCCATTGTTGTATCCTTTCATACACCTCCGCCGCACCGCGCCGTGTATTTGTTCGTGTGCCGTGCTGTTCGCAGCGAAAAAGGATTTTTTGTCGATTCCCGGTGGGCTGCCAATTTTTATGGTTAAAATATTTGTGTTGCTCGCGCTGGAGCACGGGAACCCGCTAAAATATTTATGACAGGCGCCGGGGAAAACGCGGCCTACGATATTTCAATAAAGAGGGAATAAAATTCGTAGTGTTTGGTTTGTAATTAAAAAAGTTCGATTGAAAAAGGCCATAGCCGGGGGCTCTGGGAAAGAGCACTCCGGATGGCGGCTGTAAGTAGTCCAAATGAATTTTTATTGCCCTTCATTAGGAGTAGAGCGACATCGAATCAATCAATTCCGACTCCGAGAGCACATAGGGGTGGCCCTGCTGATTGTACGATTGGCCAAAATGCCACTAAATTATATTCTATTCAATTCCACTCCATGGGGGACCTTAAACATATGCAACAATTTCCCGAGCAAAACTTTTAATTACCCCGCTGTATGCATGTTCCACTCCGTGTTGGCCTCTATTCGGCAGTTCCAATTAAGCTATCATACTCTTGTCAGATACTCGGAAACTTTTCCGATTCTAAACTTGCCTCCCACCTCCCAAAAATGTGTGTTCGATGCCCCAAACTTTATCTTGGAAATTCCGAAACTCCACAAGGTACAATCAGCCCGACTAGAACTACTTTAGTCGCCTTTAGTAAATTAAAATTAACTCCATCTCCCTAGTTGAGATACAATATCCTTCATCTTGCAGATGTTTCCCCTTTGAGAAAAACGCAAAACTGCAATATTCTCGCAAAAAAACACAAAAAGGAAATACTGATTGAATGGCATTCCATTGAAGTTGATGGATGCATTAAGAGGCTCGTCCCTCCCCTTTCACCCCTCTCACACACACAGGGACAGAAGACAGAATTTTGTGGCAACCGAAAACACACAGAAGACAAGCCTCGGAGGGGGTGGGCGACAGGGCCGAAGACAGGGACAGAGAGCAAACCTGCATGTGCAAGGCACATATCTGTATAATGGATTGCACTTAACATGCCACACACAGCAACCGCAAGTGCCGCCGCAGGTTCCCGCCCTCCCTGTACCACCCTCTCGCCCTCCAGGTAATACATCATTTACACACACAACTCACCTGGAGCTGAATCTGGAGCCAGAGCCTGAGCTATTGGAAAAAGTGCTTCAATCGCTCTCGTAATCCCGGCAGCGTAACGTCTAATCCTTTTGTTTACGTTTATGGTAATCCACATGCAAGCGCACCCACACTCACGCACTCTCAAGCACCGACAGTCAGACAGTCAGTCGTATTTGCATAAAGCGGAATTTAAATTTCGGCACACATTACGTGGGCGGCGTAACGTGCTATTTGCCCACTCGCCTATTGTCGGCTCGCTCGCACACCCAGTGCACTCGGACGTAAGCGGAAGCGTAACGGTAAGCGGTTAACTGTTAACTGCTCGCGTCGCGTAACGTGAAAGCGTTCAGTGCTCAGCCAAGCGTCCCTTCACTGTCCTGGAATTGTTGTTGCCAGGATTTGCCGGCTCGCAGAGAGAGCCCGCCGTGTCGCTGCGTGTGTTTTGATTTAATTCGCAAATTATGTCTCTCGGCCTCAGTTCCGCCGGATTTGCATATGAATGTCGCACTGTGAAACCGCGCTTTTCTCCTATAATATTCTATTTACACAATCCACCAACAGTACTCGTAGCTGTCTTCAAACTGTATGCTTCACAATATCCACGCACTCGAATCCCAACAAGATGCTTTTCGTGTTTTACTTGAGAGATTTGGTTCTCGTGTCTCGTGTCCGGCTAGAGAAATCGCCGAAAATCATCCGCCGCGTGTACCGTTCGCTGAGAAACTTCGAAAGTAACTGAATCCGAAAAAATATCTGAAAACTGGATCTGAGTTTGGTTTCTGCGGCCACCTGGCCTGGCCTGGGCCACCCTTCGTTCGGCAGCACGAGAGTAACAGAGAGAGGCGAATAGGAAAGAGAGTGAAAGTGCTGCAAGAGAGCAAAGTACACTGAAAAAAAATTGTTTGTTTATTTATTTAATATTAAAAGGTTTGAAGTTGGTAAAATGGAGTTACCTATGGTCTAGACATGCATAACACGCTATTGGTGATTCTGATTAGATTATGGTACTTGTTAGGACGTTTAGAACCCATACCATAACTTATAATATTGGTATATTACCAATATACCTTCCGTTTTTTCTTCGGTATTCTTTGAATTTCAGTTCAATCTGAATAAATTTAATTAACAACAATATTTGTCAGCTTTTAAACTTAAAAATATTTACATTCAAAAAACCCTAATTTTTCTCAGTGACAAATGAGAGCAGTGTTGTTATTGCGCAGAAAAAGAGCCCTCTCACGCAGGCCTTAACAGAACCACGCTCTCCTTAACAGGGATTTCCCAACAGCGGCAGGTGCATCTGTTAGGGAAATTGAAATGCCAGACGGGCAATTGAAGAGGTTCGGATGCCATGCACGTAGGCTAATTACCGCAATGTAAACAACATTTTTGAGCGGCACAATGCAAACGCACATTAGACAAAAGGCAATTGTTTTCGGCCCGGAAGGGGGTGGCAGGTCGCAAGCTGAGCTTTTATTAATTATATTTTTTGGAGCCTATTTAACATGCCAGATATGAAAAGTCATTCAGGAAATGGGGTTCGGCTCTGGAATAATTGAATGGCTAATGGAATCGCCAACAGGTTATGGTTTCTGAAGCGATCTAGGCTTTTAAGTGCGTCTTGAGGGAAAGATGACCTTTTTTGTGAAAAGTTTATTGAGTTTTATTTTAAAATTTAATTTAATGGAATTTTATTTTTTTTAGGTTTATTTTGGTTTTAACTGCAAGGGTATATCAACTTCGGCTTCGCCCGAAGTTAGCTTTTCTTTCTGGTTTTATATTTTATTTATTAACGATCTTCATTTAACGGCGATCTCCCAAATAACGTTTGTAAGTGGCGCTTTTTGGGGAAACCGAGCAATAAGTGTTGGGCAGCGTCAAAACACGTTAATCGGTTAAACTCCCAGTATTGGTGAATCTGGGTCCGTACTTTTCCGGACTTGATTGCTCAAAAGCTGTGGGAGCGATTTTGATGGGAATGGTACCATTCGAATGGGCTAAAAATTAGCCGTGGTGGTATTGGTATACCGTGCCTAATGGCGCATCCTAGGAAAGTCGTTTAATTCGAGTCAAATCATGACCTGGCCACCATATTCCGAAGCAATACGAAGAAAAGGAAACATAACTGCAGCTTTTAAACGTAAAAAATAACAACATACAGTGGTGCTCATAGACTTAAGCCACAAGACTTCAAACAAGAATTTAAACGAAAATTAAGAAAAGTTTTTATTTCACAGCTCCAATTATTTGTGCCACATTAGTTCTATATATTAGTGGTCTAATAGAAGAATAACCAAGTTATAAAAATATATATTTAACGAAAAAACTTAAATAATCTGCGACCATCTCCAAAATGTTCTGCTCAAATACTTAAGCCACCTGAAAGAAAATGGTTGAAAAAGTGAAAATTTGCCCAATCTTCCTTATAATTTTCATAAATTTACTTTAATATTGAGTGGGATGACCTTTCTGCTTAAGAACAGCGGAGCAACGCTTTGGCATTGAACCCACAGGACATGCGCACTGTTGAGGGGCGATTTTCCTCCACTCTTCTTGCAAATTTCGTCACAAATCGTTTTTATTTGCTGGTTTTTTTTAGCCAACGACTTGTTTAATAATTCCCCACAAGTTCTCTATAGGGTTCAACTCGGGGCTCTACGGTGGCCATTGCAAAACATTGATTGTCTCTTGGCTAAGCCACGACTTGGGTCGTTGTCCTGTTGAAATATCCAGGAAAGTGGCAAATTATCGGCATATTCGCCAGATAAATTGTTAATAAGGATGTCCCTGTACAATTCGCCGTTCATAATGCCTTCTATCTTCACTAGGGGACCTACGCCCGATGCGGTAAAACATCCCCAGACCATCGAAGCGCCACCTTGTTTAACGATCTTCTTCGTGTATTTGGGGTCAAGTTATTTGTTGGGAGGACGTCGTACATATGGTTTACTATCACTCCCAAAGACATTAAACTTGGATTCGTCGCTCCAAACAATCATGTTCCAAAAATTGGGACCTTTTTTAATGTGCTCTCTGGCGAATTGAAGGTGCGTTTCAACATTTTTTTTTGGACAGCAATGGTTTTTTTTGGGCACTGCGTCTATATAGCCCGAATTCATTTAGCCGTCTTCTTATGGTCTTAGCTGACACATTCACGGCATAATCTGCCCCCATTTGACCTCTGATTTGCGTCGATGTCAAGAACGGATCGGCTTTAGTGATTTTGGCAATCCGTCTATCGTCGTTTAAAGTGGTTTTTCTGGGCTTTTCACGTGGAATAGTTTCCCAGGTTCCATGTTTCTTATAAAATGCTATGGCATTTCTGACTTTGCCACTCGAAAAATGTAAATTCTTACATATTTGTAGAATACTTGTGTTTTTTTCGTAATATTCCCATATTAGCTTTCTTTCGGCCGGATTTGTATTTTTATTTTTAGATATAGCGATCAAATTTTTTTGGGAAACGTATTTAGTAATCAATACTTTAGTTTAGAAAATAACTAGCACAACTTTCCCGGAAAAATCACAAGTTTTACGATTAAAGCTTATGGTGGCTTAAGTATAAGAGCAGATCACAATGCTCCTTTTTGAGATTTAGTCAATTTTATTGCTTAAATAACAGTATTTCAAAATGTAAAAAATTGCACGCCGAAATAAGTATGTTCAAAATAGTTATTAAGAAAACAGTCTATGGTAGTGGCAGTGGCTTAAGTCTATGAGCACCACTGTATTTTTAAATATTATTTAAAATGGTTAAATAACGAAGGTTTTTGCATATTCACTTTTTATCACTAATCATTACAATAATAAATATGAAACGAATTTTTTGTGGAAAACTGAGTGCCAGCAGTGTAAATTATTCTTTAATACTAATTTTTTTATGAAGCGCAGAGCATAGCCACCGACTAGAAAATGTCCCGACAAAAAATTGAAACAAATAAAAGCTATTAAAAAACACTATTATTGAAGATGTGTTTATTTACAAAGTTTACAATGGGCCCGTGGCCGTGCGCCCCCGTCTAGCAATAGAGACTAGGCACCGACTTCTGGGAGACGCTTTATGGGATCAAAAAGAGTGGCCTCATCTAAATATGTATATAAAAACTTGCATTTCTTCAATTTCTTGTGCATTTATTGATCAAGAACAGTTGTCAACGTGGCCAAAAATGCAAATGCCTCCTTAAGATCGGCAAGGGCTGCTGGAAATTTTTTAAATCCATCCTCCGCACCATATGGACATCGTAGGCCAGCTTGGCACCCACTTCCTCTAGGTAGTTGCAGTTAAACCACCTTAAGTTGAATGTCCTTAATGGGAATTTGTTGAACAAATTACGAAGTAGTGACTCAATGCTGAGCCGGTAAAAGTAATGAAAATAATAAATAAAATGTTTGTTTTTTTAATTTTTTTGTGTTAAAAAAAAAAATTTTGCGAAACTTACCTCCTCTTTATAACGGTCGTGTAACTCTGAGGGTACATTCTCCTCCACCAACTGTTTAAAATCCTAGAGGAATTCAACAAAATTTGGTTTAATAAAAGTTGAGTTTGTATACAAACTTGTAAACAAGTCCACATATCCCAATCATCTAATTGTCCCGCGAAAGTGCCGCAAATCATACAGCACTGGAACCCCACTTTGTTTCAGGTATCTAATGGCCTCCAAATTGGCGGCGCATTTATCAGCCACCGCACCGGCCAATTCGCTGCTCAAGACCATTTTGACACCTTCCAAAATGGCAGCCGATCCAATCTTCTCTATGCCACTTGATGCCTAGAAAAATTAAATTAATTTCATTTAAATAATAGTAGGTAATTATTGTACTTACCGTTCGCAAATAAACAATGTGCAAATTTCCTTCGAAATTGGAAACTCCAATTGAAAATATTTTCCAATTCTTAAGTTTATTTGGAGCATTCTGTTAAAAATATATTAATATAGTTACTTACATTGACATATTTCATATGAAACTCATCAAAAAGTAAAAAAAAGTGGTTTGTCCACCATAACGAAATCGAGATTGCCCTCAAGAATCGCGAATCCGTTGTTAAAGGACACTTTACGTTTCTCTAACCATATCTGATAGGTTTCCGTTAACAACGTCCAAAGTTTTTACGTAGTGCATTTTCACAACTTTTTCATAAAGTAAACAAATTAGTTGTTGGCGCCAATAAACATAGGGTTGCCAATGTATTAGCGATAATCCCAAACTTTGGGATGCATTTCAGGCATAAAAAATGCATGGTGGTTAAGGCGGAAAAGTATATTCCTGGGTGATTCATAAAGGAAGTGTGGAGGCGGCGGTATGAATTACATCAACGTTCAATGGTGGCACCTCTCTCGTTTCCACCACCAGCCCTATATTCTCCCGGGAAACTTTTGATTTGGTGTTAAATTTTTCATTTCTGTTATTTTTCTTATACATTTGTTTTTACTTAATTTCTTTAATTGTTATTTTTTTAATTATTTTTATAACTTTTATTATTATTTATTTGTTAACTATTTAACTAATTATTCTTAAGAATAAACGCGCAAATGCAAATTCTACTACACTAGAGGATAAATCGAAGTTTACCGACGTATCGATGTTTGGAAAAGAATACCCATCGATATTAATATCGAATAGGAAGAACGACAACACGATAAGTACCAATAATAATAATAATTTATGGTGGGTAACACTACGATATCTTATTACTATA